>OX638362.1:15226019-17626019 GCA_951812935.1 Hermaeophaga mercurialis | reverse complement strand
AAACTATTATTTTAAAATTCTCTCCTCTACACTTTATGTGTAAAAATTACAATTTGCTGGAAGATATCCTGGCATATTTTTAATTGTAGTATTAATCTAATAAAGAATCATTTTAGATAAATTTCATTTCTATTTTTCTCTTTTTCTTTTATGACTTAATTACTTTGAGTTTGTTAGTAATTACTGTATAAATTCAATGTATTCATGTATTTTTTGCAATGTATTGGTAACTTTTTCCACTCTGTAAATGGTCTCTTAACTGTAGAGTGGTGTGTGGAAAGTAAATAAATAAATGATGAGAAAAGAGTTAGGAGGAAAGGAAGTATTAATCCCCTTATACTGTATTTGAATGTACATTTTATAATAATAAATAATAATTAATTGAGTTATTAGTAACTTAATGTACAAGCATATTTTTCCATATTTTCCACACAAAATCGATTTTTCTTTACGGCGCACATTAATGAATATTATGAAAAGTTTTTGATGTTTCTCATTTCAAACAATAAAATGCATTTTCACCTAATGAAAAATATAATATTATGATTTATATGGGTGTTAGTAGGTTCCATAACTATAGTTTCTTTAATATTTTGTCTAATAGATTTTATCGATGCATTCTGTATATATATATATATATGTTTTCTTTTTAGAAATATTTTTGAAATGGTTCTAGCACATTTAAGGACACGTAGAATTTCGTTAGAACTACTGTCATTTTATTTTGATTTTGTGCAATTTAATATGTGGTATACACTTTTCTGAATGGAATCATTTGTGTGTGCATTTGGAGCGTTATATTCCTGCAGATAGCTTGTTAGGCGTTGTTAGCAAAGTTCTCGTTATTTCACAGAATATAGTCGGGGAAGGGTTATTTTTATTTCTAAGTCGAAGTTTATACTAAAAGTTAAAACAATGGCGATGATTATCAGATATTTGTGCTCAGCTACTGGTAATTGAATGTATTTATCTAGAATATGTCGATTAAAACAAACATAAATAAATAAAAAGTGATTAACATAATATATATTAACAAATACTACTATAATTTATCATGATGGTCCTGCGTGCAAACTTTATAATACTAATCTCCCTTAGAAAAACTCTAAAAACGATGAAGTTTAAATTTTGTTAACCAGAGTAATTCATTAAAAAGTTTTAATTAAAAGACAAACAAACATATCAAAATCCGGGTTTCTATTTATTTAGAAGGCAAAAAATCTAAAAAGGTTTGAAATTATAAATAAACAAAGTAGAGTATTTAGTTTGCAAACTAATTCATGATATATTAATTGGGAATGTTTCTTCTAGGACACAACAGTCCCATACCAACACCATCCAATGAATGGCAACATTGCAAAAGAGATGAGAATAATGGGACATGGATCTCAGCATGGACATTCTTCCAAGTAAGTAAATGATAGAGTTGTTAAAATGAGTGGGAAAACAGTGGCGCCGCAAAAAAATATTGAGTGTATAACACAAAAAGGAATTTTGTACAAAATAATTTAAAGTGATTGTAGTGCCTTGAAAGCACACAAATATAATATTCAGGGCAGATTTTAAGCACGTAAATCAGTTTTTCAAAATCGTAGCTGTAAACAGAGGACTTCTGGGCCATTTTGTGGACAGGGCCCAAATATTATCCCACTTTCTATCATTATTTTCTGAACTTTATCCATAATACCTTGAATTTTCACAATATTTCAAAGCTATTTTTTCAATATCTTTCTCTAACCAGATTTCGTTAAATTGCATTTTGAAAGAGTGATATAAGATTAACAGATTTCTTATAAACGTTTGACTTCATATCACACACACTTCAACCAATCAATATCAAACAATTTATACAGTATGACTTCGTGCAATAAAATTTGAAAATATAGTATTATTCATCTTTTCCTAAAAATATTTGGTTAATATCGTATATGTATTTAATCCAAAAGATAATCTTAAATAATTGAACATTCCAGTTTTAGTTATTCATTCAGTACTAAATATTGAGGATATTTTAGATTTCCTAATTTCAAATTCTTCCAAAAAAGTTCTTCTTTTTTCTCACTTGTATGAAGTACCTCCACTGTTGTTGCAAGTGTAGGTTTGTGTTTTATGTCAATGAGAAGATTTGCGAAATGTGACTTATCTGGTTGTTTTATTCTATAAGATCGAAAGTGTTCACTGTATCTAATTTCAAAATTTCTAAGGGTCTGGCCGAGATAGATGGCGTTACAACCTAAAATAATGATATATTAGATTCGATAACCAATTCAAGAGAATCAGAACTTCTATCAAAGACAATAAATTATAACCATAATTTAATCAAGATTTACCTAATATCAATATTTTAGTATTTGAGCGCAATGTAGTAATTAATCCTTGGCATCGTCCCTTTTGCGCCACTGACCATGAGAGAATAGTTATTGTTAATGGTTTCAGGGTTTGATCGAAAATGCGGAGAAGACAGTTAGTCGATTAATTTTGTTGATAGATTTTCGGATATCTGACCAGCTAAAATACCACTCCAACAAGATCGGATTAATGAAACTATCTTGAACCCCTTTCATTACTTAGAGAGAATAAAAACTTCGCAACCAAAAAAGTTATTTCATAGTATCACCATTCGATTAATAATAAAATTAATTATCCTTGTCCGTGTTTATTATTTAAATTATTAAGCTGAATAAAGAGAGATTATAAAATTTTCTATACAAATAAAAATATTTAAAAAAAAACTAGTTACAAACAAATTTGCAGGATTGTTTATTGACCTGGCAAAGGCCTTTGACACGGTTCCTCACTATAGGCTTCTAAATGCCCTTGTGCATTATGGAGTCAAGGGAAACGCGTTAACGCTATTTGGGAGGTATTTAAATAACAGATATCAAATAGTTAAATTAAATGGCACATTCAGTGATATGCAAGAAATAAGAATTAGGGTACCTCGGGGAAGGGTCTTGGGACCAGTTTTGTTTGTCGTGTACTTAAATTTACTATTGGAAGTAGATATTGAGGGAATAATAATTTGAGTAATTAAATTCTTTTATTTACATTATTACTAAATTATTATAATAAAGAATTATAGTTGGAGTCGGCCTTAAGAATCATAATATTTTAAAATTGTATAATAAAATTAAATGTATTATTGATAATATACACAGATGCACTTTGGATCTTGATATTTATCTATTTATTTATTCGATAACGTTATAATTTCTCCTTCGTGGCAAGTTAGTTCTAAAGGACATTTATAAAGAATATAAAGTATAATACAGTGTAATCTATTAATATTGTATGAAAATTCAAGATCAGATTCCTTGGATCAAAATATAAGATTCAATCTATAAACCTATGTTCTAAAACGCTTCATTTCCCAAATATTGAAGGTAAAGTATTTTATTTTCATTGATATTTAAAAAATACTTTGGCTCTCATAATTATCAAAATTAAGAGTTATTTTTAGTACTTAATAATTTCAGAGGCGAGACCATGTGGTAAATCGGTTAATTTTTCAAATAGTATCCATTTATAATTTTTTTAGATGTAACTATTAAAAACACAACTTTTTTAGGTACTTGAGCTTTTTTGTATCACGTTTCCATTTAGAGAAAAAAATATTAACCAAAAATTTCGGCTCTGAACCTTTTGAAAGAAAATATTTCAAAAACGTAGATTTAAACTTTTTTCTCGGAAACGATGCTTAATACGAAAAAACTGAAGACATTAAAAACAATGTATTTTAAGTTACTTTTTTTGTAGCTCATAATTTACGAATTACTCTGTATATTGTTTTAGTATGTGGTAGCACAATAATCATTACCCGGAAAACCATCCAAAATATTGCCAAAAAGTAAATCCAGGACGGCTTAACAAAACATTTAAAAGTTCGTCTTTCCAAAAAGCAACACCCTGTGTATTGATTTTTTTATAATATTGAAACAGCGGAAAAAACTGAATCTACTTATCTATTTTTATTTTTCCAAAGACAATTGTACTACTAAAATTTCACATTCAAAGTATACATTTGTAGATAACAAGAGCAGTGGACAAGAAATAAATTTCTGCTTCCAAAGGCTATAAAAATACTTATTTCCATAGTATATAAAATTTTCAAGATATCATTAAATTTGACGAAACTATTTTTTAGATTTTTATTCAAAAACAACAACTTGTATCATTATAATCTTTTTAATGTTTCGACTAAATTTTTCGTATAATATCAATTCATTACCCAGTATTATATGCATCGAGAAACGTAAACAAAATAAAGTCTTGTATAAAGAAATATGTAAGACAAAAATAATCCATAAAATATTCAGGTATAAAATAAATAATATTGTAATAAAATTATCTTAGAATCTACATTTGGTCCTGCAACCTTTAATTTGCCGTAACCGCTGTCTTAAATCAAATCAATATACTGCAGGATTTTATTAAAACACTTTTAATCATTTCCTGGTGATGTTAACATAATTAACGAAACGCACGTCAAGTGCAGTATTTTTATTTGATGTTTAAGTGGTTCAAGTCAATTAAAATTATTCTCCATAACATATTTGTTTACCGGAAAAAATTAAATCTTTCTATAATACATTCCCAATTATTAATTTTTAGACTTGGTTTTGGTGAGTCTGTAGAAAGAGAAAAAAATCCTGAAGATGAAGTTAACGAGTACCTAATGAAAGCCATAGATGCCAGAAGTATTGATAGGTTAAGAACGGAGCATTGCCGTACATTGTTACTTAATTTTAGGGACCCTGCCAAAGAAGCCAAGGCAAGTATAAAAAAATTGAGAATATTAGTGAAACATTATCAGTTTTATTTCTCTTGTTGTCAACAGTAAAGATTTAGAATAATCTAAAGCATTATTCAGCACATACAGAATGCAACTTTAGTATGAAAACTTTGAACTGTCACATTGTAAACATAATCGGAATATTCTATCTCCTAACTTTAGTTTATTATTTTTGTTTCAGTATGTACTAGAAAAGGATAGAATGCTCACTATGTATTTTTTTTGTTCGACGGTATGTTTCGTCACAATTATTTTAGTGCAGTTGGCGATATTCAGAAAGTAAGTTCATTTAATTATAATTTTAAAAACATGATGTGTTAACATTTAAATATTAGTTTATAATATAAAAAAACAATACAATGTACAAATAAGACTTTCCATGATTTTATGATAAAACGAAAGTTTATACAATCAATTATCACACTATAATTACCAAGGTGTTTCTAAGACTAAAATGTTTTTTGATTTTTTTATGGCGATTTATATGAGAAAAAAGTCGATTTTGATCGAGAACTGGTGCAGCCTATTTACTTAAGGTTATTAAAAAATTCTTAAAAAATTGGACAAAGGAGCTAAATAACACGTGGTACTTAAAATGTAACGTTTGATTATACAAAATTTTTAGTTTTTCAAAAACAAAACTGTTGTTCTATTAAAGCGATATCTTATGTTATAAAGTTTCCGAGATTATAATACATTGCAATTAAATATTCGCCACACTGTATATGTTTAACAAATTTTCTGTGTATTTATACTCCAAGAACTGGAGTTACCAATATATTAAGAACCATCCATGTTCTACAGGGAACTAATTCATTAGTTATTTTAGTATTATAAAATCAATTACTTACTAATTGATTACCTAACGCTTAAATTTAATTAACATGCTCATTACCATGATACTAATAACAATTAAATTCTCCAGTCAGATTGGTTAGCTCCACATTGATATATGTATAATTAATAAGTGCATGTTTATTTATAATTCATATAATGTTTTGCTTTATAAACATGATCATTAACAGTTTCAAGCTCACTGCAGTACAGCTTTAATTGAAAACAAAAAAAAAATATTTGTACCATCGGAATGAGCTATAGATAAAAACACCATTACGATTTTTGTGTTGCAATTGATATTTTAATGGAAATTCATTCTTTCGTTAATATGAAATAACTAGTTTGTCTTTTTACTTGATAAACGTCAAAATTAATATCTGTTAACAACCTATCTATCTAACAAAAAACAGTACTTGTACAGTTCGAGAAAAAAAAATTTGAAAATGAAACATTAAATATTTACAAAGACCTTCCCTCTTCATTCTGTTTTTCACTGCTCTTTACTGTAATTATTCTGTGACACAAGAATATACAGGACGATCAATTATTTCTATGAACTTAACACCTTAACATCTCATTGAATAATTTTGTAAGTACCAAAGTATTGGCTTAAAAAAAGGTTTTGTTAACATCTGCAATTTGTCCATTTGAATCGAGCTTTATAACATCGACAGATTCTTCTAGTACAAGTTTTCTGATAAAAAAATTATCTGATAATGACATGTTTTGTACAATTTGATTAAGGCTTCGTTGTTAATCATGATAATTGGTACGGTGCCTCTAACTTCTCAATCTGCTGATAACGTCGTTTGAACGATATAATTTCTCTAGCAGTTTTACTAGCAGCTACTATTGCACCCTCAGTGATAGAGACTGCAACGGAGCCTGTCCAGGAACAATACCTCCTTGCAAACAACCTGTAGTGGAAGACCCTGTAGTCTTAACTCTTCCATCCCTATGATTGTCTATACAATTTTGCTTCAAATTTAGCTCATAAGTTTTGCCAACATTAAAAGTTCTCTTCAGATATCTAAAGATTCTCTTATAATTTAAAATCATCTGCTTTAGGATCTTCTAGGTTTCCAGGTGATACACCTATAGGAAAAGCAAAACTTCTCTATAAGAGAAATGTTTAATAAATTGATAAATATACTCATTTTTTCGCTTCCTTCCCTTTTTGAGAGTTCTTTGCGATTCTAACGAATATTAGCTTACAGTCTTGAATAATAAACAGTTGTAACAATTTCTTTATATGTATAAACACTTATTGTGATTGTTCCATCTTCTCTTCTATTAATTTCTAGCCCAAGAAAATAAAAAGCAAGTTTTATGGTAACTTTAAATTCATTTTTTAGGTCATTCAAAATTTTGATTTTTACGTCTTCATTTACAATGTCAACAAAGCTAAAAGTAGCATATCGCTGTTATGTTTCTTTATAGCTTCTCTTTTTGTAAAACCTTAATTTTTACCATCTTAGTAAACTGCTAGCTGCTACACTTTATTACAATTAATACAATTGCTTTATTTCCAGAAGCTAAATTATCAAGAGGCCAAGTATTGTGTTCTGCAAGAGTTTGCATTTTTTTTCATTGCCTATTTCTGCCATTTTTTATCATTTTTTGTTATGGTTTTTTTATAATGTTAAGGTTTTTTTTGACTGAAATTAAAATATAATATATGACTTTTTACTTATTAAACGTCAAAATCTGTCTACCAAAAAATAGTACTTACATGGATAAAAGAATATAGACGATGATCAATTATTCCTAAGAACAAAAATGAACGTCTAAAATTCACACCCGTTAATTCACCACTACAAAGATTTACATTTACTTCAAATAATCTGTTTAATAAAGTTTTTAATAGTAAATTTTAAAATTCATATTTTTCAGAAACGATTCCGCTCTGCTGTATTCAGTTCCTATATTTTTTCTATTAGTTTTCATCCCTGTTTTAGTCTACATGGATAACATTAAAGAAAGGGTAAGATCCATTCTGAATGATCATTTAATTTAATTTACCGACTATTATTTTTTCAGAGAGGGTTCTCCAGTTTATTTTTAGTATCGAAGACAATCCACAAGAACAGAAACGTTGCTCAAATATTTTGTTTCGTGATGGCAGCTGGCATGTACGCACTAGTAATGTTTCAAACGGTGAGTTGTTTCAAATAATATTGAATGATAATAAGGCAACACGAATAATAAACCTAATAACTGGTTCTTATAATTTTTAATTATCTTTTGCAAATTATTACATTTTTAATTGGTTTCTCCCTCGCTTCGAAATATACAAATAGATTATAATTAATGAAACAGAATTCAAAGTAGAAAAATCAACGTAACATAGAAAATATTTTATCTGTCAACCTTTTATCGAGAAGGTAATTTTTTATTTATAAAAGTGACACTTTTAATTATAATTTAATTATAAAATTCCTAATACTTTCCGAAACGAATTGTGATTTAACAAAAACAAATTTCAAAATATGTTAGGGAGATTTGTATATTCAAAAACTTTGTTATTGCAGCTACATATTTTGTTTCTGATACCAAGTAATAATTTCTTACAATTTATTGTTAGTTACAACTAATACTTTTTTTTATACTAAATAAGCGAAATATAATGCTAAAATAAATTCCACAGGCGAAAATATTTATTGAGCAACAAGAATTAATTATTTGGTAATAAGAGCTTTACATGATAATTTCCAAAGGGTCCATTCTCATGCTTTTTAAAATCTATTAAATACTTTAGTAGAAATAAACAAAATAAACTTCAATTTGTTATTAAACAAATTAATTTTAATAAATACAAAAGATAAAGTATACTTATTTTAAAATTTCACGATATTCCAAAATTATTTAAATATTCTTACGACAATTGCTTCACCAATGTTCTTTAACATCGTCAGATAAAATTATAAGAAATTATCAATTATTTGATTGTTTTCACGTGTTCACTACATCTGATTTAAAAATGTCTAAGGGCCTGACTAATGTAGCATTACAATGAATATGGTTGATCAACAATAAAGCAGAAAAGGTTGTTGTTAAAATTATATTTTCAAATAATACTAAAGAGATTAAATCATACAAAGCAATTATATATTTTGTAAATATTTTAAACAAAACATTTTCAGTAATATCTTTTAAACTTAAGAAAATTATATGTTAATTTTCAACGGATTAAGACAACAAAAATCCTACGAAATCTACGAAATCATCAGTATAAAATACTAAACGACCAAATAAATCCAGGGAAGTTCTTCTCTTTTAGGTTGCTTTTTAGACTAAATATGTAGTACTAACCAAATGTTTCAGAAAATGAAGAATATTATTGGTTAGAATATTTATGATCAAAAATCTAAAATTTCTTATAAACTTATCTGACGACGTCAAAGAATATTAACGAAATAATTGTCATAAGAATATTTAAAGAAATTTAGAGTATCGTGGAATTTTAAGATTTATTTTTTTCTATTTTCAGTTCGCCCTTTCCTTTGAAATCCAGTGTTTGAACTCGACGTTTGAGGGACACAACTGTACAAATTATTTATTAAGCTACACAAACGAAAACAAAGGCTGTAAACATTATTATTTAGTAGATGTAAGTAAAAAATTAAAAGAGGTAGGTCCTAATTCGACACTACATTTATTTTAATAGTCCCCGTTATAGTTCGATTTTTTACTACATTTTTTGCTGTCAGTTCATATAATATAAAAATTTTGAAAAAATAATCACACACCTACGACAAAAGCTCTTATATCGTTATTGGTTAATATAAAGAAGTTATTCAAGATAATAGAATATGTGCAATTTTAAATATCCCTTGTAATTTCTTACTGGAAGACTTTTTGTGTAATTTAGAAAAATATTTCGAAAATGCGACATCACATTCGCTTTATATTATGCGAATTCAGATATATCCGGGACAGTTATCAAATTTGGATCTCCCTGTAGAGAGTACATCCATAAATGTTTAAATTAAATCAATAAGATATCGATATTCGACAAAAAACAACGCAATTTTAACGAAAACAATACCTTTAAAAAGTATACAGGCGAAACATTGGCGGTAGTATCTTTAAAAACATTCAAATAGAAGATAGGGTCGACTAGCACTTCATTTTAAAAATATTTGAGACTTTTCATTTCTTTATCTTTTTTTTCATTTGGATCATTGATAAAGAAGTTAAAACCTTAAAATGGAATTATTAAATTACAAGTGTTTAAAAAGTCACAATAGCATAATGAATTTTTTTTAACTGTCAAACCCGCTATGTTTTTTTAGCTCAACTAAATTCAAAGATGTATACGACATAGAGTCTAATGTGAAAAATTTTTTTGAAAATCGCATATTTTGGAATTGAAATATCTGCTATTTAAAAACCATTAAATATTAAGAACAACATATCTTTAATTTCCAAAAGTTTCCTTTGATGAAGATGAAAGAGTCTTAGTACAGGATGGTATTTAAACCCTTAATAATTGTATATCGAAGATAGTTGAGGTTACTGGAGGATTATTTTGAAACTGAATTTTAGTTTATAGTAAACATTTGATTGTGAAAGTAATATGTGACGTTCTTGGTTACAAAAAATTTTTTGAAAAATTAAATATCAGCGCTTAAGCATCACTAGTCGGTAAATTCCTGGCAGACATTCAAGTACGACCCTGTTGTTCTTTACTTTAAAATGAAGAATTTACAAGATTAACTGATAGTACTCTCCAAGCAGATGGTAAGTCACCGAAATATCTTGAAATTAACTTTACTCTTCTTTCTATGGACCAAGAAGATTTTGATTAATATATTTAATCTTTTCCCACCCAACCTTATTAGTTCAAATTAAAAACAAAACTGATTTATAGGTACTCTCAATATATTTAATATCATCCTGCTCTTGAGATCACTTGCACATTAGAGTCCAAAATAAATCGTAAAAGCAACCTCGAATCTTCCTTCCAGAATAATTACAATTTTAGAAAGGCTAATTTTCCGCTAATGTATGAGTTGATGTCGAGTATTGACTGGACTTTTCTGGATGCATTTAAAGATGCAGATGACGCCTGCATATATTTCTATGGGAAACTATATAATGTGTTCGACCGCTGTTGCCCCAAATATTCATTAAAATCGAAAAATAAATATCCACCTTGGTTTGATAAGTCTATTATCAAACAATTGCGTGAAAAAACTAAATTCTGGCGTATATATAAACGTGAAAATGATGTGCATGCTTCTGAGGAGTTTAAACGGATTAGATCTAACGTAAAACATGATATCGATATCGCTTACAAAAAATTTGTTGAAAAATCAGAATCAGAAATCTCTAATAATCCTAATAAGTTTTGGGCTTTTATAAATACTAAAAAATGCAACTCTAAAACGCCACAAGTAATGTCATATCAGAATAAAATATTGGAAAATCCTCTTGATATCCTAAACAACTTTGCTGATTACTTTAGCCAATCTTTCTCTGCTTCAACAGCATTCTGTTCTACTTCTCACAATGTTCTCACTTCCCACCTCAATATTAAGAGTTTTAGTGAAGTAGAAGTACACAGGGTCTTACACTCAGTTAAGCCAAAAATGACCACGGGTCCTGATAGTATTCCGGCATTCGTACTAAAGGATTGTGCTGCAGTCCTTTCACGACCGCTTTCAGTATTAATTAATATCTGTTTGAAAACATCCACAATTCCATCCATGTGGAAATCCTCAAAAGTGTGTCCGATTTTTAAAAAAGGTGATAAGAAAGATATATCAAATTACCGGCCTATCTCTATTATCTGCAATCTTTGTAAAGTGTTTGAGATATTACTAGAGGAAGAAATATACCGTCATGTCAGTAGGAAAATTACACCAAATCAGCACGGATTTATGAGGGGACGCTCCACAGTCACCAATCTCATAACAGTTACTCAGTTCATAGCTGAATCAATCGACAACAAGGTTCAAACTGACTTCTCTAAAGCCTTCGATAAGTTAGACCACGGAATACTTTTGGATAAACTTATTTCTTTTGGACTGTCTTCGGCTTTAATAAAACTTTTTGAATCATATGTACACGATAGGAAGCAATATGTTCAACTTAATGGCTTTAAGTCTGTTGAATACATAGTCACATCTGGCGTTCCCCAGGGATCCAATTTAGGACCTCTGTTATTTAACATGTTCATTAATGACATTGCCAGTGTTATTGACGTCAACTATCTATTGTATGCCGACGACTTGAAATTATACAGTTGTGTAAAAAACATTGGTGACTGTGAAAATCTCTTCAAGAATCTGGAGCGTGTTGTTGAATGGTGTAAACGTAATAACCTTTTATTAAATCCAGCCAAATGTAATATTATGTCTTTTGGTCTAAAAACCAATTTCTTAACTTTCAACTACATGATTGATCATATTTCCCTTCAACGACCTAAAACTTTCACTGATCTAGGCATTATTTTCGATGCAGCACTATCTTTCACCCACCACATTGACAACATTGTAGAATCATCCTATCGAACGTACGGATTTATTGCGCGTTGCAGCGCGATTTTAAAAATGTGTCTATCCTAAAAAGCCTTTACTATGCATTTATACGGTCCAAGTTGGAGTACGCTGCAGTTGTGTGGAATCCGATGTACCAATATCACATTGATCGCATTGAAGCCGTTCAAAGACGTCTCCTAAAATTATTGAGCTATAAATGTGATGGTATATATCCGCAGATTGGCATATGCCACGCAGAATTGTTACAAAGACATAATATGTTCAGCCTTGAAATACGGCGCAACTATCATTCCGTAGTCGTCACATTTAAAATACTAAACAATATGATTGACTGTACTGACTTACTGGGGATGTTTAATATCTCTGTTCCAAGGATCACATCTAGAAGAACACAGACTTTTTATGCAAGTGTACCTCGTACCAATATTCTGAAAAATTCTCCGATTCATACAATGTCTAGTATAACTAACTTAATTAGCTCTGATATAGATATATTTGCTTGTAAATTAGGGGATATTAAAAAGTATTTTTTTTCTAAATCTTAGATTTTTTTGTATGTAAACAAATTTTCTTTTATCTTATATGTTCTGTATTGTTAATTGTTCTGATTTTTCCTACTCTGTAGTTGGGTACCTGTTACCTGTAGAGCAGTGTAAATAAATAAATAAATAAATAAATAAATATTTAGCATTCGACCCTGTATATCCTATTTAAAATGATTGATTATTAAATTAAACCGATACCCATATTTCCCAAAACACTTCTTAAAAAAGCACTATTTTCTTTGGTAATTCTAAATTCTAAATGTTTTAGAGAAACTTGACATAATTGAAATATGGAAACTTAAGGTATGACGTTTTCGAATATGTCCAAATGATTTAAAATATTTAGAACATCCAGTTATACCAAAAAATGAATGTAACTTCCTTATTTTAAATAGAGTACACTGTAATTGTTATGCATTTCGATAAAGCTACTTTTAGGAATTCTCTCAATATAGAGTTTTGCTACCTTTTACGCCATGTTACAATTTTTATCACGAAAAAGTTTCTATTTATCACGCTGTACCTTTATATTTAATGAAAATTTACTATTTTTTCGTACAATTTTTTTAGTATTATTAATTTTGATGAAATTTGGATATTTTGTGAATAATTGTACCGACTGATTAAAAATGCGTATTTAATTATTTCTCAACTTCTTACATAGATCACCATGTATGTGTGTATGACCGGAAGTAGTTGGATGTATTAAATAATTTAAATCAATTGGCCATATTCGAAAACGTCATATATACCTCACGTTTATAGTTTTTTTATATCAAGTTTCCATAAATTGGAACGCCCAAAGAATTAACCTGTATAAAAGGGATATCAAAAATAAAGTAGACTTGTAGGAATAGAACTTTTGGTATATAATTAATACTGTTAATTTCAGTTCCTCTTATTACTCGTCATGGTTTCCATGATAGCATGTGCTGTCTATCAAATACTAATCTCGCTCCTGAAAACAGTCATATTATTGGGCGGGATGGCGGGGTTTCTGGCGGCCTACATTAGCTACAACAAAGGGATACAGTCGATTACGTGTCTCTACAAATCCAGGTGAGTAGAGTATAGAGTGACAACTTATTAGATATTAGAAACGGGGATTACCGAGGCGTAAAAGATCGTTTGGAATTAGAGAATGTTCCATAATGTTAAAACAGAAGAAAACATTTGTCGTATAATTTTTAGTTATTAAATGCCATATTAAATGAGATCTTTTTTTTACCATGTTTTCTATAAACTCACTTAACACTAGTATCAAAAATGAGTAGTCATACCAGATTCTTCTCATAAAATAAATAACATTGCCTCTAGAAATATACTTCACATCTAGGTTATAAATAACTTATGTAGAGAATATATTAAAGGGTGATTCGTATAAAAAGTGACACAAAGCAGGGGTATCTAGTGGATATTACAAAAAACAAATTTGTTACACGTTGTAAGTAAACCAAGAGCATTAATTAACAGTAAGTAGAATTCAATTGTAGCATTCTAAGGGGTTGATAAGGGATAATGCACCATTTAAATGTGACAGAATTTTTTACCTTTTGGCGGACCTAAAAAATTATTGCTTAATTTTGTGAAGAATTTAATTCTAAAACTTTTCTTATTCTTATTATTTTTCAAAAAACTTTGTTTTCAACAAAAACCGGAATAACTAAATACGTGCAATGCAGCTGTATTATTTAAAATTACAGAAAATTCAAAAGTTGGCTATGAAATTAAAAATTAAACTTGACGATTAGGAAAAAATTTTAGTAAATGCTTGCTGAGTGTTTTGAAAATGGCAGGGAAGTTTTCATTTTGCAAGCAAGTTGACATGCTATTAGTGTTAGAATTATGTGAAGGAAATTGCAAAATAAGTGTTGAAGAATATCGGAGAAGATTTCCTAATCTAGTGATACCCATAGAGAAATATTTCCCAATGTTGAAAGGCTGCTCGAGAAAGAGGCAGGTTTTTCAGCAACACTCGAATACAATCAAATATTACCGACATATTAGTACTAGGCAAACTGGTATGTCACAAACTTCTGTGCACCGCATTGTCATATTAAAAAAATGCAAGAATTGTTAAACGACTGAATTTCTGTTAGTTTATTTTGCATCAAAACATTCATACTTAAAAGAAAATCTTCTTTACTAATGAAACTTGTTTCAGTCGCAGAGGTATTACAAATTTACATAACTATCATGAGTATTCCGTCGTAAACCCTAATTCAGTAACTACTTAACTTTTAAAAAAAAACATATTTCGAATTTCTCCAAAACAGTCCCCCGGATCTACTTGACGAAATGCCACTACAAATCAGACTGGAACATTGGTTTATGCATGATTGAGACCGCTTCATATTAGTATTATTGTTAGAAAATTTTTAAACCACCAGTATCCAAATAAATGGACTGAAAGAGGAAATAATTGCCTATAAGTTTGGCTTTTACGATTACCACACCTCAACAAATTTGATTTCTTTCTTTGGGGAACATTCAATGAATTTGTATATTCCTCGAGCAGAATTATGAAATCGCATAACGGACAAATGTACATTAACTAAAAAAACAGCAATTATTGGATAGAGTAGACTTCAATTTTCGACGGAGAATAAATTTATGGCTGAGAGAATACGGTAATCATTTTGAACGATTTTTAAAATACCTTATCAATACAAATTGTATGTTATTTCTGTTGTTTTAGTTGTTCCTTTTTCTATTAAATTATTATTATCTCAACTTTTTTCCTGATCGTCAAGTTTGACGTTTAATTTCGTAGTCAACTTTTCAATTTTCGATAATTTTAAATAATATAGCTGCAATACGTGTCTTTTTAAGTTTGCCAACGGGTTAAAAAATTCTGTCGCATTTTAATAGTGCATCATCCCTCATCAACCCTTTAGCATGCTACAATTGAACTCTATTTACCGTCGATTAATGTCCTTAGTGAGTTTGTGAGTGTACCAAATTTGGCTTCTCTAAGTTCAAGTATAACTGAGGTAATTATTTTTTTCGAAATTTGAAACCTTACTTTGCAAGGCCTATAATTTCTTAGGGGTACAACTTAATATTGAGGTAAGTTGCGTTAAATCACCATATTTTAGATTCCCCTATATGCCCGTACCCTTTGTCGG
Source organism: Hermaeophaga mercurialis (assembly GCA_951812935.1). NCBI lineage: Eukaryota > Metazoa > Arthropoda > Insecta > Coleoptera > Chrysomelidae > Hermaeophaga > Hermaeophaga mercurialis. The sequence continues at coordinate 17,610,211 of OX638362.1, read as the reverse complement.
TTCTTATACGAATCACCCTGTATAGATTTTGGAAAATATTATAAAATTTTTTTATAAATTTTATATTTATGAATTTTATTTTTATTGATGTTTTTCATTAGTTTTCGGTGAAAACGCGTAATTGCCATCGCAATAAACATATTATCAAGTAGTATTATCTACCGGTATAATTTAACAAAATATTAATAAATACATCATTAAAAAAATCTTAATATTTTTCCAAATTTTAACATCCTGTAGGTTTAAAACATTTTTAAGATTTCGGTAGCGGTTTATAGAGTCAATATAAATGGAGGCTAATGTAAAAGTATATGCCTCTAATGTATAAACATTTATATAAGTCGATTTTAGCCTGTATACAGAGTGTATAGTAGACAGAAAATAATATTTGGAGAACTATAGAAAAAATAATATCTTTCTACTCTGTTTATTTTCAGTGAAATGTCTTATTCTCATCAATACATCAATGTTATACTATTAGCCAGCTTCGTTGTAGCCCTTATTTTACACGGACAACAAACTGAGGCCACCTATAGACTAGATTTTGTGTGGAAGCTACAAGCTACAGGTAAATTAATAATTCATAAAAAATATATATTATACACTGTGACTACTATCGATTGTATACCTAAATTTTATTGGATTATTTTAAATTTTACGAATCACTGCTGACGCTAATAATGTTTGTTAGGAACTTAATATATCGTTTAATAATAATTCATTTGTTATTATTTTATATTTGTGAAAAACTTGAGACTAAAGAATAAAAATTAAATGATTGTAAAAGCATTATATCGTATTATGCCGATTTGAGTAAATAAAATAAAAATGGCTTACTAATCGTGTACGATTATACAGGGTGTTAAAAAAAAGATCGAATATTTGAACAGGTTATAGTATGGACCAAAATAAGTCAAAAAGTCTTAATAAACATAGGTCCGCAAATTGACTATTTCGTAGATATAGACAGTTATTTATTTTTGAAGCATTTTACGTTTACACATTATTTTTATTATTTACAAACGATAGAAACTTATAAACAAAATCAAAAGAAAGAATGTTTGATAAGATGTTCAAAATGCCTTCCTCCCATTTCCAAACAGACATGAGCTCTCTGCTGGAAGGATATTCGAACTCTCTCTAAAACTCCTACATTAGCTCGGAATTCTTCATTATTTCGTTGTTACAGCTCTTCGAGGCTATTTATAGGAATAGCGTACACTAAAGTTTTTAAATATCCCAAAAAAATATATCAAGGGGGTTTAAATCAGGCGATCTTGCAGGCCATGATAAAGGCCCGCTCTTTCCTCTCCATCGATGTGGAAACGATTTTGTTTATAAGTTTCTATCGTTTGTTTGTACATAATAAAAATAATGTGTAAACGCAAAATATTTCAAAAATAAATAACTCTCTGTATCTACGAAACCGTCAATTTGCGGACCCATATTTATTAAAACTTTTTGACTTATTTTGATCCATACTATAGCTTGTTCAAATATTCGATCTATTTTTTAACAACCTGTATGAGAAAAAATATCCATGACGGTGGTTACCTAAACATAAAAAATTATTTATTTTTACTCAACATCGGTAAGACAAAATCCAAATAACTCAATACAGAAAATATCCAACTTCCAAGTATAAGTGGATCACTCTCTATAACGTAAAAGTTCCCAAAAACTTCCTTGTCGTTTTGATCATGTTCATTGAAAGTAACTTTGAAGAACTTTCTTGCATACGACTGTAAGTACATTTAGTTTCCTCTTAACCCAGATTTTCGGTTTACCAACAAAACACAATCGATTTAAATGCAGTTGTTTGACACGGAACAACGATTCTCTCTTCTAAAACAATCTCTTTACGTTTTTCATTGTTTTCCTGTTTTAGAGGAAAAAGAGGACATGGAGCACTTGGAAGCGTACAACAGAAAGCTGCTGGCTAATATCTTGCCCGTACACGTTGCAGAGCACTTTCTCAACAGTGACAAAAATAACGACGTAAGTTTTTTTATACAATGTTACCCAATGCCGTGCGATTATTCAAATAATTATTCTAGTACAATACAATTCATTTTAATAGTTTTTTTCGTCTGCTCAACTATTTCTGAACATTATGAAAAAGGCAACGACGAAGATTATTTATGCCAAAGTCTACAATAAAGTGTAATAATTTTTGCAGGAACTCTACCATGAACAATGCGATTTTGTGTGTATAATGTTCGCTTCCATCCCCAATTTTTCCGAATTCTACGTTGAATTAGAAGGCAACAACGAAGGCGTGGAGTGCTTAAGACTTCTGAATGAAATCATAGCGGATTTTGATGAACTACTGTCGGAAGAGCAATTCAAATACATCGAAAAAATAAAGAGCACAGGCGCCACATACATGGCGGCATCAGGTTTGTATTGTTGAAAATTACTTTCCTATGTTACCCATTCTAAAACTTGCTTCCTATTTAAATTGTTCGATGTAATTTATATCTACGAGAATAAATGTAAAAATAAATGTTTGTGGATAATTGCATTCATTTTTCCACATAGAATCCAAAGCTTTTCAAGACCTTTCAACCCTTCACAAAAATATAAACTGTTGAAACTTACTCGCGGTAAAAAACTAATTGATCAAACTCAAAAACTACTCTATTTAGTATTCAAGAATTTAGTCAACGAAGTTCTGCTTCACTTCACTAGACAGTGACAAGCTATTATCAGAAAAAAACAATTCTTGCCCCGAATTTTTTTTTCTCGTACCAAAAACTAATTGGAGACAGTATTGAGACTTTTCGACGGCTCTGCTAAGACTTCTATTAACATTTTTTTACTAACCTTAATTTTTTTTAACCCGCAACGTTTGCTCCTCTTGCACAACACGTGTCGATAAAGTTCTACATTCGCTGTTTTATGAAATATGTTTATAGTTTAATTCCCGTTTTAAAACTTTTTATTTTTTGTATACATGGCATTCTCTCTAAACTTCAACAATCTTTGATTATAACAACGTTTAAGACTTTCAAAAATAAATGTTTAATCACCGCACGAAACTCCTCGATATTCCTGTTAATAAAATGCACGAATTGTTTACTTAGATCGATGTAATAATGCATAATCTATTTGACAGCAGTTGTTTGAATAATGGTTTCTTCAAAATAAATGATCAGCACGGGCGTTTAGCGTCATGTTTTATTCATTCTAGGTCCATCTCGAACTCTTTTCTGTGATTGATATTTATTTAAAAACTTTTATAAATTACACGGGAATTATGAAATTAGGATTTGCTAGTGCTTCACAAAAGTAGTCGGAGTGGAAACTAATGCGATTACTTCTTTGAAAACGTTTAACCAATTAGAATCCTACTGAAAAGATTATTTCTATTTCTTTCCCGTTTGAGCGATATTAGGAAGATTGTATAAAATTTCGTAACTGTGCGTTAGAATAACGAGACATTAATTTTCCAGAGAAATTTCCGGAACGATCGCTATAGATTTCTGGATTACTGAAAAGGCATGAAGAGAAGTAGCGGAACGGGAGCAGAGAACAAATTTGTGTTTCTATTTCAATGACTGAAAATTAGTAATTGAATTCTTTAATGAAAACTTCTCTCTTTGAATATAATTTAATTCGTCTGTGAGAATTTCTTTTTAAAACCAAACTTTAAAGTAATTACCTCTAACACTTCTGTTTTTCTTTTGCAATAAAGTAGATTCCGTTGTAGAAATATTGAGGAAAATCAAAGAACACCTAAAGTTATATTAATAATATTTTGCAATCTTAAATTGTAATTAGTACAATATACAGTACTAGTCAAAAGTCCCCTCCCACCCTTGTATCTTTTGAACGGTTATACTAATGAAATTTGGAGGGTGAAAATATTTTTTTTTAATGAAAATTCATATATAATTGGTTACAACAAATTAACAATAAACAAAATTCAACAATAAGAATAAATTTTAACTAAAAAATACAAAATAACATCACATTAACATAATTAGAAAATGTCAAGGTTAATCGAACGAATAAATGAAACGATCAATTTTTAAAAAAATTATAATGACAGACAAAGAAAAACCTGTATTAGAAACATGTTTCATAATCATTTAGCTTTAAGTATGAATCAAAAGGTTTGACTAGAAATCAGAAATTAAATTTACTATTCAATGAATTCTAACATGATGTTACTTGACTAGTTCATATCACAAGTATTAACATTATTTTTCATTTTCAGTATAAAGATAGGTAATTTTTTTAATAAAAATTAACCACAAGATAAATGACCACTTTTAAATACCCTATTGTTGAGATTATTTACCGACTCATAATGCAGATTTTAATTTTAAAAAAGCCGACTACTTGAGTTTATATAACTATATATTTCACTTTGACTGGAGTTTTCTCAGATCTTTCACTTATATTAATGATGCCGTTTCTGCATTTTATGAGTCGTTAGATGAAATTTTTTATGTTTATACCAAAAAAGAAAAAATGCTCCAAAGTGTATCCCAGATGGTTTAATGGTGAACTAATAAAATGTTTACATGAAAAAATAGAACTTGTAAAAAAATTTAATCATTACATAATAAGACAGACAATGACTCATTTAAACACTTAAGGAGGGTGTTTAAATAGAAAAATCAAAAGTGTTTCAATGTCATTATTAAGAATATTGGGAGAATATAAAGTCATATCCTAAAACCCTGTGGTTATTTTATAATTCTTTAAAACCATGTCCTATAATCCCAGATACAATGATGTGAACGTTATCAATAATTATCAATTCGTTGAATTGTATGGCATACAAGATAGGTTCTAATATCTGCTTATAGACCAGAGCTTCATTATACAGGGGCAGACTTTAGTATCTTCCTATACGCCATAAGTACTATCTGAATTTTAGGTTGAATTTTTCTTTTTTCTTCTTAACCTACTCTTTCCATTTTAAGTTGGTATCTTCTATGATACCAATATATTTGATTTTGTTTTTGTAAGGAACTATTTATCCATTTATTATCAGGAGTGGAGAATTGTTTAGTTTTTTTAATAAAGTAAATGGTATCGATTTAGTTTCATCTGCAAGGATCGCTAGTTTCACCTGGTCCAGTTTTGGGATGTCGCTTGTATAGAATAGATATGAAAAACTCCAAATGCACTTCCTTGCGGCTCTCCGTTGATCATTTTTGCTTGTATTTTCGTTGTTTCGTCTGAGAATTTAAATTATTCCGCTAAGGGATAGTTTCTGGAGTATCACCAGTCATAATGTGCCTAGAACTCATCACTATTATTTTCATAGAGCTCAAAAAATAACAAAGAATATGTATGTTATAAGTTTTGTTTTGTGTTCCTCTATTAACATTTTTGGCATCCATCTCGCTCTATTTATTTTGTATTGGAGTTTATCAGAAACAATTTAACAAATTATTAAGCTTGAAATATTGAAGCACCTGTTCCAGCAAATTTCCTCATCAACTTTTTGTGTCAACTCTTCATTCGAAACAGTAGATCATCCGGATCGTTCTTCGTAATGAACATTTGTCTTTCATTACACCTTCCTCTTAAATTTTAACAAGCTACCGGTGAAGTTCAACACAGAGAACAATTCTTTCGTTTAAAAACCGAATTGAAAATTGCAGAATCGTCGAGATTTATTAGGAACATGGCAATGACACAAAACGACTGTCGGAACGGTATAGGACTGGCTGAGAGTCCTGCGCAGACACAAAGCGCAAACGGTTCTTTTAAAGATAACTCTCGTGTCGTGTAGAGAAAACTTAGTGTTTACGGACTCATTAGCCACCCTTATTTTTTAAACAATCAAAAAACCCTCATATCATTTGTCAGATATTATTTTCCGATAAAGGGCATTCTCTATTTGTTATGTTGTGGTTTTAGGTTTAACCCAAAACACTTGTGATATGCTAGAGTACAAGCACGTAACTGCTATGGCAGATTACGCGTTGAGGTTAAAGGAACTCCTGGAAGAGGTCAACGAACACTCTTTTAACCATTTCCGCATCCGGATAGGGATAAACGTAGGTCCTGTAGTGGCGGGTGTCATTGGAGCCCGAAAACCGCAATACGACATATGGGGAAATGCCGTGAACGTAGCTAGTCGGATGGATAGCACAGGAATTCAGGATAAGATACAGGTAAGACGAGATTAAATAAATTTCTACTAGGATGTTAAAATATAATATTTATTAAAATTTAATGCAAATAAATACAAATTCATAATCCATTCGTTAAAAGCTAAAATCCCAGTAACGATTCGATTTAGTTATAGATAGTGGTTAAAAAAACAGTAAGAATTTTTTCTAAAAAAGTTACAAATACAGTGCGATGCCTTTAAGAAAGTTTATAAATCTTTAAATATGCGTTTTGAATCAGCCGGTACAATAATATTCACTTCAGTCACTAAACATCCAAATTTAATCAAAATACACAATAAAAAAATATATACAAAAAAAGTACATTTTTATTAATAATAAAGATACAGGGTGACAAATCGGATACTTTTTGGTAATAAAAATGCTCATATTTCGTAAAAGGATGCAAAACCCTATATTGAGGGAATCGATTTAAAATAAGGAAGTTTCAGTCAACTTCCAGTATGACCGGAAGTACTTGGATGTTCTAAATATTTTAAATCAATTGAAATATCTGAAAACGTCATAACTCAAGTTTTCATACTTAAATTTTGTCAAGTTTCTCTAAAACGTCCAACTTGAACTCCCAAAGAATCCACCTGTGTATGCGTACAAATATTGCAACAAGAGTAATTAATTTATAATCACAACAATTACATTTATGCTTTTCAAAATCAAATGTATTAATAAATTAATCAGTGTAAATAACCAGACATCGAAATATCATTGAAATGGTAACCCGTTACGCTCCATTTTAAGTCAAAAAGACAGGAAAATAATTATTTTAAAAACAGTTAATGTAAAACAACATACAGGGGTTTAATTAAAAAAGGCACTGTGATTTGTCCATATAAAACGCCACCTTGTATATTTTAAAATTATTTTAAAATATGGACTCTTTCTAAAAATTTCATAAAGTTTTTTTTTTATTATCTCTCCAAGAATCTCCGTGTATAGGTTTGTTTTGTTCAAAAATAATTAATTTAATTCGTCTTTAATGTTTTAGATAACGAAAGAAGTTAACCAGATCCTTCAGGCTAAGGGTTACCCGACAAGATGCAGGGGAACCATCAACGTTAAGGGGAAGGGTACAATGGAGACGTTTTTCTTGGAGGGACCAGCAAAGGCTCGGCCCAATATAACCATCAATCCTTTAGCTAGCTTTGAATCCGAAGATAAACCTGACAAATCTATGATCACTACTTTAGGGACTATATCTGAGAAAAACTAAGACTTCCTTTAGTAAATTAGGGCAAAGTATTTCGAAAATTGGAATTGGTGAATGTTTATTCAAAGTACTTAATGTCTCTAAATTGTTTTGATCCGATATTAATTAATTAATACTACATTATACTAAGTGTTAATTATTTTATTATTTTCTGTTTTCATAAAACAGAATCAATAAAACATGGAATGTATTTCACCAATTTAAAATTTTCTGTTTCTAAATGTGACTGGGACTGTAGATTATTTATTTTTGTTTCCTTATAACCTTCAGTATGAAAATTGTTAAGATAAAAAATGTGTTGAAAGTTTAATATTAAAATTTTAATGACTTTGCAAAAAGTTTAGCTTTAAACTACTTAATTTTTTATTGTTATAAATACTTTATTTTTAAGTAAAAAAATACGAAATTAAAAGCTTTGTCTTTTTTCGTACTGAATGTTTTATTTTAATACTCTTGTAAATACTGTTGATCTTAAATTTAGTTTATTGTAAATATATTATTTTTTATTAAAAAATTTCATGTGAAATAATAGTTTTATTAAATCCACATTATACAATAATTTATTTATCCCTTGACTGACACTGGTATCTGTAATAGAAAGTGTAAAAAGGAATTTCCAATATGTTTCCACATTCTCATCATCCTTCCCACTCTGCCAGACACATCCTCAATCAGCGGAAAAGGAGAATACATGAGATGACTAAATTCTTCTTCATCTACACTGATATTTTCCTTTCTAGAAAAAGTGTACATATAACAAGACGGCGATTTGCTGAGAACATGAACTTTATGAAATATTCCGGTATCGACTCGAACAGACTCTCCTTTTATCAGTTTTATCCCCGAAGACCGCAATATTTGTTCGTCTTCTATTTCGTACGCTACTTCGCCTTCCAAGATCGTCAAAGTGACATTTTCCAAATCTTCATGGATAAAATTTTCAAGGTATAAACCTTAAAGTAAGAAATATTATACATGGAGATAAAAACGTTGTCAACTTGCTACACAAATTTTCTCACCTGGAAAATCGGCAATGAACAAAACATCACTCCTGTTGGACCAAGAGTAAACTTCTTCACTAATTTCGTTCATTTTTCTTCTGAAATCGTTATATTCTGTTAAAACCGGAAGTAGCCATTCCACGGGTTTGAAAGGCGACCAATTAGCTTTTAATAAATCATACTTTGGATTATACATTCTTTGTTGGAAGCGTTTATTTAAGGAACACCAAACATCTATATAGAGAGAAATATTCGAAGATGAAGGCGACATTGGAGATAAATCTGAAATGAACAAAATTTTGTGTAAATTCATCTGTAATTCCATAAAAAAGTTCTCAGTAATCTGTATCTACTTTTGGATATTCCCACCGCTACATATAAGCAGTTTTTAAATTATCCATGTAATAAACGATATTAAAAAATCTGATCACTGGAATCCTCGTTTGAATTTATACATTTAGTTGAAGAAATGACAAACAGTTAAAAAAATCCAGTTTTGAGTCTTCCGATGTTTCGATAATTTTTATTAGATATGCCAAAAAGTGTTAAGTAATTAATGATTAAGGATATAATTAAAACGAAACAAAATAATAGATGACAAGTGTTGAAAAGTAATTCATTTTAAACAAGTTTAAATAATATTCAGAAAACTTTTCTTTAACGATTTATTGTCTCATATGACATATGAACTCCTAGAGTCAATCGGTCGTTTTAAGGCCAACCAATCATTCAATTAGCCCAAACACGCCACATGAAGTAACTAATTAATATTCAATTAGCTCAATTACACCATATAATGTAGTGAACAATCCAACCACCCTTTATGCAAGTTAAAACTCGAAAACACAGTCGCATATTGCCAATTCTCATGTCAAGTTGTTGTTCCCGGCAAAGCAAAAGAACCCGGTAAAATTTGTAATTAATTAATGTCAATAATTTGTCATTATCAGTCACTCTCATATCAATAATGGTGCCTTTACATTATGTGATTTATCACATAAGTTATCAGATGATTTTGTCGTAAGCATTATTATTAAGGGCACACCATGTTATTTATCACGAGAACAAGTAATAAGTAAAGTCATTAGTAAAATAATTGTCAATTATAAGCAGATTTTTAGAAAAGAACGATGATTATTTTCTGTATGATATTTTATAGTAGTATCGGTAAAGTCGTTAATCTGCTTTATCGAACGTGTATTTTTTGTGACAATTTTTTACTTCATTTATCATAAAATATATTATTTTGGGTTAATAAAATCAGGCAGGTGTCATATAATTTTATAAATAAAATCATAAAGTGCGAACACAAATACTTCAAATCATACCTACAATTAAAATAATATAATTTTTTTGTGATGAAATCATGTGACAACTCATGTAATAAATCACATAATGTGAAGGCACCGTAAATTTAACAACTCACAAACTGGAAAACGGTATGTAAATAGTAGAAATATTTGTATAAGTACGTTTTCAATAAATTATAAAAACTCAATTTACCATTTATTTTCTTGGATAGCTGAAATCGAGTGTTTGTGAACAAAAGAAAGCCCAAACTATTTTTAGGCAGGTTATTAAAATATTATAATAAATAAGTCCATTTTTCGATAAGTAACAAATCAAAGACATTTTAAATCGATTAAGTCGCGTTTTAAATGAACAAGGAAAAGGTAATTTATATCTTTTTATAACTGCGAACATCTAAATAAGTCAAAAATTGCAAGACTAATTTTTAAAAAATAATAAACAGACTACCAATATAGATCCAAACCAATCAGATCGATTTTCGAAAAATATATATTATCCTTAATTTAAAAAGATAAGTAACTAAGTCCATTTATTGCATTGTTTTACACTTTTACTCAGATTTTAATAATAAGTTTAACGAAATCAGAATATTCAAGTAAACGACTTAACATATTAATTTGTCTTGTTTGAACTAGTCGATATAGTTCAAATCTGTGGATGATGGAAGTACAACTTAGCACCTCCAGGTGGTATCCACCCATTTTCATATTATCTAAACGATTATTAGAAGATATTTCTTAATAGATTAGGTAACCTAATTATTCCAGACAAAATATGTCAGTGAAAACCTAGCTAACAAGTTTAAAACCTATAAGCGTTAGGATTGTGGAATATCACACTGAGGTACCTGGTATAATAGTGTTGTATCTTTAATACCTAAAGAATATTTCATATTTCTTACTAACCATTTTTTGTATTGTCTAAATTTCTTTTCAAACACTGAGCATACTGTATGCACATGTCGGCATGCTTACTCCATCTGTCATTGCTAGTGTAAGCATCGGAATCTACGAATAATTCCTGGCCTGTATTGTGATCCACTATTTTCACTACTACTAAAATCGTATCCCATGAATGTACCATCATGTCCCATGAGTAGCCATAGAGTCCATTTGTCCAATTATTATATCCCTAAAAATATAATAATGTAAATTTGAAACGGCATAACGTGTTCAGCGAGGTAGTGGATCGAAATAGACAAACAATTTTTGGAGTAACGAGAAACTCCAAAAATGTAGAAATAATAATCAACAGCAAGACCTGTACAAGTTAGAGGATCAGAATAAATCATTAGATATTAGAATAACTCTGGTAGGAAATGGTAGAGAATGAAATAGCTGGACATACTTGTTGAAGGGCAAGAGAAAAGATAACTTATATTATTTGCAACAATAGCAATAGAGGAGAGGAGAAGCAGAGATAGACAGGTGAATATGGTTAAAGTAAATAGAAGAAATGTAAAAAGAGCAAGGTAAGAATTAAAGGTAAAAAAAGAAGAATATTTGAAAAAAGTTATGCATTATTAAACAGGCAATGACCACCTAAAGAAAACGATCTAAAAAATATAAACTACGGTTTTACCTCACAAAGCATCTCAATTATATTAAATAATTACTACCATAATAGTTTCTTGTGCTTGTGAACCATGTATTTGTAGATTTTATTTAAACATTTTTGGCATTATACATTTACTTGCACAAACATTATTGGCCTATTTTCAAATAGATTTAGATAAAATTGCTTTAAAACAAAATTAACACTTCTCTAAAATGTATTTTAACGTGGAAGTCTACATTTTATGACATAACTTACTATGAAACAACTTCTCCAAAGTGACTTATTTGTAAATTAAAATTACACTCCTTGACAGAGAAAAACGGGATTAGTTTTGTAATTAGTGCAGACCATTCTGAAAATTTAATTTGTAACCGTGTTTTACTGCAGTAAGAGCATTAGAGAGAATTAGCTCAAGTCAGGTGCAATAATTAGAGGTAGATAGTAGACATATTGGATTGCTTGTCCCTATAACTATGCTAGACTATAAATTATACAGGGTTAGTACAAAGCCGAGTAACTTTAAAAATAACGAATAAATTAGAACATTTCCTTCACTTTTTTCGCTTCTGGTTTAAAAGATCAAAGGTAAAAACGGTCTAAAATTTAATTAATAAAAAATCGGGGAGAAATTGTAAATAAAAATAATAATAATATTCTTGATGATATAATAGTAGATTCTGTTATAAGTTTAGAACGAAAAAAATTCGAATATTGGAATATTCCGAACGTGAGCGTTGGCGAGCGAACCACGAGTATCGAATTTTGTTATTTTAACCATGTTAAAAACTATATTTTCTCCACAACCACAAATTAATAGGATTTTTCATACAAATCCCGTTGCACGTCATATATCAATTATGAGATCACGACCCTGCAGTGTTGTCGGCTTGTCTAAATTGTCGAGGAATGTAGGAAGTTTCAAAAATGTAAGGTTAGGTTATGTTGTTTAGCTTTATTATTATGAAAAATTAATTTATTGAAGCGTATATGAACAATATATGATCCTCACACACACTAGCTCTTTACAACGACTATTTAGTTTTTTTGGCATTTTGTAGAAATAAACGTCAATAATCAGCTTATTCACACTATGTTTGTTTTGACAAAAACAGTTTTTATATAAGTTAACTATCTAGCAAAGCAAAAAAATAAAGACAATATTATAAAATTACCGAAAACGTGGTGAAAACACACAACTGGTTGACGGCCGGACGTCAGAAATCGTTGAAATATTTCAATCTAAATACTCGACAACGTCGCATCAAGGCATGCCAATCGCTACAATGTCATTTCTTCATCATAAATACGAGTCTCATGGGCGTAGAAAATTTCAAAATTATTTAATGTAAATTATGGTTTTTTGAGTACTAAACATATAATAATGATTTATATACTTTATATTATAAAGAATAAGACGTATATAAGCCAATATAATTGAAATAATTCTAAAATTATCAAAATAATTACGATTACTTTTTCGGTTTTTTAGTACTGTGACTACGTTCATGAGTCCTCGTGAATTTTCGTGATGTTTCGTATGATTTATCTTAGTTAGGGAAATTTTAATTAGTTGGCAGTACTATGACGAAAGAGGTACGTCACTCCTGACGTGCAACGGTATTTGTACTAAAAATCCTATACTCGATTTTCACTCGTTACTTTATTTAAATTAAAATTTGTTATTACGGCGCCGCCATTTACATGGATGTACTTGCATATTTAAACGTAATTTTTAATTATGATCAACTTTTTTCGATATTGTCATTTGATGACCGTATTCTAGGTTTTAGATAATGCAGAACTTTTTATGAAGAATAACTTTTTTTCCTAAAATTAATAATAAAAAAGTTTTCCATATGATTCCTACTTATGGGGACATATTGTATATTCTCTTTCAAGAATGAGAATGTTTACTTATATTATTAAAAAAGATATTGGAATTAGCTAACTTAGCTAACTAATGGTCGTGGAGAAATATTTTAATTAAACAGTGGTAATCAACCAGTAATATCTACTTGTTTAAAAAGACCTCGTTTTATGGATAGATCCATGTTTTTTAAATCTATGAAGATCTATTAAAATGAAATAAAATAAAAAACAGAGGACTTGTAAAGTGTTAACGTTATCCTAAAAACTGTTTTTTCTACTGGAGGTACTGGTTTACATAATAAACACTTGACATTGAGGAATATTTTCCATCAGTAATGAAGATAGCAAAAGTTTTGCCAGTCTTCAAAAAAGGAATTAGGGAAGTGGCAAAAAGTTTTAGACTAATTTCAATTTGACCAGCCTTTTCCAAAATAATCGAAAACATTCAGGAGAAATCATTTAACAATAGATACGAGTACTATAACTTCATTAACCAGCTTATTCAAAAATTATTTTGGACATAATGAGAAATTGTTACTGACTGAAGCTATGCGTCTCATTATGTTGATCATAGACAATAATAAATCTCAACTACTATTGAGAAAGAGGTGTCTTTCAAGGATCCTTCTGGAACCTACGCATCTTGTTAACTCATGTCAATATTTAATGAGGATAAGAAAAAATTGGATGACATATTGGTATGGAATAACCACATAATACAGATATACAAAATATTTGACTAGTCTATAAATAAGACAATTTGTAAACATTCCTGCTGCATTACTCACATACTACATGAAGGCATCAACCTGAATGTTTCATTTACAATTCCAAAAAATAATTACGTGTCTCCAACGAAAACGGGAAATATTAATGAGATCTCCCAAAATTCTACTATTGTTTTACTCATAAATTGACTGGCGTACATTGCAATTTACGCATTTGAAAATTGGCAGAATTTATGAGAGACTAAAGTGGTGAATCAAATATTGAAGCAATATTTTATCTCAATGATACGCTTAACAGAGACAAATGTTGTTACTGGTCAACTGCAAACTCTCATTGTCTGAAGGAAGTCAATACATGGGGTCCTCAAAATTGAAAACAATATTTTTCAGAAAAAACTTAAAGTCTAAAGGTTATTTAAATATAATGAGCAACAAGATTGTACCATCATATAGAGCACTCTTCCCAAATCCAATATAAATTAATTATCCGAACGGAAATATTTGGTTGGAGTACCAACATATTTTAAGCGCAATTATTTGACCAAATATTTCCTGCGGGCTAAATCGGACATAGAGGAGCAATTGAATGGCTAATCCGTTTTCCAGACCTATCGCCTCTGGATTTTCTCTTATGTGGGCTCACTTCAAATGTTAAATATGTAAAAATCGATTATCGACAAATCGAATTATGGACAATTAGAAGAAGAATGATACAGCCTTAACTGAATTATTTTGTTGATTGATCAGTTTACAGATAATTATAAATGGAAATCTGACCATTTAATTCGTTCTTAATCATAGTTAAAATATTCATATTCTATTTTTTATATTTGTTTTGTACTGGTTTCTTTTTAATAAAAAAATGCTATTTCTGAAAGCCGACTTTTATTTTGTACTGAAAATGTAAAACTGTATTGGGTGTTCTTTTTAGAAAAAATAAGTAGGAATGATTGCCTGTCAAACTGGAAGGTAAAGCAAAGGAAAAAATATTATTAAAAATTTCAATAGCTCAATTGGAAGAGGAACTTACCTTTGTAATAAAATGAGAATAAGGTAGAAACACTTGAACTCCGCAATGTAGCAAAATTAAACTCACTATAATTTTATGTTTCCATTTCGGTTTAATCGGAAGATTTTGGTTTTTTGTAGTTTTCTTGTAAATACATGACTTAGAAGGCAACGAGGATAATTGCTTCTTTGTAAATATGGATAGTATCTTCTTAGGCCAGGTTTCTTCGCAAAATAAAGGCAACGTTGCCAAACATACGTAAGGAAACATACCTGAAAGCCCCAGGAAAGTATAAAAAAAGAAATTTAACAATAAGTGTACAAGTTTTGTTTTGTAAATTTAGCTTACCGATACTGAAGAGCCTTGAATTCATCAGATGAAAAAAGGCACAAAATATCATTGCTACCGGCCTGGTCAATTCGATTATCATCCAAAAACCTATTGTCAAATCCAGAAGAAAACCAAACCAATGTACGACGAGATAGTCAATCTGTTCAAATGACAACAAAAACCTAAAAAACAATATGTATTTGTCCAAAGTGATTCATGGGTAATAAAACACAAATTGCAAAGTTATTATTTTACCTGAACGGTGCAAAAACCCAATGTTCTCCCAAATTGCTCATTGAGTATCCTTCTAGCCACTCCATATCTGTTTTTTTGAGTCCCGCCAAAAAGTACAGAAGGAAAAATTGGTATTTCAAAATAAAATAATTCCAATAAGGAACATCGGCATTTCTTATCGATGGATCTAAATAACTATCTATAGACCTAAAACAAAATATTGCTCAAAATAAACAGTGAGTAAGCATCCATTAAAAGTTATCATTGTTGCAGATTGACATTTATTTTTTCATTTGCCGAAATAATACTAAATTCTAGCTGAATTATAAGCTAGGGCATTTAAAATTATCATCAAAGTATTGTTGGCAAAACTTACAGAAAATGGTTAGCCGATGATCCCATCAAAAGTATCGTGACAATACCAAAGAGATAACTGTGATTGTTCCAAAATGTTTTATCTAAGAGTTGAAGGTACCAGTATGGTATACCGAAAAGTAATGTGCTTATTCTAAATTTGTAACCCAGCACTATTCCACAGCATCCTATCAAAATAAGCAAAATTTTTAGGATTATTAAAAACGATTTTTAATAATATTGATTTTAAAATCATCGAAAAGTTTTAAAACATAAGATACCTAACCACATTAAAAAGTAAATAATTGACATCACTTCATATCCTGGATTTGACAGGATTGGAAACAATGGAAAATGACAATCCTTTGGATTTCCCCATCTTAGATCAATATCAGCGCCAGCTCTTTCTTCTGATAAATCTATAAGCATTAAAAGTCCTGAAAGAGAAAAATACGTTACTACGATGTTTCGCCATCATTAATTTATTACTACAAAGTAAAAACTTCGGTATTTTATGCTTATATGTTCAGTTTGATGAAGCTTGAATAGGAATCATGGATCTTGTAAACATCGATTTAGATTCGATGACCACCAAAATCACTAGATTTTAATCCTACTAATTAGTTTTTGGATGGGCACTTAAACTCAAATATTTACAAAAAAAAAGTAAATACGCCAGTACTATTTTTACAAAAATGATTTATTAATATTAGAAATATTGTTAACCATAATTTTGATATATTTTACTATAATATGCCTAAATAAAAAGGATATTGATATGGAAAATTTGCTCAAATACACAAATATTTTAATTGCTTACCAAATAAAAATCTTATTATTCCCAAACTGGAAGGATCCGTAGGTTTATAAAAGAAATAAACCACATCTTCATATGTAGAATTTTTAAGTCGGCTTCCTAGTTCCTTCACATACACATTTAACTTTTTTCCTACATTCTTTTCATTTTCATCATTTTTCATGGCCCTACGTCAAAAAGAATGTCACGAAACTGACAAAATATATTTTATACATCATAATTTAAATTTTCTCTAGATGTTTGACTTTATAACATTAATTATTTATTGAGTTCATCATACTGAACTTTGACATTCAAGATTTATTACATGATTACCTAGATGAGTTTATTCTAATAGTGCGGGAAAATTTACTTAAAAATGGCTTTAACCAAACTACTTCAAAAAAATATCGTTTAAAGGGAAAAAATTGAAATTATTGTTCCATACCAAATAAATCGATTATTAAAAACAAAGAAAAATATTTTAAGCTTTACCAGTAAAAATTTTTTCTGATGATAGTTCCTGAAGTTTACTTATTTACTTATACATATATTTTAAAATGTCTTTCAAGTTTTTCTTAATTTCATGTTGAAATAATAGGTACTACTAACACTACATAAATTTATTGCAAACAAAACTACATCAATAACTAAATATTAAATAAAAGTATAATGAATTTTGAGTAGTGCTTCACTTAATTTTATTCAGATTTAAAACATTTCAAATAATACTATGTTACAAGAATAGGAGTAGAGGAAAAATTAGATAACATAGTTAAAAAAAAGCATACATGCCTCTAAAATGAAGAGAAAACCACTTCTATGCAATAATTAAACATTAAAATTATTATTTACATTTACATTATTTAGGCGAATCAAGAAATTGCTGGTAAACAGACATAAAAGAAAACAAGCTGAGTACAAATCATGAATAAGCAAAAAAAAAACATTAATTACATTCTAAGAGATAACAAGACAGCACATCAGTACAAAGAAACAACGCAAAAAGAAATGAATAGCATTATAACAAACGTATACGAATACAGTTCAGAAAATCTATGGACAGAATTCAAAAATAAAGTACTAATTGCAACAAGGAGATTATGTGAAATAATGGTTATCTACTAAAAGAAAAAGAAGACAAAGTGACGGAAACATATTAAAGAAGTAGTAAAGGAAAAGAAAAATAAATGTAACAAATATTTAAAAAATTTAACAATTGAAAACTACAGGTAGGTTTACATACAATTAAAAACAATATTTTCTTCCTATGAATAATTTTTAAACATTTCAAAACAAGTCTAAAGAATACTTTATATTGTAGTTTTGGAAGTATCTAATTGTCATTTCTATTTCTTGATATTTAAGGAGATATTAGCAAAAAGCAAAAAAAATAGCAAAGCCCTTTATTTCTAAAACAACAAATTTTTCAGGGAATCTTTATGAAATTATTTTTTTCGTTATATATATAAAAGAAACCTTATTTAACAAACGTCAAATTTAAATACCCTTTAGGTATTATTATTTAGACCTATACTTAGAAAGTTACATTTAGAAGTGAAGGAATATTTTTATTAATGTGTAAAAAACATTGGTTTTTATTTTAATATCAAAAGAACTAAAAATAGAGATCAATAACACATATAAATTTAAATTTTTAAATCGTAAAAAACATTTAAAAATAATAAACCACTATGCATCACCCGTTATGTAATTATTAATAACAAATTGTTGGAGAACTTATTATCAACTTTAAACGAATTTTTTAAAATTAAACATGGATTGGAAAATCATTTTTGTGTTACGTGACACAAATATAAACTTTTTCACATATTAATGATTGCAGAATTACAATTAATTAATATTCCTATTATAAATATTTATTATTTATCACCCTGGCTTTCAGGTAATTGCTTCTTACCTCATCTATTATTTTCGATGGATTCGTGGGCGGTCAACAGGTGGTTTCTAAGATATTTTCGATGAAGATCACGGCTTTTATCTTATAAAGGTGTAGAGGTTGCCATAACAACGGTTTAACAAGGAAATATCCCTCCAATCGATGAGTGTAATTTGTTTTTGATGAGAAGGGCTAGAGAGATTTATTGCCGGGATTTTTATTAGATTGCCGACCGTTATCTGTGTACTTGGAGGATGTTTTACAAGATATTCAAGTTTTTTAAATTATGTTAATAAAGTACATAATGCTGGTTGGTTTTAACAAAGACTTACTTGGGAAAATGGGGCTTTATAATATTCCAATTACTACCCTATCATTGCAGTGAATCTTATTGACCTACTTCGGCTTCAAGTGAAAATGTTGTGGCCAGATTAAATTAGGTAAAGTTAATTTCAGGATATTTCGTTGACATGCCACTTGCGTACAAAGAACTATTAGTAAATCTCTCGGTAGATGGTCGTTAATCCAAGCAAATTAGTACAGGATGGTATTAAAACCCCTAATAATTGTATTGCTCGAAGAGAAAGTTGGGGTTACTGTAGGATTATTTTGAAACTGAATTTTAGTTGATTGTAAACATTTGATTGTGAAAGTAATTCATTTTGTATTTATTACGTTTTATTTTGCAAAATTTTTTTGAAAAATTAAATATCAGCGCTTGGGCATCACTAGTCACTAAATTCCTGGCAGACATTCAAGTACGACCCTGTTGTTCTTTACTTTAAAATGAAGAATTTACAAGATTAACCGATAGTACGCTCCAAGCAGATGGTAAGTCAACGAAATATCTTGAAATGAACTTTACACTTGTATAGAAGTCGAGGTTCATTTTAAAGGAATTTCTACAGAAATGACATAAATATGTAATAATAAAACTTCGATTAAATGAGTTTGTCAACATACCTACTGGTTTCATACATTGTAGAAATCACATTTCGAATTATACTAATATCCAGTATTTTGTATCAGTACTTGCCATTTTTATGAACGTTTTGTTTTTGGAGCTGATTTTAAAACTTCATTATTTTTTACTGCTTGAGAAATAGCACTGACCGTTCGATATGACATTGGCAACATCGTATCAGTTTTTCCAACAGTACAATGTTAGTTTAATACGGGATTCATGGGCGTACATATTTTTTCTGAATTATTTAATCTAAGGTATGATTTAGTCAATTTACAATATTTTTACCCATACAGATGTGTATTAAGTCAGTATTATTAAAGTAGTAATAAATGTATACAAATAATTGCGTTTATATTTTTTAGTCGCTGCAATTTGCGCATGCGCATAAATGTTCGTGAACGTTCGTGTCGGTTTCGGCTAACTTCGATTGGTAAGTTAATACAGAATATTTCCAATATTTTGTAGTCCTAGGACTTAACAGAAATATCGGGTATGACATACCTCCGTTTTTGATAATCATAGACTTCCACGACTAGAGTTAATCTGAGGATTACTGTTTCCTCCTCGTCATTTTTTTGAGTTATTTCTCAACGTTTCGCCGTCTGTTATAAGCGGCTTCTTCAGGAGAGCAAGTGTGCACTGTAACTCAACTACCTAACGCAGCTATAGGCCTCTGTATTAACATTTTTTATTTTATGTATACATGGTAATTTATTTTAACTTTAATAGTCTTTTAACCAATACAATATGTAGGTACAGCCGTCTTTCCTAGACTGCTACGGCCATTTTATCTAAGATATTTGGAGATTCTTTGTTCTTTAAAAATGAAATATTTTTACACTATAAACAAAAATATTGACTACATGAATTATAGAAAGCTGAAACTGGCTTTCTAAAAATATAAATGATACAAAAACCGACCTTTTCAAAATTTTGTATTTTTTGAAAAATTTACAACCACGTTATATATTTACAAAAATAGATTTTCCCCATTCATCACTTTTTACGTAATTTATTGTTTTAATTTCATACGACGAGGTCAAAACTAAGTAGATTTGAGTTCCCGGCAAATCTTAAAGATTCTAATTTATTGTGATTCATCTACTTATTTTCAACTTTTTATAATTTAAATAGAATAAAATGCACCAAACATTCGGTTGATCTATCAAATTCAAAATTCAATTAACGAGCATGAAATGTATACTCCGAACACATTTTTACCGCTATTTTTTCAATACTTGTTTTAAATTTTCGCTCCTACATTTCTTGATATGAAGTTCCAAACTCTTCGGTAGACGTACTGTTAGGGTGACAATCATCTCTCAGATCCTCCCATTCTGGATCGTCTTC
Source organism: Hermaeophaga mercurialis (assembly GCA_951812935.1). Classification (NCBI taxonomy): domain Eukaryota; kingdom Metazoa; phylum Arthropoda; class Insecta; order Coleoptera; family Chrysomelidae; genus Hermaeophaga; species Hermaeophaga mercurialis. Next base: position 17,589,440 of record OX638362.1, on the reverse strand, counting down.
GAAATACATTATAGTCACATCATTTAAGTGCCTTCTAGCATTGACGTAAGTAGGGATCATGTAGTAACTGCTCAAACCATTCATACGCCTCATTTTTATCCAACCAGACTTGTTTTTACACGTTTTCGGTGATCCAATCTTTTTGTCCCTTTCAGCCATTACTTTCTCCCGGTGTTTCTGAATCGATTTTGGTAGTGTTTGCACAATTTTTCCTGTAAATGAATTAATACAGAATGGTGAACTGTATCGCATAAAATCGAAAACCATTAGATACACGCTGTGTAATTTTATTCCCGGTATATGATTCGTCTACTAAATGGATGTATGACTCGGCAGCACTGCGTATTCTCTGTCACAGTGGAATAAGCTCTGCCATTGGTTAATAATACAGAGATTATTATCCCAAGAAAAAAAGCCCACTGGTGTTAGGTCCGGAGATCTGGCAGATCGTTTTATATTCCTTGTTCCGCTCAAAATTCAATCTTGGAAGGTATTTGATATGAAATCTCTTACATGATCGGATTAGGAATCAAACAACCATCTTGTTGGTACCACACATTGTCAATATATACATCAGGTAAATAATTGAAATAACAAATATATAAATTGCCACTCCAGACAATGATTTTGGTACGTTATTAGCTGTTAGTTACAATACTCCTTTATTTTCTCGAGACGAATAGGCAATGTGAATTCTGATTCGCCTTTTCGCCTTTGTAAAATTTACGTTTTATGTTTTGTTGCTACTAAATCGCTATTAAATATCAGAATAATGAAAATCACCTCTTAATCGAAGTTCTAGTCTAGAATCTCAAAGTAGGGATATTGCAACGTTGCCAAATCGTACGTTGATCAAAATAACAACTGAATTCTTAACATGCCTATGTCCCGGAATAAAATTACAAAGCTTCTGACAATTTCGTTTAAATAGAGTAAAAATTAAAAACAAACAAGGTGTATCAGAGAAAACTTCTCTTAACGCATCTGTATAAGTTTCATTTTTTAACATTAACATTTATATGGACCCAATTATGATGTTTCTAAAGTTTGCTCTAGTAAAATTTTAAGTTTTAAAACCAAAAATTATAAAAACCTTAGCAATGCGCTAATGAATGCTAATTCCAATTTAAGTTACCAAGATGCAATTGCACTTCAATGATATATATAATATATGAAATTTCATTGAAAATAGATATTCTATTTCTATTAAATTAAATATACTTTGTATAAAATTTAACTTAATAGGTAATTTTTATAGTAATAGCTATATTTAGCAAGAAATATATACAGGGTAAGTTATTAGTGTGGCAAAGATCGATTAGTCCGCTATTATTGAAGTTACGAAAAAAAGTTTTTACAAAAAGTGTAGGCATTACTGAGATCCTCCTTTAAACATTAGTCCCAAATATACAATTTATTCAGGAACGCAGTGCCTGACAAAAATTTTGTTTTTTTAAATGGATCACGCCGTATATTTTTACATTTTTATGTCCTCTTGCCGAGCTAATTTCAACGATGTATCATACTTGATGTCTATTATGTGATTTTCAGGTGGCTGTAGATGCTTTATTAAACAGAATAAAGTATGATACATCGTTGAAATTAGCTCGGCAAGAGGTTTATAAAAATGTTAAAATATATGGGGTGTTCCATTTAAAAAACAACATTTTTGTGTGGCGCTGTGTTCCTGAACACACTGTATCCTTGGGACTAATTTTAAAATGTGAATCTCAAGACTGCCTACACTTTTTGTAAAAACTTTTTTTTCGTAACTTTAATAATAACGGTTATATCGTACTTCGACGCATTAATGTCGCATCCTGTATGTGTCGAACATCTGTATTTTTTTTTAATTGTATGACAATATTTAAAACAACATTACATTTAAAGGAACATCTATTACGTTATATACTTAGCAAAAAAAATTGTTTAGCATGTATTTAAATGTTCCGATGGTCCACATAAATCCTAATATTTAATAATAAATGTAATTTTAAAGCAGGAGTACCTACAAAAAGTAGGTTTTATTTAGGTTTACCTATAATATTGTCTAGGATCAACGTGGGTACTTGATACACAATTTTTGCACGACATATTGGACAATCGGACTGTTTAGCCATCCATCTATCAATGCAATGTTTACAATAAGTATGAGAGCAGTTCAGTGTGACCGCTTTCATGAGAATTTCGGAACAAATAGAACATCTTATGTCTTCGTGAAACTGTATGTGATCATCCTCGACTAAATTGGCGCTGTTGAGTGGTTCAATTCTTGGTGTTTTTATATTTGATGGGGTCTTGCTGGAACACGCTCGTTTTAAGGATTTCCTGGAGGTCTCCATATTTTTGAATTTTCTTAATGGTATTTGGTTAATGGGGAAGACCGAATTGGAAAAATGACATTTTTTTATGTTAACGTGGTTGAATACATCTCAACTGGATATTTGACAATACAATGGCAGAAGCTAATTTGTCGAATACAGGGTGTTTAATTAATTGCCCATTAACCAAAGAAATCATCATCTAGCCAAAGTGGAAAACTAAAAACGCCAAAATCTTAAAAAGTTACGCATGATATTCCTAATAATAAAAGAAATATTAGAAATTATGAACTTTAATCGAAAATAAAACTATATTTTTCTATTGAGAAAAGTAGAATTTTTTAGAGGGCGCTGTCATCAATTTTCAATGTAGTAAAACAAATATCCGTAAGTACGATTCGTATTCGAATTATAGTCCGGCTAATAATAATAGATCTGAAAAAAACTATTTTCTCCGATTATCGGTTGGATTCATAATCAACACAATTAATTTAAGCATTCTCAAAATTTGCAAACGGATCACAGCCCATACATATACCATATGATTCTCTATTAAACATATATCATAGATATCTATCACATCCACTGGATATTTACAGATATATGTGGATATTTAATCAATGTCTATTAAAGATACAAATATCCGTTACATATCCACGACATTGTAATATTCATATTCATTCATGTCCTCTATGGATATTTTGACAAATATTATAAATATCACTTGGGCTGAATCCTTTTAGTTTCTTGAACTATTCTAATAATAGCTTATTTTATTATAATGAAACAACTGGTTTCGTTTAATTCTACCACTACGTTTTATATTCTCAGTGGCAATATCGCCGAACTCTCAACTTTTGTTGGCAAAGGCTGTTGTACGATTTATAGTGGTTTTATTGTAAGTCGCACTCTTCAGATTAAACTATTCTTATTATTAGGAAAGAAATGCTTTTCCTTGGCCTCAAAGATATCCATTTGTATTTGTAAATATCCTCTGGATATCATAAATATCCATTAGACGTCTCTTGGATATTTATGCAGTGTGAAACTCATAACGTTTTATTATATTTATTTTTAGAAAAAAATATGCGAAAATTGCCATTATTTGATAAGATTATAATTACGAGTTAAAATGCAAGTTAGCGTCCGAATAAATCTCCTTTTGCCCATTGGTCCTGACAGACAATATTTATGGACTTCATTGATTCTATATTACGAAGTTTAGTGATTTTATTATTTGGTTTATTAAATACCAACCCTGTAAAAAAAGTATTGGCTTGCCTTATTAAAAATTGGTTTGTAACTTTAAAATTTTAAAATGTCAATAGTTTAGGAAATTTGTTCGAAATTAAATGAAATTCTCTGATTATCTCTCCAAAACAATGATTTTCTTTCAAAAATCATCAAAAAGAAGATTAACAGGATTATTGAATATGGATCCAATGCCAGTTATCAAAAGGGAAAATATCCCTAGTTCAAGTTCTGCCACAACCACTTGCAACTGCGCATATCACAAAAAAACCAAAAGCAATTACTGGAAGCAAAAAGGGGAAGAAATTATGGACTACTCTCAACTGGACGATGATTTGAAATGCGCTATCTGTTCAGAATTTTTTATAGAAGCCACTACTTTGTGTTGTTCCCATACATTTTGTAAATACTGCATAGAAAGATGGAGAGAAACTAACACAGAATGTCCAATTTGCCGTTCGCAAATAGATTTCCAGGTTAGTTTGTGTTGGTTTAGCAAGGTGCTTATTTTTCGCCTATTTTTTTATTGTTTCATTTCCAACCAGTTCCTGAGCTGACTTCTTGTAGAATCAGAAGAGTGGTAATTAGTATTCATTCAGAACAACTTTTGCTCAAGTCAGAGTAGTAAAACATTGGTCAATAAGGAGTATTATCCCTCTTCTGAAGACTAGATACATTCTTCAGATCCATTCTTTGGCAAGAGGACATCTTGGTTATATCCAAAAGTACTTAATATGATTATAGAAGGTTACATAGTAATTTAATTCGTTTTCTATCGCAGATTTTTAAGCATGTTAAACGACTAAGCATTTATAACAATTAAATACAAAACTAATATTTCAGGTACATACTCTAGTTTTGGATCATATAATAGATAAGGTATTAAAAAACCGCACTCAAGAAATACGAAACCAAAGACATTTTTTAATTAAGGAGAGAAACAAAGATTTAAATATAAGACAACAGTGTATTCAGAAGCCCGTTCACACTGTCCAATACACTTCGGCGCTAGAAAGGGTGAATATTTTAGATTCTCTTCTAGAAGTACTTAATGAGAATGGATCTCCATCTGGATTAGTAAACCATTATTTTGACAGCAGTTGGGGTGGGTTTGATGATCCAGGGTTTAGTTCAGATGAGTACGATAATAATTACACTAACCAGGATTTTATTTAATGTATATTCTGGTTCTTTTCTACAGTATTTAGTTTCGCTAATAAGTGTTTAGGATTATAATCTGAAACCTTTACCAGGACTTACTCATTACAAGAACTACTTTGTTTTTACTGGCTTGTAATTAAAAATGATCTTTTATTTGAAACAAAATAATCTTATATTTTCTGATTATATTGTTTTTAGAAGATAAAATACATTTATGAGTGAATTATTAGTATCAAAGTTCTGACATTTTATATCCCGAAACAGTCTTCCGATATTAAAAATTGTTATTTGTACCTTATGAATAAAATGGATTGTTTGCTATCGAACAATACTATTTTCATCAGTGTATTAATTATTATAAACCATTACCAAGAAATACTCTAAAAACAATTTAAGTTAAGTCTATATAAATCAAGTAGTACTTTATCCCCAAATCGATATATTTTTCCTTATTGAATCTTTTTCATTTTATGAATGGGTATAGAAAAGGTCAAAGAATATTAAGCGAACACATGTGGGCGCGAGTTCAAAACAGAGATAACTTATTCATTAATTCAGTAAATTTAGAGTGTTGACATCAACCTTCTCTTGTCTGAAAATAACTCTTTCCCCAAATAGTCTCTCATAGGGTTGCATCCTTCAAAGAATTATAATATTCAATAGGGGACGTGCCACTATCGGCTAATTGATAATGCGCAGCATTCAATTTAATTAAATATTTCCAAATAAAGAACCTCTATTATAGAGAGATATTAATATATTCTATAAAGCATAATTACAGGTAATGCAATTTAAAGCTATTTAGATCTCAATCGGTGAGAAGCATCTGGCAGCTCAGCATTGCCAGATGTAATAGTTCAATGAATTACGCTTTACAAATTTAAGTTAATAGAGTAAATTGAGGAAAATTGGTGATTTGACAATACTTAAATCATTATTCGAATATCATAGAATATTATCAGTTACCATTTTTATTTTTATTTTTTTACCCTATTGTATATAAAAAAAATAACCGTTTCCAATAATGCAATATTAATAATCTCAAGATATAGCAGATGATAGAGGGAATAAACAGTATACCTAAAAGTATATTGATGGTCACCTAGTTATGTATGAAACCATAATCAATAACAAATATGTTACAAAAAATACCAAATAATTCTACTTGCTATTCCTCGACATAAGAAACGCAACGATCAGCAAGTCAGTAATTTTTTCAAGCTAGCAGAATCCATTAGTCAATATTTGAATTAGAATAAAATAATTCGTCATTTAGAAATTTATTAAGGCTAATTTTATATACAGAAAATTTGGTGGAGACTTTTTGTAGTTGTAGGACAACTCGGATATTGCGGAAGCATATCAATACTCAGCACAAATATTGATACAGCCACAGAAAAATCTTTTGAAGACTTTATAGAAACTCTGAAAGAAATAAAAATATTTGAAGGCAACCAAGGGTATTTAAAACCGTTTGATTCTAAAAAATCTAGTGAAAGAACCATAGCACATAAACTTTATTAAAAACTTGAAGATGAAAAGGTGTCATAATTTTTAAATACTGTACAATTAATAATATAATAAAGATGGACCTAATAAAGTTAAGATTAATTAATAGCTAGAAAAAAAAATGTCTGTATAAATCCACAATTTAACACTAAATATACCAACACACAGAAAACCCAAAAAAAATAACGGTTACACCCATTTCAGTCATGTGACCAAACCTTAAGGCAATAACTAAATTAGTGAGCTTAGCATTTCTTTTTCTCCTTTCAAAAAAAAGACTGAAATATAAGTTTGAGAAATTTAGTTGTTCACAATAGGGAGGTATTTTATATAAATTGTCCTTAAAGTGCATAAAAATAATTGTTTAGGGCTTTTGAAGAAGTTAATGAAGCCTTGCACGTGACAACGTCTGCATTCCCCTCAATCTACTGTTGCTTTATAAATTGTCGTCAAAGAGAAGTAAAACATTACTCCATTTCATTGTAAAATAAATGGTGTTAACATGTAACAATAATGAGTCTGATGAATCTGTCACTGAATAAAAATGTTGTATTCATTGTTTGGGCACTATTCCGCTGGCCGATCATGCTCTGGTCTACTTCAGGCCTGGAACGCGTCCCTTAAGTGCGGCCAATAAAAAACGTCTGACTTGAAGTAGTAAAGTGGTTCCATGAAGAAGCAATGTGTTGCATATTGCAACATAAAGGACACTAATATTCCATTATATTCTCACATTTATTAGTTATAAGCAGTTAATGTGTAAAATAAACCTTATAAAACATTTTTGAAACATTAATAACGAAAGCAATACCGAACATTTATTGTTTGTATATTTTTATGTACTGAGATACCCATTTAAACATTTTAATTACCAAAAGTTATATGTCACAATAAGTTCAAAGTTTTTATTTTGTATTATTTCAAAACTTTGATACTTTATACTCATATATATATTGTAAGCTAAGTTAATAAAAACTGCAGTTTTTTAAAATAAACTATATATTTATCAGGTACATTATTATTCAAGTCTCAGAATCAAAATCACATATAACTGAAAACTTTTCGGTCCCCCAACTTCGGGCCAACCACTCATTTTTCAACACAGCCAATTTTAGACAATCAACAGTTAATTTCACATACAAATTAGTATGCACAGCACGAGCCATACCTTCAATAATTACAAGATCAGCAGTTTTCATACACTCACATAAATCTGAAAAAAAAAAATGAATTACACATTTATAAATTGTAGTATTAAATTCGGGGTAACATAAAAAATAATATATATCATAATCCTATATAAATAATGAAGGACAAAATAATTTTTCAATGATTGCCCAGAGAAAACCACTGGAAGAGTAAAAAAAGGCTGCATTCAAAAACTAACCACAAAATAAGAATCATTGTTGATCTATACTACATAAATTTATAAATAGCAAATCTAATCTGTACCTGCTGATAGATCTGCCAAATCCAAACAAGGTCCTTTCTGTCCATTTTCAACAAAACTAAGCTGGTTGTTTTTTAAAGCTTCTTTAATTATATTGCAATGCTCTGCGGCCTTTTGACAGTATGTATTAAGTTCTTGAAATGTAACATCATTTAGGGCAGGATAAGTATTTGCTGTTAAAATAACTTTAGTGCCTTGTGAAAGAAATTCTCTGACCATGGGAAGGATGCCCAGGATAAAATCTACCCCCAAGTTGTCCACAAAAATGATACAGGTTTTATATGGCTGAAGCTTAACAAATAAATAAACACAAATATAGATGGTGTTGCAAGTTTTCAATTATAGACAATGTCTCCCTTATTTGAAAAAATAAATAAAATAAATAATCTTTTAAATAGCTTTAAAACCTTTTAATAACGTTTCCAAACCTTAATATACATTGCATTACAAAGTTGGGACTAGTATTCTTAGAGTTGTAAAAGTAAATGATCTTTTGAAAGTCATTAGATTTTAATGCCTTTCAAAACAGTCCTTGATTTACCTTTTTATCTTATTCAATAAAAGAGAAATTGCTTGAATATGTATAATTCAAAGACCATTTATACAATACATTTCTTTAAAATACTGCTGTAAGAACATTTTCAAAACATTTACAAAATAGTTATAGAAGGAAAATCAGGGCAGATTACAGAACATCCATACATATTGTAAGTATTGCAAAGAACTACTACAGAATAGCTCCTAGAAGAAAAAGAACCAATATCTATCCCCTTAAGGGTTGAATAGGTCAAAAATAAATATATCACAAAGCTGATTTATAAAGTTGTTCTTACATATTTAATTAATTACTTGAAACCCATGATTTGCATTTTACTTTTGTATTTTCACATAAAAAGTAAAACAAAAGAGTAGATAAATTAAACAAAGTTAAAAATCTTATAATCCTCAAGATATCAGACTTTTCCAAAATTAATGTAATTATTAGTATTCCTTGATAATGTTAATACAATGTTATAAATTATAATATTAAAAACAATATTAGATTATTTTAACACAGCATCATATTACTGATAATTCACAATTATACCCCACATTATAATTAAATATTAATACTAATTTAGTTTTTAAAGTTACATTTTTAATAATAGGGTATCTAATCCTCTGTTAATATAAAATTTTCAGTATTTTGTTTCATCTTTAAAAAGATATAAAAAATAAACTTACTTTTAATTTATTCACAAAATCATCAAATTTATCCAAATACCAAGGCCTTTTTTGAATAATATTTGAAGCCTCTTGAAAACCAAAATCCTTAGAAGATTCAAGAATGTCATTAACAACTTTAGCACCCCAGTCAAAAAAATTTCCAGCTAGAACACCCTGAACTATTTCCAACCATTTTTCTTCAAAATCTGTTATAGAGTCTATGAGATCAATCCTAAATTTAAACTGATTTAAAGCATGTGAACTCTCAGTTTGCTTTTGAAATAACCATGCATCTGTAAAATTCCTGGCTCTCAGGTTATCTTCATTGCATTCTAATAATTTTCTTATACTAAGAGGTTTTAATATGCTGAAAATCATATAAAAAAATGATCATTTAAGTCTAACTTTGTAATATTTTCAATGGATAAAAAAATGTTTTATTCTCCTTTTTTTTTCTGTGACAAGATACATGCTTTTATTATTTACTTAATTTTTATATACCTTGGGTCCAAATTGAGCTTCTCTACTAGGTTATGAAAATCTTGATAACACAGTTCAGCTTTTTCTGTCGCTTTGGGATCATCTGGATGCAAATACTTTGCTTTATTCACAAACGTTTTCACCATCTGTTCTAAACAGTGTAACCAGTAATCTCTAGCTTCCAGATTGTTTACTAAATCCAGTGAATCCGGATTATAATTTTCAGGATTTTTGAGCAAAGGACATATTTGTTTTTCTTTTCCCGTCATTTTAATTTTTGTTCGCTCAAGTAAAACCTTAATAATGTAAATACTTGTAAAAGATTTATCAAGATACTAATGAAGAGCACATTTTGTTATATTCTATTGTTCGGTTCTATTTACGTAGTTTTATCAAAGATTAAAATGATGTGCCCAGACACCAGAAATTAGATAAAGTAAGATATGGGACAGTTCGTGTAAATAGTTTGTTCACCTAACCAAATTATTGTTATTTTTAACTAATATGATTTTAGAAATATATTGTATTTGTGGTTATGATGTATTTTTGGAACTTTAGTATCTATGAAGCCAAAGAATGATTTTTATTTTTTATTTTTTTATTTTGTGTAAAAAATAGCTAAACAATTCTTTCAGGATATTTTTTTAACGTTAAAACCATTACAATATTACAGATTGTTTAAATAATATTAAAATATAGAAATAAATATTTATTAAGCCACCGTATCACTTCCGAATATCTAATCAGTAGACACTACTATAAAATGATATGTCAGGTACAAGGTCCGAAAATTTTTTGAACTCCATTTACGATAACGCACTTAATTTAACTTTATTATAAGTTTGTATTTGTTAATATTTTTAAAATGATTTAGTATTTATATTCGCACTTAGTCCATTTAGCTGTGGTTGTACAGCTTGTTATGCTTATGGCTACAAATTACAAAAGGTAAAGAAGTTTTTCAACTCTTACTTCATACGTTCCAAGATCAGGAGCGGTTTGGCCCACTTGTTCAAAAAAGTCTCAGGGAAATTGGGGCTACATATCCTACTTGAGTTAAAACGATAATCACTACATACCAATAATGGTGGTTACAGGAATAGAAAAGGAACTACAATACCAACCGGTGTGAATAAATAGACTTTTACATTTTTTGAAAAGATAGAAAAATATGTGAAGGAGAGAAAAACTGACCAGAAAAGCGAACCAGAATATCTTCACATAGCATTCTGAATGAATTGAATACTATGTAGATGTAAAGAAATATTGAAATCAGAATTATAACTCTGAATTAAATGACCAAGGTACCTACTTTGTAGGTGCAAAGGGATATTAAAATCAGAAAACATAACTCTGACGCAAATGACCGTTTCAATATGGTTGATTAACTTTCACAATTAATGAAAGTTAATATAATCAGCCATATTTTAGTAGTGACAAAAACGATAAGGAAAGTTAGTAAACGCTTTCAACATTCATGAAGGTTATATAATAAAGAGGGAATAACTTTTTATATAAAAATTCTTTGAATTTAAAAGGAAACCTTTAACACATTGTTATTAGCAGCCATTTAGTAACCCTTTTTGTTAGCCTTTCTTTTACTAAAACTATCACTCTTTAAGAGTACTCATAGAACAGTTTATAATAGAATTTGAACCTTAAAGTTCACTCAAAACATCCAACATTCTATGATTTCTTTTTTATATAAAGGTTGAAACAAAAATTTTCTGTTGAGATTTGACATAAGAAAAAAACCTTCGTCAGTATATATTTTGAGTTCCTCCGTTCCACCACACCTGCAACTCTTTTACACACCTTTTTACGAAAAAAGATCTTACTTCGCGATTCGAATATGGGATACATGCAGTTTTGTTTACAGAATTATAATTTAAAACGGCCGGGGTTGAAAGAAATCTAGTTCTGTACATGCCACATTATGTGTTTTAGTAAAATTTAGTGGTTTTCATAAAAAACACACAAAATAAGATTAAAAATGAAAATGTATCGTACTTTCCGATTCAAATAATATCAAATTTTTACGTTTAGGAATTAAATATTTTTTAGATTTGAAAATATTTGTATATTGTTCACTTACATCACACGTGACTATTCCACAGAACAAATTTTTTATTGTCAGTTTTTGTACATATATTAACGATATCTATTGCAAAAAACAAGTGGTAAATACTTGAAATTCAATTGCCGTATCACTATCTAATCCAAATACCATCTATTCTGTTCATCATATTTTCCAAAAATGATTCGGCTAAGCATATTATCTTTCTTAGTTTTTACATTAACATACGTGCAAAGTGCAAGTACAACTTGCACAATAACCAAATTTTCTCAAACAAAAGCAGTGGTAGACAACTGCACCGATATTCTCATTTCAAATCTTGTTGTGCCTGCTGGTGAAACATTAGAATTAAATTTATTACATGGATCAACGGTTACTTTTCAAGGTGTTACGATTTTTGAAGACAAACCATGGTCAGGACCACTAATAAGAGTTAAAGGAAAAGCAATTACCGTACAGGGTACTCCAGGTAAGTAAGTTTGATTAAATTCTATGTTTTATCATTTGAAGAGTAAAAAGAGTTACATCAAACTTTTTGCAGATTCCCTTTTAAATGGGCAAGGCGAACTTTATTGGGACCATAAGGGCGACAAAGGCCCCAAAAAACCACAATTTATGAAAATCGAAGCGTTTGAAGGATCCGTATTTAAGAATCTTAAATTAATAAATTGTCCCCATCATTGTATTTATATTGGTACCTCTGATAAATTGACTATAACAGGATGGGTCATAGATAATTCTTACGGAGATCATGTAAGTTTTAATTCATTTAATCATTTCAAGTGTCATTTCTACATGCTCTAAATTTAGGATAATTTTACTGGGCACAACACAGACGGTTTTGACGTTTCGGCAGCAACAAACATCATCATCGAAAACAGCACAGTTATAAATCAAGACGACTGCGTGGCTCTAAGGTACGGTGCAAACATCCTCATCAGAAACATGTACTGCGCCGGTGGTCATGGAATCAGCATCTCTGTTGGCTTTAACTATACATCTTCTAAAGAAAATACTCTTTACAACGTAACTGTAAAAGACAGCACTATTGTAAGATCTGCTAACGGTATTCACGTCAAAACACACGCCGATGCTGCTGAAGGGGAAATCAAGAATGTTACTTACGAAAATATTTATTTATCAGGTAAACAATATATACGGAGTAGTTTACAACGTTTTATTTGTTTCTTAAATAACTTTTTTTTCATTCAAGCTACTTTCTAATTTCTGCGTTTTTATTCTTTATTTGATTACATTCTGTACATATTTCCTTGTATTGTGGTTCTTTTCAATTTGTCTCAACCTTATATTTACCGTTTCTACTCTCTTTTCTTCTATGATTGTGTCTTTAACTTTTTTCTTTGATAATTACCGTTACTTTTTTTATATACATATATAGAATTCTAGCCTTATTACTAATGCAATTTTTTCTCTTTATATCCTTTGTTGTTATTTTTTCTATGTGATTTTCTGCTATTTCCTATTTTTTTTAGTTCTTGTTACGTTCGTCTACTTTTTTTACATAATTTTTGCATTACAGGTATCCAAAATTTTGGTATCAATGTCCAGCAAGACTATGTAAATGGCAGTGCTAGTGGCAAGGCAAGGAATAACATCCCCATTCACGATTTAAATTTAATAAACATAAGGGGTAATGTTCTAAAAACAGAAAGTGAAGAATCCATGCCAGTTTACATACTGTGTGCTGAAAAAGGATGTGACGGTTGGAAATGGTCTGAAGTAAATGTACAAGGTGGAGAAAAATCCAGTTCTTGTAGTTATCAACCAGATGGATACAAGTGTTCTGCATCTTCTTCAAGTAAAACTCAGGTATTGAGTTGGATATTTCTGTTATGCGCATTTTGTATTTTCTCCTGTAAAAATGTTTTCCTTTAGTTAATGTATAAGTGTTTGTTGGTATATTACTAAACGTAATAAAAAGTGCTCTTCAAAGATCTTATTTTCCCTGCTAACCTTTGAACGAAAAAAGATACCTGTTTCATTAATTTTTTTTATATCAATAGTTGCGTCCTGCGAAACTTCATTTGAAAGTTACTGAATTCCCTTATGCGGAACTATTTTGATTTTAAAGTTTTGTTAAAGATTTAAGTTGTGGTAAAACCTCTGCTAATTTTGAAAGACGAAACCGACTCTGGACCAGATTCAATGATATCACTTATGTTTACTCCTTTCTAACTTAAAGAAGTTTGAAGTACAACGAGCGCTATGGCTTTAATGTTTTTATTTTTTATATGGAAAAATACGTCATGTGATATCTTGTGTTTAACATTTACTTATTTTAAACAAGTAAAAACAACATTCAAATCTCTTTGGTACACCCTATATATGTTTTCGTAATTTCGATTACAAGACTTGTGTCAGGTAGGCAATATTTGATTCAACCAATAAGCAATACTCCAAAATATGGGAATAGAACTAGCCCGCTAAATCAGTCGCTAAGATTCAATTGACGAGAACAGACTCATCCGCACAAATTGTTAAGACACATCTTGCTCCAGAATTTTATTTCAACCTCACCTCTGATTGAAAATTTTAAATGATTAACTCAAGTTTTTAAAATATATAGATAACAATAACTCTTCAGTAACTACTACAAAGATATGTAATTTAATTTTAAGTAGTGATTTATGAAAAGTGAAATTTATTTAATTGAAAACAAAACCCAAACGGTGAACATTAAAGTTTTATTGTTAATGAGTAGATGTTTGTAAAGCCATCATTTTCATTAAAATTATTGAAAAATGCAGTATTTGGTCTTTTGTTGAGTGTGTTTTTGGAAAAAGTAATATTCACATAGAATTTATGTGAACATGATATGAACTCACCATTTGCAGTCCATTTTTAAAAGGTCATGCTACATATATATTATCTACATTTTGTTTGAAAGGTATTATAAAGCTCCATTCACTATTAGCTTTTTCTATTCTATTCTAAATATTTGGTCTAAATTTGCATACATTATTTCGCGGGATATTTATTAACTTTATCTCGATTAAAAAATAGTTTTAGTAAAGGGGTATCTACCAATCTACCACAAGTCGGAATCGATATAACGAAACTGATTCGACTGCTGAATAAGCATTAAAATACCTTTAAAAGAAAGTTTCATCTGGCCGATTTGTCACTTTTAAAATAATTACGAAGACCATGCTTGCATAGACGCTATCGTTTTCCTTTAAATGTTGGCAGAGGTAAGGAATTTAAACGCTGATTGTATTTAGCAGAATTGAAAAAAATATATTTACTCTTGCTCATTTTTTCTTTGGACTTACCTTGTCAGTTTTCATTGCCAATGTCTTCATTCGCCGCAACAATACTTTCCCTAAAAAAATATAGGAGTCCAAGCAGTACTTACTTGATTGGCTAAAATTTTAGAGCGAGTAGTTGGGGTTAAATTAATGTCAGTGTTTATATTTTTTCCTAGGGGTCTTCTTTACCAAGAGGCACATAAATATATTTTATGGGAGGCCCTATAATCAATTAATTTTCAAAAATAATTGTATATTCTGTGATCCAAAATTTTTACTTTTAGATTAACTCGTATAAATATTTTCATATAGCACTGAAAATTACTAGACTATTGAAGATACTGTCTATTAATTAAATGAGGATGATTTCAGATAAATTAGTCAAAGAAAAGGTGATTCTATAAGGAAATAAGTTGTTAACTAACTAAAATTTTGTTTTAGGAAAAGAAGATTAAACAAAAGAAATCTTAATCTTATTTTAGTGAGCAAAACTTTATGAAAATAAAATGATTAATTTGGATTAAATATGATAAATATAAAAACAACTTTTATTTCTTAATTACCTACAAAAAGGAAGTAAAAAAAACAAAAATAATAGAAATGGAAAACGAGAAAGAATTGTAGAACTAGAAAAACAAATAAGGAAAAAGAGAAGATTATTTCAGTACTAGTTTTTTATCTAAAACCAATTTTGACAAGAGAAATCTTTTTATGTAAATTTTGTGAAACACTTCTTGAGGAACAAATTTCAAAGGAAGGGTATAGGAAAGTTACAAATAAAACCTTGTGAAATACCATTTCATGAAAATAGTTTATAAAATAATCCTTAAATAGTAAGAGAGGCGCAATATTGTGTAATCAATTTCAAGAAACACAGATTTCTTCTTGAGCATAAAATTGATTTTATTATCAGCACCCGAAATATTTGAAAACATTTAGTATTAACATCATCGTCATAAATGCATTTTCCAACATCCATTGAAGGTTAACGATTTCTTACCACATTCTTACGGTAATAAACAATAATAATGTAAGCTAGGAAGAACATGGTCGATAGGTTTAGCAATTTAAACAAAAATGAAATTATAGGAAAATTTCCTCATATACGCATAGGAAGGATTATTAAATTGACATAAAAATATAGGCATAATTATATATTTTTCCCATACACTTCAACGGAAGCAAAATAATAACAGTATATCGATTAATTTATAAAGGATCATTTCACGAAATTATTTGTTATTAAGGTTTAATAACGTATTGTCATGGTTCATATTTATGGAATACTCCTTATATCAGAATTGTTATTTGCGAGTAGAGTTTCAAGAATAAAATGTACACAGTTTATGTATTATTTACTATTTCTGCTGTTGTGGTTGGTCAGGTAAATATTATAATGAGCCCTTCGAATCAGTAACCGAGCCTATACAAAATCCAAAGTTAGTTCAGTTGCTAGTGGATGATTTTATTTTGTTTTAATTTTATGGTGGTTATAATTATATATTTTTCAAATTAAATTAAATATTTTAAATGCTAAAACTTAGCAAGCTATACATTCTAGGTTTCAGCAGGATGTGAAAGACCCCTTGAAGAAAGAGGAGTCGAGGACTATTGTTGGTCCACTAGAGTTGAAATGGGTGAACAAATCCACGAAGTTGAAAAAAAGGTTGTTAATTTTGCTAGAAAGAAATTGGGGATGGATGTTGACGAGCCTAGCGAGCCTCAAAATGTAAAAGTATTTTATATTCTTAAACTCTCTTTTATGTATATCAAACAGTCATTTATATAAGAATAAACTTACGTTTATCTGAAATGGCTGAATTGATTTGTTTGAAATTTGACGTGGTTATAATTTGTTTATGAAAAAAAATGAAATTCAAAAATGTTTAAGCAATAGAATTTGAATCAAAATACACTAACCTAAAAGTAAAATGTAATTTAGTTTGCAAGTTTTTATTAAATAGATCCAAATGTGGAATTGTTACTCTATAGATCTAAATCTAAAATTGACTTTTATCAAAACCATGAATTTCAAATATTATCATATATTCTAATAACATAAACATGGGTCAGTATTCTGGTCAACATTACATACTATTTATACTTACCGCTCTTTTTTTTAGTGTGATTACTATTATTGCGTTTTCCAAGAATTAAAATTAGTAAGTTAAGAAAAAATAATTTATTAATTACCTAAATTCATGATAATAGTACGTATTTTAATTCGATTTTAAATTTTAGTTGAATCCGCAATATGATGTACCTTGTATAGATAGAACATCTTCATGGGTAAAGAAAAATGTTGTTTACACTAAGGCCATTATATTGTTAGACAGAATAAAAATGTGTTCAGGAGAATTAGGCAATTCTCTAAGTAATTTTTGTTTCATTATTTTATAAATTAAATAACAACTAGGTGAATATATTTTTAAAAAATCCCTATTTTCAGCTACTGGTTCCTATTTTTATGCCGATAATGTAGACAAAACAGAAAATGGTAAATAATGCTTTTTCTTGTATCATTTTACCATTTTTACATCAACAAAATTAATCGATTTATGAATATATTTTTTTATTAGAAACAGTAAAGGAGACATCTGCAGAGCCACAAAGTAAATGCGAAATAGCAAAAGAATACATGAAGTGCCTTGCAGCAGGAGAAAAAAATGATGACGTAAGTGCTTCATTCTGAAATTGTAACATTAGTCCATGTAAAAAATTTTTTAGTGTCCAATCTTCATGTACCCCTGAAGGCAAATCAACTTCAATATTTAAATGAATAGTGGTAAATAGTAAATGTAGTAGTTATATTTTAGAAAATGAATAAAATACTTTTTTTAAATATACAAGGACTATCCCCATAACAAGGTTTTCAATTTTGTTTTATTTAAAAACCTGTAAAAGCTGCATTTACAAATTTGATACTTTTTCGAAAATTTAAGATTTCCGAAATAATTACAATAACTTTTCAGCTTTTTATGTATTTGTGGAATAAATTATTTACATTGTTTTCCTGAATCTGCGCAATAAACAGATTCAACGTAAAAAAGGCAAATCTTTAAATATCATCTAATTTATAGAATTTTATAATTCTATTGAAGGTATATAACAAAAAAACTTCTAAATATAAACTTAAATATATTTGTGGAAAAGGGATGGTTCAGACATTAAAAGCAAACTTACACCACAGATGTTTATTGTGTAACACATATATAAAACCAGCAATCCGCAATTGTAGATAAGTGCCACACAATGAAGTGCATCAAAATGATAAATTTTACTGAAAAAAAAAAAGAATGTTAATTATATAAAAAGATAATTAATATAATGTTGATTAAAGTAAATGTGCATAAATCTAGTTGTAACCAGTAGTCAGAAATATTTTTGTAAATTTGTAGTAAAACATTTACTGCTGGGATGATTTACATAAAGCTCTTATCCAAACTTCTATGAGAAAGGAAAATATACTGGGGCAGTACAGCCTAATATAAAATTTTAAAATGTAAAATCCATTAAATTAAAAACCATTGTATATTATTATTATTTATTATACAGTATTTGAACCATGAACCTAAAGCAAACTTTTTTTTAGTTCTGACACATATTTTTGTGAGAAACTAGTGGTCATTACAGGAGTCTATAATAAATAACTTAATTACATACTGTAATATAAATTTAAGCTTTGTTGGTTAACGCCAATTTCTTAATGACTGACTACTGGCAAACTAAATATCAAAAGCAGGTATTACAAAAACTGATGCGCAACTGATCCTAAGGTTATGTTACCTCTGGTCAAGTAGTAAACATATGGTTAATTAAGGTCAATATCTTGTAAAATAAAACTTGGTAAGGTAATCATTTTTTAAAATCACTCTTATAACTAGCAGGAACAATAATTATTTTGTTTTAAGCAAAATAAAAAATGAAATTATCAAAATGCACATTAGATAAATGAAAATAGCAAATAAGTTAGTATAAAAAAAAGAACAATAGAATTGTCAATTTGAACTGCAACATCAAATTAATTTCTTAATAATTATTTTACCAATAAGTTTCGCAAAAAAAAAAGTTCAAAAGTACAATATGGAGATTTTAAGATGAAGACAATAAGGGTACAAATTGCACAAAACTCAAAAAACAACTACTTTAACTCAAACCTTTTAAAGAATAAAGTAGATAATAGTATATTTCTATTTCTTGCCACCCTGTAAATTTAATAAAATCATAATCAAGTATTAAAATACCTAAAAATTTACTAATGGGTGTCCCTTTAATATACATTTTATTTAAAGTACAATGCACAAATATATTTAACTTACCTTCTTTGACGCTGCACCAACTTTAGTCTTCTTAGTACCTCTAACTTTCTTCATTCTGTTCTTACGTTCCTTACGTTGTTTGCGTGTCTGTTGCTTCTTTTCATACAGTCCGTGCCTTGCTAACCTATGTTTAGGTTCAAATTTCTTTGCAAAATCTAATGTATCATAGATAAGGGCAAATCCAGTGGATTTTCCACCCCCGAAGTTTGTTTTAAATCCAAAAACAAATACGACATCAGGTAATACCTGAAAAACAATGTTTGATAAACGATTTATAAAATAATACAAAACTTTACTAAGTTCTGAAGATATAAAAGTATACTAAGTGTACTTACTTTATACATTTTAGCTAGTTTTTCCCTGATATCTGATTTTTTTACTGATGGTTGTCCTGGATGTAGAACATCCACAACCATTTGTTTACGAGCCAACAATCTGTTGGTCATGAATTTTCTGGTTCTTACTGTAGCCGTACCTTCCGTCTAAAACAAAAATCAAATTTAAGGTTATGATTTACAATATAAAACAAAGTTTATTACTGTAATACTAACTATTTCACAATTTCTTTATAGCAAATAATTAAACGATAAAATATCATTTCTGAATAACTGCGAGTTTATAAATTGGTTTTAATCGGTGGAAAACTCAAAATTTAGCTACATCAATAAACTGTCACTTTCATCACTTAAAAATCTATAAAACTTTCAGAACACATATAAACTAAGAGCAAAATCAACTATTTTAAATATTGTTCTATATTTTGCAATCAAGAATTTTGTGAAATTAATAAAGATGATTTATTTATTTTCAGATTTTTATTCACATACCATTTTGGTTAGGATAATTCACTTCGCGAAAAGAGCGCTCCAACGGGAAGAGTGTCAAACTTCAAAACTAAAAAATATAAACACGTGCATGAGGAGTACGTTCCAATAAACACATCATGTGTTCGTTTGGTCTTATTACATTTATTTTACCATAATTAAAATAATAATCATTTCAAATAATAGTTTTCTAGAGCGTAACCTAAATTTAAATAATAAATGTAAATGGCCTTTGCTATATAATGAACGGACTGTAGTTGGGTGACGTCATTGTACTGTTGGCAGCAATGAATTAATTAATTCACACACATATGTTTATGTATTGAGACATTTCAATTTCAGTGTTTTTAAACATATCAGTGACTTCTCAACGTATAAAGGAGTGTCTTCTAATTTAGTATGATACAAAAAGTCTAGTTAAATAACAGGTTATTAAATGTGTATGATTTTACAAATGAATAAATACATTTTTTATTGTTAATATTATAAAATAATATATCTAAGTGTATTGTACATTATGGAGCTTAATAAGAAACAGGATTTCATTGGTTATTCAACTGGTAAATAGATTTTGAAGAATGTATATTTAGTTTAAAGTAATATAAATATCTAATAAATTAATCTGCCATCATAACCCATTGCTAATAATTTAATCATGTTTATTTAATTATGTTTATTTGAAATTTCTATTTTTTAGTCATTTCATTTTGTGTTAGCAAGAAAATAATTAGAAGGAATACAGAAATAAAAGGAGTTACTTTGAAAGGGAATTCGGGAAAAACTTCTTTTGAACCAGCAACAAGTTACTGTTTAAGTAATAGACACAAAAAGGTAGCAAAATCATATTTTTCTTATAGTTGTGAAATAAAAAAAATATTTTTTATTGAAAAGAAACAAAAAATTATTAAAACACAATAAAAACTTTGTATAGTAAATAATTATTGTTATAAGTAGCTAGAAAGCATATATCCAAATTACATGCTGTTTATTGACTGGCGAGGAACAATATTTGTTAAATAACTTACATCAAAATAGATTATTTTACATTGATAGTTTTTTAGACTATTAAAAACTATAATTTTAGGAATCGATTACTAGATACTTAGTAGGTAATTTATGCGAATTGATTTAGTTATTTAAAATTAAATCTGTTTTTATATTGCATAATATAATAAGTAACCAATATTTTGGCATTATATTAGATTAAGTAATTTATATTAAAATAAAAATACTATCTAAATAGGGTTGTATAAAAAACAGAGTTATCTAAATTAAATATTTTAAAAAAATCATTGGCCAGGCAGTTTTTGTTTCAAATTGTGCATTATTACTAACAAACTAAATAAATATTAATAAAGTAATATACATTTAAATCATCGTCATCGCAAATAATTAATATCAAGGGAACTATCGCTGCTATCTTTATTTACATTAATAATAATCAATATTAGGAATTGCAACGTCATCCATTATAATTTGAGTATCAAAATATTTATCTTGAATAGTGCATATTTTTTTCAGTCTTTTGGGATTATGGATTTTAATTCATTTTCAGCTAAAATTATAATTGTTTTTAATTTAAAATTGACATTTTTTTGCAGCTACGTAATCTCAAAACTGTATATCTGTGTTCAGAAAATTCTCAAAATTATATTGCTTTAACTATTTTTATGCTCTTTGATTAATATCTTTAGCTATGGTTGTAACAAAGAAAATTTAATTGTAATATTGTTAGTGATAAACCAGTTTATTATTTCAGGTTGTTTCTGAATTTGAATTCGATGCAGGATATTTGATAACATTGTGATAATGATACATTATCTAAAACTATAATTTTGTAAGAAAATTTTGTGATAAATTTGGTATTAACATTTTCTCAAGCCAATTTTGATCATTTTCTTTGTCCATATAATTATGTTAATCACTTGATTTGAACTCAGACTAAATATTAATAAACCATTAGAAATCAAGTCAATGTCATCACCACTATATACAACGGTTCTTTCAAAATGATGGCAAACAAAGTTTTTCTCTATTGTTTTTACTGAGTATCTAGTAGCTTCAGCAAATTGTGCTATAATGTTAGTATTAATTTTTAATCATTCACAAACATATGGCCTTTCAACTTGCACTATCAGAGGTTTGTAAAAGTATTTGTATAGACAAACTATTATTTCATTGGTTGGTTTGTAAATGTTTCGACATTTTACACAAATAACTCATTACCCAAAACATGTTGGTCTGTATTAATTGCACAAATAAAACTAATTAACCTATAGATGGCCTCCACGGCATGGCTATTGTCTTCATGTCTTACACAGTTATGTTGGGGAATAGCAATTAGAAATTGAGGCTACTGCGTATTCCCCTTAGGATAGGAAGAATATTTATAATAAAACATTTATATTTTAACAAATAGTAAAGGGCGAAAATCAATTTAGCGACTAGGCGCACAACCTAGTCACTGAGTAGTTCAACCATCAGATACTGTTCAATGGTAAATAGTAGTGCCATTGTACTTTCTACTAAATAACATTATTGTACTGAAATGTATTCTATATTAAATTTTTGTTCAATATTCTCCTCAGGAAGGAAGTATAATATATTTATACTTACCTTCTAAATTCCTTAGAAATGAATTAGATGCGGACTACTTAAGCTACATTGTTTGGCTGTACACATTTTTAATAACCATTGACTAAGATCTGTAGTCAATATATCAACGACACAAATTATTTATGACTTTTCAGAAGTAACTATTGATAATTGGCACAAATTCTCATAGAACATAGATGTTTTACGACCCATTGTGCTGATGATACATCACAGAATAATCAGTGTCTGGAGCAAAAATGAGTGCTGATCCTATCGAAGTCTCCCTAATAACCCGGGAGTTCAAAATGACTACAACCACCTATTTGAGCTTGTTACTCACTCAAGACAGTGACTAGAATGTGGAGGATTGAGCCCTAGACATTACTATTGCAAATTCTGCACCTTGCGGTGTCTATAGTGTTGAAATGCTTGTTTAATCGTAAATGGCGTACCAGTAATCTAGCAAGGGTCGTAATGCTGTTTTTGCTCAGCATTAGAAGTGACTGACTTGTCTCAACAGGATACCCTTTCATAAGGAGCTTAACCCAGCTTTCGACCACTACTGGATTCATATGGTTTTCCTGTACTCTCTAATGATTAATAGGTATATAGATATATCCAAAATTTCAAAAATTATTTGCAAGGAAACGCTGTTAATTAATAAATTTTCTTTTGTTCATTTTATGTTATATATTTTAAAATATCAAACATTTGGTTTTAATTTTAGATCCTAGCGAAAGAACGTCAACGTCGCCGACCTAAGTTTTTTACTTGGTGCAGATTTAGAATTTTCACCATCAAGCAAACGATTAAGCTAAGAAAATATTTATACAAGAAGAAACGTTACGCTGAAGAACGAAAAACAGAAGATAAACTTAAAAGAAAACTAAGAAGTAATTTATTACGAAAGACGAAAAAAAATAAGAAATTGAGGAATCCCAAATGCTACCTTAGCAAAGACACACAAACGAAACCAATAAGTAGTTTGAAAATTTCGAAAAATATTGAATACCAAAACAATTTCTGGAATCCTATTATTTATCCTAAAAACAGATATAAAGGAAAAACTGGCAAAAAAAAGTCCCATGGCATACCAGCTTTTCTAATTTGGAGATGGGTTTCTTCAAAGACGAAATGCAGTGAACAAAAAATGAACAAGCGTAAAAGTAAAAGATTAAAGCGGAAGTGGAAACCAGTTAACCCAATAAGAAAACCTGGTCCTGACTTCCATATAAGCAGTATTTATTTTTGCCAAAAATCTGTAGGTCAACGTAGTGATTTTCATAATAAATTAACACTTATCTCTTCAAAGTATATTGAATCACGTAAATCGACTGAAGATGAACCTAAATCAGATAAAAAGGAGGCCAAAGTTAAACAAAACACAATAAAAGGAAAAAATGGAAAAAAACGCAAAAATAAAAATCGGCAGACAAATGAAAACAGTCAAAAGAAAAATGAAAATTATCAGAAGAAAAATAACGTCACCCTGAGAGGCGAACAAGATGACAAAAAAAATCAAATTGCAAGCGTATTAGTTGAGCAACATAAAGTTGTTATTGATAAATTAAAAATGAACCTCCAGAGTAATGAAAATATTGAAGAAACAAATTCTGGCTTTGATTTATGGTGGAATTGTGATGAACATAATATAGGCTTTTATGATGAAATAAAGGAAATTGAGAAACAGTTATACATATTAAATGCTGATGTAAATGCTAATATTTACATAAAGTAATGACTTAACACCAATATTTTACTAAAATTACTTCCACAACCTTTCATTATTACAGAAACATTTAAATTGAATAATGGAACTGACAATTTCATTATTATAATTATATAACTATAGAATAATAACTAAGTCAATATTGTTTCACATTAAAATAATTTAAGGTTTATTTTATTATAAAATATATTAAGCTCCACTAAATGTATTTTTGGTTGCATATACCTGTAGGAAAATTGTGTTGTCCAAAATGAGACCTAAGATAACCAGATTATTTTAGTTATTTTCACAAAACCTTTAAATACTTCTTCTATAAATCAATATAAATGGTATTATAGCAAAATAAATGCGGGATGTACTTAAAGACTTAATTCTGATTATCCTAAATTTAGGAGTTGAAAAACCAAAAAGGATTTTTAGGTTCAAATTATAAATTATATATGTAAGTACCTGCTTGCTTTTAATACTAACATAATACATAGTATATTGCACATCTTATTTATGGCAATTAATTATTTTTTACATAACTTTAATAGAATACCTATTAATTAAAATAACATGACCATAACCTAGTTTTTAAATTAATTCTACTTTAATATATTTTTTATATGTAACTAAATGTGTAATAATAAATTAAGCATCTGCTGATATTTGAACAGGATTTAGGAAACTATTTATTTTTTAATATCTAAAAACAAGGTTAATTATTAATATAAGTTCACTGATAATATACGGCATCTCTTGAAAATTGCTTGAAAAGAATTATTGGTAATTTTCAATTTGTTCATAATGATTTATACTTTAAGCTACATAGTGAAACTTTCCTCAAAGGTGCATCATAACACTAATAGTCTGTTATTTTCAAGCTTATTTTCTAATAATTGAAAAGTTACCAGATTTCTAGCTTTATTAGGTGGTCGCAAAATAAATTAATTGGTCTCAATTATTTTTTTTTTCTGCTTAATTCGCCCCTTAAATTCTGACATGTTTTAGATCAAAATTTAATATATGGAGGAGGTACTTTGGCGTCAAATGGCTCTTGTTTATAAAAAGAAATGTCATTTTGAATTTCTTAAACTTGGAAAATAAAATGGGATAAAGTACAGAATGAAGAAATAATACCTGCAGTAAACAATAGTTGAATTGGTGTTTGAAGTAGCGAGTACAGTTAATTTTATTAAAAAAACAAGAAACGAAATACCTAGGAAGAATTTGAAAAGAAACTTATAAAGAAATATGATGTTGAAAGTAGGGAGTAGAAATAAGGGAACTTGCCAAGGATTGGAGAGTACAGAGGAAATTAAAATGTACAAGAGGATATGAGAAGAAGAATTTAATTTTAATAAAAGTATTCATTGATTACACTTTTGATCAGGTTATCACATTCCAAAATATAGAAGGGAGTATTTAAATTAAAAAAAAATGATTAGCTTTTTCTAAAGTTTTAAATGGTTCTACAGCCAATCCATTTTTATGTTTGTAGCTTCTTTAAAACTTTAGCATCTTTGCAAGCTACATGAAAAAGTTTGTGGGACTTCCTCATTTGAATATTTTTGTAGGTATGCTTGTGATATATTTGAAAATTTTATTTAATATTTTATTATTCACAATGAAATTCAAAATCGTTATCACAAAAATTCGACAACTAATTTCGACTGTATGGTCATCATCAAGTCTATAATAGGATCTTAATTAATTAAAGATTTACATTTTTTGATACTTTTGATACAAATAAACGTAAAAAATTAAATGTGGAAAATAATGAAACCAAATGTTGGAACATTAGAATTGAAATTGATATAATTTGTTTTAACATTTAGATAAGAAAATTTTGAAGGTATATACAGTTATATGTAAGAGTGAGAATTTATTATACTTACTATTTAATTCCAAACAAAGACTCGCAAATATAAAAGGAATCAAATATAAAATTATAAATATTAAAAAAATCTTTGAAAAGAAAATTTTAATATTTCTGTTTATTAATTTCATTTTTCCTCATTCAAAGTGTCTCTTATATTTTCTGTAAAGCTGACTGCGCGAGGATGAAATGGAATTATGAACAAATGTAAGCTTAAGGTGAAAATTCCATCGAGCTCAAGTCGACATAATGTCCAAGCACGTTCACTGATGAAAACAATACTCATGTTTTTGTTTAGAAATAGACCAAACAAACATTTCCACAATATCCAGTTTTTCAAACACAAAGCAGTTTATATCGTTGTCATATTGCTGTCTAGTTTCTAGACTTTAATAGTAGTCATAAAATCATATATTAAAAAGTAGATTAGACAAATAATATGA
This sequence comes from Hermaeophaga mercurialis, assembly GCA_951812935.1. Classification (NCBI taxonomy): domain Eukaryota; kingdom Metazoa; phylum Arthropoda; class Insecta; order Coleoptera; family Chrysomelidae; genus Hermaeophaga; species Hermaeophaga mercurialis. The sequence continues at coordinate 17,562,945 of OX638362.1, read as the reverse complement.
AATGACTGATTAAATTAAAACCGGTAATATGTTTCTTGTTTTTAACCGGAAGTGAATTCGACTTTGAGTTTTTAAATGAATTAAAAAATCTTTGGGTATTTTGGAATGTTATGATCTGATCCAAGGTTGATCAGTGAATATATTTGCTCTATGTTAAATTCTTATAATATCATAATTTTGTGTCCACTTTAAGCTTCGAGTATGATGAATGATTTATCAACTATCACTTCATTCCTTCCTTTATTTCAGGTCCTTGGCAAGTTCCCTCATTTCTAATCTCTTCTTTCGACCTATTCCTACTATCCTTCCCTTCCAATTCTTTCTGGCTATTCCTTTTATTACCGGTACCTTGCTACCTCGAAACAAATTTAAATATTGTTAATTGCACGTCTTATTTCTTAATTCCGTTTATTTTCCTCGTTTAAGGAATACAAAATGACCTTACATATTAAATTTTTACCTAAACCTTTTAGGAGTTATGGGACGAACTAAGCGAAAGAGGAAATTAAAAAGAGATTTGAGACCAATTAATTTATTTTGCGACGACCTAATAAAGTTACAAACCTGGTTATCGGAAAATTCTTGGAAAAATTACACGAAACTAAAAATAAAAGCATTTCCTGATACAGGTAGAGGTGTAACCTCAAAAAAATCTATTCAACATAACGATGTTTTAATTTCTATGCCAATAAGATTAATGATAACCTACTGTAACACAAAAACCGATTTGGTCATTAAAGAAAAATTAACAATGCAAGAATTACTTGCATTATTCTTAATTACAGAAAAAATAAAAGAACATAACTCGAATTGGCATACATATATACAAAGTTTGCCGGAAGATATACCACTTCTACCTTGGTTAGCAACTCCCCAAGAAATTAGCAGATACCCTGAAGAATTGCGTTTGGCTACAGGTAAATTTTATTAATAAAATTTGGTACACATAAAGTAACTATACTATAAAATATAATATAAATTGGTATTGGAGTTCAGTAAAAGCAGTGATATTCTGTCAGATATCAGTGGCGTACAAATTCAGGAGAGACATTGAGAAATATAGTTTTAAGGTAAAAATTAATAACCTTTAAGTTGGGTACAAATTAATTATTTTGGGTTTAATTCTGCATGATACGGAGGCAACTGAAATCCTTCAATACTTTTAGCCAGAGCCATCTCGTGGACAAAATTTGTTATACAAATATTTGTGTTTTCTTGCTTAACCCAATAATTCAGGCCTTAATATTGTCAGGACAAACTCAAGAGTTTTTAAATGTAGCCACATAGACAATTGTCTTTTAGTCCACTTTATAGTTGCTAAAGTCTCTTCTAGTCTATGATAGGACGCATTAACTATTTTTAAACTAAGTTTGAAATACTATTATTCTATGTGTACTAGTCTTCGGCTTTCTTTGACTTCAATAATAACAAAAATCTGCCAATATACGTGATTATTAAGCTTTTTTGCAATTTGTCACCTATTGAAATATAATTCAAAACATATTTATAATAAAATATCTTTAATTTGCTGTAATTTGCTCTTTTATTTTACTCACAAAGAGGTCGCTTCTTTAAATATTGCCATGATGCTATAATGCACTCCTTTTCCAATATTGGTAAGTGAACAAATTGGTGGAATTTATTTACGTTCTTTTATTTTCTTTCAGAAAAAACTGCCGCAAATTTCAAGAAATTCATGACTAAAGTAAAGAGAGCGCTGGGGAACACAGATTGCGTGTTACAGGATACTTTATGTAAATGGGCGTACGTTATGGTCAATACTAGAGCCGTGTATGTTGACCCGACTCTTATTCCAGATGAGTCATGGAAGAATTCATTATTGGACGAGCCGTCGATGGCGTTGTGTCCTTTTTTAGATATGTTCAACCACCATTTTTTAGGTACCTTATTTTCTACAGTTAAATGGCGCTCAAACACTAATTTTCTTCATATACAATCAGCATACATTATCCTCATTTTACGGTGCGCTGAAATACTTAAACCGTCCCTTGCCTTTCCTCCTTATTAACTATTTTACAAAAATGAGCAAAATGTCAAGACAGGTTAATTTTTAAATATGGGATAAAAGTTTCGACTATTGCATCATCCCTGTTCATGTAACAATCATACCTTCACAGTGTATACTTTTTTAGCAAAGACTGAAGCTACATTGGTTGAAGACAACGGAAAGTTAGTGTATCAACTTAGAAATTTTACAGGAGTTAAGAAAAATGAGCAAATTTTTATTTCTTATGGCCCTCATGATAATATAACATTATTAACTGAATACGGTTTCTTTTTACCAGGAAATATTTATGATACTATCAAGTTTGACATTGAAGATGTACTGAAAGTACTAGAATTGAATCTGAATCAAAATAGGTAAATATTTAATAACAATTCGGTTAATTCAGCATTGTTGTTTATTTTTGAATTCTTTAGTATATTCTAATGTGTTTTTATATAGAATTCCCTAAATTAAACGGGTTATTTAATAAATGCCAATATTTATATTTGGTAGCACTCAAAAAATAATTATTGACAAAAATACATGTCAGAGACACTACTGCAACTTGGCCAGAAGCGAGGTTAACATTTAATAATAACAAATTAAATTAGTTTTCTTCTTAGTGATATATTTGTATTCGTCTCTACGTCAATGTGCTCTCTATATAATGAGAATATACACAGAGTTTCACTTAGAATAACACTAAATTAGCAATTGACTGTATCATTAGGATAGTCCCTTATTTTGGACTCGCCATAAAATCTAAACAACGTAAATATATTAAAGCCTTCAATTATTGGTCTAATAATTACAATTAAAATTGATTTGTTTGATGTTCTTATTTTTTATAGAATTTTTAATTAACTAAAAATCGAATGATCTAAGGAACCAATTTTTGGCATAGGTTTAGTGTAAGAAAATCCATTTCATATATCTTTTATACTCCTCATTCTTTTGGGACACCTTACATATTTTGAAATATTTTTAAAATGTTGCCTTAATTAACCCGCATATTTCTGCATAGACAAAATTTTAAAAATGTAGCCGTTGTATCAACAGTAACTCACTTATATATTGATTTTCAGGTATAAATTTATTAAAGAACGTACTTTCGATAAGAAGCTTTACGTGGGTTACGATGGAATATCCTACAATCTCAAAATAGTGCTGTTTGTTGGTTACACTGAAGATTGCAACCATTTAAATGCAATAGTGTTTAGTGACAGTTATCCTAGACAATTTCTGGAGGAAATGTTGCCGTGTTTCATTAAAACTTTGCTTCATTTTAAAAGTGAAATATTTAAAAATGAACTGAGGACTTTAAGAAATAGTAGTATAATAAGTGATTGTGATAAAAATATTATAGAATTTGTTAATTACCGTATACGATTAGTCGAAGAGTTAAAGAAAACTTATTTTTAAACAGTTTTTAATACTATCAATAATTCCATACCCACTCACATCCATACCTGGCTCGTGTTAAAGGATTTAGTCTACAGACTTATCAAACGATTCTCATACTACGAAGTTTCGTTCTTTTTCATAAACGTTAAAAAAGTTTTCTAATAAAGAAAAGAAAGATGTCTACCAAAAGGTATATTTTAAAATAAAATTCATTTTTAATTGTAATAAAATTTTATTCAAAATCTATTTAACAAGTGATATATACTTTTCAAATTTTAGCACCGAACAAAAGGTCGTAGATTATTTTCCTCATATCTCATTCTGTATAGACTCATCTTTTTATATTTACTTTTGAACTAAATAGAATCACATATTTTTTAATAGTATATACCAAGCATGACGAACCAGTACAATGTTAAACTAAAATTTAATCTAGGGGAGTAATAAAATACCTAGTTTAGAGTTAAAACAGTTGTGATGCCTTCAACTACTAAAATCATTAGCTTTATGTTATGTATAAGTTTTGTTACTGTTTCCTGGAGCCACATTAGAAACATCGCTGTTGTTTAAAGCCAACAGTGAATGCTAAAGCGGGGAATCACCTTTAAAGGATTTATTAACCTGTAGTCAATTAGAAAATCATTTTCTAACTTATAGTCTGGTCAAAAACATTCCCACTTCTAAAACTTCTGAGTTTTAGGAAGATTTTTCTTTTCCTTGCTCATCAATTCTACTTGGGGAGGTTATTACCTTTCCTGCAAGGTGAAAAGTTCAACTAATCCTTAGTTGAATTTGCTTCTTCAAGAATCATTTTTTTGGCCACGTAAGATGTTTTTCCTTCCTGTCCTTGTCTTATCTAACACAGAATACAAATAATGGTTTATGTCCATTTTAATTCGTTACTAATACCAAGTTCTTTTTGAGCACAACTTTTCCTCCAATATCAGTTCTAAAACTGTTTAAATTTAAATACTTTTTATAAAATTAAAATTTTTTCTTTTTCCACTTAATGGGCTAATGATGGGTTTTATACCAAAAAGTACTAGCACATTAAATTTAAACTGAATGTGGAAATATTAACCACATAGAAAAGAAAAATAGGGCCACTTTTCTTTTTTAAATTATAAGCTAAATTAAAATGAACATAATGTAGTTAACATTTCTTGTATAAAATTACAAAATATAAATAAATATTATTTCAAGCAAACTTGACTGGTTAGCTCTCTTGGTATAATGCAATATGTGTGCAAAAATGGATATTAATAAACAAGTGTGATATTTAATTTGTAACTTTTTATACTGAAGTTACAAGGCTAGGTACGTAATTGTGTTTTATTACCCTTGACATATTTTCTACTATTTTTTCGCTTAATCCTTCTTCTACACCCTGGTTTTCACCAGTTTTTTGAGCCATATATTCCAGAAATCTTCTTTGTTGTTCCTTCATCGCTAATAGTTCTTCTTCTTCTAAGACTTCGATTAAAGCTTCCTCTATAGTTTTGCTCACCAAAATCTCCACAATTGGTTGCACCTCGGTATCAAAATCAAAAAGCTGAAAATGAAATAACGAATTATATCACGATATAAATGACATAAACATGCACAAACAAATAAAAGGGCTCACATCAGTTGGGTGCACCTGTATCTGTGCATCACTTTTAAGGTTCTTGAAATCTTTTGTTTCTTGTGTCGAGGTTTCTACAGTTTGTGTAGCAGCATCTCTATGATCTTTGGCTACCAACAACCTTTGGAATTCAGCAATATCTAGTATTCTGTCACGCAGAATATCTGAAGTTGCAAATGACGAAACGACACCTCGTTTCGGTCGCACCAACTGTTGATGTCTTGCTCTTTTTCTAGCCAAAGCCCTTCTTTTAGCTTGTTCTATTCTGATACTGTCCAGGTTCGGATCCACCTAAAGCAATGATATTTAAATGTGTTTAAATGTAATATCAGGGCTCCCGTAATTAGAGGGCCATAACATTTGGTTAATATTTTTCAAATTTAATAATAGTTTTAAGAAGACGAGGCTCATTTTTATTTGTCTCACTATTGAAAATAAAACTGCCGCAGTCGGAGTATCCAAATCCAAGAAGTTTCCTTACATTCTCAACCTGTGAGTTTTTGTTGAGGATTCTGATCGCAATACCAATCTAGGTTTTTCATCACTTTTGACAGAAATGTAATGGAATTCAGATTTCTTAACTAAACTTTTACACTACTTCGAATGAACTTTTACTCAAACAAATTGGATTTAGAAATAGAGTAACTTACGATTTAGTAGGCCGAGTATAGAAATAGTAAATTATGTTTTAGTAAGTCAACTGATCTCTTCGGATTTTGGAAATAGAATATATGGATTTTTTTCTGTCTTGCCAAATTAAACTCTTGTTTTCTTTTAAGAAAGTTATTTGCGGTTGTTAAAAGTGTGAATTTTTGTGTTTCCTCGACCCTCTTTTAGGATGATATTAATTATCCACTTAAGATAGGTCATTGAAAACGTATTGAGCATGAGTAAGGGTTTTAGGATTATTTATGTATTTTCTTGAAATCAAGATGAATTAGTCACTCTAGACTTACATAATGTTGGTTGGCAAATTTTATATCTTGAGTGTTGCAGTAATAAGTGTGTACATTACAATTAGTTAAAACATGGCAACGAACTAACATATTTATAGTAATACTAATTGTTTTGAAATCCAGGTATTAGAGCATGTAGCCTTTATTAATTATAATTACTTATGGTAATTATAGTAGTACACAAGAATTTTAAGGTATTTTATATCTTTTGCTCTTATTTTATTAATTGTTTTAGTCCATTTTATTTGGACTATAATTTCCTGATAACTTAAAAATGCTACAAATTGTACGCGCATACTTGTAAACGTGTAGTATTGAGTTTTCAGACAAAATTAGAGAGTTCTTGATTTTTTTATTTTATTCTATGATTCTTTTAATAATCAATTTTTCCTCTCGCAAGTAAATTGCTGTTTACAGTTCAATGTATTTAATATAATGTTGCGAGTACCTATGAAGATGATTTTGATTACTCAAAAAGCAAATATAAACTGACTGGTTAGCATTTTGTTTCTCAAATTATTTATTTATTAAAATCCTAAAATAATTTTTTCTTTTTTGTTTAAATTTAAATATAATAACTTTCCTCCAAACTAAATGTTTCTCTAGTTTAGAAAATTAGCCATTAAATTACAGTTTAATAAGAAAACGACTTTGAAAACTAATAAAAATGCATGATTGAATCGTCATAAAACATTATAATTTTTATAAAAAAAATGTGTAATCCGAATCTAATATGACAGAACAATTTGAAATCAAAAATGATTAAGCATGTTTTTTTATTAGCCCTCTAATATTACCCTGGTTTGGTACAGTTTGTACTATATACATTAAATTAAAGCAAGGAAAAACATAAAATTTTCGCTTTTTTGAAAGCATTTAATAAAGCAGCGAAGCTGATTAAAAGCAATTTAAGAACAGCGAAGCAAATTTTAGCTTTAAGTGAAATTAATGTCCCAAAAATAGTAAACATAATTAAGAAATTACTCAATCTGTATCCAAATAACCAACTTCATCTTACTTTCCTATAACCAATTTTTATCCATTATGATTTTTCTATAAATGGCATTAATTTTTATTAATAGATTTTGAAGCACAAATCGGCGCATTTTCTAAATTAAAATGAAAATTGTGCGATTCTAAAACAGCAAATGTGCGGTACGTACCTCATCATTCGAAAGAAGTTTGGCATATGCAAAATTTGGATTCCATTTTGGCTGCCGGATGCAAGTACGAGAGAGGTATTACAAAATCATCTGATAAATATTTTTTTTTAGAAATTTAGAAAGAAAAAATGTGCCGATTCGTTAAATAAATAAAATAAAAAATAAAATTTTGTTAAAAATATACCTGGTCATCTAAGTTGGAGTTGTAATTCTTATCTTTACTCACTCGTATTTCTTGAGGTTGGGTTGAAGTTAAGGGAATTCTGAAAAATAATTGATTTACGTTTTTTTCGAATTTTAAAAAGTACGAAACGGACCATAACACAATTATCATGCCCTGTCAGGTATCGGCTACCTGAACACCTAAAATAATACCACTTAAAATGTTTATAGATGCCTTCTTGCTGAGTCTTCCGCAATAACGATAGTCAAGAATCTATTTGAAGAAAATGGAATGGCTTTTTTGAACAATAATTGTTTGTAACTAGTGTTGGCGACAGAGAAATTACAAAATATAACTTTTTTTTATGTTATTTAGTATTTTGGGCAAAATTTTCTTTGATATTAACTATCGTGCAAGAATGGTAGCAAGAAGTGTACAATATAAATCACTGACTATTTGGAAGATAAACTATGAGGTAAATGTGATGAGAGACATACTCGCAACAACATGTTAAGCCAAGAATTGTTTTTATGGCATGAGATTCCATTTAGTTATCTTCAACTTCTGTCTATTGTGAGAGGTCTTTTTTTACTTATAAATAGTTTTTCCAGAGAAGAAGGAATAAATTAACGACTGAGAATTTAGAAATAATTGTATTCATTTATTTCGAAAATCAGCAACCACGCTTCCACGGATTAAGCCTCATTTGAAAGATTGAAACAAACAATTCTCTTATAAAAAAAAATACAAAAATAAAAATAGTATAATAGAATTAACTCTATTCATTTATATATCTACCTTAAGATATGAGAAACCGGTTAGGGACTCACTAAGGGATAAATGTGTACTATAATTTAAATAATTAGCATTGTAATATATACAAAAACGATATATTAAATGAAACTTCAAATAACGGAAAATTAATAATAGTTATATATTTTTTTAGAGGGATAAAAGTATTATTAACATACAAAAGAGCTAGGTTGCAAGTCGAGGGCGTTAGCCCGAGTCGGTAACAGTACGAGTATATTAATAGCCTTTATCACACATATTAAAATACATTTTATCTACGACTGTCAAGAATTATTAACAATGGCAAATATTGATAAACACGATTTATATTTTGTTTTAATTTATGTGACAAATTTATTCAAAATAGTGAATCTGTAATATCAGTTTTTAATTGATAGGGCAACTTGATAGTTTGCTACAAACAACGTAAACTAATTTTAATTTCTCTTAGTTTCTAGAAAACGCTTTAATATGAGTGAGTCTGAAACTGAAAGTCTTGCATCAGATATTGAAGGTTGGGCAACGAAAGAAATTTCGTTACTAATTCCACAAAAATCAAGAGTAAAACACGACCCAGCTTATAAGCGTTTTAACAGATAGTGTGTGGGAAAGAAAGTCTAAAATAAAACGAATGAAAAGAAGTTAATAGCTTATTTTGAGAATCTATCTGAAATTTATAAATCTTCTAACCTTTTGACATATTATTCATTCAGACAGTAAAGCTTATAATTATCTCACTCTTAATTAGTAGTTAAGTTTATTATTTTCCATGGTACTCTTTAACAAACATAATTCAATAATTCAAACTTATAATTCATACTTAAAAGCTAAAATCTCAATAACGGTGCGATTTAGGTATAGGGAGTGTTTAACGAAACTTTTAAAGAACAGTACCTAAATGTTCTTTCTATTAATGTTATAATGTACAGGATGGTTTATTTAAAAAAGTTGAGAAATCTTTAAATGTGAGTTTTGAATCACTCAGTACAACAATAAACACTTTATTCACAAATTAACCTAATTTAATCAAAATACACAATACTAAAAAATTTGGTACGAAAAAAAAAATTAAATTTTCCTTACTTATAAAGATACAGATTGACAAATCGAACACTTTTTGGTCATAAATATGGTCATATTTCGTAAAACACTCAGTATAAGATAGCAAAGACTTATGTTAAGGGAATCACTCAGAGTAGCTTTATCAAAATACGTAATATTATAATGGGTGTCCTATTTAACCTAAGGAAGTTACAGTCAACTTCCGGTTATACCGAAAATACCTGGATGTTATAATATTTTAAATCAATTGAGCACATCCCAAAACATCATACATTATGTCAAATTTCTCTAAATCGTCCAATTGGAACTCTCAAAGAATCAGCCTTTATAAAAACAATAGTTATTAAATTATTTAGTTTTATAGTTTACTAAAGCTTATTCACTTGATTCAATCTATTTTTTACTGGTACCACAAATTCACTTTTATGTTTAATTATTATGTTATAAAAGAAAAATATTTTGCGGTTAATTGATTTTTACTTTATGGTTTACGTCTGACAGTAGCCTCTTTAGCTCAGTGGCAGAGCACTGGTCTTGTAAACCAGGGGTCGTGAGTTCAATCCTCACAGGAGGCAACTGAGTGAAAGACTTTTTTTTTTGTTCATTTCTATTTCGTGTAACAGGAAGCAAATTTTATTGAATATATGTGAGTTCTGTTGATATTCAAATACCAAGTCATTTTACACGTTTAAAGTATTAGTTTTCATATTTAATTTTGAATAACGATAAAAGTAAGCCTCGTAAAGGATTTTTATAAATTCATAATTAAATTTTAAATTGATATACTGAAATTTACATTGAGATGTTGTTATTTTGTAAAAGAAACAGTTCCGTCTGCGCTAACTTTTACAAAGAACACCGACTTTCAAATTTGTTTAGAAGATTACGATACCTACTGTTATAATGAAAACAATTTGTTAGTTAATCACAGCAATTAAATTACATTAACTATATTAATTATAATAATATTAACATTTGATGATGGTCTATTGTTTAATGAATCTCTTGATGATGCTGTACTGTTAATTATTGTATTTCACACCGGAACTGAAAATGTATTTATTGAGAATGTACTTTTTTCTGCAAAGAATTCAATCTTGACTACCACGAAGAGACTATAGTTTCTGAAGACTGGTTTACAGCTTCTACCAAATATTTCCCTTAATATCGTAATTGTAATGGATAACCCAAGTTATCTTAGTAAACAATTAAATAAAGTTCCTTGCTCAAATGATTTGAAAGTAAGATACAAACAAGTACGATATTGATACATATTTTGAGGAAAAAACAATTGAATGAAATACTAAAAAGTTTTAATATGCAAAAGAATATTTTTTGATAATCATATAGGAATAGGAATTATGGATCATGAAGCATTAACACTTCCACCTATTATTGTATGTATATTCAATCCAATTGAACATTTATGGAATCAGTTAAAATCCGCAATTAGACGGAATAATGTTTCACTTACTGTTAATTTTTGCGTACTTCAATTAATTGAACATGAGTTGATAATTTGAACCCATTAGTTGGAAAAATTCAAATTTATATGTAATCAAGTAGAGGATTCTTATAATCATACGATAAATGATACTTCAAACCAAATTATTGTTAATTTAGACATGAGAGATGGCAATATTGATCTCACAGAAAAATAAAGTATGTACTAAAATTATTGAAAAATTTTACCTGAAAAAGTATTTTATCATTGCTCTCTAAAGGTTTGTAATTACCTATTGGGTTTTTACAAATTTCGTTTATTTTTCATTTGGTGGTTTTAACGTTTTTCAATTCAAATAAGGTAACTCACAATCAATAAAATTTTTTTTTTCATTATTATAAAACATTTTTTCTTTTTTGGACTCTTCCATGTTAATACAAAATATTTAAAAAAAATAAACGTTATATACTATTTTCAAAAATTAAAAACATTAGTGAATGTCACTATCGAAGAATAATATTTTTCAATGTTTCAAATAACCAATAGACAGGTTTGGCGAGAATTTCAAGTATAATAGGTGGACATTAAGGAGTAAAAGAATACGATCATAAAATATGACCTGATAACCGGAGAGCGCGCAATAATGTATCCCCTCTCGACCGAACTGGAGGTACGACCATGATCAGCGGTACGTTACTATCGAATTAGCTGGAACGTTGTTCCCACCTCGATATATCCTAACTTCAAGATATTAGTAATACCTTTTTTTCTCTTTAATAACGCGTTTTTTATCACTCGCATGGACTCGTGTAGTGCATTATACACATATTTATGCCAAATTTACAAAAGAATATAACAACGGACCTGTACTGACCGCGCGCTGAGTTTATGGCTGATTTCTACCGTAAATCTCTTCAGGTCGATTAGATGGAATATTGTAAATTTGAACGAACTATACACATTACATCCTCATACCTAAAATAATTAATTCAGGAATTATTTAATTTTTTTCTAAATTAAACGATTAAAATTAGAGATTATAATTTTCCTCGAATGTAAAGGACTTTAATGGCCAGTGGAATTTTGAAGCATATAAGTTAAGGTCAGAAACAAAGAAACGTTTCTACTCCCGTCTTGTTAGAAAGTTCACCTCGAGATTGAATAGATAAATACGAAATGAGAAATCGGCACTAAAAAATACTTGACCAAGGTCAGAAGGACAAACATCGGCACGCGAGTCCTTTGAAATAAACAAATCACGATTTAAAATTAGAAACATTTCATGGGTTTGGACAGAAAACAAGTAGTTTATATTGAATTAGCCCAATAATAATTTGTTATTCCTTTGTTAATGACTATAATAGAACAAAATCGGATATAAATAATGAATGTATCGATCTAATGTAAGTACTAATGTTTTTAACTTTGATTGCAGGTGCAATGCGTTCAAATACAAACATATTTAAAATGCTTAATAACAGTAATAACACTGTCTAATGATTCAGAAAGGAGTTCATACAGATCCGTAATAAATGAATTATTATAATAGGACCATTAGTTTATACAAATATGAAGCCCTATTACAAATAAATGCGTTTTTCTTCGATTCGATTTAAACAAATATATATATTTTGACCTTGCGTTTCCTAATGAAACAGAAAGTTACAGATAATTTCAACTAATGTTTTCCTTTAAAATGGTTAAGTATTCCAAACTATCGATTTGTCTGTAGATAATTCGATAACAGTAGATCGAATTTAATTTCTTTTTAGACCCCAAATGACCCAAATAAGATATTAATGATTATTTTACAGAGTTACATACTTAAATATTTATACCAGTTTTGGAGAGTTTAAAATCGTATTTTGTCCTATTTGAAGGTCAAATAAAATAAATAAAAAATCTTTTTTACTGTAAAAGTTTCACTTCACCTTCGTTACAATTGGAACAAGGTTTTTGAAAGGATAGAATATTGTTTTTAGTATTTGAAAATTACCTGATTTTTATATTTTGTTCTTGTTGGACTCCCACAACAGTTCCAACAAGTTTGTCAGCTGCCCACGCTGCAGCTTCACACCTGGATGAAATTTAAAAAGTAGCTCAAAAGTATACTGAAGATAAATCTTGTTAAATTGCATAATTTTGAAATATTACCTTGTTTGATGTACATTTCTGGGTGGCGTTCTGCTTAATACCCTTGGTTGACTGGCGAATGCGTACAATTTTTTTACTTCTTTTAGATTTTTCTTTATATTCTTCTGTTCTTCGACTTTGATACCCATTAAAAATGCTATTTCTGCAGGTGGTTCCAAAAATTGCCCTTTTTTAACAGTTGTTACAAACGGTTTTTTGCAGATCGATGGATCTGAATTGGACTTCTTTTGTTGCTTGTTTTCATCTTTTTGCAGCCTTTTTAGTTTGGAATCTGTCAAAAATATATTGGTTTTCTTTAACCCGCTTTCTATTTTTCTTCGTTTTAAACTCTGTTTACTTACCTAAAGTTTTGGAAAATTTTTCTATATCTATTTGACCCGTCACATCTTCAGTCTTCATCTGTGTGGTGCTGTTATTGTGACATAAATTTCCGTGTGAGCCACAAAATTTTTTTCTAAAAGTAAAGAGGTATAATAGCTAAGTCTTCATTTTTTTCGTAGTTTTACCTAGATATTTTTCCATCGTTATTACTATTATTATTATTATTGCTGGAGTTTGTGAAAGGCTGTTGCTTGTTGTCCTCTATATTATTCGTTATTCTACGCGTAGGGTGCACTATTACATTTGGTTTGGATTTATGAGACTCCGTGTTGAAAGGTTTTAAGATTGGTTGACCTATTACAGCTATGGGAAGGTTGTCTTGGTTCAGGACCTGAAAAGCTACTTCTTCGTCTTGTTCCGCAGCCGTTAATAATGGGGCAGGAGGCATTTTGTCCTACATATGAAGAAAAATCTGTGAACAATTTTCAGTGTATTTAATTTAAATTAATAAATTTATTACCCTTATGTCTTGAACTACCATGTAACAAAATAATATTAAATAGTTTACAGCTATCCTTGTTTAAAATTGTTTGCATCGATACAAGCAGTAAGCTTTATAAGTCATCGATCAATTCATTAAAAGTCCTTTCACCTCTTAATTATTTTATTTCGTACTTGACTTTCAAAGGTTGAAGGTCAAAATAACGCGAAAAGTTCTAATAATACTTCTTTCATTCATAAATAAGTATTAATAATTTAGTAATATTGAAAATTTATTTTCTAATTCGAATTTCAAGGTGCAATTACTTACAAATAAGAAAGACAATTCGAATCAAATACAAATTTCAATATGAAATAAACGAGTTCGAAATGTATTTTAGGTTCCAGAGTTATTATTAAATAGGTAAAATATGTATATGATATATTGTTACGATAGTATGTACAGGAATCTAGCTAAGCCTCGTCCTGTATATACAACTTTTTATTTAATATTTTCCAAATTATAATATTTACTATTTATTTAACATTACGTGAGCGAGAATTATGGGACAAAGCCGCCAACGAATTTTAAATAAATATTTTCGGAAGTCAAGTTTGGGTTCTCGGATGACCGAGAAGTTGATAGTGCCTTCCCCTGCAATTAAATGTATTAGTTACTTATATTTTATATTAGTTGTTTCTTTAGATAAATTGTTATTGTTTTTACTCAGCCTCTTTAATTCCCATTAACCAAGTTACGTTAAAGCCCCCTTAAGATAATATTAAGAGATTTTTCATATATTTATTATTCAGAAAAATATCCCAATACGTAATAATATCGACATAATTAATAAAATTTAATATAATATCCCATGAAAGAACTACTTTCACGAAAATACAAATTAGAAGTGAATAAATACCGAAAAATCCTGTTGTATTTAAATATCGGGTATACAACTAATGTCATCATTAATCTAAACTGACAACCAGGCATTGCCGGGAAGAAGCGCGCTTTATAGTGAAGATTTAGGGGTTTGTCCATGGAATATTTTCCAGCAGAGATAAAAACTTTGGTACTGTTTTATTTTAAAATAGTTTGAGATTATCATAAGTAATTATAGTGTTCCAAATATACCATATAGAATAATATTTCCAGTAAAAACTCCTTTGTTAGGAGATAAATAAGATATACCAAATATATTTTTTTTTTAAACATATAATATTTTTATAAAATGCTTTCGATACTATTTTAATAGGTGAATATCGTCCATTTCCAAAACAAAACCAAGAAGTAAAAAGAATTTTAAACTAATTTAATAATTCGTATTAAATTTTTCATTTTCCAAAAAATGTTAAAAATGTTAGCTTAAAAAATATACAAAATATAGGAACTATAATTTATTATTATTGTATTACTCTCAAGTAGTTATTAGGAAGCTACCAGAGGAATAAAAGTGATTCTTTAATCCCTAAGAGTGGAGATTAATTTACTATGTTTAATTTCAACGTTCGTCCCGATACGTAAAAAGTTCAAAAATATGAAATATTTTGAAATATTTTAGAGAAATTCTTCCGTTTTCTCTTATTACGCCCCTGGAGCTGCAAATATCCTGGAAATTCCATATATATATATATATATAATATTAAGCGGTTGTATTAAAATTATTCCATCTCTTTCCTTCTCGTACAAGAAATATTTCAACAAAACGTATACAAATAATAAAACTTACCATTAATAATTGTTAGAGATTTATACCGGCAATAACATAACAACAAAACGTTCGACCGGACTTAAACAACGTGGCTAGTTGATATTTTTGGACTGACCAATGTCCACTTTAGGGATAGTAACTAGGAGACCTAGCGCATGCTTTCACGAAGAAAACTCCACTGTGGCTATTTTCTTAATATTGATTATTTCGTGAATATCAGTTTCCGGTTGGGAACAAAATAAAATGTTTTAAAATGGTCTTGCCAGTGCATGTAGGCAGGTGTTATTGTATATAGGCCCAGCTAGGCAATATTCCGATAAAATTTTCACCAGTGGGCCTGGTAGATTAGTCAATTTTGTTGGTTTCTATGGTTTTATGACAGACAAAAAATTTCGCTTTGCGGAAAGTTTCTTAAAAAACAAAGTAATGATAAACAGGGTAAAAAACAAATCTAAGTTTCTTGGAATGTCATTGGAACATGAATAAAGCATTGTAATTAATAGTGACAACTGAGTAAGAATTATTCGGTTTCATAACCTTTTCGAAGTAATCTCTTCACTACCCATATCTAAGGGACCCCTGGTGGATATCCATAACACCGAGGGGATTAACGTTAAATATAGAGATATTCATTAGAAACCTAAGGAAGGATACAATGCGTAGTACATGGTGGATGAGTAGCTGATATGCATTAAATATCCACGATAGATATATCAGGATTTTCTGGACAAAGGAAAGTAATGTCTTTTCTCTTAAAGAGAACATTTACGAGAAAATATTGAGTATAAAAGACGAATAAGTGTATTTAAATAGGGTATATATCGGTCATTTGAATGTTTAATATATATCCATAATATTTAATATACAGAGTGGGCTACTCAAAAAAGTCAACTCTGATATTTATTAGATTTTAAGAAAATGCTGAAACACGTCGATTTTTATTCCAAAAGGTATACATTTTCACGATTTAGACATCTGTCATGTTTCAACCCTCTTCCTTCCTCTTTTCCAACCCGTTAATTTTAAATAGGCAATATACCATGTATCATTAGAAATGTATTGCGATAGACTAATCAGTCTTATGATCATCGATAACTGTTCTTTCGGTATTAACTCTATGTTTGTAAAAAAGTCTTAATTTAATTAAAGTGTAATACCTCTTAAAAATTAAAGGCAACGTCTATGTTTGGCTAATGTGGAAATAATTTCAACTCATTCTGCAATAAAGTCCACCATTTTGGACGTAATCAAAAATACCTATTAGATTAACTAGCACCACTGATAAATGCTACCAAATGTCTTAGTAATAGTAATCAATTTTTTTTTATTTTTGTTAAATCTACTTGTTCGTTCGGATTACCTCTTCATATTTTTTTTTGTAATTTGGACACCGTGATCCAATAGTAACCTATAATTTAAATACATTAATAAAAATTATTTCCGGAAGGAAAGAAATATTGTGTCATTTAGATAATAGGAATATGATTAGAAAACTGAAATTAAGCATTGAACTCAATTGGAACGCTTTTACATACAGGATTTTGGTCATTAGGAAAATAATTATATGGTACAGGTTTCGAGTTTAGTTCTGAGTTCCATATATATTCACTTCTTGTTGATGCAAATAAACTAGCTAAAACTAGTTCCAATGAAGTTTTGGTTCTGTTGTAATCCGTGGAGACAGCATAACTATTTCCGGATAAAACAATTCCAAGACTTTGTTATAGCGAGCTCTGAGTTCCTTACCTATATTATATTGACTACTCTTTCCTGTTTAAAATAAAATAAATATTATTAGTTAGTACAATTAAGGCTGTTAAATAAGGAACTTACGTTAGTCAGTTGTCCCAGACCCTATGGAAAATAATTATAGTTGTAATAAGGATCTTTGGGACATTCTTTTACGCTATACAAGAATAAAATTGTCACATTTAAAGTTGTGCCTTGAAACATGTATGTATTAACATAATTGTTTGTGTTGTCAGTACTAGTGCAACCTAGTGTAAAAAATATAGGCTTAAGTGACACAATCCTTGGGATTAGACTGGGATGAGGGTAGAAATAATACCAGGAAAACTATTGAGGCAGAGTTGAAACCATATAAACGTCATATTATTGTTAAAATTCCTAATAACGTTATCTCATATTTTGTGGTATAAAAAGCAAGAGTTTGTTTTGTTTGATGCAGTTGTTATGGAAAATAGTAATAAGAAAGAGGGTACCAACAGTGAAGACTTTAGCTCCGATAACTCATTTGCCAACTCCCAGCTTTAACAACAACAATAGAAGCTCTTCTTTAAGCAGCATATACATATATACCAATACAGAAAAATTAGAAATATTCACCAATACAGAACTTTAAATAGGAAAAAATTACTACAGATCATAAGTATACATTGTCAGAAAACATGTATCAGCAAAAAACCAATTAATTTTGCCCCAGACAACCACTATAAAGCATTCAAATTCCAAGCGCCCGTAAAGCTCGCTGCTATGAGGCATGACGTCACATAGCACGAAGTGATAGAGCGCAGCGGTTAGATGCAATTGTAGCTTTGTTTACAACGTGTTTGTGTATTTTTCCGATTCTTTTCTTAGATTTTGTGGGTAAACATTTTAGTTCGCTTGTAGTTTGTGTCCATATTAAAATATACTATGACTGAATCAGGCATTCCCTTTAATCTTGGTGAAGTTCCAGCAGTGATAGACCAACTGACACACCTCTGTACAACTAAGGATAAGCCAACTGTTGCCATATGACTAAGCAAGCGATGAAAATCGTTTGAAATGCTTCCAGAACGCGCAAAATTTTAAGTATTTTTTGCAGAGTTATTATTTTTTTAACAAATAATATTTGGGTAATGCTCTTTTTAGATATAAATAAATATTATTAAAAAAATGTCAAGTTCTCCATCCTAATACAACAAAACAATCGACTAAGAAGATGGTTTCGTTTCTTAGTAACTCAAAGAATAATGTTTAAGGTTAAGGTATGATTCGAAATGGTAGAGATGTGATACCAAATTATTAAAAAACAGTGAATTAAATAATACGCTTTTTATACAGACTTTAGACATTAGTATACTGGTAACTAGAACTGTGACAGATAAAAAAAGATTCCAATTCCGGAATAATTTCCAATGATTTAAAAGGCTGACAGTGCAAATAGCCAAAGAAGTTATAACAAAAACAATTGTTGCGCTAGAAGTTTTAAAGTAATATAATAAGCAAAGTGAAAAATATAGAAATTACTTTATTTATAACTTTATTTATGTTAGTTTAGGTTCAACGCAAAAGGGACGTTAGCAGCCAACTTCAAACTATTTGTAATATACACTTTAGGTTTAGAGTTCCCTATTCAACCCACACTGTTTACTGAGTCTGTGGTTGAACCCGGTGAAACTTTCTTAATGCTTCGCCATTGTTTCCTCCACGCTACAGAAAGTATTTATGAGTTAGATCTATCTTCTCCAGGTGGTATCGCAGTCGACAGTGACCTGTAAGTAGTTGAATTAACTTCAATTAACTTCATTCCAGAATGATTGATTATACCTATGAGATATAGTAACGATGATTCCTATGTAGATCTTATAACACCTATGGACTATATTCGGCAGATGACGGTGCTACCATTCACCATCACAGAGTTTCTAACAGTTTATGGCATCGTCCCATTTGGTATATGTCTTAATACCAATAATATTCGCTGGTACTTTATTCCTGTTCTTACTATTGGAATCGAAGGGACAAGACCTAAGCGAATTAAACATGATTATAAATCTTTATTTCGCTGTGGGAATCCGATACAACAATTATGCATGTTTAACGGACATTTTCACTTATAATTTAGAAATTTGATTTATATTTTGAAACTTCTCTTGACATATACATAGGATACCAACTTAAATTTCTAAAAGTTTTACAGAATATATATTTTTTCAATGAAATTGTATGTTAATATTGACTAAATTTTGGTATCTCTATTTACTATTGCTAGACTACATTTATATTACTATACTATTTATACTACTATTTTTTATAATATATTGTACTATTACTACTTACGGTGGGTTCTGTCACGATTTACGATACTTATGGTAATTTGTTTGCTCGTAATCGAAACTAAGAATGTTAATGTTTTATTGGAAAATACAAATATCGTCGTCTAACCAGCTACGAAATACTTCGTAGCAAAGTGCCAAAATCTAAGTCGAATGTGGATAAAGCTTCCGCTGCAACGCATGAGAAATATTCTAACCATGCACCTAGACAGCTTTTTCGATAATCACCCTATTTTTTGCACTTATACCGACACTCTCCGATAAGGTCAGTTCAGTACATTAACGATTAAGAATTAAAAAAAAAATATATTCTTTTAGTTCGAAAGTTTTATAATATATTGTTATTCCTTAGAACGTTAAATAAAATATGGTGATTTGACACAATTTACATCTACAGGGTTGCCCAAAAGTCCCGGGATGGAGCCATAAGTTTCTAAGGAATGAAGAAAAAGCTTTTTTCCAATAAAAACAAAAATGAAGATAAGTAGGTGTAAATTTAATAAACAGTTTTTGACAGTGACAATTTATTGATTGTTGTATTGTTGCGTTAAATTGGAGCCTATGTATTCCCTTTTTTTAAATTAGTTAAAATTATCTGTTAAAAATACAACAAAAACTGACCGAAAAAGAAAGAACTACTCTTTTATTGATTCGTGGCTTTGGGGATAGAATAAGATCTTACGATGAAGGGCGGCGGGTCTTCAATAATTTTTTTAACGAACGATCGATTTCGTGGAAATGAAAATGAAAGAATGTACAATTTTCAAGAATAAATTTATTTACATATACATTCATTACAATTAATCGAAAAATTATGTTTTGTAGCACAAGTTTTCTGAAGACGGTAAATATTCTTCAAACAAATTTTCAAATTTGTCTAATGGACAGAATTCACCACATGCAGGCAACTAAAACAACACTGGACTGCCACTTAGATTGCGTTGGTAATACAACTATCAGATATAAATAATTAATAACATTTCAAATCATTAAAAAAGTAATACTGGCAAATTATTTCTTACTTTTATTCCTATAACGTCCTGAATATTATGTATTTCAAAAATGAGATAGGACCCGTAAGTAGGTACGTGTGGTGGGTTGAAAGTATTTAATAAAATCAACATTACAGCTATATTACTTTCATGGGCTGAGTATAGATATAATTTACGACCATTTTCCTCATTAAGATTTTTTATTTTTTTCTTCGTATCCTCTATTATTTTACGTAATTGGAATCCTATGAAAAGCAAATTAACTGCATAAGTTTCGAATAATTAGAAAAGTGCTTAGAGCTTGAATAAATAATTGGAAGCATTACTTGATCATTGGACTTTTTTGTTTTTATATTCTAAAACTGTCGATACCATTAGGCAAACATAGGTTAAAGTTATGATTAAGCCATATTTTTATTTACCTTCAGCTATTTTTAATAGATCAGTAGTTGCTGCTGCTACAAAATATTGTTTAATAGCTAACTTAGTTATCTTATCTGGCCAAATCGATTTTGTCCAATCAGGCAATTTATGTCCCCATTCGTCCTCTGTAGATAACCCGAAATATAAGTAGTATACATCTCGATAAGTCGTTATGTTTAGGCCAGTGTTTTCTGAAATATAATCGAACATTTTTTTATTTTTGTTAAATTCCGCTTGCCATTTGCTCGTTTGGATTAACTCTTCATATTTTTTGTTGTAATTTGGGCAACGTAACCCTCTAAGAACCTATAAATGAAATACATTATTAAAAATTATTTTTGGAGAGAATAGGAATACAGTTAGAATAGTGAAATTTATCGCTGAACTCAATTGGAAAATTATTACTTACTGGATCTTGGTAACGAGGATAATAATTAAATGGTACCGGTTGCCAGTTTAGTTCTGGGTTCCATATACTTTCCCTTTTTGGTGCAAATAAGCTAGCCAAAACTAGTTCAAGTGAAGCTTTGGTTCTGTTGTAATCCGTAGAGACAGCTTCAACTATTTCCGGATAGAAATAATCTCCGAAAAATGTATTATAGCGTGTTCTAAGTTCTTTACCTATATTATATTCTCTTTTCTTTCCTGCCTAAATTAAAACATATATTCTAAGTATTAGTAGAATTAAAGATATCAAATAAGGAACTTACATTAGTCAGTTGTCCTCGACCAAATGGAAAATAAGTGTAGTTATAATAAGGATCTTTGGGATAAATCTCATTAAGTTGGCCAGTTCTGTTTCCATGTCTGAAAATCTAAAAAAATAGTCGATTAATTTGGAAATTCTTTTACACTACACGCAAATAAAAAAATATCAAATTTATACTAAACTCATTGGAGGAATAGAAAGGTTGTATATTGTTAGTGCCATATGTGGCTATCCGGGAGCTTTGCATGAAAAGGTTGGCTATTTTTTCAATACTGTCACATTGTTTAGTTGTTAATTTGTATTTGAGTAGTCCACATGTTTCTTTTACGAAAATAATCACATTTCTATTTGTCTCAGTGTTATTTAAAAAAAATTTAATAAAATTGTCACATTTAGCGTTGTGCCAATCTTCTTCCAAAATGTCTATAGACATGATAGTTTGTTTTCGATAATAGTAGTTGTAAGTAGTCTATGCTTGAGAATAGAGAATAGAGACAAGATGAGGTTAGAGTTAATACCGGCTAGCATAACCACGGAGAGCTCAAAAAATTTGTCATCTCCTATTTTTCTTTGGACAGAGGATACTAAGTAAGAATTTATATTGTTTATTACCTTGGCTATGGAAAAAAGTGATAACTTATTTGCTAACTCCAGCCTTAACAACAACAATAAGAGCTCTTCTACAAGTAGCATATACAGATACTAATACAGAAAATTCAGAAATATTCACCAATTCTAATACAACGAAACCACCGACTAACAGGATGTTGGATTTCGCAGGCATGAACAGAGATGGGATACTAAATTATTAAGGAACTGTGGAAAAGAATAGCAATTTTTTAAGAAAGGTTTTAAAGAGGAAGTAACAGTTTCAAAGATACGAAAAACTTGAAATTCACGAAATTTGCTGCCTTATTGGAGAGGTCAATGTAATTTGCGGTGCTCAAATAAATTGAATGAAAGGAAAGCTCTTCATAATTAGTGAGTAATGGTAACCTTGTAAATACAACGTGTCTTCATCGTAACTTCAATAACACCATCACATTTCTGGGAAAGGGAAAAAATTAGGGTTTGCTAACAGCTTTTTATACCAACTTTAGACATTTTGGAACAAAAAAAAGACATGCATAAGAACACTCTTCCTGTGCCAGCAGTTTTAAAGAGTATATCGACAGAGCATATTCCATTAGTGATGTTTACAGAGATTATAAAAAATAATGTAATAAGCAAAGTGAAAAATATCGATATTACATTATTTTTTTAACTTAATTTGGGTTGGTTTAGTTCCAAAGTGAGAGGGACGTTAGCACGCCGCTCCACTATAGCCAATTAGGGCCCATTTATGATTCATCCGTAAGGGTTAGAATTCACTATTCAATCCACAATTTTTACTAAGTCAGTGATTGAAATCGGTGAAACTTTCTTAAAGCTCCGCCGTTTTTTCCTCCACGCTGTAGAAACCATCTATGGCACAGATCGATTTCCTTCAGGTGGTGTCACATAAGACAGCGACTAATAAGCAGTCGAATTAGACTTCTGCGAAATGTGCTACCTAAGGATTTAGGTATAAACGCCTTAAGGTGAGCTAGACCAGATCATTGTTGGATGGTTTTTTTCTCAGCACCTTTAAAGATATTGTCTTGGGCCAACTCAGTTTACAATAACGAATTCAATCGGGATGGTTTTAAGCCTAAAACAGATCAGTGTGAGTTGCGTCATATAATAATTCCAAGACAGAGGATAAGTAGTTTTTTCTGGAAAAGTATGACAGTCATATCTTGCATAAGGATTTTGCAAGAGTTGAAGTAGATAAGACCACTGTCAACAATTAAGAATTTTTAGGAGTATATGACCTTGCTATCAATGCAATACATCTACCTTCTCTTACGTTTTCGCAGTAAATGTACACAATTTTGAATTAAAACAAACTGTAATTTTAACATAAAGGAGTTGCATTCATGGGCTGCACAGAACTCGCATCATGTATTTGTAATTTTCTAAAAAATAATCCAATTGATGTAATTTTTTACTGAGATATCTGCCGTTGACAAAATAAAATTAGTACTATAATTC
Organism: Hermaeophaga mercurialis; assembly: GCA_951812935.1. NCBI lineage: Eukaryota > Metazoa > Arthropoda > Insecta > Coleoptera > Chrysomelidae > Hermaeophaga > Hermaeophaga mercurialis. The sequence goes on along the minus strand of OX638362.1, from coordinate 17,539,404 downwards.
CTGTGTATCATAGAGACATGAATTATTTAAAAAAGATAAATTCTTCCACCCATAAATACTTAATCAGAGGTCATATGCAGTATAGGGGAGATGCGGTACATTCAGTCATAGAAACTAAATAAAAAATGAGATAAATCAAGACCAATTCTTTGCCCAATCAAATCGTCTCATTAATAGAGTTTTCTTATACAACAGATCCAGCTTTCCTGGTACATGAATTAACGTTTGAAGATGTTAACAAATTTGATACTGATTCTATTGAACTACATAAAAAATATATATTAAAAAAATATTTAAAGATATCCACTGTGAAGATTTTTAGCAGAAATAAATCTAACCTGTTTTAGTTACTTCATAAAACTTCTTTCAGTACTTCTCAAAGGCAACATCGAAAGTTAATGGTTAAATAAAAATAACAAAGAAGAATACCTGTGTTATGGAGTTGGGAGAGCTTTTACAAAAAATCAGAGGGATGACATAATTAACGAAGGGCAGTTTTTTGAAACTTAGTAGGTTTTTTTTTGGTTTAAAATAATTTATAATAATTTTATTATTATTATTTTGAATAAAACAAAGTTTTCTATTATCTGCAAAATTTAATTTTATCTACATTTTATACTGGGATCATTATCACTGTCCGACGCTACTTCATATTATCTGTTGCAAAATATAAAATCCGGAAAAACCCAATACCCGTAAGATCGGCATTGGCACTGCTTTGTGCCGTAAGAAACGCTAACCTGAGCTTTTGGCCTGCATAATATTAATATAATAAAAAAATCTAGTCTTTTTGTATGTGCCTAAAAGTTTATTTTTCCTGTAATATCTCAATATCAGTGGTAGAGCTTCGTACTGTTGATCGAGAGATCATGGGTTCGAATCCCGGCAGGGTCGACAATTTTTCTTGTGCCCTAAAAATAATTTTCACCGAAGCATTCAGTGTTGGCTTTAAATTTAGTGCCATTCCTAAACTGGCACCGAGAAACAGTAACAAAGCCTACACAACACAGAACACATTTATAATAATACACTAAACAAAAACGAACATTTAGCCAGTTTGTGAAATGCCACTGCTATAAAATATCTAAAAAAAAACGGTACACTTTTTAGTCTGTTTACTAATTACTGTTGTTTAAAAGCAATGTTACTTATTTTAACTTGTAATTAAAAATATATTAAATAAATAAAACAATCTGCGGTTTGTTAACTAGTAGTAATTTGGCACTATATCACTTCATTAATTCAAATTTATGAAGTTATCACATTTAATAGTGTTTTTAAATATTTATTTAGCTACTTAAATATTCTATTTAATTACTTAAAAAAAGTAATTAGACGTTGATAACTATTACGGTAAAATTATTATTTCTTTATACACGTGTTCACAAATTCTTGTATACAAATGGGAGAACAGTTTATCCTATATTTGACAAAAAAAAATAAATTTGCTAAAAGTCCTTCCATACTTGGAATCGAATTTTTAAAATAGTAAAATAAAAATACAAGAATAAAATTGTCACATTTAAAGTTGTGCCAATCTTCTTGAAACATGTATGTATTAACATAATTGTTTGTGTTGTCAGTACTAGTGCAACCTGGCGTAGAAAATATAGGCTTTAGTGACACAATCCTTGGGATTAGACTGAGATGAGGGTAGAAATAATACCAGGAAAACTATAGAGGGCTGAGTTGAAACCACATACACGTCATATTATTGTTAAAATTCCTAATAACGTCATCTCATATTTTTTTGTGGGATACTAAGCAAGAGTTTGTTTTGTTTGACGCAGTTGTTATGGAAAATAGTAATAAGAAAGAGGGTACCAACAGTGAAGATTTCAGGTCCGATAACTCATTTGCTAACTCCCAGCTTTAACAACAACAATAAAAGCTCTTCTTTAAGCTGCATATACATATATATCAATACCGAAAAATTAGAAATATTCACCAATAGAGAACTTTAAATAGGAAAAAATTACTACAGATCATAAGTATACATTGTCAGAAAACATGTATCAGCAAAAAACCAATTAATTTTGCCCCAGACAGCCACTATAAAGCATTTAAATTCCAAGCTGCCATAAATACGCTGCTATTGGGCATGACGTCACATAGCACGAAGTGATAGAGCGCAGCTGTTAGATGCAATTGTAGCTTTGTTTACAACGTATTTGTGTATTTTTCCGATTCTTTTCTTTGATTTTGTGGGTAAATATTTTAGTTTGCTTGTAGTTTGTGTCCATATTAAAATACACCATGACTGAATCAGTCATTCCCTTTAATCTTGCCGAAGTTCCAATATCTTTATGTGATATATGATGTGGTGATAGACCAACTGACACACCCCTGTACAAATAAGGATAAGCCAACTGTTGCCATATGACGTCAGGCGACTAAGCGAGAGGTGAAAATCGTTTGAAATGCTTCGAGAACATGCAAAATTTTAAGTATTTTTTGTAAAGTTACTATTTTTTTAAAGAAATAATATTTGGGTAATGCTCTTTTTAGATATCAATACTTATTATTAAAAAAAATGTCAAGTTCAAACAATCGACTAAGAAGATGGTTTCGTTTCTTAGTAACTCAAAGAATAATGATCAAAAGAGGTTAAGGTATGATTCGAAATGGTAGAGATGTGATACCAAATTATTAAACAACAGTAAATAAGCATACCAATCTTTTAAGAAAGTTGTTAAACAGGACGAAACAGTTTCAAAGGAACTAATAACTAGAAATGTACAAAATTTGCTTCCTTTTTGTGGATAACTATGTTGTGTACAGTGATCAAATCAATTCAATAACACCAATTAAAAACAAGTACGGAAAGGAAGATAACAGACGTTCTTTAAACAAAGTCTTTCACATTACTGAGAAAGAGGAAAATCAGGGTTTACTAACAGCTTTATATACCGACTTTAGACATTAGTATACAGGTAACTAGAACTGTGACAGATAAAAAAAAATTCCAATTCCGGAATAATTTCCAGTTATTTAAAAGGACGACAGTGCAAATTGCCAAAGAAGTCATAACAAAAACAATTGTTGCACTAGAAGTTTTAAAGTAATGTAATAAGCAAAATGAAAAATATAGAAATTGCTTTATTTATAACTTTATTTAGGTTAGTTTAGGTCCAACGCAAAAGGGAAGTTAGCAGCCAATTGGGGCCTATTTGTAATGTACACCTAAGGTTTAGAGTTCCCTATTCAACCCACACTGTTTACTGAGTCTGTGGTTGAACCCGGTGAAACTTTCTTAAAGCTTCGCCTCCACGCTACAGAAACTATTTATGAGTTAGATCTATCTTCTCCAGGTGGTATCGCAGTCGACAGTGACCTGTAAGTAATTCAATTAAAATGGGAAAGTCTCTTCTACTTCATTCCAGAATCTGCTTAATGTGCTACCTGCTACGCTTTAGAATGACCTAGTTCAGTGCAGGAGGGTTTTCTTGTCAGTCCTTTTAAAGATAGTGTTTTTGACCAACTCAATTATGAATAACGAATTCAACCTGGCTAAAACAGATCAGCATGAGTTTTGTACATCATAAAATAATTCCAGCAACGAAGTTAAACACTAAACACCTTTTTCTCGAAAAGTTGACCGTCCTATCTTAGATATTTCTATCAAACTATATGTATTTATAATTTTAATATTTTCAATTTGGAAACGGAACTTGGGGACTACTATTACTCTATCTCTCATAATTCCGGCCCACACATTAATTTTCTGCAGTGTCTGAGTATGATCTACTTTTAATAAATGTTGATTTTCGTCAGCCCAATAACGACAATTGTGCACATTAACTTTATCATTTAAGTAAAAAGTTGCTCGTCAGAGAAAACAATATTGAGAAGAACATTTCTGTCACCATCACATTTTTCACGCATTATTTCGCAGAATTCCAACCTTATATCGAAGTCATCTTCGTTCAATTTCTGAACTAGGTGAAACTTATAGGGGAAATAATTATTTTCTTGCACAATTCTGTGAACAGAAGTTTTACTGATTTCATGTACCTGACATGCTTTTAATAATTGTTGCAGATTTAGGTCTTCCAATTCTCGGAGGATCTTTCACAGTTCCCTCTTCTTGAAATTTTCGAACAGTTCTTTTGACTGTTGATTTGGAAATCACCCTATTTTTTGCACTTATACCGACACGCTCCCATAAGGTCAGTTCAGTATGGTACATTAACGATTAAGAATTTAAAAAAATATATTCATTTAGTTCGAAAGTTTTATAATATATTGTTATTCCTCAGAACGTTAACTATAATATGGTGATTTGGCGCAATTTACATCTACAGGGTTTCCCAAAAGTCCCGGAACTGAGCCATTAGTTATATAATATATATAATAAACAGTTTGTGACATTAACAATTTATTCATTGTTGAATTGTTGCGTTAAATTTGAGCCTATTTATTTCCTTTTTTAAATTAGTTAAAATAATCTGTTTAAAATAGCCCAAAAACTGACCGAAAAAGAAAGAATTACTCTTTTAATGATTCGTGGCTTTGGGGATAGAACAAGATTTTACGATGAAGTGCGGCGGGTCTTCAATAATTTTTTTTCATGAACGACCGATTTCATGGAAATGACAATGAAAGAATATAATACAATTTTCAAGAATAAATTTATTTACAAATAAATAAATTACAATCGAAAAATTATGTTTTGTAGCACAAGTTTTCTGAAGACGGTAAATATTCTTCAAACAAATTTTCAAATTTGTCTAATGGGCAGAATTCACCACATGCAGGCAACTTTAACAACACTGGACTGCCACTTAGATTGCGTTGGTAATACAACTGTCAAATATAAATAATTAATAACATTTCAAATCATTAGAAATGTAATACTGGCAAATAATGTCTTACTTTTATTCCTATAATGTCCTGAATATTATGTATTTCAAAAATGAGATAGGACCCGTAAGTAGGTACGTGTGGTGTGTTGAAAGTATTTAATAAAATCAACATTTCAGCTATATTACTTTCATGGGCTGAGTATAGATATAATTTACGACCATTTTCCTCATTAAGATTTTTTACTTTTGTCTTCGTGTCCTCTATTATTTTACGTAATTGGAATCCTATGAAAAGCAAATTAACCGCATTAAGTTTCGAATAATTAGAAAAGAAAAGAAAAAATAGGTTAAATTTACGATTAAGCCATATTTTTATTTACCTTCAGCTATTTTTAATAGATCAGTAGTTGCTGTTGCTACATAATATTGTTTAATAGCTAACTCAGTTATCTTATCTGGCCAAACCGATTTTGTCCAATTAGGCAATTTATGTCCCCATTCGTCCTCTGTAGATAACCCGAAATATAAGTTGTATACATCTCGATAAGTTGTTATGTTTAGGCCAGTGTTTTCTGAAATATAATCGAAATTTTTTTTATTTTTGTTAAATTCCGTTTGCCATTTGCTCGTTTGGATTAACTCTTCATATTTTTTCTTATAATTTGGGCAACGTAACCCTTTAAGAACCTATAAATGAAATACATTATTAAAAATTATTTTTGGAGAGAATAGGAATACAGTTAGAATAGTGAAATTTAGCGCTGAACTCAATTGGAAAACTATTGCTTACTGGATTTTGGTCATTAGGAATATAATTATATGGTACCGGCTGCCAGTTTAGTTGTGGGTTCCATATATTTTCCCTTTTAGGTGCAAATAAGCTAGCCAAAACCAGTTCCAGTGAAGCTTTGGTTCTGTCGAAATCCGTCGAGACAGCGTCTACTATTTCCGGATAAAAATAATCTCCCAAGAATTTGTTATAGCGCGCTCTCAGTTCCTTACCTATATTATATTCTCTTCTCTTTCCTGCCTAAAATAAAATAAATATTATTAGTTAGTACAATTAAGGCTATTAAATAAGGAACTTACGTTAGTCAGTTGTCCTCGACCGTATGGAAAATAAGTGTAGTTATAATAAGGATCTTTGGGATAGATCTCATTAAGTTGACCAGTTCTGTTTCCATGTCTGAAAATCTAAAAAAATAGTCGTTTAATTTGGAAATTCGTTTACACTACACGCAAATAAAAAAATATCAAATTTATACTAAATTCATTGGAGGAATAAAAAGGTGGTATATTCTTAGTGCCATTTGTGGCTAACCGGCAGCTTTGTATGAAAAGGTTGGCTATTTTTTCTATACTGTCACATTGTTTAGTCGTGAATTTGTATTTGAGTAGTTCACATGTTTCTTTTACGAATAGACTCACATTTCTATTTGTCTCTAGATTAATGCATGAACAGAGATGGGATACTAAATTATTAAGGAACTGTGGAAAAGAATAGCAATTTTTTGAGAAAGGTTTTAAAGACGAAGTAACAGTTTCAAACATACGAAAAACTTGAAATTCACGAAATTTGATGCCTTATTGGAGAGGTCAATGTAATTTGCGGTGCTCAAATAAATTGAATGAAAGGAAAGCTCTTCATAATTAGTGAGTAATGGTAACCTTGTAAATACATCGTGTCTTCATCGTAACTTCAATAACACCATCACATTTCTGGGAAAGGGAAAAAATTAGGGTTTGCTAACAGCTTTTTATACCAACTTTAGACATTAGTACACAGGTAAGTAGAATTGTTACAGTTAAAAAATATGCCAATTCCAGAATAATGTCTAATAATTTAAGGGGCTAACATTGCAAATAACCTATGATGTGGGAACAAAAAAAAAATAAATTCATAAGAACACTCTTCCTGTGCCAGCAGTTTTAAAGAGTATATCGACAGAGCATATTCCATTAGTGATCTTTACAGAGATTATAAAAAATAATGTAATAAGCAAAGTGAAAAATATCGATATTACATTATTTTTTTAACTTAATTTGGGTTGGTTTAGTTCCAAAGTGAGAGGGACGTTAGCACGCCGCTCCACTATAGCCAATTAGGGCCCATTTATGATTCATCCGTAAGGGTTAGAATTCACTATTCAATCCACAATTTTTACTAAGTCAGTGAATGAAATCGGTGAAACTTTCTTAAAGCTCCGCCGTTTTTTCCTTCACGCTGTAGAAACCATCTATGACAGATCGATTTCCTTCAAGTGTTGTCACATAAAAAAGCGACTAATAAGCAGTCGAATTAGACTGCCTAGATCTATTCTTCTTCATTCCAGGACCTGCGAAATATAATACCTACCTAAGGATTTAGGTATAAACGCCAATAAAAGATAAAGTTGTATATTATTTATATTCGATAAATATTTATGAGTACCGTCATAAAGGACTTTTAAAGAAAAACAATTGAAGTATTTACCATGTCAGCTGAAACAATTTATTGATTTATATAAAATTTTTACTTACCTTTTAAACTAATTGGTAATTAGTTATTATAGATATTATTTATATAATAGTTTAATTATTTTGTATAGAAAGTTAATATGAACTAACGAACTTTTTTTATATACCATTGTGTCTATACTTACTACATGTGCCAAAATGACAGTTGAATCTGCTTCTTTAATTTTTGGTGGTTTGTGAAAATCTTCATACGTGTAAGGAAAACGATACTGTTCTTCGATTTCAAAAGCATCTACGGAAATAACGGAAACGAAAACAAAAAGCGTAATGTACCACATCTACCTTCTCTTACGTTTTCGCAGTAAATATATACAATTTTGAATTAAACCAAACTTGTAACTGTTATTTTAACATGAAGGAGTTGAATTTATGGGCTGCACAGAAATCGCATCATGTATTTGTAATTTTCTAGAAAAAGTTGACGCTTTCTCTAATAATCCAATTGATGTAATTTTTTACTGAGATAACTGCCGTTGACAAAATAAAAATAGTACTATAATTACCGTGTATCATAATAACATGAATTATTTAAAAAAGATAAATTCTTTCACCCATAAATACTTAATCAGAGGTCATATGCAGTATAGGGGAGATGCGGTACATTCAGTTATAGAAACTAAATAAAAAATGAGACAAAATCAAGACCAATTTTTTGCCCAATCAAATCGTCTCATTAATAGAGTTTCCTTATACAACAGATCCAGCTTTCCTGGTACATGAATTAACATTGGAAGATGTTAACAATGTTTCATACTGATTCTATTGAACTACATAAAAAATAAATATTAAAGGAATATTTAAAGATATCCAGTGTGAAGATTTTTAGCAGAAATAAATCTAACCCGTTTTAGTTACTTTATAAAACTTCTTTCAGTATTTCTCCAAGGCAACATCGAAAGTTAATGGTTAAATACAAATAACAAAGAAGAATACCTGTATTTTGTAGTTGGGAGAGCTTTTACAAAAAATCAGAGGGATGACATAATTAACGAAGGACAGTTTTTTGAAACTTATAGAAATTTATAAAAATAGAATACTATAGCATTATTACCAATTTTATCAAAAAATGTAGGTTTTTTTTTGGTTTAAAATAATTTATAATAATTTTATTATTATTATTTTGAATAAAACAAAGTTTTCTATTATCTGCAAAATTTAATTTTATCTACATTTTATACTGGGATCATTATCACTGTACATTTTTGAAAGACAAGTTAAGACGACTTGGTCACGTATACTATTGTTGGAAGTGTATCATCTTCGTATTTATGGTTGTTCGATATTGAAGTAGGATTACAAAATTTAGACCATGCACCATATTATGCTTTCTCTGTAGTCATCTTAAACTCTTTGATAATACCTATGAGATATAGTAACGATGATTCCTATGTAGATCTTATAACACCTATGGACTATATTCGGCAGATGACGGTGCTACCATTCACCATCACAGAGTTTCTAACAGTTTATGGCATCGTCCCATTTGGTATATGTCTTAATACCAATAATATTCGCTGGTACTTTATTCCTGTTCTTACTATTGGAATCGAAGGGACAAGACCTAAGCGAATTAAACATGATTATAAATCTTTATTTCGCTGTGGGAATCCGATACAACAATTATGCATGTTTAACGGACATTTTCACTTATAATTTAGAAATTTGATTTATATTTTGAAACTTCTCTTGACATATACATAGGGTACCAACTTAAATTTCTAAAAGTTTTACAGAATATATATTTTTTCAATGAAGTTGTATGTTAATATTGACTAGATTTTGGTGAAAGCACTTTAGTATCTCTATTTACTATTGCTAGACTACATTTATATTACTATACTATTTATACTACTATTTTTTATAATATATTATACTATTACTACTTACAATGGGTTCTATCACAATTTACTATACGTATGGTAATTTGTTTGCTCGTAATCGAAACTAAGAATGTTAATGTTTTATTGGAAAATAAAAATATCGTCATCTAACGAGCTACGAAATACTTCCTAGCAAAGTGCCAAAATCTAAGTCGAATCCCGACAAAGCTCCCGCCACACCGCCTGAGAAACATTCTAAACAGGCACCTAGACAGCTTTTTCGATAATCTCCCTATTTTTTCCACTTATACCTACACTCTCCGATAAGGTCAGTTCAGTATTATAGTACATTAAAGATTAAGAATTTAAAAAAATATATTCAATTAGTTCCAAAGTTTTAAAATATATTGCTATTCCTTAGAACTTTAATTTACATGGTTTCCCAAAAGTCCCGGGACCGAGCATTACATTTCTAACGAGTGAAGAAAAAGCGTTTTTGCAATAAAAACAAAAATGAAGATAAATAGGTGTAAATTTAATAAACAGTTTGTGACAGTGACAATTTATTGATTGTTGAATTGTTGCGTTAAATTTGAGCCTATTTATTTCCTTTTTTTAAATTAGTTAAAATAATCTGTTAAAAATAGCCCAAAACCGACCGAAAAAGAAAGAATTACTCTTTTATTGATTCGTGGCTTTGGGGATAGAACAAGATTTTACGATGAAGTGCGGCGGGTCTTCAATAATTTTTTTTCATGAACGACCGATTTCATGGAAATGACAATGAAAGAATATAATACAGTTTTCAAGAATAAATTTATTTACAAATAAATAAATTACAATCGAAAAATTATGTTTTGTAGCACAAGTTTTCTGAAGACGGTAAATATTCTTCAAACAAATTTTCAAATTTGTCTAATGGGCAGAATTCACCACATGCAGGCAACTGTAACAACACTGGACTGCCACTTAGATTGCGTTGGTAATATAACTGTCAAATATAAATAATTAATAACATTTCAAATCATTAAAAAAGTAATACTAGCAAATTATTTCTTACTTTTATTCCTATAATGTCCTGAATATTATGTATTTCAAAAATGAGATAGGACCCGTAAGTAGGTACGTGTGGTGGGTTGAAAGTATTTAATAAAATCAACATTTCAGCTATATTATTTTCATGGGCTGAGTATAGATATAATTTACGACCATTTTCCTCATTAAGATTTTTTATTTTTGTCTTCGTATCCTCTATTATTTTACGTAATTGGAATCCTATGAAAAGCAAATTAACCGCATAAAGTTTCGAATAATTAGAAAAGTGTTTAGAGCTTGAATAAATAATTGGAAGTATTAATTGAACATCGGATTTTTTTGTTTTTATATTCTACAACTGTCGATACCATTAGGCAAAAATAGGTTAAATTTACGACTAAGCCATATTTTTATTTACCTTCAGCTATTTTTAATAGATCAGTAGTTGCTGTTGCTACATAATATTGTTTAATAGCTAACTCAGTTATCTTATCTGGCCAAATCGATTTTGTCCAATCAGGCAATTTATGTCCCCATTCGTCCTCTGTAGATAACCCGAAATATAAATTGTATATATCTCGATAAGTCGTTATGTTTAGGCCAGTGTTTTCTGCAATATAATCGAATTTTTTTTTATTTTTGTTAAATTCCGTTTGCCATTTGCTCGTTTGGATTAACTCTTCATATTTTTTCTTATAATTTGGGCAACGTAACCCTTTAAGAACCTATAAATTAAATACATTATTAAAAATTATTTTTGGAGAGAATAGGAATACAGTTAGAATAGTGAAATTTAGCGCTGAAGTCAATTGGAAAACTATTACTTACTGGATTTTGGTCATTAGGAATATAATTATATGGTACAGGCTGCCAGTTTAGTTGTGGGTTCCATATATTTTCCCTTTTTGGTGCAAATAAGCTAGCCAAAACCAGTTCCAGTGAAGCTTTGGTTCTGTCGAAATCCGTCGAGACAGCGTCAACTATTTCCGGATAAAAATAATCTCCCAAGAAATTGTTATAGCGCGCTCTCAGTTCCTTACCTATATTATATTCTCTTCTCTTTCCTGCCTGAAATAAAATAAATATTATTAGTTAGTACAATTAAGGCTATTAAATAAGGAACTTACGTTAGTCAGTTGTCCTCGACCGTATGGAAAATAAGTGTAGTTATAATAAGGATCTTTGGGATAAATCTCATTAAGTTGGCCAGTTCTGTTTCCATGTCTGAAAATCTAAAAAAATAGTCGATTAATTTGGAAATTTTTTTACACTACACGCAAATAAAAAAATATCAAATTTATACTAAACTCATTGGAGGAATAAAAAGGTGGTATATTCTTAGTGCCATTTGTGGCTATCCGCGAGCTTTGTATGAAAAGGTTGGCTATTTTTTCAATACTGTCACATTGTTTAGTCGTCAATTTCTATTTGAGAAGTCCACATGTTTCTTTTACGAAAAGATTCACATTTCTATTTGTCTCAGTGTTATTTAAAAAAACTTAATAAAATTGTCACATTTACCTTTGTGTCAATCTTCTTCAAAAATGTCTATAGACATGATAGTTTGTTTTCGATAATAGTAGTAGTAGTAGTCTATGCTAGAGAATAGAGAATAGAGACAAGATGAGGGTAGAGATAATACCGGCTAGGATAACCACGGAGAGGTCAAAAAGTTTGTCATCTTCTATTTTTCTTTGGACAGAGGATATTAACTAAGAATTTATTTTGTTTGTTACAGTTGTTATTGAAAAAAGTGATAAGAAAGAGGTACCAACAGTGAACATTTTAGCTTCGATAACTCTTTTGCTAACCCCAGCATTAACAACAACAATAAGAGCTCTTCTACAAGTAGCATATATAGATATTAATATAGAAAACTCAGAAATTCTAATACAACGAAACCACCGACTAACAGGATGTTGGAAACTGTGGAAAAGAATAACAATTTTTTAAGAAAGGTTTTAAAGAGGAAGGGACAGTTTCAAAGATACGAATAACGAAATTCACGAAATTTGCTGCCTTATTGGAGAGAACAATGTAATTTGCGGTGATCAAATAAGTTGTATGAAAGGAAAGCTCTGCATAATTAGTGAGTAATGGTAACTTTGTCTTCATCGTAACTTCAATAACACCATCACATTTCTGAGAAAGGGAAAAAATTAGGGTTTGCTAACAGCTTTTTATACCAACTTTAGAAATTAGTACACAGGTAACTAGAATTGTTACAGTTAAAAAATATGCCAATTCCAGAATAATGTCTAATAATTTAAGGGGCTAACATTGCAAATAACCAATGATGTTGGAACAAAAAAAAAATAAATGCATAAGAACATTCTTCTTGTCTTTTAAAGAGTTGTAAAGAGTATATTGACAGAGCATTAGTGATCTTTACAGTGATTATAAAAAATAATGTAATAATCAAAGTGAAAAATATCAAAATTACATTATTTTTAACTCACTTTGGGTTAGCTTAGTTCCAAAGTGAGAGGGATATTAACACGCCTTTCCACTATAGCCAACAAGGGCCTATCTAAATCTATTCTTCTTCATTCCAGGATCTGCGAAATGTGCTACCTAAGATTTTAGGTATAAACGCCTTAAGGTGAGCTAGACCAGATCATTGTTGGATGGTTTTTTTCTCAGCACCTTTCAAGATATTGTCTTGGGCCAACTCAGTTTACAATAACGAATTGAACCTTGCTGGTTTTAAGCCTAAAAGAGGTCAGTGTGAGTTGCGTCATATAATAATTCCAAGACAGAGGATAAGCAGTTTTTTCTGGAAAAGTATGACAGTCATATCTTGGATAAGGATTTTGCAATAGTTGAAGTAGATAAGACCACTGTCAATAATTAATAATGTATAGGAGTATATGACCTTGTTATCAATGCAATATATCTACCTTCTCTTACGTTTTCGCAGTAAATGTATATAATTTCGAATTAAATGAAACTTGTAACTGTTATTTTAATATGAAGGGGAGATGAGCTACATTCAGTCATAGAAACTAAATAAAAAATGAGACAAAATCAAGACCAATTTTTTGTCCAATCAAATCGTCTCATTAATAGAGTTTTCTTATACAACAGATCCAGCTTTCCTGATACATAAATTAACGTTTAACAAATTTGATACTGATTCTATTGAACTACATAAAAAATATATATTAAAGGAATGTTTAAAGATATTCAGTGTGAAGATTTTTAGCAAAAATAAATCTAACCCGTTTTAGTTTCTTTATAAAACTTCTTTCAGTATTTCTCCAAGGCAACATCGAAAGTTAATGGTTAAATAAAAATAACAAAAATGAATACCTGTGCTAGTGAGTTGGGAGAGCTTTTAAAAAAAATGTGTTACGTATTGGATTTTTCCGGATCTTATATTTTGCAACGAATAATATTAAAATCTAGTCTTTTTGTATGTGCTAAAAATTGTTTATTTTTCCTGCAATATCTCAAAAATTTGATCAAATTATTTAAGGGCAAACTGTCACGAGTCAAAGCAGTTAAGGGATTTAAAGGATGGTACAAGTACGATGATAAAACCTAAATAAAAATTTGCTTAAAAAATAACCCAATTTATCTCAGAAGAAAATTTAAAATCTCCTAAAACCAATTCAGTTAAGTGATATTTTCAATGAAGTGAATAGATTTTTATCGTTATAAAATAATTATTTAACCAAAAAGCTAACATAAATCTAAATTATTTATTAGTTTTTTCATTCATTTATAAGTGTGTGACACTATAAGTATTAATTATAAAAATCCGTTGTAAAATATTTAGATAATTCTGAAATTTTTTATAGGTAAAAAATGGAAATTTGAGTAACAATAAAAGATAAAGTTGTATATTATTTATATTCGATACATATTTATGTGTACCGTCATAAAGAACTTTTGAAGAAATTGAAAGATTTATGTAAAGTATTTACCATGTCAGCTGAAACAATTTATTGATTTACATAAAATGTTTATTTACCTTTTAAACTAATTGGTAATTAGTTATTTTATATATTATTTTGACTACCTATTTTAATTATTTTGTATAGAAAGTTAATATGAACTAATGAACTTCTTTTATATACCATTGTGCCTTTACTTACTACATGTGCCAAAATGACAGTTGAATCTGCTTCTTTAATTTTTGGTGGTTTGTGAAAATCTTCATACGAGTAAGGAAAACGATACTGTTCATCGATTTCAAAAGCATCTACGGAAATAACGTAAACGAAAACAAAAAGCGTAATGTACCACATACTAGCAATTTTGAAAATTATTTTTTTACTAACTGACTTGAATATATATGGCAAATTTACATAAATAATTGTTTGATAAGATAAGCACTTAATATAATCGAACTTAAGTTGCAAGGAATGGTAAAGTCACCGCTTTACCGCGAAAAATGAGAATTTTTACTTGTTTTATTATTGACAAGCGTAACATACAAAAGGCCAAAGAAAATTAAAATGGAAAATACTTACAGTTAATATATAACTAATTAACAGGGGGAGGGTGGATCAGTGGTAGAGCTTCGTACTGGTGATCGAGAGATCATGGGGTCGAATCCCGGCAGGGTCGACAATTTTTCTTGATCCCTAAAAATGATTTTCACCAAAGCATTCACTGTTGACTGTAAATTTAGTGCCATTCCTAATTTGGCACCGAGAAACAATAACAAAGCCTACACAACACAGAATACATTTATAATAAAACACTAAACAAAAATGAACATTTAGCCAGTTGGTGAAAAGCCAGTGCTATAAAATATCTAAAAAAAACGGCACACTTTTTAGTCTGTTTACTAATTATTGTTGTTTAAAAGCAATGTTACTTATTTTAAGTTGTAATTAAAAATATATTAAATAAATAAAACAATCTGCGGTTTGTTAACTAGTAGTAATTTGGCACTATATCCCTTCATCAATTCAAACTTATGAGTTATCAGGTTTAATAGTTTTTTTAAATATTTATTTAGCTACTTCAATATTCTATTTAATTACTTAAAAAAAGTAATTAGACGTTGATAACTATTACGGTAAAATTATTATTTCTTTATACACGTGTTCACAAATTCTTGTATACAAATGGGAGAAAAGTTTATCCTATATTTGACAAAAAAAAATAATTCTGCTAAAAGTCCTTCCATACTTGGAATCGAATTTTTAAAATGGTAAAATAAAAAATAGTGGAGAGAAAAATTTATTTAAATTTGAATACAGAGCTAAATGTTAATAGAAAATAGGAAGTTTAGGCTAAAAATAAGTAAACATGTCTTTATAAACACACAAATATTGTTAATAAACGTCAAAAATATTTATTATAAACGGTTATTAATTAATTTTCCTGTATACGAACTATTGTTTTAAACATGTGACGGTTGATTATGAGTTTCTAAGTGATGCAGGATTTTTTATTTTTCCGATTTGTATACAATTTTTCAGGAAGTACGGTATTTTCATATATATGATATGACTTACTCAGTCTGTAGCTGAAGCCTAAAACATTGCAGCTTTGCAACATCTTTTTGTACCACTATTTGAGAACCCCATGGACTCACTCGTCCAGATATTAACGATCACTTGAAATTGATACTAAATTATCGATCTGTCGACCGGATTCTCTCCAAAATGACGTTTTCTCTTTCGAAATCAAAACTATCCCACTTTTCTAATTATTTTCGTTTTAACAAACTTAAACATCCCTCTCTTAAGTTAAGTTCGACCCACATTTATCTTGGTTAATCTGAACATCCCTGGATCACTTTCTTCCCAAAAGGTATCCTTCAAATCCAGGAATTCGGAGTTGCTGCGGTTTTATTGGTGTTAATACAATTTATTTAATAAAAAAATTTTAATTCTACTAATCTAAATAACTGATAGGTACTTAAAATTTAACCTCGAAAAATGTCTTTTAAAACTGTTTTGTTATTTTATTTTATACACATGTTTAACAACCCAAGTTGACTCTAAACTTTTAATTCTACTAAAAAATACATACAAAGTGTGTACCTGTTAGGTACATCTTTTATTGTTATACCATCAAGATAGTGGCTAAATGGTAATAGGAACAAATCTGTAAAAATTATATTCAGCACACCCCAAAATATACTTTGGAAACAAAATTCATAAAAGTGAAGTGCACCTTTGGAAAATTAAATACTAATATACTATAACGGTCTAAAAAGAGGAATTAACTAATTTAATGTTGGATTAAACAAAAACTGGGTTGTACTTGAAGATATCATAAGTATAATGTAAACGTATAAATAAAAAAAAATGATTAAAACAATATCTAAGAACAATTTCAATGATTGTAAGAGAATTGAGAAAATAGATAACAACTATTACTATAATTCATCATGATTCTCCTGTATGTGTAAATATGTAAATGTGAAACCTAAATTAATAAAAATCAACGAGTCAAAATTCTGTCAAATTAATGGAAAATTGTTAATTAAACTTTGTTCACTATTTAGAAATATGTAAGAATATAAAATTTTCCAATGATAATGAAATTACAGTAATTTATTGTAAGAAAATTGGCTTTGTTGTATCTGAATAATAAGCTAAGTTTTAATGTAGAAATGAAAATTATAATAACAAGATGCAAGTAAAAACATCATTTTTTAATGGTAAATAGTTAATTCTTTGGATACAACAAAAATATGTAAAATTCATATCATTGTAATTATAATTTATTTGATGATAAAAATTATTAAGTTTTTTGACAGAGTTTTCTTCAGTTTCAGACCTCATAGAGGAAACACCATTGTTCGTAAGAAATTTATTACTTAACCTCATCAATTTTCTTAAAAAAGCAAACAAACTAAAATTAACTGATAATACCTGTTGGTTGAAACCTTAAAGTATTCATTTAGTGTTGTGATTATTATAAAGACAATTGTATAAATATACACCATAAAGTGTAAAACCTAAAAAAAAAATAAGGAAAGGTATAAGAAAAAGACAATAGTGCTATTAATATAAGTGAATTAACCTTATCTGCTGTGGATGGACTTCAATAAGCGGGTGAAATTTTGAATTTTTAGAAATTTGGAATAATTAAGTTATTGATAAACTTTATTTGATCAACGCACATGATTTGACAGAAAATTTGAACTGAAGCAAGAAGAATAATTGGACTCTTGTTTATTGAACAAGACGCAACAAAGTGGTACCGGTTTATTTTTTTATATTTAAAAATAAAATTAGGTTATTATATTGTAATTATACTGTTTGAACCATATTTTTCCTTTGAACTCACCCAGAGATTATTAGTTAATTACATCTCATATAGTGTGTCGACTTAAGTTAGTGACACGTGGAAAACTTTTTTATTATGTAAGTATATCAGATGTACTTTGTCTCTCTCTCTTTCTCTCTTAATATTACAACTCTCTATGAATCCTTGTTCTATAGACAATCGTCTACCATTCCATGCCTCTTTCTATTATTTGCTTTTTCAACTTTTTCTCTTGGTCTATTCTCTAAAGGTCTTCACTTTGTTAGTTTTCTATAGTATCTGTTCAAAGATGTAACACTACCAACTAATTTTTTGATCTGTTATCACTCTTACAATATTTTCCTGCTTTAAAACATCTATTGTACAGTTCATTCATATTCTCTTACTTTAGTAAAGAAACACTTACAATTATCATTACCACTACCACTATCTACTAATGAATCTGATACTATAAGGAAGTGTTATTTATTAAAAGTTAATCATTTTGATGAGTTGGTAACTGTGTACATCTATGATATATTAGAATTAAATAAGAATCAATTTGATTCTTGAATCATTTTGAATCTTGTTTAGTTTCATTTTAATACTCTATAAAATATAAATCCTACGTCTCTGTTATTTGACATTTATAGAACCGATTAGACACATTTCAAGAATCATTATATTTAAGTAAACATTTACTGAAAGTAATATATTTTCTGATAAGAGTTTACACTTTACAGTAATTTAAACTATATCATATTTGATAGAACTCTTCGATTATCCTGTCAGCTTCAGGTTAACAAAAAATTTGTCAAAAGTGGGTCTCTCCATGGTTTGCGTGAAAGGTTCTTTAATTCAGAAAAAAAAAATTAAAATTACGCTACTCTTGTGGAAACGGCTCGGAAGGCCGGTACTTGGTTCTCTATGTGAAGAAATTTAAATGAATTTTTTTAAAGCTCTTTTTTGGCATTTAAATTAAGATATTCACGTTTGTAGAATTAGAAAAAATCTAAATCAAATTGGTTATTTGAAACCTCACTAATTCTTTTCAGCGCCTCAAATCATCGATAAAAAAATTAAGTTAAGAATAGAATTCCTCAGAGAAAAGGTTCTATCGACCTAAAATTTCAAATGATCAGCCAAATATTCAGAGCATTGTACGTATTATAAAATAAGTTCCAACTTCAATGAAATGAGGCCCTATCAACCTGAAATTCGGAAATATTTTTAGGAGTGATTCGTCGCCGTAAGATAGGTTTACATTGTTTATCAACTGATTTATTTAGTGATATGTCTTGACCACGGTGATAGAAGAGGCAAAGTTCAAAGATAACTGATTTATATTGATTTTGATTTTTGATTTGACTTTTTACCATTGCATGAGTCGACTTAACTTTATATTCATTTTCTCTAAACAATTGCTTGAAGCCCAAATTCAATTTTCTCTAAAAAACTAAGTTTTTTGGGTTTTTTGTTTTAGATTTCAACAAAAGTGTGTGCTGACTCTCCGAATTCTTATTTATGAGATATGTTTATAATTTTTCATTAATTTTCGCATAAAAGGCGTTCTTTCTAAAATTTAATGATATTTGATACAATACTGACACTGTAATAGAACTCGATCAATATTAGGAAGCCATTAATGATAGCCTTATTCCAAACATCGGTATACAGAGTCATTCTATCTAATTAGATTTTGTAATAATTTCAGTTATTATTATAAATATTATTATTCTTTCCTTTAAAATATTATTAACAGTTTTTGTAAATATTTTTGTCATAGTTGTCTACAGTGTGAATCGAAATTTTTGATAATTCCGAAATAAGCTGCAGAAAATACAAAATACAAATGCATTTTATTGGAATATTTTGTATCTACAAAGTGTTACAATAAGAAAATGATTTTCAAAAAACTAAATTTATTTACAAATAAATAAATTACAATTGATAAATTATATCTTGTAACACAAGTCTTCTGAAGACGGTAGATACTCTTGAAACAAATTTTCAAATTTGTCTAATGGACAAAATTCACTACATCCAGGTAACTTCAGCAACACTGGACTGCCACTTAGATTGCGTTGGTAATACAACTGTCAAATATAAATAATTAATTAATCATATTTCAACTCATTCAAAAAGTAATGTTACTAAATTATTTCTTACTTTTATTCCTATAACGTTGTCAATATTATGTACTTCAAAAATGAGATAGGAGCCATAAGTAGGCACGTGTGGAGGGTTGAAAGTATTTAATAAAACCAACATTTCAGCGATATTATTTTCATGGGCTGAGTATAGATATAATTTACGATCATTTTCCTCATTAAGATTCTTTATTTTTGTCTTCGTATCCTCTATTATTTTACGTAAATGGAATCCTATAAAAAGCAAATTCACTGAATTAAATTTAGTATTACTAGAAAAATGATTAGAGTTTGAATAAATAATAGTAGATATTCGTTTGAATGATGGACTTTTTATGTTCTACAAATTATTCATTAGGCAAAAAATAGGTTAAATTTATGATTAAAGCATATTTTTATTTACCTTCAGCTATTTTTAACATATCAGTAGTTGCTGTTTCCGCATAATAATTTTGTATAGATAACTCAATTATTTTATCGGGCCAAATTGATTTTGTCCAAGCAGGCAATTTGTGCCCCCATTCGTCCTCTGTAGATAACCCGAAATATAAGTTGTATACATCTCGATAAGTCGTTATGTTTAGTCCAGTGTTTTCTGATATATAATCGAAGATTTTTTTATTTTTGTTAAATTCCGCTTGCCATTTACTCGTTCGAATTAATTCCTCATATTTTTTTTCGTAGCTTGGACAGTTCAACCCTATAAGAACCTATAAATCAAATACATCATTAAAAATTATTTCTTGGGGGAAGGACATATCGAAGTTGATAGTGATTTTTATATTGTGTCATTCAGACAATAGGAATTTAATTAAAACACTGAAATGTGACCTCATTTGGAAAAATTTACTTACTGGATCTTGGTAACGAGGATAATAATTAAATGGTACCGGTTGCCAGTTTAGTTCTGGGTTCCATATATTTTCCCTTTTTGGTGCAAATAAGCTAGCCAAAACTAGTTCCAGTGAAGCTTTGGTTCTGTTGTAATCCGTAGAGACAGCTTCCACTATTTCCGGATAGAAATAATCTCCGAAAAATTTATTATAGCGTGTTCTGAGTTCTTTACCTATATTATATTCTCTTTTCTTTCCTGCCTAAATTAAAACATATATTCTAAGTATTAGTAGAATTAAAGCTATCAAATAAGTAACTTACATTAGTCAGTTGTCCTCGACCAAATGGAAAATAAGTATAGTTATAATAAGGATCTTTGGGATAAATCTCATTAAGTTGACCAGTTCTGTTTCCATGTCTAAAAATCTAAAAAAACAGTCTTTAGAATTGTGCCAGTCTCCTTGAAAAAATATTTCCGCTGTTCAGTTGTTTTTTACGAGAAGTGTCATATTTATACAACAAAATCATCCGTCATATTTAGAATTGTGTTGATCTTCATGACAAACATAAATACAGACATAATAGTTTGTTTTAATAATAGTATAGATTTCAGAAGGTTTGTTTATACACAATATTATTGTTAAAATTTTTAATAACTCCATCTAGTATATTTCTATGGTCAAAGGAGTTGTTTTGTTTGTTACAGTTGTTGTTATGAAAATTATTATTAAGGAAGAAAGTAATAGCATTAAATATTTTAGTTATAACGCATTTGCTGACCCCAGGTTTAGCAACAACAAAAACAGATCTCTTCAAGCAGCACATCCAGTTCTAATACAAAAAGTTCATAAATTACAACAAAACAACCGACTAAGAGGTTTTTTTGCCATTCAATTCAAAGAATACAACTAGAAAACGATTAAAGTTTGATTTGAAATGATAAAAATGTGATATCAAATTATTAAACATAAGAGAATTAAAAGGAACTACTAACAAGCAATGAACGATATTTGCCTCCTTTTGAAGAAGAATCTGATTTCTCATAAGTTCAAAACAATGAAAATTAAGTTATTTCTGATAATTACTGGGACATACCAAAAACAAGATGATGTCATTGTAACTTCAGTAACACCAATTACAAAAATTATAAAAAGTTCGCTACCTATTATTTGTCTTTTGTATGTCTAAAAAGTATTTTTTCTTACAATACTGTCACAACTGAAAAATTTGATCAAAAATATTTAGGGAAAACTATCACAAGTCAGAGTCGTTAAGGGGATTAAAGCTTGGCACGATGGCTAAACCAATGCTAAAGTTGGATTCTCTAGACTCATCTAAATAATAAAATCCAATAAAATTCAAGATCAAGCCACATACAATTTAATTAAAAAACAACAACTACTTTCGACTACTTAAGGTCATCATCAGGTCAAGTAAAAACGGTAAAACAACAATTTTAAATTAAAAACAAAAGGAGACTCTCATAATCTCTTCCAAATTGAACATGAATTATAAAACTTTAAATAAATTAAAATAATGCATGTGGTACAAAATCAATATAAATTTACATTTATGGAAACATATTTAGATATAATGTAAAGCTAAGGGTTTGCGAAAGAAATAAAAACTCAAGTTTAGTAATGATAGGAATCAAAATTAGAAACAGGAAAAAAGGAAAAACGAGAGTAGGGATTCAATAAGAGGACCCAACAAAAGGATAATAATCCAATTTTGGGTAGGGCACGAATAAATGAAAAGTTAACACAAGTCATGCAACCCATAATAAGGGTAGAGACTCGTGTAGGAATAACTCCTCTCCGATATGGAGGGAGAAAACAAGAGAAAAGGAAAAGGGAGCTTAACAGCGATAAAAATAATAATAACAGTAAACCAACATTAATAATTAGTTAACTTTAAAACGTGATTTCTCAAAAATCAGAGTTTTTGAGTTGTCACACTCTTGCTCCGAGGTGGCGATATTATTTAGAGCTAATTTACAACCCACCAGAGAAAGCATAGTCACAATATTTACAAAAAAATTAAACACTATCCAATTTAGCTTAAAAAATTTAAAATGATATCTTTTAAAACCAATTCAGTTAAGTGACTTTTCCAATGAAGTGAATGGTTGTTTTCATTCTGATTGTTGTAAAATAATATTTTAATCAAAAAGCTAATATAAATATATACTATTTATTAATGGTTTTATTTATTTATAAATGTTTGACATTATATTTTAACTAATCATAGTAATCAGTTGAAAATGTTGTTGGTTTATTTCTTATTTAATTTTTTAACTCATATTATTTTACTAGATATATTTTTTTAATATAAATTTAAATTCTGGATATTACCAAAAATAAAAAAATGTTAGATCATTGGATAATTTTCTTTTAATTAATCATGTACTAATTTATTAATAATAATAAAATTATGGATTTCAAATACATTTCGTAATAAAAATATATTTATTATTATAATCAAATAATATTATAATATATAAATTTTACTGTATTCCTTGTTATTTATTTAAGATAAAGCAAATAACCTAATGTCCCAATGCAAAAAGTTTTATTTTTTATCAACAATAATGTCTCCAAGAAAAGTTTATAGATAAAATATTTTTATATATCATTGTGCCTTTACTTACTACATGTGCCAAAATGACAGTTGAATCTGCTTCATTAAAATTTGGGGGTTTGGGAACATCTTTATACGAGTAAGGAAATCGATGGTGTCCTTTGATTCTAAAAGCATCTACAGAAATAACGAAAACGAAAACGAAAACAAAAAGCGTAACGTACCACATACTAGTAATTTTGGAAATTATTACTTTACTGACTGACTTGAGTATATATGGCAAATTAACATACATAATTATTGTTTGATAAGATAAGTACTTAATCAAACTTAAGTTGTAATTAATTTTAAACCCACCGCTTTAACGCGAAAAGTGAAAATTTTCTGTTGTTTATTGTTTTATTATTGACAAGCGTAACATACAAATGGCCAAATAAAATTTAAATGGAAAATAATTATTTCCAGAATATTTTAATAAATAACTAGTTAATAGCAGACAAGCATAGAAATACTTTCTTTTTTTACTTCGAGTACTCTTTACTAATTATTGTTGGTAATAAAACAATATTACTTATTTTAACTTCTATTTAAATATAAAATTAAATTAAATAAAACGCGTTGTGTTAACTAGTAATTTGGCACTATATCCCTTCATTCATTAAAAATAATGAAGTTGTTTTTAACACGTTCAAAAGTTTTTTAGGGTATTAATTTAACTAAACACTCTAAAAAAAAGTAATTATACGTTGATAACTACCAATTTTCACAAATGTAAAATTATTTCATTTTTTATTTTATTGAGATCCATCTGAAACGTGGTCTTTTACTCCATCATTGCAAAGGAACTGTTTATTTCTTTATACAGCGTATTAACAAATTTTTGTGTTTAAGTGGGAGAAAAATAATTGTGATAAAACGTTTGCAAAGCTTGGAATTTAATTTTAAAATGGAAAATTAAAAAAATGGCATCATTGTGGGACTCATTGAGCGTCTAGTAGGTCATTGATTCGATTCGAAATTAATTGATTGATAGAAATTTTTATTGAAGTGCATTGATGAGAGTGATTCATGGTAACAATGAATAATGTAACTAGCAAATTGACATTCGTTCAGTGAAGTCCACAAAAACCAGAAAAAATTGATAGAATAATTTAGATGGAGATATCAACACTTTTTTTATAATTGATATATTGATTGAAGCTCGATCAATCGCACCTCTTAATTGTAACGTTCAATTTGAATTGATCGTCTTCGGGGCACTTTAACTATCCAACCGGACTTAGATGTTGCATGACGGATTCAAAGTATATTTATTTGTTAATTTGTCTGCTACTGTTTAAAGTACATGGTAAACCAGATGAAAACATATAATTTACATTTTTTCATCTGTTATAGCGGATTCATTTTATTAGACACATATTAGTAAACGTAATAAAATGTATAATTTTGTAAATAAACCTTTTCAAATCATGAAAGATTTCACAATTAAGTGCTAAGATAATAAATTCCAGTTATTTTTTATTTTTTTTTGCAATTGTAAACCTTGTTCTTATGTGTTATCAACCTGTCGACTTAAAACTATTTGTAAAAAGCTTATCTAAATAATTAGGTACTAAACAATTGTAAATTTTATTAATTACTGTATTAGTTACTTACATGTTATTAGCCTAGCAAATTACAAAGATCCAGAAGATATCACAGATTCCTAATTAAGAAAAGTTAAGTACTGGTTAAAATTAAAAATATTTATATAATATTTTTGGATAGTAAATCATGTTAGATGGAGATCCTTCATCATCTATGAAAACTGTCAAATATTGGTTTATCTAATTTGAACGTGGACATACATCTGTTTTTAAATTAAACCTTCAAAATTTTCATTGTCAGTAAAATAAAATAAAAAAAATAGAAAATTTTATATGTGAATTCTCTTTGATTACAATCATGTTACTTACATGCACGGGTCCGAAACCAGAGCCAAATTATTTAAAGTCACGTGGAATCAAGTCACTTCTTGTTCGGGATGAAAATACAAATTATACTTTTCTCATAAAGAGTTCGTCAGGTACATAATTTTACAAGTACCTAAGTATCTGCACTAATTTTTGAAAACTTGTCCAAATTCTAGGATATTTCTATTTTATGTACTTGTTATATATTAAAATGATTTCATTTACATTAATATAAATATAAATTCCGAATAACACCAGAAATATAGGTTATTAATAAATCATCTTTTATAACGAAACTTACACTTAAATTAGGCTTCTTAGAAAATTTTCATTTTTTAGGCTCACAGTTCACTAAAAAACCCTAATGTTTTACCCTTTGTCAGATTTTTTGAACATTATAACAAATTTCATCATTATACCTTTAAATACATGATTCCTCGCAAAAAAATACTGATTAAGTAAGCCCGTTCATTCTTCCTTCATGTACATGTAATATGCTTTTGTATAGTACACTCATTATCAAAATTTTCTTAATTATTCTATGCCAGGTTTTGTATTTAAAAACTCAAATATCTTTAATTTAATTCATAATTAATAATAATAAATAAATAATTATTATAAAGTAATTTTAATTTTTAGTCAAAATTTACCTAGCTTAATTCTAAAATTGAAAAATATTAATTTACTTTTGATATGATGTAGTCAAATAACAACATATTAGAATTCATTATACAGTATGGTCCAAATGAAAGGAATACATTCATTATTTCGTAAATGCGCGATTTTAGAGGAAAATCCTGAAACCCGTCGATTTTTATTTTTAAATGGGGGCTTCGTCAGATCACCTTTTTATTTTTGACGTCATCTTTGTGAGCGTGATGGCGTCATTAATAAAATTATTAAATAGAAAAGTAGGTCTTGCAATACATCAATTGAAAGGTCTTTTAAATATCTATTCACCCATATCAATTATGAAATAATGAATTTATTCCTTTCATTTGGACCACACTGATCCTTTATTAAATATAATAGACATGAAGTGTGATACATTGTTGAAATTAGCTCGGCAAGAGGTTTATAAAAATGTAAAAATATACGGGGTATTCCATTTAAAAAAACAAATTTTGGTCTGGCTCTGCGTTCCTGAACGTACTGTATATTTGGTACTAATTTTAAAATGTGAATCTCAAGACTGCCTACACTTTTTATAAATATTTTTTTTTCGTAACATTAATAATAGGGAATTAATCGAGATTTGCTACAGTAATGCGTCACCCTGTATATATTAATCTCTATAAAAATTGTTTTTTTTATTTAGATTGAACATAAAAGTGAATTAAAGGAATATTTTGGCAGCGTAATTAAAAGGTCGATCATATTAGCAATAAATTTGCAGAAAATAGGGGTGACCTCTAATGATGTAATCATAATATGTTCAAGAAATACAATGGATAATTGTATCCCCCACTTTAGTGCCCTTCTATTGGGTGCCAAAACAGGCGGATTGCACCATACTGAAAGAGAATTGACATATTGCATTAAATTAGTTTCAGCAACTTTCATTTTAGTAGAAGAAAACTGCGTAGGAATTTTTGAAAAATGCTTGGAAAACTTAGAGAACAAACTAGAAATTATTATTTTTGGACAATCTGAAAAATATAAAACGTTCAATGAGCTTCAAAAAGGATCCGATGATGAAACGACATTTGGTCCGTTTGAAATACTAAATTGTCACGAAACTGCGTTAATCGTTTTTAGTATCGGCACTACAGGTTCACCAAATCCAATGAAGATATCCTACTACAGCATAGAGTAGTATTAAATGTACAATTCTAGTAACTAGAATAATTTCCGAAAAAAATAATTTTAGAAATCCAAGTTATTCTACGCAACCTTCCGTTGGTCTTACTTATTCAACACTATTGGATATTAACACTATTACATTTAGTCAAATGTTTCCAAACTGGTGGAGCCAGAATTGTTCCTCCATCTGAATACAAGTGGCAAGAAATGTTGGAAATGATTGAAAAAGTTAAAATAAATTACATTTTTGTAAATCCCGTATTACTAAGTTCTATAGATAATTTGGAAAATATGACAAAATACGATACTTCAAGTTTTAAATTTCTTACGACCGTAGGGACTGGTTGTCATGAAAACGAAATCAATCGAAATCTTAAGAAAACTATTTAAAAATAGTTTTATAACTGAAGCTTACGGAACTAGCGAGACTTTAACCCTTGGTACTGGTTTTAACCCCTTTAAAGATAAACATTTATTACAAAAAATAACGTGGGTAGGAAAAGTTTCGCCGAATTGTGAAATTAAAGTTGTAGATTCAGATACCGGTTTCCAATTAGGGCCCAACCAAACTGAAGAAATTTATATAAAATTACCATTTATTTTCAATGGTTACTGTTACCAGGATTCTACATGATATTTTGAGGAAAATGATTTAGCTCATTACAATGAAGATGAATGTTTCTACATTGTAGGTCGTTTAAAAGAAACTTTTAAAAACCGCATTTATCACATACCTCCGCTCTATCTAGAATCTATCCTTCAGGAGCATCGATATGTTGCACTGACAGGAGTTTTTAGAAGACCAGATGAGACAGTAGGCCACCTGCCTGTTGCGTGCATTATTTTAAAAGATAATAGAAGTAAAATAGAAGAAAATGAAAATTTTTATATGAAAAATGTATCAAATCACCATAAGCTTATAATATTATTATTATAATATATTATTGGACTTGTTTTTTGAAAATAATGATAATAATTGATAAATTGTATTTGTTTTTGAATTGATTAAAATATAGAAGAAAACTTATATTATATATTGTATTTGGAATCATGATATATCGCGATTAGCATGGTTCTTGGTTCATTTTAACTTAAATTGTTAACTTAGAAATCTACTTCCAACCACAATTGACAGCAAGTTTAGTTACAATAAACTGCGTATGTACTAGATTGATTCTTTCTATACTTGGTGATTGGAGAGCAATATAACGAAATAAGTCAAATATTTTAATTAATAAATATATTTAATACTTAAATATTCCAAACGAATCAAATTTTATTAAATGTATAGCTAAAATTTACCCAGTTTTGTTAACATGTCTTTTATTAAAATTTTCCTCTGCTACCGCATGTAAGTTGTCAGCCATTGTACTTCCAGTTTGTTTAACAAGATTATAGAAGACTCCTTTAGTCGCTAAGAGATTATGAGGATGGTCAAATTCAACAGCTTCGCCGGCATCCATTACTAAAACTTTATCAGAATCCATGATAGTATGCAGTCTGTGTGCTATAGTTAACACTGTACAGTTTGCGAATTTTTCTCTAATCGTGTTTTGTATAATAGCGTCAGTCATTGGATCTACACTAGCAGTAGCTTCGTCTAGTACTAAAATTTTATTCCTTCTAACAATAGCTCTAGCTAAACAAACTAGTTGTCTTTGCCCTACACTGAAATTAGAACCTCCTTCCGCCATCTTGCCGTCTAAACCTTCAGGTAATTCTGCTACAGCATGTTTGAGCTCAACTTCGTCCAGTGCATCCCACAATATCTGGAATAAAGAAAAGTTGGAATTTCAAACGAACAGCTTTTTTTAAATTATATATTGAAATATTTTCTGATAAACTTATGAAGTCGTTGTTATTAAGATTGTGGGCTAATTACTGGCTTGGGATGGCAGTGACTGTAGTGTTTTCAGTAACCGACACTCATCTTCCCCAAGACAGTTTTGGAAAAATATTTATGGAGGGAATAGGGAAGTGCTAGTCCAAATAAAATGGAACTCAGGATAAACAATTTAATGACAACGAAGGTGAGAACAGTAACTCGTATTTTGTGTGCAATTAAAAGTATATAGTTGCATAATTATTGAAGAGTGGAGTCGCGAGCCGACACTATGCCTTTGGTGATAGGATATTTTCGGCACGATAATTTAAATGATGGCTCTAATTTGGCGTAAAGTAAATTTATTAGATACTTACTTCATCTTTGTACTCATCAAACGGATCTAAATTTTTCCGAGGAGTACCTGAAAATAGTACAGGTTCTTGTGGTATAATCGATATTTTTGATCTAAGGATCTCTAATTCGACATTTTTAGTATCTATGTCATCTATAAGTATGCTACCATCGATCTCTGTCAATCTAAAAATAGCTTGTATTAAAGAGCTCTTCCCAGCTCCAGTTCTACCAACTATACCAATTTTTTCTTTGGGTTTTATATCGAGTGTTAAATTTTTAAGTACGAGGGGCCCATCTTTGTCATATTTGAGACACATTTTGTCAAATCTAATCGCTCCGGTGCTTGGCCAATTTGGAGGAGGATTCTTTCGGTGATTATCAATTTCTTTAGGAAGATCGGCGTACTCTTGAACTCTTTCAACTGAAGTCATTTGATTTTCTAGTTCGCTCCACTGCCGCATACCCCATTGGAACATTCCCGAAAGTGTTATTGCTTGCGTTAAAGAAAGGCCTACATTTCCACCAAATGATTCTAAAAGTACATTTGTTATATCTCCTTGAATGATTAGCGAATTATGATACTATACATACCAGCTTGTATGAATAAAATGCTGATCACTACCAGCCCAATGAAGACGACGCAGTGAAGGTCTAACCAGAATCCAAAACCTCTATTGGCTGATAAAAACATAAAGTAAGCAGAAGTATACCCATCTTGAAAATTGTCGAATTCCTTGGTCAATATTTCTTCAGCTCTAAACGCTCTGATTGTCGTAAGACCTTGTAATGAGGCTGCTAGGTGAGTAAATATAGGACTGCGAGCTGCAAATAATCAATTAATTAATGATAAAGTATAAATGAAGGCATGTCTAAGTTATTTAAAAATTCCCAGCAGAATGTCGATTGGTAAAGATTTTTGAAGACGCAAAGAGAGTTGTACTTACTTACTGCTTCAACCCTTTTAATATCTCTACTAGACGCCAAAAAAGCCCTTCTAATAAAATAGAAAATTACTAAAATAATACCAGTAGGTAGTAAAATCCACGGATTTACGGTAACAATTACACAAACTGTTCCACTAACTATCAGTCCAATCTAAAATGAATTAAAAATAAGTAATATTATTTTTTACGAAAATGAATACAAATATTTCAACTAAAAAAAGTTATTGTAAGACTCACCTCAATAGTATCTACCATGCAGTTTGGCAAAGTTTCATCCAAGCAACCAATATCTTTAGCGAACCTATTTAGAATCCTTCCACTAGGATTTGTATTGAAAAACAACATGGGAGAGTAAACAATTTTTCCAAACATAGCATTGTGTAACTTAACTGAGGCTGATAAGCAATATCTAAAGAACCAAATTGATCTGGAAACAGCTAAAAACGCTGTAGTAACTACTAGAAGAGTGTAAATGATCAAGGCATTATCGTCGGTTATAATATTACTCCAAAATAGCTTATTTTCATCTATATCCGCTATGTCAGTAGAGTTAATTGAATCATTGTGTACTGGGATCGACAGTGACGCATTTTTTGCAGTACGAAGCTGTTCTAAGTTAACCCTAAAATAAGAGTACGAAAATTATATTGCTAGGGATTGTGGATTCAGTATATTTAGTTACTTACCAAGCTGTAAGAAATATATCAGTAAAACTACCAAAAATCTGGGCAGCTGTAAACGTACACAATATTGCAACAGTTTTGAAAATATTTCCCGCTGATTTGAAATATTTTTTATAGACTCTTCCGGATATTTTTCCCGTAGCTCTTTCCTCTGCTTTCTGTTGGATAATTTTTTCTTCGGCAAGCTCTTCCATATTGGAGTGGTGGGATTCAGATCTGGAAAGTTTCCTAGCTTCCTGTTTCTTTTCTTCTTCTTCAGATGAAGCTAATAGTTTAGTGAACGAACTATCAGATTTTTTTAAGGCTAGGTAAGTACCTGATGCTTGGACTTTACCTTCTTCTAATAAGCAGATACAGTTAGCAGGACGTAAGTACTGGAGTTGATGGGTAACCAGTATCACACATTTGTTTTTTAAGTACCCAATAATGCAATTCTTAAAAAGTTGTTTACCCACGTGCGTATCAACTGCTGATAATGGATCATCTAGCAGATATATATCTGAATTCTTATATATAGCCCTAGCTAAGTTGATTCTAGCTCTTTGGCCTCCACTTAATGTAATACCTCTTTCTCCTACTAAAGTCCTATCACCATGTGGAAATAGAGTCATGTCTCTTTCTAAAGCACATACTTTGATTACTTCAGCGTATCTAACTTCATCATAAAGGTTACCAAAGAGAATGTTTTGTTTTATACTGCCTCCAAAAATCCAAGGTTCTTGAGAAACATAAGATATTGATCCATTTACTTGTACTGATCCTTTAACAGGAAGCAGTTCTTTTAAAAGAACGTGTAAAAGAGTAGATTTACCCCCTCCTACAGGTCCTACAACAGCTACCAACTGATTGTATTTGGCTTCAAAATTGACACCTTCTAAAGTATTTTCTGATTGAGATTTTACCCATTTCACAGCAGTGTTTTCTAATTTAACCCCCACTTCTTTTCTATCGATGTTGTTTAATATAGGTTTTTCGTTAACACCATTCTGAATACTAGGAATGATGCTTTCTGATGTTTTCAATTCGTCGTACATTAGGAATTTCTGAATTCTTGATATTGAGACTCTGGTTTCAGCAAATCGTGTAATGCCTTGAGGTAACTGCCGTGTAACGGCCACCCTCAAAAAACCATAAAACGAGGTGACAGTATAGGCATAGGAAGCCGTTAAACGATTCCCAGTAAGTACGTAAGCCAAAACACATAAAAATACTGCACTTCGACTCATGGTGAGATTGAAAGATATCATTATAGCTCTAATGGTGGATGTGTGATAAATTTCGCTTATCTCTTGCCTGTAAAAATAGTATACTATTTTAATAACAAACTTTGGGAAATGGGTGTGTTTATTTATAGCTATAATGGTGATAATAAAAACAAATAAATATTGTATACGTACTTCCTCACATATTCTACTAATTTAGCAAAAGGTTTTTCCCATGTGTACATTTTAATGACTTGAATTCCAGATATGATCTCATTTATCAGTCTTACCCTTTCATCGGTTCGTATAGCGGTTTTTAGTCGGTATTGTGACGTCAATTTGGCCATATACACTAATAAACAACAATTTATTAAATAACAAGTACACTTGTCGACGGTTTTTATAAGAACTCACTTTGAAAAGGAATAAAACTTAGTAAAAAGACACTTCCAACAAGTCCACAAGGCCCGACGAAAGAATATAACAAGATCATAACTATAATAGTTTCTGTTGGTGCCAGCCACATATTGTGAATGTGTTGGGTAGTGAAATCAAATCTGCTAACATCGTTAGATAATAAATTTACCATCTGACCAATAGTTGTCTCTGCCAGAGATGATTTACCTAAAAAATAAAAAAAAATAAAAATGAAATAATATTTTTATAGTGGCAAGTTGGTTAAAAAATGGCGCGAAAGGTAGGATAATATAGAAAATAAACATTATTAATAGTAATATATACAGCAGAACTATGGATAAATATTAACGAGAGGTAAGAAATAATAGATAGGGGGATATAACAAAAGAATAACTGATAGTAGCAATAAAATAAATAAAAAGGTAAAAGCATATAACAAAGAATAGACTATTGAACGAGAAAATAAAAGTTATATGACGAGGATAACATATAGTAACCATACAATTAGATAAAACAGAAATAGAACAGGTTACCAGGCAATTTTTTGGTGATGTGAAAAGACCAGAATAAGAATAAAGAAAGGAAAAGAATAAACATAATTTTAATAAAATTTTATCAAAATAAAAAGCAAACTACAACCAACGACATGAATTACCTTAAAATAGTAAAAGTTGTCGGAAAAAGAAATAACTTATTAAATACTGTAAAGTGGTAAGAATTGAATTTTTAACGCAGACAGATTAAAAATGAAAAAAGAACGACAAAGAAATTTAGGAAACTATTCTAGGGCAAGAAAAAATAAAACAAAAATAAATAAATTACAACACTCTGTGAGTCAATTAGAAATTGGGATACAGGTTGTTTCGGTGTGAAATGTATTTACATTAACTGTAGATGTAATTGAGAATTGGTCTGCTATGTCTATTCATCGAGATGCAGGATGTTTTATTGATTTTACTTCAATCTTTATTTGGTTAAATCTAAAAAATAATTCGATATAAAACAATCCAATTAGCCGTGTTTGGAATTATTATTGTAATTATTAAAATTGGAACTACTAATTTGAAAACATTAATCAAAATCAATTTTTTTCACTCGTTTAGGGATGTTGTTGTTGTGATGAAAACAAATGGTCAAATTTTGTTAAGCAGTAACTAGAATTTAATTAAATTTATTATCGATTTTTTTACTATAATGAGGAAACTTTTTACCTTATTATTTAAGGATTGTGGTAAAATCAATAACGTACAGTTGTTTAATGTTCTCCACCTTGAGCGTGACATTTTTATTTGCCACACAGTTTTTCAATGAAGTCCACACTAATTCAAAAGGATCTAAATCTTGAAGATAAGGTGACAATCGTACACTAAAACCTTTGATTTTTATAATTACATTTACAACTTATCTCTTAAATCTTAGTTTTTGCAACCGTATCAGTTCATATAATTGCGGTCTTAACAAATTTGCATATGTGATATTATAATTGAAGAGCACAGGGGAAAAACACGGTAAGTCCCATTTTGTTATGTTTACAGGAGAGCAAATTTAAACTTCAAACCCCAATAAATCATTTCCTGATTTTTTTTATTTGCTATTTTTTTTACTAGAGGTTTCACAAAAAGGTCCTTTATCGAGTTTGTTAAAAATAAACCAAAATATCAGCCCCCCACATGACTTAGTTGAGTTTTTATTGCTCAGCTCCAAAAAATATGTGGACTTGCAAGGTTTTTCCCCTGTTTCTACCTTATCTTTTGCCCTAGTCAAAATAATTTAATCCCGATATTCCTCAAAATGATGTTGATATTATCTTTCCATTATATAAAATATATTTTTTTAACCGGCACATTGAGGTGTTATGTAATTTCTATATATAATAATAATAAAATACACAATAAATACTAAAAACACAATTTTATTATAATACCATAGGTAACAAAACGTTTAAAAAAAGGAGGTACTGTCCATAATAAAATTATTTATAAAACCAACGATAGGTAACAAAATATTTAGGTAGGCATCTAAAAGTTAAAAAAAAAATCATTACATCTTTGTAAAAAAAAATGTCAATGTGGTAGCTCTTCAAAAAAAACGTCTTGCCTCCGGACTGCAAAACTGCTTCAAATCTTGAATATTTTTGTATTTTTCCATTGGAATGTTGAGCGGACCTGAACATAACAATAAAAACAAACATATTAATTTATAAAGTAATATGAGTTGAATATATTATATTTAACGCATTATTAGTGTTACCTTTATAAGCAATTTCCGGTGGGCCGACGGGTTTGGAATTTTTGCCTCGCCGAGCTTTCTTGAGAGGCTCCTCCAACCATGCCCCATTGTAGGTTGTGCGGTACGAAACGAGATCAGCCGTATCAGCCTTAGTGAAGTACAGCTCTTTAATTGGTCGTGTGGCAAACAGAAGCTTCTTGACAAATTTTTCGTTTAGATGGTCTGTCCATCCTTTGACCATTGTCCTATCCACCCTCATGACTACGAAAGGTGAAGGTTTACTTCTTGTATTTTCAACTTCCTGGCACCAAGATTCCGGAAGTTCGCAGTGAGCTCCACTTTTTATAAAAGCACAATTTCTGTCGCACTCCAAATAAGAGTGGCCACGTATGGGAAAAGTCATTTTAATCGAAGTCAGGTTATTATCTTTACTTTGTACCATTGTATGCAAAAACTTCACCATGTTACAATTTTTATTTTGCCCACCACATGAGTCACAAAATATGCTAAGTTCTGTTACCTCTGCTGACAGAAAGTTAGTTATGTAGTGGTGGAGGAACGAGCAAACTTCATCGCTTCCTTTTTTTGCAACGGTTTGGTCGTAAATGTAGAAATAACTGTGTCCACTTGATAGCACGCTTATATTAAACATGTACACAGAAAGTTGGCGTTTGTAATAAACATCATTCGTTTTGATATTCGGGCATGGGAAGTTTTTGCTATGGCTTCCTTGCAGGGCAACCGCTTGGCATCTTTCCTTGCATTCCTCTTTCTGTTGTAAAAAGTTTGCTGTTTCAGTAAATGGACCTTGTGATCTATTTCGAGCTTCTTCAATTCGTTTAAAATATTTTTTTTATTTTTTCATCAGCAGCAAAGTTAAGGTCTTGATCAAGTTTCTTTTTATCTGCAGCGTATTTATCACAGGAGCTGCAGGTATCGCTTCTCGGATAACCAAAGCTGATATTGAAATCACTATTAAATACTGTTCTGTAATATTCGTATGACACCTTTTTCTCAGGAAATTTGTCCAAGTACATGTTGTACATTTTTCCTCAGGCAAATAAACCTTGCTAGTCTTAGAAAGACTATAATGGCTACTTCTACTCTTAAACGAAGTAATGTGCGATCTTATGGCCGCCGTAGTATCTTCAGTAATTTTATGAGGCCTGTGGGTATGTTTACCTCTCTGATCCCTCGGACATTCACCACGCTTTATTGCCGAAAGAAGTAAATCTATCTTTCCTCTGTTGATTCCATGTAGCGACGTGAACGCAGTTTTACAAACCAACACTTCTTCAGTGTGATTATCTTTTGTTATTCTTACTCGGTAATATGCACAACATTCACGAGGCTTTCTGCCTTCTACACCAATCCTTGGTCTTCTTCTATCTACAGGGCCTATGGAAATCAAGCCACTCAAATAAATGTTGAGTTCATCATTCGATTTCATTGAGTTAATATGTCTTATTATTGCATTTCTGTTTTCTTCGTCAATTAAATCAAAACATTTTTTTTACAGGCACACGGTTCTCCTGTTTCGTGTGACTGAAGTCTAAGTTTCTTTAAAACATCTTTAATTCTTCCAAATCTTTGTCGTTTTTTGGAAGAAGAAACAGTTTGGTTTGCATCCTGCGAATCTTCGCTGTCAACCGTATTCATTATATCACTTTAACTATTGGTAACAAAGTTAGCACTACACAACACAACTCACAAAGTAATAAAAGATAACCTGATCGTGGTTAACCTTTCCACATGCCGGTTGAATACCGGCATGGACTAAACAGGTTTTTACCTTGACATTTAGGACAAATCTGGTTCTTTCCCTGCATGGGTTATTTTCAATGCACAAGAACTATGGACTAAACTGATTTTTCCCCGGAATTGGCATCAAAATCTCAAAACCGAAAAAAATGGACTTACCGTGTTTTTCCCCTGTGCTCTTCAATTGTTATATTGTGATAACTTAACCAATCTTTTATATAACTTTACCTTCAATTTGACATCGTTGTCTTATTAATTTGTATCTTATGGTAGCGCGCATTACCGATGACAATTACACTTTTTGAAGGAAAATCGGAAAGTAATTTTTCTTCAAACCATTTATAATAATTTTTAAAATTATTTCCTGCATATACAATAATTAGTCTGTGTGTGTTATCTCTGCAGCCTTTTTTGGTTTGGCCTTCCTCGTCAGTAATTCTTAAGAAGAATTAAGTAATCTAAATGAAATTTTTGGATGTGGTGTCTTTCCATTACAACTTTTAGTATAGTTTTCGTTTCCCTCCTTCAAATTCCAACATCACGAATAAATGTGTTTAAACTGCTAAGGCCACCTTTGTATCCTGTAGGTTCTTTAAACTTTGATAAAATGGAGTTGACTATACGAATTTTGCTTTCTTTGTAAATAATATTGAGAAACATGTTTCATGTCAATCTTTTTTATTCCTAATCCTAATTCTACTTACTTAATTTTAACGCTTTTCTGTAGATCAATGCACAAGCTGCTACTCTTATTTTCATTCCCAACGCCATCACTTTCAGTTGGTAGTTATGGACGGAAATAACTTGAAATAGCGCCGTTACAACTATAAGAGCTGAACTTACGTACACATCTATTTGGTTAACCTCTTTTGGTTCCATTTCAAAAAACGAAACCAGTCTAGATATGAGCAAAGGTTGTGCTATCCTGGAAATTGAATATATATATATGAAACTATTACATAATCACACTTTTTATGAAGCTTACTTGACAACGTCTGTGAATATATTATAAAATGCGTAACAAAAAATTTCGAATCTAAAAATCACAAATAACGCACGTAGCAAGGATGGTTCTGGTTTTTTTAGTTCTTTATCCCATTCGTATTGTAACCTTTCACCAAGAATTCCCGATTTGTGGGAACGTCTCGTTTGGTACATGTCATCTTCATTTAAATCTCTTTTCAGTCCTTTGGAAACATAGGCAGGAAACCAACTGGAAGAGTATTATTTTTAAGTTTATTGATAAAATGAAGAAGGATCTTCATTGGGCTCAAATATGGTAAAGTGGATTAACTAAAAGAAACTCAAAATCTTACCGCAAAAAATGTATTAACAATCGACATTAAGACGACTAGTTTCGACTCTCAAGAGTCATCTAAAGTAAAATATAAATGAATATCCAGTACTAAAGACTGAGACATGTAAAATCTAACTCAAAACGTGTTAATAAGAAAACAAGAAAAATATAAGAAGAATAAGGATAGGATCAAAACTAGCAACCAACTGGTTACCATCACACCTGAACATTCAATATTAAAGAAAGAGGCATGTAAGGTCCAACAAGACCAGCTGTTGAAAAGGAATCATGCCCTAAGGGCAGAAAAGAGATGAAGCTTTCCAAAAGGATTTTACTTGCCTCATCATTTAGTATTGGATGTCCAGGTATGTGAGGTGATTTACGATTTTTTTTCCTATTTTCGGAAGTCTGCTTGGGGCTGTAACTTCCTCTTTGTTGGTCCGTTTTTCCAACCACCTTATTAATATTATTATATTTCACTGTCATCGTACTTTCCTGAGTTTAAACTCTCATATGGGGCTTGGACGTATAAACAATATAATATTAATTAACTTTAATTTTGCTTTTATCAGTATTGTTCAAATTTTCTTATTATAATAGCGCTTTTATTAATACCACATCTTATTACCTTTGCTGTTTTTACTTTGTTACTTTAGGTAAGTTTATAGTTGCTCATGTTAAAAAAAATAATATTCATTTGTATTTTATTTTATTGCATTTTGTAGACCGGAAGGTGTGTCTCGAGAGTCGAAACTAGTCGTGTAATATCACTGTTAATAAATTTCGTATGGTAAGATTTTGAGTATCTTTTGGTTAATGTACTGATAATTCACGAGTTGGAAGAAATAATTTATTTGTAACAATCTTTTTTTGTAGGTATTTGTTAATAACCTCTACTATTAGATATGATGTACATTAATAAAATATAATACGTTTCGTATTCAAAATTTATTGATTCTTACCAAAAAAATATCCTGGAAATTATGTTCGCTCTGGTCAAAGGATGAGGTTTTCGATGGGACTGGTTTTGTATAAATTCATCCATAGTTGTAACTTAACTTTTCAATCCTAAATAGATAATTGTTATTTTAATTTTCAATAAACATGAAGGCGATTTTTAGAATTTTTATACATTAAAGCCAACTTTGGTATAAAGAATTTTATAATAAATCTTATGATATTAAAATTACAGAACTTGTCGCTATTACAATCTGCAACTATTGAGTTGCATTTTGTGAAATAACCATCAAAAGTTTTATAAAAGAATCGTTATTTTATTAATATCTTAAAAATGTTCTGGGCGATTTTCATAATTTGTGGATATATTAATTGACCATTGGATTTATTACTTGACTTTTTAAATAAAGAAATTAAAAATGTAGCTTTTTAGACTCTTGAGTTTTTAGTATCTTGCTTGCTTTCTGAGAAAAAAAAATAAGTCAAATTGTTGGAGACCTACTGGAGCAAAAACTAGAACAAAGGCTATTTTGAAAATATTTGACATTTTTTCTTAAAAACCAAAACTATCGAAATTACAAAATACTGCTGGGAGCAATTTTTTAGTTACGGAGTATCCCTTGATCAATAGCAATTAGTTCTAAAATATCTCAACAAAGTACCAACAATTAAACTTTTTTTTAAATAAATTAAAATAAAAAAAGACTTGTTTTAAAAATATTTCAGAAACTAAGCACTTCTCCAATTTGTTTAAACATTTGTTTTGAGATTTTGACTGAATTGATAACTTTATTTATTTTTTTTGGTTAAGCTACGAGTTTTTTTTTTCTAATTTTCAAGCTCCTGTGCAAGTGAGACGAATCGATCTAGGTTTCTTCTATTATTCTGATATTTTTCGTTTGGATTCCCTGTATATAAAAATTTTGCCCAGGCAGCGATCTCTTTTGATAAGAGTAAGTACCCCTCTATCTCTCTCTCAGTTTTCAAAATTTGAAAAAATATTTCCACTGTTAGTGGCAAGGGCCCGAATTTTTATATAAAATTCATATCTAGAAATCTAACTGTCTCTATCCCCGCAGCAACCAACTATTTTTTTTAAATAGTCTGATCAAGTAACACATCATTTGAAAGATACTTTTTTCCCTATACAACCGTATATTTTTTGTTATACATTGGTTTTTAATACACAAAAACGTGTGAAATTCAATATTAACTTATCTTTGATTTGCGAATTGTCAACAATTTGCATCTAAACGTTCATATTACAATGGTATTTGAATTGATTATCATCGCATAATTATTTATTCTTATCGACAGATAATTATTCAATTACTGTTAAAATGTGCTTTGTAAATGATATTTTAACATACGCGAATATTTTAACAGATTGTTTTTAGTGTGGATTTAATATCCCCCAATAGTGGGCCCTGGTCTAAAGCACCAAATACTGACATTAAAAATCAATCAATAATATTCAGCATAAGAATGAAATTCATGTGTTCCGTGATTGCTCATAATAATTAAAAAGAACTGAATATTTCTTTTTCTTAAAATGTTAGTTCTTTTAAAAAAAATGTTTGCTCCACTTTACTTGGGACCCTTTTTTCTCTAAAACACTTTTTAAAATGGGCTAAATGAAAATGTTGTACAAAACCTTCAATTATTGTAAAAAAAAGTTAAAGAACTATTCTAAGACTAAAACCAAATTGCACGGAATTGAAACTTCTTGATCGATCTCTGAGTTCGTGTTACAATTCATGGTACACAGGAAAAAGGTAAAAGCTTTAACAAGATTTTGTATTTGTCAAAATTAACTTATCTTTGATTTGCGAATTGTCAACGATTTGAGGGCTATCAAAGTTTTCGAAAATAGTGAATTTAATTGAAGAATAAATAGAAATCGTTAAATAAAATAACAGCAATGATGAATGTGCTAAGGCTACGGCAAGATTATTTAATACCAAAAACCCGGAAAAGAACGTTAACACATTAAGCAGTTAATAGATAAGTTTCATTATCAATAGTTTTAGATATGATGAAATTTGATAGTTAGTCTGATAGTTAGATAGATAGTCTGAAGAAATAGAGAAAAGTTATCAAATACTCGTATATATGATCTGCCTTACAATAATATTGATGACCACGAAACTACCGCCGTTTCTCTAATAATATTATTTTGGGTCTTATGTATGAACAGGGTCAAGCAAAATTAAAACTATACTTCTGTATTTTTTAACTTGAAGTTCTAATGGACGACTTCATTTTAAAAAAGTTTTAATATGGTGCAACTCTTTTCATATGAAGAGGACAGGGAAAGAATAAAAATAGTCCATTTTTCATATTTTTTGTTTTTTAGTCTATTTTCTTGCTCTAGACGAGTACTATTGAATAGTATGGATAAAAAAGGACTAAAAAAGAATAATGCAATGAAAACCGAAGTTGAAAATTTCTTTTAACCGATTAAAATTGAGAGATTCCTTGTTGTATTCGTGTGAATTTGGAATAGGTGTAAAAAAAGTATTTAAAAATGGAAAGACCTACAAATTTTTACTACTTCTTAGGTGAGTACTCAACGGTATTCTGCAAAAAACAACGGTTGTAATAAAATTTTATTTTATAAAAAGATTGGCCACGTTTCAAACTTTAAAATCTAGTTTTCTCGAAAGTCAGAATTGGTGACTATTCTTGTTTTTCCCTTTTCATATGTTAAAATTCTACTCCATCGTGTATACAAGACTCTCTATTCACTCAACTAGATGGAGTTAAATAGATAAGTTCATTGACATTTTTTTTAAATAAATAAATAAATAACGCTTTAATTTAATAGTCTAGTCAAAATAAGTTTTCTACCTAGACAAAATTATCACAAAGCTCTAAATTTACAGAGATCTTAGACTATTTATTTTAAATGAAATGTGAAAGACCCCGTCGATTTAACGTATGCCAACATTTTTATTCAGTGGCGACGATCGTGAGAATTAGTTTTTCACAAATATTTTTTAAACGTTTAGTTATATTGTAAAAATAGTTATTATCTTTATAGAGCATGAGATTTTCCACAAACAAGGTAGTTGCACTTTTTCTCCTAGGAATAATCGTTCGCAAATTATGATACATCTTGGCGGTAGAGACCTTAGCGCATTTCTTACGTGTTATCCCAGTAAGTCTAATCCATGGATCTATGCAGATAATTAAAAATAGAATGTAAAAGAGATTATTTTTAAACAATTTTTCATTAATTTGGAAAAGATAGTGTTAACAATATTTGGATTCAATATATTCATTTCCTTCTTCTTTTTCTTATCCTCTAACTGCTGCATTTTTATACATTGCTCCAAGGTTTAAGCCGGATTTGGTAGTTGTTGAAATCATAAGCACCATCATCAGTTGTATTGATTGTCACATTACAGTATGACTGACTGTAGTAATTTCCACAAACTGCAGAACAGAATAAGCCAAGTTGTTTGCATTCACAATTAAAATTTCAAGCCTTGGTACAATTGCAAAAAATTAGATTGGATAGTATTTCTGGAGCAGCTGGAAGAAGAGTTTGAATTGGTTCCAGATCGATTTTATCCCTTGCCCCATCCCCGCTCTTCAGGAAACAATTTATTACCTAGCCATACCTAAATTTGATGATCTACAATGGATGTTGGAGAGAGACAGAATAATTATTGGTCTTGTACTATTTACTGGAAATTGGAAAATCTAACTGTTTAACAATGGAACGCTATGCATAGCAAAGAGGAAACGGATTCCATTTGCGATAATTGTATCTGAGGGGGATTCACTTCTTTGAAATGCTGTAGCTCACTGAATTTAATCACAATTCTTTTCAAATAATTTAAATCCTCTAGATTTAAAAAAAGCAGTCGTAGTATTGCAACCGATGATAACATGAAAATATATGTATAGTATCTGAGCGCCACAATTTGGATATTTGCAACGAATACATTTTTGAATCTATGTGATTTTTTCGGCTTTAGAAAGTAAATAGTATTATTAATGGGAGCCTGTGCTGTTATCAACAAATCGATATTTTCACCAACAACGATAGTTGTATTCCTACTTGCTTGTTCAATAGCCGTTTCAATGATGAGAACATTAGCATCATTATCAGCTTATTTTACAGAAATATTCATAGCATTGAATTTTTCAGATAAGATTTGAGTTATGATATTACACATGAACTTTCATTGGTTAGTCAGTACAGTCATGAAGCAAACAAAAATACATAGTATCTGAAAATGAATAAAGTTTAGTACGTTATTCTGAAGCTCTAATATTTTTTTGAAAATGAGTATCCCATCGAATAACATATTGATGGCGTACATCATAAATGTATTTTTCAAAAATAAAATCGAATCTTTCCTCCCAATCCCAGACAACATGATGTTAAAAAATACCTCCATGATATATATGGCATTTATATTATTAAAGTCAACATTTACAGATTGAAAGCAAATTACAAATGGCTAGTTTTTATGTTTTATGCATTCCAATTTCATCAAAAAGTAATAATGTATAAAGGAGTTAATCATATTGTTTAAGTTGGTTCTCAAACATTCTAGATATACTGATACATTGGAATAATAATAAAGGATCTATAGGTTCTTTCTCAACATGCACTTTTATAAATAACAGGGGTGGTACATGTACATCATCGCACTTTTCATCAGATGATGTATAAAAAACGCGAAACTCGAGTCACATAATAATTTTTACAAAATCTTTGGGAAATTTAAGTTAATAGAGAACCTGACGAAAAAATTAAATAAAAAAAATATTACAGATACAGTATACATTGTCAGAAAACATGTATCAGCAAAAACTAATTTTGCCCCAGACGGCCACTACAAAGCATTTAAATTCAAAGCGCCCCTAAACACGCTGCTATTAGGCATGATGTTACATAGCACGAAGTGATAGAGCGCAGCGGTTAGATGCAATTGTAGCTTTGTTTACAACGTGTTTGTGTATTTTTCCGATTCTTTTATTTGATTTTGATAGATTCCACAAAGTAAGGGCAGAATTAAATAAAATTCTAGTCTCGCTTTTCAGATTTTGATACAATTGCAAACAATATCAAGATTTTTCAAAAATTGTTTGGTATACAAACCTTGGCCCCAGAGGTTGAAATGAAACTAATGGAATTGCAGTATACCGATATTTTTAAAGAAATATATTGTCGTCATTGCTTGAATTTTATAAGAGTCTTCCACTCATACAGTTTGATCATGATCAGTTGCACAAATTTGCTCGACGCTTGTTTCCGCTCTCGGTTTTACATACACAGTGTGAAAAAAACATTCTCCAAAATGAAAGATACAAAAAATACTTACAGATTAAAATTGAGTGATGATCATTTCAAGTCGCTGCCAATAATTTCCACATAAACTTGATCCACAACTGCAAACAATTGTCAGTGGACAGTTACTGCATAAATCTCACAAATCAAAATTATAATATTTATTTGCATTATCTGAAATACCTACTGTGTAAGTAACGTATATAAGTTATTAGGATAAATTTCATATCGTAATTACATTTAACAAGATTTATTTATATGTATATGTTGACTGGCCACGAAGACCAGTGCCAATAAAAATCAATAAAAAAATCAATGTTTTCATGTTATGATATTTTGAGAATATTATTACATTCAATAACGTTAACGATTATTCGTAGGAGAAAATGTAAGGACCTTTTTTGTCGGAAATCGCATGCTTTATAAATTTGATTTTTACAATATAACTAACCGTTTAAGAGATATTATCAAAAAACTAATTTTTATGACCTTAAACCTTAAATAGTAATTTTATTACATGGTGGATCGATGGGGACCCTTCACATTTTATTTAAAATGAAATATTTCAAGGTTTGTGTAAATTTTTAGTTCTGTGGGAATTGTGTCTAGGTTTGGAGTTTTTT
The DNA here is from genome assembly GCA_951812935.1 of Hermaeophaga mercurialis. Lineage (NCBI taxonomy): Eukaryota > Metazoa > Arthropoda > Insecta > Coleoptera > Chrysomelidae > Hermaeophaga > Hermaeophaga mercurialis. The sequence continues at coordinate 17,495,090 of OX638362.1, read as the reverse complement.
GTTTCTATTTTGGATGGAGTATACTATTATCGTAAAGAACAAACCAATTAAGAATTTAAGAAGTTACTTTCTATTATTGTTTAGCATTTGTGAATCAGTTAACTAATGTCATTTTATGGTAGATGAATGTTTTTTAATAATAATTGTATTTTTTTGAAGGTTTACAATACTTTTTGAATTTGGCCATGTATTCTTTCATAGGGGTTCGTGGAGATAAAGATCATATTGAAAGGAAAAAAATTAAAAAAAAATGAAAAATTATATAATTAAATTAAATATTCAAGGTGAAACCTCTGACATTGCCTCAACCCCGAAACCACGAATCTTCATTTTTTTTGGCATGATTAGAATTATATTTTTTTTCTTACCAGTGTTTTCGTTATCTAACCAATAATGTTACCATACACCAGCTTTAGAACCCTAATTTGCAAATACTAAATAATAGAAAATAACTTTCCAAAAAACATTTTCTATAATTGTGTTACTTTTGCCGAAAATTTTACATTATGTTAGATAGACTTTTGGCATAAATGTTTTTTATCGGGAATCTTTGAATAAATTTGTTTACATTTGGAACTGCTTATCAAATCTAATGAATATTGCCGAAAATTATCACATTGAGCGAGACTAGATTGTTGAACTTATTTAAGGATTCCTAACCTCAACGGAACATAAGCATTATGACTATTTTACCGAGATAAAAAATAAAAAATTTAAGCTTCTATTCTGTAGGTATCTGATTATTTGCATAACTGTTTTGTTTCAATATTTTAATCGGATAAACATTACATTATTATGTAATAAATCAATTTTAAAAAGTGGGAGCAATAACTTAGAACTACTGGGACCACGTCACATAACTGATTTTTATACATATATAAACGTTCATATTACAATGGTATTTGAATTGATTATCATCGCATAATTATTTATTCTTGTCGACAGATAATTACTCAATTACAGTTAAAATGTGTTTTGTAAATGATATTTTAACAAACGCGAATATTTTAACAGATTGTTTTGAGTGTGGATTTAATATATTCAGAGTGCTTTATTTATAAATTCATAAAAAATATTGCTAATGAAGACGTCTTTTTTTGGTTGAACACCGGCTACATCAATTGTACAAACGTATTATTTCGTACACGTGGGGTTGTCGAACTTGGATGACGCTTAGTGCAATATGCCCCAATAGTGGGCCTGGTCTAAAACACCAAATACTAACATTAAAAATCAATCAGTAATATTCAGAAATGCGCATTAGTGTGACAATAATTCGATATAAATGAGGGGCTTAGATGTAAAGGGAAATAAATGACCAGATCTAATTATTGAAAAAAATTTAACTGAAATTCACTATTACGAATGTAGCATAAGAATGAAATTCATGTGTTCCTTGATTGCTCACAATAATTAAAAAGAGCTGAATATTTCTTTTTCTCAAAATGTTAGTTCTTTTAAAAAAAACGTTTGCTTCACTTTACTTGGACCCTTTTTTCTCTAAAACACTTTTTGAAATGGGATAAATGAACATGACTGAAATGTTGTAAAAAACCTTCAATTATTGTAAAAAAAAGTTAAGAACTATTCTAAGACTAAGACCAAATTGCACCGAATTGAAAGTTCTTGATGTCTGAGTTCGTGTTACAATTCATGGTACAGAGGAAAAAGGTAAAAGCTTTAACAAGTTTTTGTATTTGGCCAATTTAATCTTTAGCTCTTGGTGAAGAGGTAGCAGTTCAATATATTGTCCAATCTTTTTCAGTTCAACTCTACAAAGCAGAAATTACTGCAATACAGCACTGCGCAAAAGAGCTATCTAGGCAAGAGTTTAATAAAAAGACCATTTCTATCTACTCCGACAGCCAAGCAGGTCGAATCAAGACTTATGTGGAACTGCCTTAATGCCACTGCCTTAATGCCGTGCATAACTTGGGTAGTCAAAATAAAGTGACATTAGCTTGGGTACCAGGGCATAAGGGTCATGAGGGCAACAAAGAAGCGGACAGGCTGGCCCGGGAGAGAGCCGCCAGGACTATGACCGGGCCAGAACCTTTCTGTGGCATTGCTAAATCAACCATAAGGGCACACCTAAAACAATGGGTGCAAAACAAGTCACAAGAATGGTGGGAAAATTCACTGCTAGTGCGCGACAGGAGGACGGTTAGAATAATGACCGGTCTCCTGACGGGGCACTGCAGACTAAATAAACACATGCACACAATAGGGCTGGCAGAAGAAGCTATTTGCAGGTTCTGCCAGGAGGAAGAAGAAACGGCAGTACACATACTGTGTTACTGCGAAGGCCTTGCAAGGCTAAGGTTTCTGACACTAGACGAAGAAAAGCCCTGGGTAGGCAGCTACACAGAGGAATCTATGTCTAGATTGTGGAGTCTAATCAAAAAGACCCACCTGGACAAGATACTCTGACTTAAGAGTATAGCCACCTAGGTCGACGTGGAAGAGGCAACATAACCCAGTATCCCAGTACATAATCTAATCTATTACATGTTTCGTAAAACTTTTACATTGTCTTTCAAGATATTCTTCATAGATGCAGCACTTTTGAACTTTTCTTGGCTGATTTTAACAACCAGAAACTTTTTAGACGATTTTGCCACAATTTCTATCCAGTAGTTAGAGGTGCAAATAAATAGTTTCCTTTTGAATTTTTCTATAACAGCAAAATCTGGGTCACATTCATCAGCCAATGGCCTGAGACTAAGAATATGTGGTCTACTGTCTCCATATGGGTATTTAATATGATGTAATTCCAGAATTTGATTATGTGCTTATTCTTATTTTGACCTACAGCATTCTCACTAAAAGCGTCAATGTAAATTATTGTAGAATGTAACCCAGAAATCACCTTTAAGGAGCAAGACAATATTACTTGAGATCCTCTCGATATCTCTCCTCCATTTTTGTAAAATTCCGCTTGCCATCGACTTGTTCGGATTAATTCCTCATATTTTGTTTCGTAGCTTGGACAATTCAAACCTTTAAGAACCTATAAATCAAATACATCATTAAAAATTATTTCTTGGGGGAAGGACATATCGAAGTTAATAGTGATTTTTATATTGTGTCATTCAGACAACAGGAATTTAATTAAAACATTGAAATGTGACCTCATTTGGAAAAATTTACTTACTGGATCTTGGTAACGAGGATAATAATTAAATGGTACCGTTGTGTTAACTAGTAATTTGGTACTATATCCCTTCATTCATTAAAAAAAAATGAATTTGTTTTTAACAGGTTCAAAAGTTTTTTAGGCTATTAATTTAACTACGTAAACACTCTAAAAAAAGTAATTATACGTTGATAACTACCAATTTTCACAAATGTAAAATTATTTCATTTTTATTTTATTGAGATCCATTTGAAACGTGGTCTTTTACTCCAATCATTGCAAAGAAACAAATTTTTGTGTAGAAATGGGATAAAAATAATTATGATAAAACGTTTGCAAAACTTGGAATTTAATTTTAAAATTGAAAATTAAAAAAATGGCGTCATTGTGGGACTCATTGAGCGTCTAGTGGGTCATTGATTCTATTGGAAATTAATTGATTGATAGAAATTTTTCTTGAAGTGCATTGATGAGAGTGATTGATGGTAACAATGATTAGTGTAACTAGCAAATTGACATTCGTTCAGTGAAGTCCAGCAAATAGTAGATAACCTCGTTAAAAGAGAGAATAGAACTTATATTTAGAGAAACAAGATTAGAGAGATGAATCTATTTTGTTAATCTGAAAAAGATAAGCCATTTTTAATTCTAGCTTTTTCATTTGATATGATTCGTTAGAAGTTTAAAAAGTGTGTTCTATGTATAATGATTTTTAGAAAACTTACCACTCTCTCTTGATAGGATACGTGGAACGAAGGCTCCTTGTTAAATTTTAAAAGCTCTGATTCTATTTTGGGAACTTTCTCTTTGTACTTGTTTTAATCTTCTAGATATTTTATTTGAATTTGACAGTTAGAATTTTCTAATAATAGATTAGTAATATGTTGATACAGTTTTAAAATAAACCAAAACCAGGATTTTTATTAATATACTTCACCACATTTTCTGTAAATAGCATCGTTGTCTTGTCCTTCAAGTTACTGAAAGCAGAAACATGTAAACTAAGTCAAAATCCGGAGCTAATCACACCTTTAAATCTAAGGGACACTATGGATTATTGAAAAATACCCATTACCTTACAAGTAGATCCTTTTGTTAATATAATTGATGAGCGGGAGGATGGTAATAGCAAAGGAAGGAAGGAAGGAAGGAATGAAGACCAATAAAACAACTAGCAAGTCAAGAGATGTTCAGAAAAAGTCCAACTAGCAATAGTACGTGTAGAAGAAGACTATTGGAAGGGCAGTTAAAGCATATGAAGAGCTTGCGAAAGTAATGTAAGAACAAATAGAAAAGGTTTGTTAGGGTGGGAGGAATTAGAGAAATCAGAGAAGATATGGTGTAGCCGAGTACAGGAAGAATGTTGTGTTTCAAGTTATCACCTGACCTAGAAGACGGGCTAATTTGTTTGAATGGAAGAATAGATAATCCTATAGACTTATCTTACGAACCAAATTGAACTGTAATAGGAAACAACAAACACATGCTCACGAAAGTTTTGTTAGCACACTACCATTAGAATATACATGTTTTCTGAATGAGAAATAAGTTTAAAAAACATTTTTGGGTAATACAAAACGAAATTGATTTCCAACGTTCTAAATACATTCTTGCAAAATACGAAAAACGAAACCATCAATCCCTGACATGGGTAAACTTCCTGCGTCAAGAACAAATAGACTTCCAAGACCCTTTTTTCTTTGTAGGAATGGATTATTCTGGACCCATGATATTTAGCCTAGATAGGAGAAGGAAAAAACAATATGGAGTATTTATATTTATTATATCGAAATAGCTGACACTTTGAACATTAATTTTGCGAACTGAGCAATTATACAACTTGCTAAATTAGTCTGGAAAAGATATTTTCATGAGTATATTCCTACATTAATGAAAAGAATCAGAAGGTATGTAACACAAATTTTTATAAAAAAAACGACGTTGTTCTAGTTATAGACAATAAGCTTCGAAGAAACAATTGACCTTTAGGCAAAATTATTTATATCTACCCAGGCCAAGACGGAAAAGTCAGAGTAGTTGACGTTCAAGTTCATAGAACTTTTTACAAAATACTGGTAGCCAAATTGTGTCGTGTCGAATTCTTAGAGTCAATAGAACAGAGAATGTATTAACGACTGGATGAGGATCAATACGGGAGGCAGGAATGTCATATTTTTTGAATTCGACAGTTAAGATTTTGTATAAATGGGTATAAATATAGTTTTCCTGTAAATATTAACACTTCCCTGGGTCAATTGTATACAAACACTGAGTAGAATACTAAGAAACATCAATCAAATAAAGAAGATTTTAAAACAAACCACCCAACTAATTATTGTTTGCGAGTGACCCAGGGGCTCTTTGTTTTGATACACCCTTTTTAATTCTCTTTTATTTTTTGCTTACATTTTTCTTTTATTAATATGTTAAATGTATGTAATCTTATATGTGTCACAATAGATAACGATAAAACACTAATTTGGTAAATGTTTCAAAGCGACTTTTAATAGATAATTTTAGTTTTTTGCAGCGTTATTTATTACTTTTAATTATCGCATTCGAGTCCTTCTAATTTATTATTTCTCATTTTCTGTTATTTATTATGGCTATTATTCATGTAATCAACACGTTTGTTCATAATCTTATCAAAGCCTTTTTTCGTCACGGGACAATATGTTCAAAATTCAATGAATTCTCAACAGTACAATTATTATTATCAATAAAATTTCCAAACAGATCCTATTTAATAACAGTAATGAAAACATCGCAAATTTCTGATAGTTAAAACAATCAAGTCACACCTAAAAAACAAATATATTCTCTTCTTCTCCATTAATTCTTACATGTCGGTTCTGTAATTCAATTAGAGAACACAGATACCGTATCTAAATTACATAGTCAGGAGTTTATTGTTTTACATTCACATCTTTTTTTTCAACCAACCATTACATCGTTCATTTTTTATGTAAAAATTACCTTAAATATATGTACCTTCATTAGTACAGATATTGTATTATGTATTTTAATAATACTTAAAGTGGTAACAACATAAAATAACAACAAGCATCGTTTGCTTAAAAGTATGTCCAAATGTAACCTGTTCCCAAGTGAAATTTCGGAAGTTGTCCTTTGTCAACCTTTAAATTACATAATAAATCTGCATTGAAAAAGAAGTTCTGGGTTTCATTTCATATTCACAAATGCCATCTGAAGCATTCCACTCTATTAAACCATTTTGGGAAACCAGCACCATCGTTTAATTACACTGTTAAAAATGTAGAAAAATTAGTAACGAGTTAAAATTATTGACAATTTTTACAGCGTCATTATAAGAATTGTATGGATGTTCATATTTTTGTCTTGCTGTTCTTGCAAATAAATTTATTGTTATACAGTATTTACTGATACGATGTGCAGAAATAGCATTGTACTTAGCTCTTTACCGGCCCGCTGTAGATTCAAAGTATATTTATTTGTTAATTTGTCTGCTACTGTTTAAAGTACATGGTAAACCAGACGAAAACATATAATTTACATTTTTTCATTTGTTATAGCGCATTCATTTTATTAGACACATATTAGTAAACGTAATAAAATGTATAATTTTGTAAATAAACCATTTCTAATTATGAAAGATTTCACAATTAAGTGCTAAGATAATAAATTCCAGTTACTTTTTATTTTTTTTGCAATTGTAAACCTTGTTCTTATGTGTTATAAACCTGTCGACTTAAAACTATTTGTAAAAAGCTTATCTAAATAATTAGGTACTAAACAATTGTAAATTTTATTAATTACTGTATTAGTTACTTACATGTTATTAGCCTAGCAAATTACAAAGATCCAGAAGATATCACAGATTCCTAATTAAGAAAAGTTAAGTACTGGTTAAAATTAAAAATATTTATATAATATTTTTGGATAGTAAAACATGTTAGATGGAGATCCTTCATCATCTATGAAAACTGTCAAATATTGGTTTATCTAATTTGAACGTGGACATACATCTATTTTTAAATTAAACCTTCAAAATTTTCATCATGATTCCTCGCAAAAAAATACTGATTAAGTAAGCCCGTTCATTCTTCCTTCATGTACATGTAATATGCTTTTGCATAGTACACTCATTATCAAAATTTTCTTAATTATTCTATGCCAGGTTTTGTATTTAAAAACTGAAATATCTTTAATTTAATTCATAATTAATAATAATAAATAAATAATTATTATAAAGTAATTTTAATTTTTAATCAAAATTTACCTAGCTTAATTCTAAAATTGAAAAATATTAATTTACTTTTGATATGAAGTAGTCAAATAACATCATATTAGAATTCATTATACAGTATGGTTCAAATGAAAGGAATACATTCATTATTTCGTAAATCGGCGATTTTAGGAAAAAATCCTGAAACCCCTCGATTTTTATTTTTAAATGGGCGCTTCGTCAGATCACGTTTTTATTTTTGACGTCTTCTTTGTGAGCGTGATGACGTCATTAATAAAAATTTTAAATAGAAAAGTAGGTCTTGCAATACATCAATTAAAAGGTCTTTTCAATATCTATTCACTCATATCAAATACGAAATAATGAATTTATTCCATTCATTTGGACCATACTGATCCTTTATTAAACATAATAGACATGAAGGGTGATACATTGTTGAAATTAGCTCGGCAAGAGATTTATAAAAATGTAAAAATATACGGGGTATTCCATTTAAAAAAAAACAATTTTTTTTAATGATGTTCAATTCTATAGTAACTAGAATAATTTCCGAAAAAAATAATTTTAGAGATCCAAGTTATTCTACGCAACCTTCCGTTGGTCTTACTTATTCAACACTATAGGATATTAACACTATTACATTTAGTCGTATGTTTCCAAACTGGTGGAGCCAGAATTGTTAAAATAAATAAATAAAATTAAAATAAATTACATTTTTGTAAAACCCGTATTACTAAGGCCTATAGATAATTTGGAAAATAAGACAAAATACGATACTTCAAGTTTGAAATTTCTTACGACCATAGGAACTGGTAGTCATGAAAACGAATCAAAATCTTAAGAAAACTATTTAAAAATAGTTTTATAACTCAAGCTTACGGAACTAGCGGGACTTTTAAAATTCAAAGGAACAAATTATTGGAAAATAATTGAAAAATTTGTTTTTGAATTCATTAAAATAAAGAAGAAAACTTATATTATATAGTGTGTTTTATTTAGAATTATGATATATCGCATGGTTCTTTGTTCATTTTAACTTAAATTGTTAACTTAGAAATTTACTTACAACCACAATTGACAGCAAGTTTAGTTACAATAAAGTGCGTATGTACTAGATTGATTCTTTCTATACTTGGTGATTGCAGAATAATATAACGAAATAAGTCAAATATTTTTATTAATAAATATATTTAATACTTAAATATTCCAAACGAATCAAATTTTATTAAATGTATAGCTAAAATTTACCCAGTTTTGTTAACATGTCTTTTATTAAAATTTTCCTCTGCTACCGCATGTAAGTTGTCAGCCATTGTACTTCCAGTTTGTTTAACAAGATTATAGAAGACTCCTTTAGTCGCTAAGAGATTATGAGGATGGTCAAATTCAACAGCTTCGCCGGCATCCATTACTAAAACTTTATCAGAATCCATGATAGTATGCAGTCTGTGTGCTATAGTTAACACTGTACAGTTTGCGAATTTTTCTCTAATCGTGTTTTGTATAATAGCGTCAGTCATTGGATCTACACTAGCAGTAGCTTCGTCTAGTACTAAAATTTTATTCCTTCTAACAATAGCTCTAGCTAAACAAACTAGTTGTCTTTGCCCTACACTGAAATTAGAACCTCCTTCCGCCATCTTGCTGTCTAAACCTGCAGGTAATTCTGTTACAGCATGTTTGAGCTCAACTTCGTCCAGTGCATCCCACAATATCTGGAATAAAGAAAAGTTGGAATTTCAAACAAACAGCTTTTTTTAAATTATATATTGAAATATTTTCTGATAAACTTGTGAAGTCGTTGTTATTAAGATTGTGGGCTAATTACTGGCTTGGGATGGCAGTGGACTGTAGTGTTTTCAGTAACCGACACTCATCTTCCCCAAGACAGTTTTGGAAAAATATTTATGGAGGAAATAGGGAAGTGCTAGTCCAAATAAAATGGAACTCAGGATAAACAATTTAATGAGAACGAAGATGGAACAGTGCCACTTTTGGTAAGGTCAAACGGATCGAATTTGTGCCGGTACATATTTCTATAATTAAGGGCATTTTATGTTCACTGCAAACAGTGTCTTGAAAAATAATATTTATACAGTCATTTGTGTGATTTTTGTCCTTATTTAATTTAAATGATGGCGTCTAATTTGGCGTAAAGTAAATTAATTAGATACTTACTTCATCTTTGTACTCATCAAACGGATCTAAATTTTTGCGAAGAGTACCTGAAAATAGTACAGGTTCTTGTGGTATAATCGATATTTTTGATCTAAGGATCTCTAATTCGACATTTTTAGTATCTATGTCATCTATAAGTATGCTACCATCGATCTCTGTCAATCTAAAAATAGCTTGTATTAAAGAGCTCTTCCCAGCTCCAGTTCTACCAACTATACCAATTTTTTCTTTGGGTTTTATATCGAATGTTAAATTTTTAAGTACGAGGGGCCCATCTTTATCATATTTGAGACACATTTTGTCAAATCTAATAGCTCCGGTGCTTGGCCAATTTGGAGGAGGATTCTTTCGGTGATTATCAATTTCTTTAGGAAGATCAGCGTACTCTTGAACTCTTTCAACTGAAGTCATTTGATTTTCTAGTTCGCTCCACTGCCGCATACCCCATTGGAACATTCCCGAAAGTGTTATTGCTTGCGTTAAAGAAAGGCCTACATTTCCACCAAATGATTCTAAAAGTACATTTGTTATATCTCCTAGAATGATTAGCGAATTATGATACTATACATACCAGCTTGTATGAATAAAATGCTGATCACTACCAGCCCAATGAAGACGACGCAGTGAAGGTCTAACCAGAATCCAAAACCTCTATTGGCTGATAAAAACATAAAGTAAGCAGAAGTATACCCATCTTGAAAATTGTCGAATTCCTTGGTCAATATTTCTTCAGCTCTAAACGCTCTGATTGTCGTAAGACCTTGTAATGAGGCTGCTAGGTGAGTAAATATAGGACTGCGAGCTGCAAATAATCAATTAATTAATGATAAAGTATAAATGAAGGCATGTCTAAGTTATTTAAAAATTCCCAGCAGAAGGTCGATAGGTAAAGATTTTTGAAGACGCAAAGAGAATTGTACTTACTTACTGCTTCGACCCTTTTAATATCTCTACTAGACGCCAAAAAAGCCCTTCTAATAAAATAGAAAATTACTAAAATAATACCAGTAGGTAGTAAAATCCACGGATTTACGGTAGCAATTACACAAACTGTTCCACTAACTACCAGTCCAATCTAAAATGAATTAAAAATAAGTATACGAAAATGAATAAAAATATTTCAACTAAAAAAAGTTATTGTAAGACTCACCCCAATAGTATCTACCAAGCAGTTTGGCAAAGTTTCATCCAAGCAACCAATATCTTTAGCGAACCTATTTAAAATCCTTCCACTAGGATTTGTATTGAAAAACAACATGGGAGAGTAAACAATTTTTCCAAACATAGCATTGTGTAACTTAACTGAGGCTGATAAGCAATATCTAAAGAACCAAATTGATCTGGAAACAGCTAAAAACGCTGTAGTAACTACTAAAAGGGTGTAAATGATCAAGGCATTATTGTCGGTTATAATATTACTCCAAAATAGCTTATTTTCATCTATATCCGCTATGTCAGTAGAGTTAATTGAATCATTGTGTACTGGGATCGAGAGTGACGCATTTTTTGCAGTACGAAGCTGTTCTAAGTTAACCCTAAAATAAGAGTACGAAAATTATATTGCTAGGGATTGTGGATTCAGTATATTTAGTTACTTACCAAGCTGTAAGAAATATATCAGTAAAACTACCAAAAATCTGGGCAGCTGTAAACGTACACAATATTGCAACAGTTTTGAAAATATTTCCCGCTGATTTGAAATATTTTTTATAGACTCTTCCGGATATTTTTCCCGTAGCTCTTTCCTCTGCTTTCTGTTGGATAATTTCTTCTTCGGCAAGCTCTTCCATATTGGAGTGGTGGGATTCAGATCTGGAAAGTTTCCTAGCTTCCTGTTTCTTTTCTTCTTCTTCAGATGAAGCTAATAGTTTAGTGAACGAACTATCAGCTTTTTTTAAGGCTAGGTAAGTACCTGATGCTTGGACTCTACCTTCTTCTAATAAGCAGATACAGTTAGCAGGACGTAAGTACTGGAGTTGATGGGTAACCAGTATCACACATTTGTTTTTTAAGTACCCAATAATGCAGTTCTTAAAAAGTTGTTTACCCACGTGCGTATCAACAGCTGATAATGGATCATCTAGCAGATAGATATCTGAATTCTTATATATAGCCCTAGCTAAGTTAATTCTAGCTCTTTGGCCTCCACTTAATGTAACACCTCTTTCTCCTACTAAAGTCCTATCACCATGTGGAAATAGAGTCATGTCTCTTTCTAAAGCACATACTTTTATTACTTCAGTGTATCTAACTTCATCATAAAGGTTACCAAAGAGAATGTTTTGTCTTATACTGCCTCCAAAAATCCAAGGTTCTTGAGAAGCATAAGATATTGATCCAGTTACTTGTACTGATCCTTCAACAGGAAGTAGTTCTTTTAAAATAACGTGTAAAAGAGTAGATTTACCCCCTCCTACAGGTCCTACAACAGCTACCAACTGATTGGATTTGGCTTCAAAATTGACACCTTCTAAAGTATTTTCTGATTGAGACTTTACCCATTTCACAGCAGTGTTTTCTAATTTAACCCCCACTTCTTTTTTATCGACGTTGTTTAATATAGGTTTTTCGTTAACACTGTTCTGAATACTAGGAATGATGCTTTTTGATGTTTTCAATTCGTCGTACATTAGGAATTTCCGAATTCTTGATATTGAGACTCTGGTTTCAGCAAATTGTGTAATGCCTTGTGGGAACTGCTGTGTAACGGCCACCCTCAAAAAACCATAAAACGAGGTGACAGTATAGGCATAGGAAGCCGTTAAACGATTCTCAGTAAGTACGTAAGCCAAAACACATAAAAATACAGCACTTCGACTCATGGTGAGATTGAAAGACATCATTATAGCTCTAATGGTGGATGTGTGATAAATTTCACTTATCTCTCGCCTGTAAAAATAGTATAGTATTTTAATAACAAACTTTGGGAAATGGGTGTGTTTATTTATAGCTATAATGGTGATAATAAAAACAAATACATATAGTATACGTACTTCCTCACATATTCTACTAATTTAGCAAAAGGTTTTTCCCATGTGTACATTTTAATGACTTGAATTCCAGATATGATCTCATTCATCAGTCTTACCCTTTCATCGGTTCGTATAGCGGTTTTTAGTCGGTATTGTGACGTCAATTTGGCCATATACACTAATAAACAACAATTTATTAAATAACAAGTACACTTGTCGACGGTTTTTATAAGAACTCACTTTGAAAAGGAATAAAACTTAGTAAAAAGACACTTCCAACAAGTCCACAAGGCCCGACGAAAGAATATAACAAGATCATAACTATAATAGTTTCTGTTGGTGCCAGCCACATATTGTGAATGTGTTGGGTAGTGAAATCAAATCTGCTAACATCGTTAGATAATAAATTTACCATCTGACCAATAGTTGTCTCTGCCAGAGAAGATTTACCTAAAAAATAAAAAAAAATATAAAATGAAATAATATTTCTATTGAGGCAAGTTAAAAAATGGCGCGAAAGGTAGGATAATATAGAAAATAAAGATTATTAATAATAAAACATACAACAGAACTATGGATAAATATTAACGAGAGGTAAGAAATAATAGATAGGGGGATATAACAAAAGAATAGTTGATAGTAGCAATAAAATAAATAAAAAAGTAAAAGCAAATAATAAAGAATAGACTATTGAATGAGAAAATAAAAGTTATATGACGAGGATAACATATAGTAACCATACAATTTGATGAAACAGAAATAGAACAGGTTACCAGGTAATTTTCTGGTGATGGGAAAAGACAAGAATAAGAATAAAGAAAGGAAAAGAATAAACATAATTTTAATAAAATGTAATCAAAATAAAAAGGAAACCACAATCAACGACATGAATTACCTTAAATTAGTAAAAGTTGTCGGAAAAAGAGATAACTTATTAAATACTGTAGTGGTAAGAATTGAAGTTTTAACGCAGACAGATTAAAAATGAAAATGAAAAAAGAACGACAAAGAAATTTAGGAAAATATTCTAGGACAAGAAAAAATAAAATAAAAATAAATAAATTAGGACACTCTGTGAGTCAATTAGAAATTGGGAAATACAGGGAAGTTTCGGGGTGAAATGTATTTACATTAACTGTAGATGTAGGATATATCTAAAAAATAATGCGATATAAAAGAATCCAATTAGCCGTGTTTGGAATTATTATTGTAATTATTAAAATTGTTACTACTAATTTGAAAACGTTAATCCAAATAAATTTTTTTCACTCGTTTAGGGATATTGTTCTTGTGATGGAAACAAATGGTCAAATTTTGTTAACCAGTACCTAGAATTTAATTTAATTTATTATCGATTTTTTTACTATAATGAGGAAACTTTTTACCTAAATATTTAAGGATTGTGGTAAAATCAATAACACATACTATATCCGGGTAACAAGAAACAATAATTCAAAACTAATATATGATTCTGAATAACCTAGTGTCCAAAACTTACAGTTAAGTATGGACGCTTCACTTTGAAAATATACAAAAATCAAATTTCTTCTACTCCCGACAAATTTTCTTCGTCTTCAGTAACAGTGTCGTCCATTTCCGGATCACTGAGAATATATTCCTAATCCTAAATCTACTTACTTAATTTTAACGCTTTTCTGTAGATCAATGCACAAGCTGCTACTCTTATTTTCATTCCCAGCGCCATCACTTTCATTTGGTAGTTATGGACGGAAGTAACTTGAGATAGCGCCGTTACAACTATAAGAGCTGAACTTACGTACACATCTATTTGGTTGACCTCTTTTGGGTCCATTTCAAAAAACGAAACCAGTCTTGATATGAGCAAAGGTTGTGCTATCCTGGAAATTGAATATATATATGAAACTATTACATAATCACACTTTTTATGAAGCTTACTTGACAACGTCGGTGAATATATTATAAAATGCGTAACAAAAAATTTCGAATCTAAAAATCACAAATAAGGCACGTAGCAAGGATGGTTCTGGTTTTTTTAGTTCTTTATCCCATTCATATTGTAACCTTTCACCAAGAATTCCCGATTTGTGGGAACGACTCGTTTGGTACATGTCATCTTCATTTAAATCTCTTTTTAGTCCTTTGGAAAGATAGGGAGGAAACCAACTGGAAAAGTATTATTTTTAAGTTTATTGATAAAATGAAGAAGGCTCTTCATTAGGCTCAAACATGGTAAAGTGGATTAACTAAAAGAAACTCAAAATCTTACCGCAAAAAGTTTATTAACAATCGACATTAAGACAACTAGTTTCAACTCTCAAGAGTCATCTAAAGTAAAATACAAATGAATATCCAGTACTAAAAACTGAGACATGTAAAATCTAACTCAAAACGTGTTAATAAGAAAACAAGAAAAATATAAGAAGAATAAGGATAGGATCAAAACTAGCAACCAACTGGTTACCCTCACACCTGAACATTCAATATTAAAGAAAGAGGCATGTAAGGTCCAACAAGACCAACTGTTGAGAAGGAATCATGCCCTAAGGGCAGAAAAGAGGTGAAGCTTTCCAAAAGGATTTTACATGCCTCATCCTTTAGTATTGGATGTTCAGGTATGTGAGGTGATTTACGATTCTTTTTCCTATTTTCGGAAGTCTGCTTGGGGCTGTAACTTCCTCTATGGTGGTCCTTTTTTCCAACCACCTTATTAATATTATTATATTTCACTATCATCCTAATTTCCTGAGTTTAAACTCTCATACAGGGCTTGGACTCAGTTCGTTTTGTTTTTAACTTGAAGTATAAAAAGTGTAATATTAATTAACTTTAATTTTGCTTTTATCAGTATTCTTCAATTTTTCTTATTATAATAGTGCTTTTATTAATGCCACATTAAATTACCTCTGCTGTTTTCACTTTGTTACTTCAGGTAAGTTTATAGTTGCTCATGTTAAAAAAAATAATATTCATTTGTATTTTATTTTATTGCATTTTTTAGACCTGAAGATGACTCTCGAGAGTCGAAACTAGTCGTGTCATATCACTCTTAATAAATTTTGTATGGTAAGATTTTGAGTATCTTTTAGTTAATTTACTGATAATTTACGAGTTGGAAGAAATAATTTATTTGTAACCATCTTTTTTTGTAGGTATTTGTTAATAACCTCTACTATTAGATATAATGTACATTAATAAAATATAATAAGTTTCGTATTCAAGATTTATTGATTCTTACCAAAAAAATATCCTGGAAATTATGTTCGCTCTCTTCAAAGGATGAGGTTTTCGATGGGACTGGTTTTGTATAAATTCATCCATAGTTGTAACTTAACTTTTCAATCCTAAAAAGATAATTGTTATTTTAATTTTCAATAAACATGAAGGCGATTTTTAGGATTTTTAACACATTAAAGCTAACTTTGGTATTAAGAATTTTATAATAAATCTTATGATATTAAAATTACAGAACTTGTCGCAATTAAAATCTGCAACTATTACAGTTTCATTTTGTGAAATAACTTTACCATCATGGAGGCTAATTGGAAGCTCAATGTTATACAAGGTACACATTTTTTTTACCGATTACATTTTTTATGCCTACTTCTATCTCCATTCCTTAGATGTTTCTTACTCACCAATTCACTTATTTATGCCAGATATTTTTCATTAATCAGTCCCTTTTAGTTATTATATTTTTTCCTTTAATTTGTTAGTAAATTTTGATTTGACTAAATTTATTTTTTTATACTTTTCATCTATTATACACAATAAAAGTAGTGTTCTATTGTTCTGGTAAGTTTCCTAATATTAACTATAGACAATTAGCTTGATTGTTATAGTTTTGTTTATAAAGAGATGTCATCATATGTTATGAAAACAAATATTTGATGGCATATGCAATTGATTAAACGAAAGCTTAATTGAGTTCTTGTTTTAATTATAACTCAATTGCATTCCATTCTTATTTAAAAAATATGTTTGATTTATTTTTAAGAAACTTTAAAGAAGATTAAAGAAGACAAATAGTCATTGGGTTTCGTGGTAGATTTTCTTATTGGTTTGGAGTTAATAAACAAGATTTTGAAAAGAATTTAGTAGTATTAAATATAAACAAATAATTATGGCAACCAATAGGGCATAGAAAAACATTAAAAAGCAAATTATGAAAGAAACGATACATGAATCGTTAATTGGATCAGTTTAAGTTGTAAAGGTAATAACCGTGATAAAAATAGACAAGGAAAACTTAAAGATAAAAGTAATTTAGAAAAAGTAACTAAAAATAATTTTAATAAATGACTGACGAGGAGAAAAAACCGAGTTAAAAGAAAGGTACATTGTACACAAAATTATACAGCAAAGAATAAATGGCGCGGGCAGGAGTGAAAAGTAAAAAACGATGAAAAGAATAAAGGGCAGACCAAGGTCAAAATGGTTGAAGGAAGAAAAGGACTACTTAAAAAAGACTCGGATGAAAAATGCGGAAGAAAAAATGAATGACAGTAAAAATTGAGAAAATTTGTAGTGAAGGCACTGATCTGGGAAGTCATCCACTCTGAAAAAGGAATCTAAAGAGTTTCGCAAAATTCATAGCGATGGGGCATTTTAGCCTTATTTAAGAAAATAAGAAAAACAGTATATAACTAAATATAATATTAAAAATCATGGTCTCATATAAAATGATTTTAGAATAAACAAATGACTTTACGACTGCAAGTTAATATATAGAATATTAGGTTAAATTTTGTTAATCTCATGTTATTTGAGATATATTTTCGAGCATTAATATTTCAATATACAAAAATAACTATACTTACTCGAATAATTAAATATAGCCAAATTTCCAATAATTAATTTCAAGATAATGAAACATTCTACGATGGATCAAGCCTTGCACTCTACCTACTGTTTTTTGTTGAAAATATTTTATATTAATTAAATAATTAAATCTTTTGTTTGCATAAAAATAAGAACTATTGTTAGAGATACTGTCACACAACAATTTTATCTATAAAGAGTCCGCTTGAAAATAATTCAAGGATACGTTTCAATTAGATCGTGCGAAAAAAATTGATAAAATATGAAGTCTGAATAAATTTAAAATTATATAATTGAAAATTAGATTATTTTAATGCAATTCATGTCTTTAGTTTTATTAGTAAACCATATTTCCAAGGTTCATATAAACAAATGTTTGATGATACAGGGAGTCAAAGCTTTTATAAAAGAATCGTTATTTTATTAATCTTAAAAATGTTCTGGGCGATTTTCATAATTTGTTGATATATTAATTGACTATTGGATTTATTACTGTACTCAGAAGGAAAATATTTGCATTTTTTATATATATTTTTAAATAAAAATGTAGCTTTTTAGACTCTTGAGTTTTTAGTACCTTGTTTGCTTTCTGAGAAAAAAAAATAAGTCAAACAGTTGGAGACCTACTGGAGCAAAAACTAGAACAAAGGCTATTTTGAAAATATTTGACATTTTTTCTTAAAAACCAAGACTATCGAAATTACAAAATACTGCTGGGAGCAATTTTTTTGTTACTGACTAGCCCTTGATCAATAGCAATTAGCTCTAAAATACCTCAACAAAGTACCAACAATTAAACTTTTTTTTAAATAAATTAAAATAAAAAAAAAGATTTGTTTTAAATATTTGAGAAACTAAGCACTTCGCCAATTTGTTTAAAGATTTGTTTTGAGATTTTGACTGAATTGATAACTTTGTATATTTTTTAGGTTAAGCTAAGAGTTTTTTTTTCAAGCTCCTGTGCAAGTGAGAGGAATCGATCTAGGTTTCTTCTATTATTATGATATTTTTCGTTTGGATTCCCCGTATATAAGAATTTTGCCCAGGCAGCGATCTCTTCTGATAAGAGTAAGTACCTGCTTATCTTATTCATTCAGTAATCAAATTATTTAAAAATAATGCATTATCAAGAAAATGAACGATACAATGTACGTAGAAAAACATACAGGGTGTACCAACGAAAGCTTGACGCCCGAGTAACTCAGAAACAAAAAAGTTTTCAAAATTTGAAAAAAGATTTCCACTTTTAGTGGCAAGGGGAGGAATTTTCATATAAAATTCATGTCTAGAAATCTAACTGTCTCTATCCCCTCAGCAACCATCTATTTTTTTTAAATAGTCCACGCCAGTGTTTTTGTTGACCTATCACTTTTTGTTATACATTGGTTTTTAATTCACCAAAACGTCTGAAAGTCAATATTAACTTATCTTTGATTTGCGAATTGTCAACGATTTGAGGACTAACAGAGCTTTCGAAAACAGTGTATTTAATTGAAGAATGAATAGTCGTTAAATAAAGTAACAGCAATGATGAATGTGCTAAGGCTACGGAAAGATTATTTAATACCAAAAACCCGTAAAAGAACCTAAGTTACCAACACATTAAGCAGTTAATAGATAAGTTTGATTATCAATAGTTTTGGATATTATGAAATTTGATAGTTAGATAGTGAATCTGAAGAAATAGAGAAAAGTTATCAAATACTCATATATGTGATCTGCCTAACAATAATATTGATGACTATGAAACTACCGCCGTTTCTCTAATTATATTATTTTCGGTCTTATGTATGAACAGGGTGAAGTAAAATTAAAACTATACTATTTAACAAGATTCGGATTTATTTATATGTATATATTCACTGGCCACGAAGACCTGTGCCAATAAAAATCAATAAAAAAATCAATGTTTTCATGTTATGATATTTTGAGAATTTTTTTACATTCAATAACGTTAACGATTATTCGTAGGAGA
This sequence comes from Hermaeophaga mercurialis, assembly GCA_951812935.1. NCBI lineage: Eukaryota > Metazoa > Arthropoda > Insecta > Coleoptera > Chrysomelidae > Hermaeophaga > Hermaeophaga mercurialis. The sequence goes on along the minus strand of OX638362.1, from coordinate 17,475,801 downwards.
AAAATGTAAGGACCTTTTTTGTCGGAAATCGCATGCTTTATAAATTTGATTTTTACAATATAACTAACCGTTTAAGTGATATTAGCAAAAAACTAATTTTTATGACCTTTAACCTTAAATAGTAATTTTAGTACATGGTGGATCGATGGGGACCCTTCACATTTTATTTAAAATGAAATATTTCAAGGTTTGTGTAAATGTTTAGTTCTGTGGGAATTGTGTCTAGGTTTGGAGTTTTTTGTTTCTATTTTGGATGGAGTATCCTATTATCGTAAAGAAAAAACCAATTAAGAATTTAAGAAGTTACTTTCTATTATTGTTTGGCATTTGTGAATCAGTTAACTAATGTCATTTTATGGTAGATAAATATTTTTTTTAATAACTGTATTTTTTGGAAGGTTTACAATACTTTCTGAATATGGCCATGTATTCTCTCATAGGGGTACGTGGAGATAAAGAACATATTGAATAAAAGATTTGTTTACATTTGGAACTGCTTATCAAATCTAATGAATATTGCCGAAAATTTATCACATTGAGCGAGACTAGATTGTAGTGCTTGGCCAGCTATTCTGTAAACATATGTTTTATTCGAGTTTGCGTACATACAAAGAAATCGATACTCACGTGGATTCATCGAACTTATTTAAGGATTCCTAACCTCAACGGAACATAAGTATTATGATTATTTTACAGAGATAAAAAATTTAAACTTCTATTCTGTAGGTATCTGATTATTTGCATAACTGTTTTGTTTCAATATTTTAATCGGATAAAGATTACATTATTATGTAATAAATCAATTTTAAAAAGTGAGAGCAATAACTTAGAACTACTGGGACTACGTCACATAACTGATTTTTATACATCTAAACGTTCATATCACAATGGTATTTGAATTGATTATCATCGCATAATTATTTATTCTTATCGACAGATAATTATTCAATTACAGTTAAAATGTGCTTTGTAAATGATATTTTAACATACGCGAATATTTTAACAGATTGTTTTGAATGTGGATTTATTATGTTAGTTCTTTAAAAAAAAATGTTTGCTCCACTTTACTTGGACCCTTTTTTTCCTAAAATGACTGAAATGTTGTACAAAACCTTCAATTATTGTAAAACCAAGTTATTCTAAGACTAAGACCAAATTGCACCGAATTGAAACTTCTTGATGTCTGAGTTCGTGTTACAATTCATGGTACACAGGAAAAAGGTAAAAGCTTTAACAAGTTTTTGTATTTGGCCAATTTAATCTTAAGGTGCTCTTGGTGAAGAGTTAGCAGTTCAATGTATTGTCCAGTCTTTGTCAGTTCAACTCTACCATTAAAAAAATTCTTCTCTCAATGTTTCTTTATAGAACAATTGCCATTGTGTTGCTTTTCGAAATGAAGCCATTGCATGTTTCGTAAAACTTTCATATTATCTTTCAAGATATTCTTCATAGATGCAGCACTTTTGAACTTTTCTTGGCTCATTTTAACAACCAGAAACTTTTTAGATGATTTTGCCACAATTTCTATCCAGTAGTTAGAGGTGCAAATAAATAGTTTCCTTTTGAATTTTTCTATAACAGCAAAATCTGGGTCACATTCATCAGCCAATGGCCTGAGACTAAGAATATGTGGTCTACTGTCTCCATATGGGTATTTAATATGATGTAATTCCAGAATTTGATTATGTGCTTATTCTTATTTTGACCTACAGCATTCTCACTAAAAACGTCAATGTAAATTATTGTAGAATGTAACCCAGGCACGTAAAAATTGGCGCAGATAATATTCCTTACTATTGATCAGTAACGGCATAGGAAGTCTTTTTTGGAGATTAAATTAGATTGCCTTCTGTGCCCTTATGAGATAAAGTAAACTTTTGCAGCACCTGGACCTTCTAGAGATACAGTTTTTATTTTATTTATATTTGTTAGCATATCGAATAACGTTCATGTGTCTATACAAGGTCTGTAGAAACTAAAATCGAAGCAAATATCAAAAAGCATGCAATAGTAAGCGAGCTTAACTGACTGTTTATTTTTTCAATACATCTTTGTTGAAGTTCATACTTTTTGTTTACATTCAACAAAGAGAGAAGGGAGAAATTTTCGTTTTGGATTATCACAGTATGTCAAATGAGTTTTAATCTTTGGAAATCTTTTCACGAAAGTTTTTACAGAATCACCATACTTATTGCATGGGGGATGATGTATGTCTCTTTTATCAGTAAGTGTAATTCGTGCATCACTTATTCTTACCAGTATACATTCTTACAGCTATATTTTCTGCTAATATTTACTGTGCACAAAAAAATGTTTATTGACACGTTTACCAGTGAGGCAAATTATCGTGGAAACTCTCTTATGATACTGAATCTCTCGAAGAGGACGCCTAGATTATGTTACCTCTATACATATTTGTACAAATGCAGTTTGAATATTCCAATCTCCTAGATTCCAAAACTTTTTAAATATATACTTTCACTCTATTATTCTAGGATATCTGACAACACTTGTAGCAACAAGTATCATGGTACGGTTTAATTTGCATGCCTTGATTTTTTCCCGTGTATCTAACAAATCCTTAGTAACTTTTCTTTTAAATTTAATTTCCACCGGTTTCTATTTTTTACTTTGGCCTTTTGCCAAGGATTTTTATTTCCATACATAATTGTACAAATACAGTTTGAAGATTCCATTCTCTTAGATTCCAAAACAAGTATGAGGATACGATAAATTGCCTTGCTTCATGCATTTTTCTCGTTTGCCCTATGTTGGACTTTTCCTTAAAATAATAGTTTCAATTCCTTTCCTTTTTTGAATTACTTTAGCATTTTCTTTTTTTCTTAGATGTTACTAAAACATCATCTTCTGAAGATACATTTGTATCTTGTAACTTCCAAGTCTTTAACTCAATTTTCAAGGAAATTCACTTGTACCTCTCAAATATCACATTATAAATATAGAAATGAGAGAATATACATATATTGGATTATATATATTTCTAAGAAGTTATGTAACTTGATAAATATTGAATATTCACTTGTATTTTTTTACTAGTATGGATTTAGGAATAGATATAATTTTAATTTTATTCGATATATATTTAGTAATAATTAGTTTCCTATTATACCTCAATTATAAGTAGCATTCGAGAAAAAAAAATTTTGAAAAACGGTCTCTTCCAATTTCAAGGTTAAAATACCTGAATTCGATCCGTTCTGAAATATTTCAGATGTTTTTGTTGGTTTTTATTGGCACTGATCTTTCGTGACTAACTGGCCAGTCAATGTGAAATTATATTATATTTAGGGCATTCACAAATATCCACGTCCATGTCAGGATTCGAACCTGGAACCTCGGGACCGGGGAGGCGATATTGGGATTTTTAAATGTTATTTTGATATTTTATAAGAAGTTACCCGCCGACCATGGTGGTCGAGTGGGCGGAAAACCAACATTCGGTCTCCGAAGTCCCGGGTTCGAGTCCCGGTGTAGGTATGGATGTGGTTAGAAATGTGCGTGTGAATGTTGTATGAATATATACAAATGTGCAATATTGGAAAAAAATTAGTTACTCGTGGTAAAATGACAACAATCGAATGGTGGCGAAGATTCTAACACATACTAATATAAATATAAATTTTTATTTATTTTTTTGTAAAATTATATATCACATTTTACTTATACTTAAATAAATTAAATATTACTAGAAAATAGGTTATGATTCTACTGCTTGATGCGCCCTTTGTACAAAATTTTCCTCAGCTATAGCTTGTAAGCTAGCCGCCATCACACTTCCAGTTTGCCTAACAAGACTATAAAATATACCCTTTTTCTCCAAGAGTGTATGCGGATGATCGAATTCTACTGCTTGCCCGGCATCCATTACTAAGACCTTATCGGAATCCATTATCGTATGAAGTCTATGAGCTATGGTTAATACTGTACAGTTTTTAAATTTTTCTCTAATCGTATTCTGTATAATAGCATCAGTCATTGGGTCTACATTAGCCGTAGCTTCGTCTAAGACTAAAATTTTATTGTTTCTTACTAGAGCCCTGGCCAGACAAACTAACTGTCTCTGACCTACACTAAAATTGGAACCTCCCTCCGCCATTTTGCTGTCGAGACCAGATGGCAACTCATCTACAGCATGTTTTAGCTCTACTTCTTCCAAAGCGTCCCACAGAATCTACAACAGAAAATTAGCAGGTATATTTTTACATAACTATTAGAGTGAATGTAAAGAAGGGTTCTACTACTAACATCGTCTCTATATTCATCAAATGGATCCAAATTTTTCCTCAATGTACCAGAAAATAATACTGGTTCCTGTGGAATGATAGATATCCTCGATCTAATTATTCTTAACTGTACGTCCTTTGTATCTATGTCATCTATAATTATGCTACCATCAATATTAGCTAATCTGAAAACAGCTTGTATCAAAGAAGACTTTCCAGCACCTGTTCTACCCACTATTCCAATTTTCTCCTTGGGTTTAATTTCGAAATTAAGATTTCTAAGTACATATTCGCTGTCTTCCGAATATTTAAGGTACATATTTTTGAAAGTAATATTTCCTAAACTTGGCCAATTTTCCGGTGGATTTTTTTTAGGGCTGTCAGCTTCTACAGGCAACTCCGCGTATTCCTGAACTCTTTCTACTGATGTCATTTGGTTTTCTAATTCACTCCACTGACGCATACCCCACTGGAACATTCCCGAAAGAGTTACTGCTTGAGTTAAAGACAAACCTACGTTACCTCCAAATGATTCTAAAAATATGAAATCAATATGATGTCAATGTAACGTAATATATGATTGAAACTCACCTCCTTCTATGAACAAAATGCTAATGACGACACAAGCAATGAAGACAACACAGTGAAGATCCAACCAAAATCCAAATCCTCTGTTTGCCGTTAAAAACATGTAGTATGCAGACGTGTATTCATCTTGGAAGAGGTCAAATTCTTTAGTAAGTATTTCTTCAGCTCTGAAAGCTCTAATAGTTGTAAGTCCTTGTAGAGACGCCGATAAATGTGTGTAGATGGGACTACGTGCTAAAGTAGATTCATAATTAAGTGCTTTTTATCTAACAAATGTAAGGAGCTTGCATAAAATTTAAATTATTTGAAATTTATATTTTTATATAATAATTAGTTTTCTATTACTTACTTACAGCTTCCACACGTTTAATGTTTCTACTGGATGCTAAAAATAATTTTCGAATGTAGAAAAAAATGATTAACATAGCTAAAGTTGGTAGTAAAATCCATGGATTTACTGAGCCAATGGTTGTCGTGATTCCAGCCACAATTAGCCCAATCTAAAAGACCGAAAATGATGAAATCGGTACCTAACTTGCAACTTTTTTTGGTACTTATTTATCAATTTAAATTAAAACTTACCCCTACTGTATCGACAATACAAAATGGCAATGTTTCATCCAAAGCTCCAATGTCTTTAGAAAATCTATTTAATATCCTTCCAGACGGATTGGTATTGAAGAATAACATTGGGGAATAAACAATTTTTCCAAACATAGCATTGTGTAAATTCGTTGAAGCTGACAAGCAGTATCTAAAGAACGATATGGATCTCGTAACAGCAAGAGACACACACAATATAACTAAGCACGAGTAAATTATTATTGTGTTGTTTTCGTTCAAAATTTGTGCCCAGAAATCTTCTTTGGTTTGTTTCGATGATACCAATGTTGAGTTTAAGTATGAACTGTTAGAATTATGCATGGATATATTCTCTGCTCTAAGTTGTTCTACATTCACCCTTAAAATAATAATAATAAGCTCCTCTAGATATCTACTATTACTAAATCTAATTTGTAGGAAAAACTTAACTTACCAAATGCTAAGGAAAATATCAGTAAGACTTCCAAAGATTTGTGTACATATAAAAGCTAAGCACAAGGCCAAAGTCTTAATCCAGTGTCCCCCAGCTTTCAGATAATTCAAATAAATTTTCTTAGACACCTTTCCAGAAGCTCTTTCTTCTTTTTGTTGTTCTATAATTTCCTCCTCTTCGGCATATTCGTATAAATCTGAATGAACAGATTCTGTTCTAGATATTTGTTTCGCTGTTTCTTTCTTTTCTTCATCTTTTGAAGACTCTAAAAGTTTGGTAAAAGCATTTGCGGAGTTCTTTAGATTATTGTAAGTACCCGAAGCTGTGATTTCACCATCTTCTAATAAGTAAATGCAGTTAGCAGTGCGTAAGTACTGAAGTTGGTGTGTTACTAATACAACACATTTATTCTTTAGATATTCCATTATGCACTTTTTGTAAAGTTGTTTACCAACATGAGTATCAACAGCAGATAGTGGATCGTCCAAGAGGTAGATGTCAGAATCTTTGTATACCGCTCTAGCTAAATTAATTCTAGCTCTTTGGCCACCACTTAAAGTTGCTCCTCTTTCCCCTACTAAAGTTCGATCACCATGAGAAAAAAGTGTAAAATCTCTTTCTAAAGCGCAAACTCGTACAATTTCATTATATCTTTTTTCGTCATATTCTTGACCAAACAGGATATTCTGCCTGATGCTACCTCCAAATACCCAAGGTTCTTGAGAAGCATACGATATAGATCCGTTGACTTCTATAGACCCGTCAAAAGGTTCTAGTTCTTTTAATATGACATGAAGAAGGGTAGATTTACCACCTCCTACAGGACCTACCACAGCTACTAATTGGTTAGATGTTACTTCAAAATTTATTCCATCCAAATTATTGTCATTTAGTGATTTGAGCCACTTTACTGATACATTTTTTAGTTTAACTCCTACGTCTCGTTTTTCACTAACATTCAACTTGTTATCATCGCCGCTTCCAATACCCACACCGTTCTTAGTTTCTTTTATTTCTTTTTCTTTTTCCAATTCCTCATACATCATGAATTTTTGTATCCTGGATATAGACACTTTTGTCTCCGCAAACTGAGTTATGGCTTGAGGAAAGAACATAGTTACTGTTTGCCTTAGAAAACTGTAGAATGATGTTATAGTGAATGCATATGATGCTGTTAAAGTATTTCCAGTGAGGACATAGGTGACTACACACAAGAAAATGGCCATTCTACTTAATGTCATTGTACAAGACATCATAATGGCTCGGATCATGGATATGTGACCTATTTCCGTTATCTCACGCCTAAAAAAGTATTATCTCAAATTTTATGTAAGAGTAAAGAAAGTAAAAACTGTTCTTTAATTGTGTCTTTTAATACGTTCGAATAGTAGTATCCGGATATACTATTATTTACAATCTTATAAATGAGATTAAGAATATATACTTTTGAAATTATCTACTAATGTAATTATTTAACAATCTCTTTATAACTCTCTTTCAAAATATTTACATTTGTTTAATGTATTAAATTAAGAAAATATGTCATCTTAAACAGTACAATGAATCTAGATTACTAATATTGCAAGTCATTAATTAACTACGTATTTTTGTTACTTACTTTCTTACTATTTCCACCAATTTTGCGAAAGGTTTTTCCCAAGTATACATTTTAATAACTTGAACACCAGATATAATTTCGTTCATCAGTCTGACCCTTTCGTCTGTTCGAATGGCAGTTCTAAGTCTATATTTCGATGTTAATCTAGCCATATACGCTAAAAATATAAAACAAGTATGTATCGAATGGAAGTTAATATTACAAAAAAGTTTTTGGAATTTGCCCCATCTTTAGAACTTACTTTGAAACGGAATAAACGACAACAAAAAAGCACATCCAACGAGGCCTGTAGGCCCAACATATTTATAGAGTATCACCATTACAATTATAGTTTCCAATGGGGCCAACCACAAGTTATTCAACAGTTGACAAGAAAATTCGAATCTTCCCACATCGTTGGACAGTAAGTTCACCATTTGCCCGATAGTGGTCTCAGCTAGAGCACTTTTGTTTAATTTTAAAGCTTTTCTGTAAATTAGAGCACAAGCTGCTACTCTAATTTTCATCCCCATCGTCATTACCAGCATTTGATAGTGATGGATGGATAGAACTTGTGATAGTGACACCACGATTATTAAAAAGGCGCATACATAAATTTCGTTCTGTTTTGTATAACGTGTATCTGACTGATAGTAAGTTACTAGCTGGGAAATTAGTATCGGTTGTATTATCCTAAAAAATTGTTGCATTAGTTGACTGAAATATCGGGAAAAATTAAGGAGGTTTACTATACTTACTTAACAAAATCTGAGACTAGATTAAACAATGCAAATCCCATTAGCTCAAATCTAAAAACCATAAATAATGCCCACATTAATGAGGGTTTTTCTTTATTTAATTCCTTTTTCCAAGCATCTTCCAACTTTCTTCCCAAGTAGACAGATTTTTGGGAATTATTGGTAAGAAACATATCATCTTCCTCTATTTCTTTTTTTAGTCCTCTGAACAAATAGGGAGGTAACCAACTGGAACATGTGGAAGTTTTCACTTACTGGATTATTATATATTATATATATATTATTATATATTATTATATGATGATGACGATAAAATCACTTACCAAAAAAACAGTTTCGAGAAAAAATTAATCCTTTGTAAAGGATGGGATTTTTTCAATTTGCTAGCAATTTTAACCTGCTCCATGTTAATTTAATTTGTCCTATAAAATATATTATTTAATTCGACATTAATCTATTTTTATATAATATAAGAAATAAATTTTTGTGTGGTAATATTTTTTGTTTTTGTAAATAAAAATCATTGAGAATTTAAATTATTCTGCAACTTAATATTTTGAAATATTTGTACATTGTTTACAACTTGATAAATACTAACAAATAGTGACAGTTAAAAGAAAATGATATGCAAATTTAAACTTCTGGAGGGCAAATATTAACATTTTTGACCGTTTATTCCAACGTCTTAAGGCCATTTTCACCTTAACCTTATTTTAAACCATATACAATCACGGTTAGAATAAATATTTGGTGTGAGTTTACAAATTAACTCTCAGTAAAGCATAATGCGCAAAGTAAAACAATTAATTTTATTTAATTGAAAGTCAATTTAAATATGCATATCTACAAGATAATTTAACAAAAAGGATTTTGTGTCGATATGCGAGTGGTGCTAACATTTTCACATAATTTAATATTTTATTATCTAGTCTAGAGTATAAGTTTGAATGAATAAACCATTTCAGACTAAAAGGTATATCAAAAAAGAATGTAATGAAGATAATGGGCCATTGGAACACTAGGATATAAAATGAAAAAGTAAAACTACTTAACTGTATAGGAAAATATAAACAAAAGTTTAAATAAAACTGGACAGAAGATGGTAGGTTTCAGTGAAATAAACATATAAACAATCCACAAGAAGAACTGGAAACACAATAAAATATAACAAATACGAGAGACAGTCCAAAATACATAAGTTTTTTCCGATTGTTGAAATCTTTGTCCATTTGTACCCTGTGTGGTCATATATTTTACGATGCGTATTACTTACGGAATTAACGCGAGAAAACATGCAGCTCTGATTTATTTATTTTTGTTATGGTTTAATACAATAAGGTATGGAACGTTTAAGTTTTGCAATTGGTGGTGTATCTCAAAAACGACGGTTTCAAGAAATTAAATTTGGTCGTGTTTCGCTTGACAATCAACCTAGGGAGTTCCTCAACATCAATTGTTGCTGAAAATATCGATGATGTACATCAAATTATTGAAGAAGTTCGTCACGTGACATATGATGAAATTGAAGCACCTTTGTATATTTCTCGAACCTCAATACATTTCATTTGGCTTATTTACTTTCAAAATTTTTGCCAACAAAATTTGTGCGGTAAACAAGCAAGAAAATTGGATAAAGTAATTTGCTTGCCTGAAATAATTCATCAGTGACGAAAAAAAAACTGTAAACTTGCAATCATTTTACATCATGATAATCCAATATCTTATACAGCAATCGCAATTTGCGGTTATTTGAAAATGGTTCCGGATACCCAACTAAAATTTTTGACTCATAGCAATACGTCCAATAAATCTTATAAAATCTATAGATTCGACTGACACGTCTGACCTGTGTGCAATTTCAAAAATGTGCGTACATGTAATGGCGAATTCTTCCAAAAACAAATTTTTTCAAACAATATTTTTTTTCATCTGATTTTCTGTGGCTAGTCATAGTAAGTATGAGAAATAAAAGAATATATTCAGATAGCAAAAAGATGGAAAACAAAAACAACTAAAAAGAATAATGAAAAAAGAAACAATTAATAAGAGGAAAACAACATTAAATAAGAAAACAATAAAAGAAATAACCTTAGAATTTATTATAAAAGTAAAAGCACAGGCAAATTTTAATTTCTAAGAACTGAAGGAAAAGGATGGCTAATACATATTTTTAAGTGAGAATCGAAAATTGAAAAAATACAAAACATTAAAGTTTACAATAGGATACTAGGAATGAGAATCACCTCTGAACCGAAGTTCGAGTCTCGGCTCTCAAGATAGGAATATTGTAACGTTGCCAAAATATACGTTTATCAGCATAACATACGAATTTTAACATGGCCATGCTCGGACAAAAATTACACAACCTGTAGAGAAAAAAAGCCAGTTGATTCTAGAAACAGGAGTGTAACATGAATGTAGCTCTTACTCTTTATAAAAATAAAAGTAATAAAGGAATTAAACATATTTTCGCTATAAGAGACACGCTCTTCTTTTCCTCGCTCTTATTTTTATTTCACATTCTAAGACGTATTAACAGCAATATTTATTTGTGTAAAAACTGATATTGTATCATATGTATTCAAAAACTTATCGTTATTGTGACACATACAGGGTGTCAGTTTCAAAACTTTGGATTGGCTATAGCTCTGAAGATTGAATTTCGTTTTAGAAAAGACAAAAACCGTTTCGGCAGAATGGAGGTAGAAGCAATTTATTAGTACCAGTTTTCTGAATAGAAAAGTGAAAGACTCAAAAAAACTACATTTGATAAAATAAAGTTACTTTTATGTGTTTTTCTACTATTAAAAGCGATTTTTTATACGGAAATTGGAGCTACTGGATCCGTGGAAAATAACATTATATCGTTTCAAAATTTACAATGAATCGGTTCAGAAAATATTCAAATCAAATAAGTTTTTTCCTTATTGTCATTATTGGGATAATAAAAACCCATGAAATGAATAAGAAAAGCATACCCAATTCAAAAAATAAATTTTTGGATTGGTATTTTAGCAGATAAAACATGCTATAATTGAATATAAATTGAGTTATCACATGATAGGGCTGCAATTTGACATTTTGGAATTGGGGTAGCTAACCCGCTTAGGATAGAATTAAGGAAACTACGTCCCCCTCCATTTTTCTAAAACAGTTTTTATGTTTTCTAACACAAAATTCAATTTATACAGTAACCAATCTAAAGTTTTGAAATACTAGGAAAAATTTTGAAAACAAACCATTGACAACGTGTAATTTGGAGAACAACCTTTAGTTTTTTTTTCAGTATGTTCATTATTTATTTATGTATACTTAATTGTTCGTATAAATTGCATAATACTAATTATGACACTAGTAGTATAGAGATTTTTCATTTAATTATGATGAGAAAGTAAATACAGTTACCAGATACTATTAATCTTTAATCGAAGTACAGCTTAGATAATTTGGTTATTCCGATTTAAATCAATATTTGAATGTCAATAATATTTATTCTTTTGTAGTTTGATAAAACCATTTGCGGATGTCTGTCATCATTCGTCATTTCCAAATCAATTCCTTTTTATATACAAGGTGGTTCAAAATTTTGTACCGGTGTTCAAGAAGTCAAAAGTTTGAATCCATCTATACAGAGATTTTATTTAAAAACTTTATCTTTAATGTGACACATTTTCATGACATTATTGCCCATTTGCATAAATTTCAAAATATTTTGTAATAAATCTACAATTATCTTATTTTATTTGATAAAGATTGAATTATTTATATTAATTTTGACAAAGTATATGTATATATACTATACAATGCTACTATTTACACTAATATCAGAAAAGATTATAGATAAATATTTTCTCGAATATTAAATTAATTAAAATCTATAATCACCAGCAACTAAACAAATTTCACACATTATAATAGATAACGAAATTATTCACATCATATATATATATATATATAATTCTAATGCGTTGAAATGAAGGTCAACGCACATGGCCGGCAATAATCTGGGGAATGCCAGTCTATTGTGCTAATTTTAAATCAACGGTCACTTTATTTTAAAACTTTTACAATACCGACATTTGACGACCTCACAAATGAATTCACAGAATTTTTATGTCTCCACTTAATTGTTTAAATACAATACAAGACTATTAAGAAACGCGGTCAAGTCTCCTTTTTTATACATCCCTAACAGAATTTATGTTCTTTGTTATCTTGAATGTCTAATACAGCGTTCAATATATATAAAACAAGAAGATTGTGTTCATGGTTCTTACTGTCATCGATTCAACTTCATAAAAAAATGAATTCACAATTCAAAATAAACTAATAAATATTTTATTTTAAAGATAACTATCGTACGGAAACTAAACCGAAAACACAAAACAAGCTCTCAAAAAACAACATAGAAGTAAGAGTTAAAGCACATCAAATGGCTGATAGAGGAATTATGTAAAATTCTGATGACTCGGTAAACTTATTATCTCCATTGTATTTGTTATCTTTTTACAATGAGTACCGTATTTAATATGTAGGAGTTGAAAATATTACAAATTTTTTTATTTCAATGATTTGAAACTAATTCATTTTTGGAATGTATTCGTTTCTCAGCAGATAATTCTCATTAAAATACAAAGGTATATAGATATTTCTCAGTAGATGGAAATTTGTATTCGTTTATAGTCAATATTATTTAAATTTTTATTGAATTAAAATCGCGGTTAACAATACAACAACGGTTAGTAGATTATTAATTTCAGAGTATACTTTATTGAAATACATATTGATTCTATATCGATATTTTTAGAAACAAACGTTGCTAATCAATATAATTTATAGATATCTAGATTTTACTTACCCCGTACTTCAGTTTAAATCTCGCGCTCAAGGTCACAACTTTCAATTTTACTACTTAAATCATCACTATTAAATCTTCCGGTAATTTTTTTATCACATATGTGTAATCGGTGATTAAAAATCACATGTACTCGACACAAGGATCTATTGTCGTGTTACGGAGAAATCGTTTTGTGTGCTGTTATATAAAACCTTTTATCTTAAATCTCGATTCAACAGATTGATTACTTGTTTGCAAAAAAAAAAGTCTTGAATCTAAAAAAGTACACAAATATTGGTCTATAACATTTTGATGATACCATGTAAAGCCATGGCAGTCCCTATTACAAATTCGTAAGGTTCAAAACCTTATGAAAGAAAATTTCAAAACATCTTTAGCTGACACACTTATAAAGTTTCTTAAAGTGTTCCGCAATTTTGCCAATAAAAGTGAGAGTAATGAGAGAATAGCTAGAAGTGGATAACTAACTAATAGTAATAGTTAGAGATGGGGTACTAACTAACAGTCCCCACTAACTTCTTTCTCCTTCCAAACGTTGAGTCGAAATCGTAATGAATTTCGAACAACACGTTCCGTGAGCAATGGCGTCGCAACGTGTTGTGGCTAGCTAACAAATCTAAAATGCAAAATATAAAAATTAGAGGCCAATTGCAATTTTAGGTTTTACATTTACAAATTTTCAAAATCGGGTATTTACAAACTAAATTGTCCGGATTGTTACGCCATCTATCTTGGCCAGACATTAAGAAAATTTAACATACGCTACTGTGAGCACTTACGAGCTTATAGATTAAGATAAGTCACATTAAGCAAAACACCTCATTGACACCAAACACAAACCTACACTTAATAACACAATGGAAACAACAGTGGAAGTACTTCATATGAGTGACAAGAAACAATAACTTGATTTTTTGGAAGAATATGAAATAAAAAAACACCTAAAATATCCTCAATATACAGTATTGAATGAACAATTAGACCTGGGAAGTTCAATTACCTTAGATCACTTTTTGAACTAAATAATACTAACCAAATATATTTTTAGAAAAACAAGAGTATTGCTTAATAATGATTGGTTGTCAGGTTTATGACATGAAATTTATTTATTTAAAAAAGATCTGTCAAACTTCTATCTGTCTTGGAAAATGGTATTGTCAAATGCCGAAACCTAGGAAGACTAGTATCCATATACTAAGTGACATAGAAAGAAGAACACCCAGTAATAATTATTTTATTTGAACAATTTTTGGTAAACAAGTATATTTGAGTTAGACTAGTAAATTATTAAAATTTGATAAAAATTAAATTGTTAACTTCTTCAAAAAAAATTAATGAAGTGTTGCGCCACCACGATGTCTTATGCACTCATTAACACATCTGGACATACTTCTAATGAGGTGATCGATTTCCTTCTGAGGCTAGAGTTTGTGGAGGGTGGGCTAAATTGAGTAATATTCTTCCCATAATATCCCAAACGAGCTCGATGGGTGAAAGATCAGGAGATCTCGGTGGCCAAGGCAACAAAGTAACTTGATTGTTCTCAAAATAAGCCAAAGAAGCCCTAGCAACATGAGGTCTTGCGTTGTCTTGTTGGAATGTGCTGTTGGGAATGGTTTGAACATAAGGTACAATATGGGGTTCTATGACCTGGATGTAGCGCGCAGCGGTCATGTTACCTCTAATGAATACCAAAGGTGATCTACTTCCAATAGCAATAGCCCCCCATACCATAACTTTAACTGCGTGGTGCATATACCTTTCCACAGAAAATTGGGGATCTCGTCTTTCACCACGCCGTCTTCTCAACCTTGCACGACGTCATGGATACCCAAACAGAATCTGGTCTCAACACTGAATATAAATTAATTCCATTCTTGGTCCCAATTTGCTCGTTCTCTACACCACGCTAGACGATCACGTCGGTGCCCAGGGGTCAGTGGGTCAGTGGTAGCACAAAATGGGGACGATATAAAAAAAGCCCAAAGGTTCTTATCCGGCGATAAACGGATCGCATACCAATCGCCCTTCCATGTTTTTCAAACCACTGGTCCGCAATCGCCCTTGTAGAAGAGAGTCTAAGACGGCGATCTTCGCATTCTGTGGTTATAAAGAAATAAACCTATCCTAAGGACAAAAAAACTGGAACGACTCTGGTGACGACTTAAAAATAGCTAAAAAGCATGTGTGTGCCTCTTCTTTGTGAGTAAATTATTAAAATCGGTCCTTTTATTTAATCTATTTCTAGAGAAATTTATGAATCGAACCAAATATTATTTTTTTATTCCAGATTAATAAACACCTTTTACTAACAAATATTTATTAAAATTAAATAAAATAGTTAATAAACTAAGAAATGTTTTTTTTTTAAATGTTTTTTGTACTTCAAATTAACAACATTATAAATCGTGATGCAGTCCGGAATGTTTGATCATATTATAAAAAACGCCATCCTTATTGGCTTTAAGAGCCTCTAGTGTGTCGAATTCAAGAATTTCGCCATGATCGACAACCATTACCTTAAAATAATGTAATTAAAAAATAGAAAAAATGAATCAAGACATTGTCTTACTTTGTCACAATCTAGGACAGTATTTAGCTTATGGGCAATTGTTAGTACAGTACAACCAGAAAAATTATCTTTGATTGTCGTCTGAATTAATCTGCATGTTTCTGGGTCCATATTTGAAGTAGCTTCATCCAAAACGATGATTTTGTTATTGCTAACCAAAGCCCTTGCTAAACAGATTAATTGTCTTTGACCTGAACTATAAAGGAATATGTTTTTATAATAAATAAACATTTGTATAATTTATCATTTTACCTATAATTAAACCCATTTTCCCTTATCTGTTCATCTAAGTTCAAGAAGAGAGTTTTCAAATTAACTTTTTTTATTGCAATCCACAATTCTTCGTCTGAATGTTTGCCAGTTGGATCGAGATTCGATCGAATGCTACCTGAAATGTATTTTATATCCTTATTATCACTAATACATTTTCTATTTATTTTTTACCTGAAAACAAAATGGGATCTTGTGGTATAATAGCAATATTTGACCTTAAAAATAACAACGATAAATTCTTTGTATCAACCTCATCTATTAATATTTGTCCTTCAATGTCGTACAATCTGAACAGAGTTGATATAATTGAAGATTTTCCTGCCCCTGTCCTTCCTACAATTCCCACTCGCTCCTTGGGATTAATAACGAAGCTTATATTCTTCAACACTTTATTTTTGGTTGTTTGGTAAATTAAAGAAACATTTTTATATTCTACTTTACCATTGGTGGGCCAGTTATTCATAATTTCACCTACCAAAAAATTATATTTATATTTTTTTTTCTAATATTGTCGCGGATTAAGAAAAATTAGAGTAGATTAAATATGTGGAGTGTTATTATTACCTTTAATTTTGTTTTCTCTTTCAATATCAGTATATTCTAGAACTCTTTCAATTCCTGTCATATTATTTTCTAATTCCGTGAACTGTCTAATGACCCATTGCAAGAGACCAGTAAGCATATTAGCTTGCGAAATGGCTAAGCCTACATCTCCTGCTGAAGAATCTGTAAAAATGAAATAATGAATACTAAAAGTTTATTAGAAAAATGATATTAAGCTTAAAACCCGTACATTAAATAAAGAAAATAAAGACAAAAAATATTTATAAATATAAACATAAACTGGTTAGTGGATAGGGCTCTTAAAGTGCCACTGGGAAACAGCAATAAAATCTACATAGACACGAGGCAAATAATTACAGAGATCGGTGCCAATGTCACCCTATTTTTTGCTTACTTTTATATATTACTAATTTCAGTATAATAGCTGCTGAAAATAAAGTTGACATCATGTCCAAACTGAAGGCATAAAATCTTGAAGTGCAAATTACCATATATGAAGTTGAAGTGAAATGATCTTGATGTTTGTCAAATTCCGATATTAGCAAGGATTGTTTTTCATAAGCTCTTACAGCAGGTAGTCCTTCTAATGATGCATTAAGATATCCAATCATTGGACTTCTAGCTAAAAATAACTAAATGTATATTCATCATTCTATCTTTGTTAAAACTTTGTTTAGTTACTTGAAGCTTCTAGTCTTTTAATTGCCCTTCCAGTAGGGATATAAAATCTCTGTATAATAAATAATTTGATAACTAATAATACGGCGGGTATTATAAATACTTTGTTCACTGTTAGTATCAAATAAATAATTCCCAAGAAATTCAACGAATTCTGCAATCATAAAGTATTAGTTTAAAATCACCCAAAAATAATTTTATATTTACTCTAATTGCTTCGTATGTATTCATAGGAAGTACTTCATCCATGGTCATCAAATCTTTCGAAAATCTGTTGACAACGTTTCCTACTAAATGTTTATCAAAGAAGCTCATAAAACCGTTCAGTACTGAATTAGTCATTTTCTTATGAAGGTTTTTAGATGCTTTAAGGGCAAAATAAAAATTCATGTAAACCCGTGTTATCATCAGAACCAATGTTGCTATGATCAAAATTGAATATATACTTAATAGTTGTTCACGTTTATGAATAACTACTCCGTACACTGATGTATCTGTTCTATTTGTTAGAATGAGATCAGTAATGTTAGATTCAATATTTACCCTGAAAAAATAACTTCTCTGTACCACCGAGTAATAAAAAAAATAAGCACCATATAACTCACCACCAACTGAGAACTTTGTCTGAAAATGATAGAGCTACCTGAGTTGCCATAAAAATCGCAATTAAAATAATTAACATCGTTACACCTCCAGCATACTTATAATATCTAAAATATACACCGATGTTAACTTTGCCTTCTTTTTTATCCTCATGATATAAGTTCTTGTCCATTTTTTGTTTGTTCTCGACCAAGAGTTGAGTATTTTCATCGGGCTCTTCCGGAAATTCACTTATTTCTGTTTCCTCGTCAAAGTAGTTCATATCGATATCGTCGATATAATAAGTTATTCTTTTATCTAAAGCATCTTTTTGATTTTCTAACGACAGAGTTCTACCACCATCAACAAAAAGAATATGGTTTCCATATACCATCTTGATATGACTGGCATTGTTTGTCACTACTATAACGATTTTACCTAATAAAACAATAAATAATTTAGTAAGACAAACATATGATAATGTAAATCGTTTCTTGGAAATATCTCTTGAACCAATTTTATTCTTTATAAATTATTTTGGCTATGACCATTTGATGATGGTCCTCTGACCATGCATATTTTGCAACTTCTGATTTTAAGATTTCCGTTCGCGTTGTTTAAGTTATGTGTTTTTATTTTTACTTTCATAAGACATTCTCTGACACACAACGTAGCCCATTATTTCTCACATTCAACCAAGATAAGGGAAGGTACCATCGTTCATCAAAGTTTATCAGTTCTTAAAAACCAGCAACTTTGAACCAGAAGAGTTAATTAAGACGAAAATGATGAACCCTCTTTCTGCATTCTACTACCACCAGAATTCAATTCAAGTAGGGGGATTATTATTATAAAGAGAATGATGGACTATTAATGCATTCCTCCTATCTCCAGTCATCGACAACATCTATACGAAATGGTTCAAGGAGAAAGCAATATGACGAACATTCTTGAAACCTAAGTGATGTTGCCGATATTTATGATGTGTGAAACCATCAATACAACAATAAGCTGATTTTCTACATACATTATATTGCAAAAAAAATCAGAACAACCAAGAAAACCGAGACGTACAACCACGTACTATTTCTGATTGCCACTTTTATCTGCAGAAGGTGAACAGCCATACCACATAACCACCACAGAAAGAAATATACTGAAGATTTTACAGAAGATTCAAGAACCATCTCTTATACCAAAAAAATTTGAAAGTAGATATCACCATTATTAAAATGGACCTTCTTCATCATGGATGAACTTGAACTAAATTTGATAAATTTCTATATAAACAAGAACAAGAACGAACACCTAACAAGAAGGCTAAAGGGACGCCAAAAGTCATCGTGTGTATTTACTATATCAACGACGTGGTACAGAAAATTAAATAACTGTCACAAGTATAAAACATACTAGAGTTACAACAGGAATGAAGATACGATGGATCCTCCCAAAAACTGAAATACAGTTCTTGCAATAAATCATAGAACGTGCGTCATTCATAAATTATATTAACAAATGGACCCCTTTTATGTATCATCTCATTTTTAAAAAGTGCATACCAGCTATTTAAAATTTGTTCTTTAATGAATGAAGTATGAAGAGAAAGCATTATAAGTGGTACTAGTCTTGTTGACGCATACTTTGAATTCGCTTGACATTGTAGTATTTGAGACGTCATCATTGTTTATTTTCATTAACGATCTTTTACTAGTTTTTTAGTATTTAGTAGTATTTTTTGCGCGTTATGCATTCGTAGTTAATTGAAACCAGTTTTTTTGCTATCTATAACCTTGTTACCTTCTGTCTCAGTAAGTACATATTTTATTTGTATTCCTTATAACTAGAATATTTAAACAACAACTGATGTAATCATTAAAAACTGGTTTGAACGAGAATAGATTCTATGTAATATCGATATCATCAATATCGGAAATCTCAAAATCAGTACTTGCATGAATAGAACACTACTTAATCAAATGATAAGAGGCAAAAATCTTTTAGAAAGAAACAGTTCAAAAGAAGATTTCAAGAAGCGTCTTACATCAATACGAGGTTCAAATACCTGGGTGTATTGGTTTGTTCTGAGGAGCTTTAATCATGGGTAATGAAGAAAAATCAATACGCGAATCTGTTAAATGGTATTGAAGATATAACTTACCTTTTAAAAAATCCATGAAGCAATTTTTGAATATGTATGCATTTACTTTGCTATCTAGAGCAGACAAACAATCATCTATCAAATAAATATCACTATTCCTGTACACAGCCCTAGCTAGGTTTATTCTAGCTTGTTGCCCCTTACTGAAATTTATTCCCCTGTCTCCAACAATAGTTTGGTCACCTTTTTCTAACCTATTAATATCAACATTTAAGGCGCAAACATTAAGAACTTCGTTGTATCTTTTCTCGTCGTATTTTTGTCCGAAAAGAATGTTTTGTCTAATGGTGCTAGGGAAAAGCCATGGTTCTTCCGATGCGTAGGAAATGGTGCCATCAATTATCATTTGTCCACTAGTAACTGGATATTCTCCTAATAAGGTTTTGATTATTGAACTTTTTCCACTGCCAAGATTACCAGTTACAAGTACAATTCCTTTATTTACTTCAAAAGAGATGTCTCTTAATACTTCTGTTTCATTAATCGTGCTAGCCACGTGTCTCATTATCACTCGTGGCTCGTGAGCATCGTTCTTTCGTTCTACCAACTCCTCAGCCATTAAAAACTCTGTTAATCTCTTTACAGAAGCACGCATATCTGACAGCTGGGCTATTCCAAACGGTATAGCAACCTGAATATAAGATCTTAAATTTTGGAAATTTTGTTGAATAAAATAGACTGTCTCTGCATTTGTGAAATGGCCCGTCCAAATGTACGTCATTATTAATAGAAAAAAGGATAAACTAGTAGCTGTGGATGCTACTATTAGTACCACTGCCTTGAGGTAATAGACTGGCGAGAGGTAGCTTATTTCTGATCTAAAAATACAATAACATGAACAAAATTGAATAATAAAATGAAAAAAACTTACTTTCTGAGCTCTTTCAATTTATCTCCACAGAAATTTTCCCAAGTAAACATTTTAATAGTTTTAATATTTCTAATAGTCTCTGTTGTCATTTGAAGTCTCTCATCGGTTTTCTTAGCTGCCTGGACTCTTTTCATCGTAACCCTTTTACCAACAAACACTATAACAAATGGATATATGTACAAAATGATCTTAATTTCGCACTTACAGTCGGCACCACATTTTTTAAAACGAAAACTCACCCTGTATTGGTATAATAAGAAGATAAAATCCTATACCTCCCAAAACAGACCATCCTACCTTGTTATAAATAATAACAGTGATAACAGTGATGTGTATGACGCCAATCCACATGTCATTGACAAACGTTAGTGCATTTTCGAAAGCAAAAACGTCTTTAGTGATAAGAGTTACTATTTTTCCCATAGAAACGTTTGATAGTGCATTCGGTCCTAATTTTAATGCTTTCCTAAAAATTAATGCTGCCACTGAGGTCCTCACCTAAAATGATGTAAAAAAAATAAATTATAGTCTATGTACTTATTACAGGAGCTTTACCCTAATAGATACTTCTGTTTGAAACTGCTGAAAGTTATGGTTATAAATCGTGCTGAAAATATTCACCCCTATTAGTATGGCAGCGTTGATATAGAGGTCTTTTTCCGACACTGTAATACTTTGTTTTTGTTGGAAATAAGCTACGATTTTACTAAATGCACTGGGTGAAATGAATCTAAAAACAACGACAATACTTATTTAAGAATTTTGTAAACCTTTAGACTTTTCATTATTTTTTTAATTTAAAAAAATATAGGTTAGTGTAATATGTTCTATCTGAAAAACATTATCGTTTCAAAATCGCATTCTTTGCCGAATGTGATGCCAACCCTGTGTAGATGTATTTATCATTGGTTTACGAATAGAGGTACTTTTGCTCTAGATCTATTGATTTTTATACTTACATAATTACGGTTTTAACTGTCAACTGTACCAGCCCCAAAAAAATGTATTGCTTTCCGAAAGTGATAATCAAAGAAGTGATTAAAGAAGGCTTCTCGTGCTTTTTTTTCTCTTTAAGCCATGCATGTTCCAGATCATTTCCCAACTTTTCCGATGACAACCAAGATGGTATTTCATAAATATCTTCATCTTCAAGGATTTTTTTTCTACCCTTTTTAAAGAGACTGAATGTGTACCTAAAACAAAATGTTTTTGTAATTTGTAAACTTTATAACTTCGAGTAGTGTCGACCTCTGTGGTCGAGTGAGCGGAGAACCGACATTCGGTCCCCGAGGTCCCGGGTTCCAATCCTGGTGTGGTTATGGATGTTTTAATTTGTATATTGAAAATGTTGTACCCTTTATGACTGGTTGATATGAGATATACTTGCTCAAGAGCCAAAAAAACTTTAAGTAGTCATGGCCACGTTTTATTTCAGCAATGCTAGCAATATTAACATGGATGTTTTTTTTAACTAATATAGTCATTTCGCTGAAATTGTCGACGTGTTAATGTTACTTAATGGCAATAGTAGGGTAAAATATTAAAGTATGGTAATCTTTTCTTAGATTATTTTTGATACTATATGTACAAGATTTCCATAATTTTAGTAAAATATTTCTTATTATCTCAGTAATTATCAAATCATTATAATATTTTGTTTGTACTTTTGTTATATTTTTTGAAATACAATACCAAATAAATATTTATTAACTTTAATTAATTACGAGTACTTACCAAAATGTTATTAGAGAGAAAATCGAAGCCTTTTCTCTGGGATTCGTCTCTTTCTGGTTTCTTTTATTTGGATCCATCTTATGGTATCAAATATCAATACCATAGTCAGTATATGTCTAGCCTCCACTTATTTTTATCAATCTTATCTACGATAATCTTCTTTTTAATCAATTATATAAGTATTGAAGTCGACAACATAAAAATAATTTCAAGTTTACTCAGTTGCAAGTTGTTAAACTAAAAATAATCATGTTATCAAAGTTACTATACAGGAAGATTTCTTTATTCACATCTAAATCCGCTAAAAAACAGTCAACAACAGGAAATGTTGTCTAACAATACTCCTTGAGTTTACAATATGAAACTAACTCAATGAAAATATGATAAATAAACTATTTTAATATTTTAAACATTTTAAACATTTTCTATAAATAAACAGTATCTTATAATGTTCCTGATTCGAGAGTTTCTAGAAATATAAAAAGATAAAACAGGTTTTATACAAGAGGATACTGCTCTCAGTATTATTTTCTATATGTCTATTTAAGGTAATATCATATGGAAAACTTTTTTGTTATTAATTTTAACAAAAAAAGTTATTGATAAAAAGATTTGCTTGGTCTAAAATTCAAAATGCAACCCACAATTTTCAAATTTGTTAATACAAATAAAGGTAATTAAATCTGGAGTCATTTCCTAGAAACCTTGTAGACAACTGCAAAAAAATGGTATGTACTGATTTCAACTTAGGCTTTAGATGGTAAAAAACTTTTTATGAAGAAGTTTTTTTTAATTAATAATAAAAAAGATTTCCATATAATTCCAACTTAAGTAGACACACTATATGACAATGTATAAGTACAACCTAAAAGATCTATCGCTTTGCAAATTGAGTATGTTTGGAAATATTTTTAGAATTCAAAATAATTATCAAGAATCAAAAAAATGTAGATGATATTATACTTTTCACCAAGCATGTAATATATGTTATTACCCATAATAGCCATGCAAGTATACTACAGTATTTCATGACTAAAAACTCTAAAAATATATAAGTTTTGGAAAAAATTTAGAAAAATGCAACTCAATTTATTCTCATTTAAATGCTTATTTTTCTAAAAAAAAAAGAACTAATGAAGCAACACTTTCCGTCTAAAAAATGTTGTCCTGTTTATTTCATTATATGTAGTTTCATATTAAGCCATTTTGTTTAAATATGACTAAGTTCTGTTAAAAGTTTCACGTTTATCTGATAAATCAAAAGCAATACAAAAATAGACGTGGTGCAATATAGTTAGTAAATATTAATTATAATACAAAATTATTGAAACTGGTTTAGTATTTAGAATTTTGCTGTATTAATTCCCAGATTATTTTATTTGTTCCTCGCATTAGAATATTGTATCGTTCTGTATATCAACGATAATTTCCTTGTGACATTGGTTATATAAAGCCATTATTGATATTTAATTTACACAAACACATTACTAATATTTACCCGTACATCTAAACCAAATCTTTCTGGGAAATCCATAAAATATGCAACATAATAAAGAGAGAGAGTGATGAGATGACATTTTATATAGAATGAGTAAAAACGTATATTTCAATTTTGTAAAACAACTTAACAATCTTTTTTAGACATTTGAGGAATAATTTCATTATACAAAAGTCTTTCACTTAATTCCCGAAAAAGAAAAAATATTTACGTTGGTAAAAATATTTTTTTTTTAATATAATCTCCCATAAGATCTTACTGTATGTTCAGCGATGTTCCAGCTTCATTATATCGTTGTTATAATGATTTTTCAGAAGGTTTTCATTCGATGTTACCTTCTCAATTTAAGAAAACCACTTAGATTTTTTTATGGAACAAATGAACTCTGATCGAATCCAACCAGATAAAAAATACGTATGTTTAAATGATCTATGAAATTCCGTATAGACAAAACAAACTTACAAGAAGATACTTTTACTACAATTGTACAATGACGTTTAATTACTCTATTTTGCACTGAATTCTTCTCTTCTCTTCTCGTGGAAATTAGAAGAAGGAAATATGAAACGGAAACCTCGAAATATATATATATATGAAGAAAATTGTTGAAAGATAATAGGTAAATTTGCATTCGAATGTTTAGTGATTAAATTCAATATGAAATCAGAATAATTTGTATGTTAAAAGCAGGAATACGAAATTGACGGTCTTGAAAAAATCGATCCCACAATGTGCCAAGCAAATATTTAATATTCCTATTTTTTTAAACATATGTATATTAATATAGATTTACTTTTTAAATATTTGTTTGTTTGCCGCTAATACTGATATGATATACCAACCTTAAGCTTATTCCGTGTGTATTGATTCAACTTTTTTAGTCACTTTTAACATTTTTTAAGCAACATTGAATATATTTCAAATATTACCTAATTGACACTTTATTAGACACTCACAACAAAAATTGTTTAATGTTTCTTTAACAATCACTAATGATAGAATATATTGCGTTTAATAATATTATTCTTAATCATAAACTGCACATAAAAATTATATAAAAGATAATCATTTCCAGTTTAAAAATTTGTGTAAACATAATTTCTCGGAAAGCGTGGTTGGTATTAATGGTGGTTCTTATTTTATGGATAATTACAGGAAATTTTTTTTATATGTTTATATATTTTAAAATTTTAAATTTATTTAGGACTTCCAATATAATAGTAGGATTTTACTTGATAAAAATAACTGCTATAATTTAATACTATTGTAGTATGAAAATGCCAAAGTAACTTTAGCGCTTGTTTTTCTAATTTTATTTACAGATGAAATGAAGGTAGATTTTTCTACTACGTAAAAATGCTAACTTTTTAAAAATTAGCCATCGTGTATATCAAAAATTTTTTTATTATAAATGAATTATAAACAATTTCACGAATATTAAAAAAAATGTCTTAAAAGTTGAAAATTTAAAACCTTTGTATACGTAAATTAACTTCGGTTTTCTTTTAAACTGCTATTTTTACAGTTTTCATCACTGTTTACAGATTTTCGATCATTTTCTGCATCAAGCTTAAAATATGAAAGTAAAAACCTTGCTTTTTTTTCTTTTCGATAAATATTTTTTCAAAAATGTTTGAATTTTGATAGATATCCTCTTCTCTACAATGAGTCAAGTGACTAGAACAGAAACCGATAACCTAGTGAAGCAGATTAATAAGATAATGCATTGAATAAGTTTTTGGGGTAGTTAGTCACTCGAAGTAGCTTTTCAAAGGAAATGATTGCTTGTTTTGTGTCTGAAAATGTCGCTACTATCTCTTTAGAAAATCGCAGAATAGTGAATATTAAGTATTACACAACTATTTGTTTACCAGAAGTTTTCTCTGAAATGAGAAAAATCAATAGTCCAAACGACTTGCAAACATTTGCAAAAATCAAAAATCATTTGCCATCTTCAGATTGGAAAAAATATTATGACTACTGACTTATACCTATGAAAAAGTGAATAAATTGTTAAGGCGAATATTTTGAAAAGCAATAAAGTCACTTTTTGAATTCTAAACGTTTTTGTTTGCGTGTATTTCGAACTTAAAACAGCAGCATTTGAATTATACCAAAAAACTGTGGCCATATCCTTATTGGCATTCACCTTATCCTTCTTCAGCTTGGACTTGCCTAGAAAAACCCACTGTTTCAACTATTCCTAGATCTCAGATGTATTCCGATGGATCCATCTTGCATTCATGATTACAAAAAATGATGCAGAAAGTAGTTTTTATCGTAGTTGAACATCGCCAAACACTCCCCCTCAGATATACTAACTGCACTTTTTCCAATCCTCAATATATGCTTTTTGGTATGGTCTTGAGCTCTTCCAGCGATGCGGTCTTTATCTCCTCAATCGTTGCAAATCACCATCCTTTCATGGGTCTTTTCAGTTTTGGGAATAGGAAAAGTCACAGTGGGCTAAGTCCGGTGAATAAGGTGACAGAAGCATGATTGCTGTGTTGTTTTTGCTCTAGAACAAGCAACGATGTGTGAGCAGGTGCAAAAGCCGTGAATTGTTTTTCCACAAATCCGAGCGTTTTCTTCGGATTGCTTCACGCAATTTCTTTCTTCACTGTATGAACTTTTGGCAAGAACTGATAGTGCACCACGCCATTATAATCGAAAAATACAGTGAGCGAAACCTTCACGTTTGGCCGAACTTGGCATGCTTTTTTCGGTCGTGGCTCTTCTGGTCGCTTCCATTGGGATGATTGGGCTTTGGTTTGTACGTCTTAACCATTTACAAATGTTTCATCACCAGTTATAACCCTTTTGAGCAAATCTGGTTCGTTGTTGACGTCATTCAACAGCTCTTCAACGATGCTCATGCGACGGTTCTTTTGGTCAAAATTTAGCAATTTGGGAACAAACTTCGCTGACACACGTTTCATGCCCAAAACATCCGAAAAAATTACATGACATGAGCCAACTGAGCATCTCGGTCTTCAGTGAAGAGCTTGTACCACTTGTAAACATTTTTTTTGATCAAAGTAGATTCGCCAAATGCCACAGACAACATTTCAAGTGCGTTGGAGCATTTAATTTTATTTTTCACACAAAATTCAATTGAGATTCTTTGATTAATTGTTTTCTATAGCAAAAAATCGCTAAGCATACGAAGTCACCTTTTTTTTAATTCTTCACTCATTTACGTGAGATCATACACCGTCAACAATCTAGTTTACCGTAACTCGCGAATATGTCAATTACCATACCATGGATTTTATCCACCATTTTTGGTTCTGTCCTCTTTTGTCAGCTGTCCAATTTCAATCCGAATTGCAAAAGATATTCACTGTGTTAAACACAAATAAATGACACAACTGGCTGAAAATTTGACAGATGTCAATTCGAGCATAGTATTTAGGAATCATAATACTATTTTGATACTGGTGGCCATCTCTTATATAATTAAGCCGATCACTTTTCAATCCAGCCTAGCACAGCGCTCTAGAGACTCTTCTCGCTAACCTAGTATTCTTCTTAGTTTACTAAAGTGAATATAATGATAATTGGCACTTACCTACGATCGTTTCATTTAATTAAATTTCTATAATTACATTTTTATAATATTTAATTTATAACCCATCGGCACTTTGTCCAAATATTAGCGTGTACTAACTGTTAAAAATACAAAACTATTTTTATGAGTTAATTAGTAAACGTAAAATATGTTGGAACCGATAAAATTAGGATAAAACTACATTGTTATATTTGATTGCAATTTTTACCCGCATTTTTAAATTTTTGCATGATCAAATGAGTATTAATTCGAAAAAATAACAAAAGATTACATCATTACACAATCTGAATTTCACGCTTAGATATTCGGTATGTAGGCATTTAATTAGCGCATAAATACCTTGGATTAAAGACTCGCTTTACTCCTTCATTTTGACACGCGAATAGTTTTTTCCTATTTTAACTAGGCCATGATATAAGTTAGTAACTGTCGTTCTTAATTTCCATGGCCTGCACGGTCCCCAGACTTAACACAACGTTGCTGATGCCACTGTCAATTAATAAATATAAAAATATTTTAAAAAATACCTTCAAACTTTCTGTCAAAAAATGTTGTCCACTCGATATATTTATAATTTCATAGTTTATTCTATTTTTTAGAATTAAAGTTAAAACTGCTTAGTTTTTCTGGGCTCGGAGTGACTAAAAAAAATGACAAATATACGATTCTTTATTTTTAACATATATCCTTAATATTTCTCGTAAATTTGCCAAATCCTCTTAAGTGAATTCATATATATTTGTAAAAGTGTGTACAAGTTTTTCATACTTCCATTTTACAAAAAATGTTTTTGATATATTTGAACTTAATCATTTTTTGAAATAACAAACATGGTGCCGACTTATTTGTTAGTTAACTTGATAGCCGTTGTAATGCCTGGAGAAATTCATAATCGTGTTGAAGAATTACCCTTCAGTTTTCCAGAAAAAAGAGAGGAAGAAACTAACAATAATACAGAAAAAAACAAGGATTCTCAAGATGGAAATAAAAAGAAAGTGCAAGTAGGTCTTTTTTATGTGGTTTATAATTCGTTTTTTTTTTGTTGAGACGAGACTTTTGTAAAATTTTAAAAACATTTTTGTTTATTGTGCATTTTATTTTTATTATTTGATCTAGTCACAACAGGCGTATTTGCGTATAGTTTTTAAATTTACATGCCACTTATTTTTAAATTGAAGCGGCTTTTATTGTTTGATAGATACATCTTGTAACCTGTTTTAATAAAATTAGTCTTTCACTTGTATAATTTCTGTAATTTTATGGTAGAGATATTTAATCATATTTACTTAAAACATTTTTTATGTTCAAATACATTTTATCATCAACTATGTATAGACTATATTACAGAAAATATAAACCTTTTTTTGTTAATTGTAGTGCTTGAATTGCGAAATTTGCAAAGTGAAAGTTACCAGTGCCAAAATTTTCCAGCGACATCTGGACGGAAGAAAACACAAACTTAGAGCCGAGCGTCAGGGGAAAGAATTTAAATGTGAATTATGTGATATTGTAGCTAATAGCGAAATTCAGCTCGACATTCATTTGAAGAGTAAGTTCTTAAGTTTAGGATTACCATTGATTTACAATAGATAGTGTACTGGACCAAGTACACTACATTGTGGAACACCTATTTAAATTTCTTTTAATTCACAACGAAAATCCTAATATGTACATTATAAAAAAACATTATTAAAACGAAATTAAGATGAACTTAAAACAATATTAATTTAAATAACAAAAGCAGTTTACAAGAAAAAAATGTATGCTTCCAACGTCAATAAAAATACATATTTTATATACCTCACGTCGTAGGGTGGAAATAAGTATTTTTATAGCCTTTGAAAACACAAAACCATTTTGAAAATAATAAAGATCTTTCTAAGATATAACATGCTAAATGTGAATGCAATAATAAAATCTTGAAAACAACGAATAAAATTTTTGATCACCTCTGGAGAAATGGCCTACATTACATGACGTATTCGATCTTTAATATCATTCAAGTTAGTTAGTCTGTTTACATAAACGCGGTCTCTTAGCCACACAAAAAAATTCAGTGGATTCAAGTCTGGTGATCTTGTCGATCATTGAATTACACCTCTTCAACTAACCCTTCTCTGTAATTGTACGTAGTTGCTCAATCTTGTTGAAAATATACGTTTATATTTGTAAATAAATTGTTTATTTCAGGTTTAATTTGTTGTTGGAGAAGATATATGTATATTGTTATGATATGGCTTTGATTAGTGTGGAATGAAAGTCATTTTTGTTCCATTTTCTATTCGTATATGGTATAACTTACTGATGTAGTTTTCAGGTGGAGTCTCTGGCATCTTGCTCTGTTGTTTAACCTGTTTTGGGTTGTATAGAATACGTATAAAGCAGGTCCAAATACAGTTCCTTGCGGCACTCCTGTTTGGATGTCGTTCAAGTCTGAATAGGCTTCTTGTTATTTGATTCTAAAGAGTATTTTTAACATAAAAATTTTAAGATTTCTACATGCATTTTATTGAGCTTGTAAATTATCACTCATGACAATGCCAAACCTTTTTAAAGGAAATCAAAGTAAAAAGTTCAACATTTTTTCTGTTTCTATTATACCTGTTATTTGATGAACTTGATCTATAATGGAGTGCTTTTGTCTAAATTCAAACTGACAATCAGAAGTCATTTTGATTCTTTGGAGTATTGGCATTATTCTTTTAGGCAAAACTTTTTCAAATAAAAGATGAAAAGATAACTTCTTGACATACGTTTTCGATAATCTTGAGCAATCAATATCAGTATCTGTGTTTTTCTTTTTTTTGATAAATTTGACATTATTCTAAAATTATATTTAAATACTGTACCTAGTTTAAGTTTAGCTTATTAATTACAAATAAGACCAAATCAATTTTACACTACTTACACAAACAATGCTTTGGTTTCAGTGCTTTCTACTGTTGTTTGTTCTAACTAAACCATAGGAAAACCAATAATAGTGCTAAATAAAATTAGATTAATAGAACTCCACTTTTCTAAAGTAGATTCTCAGTAATATGGTACGGCATTTAAAAAAAATAAGATGCAAGAAACAATATCATACCTCATCCTACAATTTCATAGTAATAACCACTCGTTTCAAAGAAAATATCTTATGCCAGACATTTTCTCAGCCCTGTAGAATTCACTAACTAAATAACATGTGGACTTCCTATTACAAAGTCGATGCGACTATTTTAGACAATTGCAAATTGTTTTTGTTATACATCAGTCATAGTTTTAGGAATAGTAAAACCGTTTGAACAATGTTTTATGAGTTTATGTGCTACGTGTGGCATTGTGAACAAGTCTTCAAGCAAAGCTCTGTCAATACCTCTGATATCATTTAGAAAAGAGTAAAAGTATCTTTTTTATGACAAATCAATATTTAAACAGCGTCTTTTTTCAGGTGTGAGGCATAAAACGAAGTTGCAGAGAAAGAATTATCCTCATTTGGCTAGTTTTAATTTTTTATTTTCCAAAATATCGTTGCTTATTTTTGTCACTTTTATTTGCATACTTTTAAATTTATATTTGTTATACAGATCTTTATATTCGTAAAAATTATTTGCAACATTTTGTAAAAATTTTTACCATCTATTTATTATCGTTATTTAATTTTTTTGTATTTGTTTGTAAACTTATAAAAATTTTATTGTCTCCAGCATGGACAAATTTAAAATATCAGATCAAAATGTTTTGATTTCTCTTAGGACTAGTAATAATAATATTAAATTATCAAAAATATAATAAAGCCAACAATCAAATACTATTTTTTATAATTATTTTCGGATAATTATTTTAGTATAATATTTGGTTATGGAAAGCAACATTTTTGTAACAATTGTATTTAGCACTCTAGAGAATTTAAATAATTTTATTAGATATTAGAACGTACTTATTTAAATTTTTTGGCAATCATATAGTTAAAATAAGTAAAATTATCAATTAAATAAAAAATTATAATAGTTACTTTTCATTTGTCACTAATTTTATTAAATTTAAAACAAATATCTGGTTTATAATATAAAATGAAATAAAAACTACTACCAAAATCAAAAGTATTTTATTTATACGAAAACAATTTTTACTATTAATAAAATTTATGGATAATGGATAAAAGGCAATTACGCCTGAATATTTTTGTATATACTATTCACATTTAAAACAAACACATTTTTCCAAAAAAAAATAAAGGAAAAATGTATAATATTTTTCTATCAAAATAAGTCTCTACCTTCACCCCATTGATATTTTCTAATTTACACCATCCTGGCCTGATTTGATAGTAGATATCATCTACATATAAAAAAATGCATTTATTAAAAAATTATATATCTTTTGTCTCGGTGCAAACAAAAATGTAAACTACACCAGATCAGCAAACATCCTGTTTTATTTAATTTCATGGTTTTTGTAATCTTCCTAATACCTAAAAATAGTAACATTTTTCAATATGGAAAGTAGGGACGTAAACTATATTTACAAAAAAAAAATTGAAATTTCTTAAAAACAACAACCAAAGTTTACCTTATTTTTTTGAATTAATAAAAATTAAGATATTTTTTAAAGAGCATTTTTTGTCGACTCTGTATAATGAAAAATTGTTTTTAAAATGCCCATCATAAATGCTTTTTATGTCTCATTAGTGGGTAATCGGCAAAAGCAGGATTATTATATGAAGCAATATTAAATACCATAGTAAATTTTAACTGAATAACAATAAGAGTCAAAAGATCATGAGACACATACATTATAGAGACCGAATGAAAATGTAACAAAATTTAATTAATTTTATGTTTATGGTATAAAAATATAATCGGGACGTTAAAATTTCTATGAAATTAGGGCAAAATGACTATACTCTCCAAACCATCCAGTATATCATACCGATATGCTACATTGGTTAAATTGAAAATAAAAGTAAATTTAAAATAAATGATTTAAATCATGAGATATTAAAAAATATTTTTACATTTGTTTCATCCTCTTATACTAATAAATAATTTTAAAATAAAATGGTCATAATATTTAATACTTCTTAGAATTTCTAGTTATAAAACTACTACAAGCAATTATGCACTAATAAACATATGCAATAAAATTGAAAATTTCAATAAAACACTGGAATTTTAAGAAACAATAACTTTTTATTTTTTAACACATATAAATTTTTCAAAATATTTAGAGTAAGTCATTTAAAATCAACAAACTAGTATTTCGGAACTACTCACATTTTGATACATTTAAGAAACAGGAACGACGACGTTTTTTTAATCTTTACCGTTCCAACTTTCTTCATTTAATTAATTTCTTTATTTACACCCTAAATTTGAACTTATTTCACTATCATATTTTGTAAACTTTGTTTACATGTTTAAATGTATCGAAATATAAAACACCACCGCTTATTTTTTTTTATATACTAATCAAATGTCTATTGGATCGTATTACAAAATAATTTCATTCTTAAAATGTGGGCTCGTACCAGTTTTAGAAGAATTGGTCGGCAGGCGCTGCATCGGGATCATCAGTCGGTGATGTTCCCTCCTGCATTTCCTTGAGGATTTCATTTTGTAGCCGGATATGATCCCGCAACTCATTGTCAAAGTTACCCTCTTCCTCGACAGCCGGTTCCTCCACGTGGACCATATTGTTAAACGCATCGTAAATGTCCGCCCTTTGCTCTAAAATCTCTCTGACGATGTCACAAAGAATGTCTCTGCTGCTAACCATTTCTTGTAATTCTGAAGTTACCTCTTTCACCAACCAAGGCATGAACGAGTCTTCAAGATCTTGTTTGATACTATCCATGAGGAATCCATCTGATTCCAGACCTTCCAGGACTGAGGGAAGTAAATCAGCCATGTAGCCTTGCATTAATACAGAAGCGGCTATCTTTTCTTCCATTTCCTTCTGGCATCTGAGACCTTCTTCGAGTTCCTCGATTCTTCTTTCTTTTTCGAGGACCAATCGCTTCTCCCTTTCTTCCAAACGCAGCGCTTCTGCTGTCTCGACGGCTCTTACTTCGAGGAACTTTCGTTGCTGTTCTCTAAGAGCTGCCAATTCTTCTTCTTCTAGGACTTCTAATAAACTTTGTTCTATAGTTTTACCCACTAATACTTCAAGTATAGGTTGTACTTCCTTATCGAAGTCGAAGAGATCTCCAGGATAAATTTGTGTCTCAGCGTCAGCTCCAGTTTTTGCAGGAACATAAAAGGGTGATACTGGTCTTTCTAAGAACAGATCTGTTTGGGTACAAATATCAGCTACGGGAGGACTTACGAATATTTCTTCCAAGTAATCTTCGGTTTGTATACGTTCATGTTTCCTACCTTGTACAGCAGGTGGTGACCCAAGTCTTAGATTGGATGTTTTTATAGTTTTAGCCGCTTTAGCTCTTAACTTAGCTCGACGTTGAGCTTCAGCCGCTCTCGCTGCAGCTGATTCTCCATCTCCGCCTTGGCCTTTGTTAGCTCCAAAGTTGCTTCCTCGGAAAATTCTTCTTTCGAACATAACGTTGGTGTACGGTGCGTCTCCTCTGAGCATTTTCCTATTTGAGTAAAGAGCCCTGGGGCTGCTGGAAAACATGTATTCATTTTTAGTGACTTGTGTTGCACTACTCGATTTTTTGTGTAACTCCAGTGTAATATTTTCTTTTGAAGGGGGCTTCGGTTGGATGTTTTTCCGTTGAGACGGTTTATCTTCAAGAGTCATGATTCAATTTGATTTTTAACGACACAAAAATATATTTTTCAGGTACATAAATGTCACATAATGACAGTAACGTTTGTATTAAGTTATATATATATATGATATGAGTGTTCTTTGTTTACTTTAACTTCACGACACCATAAAATAAGCCTGTAGGTTAGATTTTCGTCTTTTTTTCTTCATTTATTTCGTCTATTGTCTTCTTATTTATTGCTTCCTTCTAATTTACAAGTATTCGCGTTTGCCATTTGTGATTTTTCTACACAAAATTCACTAATTGCACTTTTGCGCTTTCTTTCTACTTGGAAGTGCTTACACTAAAAGTTTGATCGATAGCAAACAGTTCATTCATGCAAAGCAACTGAATAGGCGCAATTTTGATTGTAATAATAACACTTCAATAAGACTGTTTCACAACTGAAAGTTCTAAATCTAAATGAGTACGTTTTATAAAAAGTTTGTTTACTTTAACCCAAATAAATATTTTACATAATAATTTGGCCTAATTTTTGGGAGTTTGATCGATATAGTTTATTTATACATGGCAACTATAATCCCTTATTCTCTAGGGATAGAATTAATAATTTTTAATTGCCATCAATATATTGTTGGTTTAATAATTTCTGAGTTATGTTTTTTTATTTTTAGTTTTATATAATTTAATTGGTATTGGCGATTCTATTTTTCATAGCATGTACACGTAAATTTGTTCTAAATACGTAGTGCAACGCAAGTTTAAAAAAAGTAATAACTTGAAGAAGAAGGAGAAGTCGAAAACACAGACATTAAGATCTGGATCTACTACTATTAGTGTATTTCTGATACTGGAGATGGCTCTGACGTCCAGTGCAATTTAAAATTTATAATCAGGAATTACAGAAATCTTCAATACATCCCTTGTGTATATTTGTGGCTAACAAATGTTAATTAAATATTCTTGATGGTGTATCTCTATATCATTATCAATTAAGCTTGTTGTACGTTTCTTATACAGGGCATCCCCGAAAATGGTGTGTTCCTTAAAGGTTCTAAAAAATTTGAAATAAAAGAAGAAACTGTTTTTTTGTAATTGCAAATAATTTTATCAAATTTAAATAAAAAAGACTGAGTATAATTATAATGTATCAAGAAGATATATCACATTGATCTCATTGAGATTTGGACATGCTTACTACCAGGCCTATTTATTTAAAATTAATGTTATAAATTTAGACCTATATGAATTTTGTAGAACCACAGATGACTTAAATTGCATATTCTTTGGCTGTAGCAAATACCAAAATCAAACAGAGAACTTGATTAAAAAATTAATATAATAAAACTAATCGCTACCTCTAAAAATGAACACTTCAAAACGAAAAATAATTATTATAAATGGTAGGTACCAAGGATCACTAAAATATTTGCTGCAGAAGAGTCGAGCTGGAATATTTATTAACTATGGACTACTTGGGAACAAAAATTAAAAAAGGTGTGAATTTGGTTAAAGAGATTTTAAGCAAAACTAAGAAGGAAATACAAATATATTAACAAATAAATTAAGCAATATTGGAGAAGAAGGAAATCAACAAAGAAACCATATACTCTTAGTTGTACCAACTATGATATATGGAAGTGCAACTTGGCCAATAACACAAAGATATGAAAGCAGACTAACAACGACAGAAACGAAATATCTTAGAATCATGCAGGAAAAACAAAAAGAGATAAAATTAGAAACGAAGACATAAGGCAGAGTTTAAATTAAAAGTCAAATATGTACTAGGTACATGCACATAATGAAAGCAGATTCAGAAGAGTAACTGAATCAAAAAATAGAAGAATAGGAAGACCAAGAAAGAACATGGAAGAATTAGCACAGATAAGAGAAAAGACAATCAGTGAATTAAATCAGGTGACAAGAGATAAGAAGAGTGGAAAAAATGGACGGAAACTCCAATTCAGCTGATGTCGTGAGGCATAAGGTATATAAATATAGATCTTTTTTAATTTAGTTTGGCCTTCATTTTCTTAATAATACACACACTATCGTTTTTTATTGTACGTCGTGGGTTTTCAAGATCCTCAATGTATTTATACCAGCTTCCGCTTCTTCGTAGCTTTTATTTAATGGTTAACAAAATAATGCCTGCTTCAAGTTTTGTCATAAATCTTTCCGAAGATTTATTCTTATCAGAAGTGTTTTTCGAATTGAAATAATTTTAGAGATATGCGCTTTTCTTCACGCTATCTTTCCTATATGTTATTTAAGATTTTCTCATTAGAATAAAATGAAAACAACTACAAAAACTTAACTATTTTATTAAAACGATATTCAACAAAAATCAAACAATTCTTACAATAAATAAATTTCATAAATAACAATTGTCTCAATAACTTTTCAGTGGAGGAAGAACACACAATCCTGAGTATTCTTTATGTAGGTACATTTTTCACTTAAAATAAGTAAAAAAAGAAACTAGTGGCAGTTTTAAAAATGTCCAATAGCACTAACAGTTTTTTTGAACAATGAAAGTAATAAATATTGATTTAAAAATTTTAAGGACAACTTTTTGACTCTCTGAAAATTATAACAATTTTTTGTTAATACTGCACGAAGATAACTTTTCCACATGTTTGTATAGTTCGCTAATTAAAATAATCCTTGTTCTGCTCAAATTGTGCTACTGGAAGTTTTAAAAACTGGACGTAACTGCGTGCAACCAACAGTGCTCCATTTTTTAATTAAATATAATTACGTTTAATGCCGTTTATAAAATTTAACTTTTTTTAGTATGGATTCCTATTTACGAGACATCACTCAAACGTAACCATATTTTTCGACCAAAAATGGACAACACTACAATTTTAATAAAAATAATTTATAAGCCTCCTCCGCTGCGCTCTACCGACACTTTCTTCTTTAGTAACTCTTTTTCTTGTTTGATTTCTTCTAATTCAGCCATTCTTGCAAATCTCGAATAAGCGACGTGTCCAGATTTGATAGCGGACATCATCTAGAAAATATACGTTTATTTAAAAAAAGCAAAAATATTTTTAAGTTAAGCATTAAGTAAAACATTTGGCGGCTGTAAATATAGAAATTTGACTATTTATAAAAATATAAACAATAAAACTCAAACTATACTGGGTGAGTCCCGATTATTCCTTTTGGCATTTGTGCCTAAGAGAGTGAGTCAAAGTCTCAATTTTAATTGTTATTGACGCATGTAACATCGCGTGCACATTTTAATTTATTTTTCGATAGCCTTAAATTAATAGGAATTAAAGTGAACAATAACATGTCATAGAACTTTAATTGAATGACCATTTCCACTATCAACTGGATTTCTTGATCACTTAAAATAACATTTTATACAATTAGGGGTAAAACCAATTCCCAGAATACCCGATAAGCTAATAATAATTTACAAAAAAATTTTATAATGCTAATTTTTGCAATAAATTTAAAAACAGTAACATATTTGAATATAGAATGAAGAGACCTTTCAAATGATCAATTACAAGCCCCTATTTCCCGTTCCCATTTGGAGATTACAACTGTCATGGGGATTAAATGTAGGAATTAAGTTTTTTCGTTGCAGGATATTATTTCATAATATAAAATTGACGTTTTTTGGGATTTTTTTATAAATAAGCACAATATTGAAATAATTAATTTATACCATTTGGCTGTTCCACTCTGTATAATATATGCGCCTTTAAAATCTTGAACAGCAGACACTTTTAAGGAGTACTAAAAAATATTTCTACATGATTGTGATTAGATTAGTGAGTCATTTTAATACATTGTTGTATATTACATTATATCATTTTATTTTTAATATTTATTTATTGATAAATTAAAACCAAATTAGTAATCATAAAAAATGTCGAAATAAATTAAATATAAATATTTTAATTCTGAAAGTTATCACAAAAAATACAAGACAAAATTTACTTTAGAACGAAACGTACATAATTATTATGTAATGCTTAGTTTCTAAAGAAATGCAAAAAACATGCCATGCCAATAAATGTTGAAAAAGAAGCAGAAAGTATCACTCCAAACACCAAGAGTGAATTTCTCAGAAATTAGAAAGTATATTTTTTTTTATATTTTTTATAAAGGACTAAAAGTTGCTATGTTTGTAAGTGCTAAATACATGTTAACGTGTTAAACAAAATATAAATGCTTGCTACATATTAGCTTAGAATTTTTTTATCATTGCTATTTCTATTAAAATATATTTAAACAAAATCGTTGTAATTGTGTGGTATGATCTTTTTTGGAAAAGTTGATCCTAAATTTTAATGTAAGCTGATTTAATTTAATTACTTTTGTTTTATTGTAACAAATATTTTAAATCGTACAACATATTTCTTACTTTCTGAGAAAACGGAATACGTCGATTTAAACATCCTGTAGATATACAACGTGCGATAAAAGTAGGGAATTCATTTTTGGTATGCATATAGGAAAATATGTAATGAGAGTTCGATGTTTCTAATTGTACACCATTTTCAGTAAAAAAATCTCTCTTCTACTTCTTTCAAATATGTTCAAAATATTTGCTAGGAAGAAAAGAAGAAAATGATGTACAATTTTAAACAAAAAACGATGTGTTTATAATTTTTCAAATATACATAGCCGAATGAATCAATTTCTTACTTTTGGCACGCGGTGTATTAAAATATTGCAAACAAAATAAAAGATAAAACTTCAAAGGGCAAGTTCAAACCTGCAAATATTCATCAAGTTCAACTTGTCCGTTCATATTTGTATCTATTTCTTTCAGAATATCGTGAAGTTCCTCACCACTAACATTTTTCTCACCACTTTCCTGTAAAAATAAGATTATTAGCAAAATCTGTTTTCAAAACTTACTTGTAAATAATCTGCTAACTCTATCATGCCATTAAATGTCACGTTGATGTCGCTTTGGAGAGAATGGATTTCATCATCAGTTAATTTAATACCTAGAGCCTGGAAAAAATATGGTAAAATTCGAAAATTAATGACAATATAGTTATAGGTACCAAAGAATCCATTCTTACAGCTTTCAAAAAATATCCCATTTTTTAAATAAATCATTAACACAATACCTACTTTGTAGTTATACAATATATTTTCTGTTCGTTAAAAAACTATTTTTTAATTACATTTTGGCAAGAAAAAAAAATTATTATCCTGTTAAAGAACTGTAAAACACATTTTAAAATTGTATGATAATAATAATTGAATTACAAACCTTAATACTTCTCCTAATGTCATTAATTGATACATATCCTTTTCTATCTTTATCAATATATTGGAACCTCTTAATATACAGTTGTATCTCTTCTTTGCTCAAATTGATTGGAATCTTATCTCTACTTGCACGATTGACATTTTGACCCATTTCATTTTGCAGGAATTCAGAAGCTTCTTTGATTTGTTTAGCTTTTTCGGCTAAAATAAAAACAGTTTTAAAAGAAAAGAAAGCAATAAAAATGATAAAAAGCTCACTAAAACAACAAACCATCAAACTAAAAATTCGATATAATGATGTATTTTATCATCCTGCATATATTTGATTCAGATTTACGTCATAAGCCCTACCTTCAGACCACCCAAGTTCTTCTGCCATAATATTTACAATATCTGGTAAAGCCTCCTGAGCTGCTTGTACATTTAGAAAAGCTAATCTAACTCTTCTGGCTATCATATCAATAGCGGTTAACGCATATTCCTTAACTCCATACCTAACTTCAGCGTCTATGTATGGAAATTCTGGATGGAGTTTCTTGCCAATTATAGGCCACCTTTTACCTAGAAACAAACAAGAAAAAATATTATTACTCACTAGAAAACTACAGTTAGATTTCCAGTACGTTCCAACATCAAATTGTCGAGGTTGCAAAAACTACCTAATTAACCTGCCCAGCTAATGGTA
The DNA here is from genome assembly GCA_951812935.1 of Hermaeophaga mercurialis. Taxonomy (NCBI): domain Eukaryota; kingdom Metazoa; phylum Arthropoda; class Insecta; order Coleoptera; family Chrysomelidae; genus Hermaeophaga; species Hermaeophaga mercurialis. The sequence goes on along the minus strand of OX638362.1, from coordinate 17,435,569 downwards.
TCAGCACATGGGTCAAGAGATTTTAGGTCGGTACATGCCGGGATACAACCCCGGATCAATTCCAATACAAACACTATTTTAACTTGCTATATCTACCTTAAACAGAAAGACATTGTGTTACCTGTTAAGGAAGCCATTTTGGCAACAGTGAAAGCCTTATCACCATATGATTTAGCCAAGTGCTGTGCAACTTCACATTCGAGTCCAAAATCTTGCACCAAACGGATATACATGGTAGGTGTCCAACCATGAGCTCCTACGAGTTTCATCATATCTGTTTGGCAGGAGAGGTATGCGGGTTGTAAATTTGCACCTTAAGTAAAAAATTAAATTTGGTAATTTGGAAGATTAAATAAGTATTTGCTTACTTTTAATAGCTTCGTCTATTGTTTCAGAAGCCATAGATCGGTATGTCGTCCACTTTCCACCGGCGATTGTGACTAGACCTGAAGTACTGACGTGAACTATATGATTTCTAGCTAAAGACTGGGTGTCAGGTTTATTTGGATCAGAAACAAGAGGTCTTATACCGCTCCATGCTGATAATACATCTCCTCTTCTAACTATAATAAAATATTGGATATCCTTTAATTTTAATTTGCTTAGCAAATCCAGGAAAAATTTATAATTCGAGCATACACAACCTACCTTCAACATCTGGGTTAAGATAATTTTTAACTTCCTCCAAAATAAACATGATTTCATCTTCGGTTGGTTTAGGATTGTGCGTCACCTTACAAGGTAAGTCGGTAGTTCCTGCAATCGTATGTCGCTGCCATGGCAAAAAGAAAATTACCCTACCATCGCTAGTATCTGGATCAAGAAGGCCCATCTGCTCTGGACTGTAATATCCTGTATAAATATAATTTTAGATATACTGAAGTCGTTCGAGTCTTTTCTAGTTTTGTACCTGGTAAAGTGATATGTACACCGCTACTTGGAGCACAGATTTCCCTAACGTTGGGATCATCCATTTTTCTAATACTGTCTGTAAAAGGTCCTGTAGCATTAATAACACATTTTGCAGGTATGCTCCAAGTTTTTCCAGTTAATTCATCTTTGACGTTGACTCCGCAAATTTTTTCTTTGCCGTCCTTCTTTTCCTTAATCAGACTGGTAACAGTTACGTGATTAGCGATGGTAGCACCATTTAAAGTGGCTGTTAAGGCTATTGCCAAGTTCATTCTTGCGTCATCCTGTTGTCCTACAAAAGAAAATTAACAGTGTTCATTAAGAAATTATATTAGAAAGCAACATTTTTACCATCATAATACACAAGACCACCTACAAGCTTGTCTCCTCTTAACATAGGAAATAGTTCTAACGCATTCTTTTTTGATAAGAAATAGGACGATTTGACAGTTTGTCTTCCAGCTATGAGATCGTATGCTTTTATACCCGCCCAATAATATGGAACTAGATACCACCTGACAAACAAATTGGATTTATTTTACATGTAAAAGTAATTCAAAATATTTACTTGTATACGGGCAGCATGATGGGAAGAGGATGCGCTAAATGAGGAGCCTGATGGAGCATGACGGCTCGTTCGTGTAAAGCCTCTTGTACCATTCGATATTGTTCATAATCTAGTTGCATAATAGCTTTTTGAAGATAACGTACACCACCGTGAATTAATTTCGTACTACGGCTTGAAGTACCGCTTCCAAAATCGTCAGCTTCGATAAGGGCAGTCTTTAAACCTACAGAAACAGATAAATATTTTGCACGTATAGAGAGGTTGTACATTGTTTACCTCTCGTTTGGGCGTCTAAAGCACATCCTGCCCCAGTAGCACCTCCACCGATAATGAGGACGTCGAATTTTTCGGTCTGCAATGATTTGATTTGGTCTGCTCTATTAGGAAGTACTTTTTTTAGCTTTTGGGTTGATTCTTTGGCGCTTACGCCCAGTGGCCACTAAAATACAACAAAAAAATATTAAAATTAAATTCACAAAAATTCTTTAACGGTAAATAAACCGCCCACTTACTTGTTTTCTGTCGTCTTTAAGTAGAAGATAAGTTGCAATTCCGGCTCCTACAGTTCCTGCTAAGCCTCCAACTACAAGTTTCTTAAATTTCGAAGCCATCTTTCGTTAGTTTGTACCTTTTCAAACAAAAATTATAAGATATATTTATAAAAATGAAGTGATCGTTAAAGTTTCGACAATTTAACTTTGACATATGTCGGGAATATATCACAAAAAGTACTGGAGTGGTAAAACTGGTTAATGACAACATAGTTTTTATTATAATTTATTGTTACAAGGGTTTTAGGTATATTTTTTTGTACATTATTATTAAAGTTGTAAAGTACAGCAACGCGTCAACATTGGCGTAGTTCAAAATTACAGGAAATTTTTAAAATTGATTCTTTATTCAGCCGATTGCAGACTTTAATTGTTGCACAGTGTTGCTGTTAGGCAGCTCATGACAAAATACATTTACTCTACTGGTCATGTTGGTATAATGGTGTACAGAGTGGTATTTCTAATAGAGAAAGTGTAAATAAAGATCTGAAAACAGCGACCCGGGGTCTTACTGTGAAGTCGTAAACTCAATATTTGAAATGAAAGATTTAGACCCAGCACGTTCTCGTTATTTTGAATAAAGAATTAAAAAGGAATACGGTTTAGCGTGAGGCTAAGAAGCAAATATTTATTTTATAATCAAAAAAGAGACATAGACAATAATTGTCAACGAATTTCATCTTCTTTGCTGAATAGTACAAATCTTAAAAAAAAGGTTGTGATCTAAAACTAAGGAAGAAATAGAGTTTCCCACTAGGAAGCTTTTAGGAAAACTCTTAGAGGATGATTTATAAATGGGACAAATTTTAACTGATGTTTCTAATAATAACATTCTACTTAACAATAATGGATTTAGTTCGCTCATGAGTTAAGGAGTTTCTAAGTTAAAAAATTAATTTTTATATTTAAATATACCTATTTTTAATTTTTGTCTTAATAATAGGGGTGCAACCATTTTTAGTAAAGAAAAATGGGAATTATTTAAATAAAATTGCCTTGTAGCTTAGCTTTAAGTCATTTAATTGTAATATTTATGTCAAATTAATATAAATATAAAAGATAAAATATATACTTATCTTAAAATTCCACGATTAATAAAATACTTTTTAAATATTCTTATGACAATAGTTTCACCTTTTGGCAACGTCAAATAAGGTTTTTTAATTGACAGGAATTACGCATACAGATTTGGTTTTGTATTGTAAATGTTCTGATCAATAATATTCTTCTTTTCTAAAACATTTGGTTATTATATATTGATTACAGAAGGTAATGTAGTAAAAGTAAAGGTGAATTCCTCATATTTCTGTCTTGTCAATTTCTTTAATCTTATCTGATGATGCTGAAAGGAGAAACAATTGTCATAAAAAGATTTAAAATGTTTCTGGAAAATCTTGAAACTTTAAGATAAGTGTACATGAAAACTACACTTGATTTAAAAAAAATATTGAATATTTTTTCTAATGCACCTCTTGTATTTCACTAAAGAGCAATTATTTTATTAGGGATCCTAAAACGGTTTATTTAACAGGGGAGTATTCAGGTGTCTGAATACAAGGTGATTGTTTGTATGAAAACTTACTAGAGAACCACAATATATCGGAATTTATTTTATTTCTAATGTCCCAATCAGGTGTCCAATGTATGCGGAAAGACAGAAATTTATGTTGAAACTCAATTTTTTCTTTTTATGAGTTTTTGGGTAATGGAATAAATTATACAGTGTTAATTTTGTTATAACCCTTTTATATTTATATTTTTTATTAATATTCAATGAAAGAACGGTTTGTTTCAAATTTTCATATGATACTTATTCCGTATCCCGTCTATTTATGAAACCTGTTTACTTTTTAACTAAATTAATATTTTTTTAAATTCTCAATCCCTAATTTATTACATTGAATTAATTTTGGCACAATGTGTCGGAATGAGTGCAAGAAATAGGACGAAGGACAGAAATAAATTTAAATCTAAAAATTGTAGTTACCATTTCGACCAGTCTGTACCAGATCACACATAAGTAAAGCTATAACAATAATCCGAAAAAAAAACAGTTAGTTAACTGAAAGGAACAATAAATAAGTTAATGTACGAGAGGAGAAAATAAAGTTGATGTCTAATGCTGGTTATGGACTTAAATTAAGAAATGCAACTAAAAAGCAACCGTAACATTAACAGAACATCGGAGAAAACCAGAAAATTAATATAATGTTGTGATAATTTTAATCAAGGTATATAAAAAAAATGCCAAATACATAATAAGCACTTTAAAAGAGGTTAATGTGTTAAGGTTTCGCAACATTGTTCAATTTTAAACCGCTTTACGATTATAATGAAAATATATAGCTATAATAATAATAATCTAAAATAATTTAGATAAAACATTTTACGTTTGTCTGTCTATGACATAATAAGATAATGATAATGATTAAATAAAAGTTTCGCACCAGACGCAAGTGGTGACGTAATATCCTTACTAATAATAACAAAATTATATCAGCAATATATATTTCCTTGAAGTATCCTCTTAACATAAAAGACATGGTACAAAATTTCCATAAAAATAAATATTTCCAGGAATGAGGTTTAATTATGAATATTTTTGATCGTTCATTTAAAAAATATTTTACAATAGCGATTAACGTTGATGAGAATACAAATTATAATTAGGTTATTCCCAAAATTATATCTGATTATTCTGTAACAATTTATGTTCAATTAAGTGATTTAATTATATGTGTATATCTAATACAAAACTTGGTAATAATATGATGATTAGGCAGAAAATTAAAAAGCATTAAAAGCAAAAAGAGCTTTTAATATAATTTTGTATTTAGTATTACCAATGATTCACTTGGAACTATTTACAGTATTGTAGATTAAGATAAAGTTTATCGAAGTTTTTTCCTATTGAACTAAACGTAAATTCTTTTATAGATAATGAACTACAAATATCAGTACATATAACCGTCGGGAATATTACCAAAAGAATATATAAAATCCATTTAATAGTTGCTGTATTAAATAAAAATAGAGAAAGTCTTAAATCGACCAATCACTGTAAAGCGCACTTATTGTTGGCAATTCCTGGTTGCCGGTTGAACCACAGCAAATAGTAAATAGCGTGTTCAATTAAAAATCGCCAGAACTATGTTCTAAGATCGAATAAACTAATAATTTGGTGCGAATCAAGTAGAAAATTATTGGGAAGATCATTTTATTTTTTTGCAGTTTGTTTTTTTTCTATTATTTTGTGAAAAAATTCATTTAAAAGGTTATTCTCGCTAAAAGAGTTAAAAACCGTCGTTTATTAGAAATTCAAACATGAAAAAAGTTTAAAAAGCCCTTTGAAATGCTCTACTAATTAACCATTGACGTCCTTACTATTGATTTATGGGATGGAATAAAGGTTAACTTTTTAAGAAAAAATGTTCTTTGTTAATAACAAAAAAAAAGTAATTTGTTGAAGTTCCACTTCCACTTCTTTATTAATTGAGATATTGAAAAAATGTCACCATTTATTTGAATTTTGAAGAAATAGTGTTGTCAAACGGCAATGAAAGTTCAAAAAAAAATATTAAAATTTAATCATCATTCATGATTGGTATTGTATACCATTTATAAAATGTTTTTATTTTAAAGAATGAGGGTGGGTACTTTTTGAAATGGGAATTTTAAGGTAAATGGCGACTGATGTTTGTTTAAGCCTACAAGAAAAGGTAAAGGGTTTTATTATTATTAAAAATTTGATTTTTTGATTGGACAGAGGAACGTAATTTTATATACTTTTCAATCAAAAAAAAAATAGAAAATGTTCCTCTCGGGTTGGAAGTTATCTTAAATTACCAGTTGCAACGCTTTTTTAAGTTGTTAACTATTACTGGATGTGTAAATATTTAACACTATAATTATTTATTTTAGTTTATATAGAATTGTGACATTTAGTATTACTTCCTATTATACAGAATGAAATGTAGTTTTGCGCACTAGTAAAAAAAAGTGTGGCAACGTTACCACTAATTACATATATAAATTGTAAATGTGTAAAAATATGTTGTTGAATAATAAATGAAAAAAGCGTATAATTTAAACAAATACATACCATTTAAAATTATTTGCGTATCTAAAGCTCAGATAAGCAACGCAACTAATTTTTAAATTTTTACGTGAGTTATGTGATGTGTGCTATACAATTTTCAATGTTGCTTAACCTATCTTGAAAATATAGTGAAAATTTCGATTACATAAATGATTTGATCAACTCGCGACCGCGAGTCGCTTTTATCACGAACTTGGCTAGTGTTAATTTTTATTCCCCAATGAAAATAGAATCAGGTTTTAGATAAGAATAATTGCCGAAATTATTTTGTCATAAGATTACTTCAATGACACATTGAACATTGGAGGAATACCTTGTCAGATTAAAAACATTTACACACCCACTTTTTTATGGAAACTCACACAAAACATTTGACACAGCAGATAAACTCACTTTTTCAGTCCATTTCCTAAATAATAGTTGGGACTAGCAGGAAATTCAACCGCACACTGTCATTCACGTGGACTCTAATTCCGAGATCAGTCGCCTTTAATTGCAAGGTCTCTACGAATAGTAGAATACAACATACAAAATTATAGTAAAGCGCCGCCAAGTTGTGGAAAATATTCAGAATGTGGGGAAAATCGAAGTTTCTCATGATTGTTTATGATCAATATTAGTAAATGTCACGATAAAGGTACAGGGTATATCATATAAAATTTCCAGGGCCGAATGTTTATTAAACAAGAAAAAAATTAATTCGGTAAAAACCAGTTGGTACAAAGTATTGTTGTTTCGAAATTCGTTTGCGATATAAATTAGTTTTAATGACAAAAAGTTCTATATTTTATTAAAAATTAATTTGTCAAATGGGTTATAGTCCTCCTACTAATTTTGAAGATAATCAATAAACGCCGAAATCAGCTTTTTATAGGAAACGGTGTCCGGTATTAAAAATGTATGTAATATACAAGGTTGAGATAAAGTAGGGAACCAAGTAAATATTTTTAAAACGAAACGGACGATATTTATGAAATTTTACATGTAAGTGCAATGGGGCAAAATGCAGCTCATGTACATTTTTTTGTTAATAATATACTTCCAGTTTAACCGGAAATAGCCTCAACTTTTTTAATTTAAATGGGACACCCTACATATTTTTTTGTTTATATACATTAGAGTAAAATACCATTTAGATGAACAAATTAATATTGTTTGTAATAATAATAAGAAATAAACTAATACTATCTAGTAGGTAACTGTTGCCAAACTGTCAAACTGTAATTTTTGGAAATAAATTGTACGATTAAGAATGGTTCATTTAAGTGAAAAAGATCGTATTGAAATATTAATCATGATCGGTTATGATGATCGATTCATAGAGTGGCCTGCTCGTTCTCCGGATCTAAGCCCATCTTCAGCATTAACATTTTAAAACTCGAAAATTTGCTTGTGATTAAAATAATAAGCGGAGATAACATTTTTTCTGAAATTTTCCTTCGTGACCAATATTGACACAAGCATGCAATTATCTCACAAATCCAAAATATTTTTCATTTATTATTTGTTTTCAGAATCATAAACTAAACCTTACGTAGATAAACTTATAACAATAAGTATTTAAAAAACAAAAATTAATTTTCAAACTTTATTAGTATAATCTCACAATATAGAATTACCTAAGAATTAAATAATATTTTTTTATATTTGGTCTTCCTCTTTTTAAATATCTAGATATCCTATACACTGGAATATTTTATATTCATATAACTCGTTGACAGATATCCCGAATTTCTACCACCACCAAACGAATTGATTTGATGCATTCATTTGTATGTACCAGTAATAACGAAGATTATAATGTAAGATCTAAGTGGCAGTTTTACTCCACATGTTTTTTCTATAAATATATTCTAAGTGGTTCTAGAATTTTCTTGATAAATCGAACAATTTTCAGAAATTTTATTTATTATTCTTAACTGAAGAATGACAGGGTCTGCCGATTTACTAATGGGGGTGAATTTTTCGCTCAGTGTCTGCCTATCACATTGAGGGCATATATTGTTCATTTGTTTACATTGCTGCTTCTCGGTTTTGAATATATTCTGTATACATTGCCAACATTGAGAGATATCTCTAAGTGATTTCCTACATCTGCAAAAGAATCATTTAATATAGAATAAAAATTTTTTCATTCAAATCGGACAAATAATAACGAAGATAATAAGGAAAGCCCATTTAGTAGTCTTTCTACTTCTCTACATATATTCTTAAGAGGTGTAAGAACCTCATTGATAAATGTAACAATTTTTGAAAATGGAAGGAACAACATCTACTTTGAATTAACCAAATATGAACGGGTTAGACCTTAGATTTTCTTATGGGGTTTTTAGATTTATACTTTTACTCCCTCATACATAGGAGCATTTTCATATCTGCTTCGCTTAATATTTTTACACATCCATATCTAAATTTTTCCTAAAAAACAATAATTTTGGGAAAATCGTGTTTAAAAATTAGAGGTATTTATTTTAATATGGTATACTGAGATTAATTCAGATAATCTAGATTTTTTTAAATATGATATACAACTCTATCAAGTGCTACCTTAGGGCCAAATAGGTCAATAAAATTTGTTTTTTTTACATAAAAAACTGTGGGATAGTCCACTGTTCCTTTAAACAAAACAATAATTTTCCGTTTGATTGTCTATTTACGAATAGTTCAACAATCAAATTTAAAAGAAAGTCATAAAAATATTGTGAAAGTAAAAACACAACTAACTAAAATTAATAGATATTTTTAATGTATTTCGAAGTTTAGTCTTCTACTTCTTCGTCTTCTGAGTAAACGCGTTCTAGTGGATTTTCAGTCGTCTTCAAATTTTGGTAAAAACTATGGTGAATTCGTAGTATAAACGGAGCCAGTTCCAAGAGATCCTTTTTCTTTTTAGTATCAGTTTTATGCCCATTAGGCATTAGCAGTTGATCATCTCTATTTGCAGATTTTCTTTTGGCAATATTAACAAATTCAAATAAAACATCATCGTTGTTCGAGTATTTGTAAAAAATACAAAATGATTCGGAGTTTTTATAATGCAGTCACTGTATTTTCAGCCACTCTACTTTGGATTTATTCGCAGATATTTTTCGATTTGTTAAATTTTTTTCCAAATTAGCGGTCGAATAAAAGTCGTCGGAAGACATTTTAATTACTTTAAAAGAGGACCTTTTTCTAGATGACCCTTATCACTTTGTTCCAATCATCTGGGACAAAAATATCTTTAAAAAACTTCTTATTTTTCTCTATCAACCCGAAATCTTGGTCACAAGGTAGAAAAGAATGTCCACTGACTAAAAATTTGTGATAAATTTCTTATACCACGCTTAAATTGGACGACACAATGTAGTTGCATAAAGCTGCCATTTGAAATTTAGGTTTTTAGGAAATCGAACATGCATTAAACACAATATAGCGATTTTGTGGGTTATGCCGTTGTTGCGCTGCTGGCCTCATATAATCCAATTAATCCAATATCAATTTATCACTTAACATTATCTATAGAATTGCCAAATCCCATGTTGAAGTACTAATTGGCAAAACTTAGCTCTTAATTGATACTAGAATTACAAAAGCACAGGCGCTGTCTGGAATCATTCTCAATTAAAGGTGCATTTTTTCCGAATAAAAAATAAAAAGTATATAGCAGGAAAATTCAAATGAAGTAGCGGCAACAATGCGTTCCTGATAAAGATACGTTTTGGCTCAGACCTCCACGAGATTCCTGGTATCGATTTATCATAGCGTCACGTGCGTTTTACAACTAATAACGGTAAAAATTTAAATTGCTCCATCATTGTTTTTTAATTGATAAAAATCTGTTGAATATTTCTAAAATTTAAATTTGACATTTTTGGTACTAGAAAGTTAAAATGGAAGATTAATAATGATTGAACTAAATATAGTATGTCGGCAGATATGTCCACATGCGCAGTATAACTAAAAATGTCTCATTAGTTTCATTACTATAATATACCAAGTAACACGGTAGACAATTCATTTAATTAAACTAATTAAAAATAAGATTTTAAAGTTTTATACGTTTCAAGAGTCAAGGAGAAGCAACGAGAACTAGAAATGGAAATAGAACTATGGATTTATTATAGATTCAAAATAGTTTATTTTATTAGTAATGAATACTCTCTTTAAAAATATACGAGGTTTGGTTCAGCAGAAACGAAAAGTCAATAACAGTTTTTGCATTAAAAAATAGAAATTATAGAAATTAAATTTTAAGTGCAAAGAGAACATGAAATTTATAGTGATCACTACGCATAGACATTGTAAAGATAAAAGACATGAAAAGTAAATTAAATAAAATGATGACTGCTATAAAAATATTAGGTCATAGAAACTGAAAAATGTAGAAATTTACAAAAAAACACAGAAATATATTAATATGATTAAATATAGAGGATTTAAAGATTATGTAGTAAACATTTAAAGACATAATTTTAAGGGCACTAAGAACAATAATAGACATAAATAAAAATCAAACTAGATGGCGCAATCATGAGATAAAGAATGAAATAAAACTGAAAAACAATAGTTGAAACAATACCTAAATAATAGATATACAGAGAAATATGAATATATAATCCAAAGAAAAAAGCAGCAGGACATGATGCTATAACCGCTGAAATGTTGAAACATATTGGCGAAAAAGATATAAAGCAGCAGAACAACGCAATAAGAAATGATATTTTCAGAAAATATTTAAAAATACAACCAATAAAAAGAAGAATTGAAAAGAATCAATTAAGATAGTCTGGTCACACTGGTAATATGAGCAATTTAAGGCCAGTAAAGAAATTAGGGACGGTGAAGAAACAAGAAAAAAGAACAACCTTGTAAAACATGGAATGACAGTAATGACAAAATATTGAAGCAGAAGAAATCACATGAGAAAAAACAGACGGAATCACGGATAAGAAGAGATGGAGAAAGTTTGTCAATAATATTCTCAATATTTGACATCAGTATATGTCTATATTCAACGTGACCTTCCATATCGGTTTAAAATTTCAAATAAATATTGAAGAAAATATTGACGTAGATTACCCTACACGATCAACTTACTGTCAATATCCCCACACACATCAATATTTTCATCAATACGTCAATACAGACATTTCACCGTCAATATTAGATATTGATGTAATTCTGTCAATATTTTTAAAAGTGTAGAGTCTGGGATAGAGAAGAATGGTGGTTGACATTTGATGTTATTTTTATAATCAAAATATACTTCATCAGAAATCAAAATCGACCCCCTCCGAACTTTTCTCAAATATTTCTTTATGCAAAAGATAATGACGGTGGTGATACTTTATGATCGCACTGTATAATATTTATTTATTGTAACAGAATTTCATATCATATATACATATGATAATAATAAGTAAAATATTTCTCAAGGAAGTGAGGTATTGCATTAATAAACCTGGGAATGATTTTAAATTATAAAGAACACGAACAGCATACTTAAGTTTTTTATAAACAATATCAAATTAGAAAAAAATAATAAAGCAGTATATGTAGCTACCTAAAAGTTCAGAAGAATAGTTGCAGGAACTTAAAATCTTTTAGTAAATTATAATAAATAACTTTAATGATCATGTTAACTTTTATTATGTATAAATTAAATTTGTAATTTATAAATTATTATTAATTTATAACCTCGACAATTTTATATTTAAATAATGTTTAAAAACAAATTTAGTAAAAATTTATGTTATTTATATGATCATAAGGAAAATTTGATTATAATTGGCAAAATTAAACTATATCTAACTCGAAATTGTATATTCCAGCTTGAAGAAGAATGTCTAAAGAATACTTTGATGTAACTATAAGTAGGTACATTATGGAAATATATTTTGTAGATAAATCCAGGACTTTTAAAATATGAATTTTGTATTAAATATATGTTTTAGAAATGCCAAAATAAACACATTTATTTCAAGAGAAATGCTAGATTTAATTTATTAAAAAATGTAAATGAAATTCATAATGAAAGCTAACCTGAAATCTTTTGTCAACAGTAAGTAAATGGTTACAAACATTTTTTACGTTCCCTGTGAACTTTGGTTTACTCGCAGCATTTTCTGGACTGATTTGTAGAACACCCACAAATTGTATTTCCTCAAGAAAATAAGTTTGTACTTAACCTCACATTGTGTAAGTGAACATTTATTTCTACAAAATGTTGCAGCAATTAAAGGCTGTAGACTGGTTTAAAAACAAAACTTTTTCCCTGGGAAAATATACTAATTTAAATATTTTGAATAGATGGTATATTTCTAATTATGAGAATTGTATTTGTCCAGAATTGATACGAAAATTTGTGAGAGTTTGGCTAAAGTTAAATTTTAAAACTTATTTGCGACCATTTTAAAATGAATACAATTTAAATGTACTAAATTTAAAACCATTAATTTATAATCAATTATAAGTATATAAAGAGAAAATATAATTTTATACTTACTTTCATGAAGTCACTCTGAAAGCTTTTATTGTTTATTTGTTTTTTATTTATAATTCATTAGAATTTGGGGCCCAATATATTTTTATTTTATTTTATTCAACAAATTATAATTTAGTGCATCATCTGAATTTTATTTTCTCTAAGAGCACAATATAAATACATTTTACAGAAAAAATCACAAAATAATTAATTTTACAATTATTCCACCAACTTGGCACTTTTTAAACCACAAATAAATTCTTTTATAATGTTTAATAGTAATAAATTATTGCTACAAATTTTATGTTTCCTCATTTAAAGTATTTCATTGTTTTATCCACTTCAGACACATATGTTTCTTGAGTGGTTTTAAGAATATTTTAATCCAAAATTTCACAATTTTATGTAAAAAATGTATTAATTATCTTAAGTACTTTATTTTTTACTAATCTAAAATTCAATTCAAAAGTCCTTGATAATATTATGTCTAGAGTACAGGTAAATATTAATATATACAGAGACATATTTTTAATTTTTCGATTCTCTTCTTTGTTCTGTTTTTGCTCCTATAAAACTCCTTACGACCTATAGATATAACGTGACCAGGTCCACCCATTTTTGTTGTTTATTTTTCGTAATCTGTTGTCTTCTATTTCTCTTCTATAGTTTTTAGGTTTTTTTAATAAATTTTGTAACTTTATACTAATTCCTAACATTTGCAAATGGCTAAACCACTTTAATTATCTTTGTTATGTTTTTTTTTTTCGATAGATAATGTACTTAGCACTTAGCACTCTTGTACTTTTATCTTTGCCGGTGTAGACTTTGTTGTAAAATACTTTAAGATTAGGCATTCTAAATATAGATATAAAAAAGCAGAAAAAGACCAGAAAATATGTGAAATAGTTTAAAAAAGAGAGTACTTAAACAGGAAGTTGAGAAACATTACTTATATAAGTACACTAAGTCTCTGTATAGACAGAACATTCATCAGAAATATTTTGAACAATGATGGCTTAACAAAATGATAAGTAACAATAAACATAAAAAAGAAACTACCAGTAGGTCACATAAATATGAAATTAATTACTATAAGTAAATATTATTTCGTGTAATATTTGCAAACCAACCAGTAAACGTATAGAATAATAAATATGTTAAAATACTTAAATATAAATATTCACTAGGGTGGTAAGAATGAAACAAAACTAAACTAAAGATAAACGAGACATACGTTTCTAAGAAGAAGTTATCAGTAAAAACAAAGATAAAACTGTCTATAGAATTACAGTCAAATCGATATCAACATTCGGCAGTATGAATTGGGTGGAAAACCATTTCCGAGGAACTATGACACTATAACATATCCTCCCTATGAGGAGGACTCTACACAGAGCAATAGCTGCGGACTGGAGAAAGATAGAATTACATGACTAGAATCACATGGGTCATCAACAACTTCGACTTATATAAAGTGCAAGTGAGGATGGTATATTCCCGGCTCTACTTCAAGAAGGGTTAGAGTAGATCCTGAAGGCTACTCTAGCACTTGGGTACATACCAACCTCTTGGAGGATGACAAGAGTGATTTTCATCCCTAAGACAAGCCGATCGACCTACGATTACGTTGAGGCCAACAGATCTATTAGTCTAACATCTTTCCTATTAAATCTTCAAGAAAGACTTATGTAAGGGGTGCAAGAGAAATGTCTCTTTTGATGTTATCACGTCACCAGTCTCAGCACCTTGTAAATCAACAAAAACTCCTCTGTATTCCTTTATCTACAAAATAGAGAAATCTGGTAACCAGAAGGAGCTGGCCCTCAAGACCTTCTTTAATATCGCAGGAATATTCGATAACAACACCGATGTCTCCATTTAGTGAGTTACTGAGAACCATGACTTTCCATCTACACTTGTAAGATGAATAAAAATCGTACTTTAAGGCAGAAGCAACACCACCTTTCTCAATAAGGTTCGAGTAAGAGTAGCTGTAGGCCGAGGATATCCGCAGGGAGGTGTTCTGTGTCCTCTTCTGTGGAGTCTTGGCTGGATGGTCTTCTCAGTAGGCTAAATGAGGAACGGTTTCTAACCAAGGGGAATGCAGATGACATAGTTATTCCGTTCTCTCGAAAATACCCGAATTTAATAAGCGAGCTTTCACAGAGAGCTCTATCGATTTTTGAAAATTTTCACAAGAAAAAGGCTTTTTATTTGTCTTTTCAAATTTTCAACTACTTATCATATATCTTCATGACAGTCCAAATTGCAATTTTTTAACTATTTCGCCGACAACCAACCAGATAAACTTCCACAATGATTAATCGAAATTCTTTTGCTTCTGGATGGAAGAAGGTTAAGACTGCATTTTTTAGTATTGTCAATCCACCTGTTACTATATATATCATTGGTATCATACCAAGTTTCATCTAGACTTTTGTAAATACTCACATCTCCATTTGATCAGTATTGGACTTTTCAGTATTATGTTACGTTTATTAATTTTTAGATTTTCCTACAGCTCTTAAAAATCATCATAAAATTATATTCGCTCTATGACGTATTCCTTCTTTACTGAGGATTTTACCGATACAGTCTGTGACGGAGCGAATATATGATAGAGATACTGAAGGAGCTTGGACTCTAAGGAGAATTTTTGGTCTAGGTTCTTGCAATTTGGAAATTGATCTTTGTAATATTTGGTAAACGGCGCCGGCGCTGACGTGTTGCTCTACTTGAACTAAAACTTTTGCTTATAATTTCTGAGAAACCAAACAGACAAATCAGAAATAATGATTTTTCAACAATTTTGCAACAAAACTGAAACAGTTCAGCGACTTTTTTCTGGACTCTGTTTTGACTCCGGATTTTGCAACAATCGTCAGTCCTGTCTTTTGTCAATAAATATCAATTTTTCTGTTTTGTTGCTTTCAAAATTTCTAAAAAGGTGTGATGTTGGGTTTTTCGGTTTCTGTTTTTTTATGATTCATCTTCTTAATTAAGATCAATAAAAATTTTTACAACCATCTCGTATCTTTTAATTATTTCATTGAGTTCATCATCTTTATCGTCTCCGCTATTTTCATTACTCCTAAATAATTGGTTGTTTACTGATTCTTTTACTTCATTTATTAATTTTAATGTAGTATGTACTTGAAACTATTGTCTTCTTTTTGTTTTCTTTTTCTTCGTAAGATTCTTTATTTAACTTTTTGTACTAATTGATTTGTTTCTGATAGTTATTATTACTATCTGATATTGTCTTTTTATTAGTAATTTCTTTCTTAGTATGTATCACAATACTTATATGATTATTTTTCGTCTGTTTCACAATGATTGAAATACATTTTCGGGTATTTAATTTCTACAGATTTAGAATCATCCTGTAGCATCGTAAGAGTTCATTTACTTTTCATATGTAAAAATTTTTTGATAATGGAAGCCAAATTACATTGATTTAGGTATCTATGCCTAATAGACGAGATTAAAACAACACCCACCAATTAAATGGTTTATGAACTTGAATCTTTATTAAATTGTATTTTAAATCGAATTGAATGCTTTTCATGGAATGTTCAATGCCAATATTTGATAACCAATCATTTATAGTATGAGATAATATCTGTTAAGCAAGAATTAATTATTGGTGGCAAAACTAATTTTTTGTTCGAATCGAAGATTGTAAGTAAAATAATTTTTAATTAATTTTTATTTCAAGACTTTAGTTTTATTTTCACTGGAATATAATTAAGGAATATTTAAACTATTTTAGTTTCGTTATTTATAATATACAATGGAAGAAATAAAGTTAAATGTTAAACCAAGAAGAAAACATCCCCTGGATAGTGCCAATATATTTTCTTGGCTCTTATTTTGGTAAGTTTAACATGTAACGAAACTATGTTCTTAATAAAATAATACATTTTCTTTTCCTTTTTAGTTGGTTACTTCCATTCTTTAAGGAAGGATACAGCAAAGAACTAACAGAAGATGATATTTTTGAACATAGAAAAAGTCATGATTCTAGTAAACTTGGAGACAGATTAGAAGAAACGTGGAATAAACTTTCTTCCAAAAACAAAAATCCATCATTAATTAAAGCCATAGTCAAAACTTTTTTCTTTGAAGCGTTCATTTTGAACATTGTTCTTATAATAGAAGAAGGAATTCGGTAAATTTACAATCAAATATAATAATAGAAAAATGTTTATAGTTATTAACCAGTTCATTAATCTACAGGTTTATGGTTAGCTCTAGAACACTTGCATATTTGCAAATGCTTTTTCACAATACAGTTTTTTAGTGTATATTATCATAAACTTGTAGAGTAGAACTGTTATCTCTACATTTTGTTTCGAGTGTATTTTTACTTGATGTATAATTTATATTTCTTTTGGCTTCCTCTAGACTGCATATTCCTCCCATTTTAAATTCTCACAGTTCTAATTCTTTATCTTGTCTTTTATATTTCCATATTAGGTTTTCTACTATTCTAAATTAAAATAAATAAGAATATTGTCATCTTGTTTTAATCGTATGTTTATCATAAATGTTATATAATAGTTGCGTATATTTTCCATAATAATGATCATATATTATCGTTTTTAATTATTTTTAGGATCTCTCAGCCATTTCTAATTACAAAACTGATTACAGTTTATGAAACCAACAGAGCTAACGAAGATAAAAATGAAATTTACTTCTATGCCTTTTTAATTGTAGCAACCTCGTACTTGACAAACAATATGGGTCACAATTTTAACCTTGTAATTATGCAACTAGCCATTAAAATTAGAGTATCTTGTTGCTCCTTAATCTACAGAAAATCCTTAAGGTAACTATATACCCAAGAAAAATATCTAATATGAAACTAAAAAAATTTTTAAGGCTGAGCAAATCTGCTTTAGCAGAAACCACGATTGGCCAAATGGTAAATTTGCTTTCTAACGACGTTGGACGTTTTGATCAAGCTATATTTTTCTTCCATTATACATATTTAGCACCTGTAGAAATGCTAGTAGTGATGTATTTATTGTATACCAATCTCGATTCCACTTCCTTAGCTGGAGCTGGTCTCTTGCTGTGTTCCATTCCTTTCCAATGTAAGTATGAATACTATTTCATCCTATCCTAGTAAATATTTAGTTTTAACATTTGGATAGTGTTCTACACTGAAATGTACCTCTATATTTATTTATTATTTTTAGTTTGGCTTGGCAAAAAAACATCACAATTTAGGCTTAGTACTGCAACAAGAACTGACGAGAGAGTAAGACTTATGAATGAAATCATATCTGGTATACAAGTGATAAAAATGTACACATGGGAGTTCCCCTTTGCCAAATTAGTTGAATTTGTGAGACTGTAAGTTGATTATTGAAAGAAACATTGCAAATCATACACGTACATATACTTTTGGTTTTAGGAAAGAAATGAAATATATCCGCTACACTTCGGTGATAAGAGCCATTCTCATGTCCTGTGCTTTACTTTTAAACAGATGTGCTGTAGGTATTTGCATCTTGACATTCGTCTTCACTGGTAATCCATTAACAGCAACTTATGCATATGCAGTTACATCCTACTATAGATTATTGTACACCATAACAAACTATTTTCCCAATGCAGTTTCTCAAACCGCCGAAATGTACATTTCACTAAAGAGGATACAAACATTTTTGATGTATGATGAGGTTCAAAATGACCAGAAGCATATTTTTGAAAAAATAGCGGTCGGTAACGGAATGATGAAGAGTAATTCTGAATTGAGATTGAAAGGTTCAGAAGCAAGAATTCTAATAAAAGATGCTTCAGCCAAATGGCTTAAGTCTCTTCCTGAAAATAGTTTGGAAAATATAAATATGGACGTAGCAGCTGGTAATGTAATAGCAGTAATTGGACCTGTGGGAAGTGGTAAAACAACTCTACTTCACGTGATAATGAAAGAATTGGAAATTGAGAGGGGTTTTGTTAACGTGCAAGGTGTAGTATCTTACGCATCTCAAGAGCCTTGGTTGTTTGGAGGAAGTATAAGACAAAACATTCTCTTTGGTCAGCCGTTTGAACAAAAAAGATACAATGAAGTTGTCAGAGTGTGTGCTCTGAAAAAAGATTTTGCTCTCTTTCCACATAGTGACAGAACTTTAGCAGGCGAAAGAGGTGTAACACTTAGTGGAGGACAAAGAGCTAGAATCAATCTCGCAAGAGCAGTGTACAAAGATGCAGACATCTACTTGCTTGATGATCCTTTGTCAGCCGTAGACACACACGTAGGCAAACAACTTTTCGACGATTGTATACGGGGCTATCTTGCAAGCAAATGTGTAGTATTAGTTACCCACCAACTACAGTACCTGAAAAAAATGAATAATATTTATTTAATGAGTGATGGTAAAATTGAAGCTTCAGGATCTTATTCATTCCTAAAATCGTCTACTGGTGCCTACAGTAAACTTTTAGCTAACATTGAAGACGAAGAGGAAGAAGTTAAAAGACGGTCCAGGATGATTTCTATGAATGAAGAGCTACAACAGCAAGAGGAACATGAGATGCAAGAGTTACAAAAAGAAGAAATAAAGTCAGGCAAAATTCCAGGAAGAGTTTATATGAAATATGCTCAAGCCGGAGGTTCTACTTTTAAAATTATTTGTTTGACCATAGGTTTTATTTTGAGCCAGATTCTAGACAGTTCGTCGGAATATTTCATTACTTTTTGGTAAGATTTCATCATCTTCTTCTATCTTTTCAATATAAAGCAATGCTGGCAGTTATTAAGATAAAAAATATATTTTTATAGGGTAAATATTCAACAATGGAATTCACGAACATTTAATTCCTCAGAAATAACTACCAATCCGAATTTACCAATAAACTCTACATCAACAAATATAACTTCTCTTGAAGAGAATCCATTTAGAGATTGGTGGCTGACTCCAATGTTTACTACAAATACAGCTTATTATTATGCAATCTTAATCATAGTTATAATTGTAATAGTTCTTGCAAGATCTTTAACATTCTATACATGGTGTTTAACTGCTTCTACAAACTTACATAATAAGATGTTTGTCAATATTGTCTACAGCCCAATGTACTTTTTTAATAACAATCCATCTGGAAGAATTTTGAATAGGTTTTCTAAAGATATTGGTACATTGGATGAAGTTCTGCCTATGACATTTATAGACACAATACAGGCAAGTAATTACTCAGTAGCTCTCAAAATAAGTAGAATTGATGCTATATTTCCTAAAAAATTTTGTCTAAGGATTATTTCGGTATTGTTCTTGTAGCAATACATAAATAACGATTCTTTTTATAGATTGCTTTAATGGGTGTTGCAAATACTTTAATAATTGGTAGTTTAACGGTATGGATTCTTATACCGACGGTATTAATCGCAATAGTATTTTATTTTATAAGATTGGTTTATGTAGCAACGAGTAGAGACGTTAAGAGAATTGAATCCGTTAGTAAGTATATAATAATAAATAAATTTATTACAATATTTATTTTCCATTTTTTATTTTTTTAGCCCGCAGTCCAGTTTTTACTCATCTCTCTGCTTCTCTGCAAGGTTTAACGACGATAAGGGCTTTCAAAGCACAAAAAATATTAATAAAAGAATTTGACAACTACCAAAATATAAACAGTTCTGCTTATTTTCTATACATAGCAGCTAGCAGAACTTTTGGATTCTGGTTAGACTTCTTTTGCATTTCGTACATTGCTTTAGTTATTGTAGCATTGCTGTTCGTTAAAAGTGGTAAGTTCTATTTTCATAAAAAGTAAGATGTTTATTTAGGCACAATATATGATCAACAGGGCACTTATTAGTTGGTCTAGAGTCCAAAAACCCAAGAGGCTAAGGTATTATGATATCCAAAGTCTAGCATGCGAAAGTGCCATAGGAGTCATGAGAACAGCCTTAGCAGCAGACCTACAAAACCGGCTATCTTTATTCAAGGTGATACATATTTGTCACTAGTTGACTATCTACTCTAAAAAGTACTATACAAAATTTGATGAGTAAATAAAAGACCACTAAATAACGGAGATGCCAAGATACCTTTGTAATAGAGCTTTAAGAGCAGTTATTGCACATAAAGACATCTGGAATAAAGCACCTTGTATACAAGCAGAGATAGCGTGGAAGGTACATGAGACTACAACAATATGACAACATTGTTATGTACTTTGACAACCAAGACTGAAACAGTTACGTTCTTTGCAGGCAGAGTCAATACTAGTGTGGGAAATACAATATAACCCACGGTACATCTTTGAAATATATTTATCTAGCAGATAATGATTCTAAAATACGAGCAGATACTCTTACTTGATTTTTATTTTAGAGCAGTTTGGAGGAAACATGGGTCTGGCTCTAACTCAAGCGATGGCTCTAACTGGAATCCTTCAGTGGGGTATGAGACAGTGGACCGAGTTTGAAAACCAAATGACGTCAGTGGAAAGAGTACAGGAATATGCAGATTTAGTACAAGAAAAAGATCAACCAACCAGTGAACCTGAAGCAACTTGGCCCCAAAAAGGAGAGATTCAATTTAGTGACATGTCACTGAAGTACTCAACTAAAGATCCGTACGTACTAAAGGGTCTTAAGTTTACATTAAACCCTAGAGAGAAAGTAGGCGTAGTTGGTAGGACTGGAGCTGGAAAGTCCTCTCTGATCCAAGCTTTGTTCAGATTAGCACATATTGATGGAAATATTTTTATAGATGGTGTAGATACCAAGAGCATTGCTCTAAAAGATCTTAGGTCGAAAATTTCAATTATCCCACAAGAACCTGTTTTATTTTCTGGCACATTAAGAAAAAATCTAGATCCGTTTGACGACTATGAAGATGAGGTAGGTTCAACTCTAGATTTTATTTATAAATTTCAATTTTTTTTTTCTAACTTAATAGATTCTCTGGAGTGCATTGGAAGAAGTAGAATTAAAACATGTGGTAGATGAATTACCTGCCGGACTTGACAGCAAAATGGCTGAAGGAGGTTCGAACTTTAGCGTCGTTCAAAGGCAATTGGTTTGTTTAGCTCGGGCTATAGTACGAAACAATAAAATCCTAGTTTTAGATGAAGCTACGGCTAACGTAGATCCTCAGACTGATAATTTAATTCAAATGACTATAAGAAAAAAATTCGCAGACTGTACAGTCCTAACCATAGCCCATAGGCTTCATACAATCATGGATTCTGACAAAGTTTTGGTAATGGATACTGGAAAAGCCGTTGAATTTGATGAACCGCATACACTTCTACTGAATGAAAAAGGAGTGTTCTCGTCTTTAGTTAGGCAAACTGGTAAAGCCACCGCTAAAAATTTGAAAGCTATAACAGAGGAAAGTAAAAAAATAAGAGATTCAAACTCTTTTAAAGAGTAGACCATTTTTATTTAAGAAGTTTATATATTTTTGTTTTAAAAAATGAAAAGTTCTTAATTATGTACTCACATTTTAAGAACAATATATATTGTATTAAATATTTAATATGAATAAATGCATTAAATATTTTTAAAATATGTGATTTTATTTTTACTACTGATATATAAATAAAAAAATTATTTGAAAATTTAAAAAATTATACTTAACTCCTAGTAAAAAATGTAGCATTACAATCACCTAAAAATTAAGAACAGGTGGATTTTTACAAGACGCATTTTAATACGATCAACAGTAAAATGATCGTCAGAATTACTTAACATTTCTTTTTTAATAAGAGAACTATGTTGATATGATTCCTAATTACAAATTAAGAACATTGAAGAAAGACAAAAATATCAGTGACAAGACATCTTTTATGTTTAACAAGTTGAATATGATAAATGTGTTCACTCTATTTATAGATATGTATTTTCATTATTTATACTTTTCGTGTTTTGAGTTGAAACTACTACCAAAACATTTTTAAACTAATTGTAAGATCCTAAAACAGTAAGTTGAAATAACTCGTTATCATTAGAAATTGTTAACCTATTTCCCTTAGTTAATAAATAGATTCTGTCTATACTTTCACCTTACAGGAATTTAAGTATAATTTAATAAATATAAGACTAGAACTACTATAATTGGCAAAAATGAACAGAATTATGTTATACCTCTACCTACATATGCCTGTTATTGAGATATTTCCAACTTTATTAGAACACTAATTTTTCTTTTTTTGTAATCAAATCAAGTAAGCCTTACAATAATAACTAATTTTGAAATGATAATTTTATAAATTTTATAGACATCTTCTAAAGTGTTAAAAGAACTGTTTAAGGTCTATCTAAAGACTGTATAAAGTATAGGGTGTTCCATTTAAATAATCTGAGAAAGCTTATGTTCCGAGTTTTTACTTACCCTGTAAGCAATTTAAAGATTCTATAAAAAAATTATAAAATAGATAAAAGTAAAGCACATATCTAAACTACTAACCATACAAAAAATGGAAAAACAGTTGTTCCTATTTAGATACAGGCTGGCCAATATACAACGTTTTATTTTGTTATAAAAGTGGTCATAACTTTTGAAACGTCCAGTATATATTTGACAAACCCTATATTCGAAAACTTAAAAAGTCAGCAGAATTCATTTAAGTAATAAAAAATGTATTGTACCGATGTATTTAAAAAAATGTATGTAAAGTGAAAATAATTTTACTGTTACACTCTGTATATTATAAACAATTAGAACTACAACTGTAATTAATATAATTAAATGCTAACAAACCTAATTAGTGAGTGACAGGCTTTATCTTAAAATCTAATATTGGTTAATTTTATTTAAATTTTATCACAAAGTAAAATACATTTCCAAACTTTATTTAGTGAAGCTATTAAAATATTTTTTAGTGGTTACCATTTTCATTTGACGACCTACTTTTGCATAATTAATCTAAATAATTTATTGTATTTTGGTTTTTTCGTAATTTATTAATTACAATAACTCAAAATGTATAGATTAATATATTATTTAAAAAAATAACATGCTGATTTTGTTTACATTTTTAGAAAATAACAATACGTAATGTAATTTCTATGGATAACATCCGTATTTAAAGCTTATAATTACATGGAAACTAAGTTGAATAATAATTACTATCTTAATGTTTACCTCTAATAACCACTTGTTAAGTATAATTAGAATTTAATATTTGTTCGTTTTCATAAAATAGTTAGTTTTATCATATAGGTGCACCAATACCTCACTGTGGGAAGACTAAAAACTTGACATTTCGTCAAATATCTGACAAAGTAATAAAGGGTAAGAAAAAAATTGAATATTTTTTTGTTTTATTAAACGTTTTAATCCGCAAATTATTTTTAGTTTGTTCTAAAAATTAAACCTACTTGGTTCGAATATTTGGTTGAATGACCCTGTAGCAACACACAAAACTAAAAGTAAGCTAATGAGCAGAACAGTTGATTCAAAGATAATAAATATTTTTCAGTTTAAATCTTGAGGTTATTTAAAAGTTGAATACACAAAATGGAAGAATCTAAACTGCATGTAAAAGAAAAAAAGAAAAATCCTTTTGATAATGCAAACATTATTTCTTCAATATTTTTCATGTAAGTTAAATCACCTAAATATTGTGTTATTGTTTTTTATTTTCTATTATCAATAAGAGATATAAATAACTATATGTATTTCAAACTATAAAATTCTACTTTATTTTATAAATATAGTATTTTACATTATACGAACACAAACTAAAAAATTAAACTCACCATTTGAAATGTTATTCCATGCAGAGCTTCTTTAGTATTACATTTTAGCTGGATTATTCCATTTTTTATCAAAGGATATTCGAAAGGATTGACTGAAGATGATATTTACCAACATAGAAAAGATCATGATTCTGGAAAACTTGGAGACAAACTTGAAGAAGCCTGGATTAGACAAAAGATAAAAAATAAAAATTCTTCTATAATTAAAGCTTTTGCAGCGACATTTTATGGGGAATTAGTAATACTGAACATCGGTATAATTTTACAAGAAACCATAAGGTAAGTACACGTTTTCCTGTTTTTATTTTTTCTTCTATTGGCATTAAAGAATTTATAAAATTTTAATCAAAATAATGTACAACTTTCTAACAAGCTACCGTCAAACAAATACGGTTTTATATAAGTCATATTTTAAAAAAAAGTTATTTCTGCAACAAGTGTAAAAAGTATTATACTGTGTTTCCATAATATTTTAGGAATTTATGAATTAATGCTGATTACTGTATTTAAAATTCTCAATTATTTTAATATTAAAAAATGAGGAACCACTATTTATTATAATATAATGAGTGAATTATAAATTGAATGATCCGAATTCTAACTGCAATTTCAAGAGGTAAAAACATTTATATTTTGCCTTCTGAAAAATAAGTTAAATATTGTTAATTTTTAATTGATAACAAGAATATTTAATTAGATTTTCGGAAACTCATAGACGGCGCCACACATACCATATTCAGTATACCTAGTAAGAAATACATATAAATTGTTAATTCTTCATTTTTTACCAATTGTTCATCTTATTAATATTAGTCGTTTTGGAGATATTTGTGTTATTTTTTTTTTACTGCACAACTTTATCAATGAGAAGGATAAAGTCTAACATTCCAGTAAGAAGCGAAATGTTTACCATATGACTCCTAAAATATTTTCGTCAATCTTGAGACGTTCTAATAACATTTGTAAAAGGATTATTTTGGATTATCATCATAGGCCGGAGTTCTACGGTAGATTCAACGTGACAAATATCATTCAAAAATACATTAAACTAACTTTTTTAAATGCAATGAAATGAACTGCCGTAAGTTTATTTGGTACTTCTACAGTTTAGTTCGTAAATTCTAGATAGTGGCTCATTTTATATTTTTAGGGTTTAAGAGTTTTTAATATATTTGGGTCAACAAAAAATTGTACAAAAATGCAATTGTTACGTTCATGTCTAATCACAATCATTGTTAGAGTCGATTTCGAAGATTTCGTTCTCAGAGTCAGAACTATCAGAATTAGAATCATTGGGCTTTATTATAATTGGTTCTATTTTCATCTCAATTGTGTTGTCAAGATCCCACAATGTTTTGCTTTTCTTTCGTAATATGTTGTACACACTTTTGCCACGAACCCGGTGTTACATTATGAATTGCAATATCTAATAAGGTTTAATTTAAAAGTTGTGTTTGTTCTTGCCACTTCGTTTTTAATTTGTGCCCAAATTAGTTCTATAGCGTTTAATTCGCAGTGGTATGGTGGTAATCGGAGCAATATCACATCCCGTTTTTGGTCCATTTCGTCAACTACATACCTGACATACTTTTCTTTTTGAAGTCGAGCTAAATTTAGCAATTCAACTTTTAACATTTTTCCATTAAATTCTATATTTCTTATATTTCTTGCTTTTAGCCAGTCAACAATTTCTAACTTTTTCCAAGCTGTTTCTCTACTCGTCTACTATGGTAAGGTGCACTTTTTAGATTCAAAGACACTTAAACTTCCATCAAGAAAACCATTTTCACAGCCGATATGCTTTACTGTATATTAAATTTGTATTCCTTCCCTTCGATATTCTATATATGCCCTCAAATATTTTCTGCGCCATAAAATTATTTCGTCTTTTTCAGCAAGAGCATTATTTCTACTTCTTTTTATGTATTTGAAATTCATTAACCGTAATGTGCGTAACAAAAAACATCTAGAAATCTTTGGAAGTGTTTCATCCCCTTGAAGCGTGGAAGTAATTTTTTTTATATTAGGAATCTCATTCCTAAAATAAAATTCATATATGGTTCGGCGAATTACGCCTTTTGCTCTTTCATCTAATTTAATAGTTTTTCTTCCTCTAGTTTCAGTTAAAAGAGCACTTTTTTCTATCTCATAGTCTGTTTTAATTGCCCTATACCCACTTATTTCACAAATTTTGGTCAATAAACTACACAAAGTGAGATTCGTATCTTTCTTACGAGAATTTTGTATCATATTTTTTTCTTCAGGAGATAAATTACTGGGCCCTCATTTTACAGTATTATCAACCATATTTGTCACAAAAATACCTTTACGCCAGAAATGAACCTAGGTACTAATTGCAATTACCCAATTCTACGGCTATGTCTGTTATCTAAACGATTATTTAATGAGTATCTTCATATATGACCATTGTGTCATTAGGTAATTAAGGACTCTAGTCAATTGTAACATTAAGGCGATAATTGTGTATCCAGACTGCTAAAATTATTCTGCTTTTAAATGTTAGAGAGCGGCAAAGTAAAATTAGTTTTTAGACTTAGGTAAAGTTCATTTCAAGATATTTCATTGACTTACCATCTGTTTGGAGAGTACTATCACTTAATCTTGTAAATTGTTCATTTTAAAGTAAAGAACAACAGGGTCGTACTTGAATGTCTGCCAGGAATTTAGTGACTAGTGATGCTCAAGCGTTGATATTTAATTTTTCAAAAAAGTTTTGCAAAATAAAACATAAATTCAAAATTAATTACTTTCACAATCCCATGTTTATAATAAACTAAAATTCAGTTTAAATAATCCTCCAGTAACCCCAACTTTCTCTTCGAGCAATACAATTATTAGAGGTTTAAATACCATCCTGTACTAATTTCTTGGATTAACGACCACCTTTGTTTTCTATTTCTTAAACTCATTTACATTAATTGTGAACCGTACTAAATTTGAGTCACTATCTAGAATTTACGAATTCTGGTATAGTGAAATATCTTATCACGTCAAAGGCAATTTATTTATTAAAACAAATTTACAATAAAATATTTTGGCAATAAATGATAAAAAGACTTCATCTTTAGTGTTACTTCGTTACTTCTACATACATTCTTCATTTTTTAACTTATTCACTATTCTCTATTCTTTACATTATTTTATGGATAATGTGATGTTTATTATTTATTAATCTTATGTTATTTAGAATATAAAAGGGGTTAGATGTAAGAATATATTATTATTATTATTTTTGTGAATATTATTATTATTATTTTGTCTTTTTATCCCTTTTATCATTTTTACCCTTTTAATTTATTTGCTTTAGTTTTAATTGTTTCATGTTGTAGTTAGTTTTTGATTTCTTCCCTTGTTTTAATACATTACTTCTACTTCAATGCCAAGATGTTCTGAAAAGAAGCTATAGACTGATTTTTAAATCTAGCCCCGCATAATTTTCAGTTTGTCAGACTGTTGATAACAAAAATAAAAATATAGACAGGAAAACAATAAATTATTATAATTTATTATACATAAATTATAAATATTTTATAGAAAGTTTATGAGGCACCTTAATAGAAACAACAATCAATATTTTTTTACACATATATTTCTTTGTTAGTAGAGTTATATAAATATCTCTTATTTTTCATTTGCTTGGCACAATATCAATTATTGATAAGTGTATTTTTCAAGACTTAATGATTTCTTAAACAGAAATTTTGCATTTATGGAAAAATTATTAAAAAGTTAGTTATTATAAACATCTATTCTGTTTGTTTTAATAATTTACAGGGTCAGGCAAACCTTTGTCATTGTTCTATAACTCCTACTATGCAGAACTTAACGATTTTTTTAAAGGATATCTGTCAATGGGGGTCAAAACAAATATTCTAAAATTATTTTCATGTATACAGGGTGGTCCAACAAATAGGCAAATCACTTAATTTTTTTTAATAGAATGACCCAACTTTGTTTACATTTTTAGATACTCTATTGTCACTAATATATACCTACAAAATATTATTTTTAATATCCCACTCCTTTCAGAGAAAAAATATTCACACAAAAATATTACATTTTTATACTCCTATTTAAAAATGCTTCGTTGTCTTAGATTTAACGTTGGAATTTAAAAAACTACAAATGTAGAAAGCCAATAGACCACATATTTTTTTAGAACAAGTTTTTATTTTTTATTTTGTACAGAGTGGTCAAAAATTAATTTCATTTTCCAAAAATTTCCAGGAACACACATTTCGGCTTATTGCGGGTAAATCAGCATTGTCGGTTATAACTTATAAAATTTTATGCAACGTTATTATTTGCTTGTTCAGAAAAAATGAGGGAAGAATTCGTAAGAATAGCTTTTTTAAAAAATTCATCCACGTCGACTTTTAATAATTTTCATCTGCCTGGTTTTGGCTTTGGTGAGGTTGCTCCACCTGCTCTTTCCTCCTTTAAAACTTTACAGATCGTAAATTTTTCATAGCCCATTACTTTAGAAGACATTTCAACTACGGTGTCAACAGTATTTGAACAATAGTTGTAGACATTCAATATAACCCTCTTTTCATTGAGGAACAAATGGTCTAGTTTTAATTTTTTAATTGGTGAATACTCAAAAGTTACTTCCTTTTTTAGTATCTACTACGTTTTACGTTCATCGTAAACTAAATAACAATAGTTCTACAAACTTCAATTTTATATAAATAAAATATCAATTATTTGTTAGGTACTCTGCTATAATAATGAAAGATAGTTAAATAATATGATAGCCCAAGAAATATATTAAGTTTTATACTGACGTCTCCGAAAACAATTTCCAAATGTTGAAGATTTAACGCATGTACCGTACTGTGATTTCCATATTAAATCAACTATTATTACAAAATATTTCTGAGAAGTTACTCTCTCCTGTCCTCTTATTCACTATACGCTTTGTTACCATTTCCCAGCTTCATTTTGAATTCTGAATAACTACTTAGTGTTTTTTCTTTGAGGGAATTTAATTCTATTATTATTTCCTTTTTAGACTTTTTCAACCATATCTCATCACCAAATTAATTCGAATTTTTGACGGGAATCGATTTAAAGAAAAAGAGAACGAAGTATATTTATACGCTGGTTTAATAATTTTAACTTCTTTGATAGCAGCCAATATCAATCATCTTGGTTGTATGGCTTTAATGCAAACTGGAATGAAAATGAGGGTTGCCGCATGCTCCTTAATTTACAGGTAAGTAAGTATCATTTATTAATATAAACTTTTACATATTCCTGTAGAATAATATTATTCCATTATAAACTTATTTTTATATGAGATCGTCCTAAATAGTCTCCATTTTACTCATTAAAGAGGTATTACCCTCTCTTACCTCTGACGAAACCCTCATATCATATCATTGATCGTGTTTCCGCTTGCCCTTCCTTATTTATTCTTTACATAGACCATTCGTTTCCCGTTGTAACCAAGTGATCAAATTTCCTAACATTAACAGTAAAAATAATTATGGCAAACCGTAAGTCCTTTATTTTATTATCTTTGTGGGCATCGGGATTCACATATTTATGCTTAAACTGATAACATGTTTTAAAGAATGGATTCCTTGTTTCTTGTTTCTAACCAGATGTGGAAGTCTTTCTGATAACTATCTTATCTCTAAAATTGTTACATTAGTTTTGTTTTTAGGAAATCCTTAAAATTAGGTAAATCAGCTTTAACTGATACTACTGTTGGCCAAATGGTCAACTTGTTATCAAATGATGTGGCAAGATTCGAGACTGGTATTTTTTCTTTCCATAATCTGTATATTGCTCCTATAGAGCTGGTTATTGTTATGTGTTTGCTATATATCAATGTTGGATGGACTGCACTCTCTGGAGCAATAATGTTGTTGTTTTTTATTCCGTTTCAATGTAAGTAAAAAAGTAACACGTGTCTTTGATTTTTCTTTTTCAAATGGCATCTCTCTTTCAGATTGGCTGGGTAAAAAAACGTCGGAATTTAGATTAAATGCAGCTACAAAAACAGACGAACGTGTAAGGCTTATGAACGAAATTATATCTGGTATACAGGTGATCAAAATGTACACATGGGAAATACCGTTTACGAAACTTGTGAAAATAACAAGGAAGTATGTATTTTCAAAGGTACATATATTATCCCAAGAAGTCCAGTTACCTTCTGGACTATTCTAATACAAAAATCCTAATAAAAATACCAAAAAATTTTGATAATATTTCCTATATTGGAATTTTGGAAATGAGAAAGCGATGATTTTGAATGTAATTGTAGATTCCATAGTATGAGGACTATTTTTTTCAAGGTCCTCTCGGTAGCGAAATTAAAACCATAAGGAAAATAAAAAATGTTTTATTAGCAACAATTAGCTACATATTCCAGCTACTTGTCTACATAGTGGCCACTTAGACATTTGATGTAGAGTGGTAAAGTGGAATAAGAACTATTTTGATTTTACCTGACTTGACTCTGTCAAAAATTAAGAACTTAATGCGTTTACAGCGTCTAGCAGAGAGTGGTATTGAAGATACTACATGAAGGGTCTATAATCTGAATTTCTTGTTAATCGTCAGTAAATAACAAACGAAATTAATATAGGTGCTTTAATTTTATGTCTCTGTTAGTTTTAGGAGACGAATTACCTATGTTACTTTGAAGAATTAATTAACTATAAGATTAAATATAATTACCTATAAAGAAATATTCTGTTATATTTTCTCCACTTGCATAATCTTTTTTGTTGCATTTAAAATACAATTATAAACAACAATGTTAATAGTTCAAACTGAATTTTTAGATGTTAAGAATTATATACAGAAAATTAAGAATACAAGATTTTTCACTTAATTAAATGCGTATCTAAAATCTAGTTTGTACTAAAATGCTACCTCCCTAGTGTGAGCAAAGAGATAAAAATTAGAGGGAGCCAAGTCCAGGTTGTATGGTGGCTGGTCAAATACTTCCCAACGAAAACACTACAGAAGAAGGACTATACCTGATGACAATATTCCTCTTCGTTTGTTTTGATTTGCCCCCGAATTACAGCACGCACTTCATACTCTACGGGCGCTCTATTATTGTAGGCATGTCAACGTGCTCACTGTGCGCTCAGAACTAACAAACGCGACCCATGAACATACTAGAGACACTGCGTAAACATTTGCACATCTGCCCAAAGCTTCTTCGGATTTTCAATGTGGTTTTAATTTCGAGACATATTGGACCTTGACAAGAAATAGCTCTTTTAAAATTGAAGGGGGATTACCGCATAAAATTTTTAAAATTTATCTGTTATGTCAAATGTACGGTTTTCGTAAAGAGGCCTAAGAAACCCATTTTCCTTCAAGGGAAGGGAAGTTAAAAACTGCTGAAATATTTTTTACATAAATTAATTTTATTTTAATTTGGAATCGATTCTAATACCTAAATGACATTTTTTATTTGACCCCAAAAATAAAATTCTAGAGAATTCAAATAGAGTTGATTAGTATAATTAATGAATTAAAAATTATTTTTATTAATGATTAACAATGTAAATATATGTTTTTTATTTTCAGTGAAGAAATGCAGTTTATTGAAAAAACATCTGTAATTCGTGCTATAGTGACATCCGGCGTTTTGATACTAAACAAATGTGCTGTAGCTGCCTGTATCTTAGTTTACGTCTTCAATGATAACGCTCTTACAGCAACGTACGCGTATACAGTAACTTCATACTACAAACTACTCTACACTCTAACTAATTTTTTTCCTAGCGCTGTAAATAATGTTTCAGAAATGTATGTATCTGCAAAAAGAATAGAACGTTTTTTATTAAATGACGAGATAGAGAATAAAACAACTACTGATGTAGAAGAATTGACTATCTGCGGAAGGAAAGGTGAAAAACTGTTGTTAAAAGTTACAATTAGAAAAAACGATGACGTAGGAATCCGTATCAAAAATGCTTCGGCAAAATGGACAAAATCTCTACCTGGAAGCAATATACAAGACATAAACATGGACATTAGCAGTAATAATATTACAGCAGTCATTGGACCTGTAGGTAGTGGAAAAACAACACTCCTCCATATAATAATGAATGAACTGGAGCTAGAATGTGGATCTGTGAAAGTAAATGGAGTTATTTCCTATGCCCCTCAAGAACCTTGGATATTTGGAAGAAGTATCAAACAAAATATATTATTTGGACAAAAATTTGATCAATGTAAATACGACAAAGTTATTCGAGTTTGTGCTCTTTATCAAGATTTCAATATACTTCCTTTTGGAGATCAAACTTTAGTCGGAGAAAGAGGTATTGCCTTAAGTGGTGGGCAAAAAGCTAGAGTAAGTTTGGCCAGAGCAATCTACAGAGATGCAGATATTTATCTACTGGATGATCCTCTCTCTGCACTAGATTCTCATGTGGGTAAACACATTTTTGAAGAATGCATCTGTTCCTATCTTAGAAAAAAATGTGTTGTATTAGTCACGCATCAACTTCATTACTTAAAGGATGTTGAAACAATTTTTTTAATGAATAATGGTAGAATGGATGTATCCGGATCTTTTTCTTATCTGATAAGCTCTAACAATATATTTAGTAAACTTCTTTCTGAAATAGAAGAAGAAGATCACAATATTTCAAATCCAAAGAAAATCAATGAATCTGTGAGTGAAGATATAAATCAAATTCAAGCGATTCAGTCAATATATAGTGAAGAAAATAGGGAAGAAAAAAAATCCGGCTATATCAGTGGTCGTATTTATTTAAATTATATTAAATCTGGAGGAAATATTAAATTTTTTGGTCTGGTGACCCTTTTTCTTCTGAGTCAATTTTCTGATACGGTGATTGAATATTATGTAATGTTTTGGTAAGTCTGTTAGATTTTACCTAAGAAATAAATTGTAGAAAATATTTGGTTATATGTTTCAGGGTAAATACAGAATACTCACGGAAAAATCTCATTGACTTAAGCTCTATCCAGAATACAACTATTCATAGAGATTCAAAAACACAAGAATCAAACTCTAACGAAAACTGGTGGTTAGCACCTTTGTTCAATAGTGACAACACAGCAATGTACTATGGCTTTTTTATGATTTTTCTTATCACAATCACCATTTGTAGATCTCTAGTGTTTTTTAAATGGTGTTTAACAGCTTCTTCAAAATTACATAACACCATGTTAAATAATATTGTTCACAGCCCTATGAATTTCTTTCACTTAAATCCTTCTGGAAGAATTTTGAACAGATTTTCAAAAGATATTGGTGCATTAGATGAAATTTTGCCGTTAACTTTACTGGAAACAATACAGGTAGAGTTTTTTCTAAAAGTAATCAAACACTATTTATTAGTTTTAGTTGCATGTATAAAAATATTGTTCCAATTATCTAATAAAGTATAATTTTTCGTTCTAGACTGCTCTCACAGTATTATCATGTGCTTTTATAATTGGAAGCTTGTCCATTTGGATTTCTACTGCCACTATTATTGTCGGTATACTATTTTACGTATTACGAATGTTTTACTCTAAAACTAGCAGAGATATTAAACGATTAGAATCTATCAGTAAGTATGTTTCTAAATTATATATTATAAATAAATGTGAACTGTGAATATTATACTCTAGTACACACATACAATAATCTAACTTTGGTTAAATAAATTGCCCAAAACATACAATGTTATTCTATATGTATAAAGATACATCCAAATTTTTAAGGGATCACCCCGAATTTCTGGGAAAAAATTCACACGATAACTCTCCCTCCTTATACAAAAAAAAGAGAATCAGAAAATCTTGAAATAAAAGGCGCTAATCAATGTATTGGAGTTTCTAACTTCTTCTACTAATTAACCTAGAAAAAAATATGTGGGACAACTTAAAAAAAATATTAAAAATCACGATGATCAAGTAAGAATGACAAATGAACTCATTCGTTTAGCTTAGAAAAATGAGAAAACATCCCTCAGAACGAGACTCACACTTTTATTATAAGCGTACCCTTTGATATACTCAAGCTTATATAAAAATGAAAAACGGAAGAGGAAACCAAGAAGAAAATAGATAAGCAAAAATAGAGAAATTGGAAGAATAGTGACAAGAAAAAGACACAAGTAAAAAAAATGGGATCTAAAGGAGATGAATCCCTAGTTATTATCCAGCAACAATAAAAATATAATGTTTATACCAGGTATTCAAGAGCAAACCTCTTTGAATATTACAATGGAACACCCTGCATATTTTGACACTATATATAAACTGAGCTCTTCTTTTTCGAAAATCATCGACTGACATGAATTAACGTCACTAATTTAACAAACCACGTTCGTAATTTACTTGAAAAATTTTTAGCCCGTAGTCCAATTTTTTCTCATTTGTCCATTTCAATACAAGGCCTGTCAACAATAAGGGCATTTAAAAATCAAAATATACTGATAGAGGAGTTTGATAACTTGCAGAATACAAACAGTGCAGCGTATTTTTTGTATGTAGCTGGAAATAGAGCGTTTGGGTTTTGGTTAGACATCCTTTGTATAGTATATATAGGATTGGTTCTAACAGCACTGCTATGTCTAGAAAGTGGTGAGTAAATTACATTTTTATTTCGCAGTATTTGAAAACTTCAGTTTTACAATTTTACATTTTTAGAAACGTTTGGTGGTAATATGGGTCTTGCCTTAAGTCAATCCATGTCACTTACTGGAGTTTTGCAGTGGGGAATGAGACAATGGAGTGAATTTGAAAACCAGATGACTTCAGTTGAAAGAGTCCAAGAATATGTAGATCAAATGCAAGAATTCGATAATCATTCAAACGAGACTGATGATTCATGGCCCAAAAGAGGATGGATAGAGTTTAGAAATCTATGCCTACGATACAAACCAGAAGAGCATTATGTATTGAAAAATTTAAATTTCGCTATAAAACCAAATGAAAAAGTTGGAATAGTAGGTAGGACCGGAGCTGGAAAATCTAGTTTGATTCAAGCGATATTCAGATTAGCTCATATAGAAGGTAGCATTCTAATTGATGGAATTGATACCAAAACTATTTCTCTAAAACAGCTCAGATCCAAAATTTCGATTATACCTCAAGAACCAGTGCTATTTTCTGGAACTCTAAGAAGTAATTTAGATCCTTTCGACCAATACGATGATGAAGTGAGTGAAATAGGTAAATTAATTACGATATTCATTCATTGTAATTTTTCCAGGATCTTTGGATTGCTTTAAAGGAAGTTGAACTGGATGCCACTATTGATCTGTTCCACGAAGGTTTGGATACAAAAATAGCAGAAGGTGGTTCTAATTTCAGCGTAGGCCAAAAGCAGCTGATATGCTTAGCTCGAGCTACCCTTAGAAAAAACAAAATACTAATTTTGGATGAAGCTACTGCTAACGTGGATCCCCAAACTGATCATTCGATACAAATAACCATAAGGAAAAAATTCGTGGAGTGCACTGTACTAACCGTAGCTCACAGGCTCAATACAATTATGGATTCAGACAGAGTGTTGGTAATGGACGCAGGCGAGGTTGTAGAATTCGATCATCCGCATTCACTTCTACAAAATAAAAATGGCTTGTTTTATTCTATGGTCCAGAAAACGGGAAAATCCACTGCCAAAAACTTGAAACACATTGCAAGAGAAAAGTATAAGACTAGGATAGATGATTATATGTTTTTGTGATAGTTTAAAGACAACTTAAATATAATTTGTTAAGAAATAAGAACATCTTTTTTTGTTTAAAATGGAAAAGATAAGTTACAAACATATCAAAATTTAAACGTCTTTTATATAAATATTTTTAATGAAAATGTTTTAGTATCAAATCTGGTTTCATAATCTAAGTGATTGATTCTGTGTTATTATTTATTATGTTTTACAAAAATTGACAATCTATTTTTTAAATTATTCTAGCTTTTTAATTAAATAAAAATAGGTAGCTAATGTTTTATTTTTATTTTTCTACCGGCATCAGTAAAATGTAAAAAAGTGAAAATATACAGGAGGTTTCATTAAAAAAGATATAGGTTTTCAAAGAAAAACATGAAAATATGTACACGTGCCAAATTTGCATCGCCCTGTATAATTCTATGTTGTCCAACTATACCCATCGATTTTTGGTTACAGAGCGACACTCTTTTCCAGTATTTTTGACTCCCAGGGTAAGCATCACTCCAAAATATTTCAATAGCATTGGGGGTCGACTAAGGTGTTAAAAACTCACTTCCCGACCTCAGGTCGGCCGTAAATTATTTTTCCTTTCAGTTTTGTTATATTCTCTTCCTTTTTCAATGGGTTTATCCTACTATTATTTTTTTCTACATTTTACCATTTTCATTCCTATGTACAGATGTCAAATCAATTACTGTTTTCCTTTTTAATTTCAATTGGTTTCTTGATTAACCTTTCCTAGAATACTATACATTTTTTGAATAGCTAAATCCAAATTTTTATTACTGCAACAAATGAAGATAGCATCGGTATAAAGGTTAATTTTTGTGGAATTTCTGCATCATTATCAATTTCAGATTATATTTTATCTTGAAAATACACTCTCTGTTTGCGATAATTTAAATAAATTTCAAACCGCTCAATTACTCTATCCCCTATCCCTATACCATATACCATACTGCTTGAATTTAGAATTCTTTATTTTCCTTTCGATTGTATCAAAACCTCTTTTTTTATTATTAATAATTTTTTATAGGAGGTAAAGTTTTGATTGTTCTGAATACTTCAGCACCTTTACTATTGTCTATTTTTTGCAAAGAGATAATGGTACTCATTTTTTAATTCATTAGGAATTCTACCTGTAGTGAAAGATGTATTAATTACATTTCATAAAACATGCCAATTATTTCAAAAAAAATGTTCACTATTCTACAATTTAATAATTCACCACATTATAAATTGTTATTACACTAAACAATACTTTGAAGGCTTTCTACAAAAATATTCATTAACAATGTTTACTATTTCTAGGCTGGTAATCAATCATTTTCAACGTACTGTCGTTTCAAAGATTACGGAGTTTGCCATATCTCCATATTATCAGCACACAAAATTTCGAATTTCTCCATTGACGTACGTATCAATGCAGCACAGAAATCAGAGTTTACTCGTAAAAACCTAAAACTATTTTGAAATATTGATAGCCGATAATTAGGTAGAGTGGAGGTGGACAATGATTGTATATTTTTCAAGGAATAAAACAATCGAATTTCCATAAACGGCAGATTGAAGATATATTCAAAATAAAATAAGTTTCAAAAATCCCATTTATGGTTAAAAATTTAAAAACTGGAAATAACTAGAAGCAGTATCGCAATGGTCATAATCCAAACTTTTATCGGCAATTATTTAAATGACCCCAAAGAATGTTTTTAAATAAATTGATTTTGTCCCAAAAAATGTAACCGTTTATTGTAGGCATAATAAATGTATTACATAATTTTCTAACATTTCCGATAAAATATTTCATTAGATAAAAAGTGATTTATTAACAAGTGATAATCTCAATGGATTGATTTGAAATGATCATTGTAGTTATTTCGAGACTATTACTGTAGGTATTAATAAGTTGTCCTTGTAAGTATTAGTTTTATATTTATGCTTCTAATTAGTAAAACTTAAGTACTGTTTGATTGGAATCTAACTATTAAAATGGGAAAAACATATATGTTAGTTTATTCATAGGACTAACATATTCGATTCACTTAACACGTGCTTCATTAATTATTGTTATTATACATTAAAACAAGTTTTATGGAATGTTTAATATTTTTTCAAAAGTAAGTCTAGATTTTAAAAATATAGATAAGGTTAGAATATTGCAAACCGGTGATAACATATTTTCAGAATTCGAATCTAGTTCATAAGTGACGATAGTCTAGTGGATGTGAAAATAAATTTTCTTAATTAAGTTAATTTTTTTATATTTTCCTTTTTGTAATTTTTTATTCTAAAAATTGTTTTTATTAGGTAAGTAAACAAACGAAAGTACCATCGATCTAGAGTGTTTCAGCCAAACTAAAACTTATTGCTTTAGTGATAAGTATGTTACTGGTTTTCGGAATACCCTGTATATTGTGATTATCATAAAAAATAGATTTATAATTAATTTCTCTTAACGACTGGTAGCAAATAAGACAAAGATTTTAATATACAAATAACTAGTAACACTCGATTTGTTAATCGCTTAAGAATATACAAAACTTAAAAATAATTCTCAAAACGTTTATATAGTTTTAATGAATTTTGATAAATTGACTTGACCACTTTTGAGAATCCGAGTTAATAAATATTAAATATAAATATTTAAAAGTATATATATATCTTATGTTAAAATCAACCTTGTCACCAAAATTAAATTTGTGTGTGTTCTCCGCGGCGCTGCAAAATTCATTAAAAATGAAAACTATTTATGTCGGAGCGCATTTTTGTTTGAATTTGTAAATGGATGTTTAGTGAAAATTAAATTTTTAAATAAAGGTAAGTAAACAACATTTTGAAAAATTATTTTATGTATTAGGTACGTTCATAGTTTTATAAAGATAAAAAAAAAGGTTGATTTAATGCAAACTTTTCTGAAATGTTAGAAAATTGTGGCTAGAAAATTAGTAAATAATATTAGTCTATTGAAAATAAATATAAATTACTAAGAAGTTTTTTATGTTATGGTTTATCTTAATTGTTATTTTTAGTATTTTTATGTCGGAATTCTTTATTTATGCACTCTATACGAATTAACATAACCTAAATATCATACAAACTACACGTGTTTTCAAAATATTGTGACGAAAATAGATTTTTAGTTTTTAATTAACTAGCTAATAATGATATATTAAAAAGAATCAAATTTCGATAATGAGAGAATTTAGCAATTTGTTTTCACTTAATAATTTTGAATATAAATATGTTTTTTTGACATACAGGGTGTTTCTAAATTCATACGAAAAAATTTAGAATTTTTTATCGGAAATTTTGAGACTTTCCTATAAAAAAAAATTCTCTGTTCAACCCCTATAGAAGTATCACCCCCAAAGGAAGAAATTAAAATTGAGTTTTTAATTATTTTCTAAAGTTCTAGTTAATGTAGAAATTTGAAATTTTTGGGGATTACATATAATCATAAAGGCAATTATAAGATTTTTTTTGTATTACCATTATAATAAATATGGA
Source organism: Hermaeophaga mercurialis (assembly GCA_951812935.1). Classification (NCBI taxonomy): domain Eukaryota; kingdom Metazoa; phylum Arthropoda; class Insecta; order Coleoptera; family Chrysomelidae; genus Hermaeophaga; species Hermaeophaga mercurialis. The sequence continues at coordinate 17,396,034 of OX638362.1, read as the reverse complement.
AAGATTGAAGACTGTGGAAATTCAAGATAAGTATTATTTATCTTTCCATATTTATTATGAATAATTTCCATAAAGCAAAAGTTGAAACAATTATTTTAATTACGATTATATATAAAAAATAAATATAATTTCATCTGCAAATATTTCGGCATATTTATTCGGGTATCATCAGGGCTTGTACAAGAAATACAAAAGAATAAATTAAAAACATTTTCCAAATACAGCGTTGTATATGTTTCTGTATTTAAATATATATTGACAAAGACAATAAAAAAAAATTGGAAAGTTTGTTTAATTAAAATCCATGATTCACAGGGAAAAGTTTTGTGAATTTTATTTTTATATATATACACATTTTCACTTCTATCTCGGTTTTTAGAGAATGATTAAGAACATTCTTCTATGATTTCAATTAACAATCTCTTAATTATTTTGGAAGTTTAATGTTAAGATTAGATTTTTAAATTTTAATGATTCATTGAAAATTGTAATATGTTTAGATTTTTAAATTTTAATGTTTCTCGATTTATGTAGATTTATATTCTCTGTAGAAGCCTTGATGATGGCTGAATAAAAGTTTTCAAAAAGGAAACAAATTCTAGTGGTCATAACCTACTTTAATATTAATAATATTATTCAGAATTCCTGTTTTCTTTCTTAATTTTTTGTCTGTTGTTTTCCTCATAAAACTAATAGTTTTCGAATGAAACAAAAAACTACAATAGCATGTTTTTATAATATAATTGAAAATGCGAAGATATAGAGATCTAAAGAATGTAAATAAATTTTGAAAGTGATCTCCTCCAGTTCGTAAGACATAAATTTAGACTTTGTCAATAATCGGCGTCCTGCATACTAACAACTTAACATATCCTCAAATACAGAATTCACATGGATTTAAATCGGGAGATCAAGAGGACCCGAAGATATATGATGTAGTGAATGTAAAAATAAAGTGGATAGGTTACTCAAAAAGAATAGTAAAAAAATATGTAGCATGGAAAGAACCCAACTACAAGAAAAAAGAAAGGCCAACAAAGAGATGAAGGTATATAATAGAAGAAAAAGTACGAGAAAAAATGTAACAAACTGGAGAAGAAAAACAAGGGATAGAAAATTCTGGAAAAAATAATAATCAAGCTCTAAGCCTAAATGGCCTGTAATCAGCTTCTACAAACGTACATTTTTGTAGAGTAGCTGGATATAATCACTGCATTTTTATAAATAAACCTAGTAAACATATTTGAATTAATTAATATTTGTACACCATGAACTAGGTAGTTGTTCCTTTTTTTATGTCACAACTTTAGTTTTCATAATAAATGTATAACATAGATAACCAATCGACCATGGATAAACAAAATGTAAGGAGTTATCAGTTATCGGAAGCCCGGTTTTCCAGAACAAACAAAGCGACCATCGACGACTAACGAGAACATATCGATGATTAAGCTCACAAAAGTGTAAACTGCTCTTTTCACTGGTCAAAATATTGTATGTGCCACCAACACATTTACTGCACCTGCTAATATGTTTTATACATTTAACACCTATTTAAATTAAGTTTTGAGCCGTGTATTTTGGCCAGACACTTACAACATGCATGCACCAGTTATGATACCTAGGGAATAAAAAAAAGTTAACACATTCTCGACCAAATCCACACTTAACACATTTGCGTGCTTAACCATCGATTTGTTGTACCTCATTTACATTCTCAAATATGCAGTTAAACGCTTTATGTTTATTTTTTTTAATTCGAAGGAGAACGTATATTTGTATTATATTTTATATTTCCTCATGTTTAATTTTCGTTGTTTCCATGAGCCGCTTTTTGGGAGGTCGGAATACTCGGCGCTGTTCATATATCAATTCTTGATGTCATTTATTGGAATGTAGCCATAAAAAGTAGCTGCAGATTTGTTCTGTAGTTAGTGTATGGATAGCATATATGTATACATTATAATATACTAACAATAAATTACATAAATGATAAAAACAAAGTTGCCATTTCTACAGAACAATGTAATTGTCCAAACGTGTTGCTAATTGACTTAGAAGTTGGTAAGAGATAAATCTACTTTTTTAAACTAAATCGCGGGTTATTTACACGTTACCTTCTGTTTTTGGTCAATTTTTTAGCTATTTGGGTTGTCTTGTAGATACGGTTTATGATTTTGTAAAAAATATGAAGTCTTTTTTTTTAATATTTTGTATATATAAAATAGATTTCTGACAGATTAACTTATTTATTAAAAAATTATTCATTTTAGATAATCCTAAATGGAAGAAGTCTCAACCAATCAGCCCTCACAAAAGGCAAACCCTCGGGATCGAGCAAATATTATATCAAATTTATTTTTTTGGTAAGTAAAAGCAAGATTTCGCACCTAATCGCAATTTAATTGATTATTAAAATAACACGTTCAACGGCAATGTAAAATAGTTTAAAGTCTAAAAGTGCATATTATGTCTAGTGCCTAGTATTTTATATCGTTTAAAACATTTAAATTAGCAACAAATTATCTACTACTACCACACTTTAGACATTACATTTAAAGTCGTATTTATGTAAAGTTAAATGATGTTTAAGATGTAAACGATTTATAATCAATGCCTTTTTTACCCATTAAGGGTGTAAGGGAAGTATATAAACCAACAATATAAGCCGACATTAAGAAACAATATAAATAAATAATTCCTAATAAACTTATTCCTATTTCCTATTCAGCACTAGTCTCTTATCCTCGTCTTCTGTCCACGTTTTACCTTTCTTCTTTAAACATATTATCCCAGGTCTCCTTAGGCCTTCGTTATGCCCTTCTTCTCCATAGATTTGGCTACCCACATTCGTTTTACAGGTACATTATTGTTCAGTCTACGTAAATAACATCACCATCCTAATTGTAGAAATTTATACAGAGTGGACCAAAAGTCTGGAAACGGCCAATTATCTCGTAAATTGCTAGTGCGAATTCTACAAAATTTGCCATTTCTCTGATATTATTAGTCACTTTGGTTTTTTAAATACATCACCCTGTACATTCAGTCATTTTTGGAATCTTCTCTTCAATACGAGTTCAAAATGTAAAAATTCGTTGCGTTAATTGCAATACACGCGAGAAGGAGAATTAGTTCTCATTGGGTGACAGTGATGTCAGAAAGGGCGAATCGTAAGAGTTTTGTATGTAGAATATGGAACGTTCTCGAAACTATACAGGATGGAACAAAAGAATTCATCATTGGTTTTACTGGTTTAAAATGAGTGAATTGTAAACACTAATTGCCTTTGTTCTACTTGTTTTACTTGTTCTATATCAAGTTCTTATCTGATTATTTCATTTCTTACTTTGTCCAGACTAGTACAGCCATATACTTTTCTCAGATATTTATTTCATTTCTACCGCACTAACTCGCATTTTTCTTTTCTGTTGAAAATGGTTCGGTAAATGGTTTTATACACTTTAATTTTAGTTCGTTTTGTTACTATTTCATGCTTTCTCATTTTCTGATATACTTTGTTTACCTTTTATATCCTTTTGTTAAGATCTGTCTCGTGACTTTGAGTTTCTACCAGAATTATTCCCAAATATTCTTCAAAACGTTTAATTTTTTTCTCTTCTAGGCTAATATGGATATATTTCTTATCTACTGCTACCGCCATAATTTTTTATTTTGATTTGTTCATATTCATCCCATTCTGTATTAACACTTCATTCAAATTTTGAAATTATCCTCTAAATCCGCTTCGCTTCCTTCAATAATTACAATAACATCTGTCTATTCTTTCTAAATTTCTGCAAGTACTTATGCATTGACTTTAATTTTTTATTAGTTTGTTTTAGTAGGGCGTTTATAAATGAATGTAATGAAAAGAAGGGAATTTAAACTTCCACCTTTTCGTACTTATTGTCTTGTGGTGGATATTTCAGACATCATGTTTTTGCTAATTACAATTTCTAGTTTATAACTCTAGTCAACTTATCTTTTATCCCTCTTTCCTTAAACACTTTTCCGTATCCCATTTCTTAAAAGGCTTTCTCTAAATCAATAAATCCTAGATAAACTGACATGGATCGTGCTCTTCTTCTGTTAATAATTTTATTAATGATATTGCGTACTTTCGAAATCCATTCTTTTCGGATAACGTTCGATTTGTTTTCACAGCCTTTTATTATTTTTTGCTCAAATAACTTCATTATAGAAATAAGTAAAGTTATACCCCTGAAGGTAGTTATTACAATTTTTATCGATTCCTTCTTGAATACAGAAAATATTAATCCAATTTCCCAATTTTTGGTATTTGTTCCTCTTGCCAGACTTTATTGTAAATTCTTAGCTGCAATCTAGCGCTTCTTCTCCCATATTTTTTACCATTTCCACTGCAGTTTATTATATCTTATGACCTCTAATAATTCTTCAAATATTATGCTATAGTTATGTGTATTTTCAGTTAATCGGTCAATAGTTTCATCATTTTTCTACTCCTGTTCTATGTCTAGCCCTTCATTTAGCAACTTCTCAAAATATTACCTCTTCAGTTTTACGTGTAAATATTTCCCCCATTTCTAGTTATCAACTTTTCCACTTTTTTATTATTTCTTAAATTTTTCAAAACTCTTTAGAATAACTTTCTAGGTGCTCTGTATTACTAGGCTTTTCTCTGTTTTTTATATTCGCTGTAGCTATTTTCTGTTTATTTACTGAGATGTGTCTACCAGTTTTTTTATTTTTAACTTTACTTCATCTGACATGTTCTACATTTTCCTTCTAACTGTAGTAACCCGTTTATTAGTTTTTTGCCATTTTTTTGTTCTTATGTTTGTAAGATTTTATTACTTCATAATTTGCTCTCATTGTAGTTAGTACTTTATTTCTATTCTTTTTTTTTTCTTAATTTCTTTATTCTATTTATTCTCCTTTAATTTTAACCACTAATAGATAATGATCACATATTTTGTTTTGAAAACAATATCTTATATTTCTGCTATCTTTACTCTAATTTACAACATATTTTGTCATATTTTATTTATATATATTTTGTTAATAATTATTCCAAATATAATCAGATTTTAACCAATGTATTTTGATAAATATATGATCAGATAGCACAAGCACGTTCAGCGAATGTACAAGAAGCACCCTTTCAAAAGTCACCACTCTTCTATTTATTTATTTTTTATATTTATACTTGAGCAGTTTGATGATAATTATAAGAGTAATATACGAACGAATCGTTTTTTTTTTATTCAACTCTTCTCCTTTTCAGTACCTTTTTTTACATATGTTGTCTTCATTATGTACTTAATTTTGTCCTCGTTTAAAAAACACCCTTTGCACAAATTATGAATATTAACATAAATAAAACATTCAAAAAACTTTATTAGGGGGATGTCCCTGGCTACCTGACTATGAACGTCCTTTAGATGTCTAAAATAAGTACTTAAATAATGTATGTAATGTACTTTTTGGAACCATGGCTACGAAATTTAGGAAAAAATTGGTTTTATAAAAATATTCGTTTTAGTTGGCTGCTTCCTTTCTTCGTAAAAGGGTATAAAAAAGAACTGACTGAAGATGATATGTATATACATCGAAAAGAGCACGACTCCGGCGATCTTGGCAAAAAAATAGAGGGAAGATGGGAAAAACACGTGAAAACCAACAAAAAACCTTCTTACGCTAAAGTATTGGTGGGAACGTTCCTCTACGAAATAATTATTTTGAATATTTTAGCCGTAGCTGCGGAAGCGATAAGGTAAGCGATATCAAAACTAATTTCCCTACACAGAGGCGTAAAATTTTTAATTAAATTAATTACTATCCAATTATTGTACACCCGTCTAATTGAGACGTTTTTTAGAGCTGAAGCCGCTATTTTGGTATATGGTATTTGGTGTTGCATACATTTTGGGGCATCATTTAGTTTGATTTGAAATGATTTAATACAGGACTGATACACCAGTTCACAGAATGTTTCATTGCTGAATAAAAATGTGATAATATTAAATTAAATGAAACCCCAAAATATATGCAAAAGAAAATTTCATACGTCAAAATGGCGAAATGTTCTATCTCTTTTTAGAAAACGATCGCAAATGCAACATAAAAAAATAGATGACAAAGGTTAAGGTTTTCTTTAATTTGTCGTGAATATTTCTAAACTTCTTATATTTAAGACATCTATGAAACATACTTCGTCGTACCACTGACTTTTAATATTGTTGCTACTTGTTTTTAAGATATCCTCTGCGGCTTCCTTTAAGTCTTTTTCTAAATAAATATATTGTTCTTGAATTTTTGCACGTTATGAAACTAGCCTATCAAAATTTCCATTTACATCCTGGTTAAAAATTAAATAAGAAATAGAAATTTAAAAATTAATTTGATTCTTTTACAGAATGGGCCAACCTTTTTTAATTTCAAAATTGCTCTTAGTGTACGAAAACAGCGAATCTGGAGGAATACACGATGTGTACTTCTTCTCTTCTCTTATCGTCCTTACACAACTCCTTAATGTCATTTTAATACATAAATTCAATCTGGCTATGATGCAAGTTGGCATGAAGGCAAGAGTAGCTTCTTGCTCCTTAATCTACAGGAAATCTTTAAAATTAAGCAAGAGCGCATTAGCCGAAACAACGGTCGGTCAGATGGTAAATCTGTTAACTAATGATGTAGGAAGATTTGACCAAGCCGTTCACCATGTTCATTATTTTTATTTGGCCCCACTACAGACAATTATTGTGATGATTTTATTGTATATTAATGTCGGAGTAGCTTCTTTATCTGGTGCTGTATTTTTGTTGCTGTCAATACCTCTACAATGTAAGTAAATATTTCTTATTTAAAATTTATATATCTGTTATTTACTGGCATCTCTTAATAGCAACACAACAATGATAATGTATTGTAATATCATAAGTACCATAATAAATTGAAGTAAGCCGGTGAAAGAGCAAAATGGAAAGTTAAAGTTACTTGGAGTAAGCTTAACAAGAGACTAAGTAGATAAAGCTATATAAAAAATAAAATAGGAAAAAGCTTCAATAGAACATGGCCATCTTTAAAGAAAAATACACGACTACTTTAGGGAAGAAACTAAGAGAATTCTGATTTGGGAGAAAAGCTAAGATGACTAATAGAAGCAGCAATGGAACAAATGTATTTATCATCCTGAAGACGACTTTCAACACTCCAAATTGAAAAAATATATGGAACCACTATAGAAGCTGTCCTATGGTACTTAGATATACTAGCTTTCGTATGCCAGTACACACTTTAGCTTATATCTTAGAATTGACCTTATTATAACTCCTGTAAAATCCCTCTTAATTCGTAAATAAAACTTTTAGCTTGGTTAGGCAAGAAAACGTCAAAATATAGGCTCAATACTGCTGAATGCACCGATGAGAGAGTACGACTTATGAACGAAATTATATCTGGTATTCAAGTCATTAAAATGTATACATGGGAGTATCCTTTTGCGAAACTTGTAGAGATTGTTCGAATGTAAGTATACAAAATTTGATAATAGAAGAGCATTAGATGTAAGTTGTTTCTATTTCAGGAAAGAGATGAAGTATATCCGTCTCAATTCAAGAATCCGAGCTGTAGTAATGTCAATGGGCTTAGTAATGAACCGATGCGCTGTTGCAATATCCCTAACAGTCTACGCTATCACTGGAAACCCTGTAACTGCCTCTTATGCATATACAGTGACCTCATATTATAAGCTACTTCATACTCTAACCGTATTCTTCCCCCAGGGTGTTTCGTTAGGTTCTGAAATGTTAATATCTATGAAAAGAATACAAGCGTTTTTAATGTATGATGAAATTGGGATTGAAAAGGAGTATATCAGTAACAGTTTACTCTCCGATGAAAAAGAAAACCTCTTGAAACCAATATCAGAGATAAGATTAAGAGGAACCAGTGCGACCATCAAAATAAAAAACGCTTGTGCGAAGTGGTTGAAATCTCAACCTGATAACTGCTTAGAAGATGTAAATATCGATGTTAAATCTGGGAACGTTGTGGCAGTAGTTGGTCCCGTTGGTAGTGGTAAATCGACCCTATTACACATAATTATGAAAGAACTTGAGCTTCAAAACGGCCAAGTTGACGTTAAAGGAGTAATATCTTATGCTTCTCAAGAACCTTGGTTGTTTGGTGGTAGTGTCAGACAAAATATACTCTTTGGCCAGAAATACGATCATATGAGATACATGGAAGTTGTTCGTGTTTGTGCGCTCCAAAGAGACTTTGCTCTATTCCCGCACGGAGACAGAACACTAGTAGGAGAAAGAGGCGTGACCCTAAGCGGTGGCCAAAGGGCTAGAATCAATTTAGCAAGAGCAGTTTACAAAGAAGCTGACATCTATCTTCTGGACGACCCTCTTTCAGCAGTTGACACACACGTGGGTAAACAGTTATTCGAAGAATGTATTTGCAACTATCTTGGTAACAGATGTGTAATCCTAGTTACCCACCAACTACAGTTTCTAAAAAAGATAGAAACAATTTACCTTATGAAAGACGGTAAAATTGAAGTGTCTGGTTCCTATTTAGTTCTAAGAAATGCGAATACTAAATACAGCAAACTTCTAGCTGACATTGAAGAGGAGGAAGAAGAAGTCAGAAGAAAATCTAGAATTAATGCTATTAAAGAAGAAATTGCAGAACAAAATAATGATATCCAAGTACTTCAGAGAGAAGACAAAGGGACTGGAAAAATTTCAGGCCATGTTTATATGAGTTATGCTAGAGCTGGGGGAAATTTAATTAAAGTAATTCTATTAGCTTTCCTTTTTTTCACGAGCCAAGCTTTTGATAGCGCAGCTGATTATTTCGTTACTTTCTGGTAATTTATCTATAGCATTATTTACCAAGAATTCTCCAAAAATGAAATTTTGTTTTTAGGGTAAATGTTCAACAGTGGTATTCTCAAAATCATACAATCTACTCTACATCCAATATTTCGGACGTTACACTTTCTCTAAACTCCAACTTTACAGAAGAAAAAGATCCTTTTAAAAACTGGTGGTTAACACCTGTCTTCACTAGCGACAATGTCACATACTTTTATGCAATACTCGTAATCCTCGTAGTTGTTGTAGTACTAACAAGATCTTTAACATTTTATTCGTGGTCTCTAACAGCTTCAACAAGGATGCACAATAAGATGTTTGTCAATATCGTCTTCAGTCCTATGAGGTTCTTTCATTTAAATCCTACTGGGAGAATCTTAAACAGATTTTCAAAAGATATTGGAGCATTAGATGAAATTTTGCCTATGACTTTACTTGATACAGTACAGGTAAAGCTAATGTCATTTTGTTCAATTATTCGTTACAACTTTCGTTTTTGTTCCCTTTGTTTTGGCAAGATTTTTGGTTTTGCTTGAAATCTGAATGGATTGAAAAATAATTCAATGGAATTTTTTCAGATCGGGTTAAGTGTAGCTGCTATAAGTTTGGTAATTGGCAGTCTTACTCTATGGATTATGATTCCAACCATTATAATTAGCTTCCTGTTTTACTTCATAAGAGTAGTATTCTTAGAAAGTAGCAGAGATATTAAAAGAGTAGAATCAGTCAGTAAGTTACATTTTCTGTAATACTGGTAACCAATAAAGTATTTAACACCATTTGCGCAATATTAAATAATAATTTTTTGTAGCAAGAAGTCCAATTTACACTCATTTATCGGCATCTCTATGTGGTTTAACTACTATAAGAGCATTTAAAGCTGAAGAAATACTTAAGCATGAATTTGATAAGTACCAAAATAAGCATAGTGCTGCATTTTTCATGTATCTTGCAGCTAACAGAACATTCGGTTTCTGGTTAGACTTCATTTGCGTCATATACGTTGCTTTAGTTATTCTTTCCTTATTATTTATCAAAAGAGGTAAGTATATGTCTAGTTTCTAGCAATAAGATAAAAAAAAGCTTCGACGATCAACTTTATTTTGTTTTAGAACAGTTTGGAGGTAATATGGGTCTAGCGCTCACCCAAGCCATGGGACTAACAAGTAACTTCCAGTGGGGTATGCGTCAATGGAGTGAGCTCGAAAACCAAATGACTTCGGTTGAAAGAGTCCAAGAGTATGCTGATTTGAAGCAAGAAGAAGATAATTTAGCTAATGAGCCTTCAGAAGACTGGCCTCAAACAGGGGAAGTACAATTTAGTGATATGTCTTTACAATATTCACCTGATGAGCCTTGTGTTCTCAAGAACCTCAATTTTGTGATACAACCAAAAGAAAAAGTTGGTATAGTCGGTCGGACAGGAGCCGGAAAGTCTTCATTGATCCAAGCACTTTTCAGATTAGCTAAAATTACTGGAAGCATTCTTATAGACAACGTTGATACTAAAGACATTCCTTTAGAGAAACTTAGATCAAAAATCTCTATTATCCCTCAGGAACCTGTATTGTTCTCTGGAACATTAAGGAAGAATCTAGATCCTTTCGATGATTACAAAGATGAGGTATACATTAATAATCTTCAATAACTTATTTAAAAAATATTAAACAATATTTTTGCAGATTCTTTGGGATGCGTTGGAGGAAGTGGAATTGAAACATGCAGTGGACGAGTTGCCCGCAGGTTTGGATAATAAAATGGCTGAAGGGGGGTCTAATTTTAGTGTAGGTCAAAGACAGTTGGTATGTTTAGCTCGAGCTATAGTACGAAACAATAAAATTTTAGTATTAGACGAAGCTACAGCTAATGTAGACCCTCAAACTGATAGTTTAATCCAAACCACTATCAGAACAAAGTTTGCGAAGTGTACAGTATTAACTATAGCTCATAGGTTGAATACTATCATGGATTCTGATAAAGTTTTAGTAATGGACGCAGGAAAAGTTGTAGAATTCGACCATCCTTATACTCTTTTACAAGACAAAAGAGGTATTTTCTATTCTTTGGTCCAACAAACTGGAAAAGCTACTGCTAAACATTTGACAAATATAGCAGAAAATAGTTATAAAAAGAAAAATGATATTTCTTAGAATCAGTTTTTATTAAAGCGAGATCGTTGTTTTAAAAAATGATAAGGAAAAACATGAGACTGTTAGTTTTAAATTGTATAATCTAATGTAAATACATTCGTTAGGTTTTCACTAAATATCGTGTATTGTAATTTGTTACTTTTATCGGAGTGACATAATTACAAAATATTGGTTAAAACAATGAGATTATTTTTATAATTAAACGTATAATTTGAAAGTTATTAGTTGAGTAAGATCAATTAAAACTGTTTTTTTGTTGAAACTGAATATTTAATAGATAATAATTAGCCGTAGATAATTTCAGGAATTTATCTTCGAGTATAACGAATCTAGTGCTCCAAAAATTCCTTAATTAATATTCAATACATTTATATTATTAATCGAGGATTATGGAATTACATTTTTCATTTATTTAATCCATAACATTGTTTTATATTTATTAATAGCATTCTACTTATGAGGATATGTAATACAAGTTTGAAATATAAATCATATTTTCTTTAAGCTTCAGGCCCTAATTAATAAAAAATAAAACATGTTTTTAAAAACGTAGGTAACTTTAATATAGTAAATATGAACAAACATTTCAAATGTTTCGATAATATGAGAGTGAAGTATCTCTTCAGTCTTTCTAATAACCATGACGTTATAATTATTAGTTCTCTTTTTTTATTAGCGATTTTAAAGTCTTGTATATTATTCACGTTAGTTTACACGTAAACTTTTTCTAAGAAAAATGTATACCTTTTCAGTATTCCACAATCACAGTGTGTAAAATTTGTGGAATTAACTTACGTATAAAAATGTTTTGAATTATTGTCACGTGTTATTAATTATTAATGAATAAACTTGGCTTTCAATTTATCCCTAGCAGGAAGATATGTGTGTACATCTCTATGTTTTTTATGTAATATAAATATTTTTAAATACTTTCGGAAATTTTTATTATTTTCAATATCTGATAGTAAAAAATAAAGTTTCCAGCTAATTCTGTCATACAATTCCGTAAGAAACCATGTAGCTGGTATTTCTCAGACTTAATTTAAATAGACGGAATTAATGATCAACGGCATTAAGCATCTTTGAGAAATCTGCAGAAATTGGTTGTATTTAGAACCGACAATCAAATATTTTACATTGTAATAGTGTCAGTAAAGATGGTAACAGTTGATCTACCATTCGTAAAACCATGTTGATAGAGGACACAGCATATCTGACGTAATTTCCTGGGTTTTTCTTTAAAATAATCTGAGTCTCTCACATAAATTTGGATCTCCCGCTGGTTATTTTTGTATAGATATTTACAAATAGATATAATGACTAATAGTGGCCATAAGTTGGACCACTGTGGCACACCCAATGCAACTGTTTCAATTATTTTAGTTTTGATTTTTTAATTTTTATAATTAACATGTTTTTTTTTTCTATGTATCTGTATTTACCAAAGCATTTTAATATAATTTCTTTTATTATACCTTTTCCTTAATTCTTTTGTGATTACCAAAGAAGAAAGCTACGAAGAACAAACTGAAAAACAACCAAAACGACAATGCGAGAAAACGATTTATGAAAGAATTAGATAGAACAAAAACACACAGTGAAAAAGAAAAAGAATATGGAAAGTGGAACAAATACAAAACCAATAAAAATAACAAAAAATAATTCAAATACAAACATAAAGTAAAACAAAAACTTGAAGTTTAGGAGTATTGAATGTTAGAAGCCTCCAAGGTAAAGAAATAGAGTTAGTAAATGAATTTGAAGAAAGAGGTTCAGAAATATTAATATTAAGCGAAAATAAGAAAAAAAGAACAGGCAAAATGTTACTGATAAATGAACACACACTAATATATAGTGAAATGTTGACGAACCAGACAACTTCAGCAAGAGTAGGTTGCATAATGAACAATAATGGAGCAGATCACTTCTAAAGAATCCTGGTAGAGCTAAGAATTAAAACAGAAAATATTAGAACAATAATATCAGTTCAGTACATGGATCAAACGAAAACGAAAAAATAACCATAAAGAAAATTTTTCAAAAAATCTTGCAAATTATAAAATATTAGTTTTTTAGTGGACTGTAAGTCTGAAAACATTAAAATTAACTGTTAAAAATTGACAGAGGCCACTCGAATTTTGTCTTGCCAAGGGTGAATACCGTTGATGTAGCTTAAAAAAAGTAAAGCACCCTTAGTTAGTAATAATGAAATTATAGAATTCTTCTAAAAGATATTGTACATAACCTAAAAAATGAAACTTTTTCATAAAGTCTTATTTAAGTTTAAGTTTCGTTATAAAAGATGAATAATTAATCACCCGTAGTGCTCCAGAATGGAGACTTATTGTATATAATTTGTATTTTTATCCCGAACAAGAAATTACTTGATTCCACTTGACTTTAAATAATCTGGCTCTAACTTCGAACCAATGCATACAAGAGACAGGACCGTAGTTAAAAGAGATTTCTCGTAATTTTTTACTGACAAACAATTTTAAAGGTTTAATTTTTATGTTTTCCTGTTTTCTATAAAACGTCTGAAGACTATGTTCATTAGATATTATTTTGATAACTATTATTAAATATATTATATTATAATTAGTTTTAAGGGTTAATCGATCGTAATTTGTTGCTACCAATAATAATTTTTTTTGCATGAACTCACCTTGAGAAAAGGATCAATAGTTGATTTAAAGTAATTATTTTTTTATTTATAATTTTATTAATTTTGGCGCTCTACAATTTAATATACCAATTTATTAAAGGAAAATTTCAGGAATTTACAGCACAAAAAGACGTTTTTATTTGGGTAGCAACGTTTAAATCGTTTATTTATCAATTGCCTGATAATATAAACGTACTTCTGTTTGTTCCATTTTGTGTGCAAGGCCTAAGTGTTTTTAAAAAAGAATAAAAATATTGATTGTATGTTCTGTTTTTTATGTGTCATTTATCTTAAGTGTCTTTTAAATTATTTTTAGCGCTGATTTTATATTTGGAAGCCTGAAGAAGATCAAATAATTGATCGAAACGTTGCTACCCCCAATAAAAACGTCTTTTTATGCTGTCTAAATTTCTGAAATTTTCCTTTACTATTGTGTCGAGCAGGGACACTATCAGAGAAAGTAAACCGTTAAGTTTTGGGGTTATTAACAAGTATACTTTTTTTTGTTAAAATGATGTGGCTTTAATATTCTTTTACAAAAGAAGCGGTAACTTAAACAGCGAAAAACTTTGGCCCACATTGAAATTGGTACAACATTATGATTTCTCATACCCAAAAACTCCCACTACTAAATATTTATGTATACATGTCACAAAACGTTAAAGTTATTGTGAACAACAAAAATTAAAATTTCACTTTTAGCACCCTGTATCTCTCTTATTATTAACATTTTATTAAAACAAATTAGTTCAAATCGTAATATTTTACAGTGAGGATTCTACTGTACTTCTATGTACAATAACTTAAGTACCACCCTAAATACATATCTACTGTATATAAAAATTTTTATCTCTTAATTCAACAATCTCTATTATTATTCTTTATCTATTTTGTTTATTCTGCTTACTATTTGTTTAATATGTTACTCTTTATTTTCTTTTATTATTCTTTATCTAATTTCTTCTTCATATTATTATTTTGCTACTTATTTTGCTTTTCATAACCTCTTTTCTTTTTTATCGTATCATTTCTGTTCCTCATTACCATTCCTCAATTTTTTCCATTGTAGTCTTTTCTCGCTCATTTTTAGTTTACTTATTTACTTTACTTTTTTCCAGTGATGTTCATGTTATTTACTTTAGTTCATGTCCTTCTTTTGTTGCTTCATTAGATACTCATGGTACCATTTAATAATAATCTTAACTCTTTAATTACGTTAAAGTTACGCAGATATAGCCGTTTATTAAATTTATAAAATAACGTCGTTTTCCGCCAATTAATTACGTATTCAAATGAAATGGTCACCACTCACTCTGCATGCAATAATAGTACCCCGCATTATCAAAGAGTGGGATTTGCTTACCTTATGGACAAGAGCTTTACAACCAACCATTCATAACTCGTCTGTAAACTACAAACTGCAAAGCTTGTCCGGTTATCTAATATGTTTGCCGCCGATTTAATAAATAAATCCAATTTTAACAAGTAAATATTATATTTCGCTTTCAAAATGCGGTGCTTATTTTTTATTACTTTGACTCTTTGTGTTATCACAACGAACAACCAAGAAAATCGAACTGAAAAATTTAAAATTTTCACGAATGATTTGTCGAATAAAACAAATGTTAGTGTAGTGGAAAACTCAGATACTCTTGAATTAAGCAACGAAGCAAAAGGGAAGATTTGCCTGAAGAACTTGACTGAATGTATTAACACAGGTAAAAATAATAATAAATGTGTTGTTAAATGTGAAAATACATAAATAAAATTTAGTATTCTTAATATTCTCAAATTGCGGAAGTTAACTACAAAAATATTAGTGTCAAAAATAATTAATGAGAAACAAATTACAAATTCATCATCATATTAAATAAATAAATAAATTTTCAATAGTCCACCATAAAAAAATTAAAACGAAGATCTAAACTATTTTTAATTGCACCTACTTATGCACGTGTGATTCATTAGTTATTGTAATTGTACTGACTGAAAATTCCAAAATATGAAGATTTAATCTAAAACATTGGAAACACATAAAGGTCTTATTCGTTTACAGGGTGTTTTATTGAAAAAAGTTTGTTTCTAGCTACTAACACAGTCCAACGACAGGGACAAGGGAAGGATTTTCTCTCCCTAAATTTTTACATTTTGACGGAATTCCATTATTAGTAGAATTTTTCAACTCACCAATAGTTTCTTTGTAAATAACCCACTCTTTGTTCGTAGCAACGTTTTATTTTAATTTATCGATGAATCACCCTATAGTAATTGCTATTTAACAAAGCCAAAATGAATATAGCTAAATAATTTCAGCAAAAACAAAACTGTTTTAAGAATGAAAATAGCAATGTTTCATTCAATTGCGCCTTTTTTTCATATTGGTCAAACAGGGTGGAACCTGTCAGAAATCCATGGATAACAATCTCGTTTATAAAAAGTAAATGGTTATAAATCTTTATAATTTTTGTGTCTTCCTCATTCTCTACTTTTTAATAATATTCATTTGATTCTTGGTTTCCTTATTTTCTCCAAAAGACGCATTTCGATATCAAAACACATAAATTTAATCAAGAATTATGAAAAGATATAATTTGTTTACCTGTGACTAAAAAATCACGTCATAACAAAAATATAAAAAATTTAGATGATTAATGTTTTCTGTAATTTCCAAATAGCAGACAAAAGATGTTTATAAGAAGAGCTTGTGAACTTTTGAAGGTCCGCGGTAGTTTGAATATAATTTAATGTAAAAAAAAATTATAAAAAGGTACATCAATTACAAAACAAACAAAATGATTAGTATGTATTTGTAAACTGGAAATCACCAAAATAAATAAAATAATTAGCGGAGGTGCTAATGCGTTGCAAATGATATTTTTAGAATGTATCTAATGGTAATTAATTATTCTATATTTTCATTAATTTTATTCCTCCTTAACCAATAATTACTCTCGGGATAACTTTTGGGTAAACAGCTATAGTTTTAATAAACAAAAATTAGACGATGCGTCAAGGATTATCAAATCCGGTTCCAAAAATTTATTGAAAAATCAAATCAATCAGATAAATATAAAAAACGCATTTCATTTAGATTAAATCACTAATTAATCAATTATAATAATTTGTAGTAATCAACAAGTTGTCTTATTAGTAATTGGAAAAAATATAAAGTGAAACATGAACGGTGGAGACCTGAAATTTTGGAATATAAAATTTAATTAGTTCACAGCTACAAGAAGAGCAAGGAACCTCTTTGACCCCACCGCAACCCATCCACATACATATATTAATTATTTCATTGCTATTAATACACATTCACATAATTAGAATTTTATACAAAAATTTACTAGATTTTCAAAAAATGAATAATAGTGTGGAATCCCTATAGTAATATTAATATAATGACTCTAGACGGGGTAGAATACAGGGTGAATCAATAACAATGCACGAAAATTTTAAATCAAATTTCTTGGGAAAACTGCTTTTATTCCAAGATACTAAAAGATATTTTATATCTTTATAGCAAATAGCTGGGAGCTCTTATTACAATTTGCAACAACAAAAATAGAGTTCTTTGGTAGTCCTGGTAAACATTTTTCTTCTTTAGAACCCATTGAACCTTTGACTGTAAAATGAAAACATAGTATCTTAAATGAATTTAAAAATAAAAGGGGTCATGTAAATGACAAAGATATTATATATATTTTTTCGGAAGAATGTGACAAAATTTTTTATCTAATAATTCAGTACAGTGTTTTATAAATAAGAAACGGCGTACTTAATATACATAATTATTTTATTTAATTGTTAAATATTTATTCAGCCAAGAATACTGGTTTCATCTATTTTTCACATTGAATTATGATTAAATACCTATCGTCTGCTAGTGATAGCTACTTGGTAAATTATCATAATACGATGGATTAGAGAGTATCGAATATTTCGTCGGGTATAATAATGCACATAAATAGTACAAAATAATATTGCTTTAAATTTATTGAATTGTTGTCCATCCCTTTATTCCCTTAGAATGAAAATCGATGCTTTTAACTCTATCTCGTCTGTTAGGCTTTTAAACTATTTCCAAATATAAATTTCTTAAGAACAGGAAAGCCATTTCATCAAAATACCGAATTTAACCTTCGGATGTGATGTGACAATACTTATCATATTTTGAAGGCTTCTCTAATCTAACACTTTTCAAAAGAAATTAACAAATAATTGTAATTGGAGATATTGCATTTAACGTTTGTTTAAAGAGAGTAATTACATCAAGAACTCAATGTCGCAGTGCCATTCTCAACAAGTCGTTTCCTCAATAGATAGTAGCCTTGTTATTGTGTAACATAAGAAAAAGTACATGTAACCGTATTGATAAAAATTTAAATTACTCTGATCATTTCAATAGAAGGTAAATAGTATATATGTCAGATAGTTCAGAGCCTTTTGTTTAAGAAATGTGGTATTGTAGCAAGATTCATTTAAATTTATAAAATGAAATAGAAGGACTATCTAATACAATTAAAATATATTAAATGTTGATTTCGTTTTTAACACTGAGAAGAACCATTTGATTAATTAATTTCTCCTGGCAACGATGATTCCATTTTTTTCTTTTAATTAATTAATAGACCACGGGGAGACTGGACAATAACTTTTAAACTTATTTTTTTAACTCGAATAATAATGAGAAAATATTACTGTTACAAAAATAAAACTTAGACCGAACTATAAGGATGAACAAAATAAAAATTACGGTAGAAAAAATACCCTTCTAGTTGGATGTTTAAATTTTCCTCTTAGACCAAACTAGAAGAATGAACGAAATATTAAAACAAAAAACAAATTCTACTTAGATGCCGAATTCTTTTTCTTCTTCTTCTTCTTCTTCTTTGCATGCCATCTTCTAGTGATGATTGGCGACTACATTTCTGAATGTTACTTTATCTCTTGCTGTGTGAAACAATTGCTCAACGTTCATGTTTGTCCACTCTCTGATGTTCGTCAACCGTGACTTTTTTTCTTCCAATGCTTTTCTTTCCGTCTATTCTTCCTTGTATGTATCAAGGTTTATTTTTGATTTCTCAATATATGGCCTAAGTAAGCTGTTTCCGTACTTTTTTGATGGTATATAGTCAGTAACTTCCTCGGGCGGCCAATTATTCTCAACACTTCATCGATGGTAACTCGTGCTGTCCATAGGATTTTGAGGATCCTTCGGTAGAGATGACACATTTCAAAGGCTTCAATTCTTTTTGAGGTCTTGATTTTTATTGTCCATGTTGCGACTCCGTATAATAATAGGGACCATACATAGTATTCTAGGAATCTCAATATAATCTTCAGGTTTAGGTTTTTATTAGATAGCAGTGGAGCATATTTCATGAAACCTGCTCTAGGGATCTCTATTATTCCACCAAGGTGGGATGGTCGTTACGTTCCAGTTTGCAGTAGTGGTATTCCAGTTTGAAATTGTATTCCACCAAGGTGGGATGGTTGTTACGTTCCAGTTTGGAGTAGTGGTATTCCAGTTAGAAGTTGTATTCCACCATGGCGGGATGGTTGTTACGTTCCAGTTTGGAGTAGTGGTAGTCCAGCTTGAAGTTGTATTCCACCATGGAGGAATGGTTGTTACGTTCCATTTTGGAGTAGTGGTATTCCAGTTTGAAGTTGTATTCCACCATGGCGGGATGGTTGTTACGTTCCAGTTTGGAGTAGTGTTATTCCAGTTTGAAGTTGTATTCCACCAAGGCGGGATGGTTGTTACGTTCCAGTTTGGAGTAGTGGTAGTCCAGCTTGAAGTTGTATTCCACCATGGAGGAATGGTTGTTACGTTCCATTTTGGAGTAGTGGTATTCCAGTTTGAAGTTGTATTCCACCATGGCGGGATGGTTGTTACGTTCCAGTTTGGAGTAGTGTTATTCCAGTTTGAAGTTGTATTCCACCAAGGCGGGATGGTTGTTACGTTCCAGTTTGGAGTAGTGGTATTCCAGCTTGAAGTTGTATTCCACCAAGGTGGGATGGTTGTTAGGTTCTAGTTTGGAGTAGTGGTATTCCAGCTTGAAGTTGTATTTTAATTTCCTCATCCTGATACAGCTGATCATTTATTATGGCTCCCAGATATCTGTACTTGTTAACTCGATCCACCTCTTAGCCAATCTTATGTTATTTACCCTCTCTCCTCCAATCTTTACTCCTTTTTCGCTGTCCTTAAAAGCTCTCTTGAATATTATTTGAGAGTAAACATTAAATAGTTGTGACGACAGTTAACATCCTTGCCTAACCCCTCGTTCTATCGGTATTTCGCTGGTCACGCTGTTATCGATTCTTACTACTGCTATTTGCTTATAGTAAATATTCTTTATGAGGTTGATATCTGCAGCATCTATGTTAATGTGTTTTAGTTGGTCTGTTTCATATGTTGTACCTTATCGAAGGCCTTATGCAAGTCAATAAAGCATACATAGTTATTCTTGCCATACTTTCAACACATTTGGAGCAAGACGTTCATTGCAAGAAGACCTCTCTAGTACCCTTCCCAGCTCTGAATCCAAACTGTATCTCGTCTAGTTGTTCCTCACACTTTTTATATATTCTATTCTGTGTGATTTTTAGCAAGATATTTAATGAGTGACTCATCATGCTGATTAGACGGTATTCATCACAGGACTTGGGATCCTTTTTCTTTGATATAGGTATGAAAATTGAACTGAGCCACTCCTCAGGCAGCTTTCCGTTAGCATATATTTGGTTGAGTAGTTTTATCAGACATAACAGATTATCTTTGTTCTGGTCCTGGAGCTTTTCCTTTCTTGGCAAATTTTATTGCGTTTTCCATTTCAGCTTTTAGTATTTGAAGGTTGTTGCCACTATCCTCTAGATTCATATCTGGATCTTCTCTATTGTCCTTATGTAGCGCTCCCAAATCTTGTTCTTGTCAGTTTCCGTAAGCTGTATTTGTCTGTCTTCGTTTCGTGTGATCATAGGTATCCTTTTCCTTGTGTTTCCTATTATTTACTTCAGTTTTCTGTGCAAATTCTTCGTGTCAGGTTTAAAAGTTAGCTCTTCTAACTAGCGACAATTTTCCTCCATCCAGTTTTCTTTTACTTTTCTAATTTCTAATTATATCTTCAGCTCATTGTGTTTATTTCAGTCTCTGTTTTTGTAATAATATTTTATGGGTCATCCAAGCTTTTTTTCCTTTTCTTCCTTCCATTCCTATCAATTACAGTTATTGTAGATAAGTCACTAGAGATTATCTTTCTGTTAAACTAAAGTAAAGTGTATTTGAATTATTAGGGAAAAGTTCTCAGATTATAAATTATTTTATTTATTGAAAATTCACGATAGATTTCTGTCTTCAGATTTCTTTGCTTAAAAAATATGTTTTATACAGGCTATAAGGGTATTAGAATGTGATTTTTTTGTTTAATAAATACTATATAATATGAGTAATATTTAGCTAGTTTTTAAAATTCCCTATTAAGAAACTTATTATTCAGTGTCCTTAATGGATTATTTGGTATATAAAATTTAATTTGAAATTGAAATTTTTATCCTTACATAATTCTACTAGAATACCTCCTACAACTTATGTTACAGTACTAATGACACACCCTGTGTATTAACATAAATACATATACATTACTAAATAGTTTAATAAAACAATTGATATTTAGCAACTACAGTTCTAATGAAATATTGTAAATAATTATTCTAAATTGTAACTAAACAATACAAATCTATTCGGGGTCAATGGCAGCGGGAGTTTTTGCTGACAAACAATTAAATAAATAAACAAATTTATACTATTTATTACATTGTATAATAAAAAATTTGCGTTGAAGTTTTTTTGACTGACTAAAAATAATTAAATATTTAACAATATTGACTCAGGTCTTAGGTATTTTAAGAATTATTTATTAATAAAACTATTTCTAAGAAACATGTTTTATAATACCGACTGATTTATCAATGGTAAATGGTTTATCTGTTAATACAAAGCTTTTAAATAACAAAAAAAATTCACATAACATCATTTTAAGACGTAATTTTAACAGTAAATTTCATTTATCTTGTTACAAGAAGAATGTATTCCTTTTATGCTGAATATCCCAAATAGTAATCTATAACATAGTATCGTATAGTACGTATATGCATAAATAACAATATGAAGATTCTCAAGTATAATATAAATATTTAGATGTAAGTTTAGTGAACCCAGAATCGAGTATCCTAGCAATATTGCTAGGAATATTCACCCAACGTTGAATGATACAGTTTGGAGCAAATATTAGATCCTATAAACGAATCAATATGAGCATAAGAGAACGCATTATTAAAAAGCGAGAATGCATTACAATTACAATTTAATATCTTGAAGTAGGGATACATCGAGGTGGTAACATCGTTTCAGTCAATTCGATAGTAACATACCGACAGTCCTGATCGTACCTCTAGCACAGCGGAGTTCGAAAGAGTAGATTTAAAGGAGTGGACACATTATTACGCCATCTCTCTAGATTATCTGGTAATATATTATTGTTCTTATTTTCTTATTCCTTAAAATTTCTTAAATTTTCTTTGAATCTCTATGCCAAGTATCTACATGCGCTCATATTTTATACATATACCGTAAATCTTTTAGGTGTACCTATATGATTTAGACATTTAATGAGAGTTCATTGTTATTCTTTACTAAGGCTAATTTGGTGATTTTTATTAGAACTATATAAGGCGACATTAGGATGTTGGGTTTTTAACGTTCTATGAAAGTAAAATAAAGAGACACAGGAATTTAAGACACCAAATACGTGATTCTTAATTACCTGCTCAAAAAGTATCTAAAAACGTAAGAATATCAAATGTTCGATGTAAAATTAAAAAGTTGATGGAAGTTACCAGTTTAACATGAAAAGATAAATAAGGCGACATGCCTAAAAACCTTTATCTTAACTTTGACCCTTTCAGTGTGACAAGATCTTATAAATAATCGGTGTCAATTGAACATAAAAAACTAAAATTAAAAATAATTAAGCTATGAAATTTTAATAGAAAAGCACTGTAAATAAAAGCACACAGATTCTAATTCAAACTAGAGAGTTTTATTTTAGTACAACAAGGTACATATGCCATTTCTGAAATCACTTTTATTCCATATAGTCCGTTATTTGGCCTGACGTTTTCTGCTAAACCAATATTTGGTTTGTATTTTTTTTTTATATATTTTATCAATATCTTCAATTGCTATAAAATACTGAAGATGGTTTCAGGACTGTAGAATAGAAAATTGTTTTTTTCGCACTATCTGCTTAAAACAGATTTTTTAAAAAAGAAAGTAAAAAATCAATCCGTACTGTTTTATAAAATTAATTTAGTGATAAACGTCTTACTAACCCTATTAAACAATAAAATTGATGGTAACGTTGATACATATTTTATCGAGGAATACTGATTCGAATTGAAGATTGTTACTTTCTCTGCAATTGCATAAGTATTACAGTAATTATTCGTATCACCAAAATCTACAACATTCATAACATTTAACAAATAGGTATATAAAATAAATAATATAAAAGAAATCACATTTTCTTTAAAATAGGTAAAATACAATATACAGGATGTTTAATTCATAAAGATCATACATAATTCCACACTGTTCGAAATATTTTGATAAACAGATCATTAATTTTCAAAACACACTATATAATTTGGTATACTTTTTTTACTTAATTACTGAAATTCTGAATACATTGTGCGATATTAAAATTCAGATTCAGCTTCACAAAAATTTAATAAATCCTTGAACTATGTCTCTTGTTTTAGAATATAAAAAGATCTCAAAAGTCTGCTATACAAGTTTATAAATAATAAATTTATAAATAATTCACGTCGTGGCCCGCAAAAGCTTTACAGTGTAGTATGGCGTTCTGGGGCGACTTGCAAATGACTGGTAGTGACATTATTTGTCTTATTCTATGATCGTCGATATAATCACTTACTAGAATTGCATATCAAATTTGTTTTATTTTAACATAGTAAATCGTCCCTATAGTTTCCTATAAACGAAGGTTGACTGCATTCTAATTTGCAAGTTCAATGATTTATATAATATAAAATATAACCTCCGATGAGTCGGAGTTTTGAATGAAAAGCAACATACTTGTCCGTGAAATTTTTGGGAATTCCCGTTGAAAAGCCAAGGTAAGCTTGTTTCTGAAATAAAACAAACAAAATCCTTTTATTAAATGGCAGATAATCATTCATTGAGATTCTGTATTATAAATGTTTAATATTTATAACTAGAAGTGACACTTACAAAACAGTAATAAGAAAACTCAAATAAGTACTGAGTATCTTCGAACATAGCTAAAAATTTTATTTTTCGCAAGGTGCTTCCTAAAAGCGTATAAATATGTTATTCAAACAACGATAGGGCATTGTGAAAAATAATTCGAATTAGAATTTGAATATTTGAGTTCGGAGGAAAGCAAAATATGACTCAGATATTTTGAGAAAATCAAATTTTAAACATTAAAACTCTTATTAGCATAATATACTAACTAACTATCATTGATAATTCTGCATACTGCTCTTTCAAATTCCATTTATTAGCTATCACATATTGGAAAAAAAATCAAGATAAAACAAAGAAATGCGAAACTGATAAAGTCAAAAATTTTATCATAATTGTTACTCCAATCAATAAAAGGATTTCTAGAATAGTTTGCTTCATCAATAAACAGAATGTGATTAAACAAACCTGGATTTCCTGCTATCTGCCTTTAAAAAAATTCCTGTATTTCTTAATAGAGTAAAGCTGTTGGTCCTTCTATAATTTCTTTACTAACTTCCAGCCTCTGTATGAATATGAAATATAAAATAAATTGCTGTTGGTCAAGTGTACTACGTTCAATTTTATAAGTAATGTATTTAATTTTTTTTTATAATGGACAGAACTTTATAAAAAAAAATATACTAAAAACATACATTAACTCTTATTGATATATTCTAGAAGATTGTTGTTAATGTATAATTACATATATAAGATCAAGGATTTTGGCTTCAACAATTTTTATTTATGACGTTAATTTTCACGTTACTAATATTTTTTAATATATTTATTAGATAAATACGTAGTTTTTTCCTAAGGCTATAACTAAAAATTGGTCCATCCCATTAAAATGAGTAATGGTTTTCGTCTGTCTATAATTAAGTTAATTCAAATGATAAATGAACAGCAATGTTTGCAATTATTACTTATTTTTAGTATTATTTAAAAAGTGTCTTTCTATAATGATTAGTTTTAAATTATTTTTATATTCTTTTTTTTAATCGGTTTTGTCTAGGAATCATAGTCTGAATTTATTTTTCCAGCTACGTAGAAGAGTTGAATAAATTCGGGAATCTGGCAACTGTGCTTTTGTGAATTAGCTACAACTACGCAGCAATTCAGTACAATATGTCCTGAATATTTTAGATTTCTCCGATTAATAAAATCTTTGTCCTTGTGTACATTGTGTCGTCATAAAATATACGAAGCGTTTTGACAATAGAATTAACGCGACAAAATGTGCGTGCTACGATTTATTATGATTTTCGTAATGATTTAATATACAACAATGTATGAATTGTTCAATATATATCGCTGGTTTCAAAAATTTACGTTTGATCGTGTTTAACTTAACGATCAACGAAGGGAAGGGCATCCCTCCACACCAGATGTTGTTGAAAATATTGATGATGTAAGTTGAATGAGTGAAGAAGATCCTCATGTGACATACGATAAGATTGAAGAATCTTTAAATATTTCTCGTACCTCGATACATTCCATTTCGGAAACTTCTTTAGCCTCAAGAAAACTTTGATCTCAATGGATACCTCATAATCTATCCATAACTCAAAAACTCAAAAAAAAGAACGTGTCAATTGATACAAAACATTGCTGAAAAAAAAATCAACAACGGAAGTGTAGATCTACGACTTCGAACATCAGCTAATGCAACAATCGAGAATTTGGCTGTTTCAAAATAAACGTTTGCTAAGAAAAGTCATACCATCAAGAAGCACTTCAAAGAAAATGATTGTATGTAAATCGTAAACGTTCAATTTTTCATCCTAATAATAGTACAAATATGGATAAAGAAACAAAGGTCGAATTATTAAGCCACCTATTCTCTATAGTCCTGATTTGGCACCAAGTGACCGCTTTACATTAATAATTAGTTCGACAGTATAAAAAATGTGCGTAGAATGTAATAACCAATTGTTCTCGTATTGGTTTTCCTTTACACAGTGCTATTCAACTTATAATTTTAAAAAGTCAACGAAAAGTAATCAACAACTGCATTTACCAATTACCACAGAATGTTGAAGGACATATATAGGATAAACTAAACTACATATATAAGTGAGTATCAAAGAACATCAATCAAGGACACACTCCAGATTTATTTATCAGTATCTACCCCGGGGTAAGACCGATTAAATCATAGTGAAAAAATTCCAAAGTCATGCTTTATTGTTGTTAAAAAGAAAAATACATCAATCAATAAATGATTTAATAACTGTAATAGAAACTTCAAAATAAATCTTTCACGACCCTGAAATTATTTAATGCGACAATAAAAATGCAAGAGTACAATCGCTTAGGGAATTTGATCTATTAATAGCTTCCTAGGTAAGGAGGACATTATAACTAAGGTCAAATTATTATTATGTTATTTAAAATTAATATTTCTATGTATTGATTGCACTACTGTTGCTTGAATGTAGCTATAGATAACAGAGTAATAATTGTAACTGCACACATCCTATGAAGCATTTCAATTTAAAAATCAAAGCTTTTTAAAATGCAACATTAATATCGTGTATTGCCTTCTTTAGTTTATAAAAATAGCAGTGTTTAATTACTGTTTTATGATTATTCTTCTTTACATCTTTAATTTTTTTAGTTTTTTGTGTACTACTGGATATCCCTCGACGATTTATATCTGAAATTAATCTTGTGGCTTATTCATATGAGTTCATTTTTGATTCTTGCAGTTTGCCAGTCATCCACTTGAAACCACCATAATTTTAACCTTATAGAAGATTTCCAAATTCTTAATTTTACCTAAAAGGATATTGTTTATATAATCTAGAACTACTGGCAATCTAAAAATCTTTTAAAAATCTTAACATACACTCTAGTACCTAGAATTCGCAGTATTTTAGACTTCTCACCATTTTTTTGCAGCAATTATATAACTACCCAAAAACTATATTAAACCAAAGAAAACTCTAAATATTTACCACAAAACACTTTAATTAAAATAGACAACTAGTTTCAACTGTGACCACTCATCATCAGGCCTACAAAACAAAATTCATGTAAATATAACAAATGTAAGCAAACAATCATAAAACTTACTAAACAATTTTAAAAAAAAAATGAAAAATGACATATGAAATTAAAGTAAAATTCCAAAATTACACGTGAAAATTAAATTACAATGTTAAGAACAAATAAGAGGTAAACTTAACAATCAAATTGCAAAAATAGTTCAATGATCAACCCAAAATCATCAAGAAAGGAAGAGGAAAACAGAATGCAGTAAATGAAAGTTAAACTAAGGTTGGGAACATGGAACAAGAAGAAAACCTTAAAACGGTTAAGTTGGTGGCTGCACAAGTCGTACAACCAATAATAAAAGTAGAGACAAGTGTGAGGATGGCCCTTAACAAAAAGGGAAAGTAGTAAAGATCAAAGGAACATATCAAAAAGGCGGAAAACGTCAGCCAAACAAATGCCAGTTTCACTTTCAATGTTTTGTGGTAAAGATTTAGAGTTTTCCTTGTTTTAATCCTACATACTACATTTGTGACTTATGGAGAACCTTCTTTATCTCAAAAACAATATATTAAGCAAGAACACTGGGAAAAGTTTTTTTTTAACTTTTTATGTTTTTCCATCAATACTCTACTTACGTCAGTAGTATTTCAGAATTATTTTTTAGTTAAATACTAAATACTACAATAGTTTGACACCATAAACTATTTAATACTTTGCAATAAACTGTTTAATTTAAGAGTAAGTCCAAAAATAATTAGTGTTATTAGAAGTGTTTACAATAATTTGTGTTTCAGAGTCAAAGCCAATAAGGGTTTCGATACTACTTCTGGTGTCCTACAGGGTGAATGGCTAAGCCCATCTTTATTTATAGGAAGTAATAACATTTTTTTCTATAGCAGATGTGCTTAAAGTGTAAACATTGATAATCATAATGATATTTTACTCTTTTATATAATGATGATCTACTACGGTTTGCGCACTTGGAAGTAGACCTAGAAAGAAAATTAAAATATTTTAGAAGAATACTAAATATTTACATTTAAATAGCTGCTATTGTGTCAATAATAAAAAATGGTCAATAAAACATTTATTTTTGTCTTAATTAAGGGAAAATTAGACTTAATGTTTACCAATGAGGGAAAGAGGCGTGTTGTGAAATAAAATAATGCAAAAATCTCGAAAACTGTTAATTAGATAGATAGTGATGAGGGATAAAAGATTAATGGTGTGATCTACAAGTTTATTGAAAACTAGTCGAATATTCTAGTTTGAAATTACAAAAAATAGGGTTACCTCTTTTCGATACTTTTTTTAGTAACTTCTCTTATTTGAAGACTCCAAAAGTTCATTTATGTGATAATTTTTAGTTAATTAACAAGTTATATCTACAAAATCAATAACATTTTTTTAAATATTTAAACAATAATTTTAATTTATTTTATCTATTGCGTGTTTTAAAGTTGATTTACAGAAATAATTACTAATTATTTCCATTTTCATTGAAACTAGTTTTAACAGAGAAGTTGTATTATTAGTGGATGTCATATCCTGTTAAACATCATTATTTATCTAAGAGGACAACAGTTTGTCGTTAAAACATATTTATTTAATTTATATTAAAAATGTATTTGGATTTCACCTCTAAAAATGGTTTGCTATTTCATTCAAATAATTTGGTTTACAATACAATTGAAGAGGACCTAATTTGTAATTTTTTATTGTTTGTAAAATTGCTTAATATTACTATTTATATTCACACAAAGTTACTTGAAATTGCCTGATTTAAAAGAGAGTAGGATTAATAAACAGAATATAAAGTACTGATTATATATTCTGTCAGTACTACGTAAAGTTATTTAGTATAATTTACTAATATTATACGAGCTATCGTAGCTAGTGTGTTAAAACTGTTGATTTTAATAAGTATTTTATCTATAAATGCATATCTTTACGCAATACTCTACAAATATTGAAGATATCTTTATTCGTTAGCAAATCTATTAAGAAACGTTTATAAAAAAATGATCCATGGATATTGCCTTAGGGGACTCCGAAGTTGACTTTAAGGAAGATCCCAGTTCATGAAGGTCATCAATGTCATCATTATCATTATTTTAAATCCGTTTTCTTATATTTATTATTATTATTACTTCCCATCTTCATTTTCCCTTTCCTCATTCTTCTAAATTTCTTTTTGTATCTAGAGTTGGGTCTTGTTCTTCTTTTTCTTTAACTTCATGTACTGTTCCATTTTCTTTTTAGGCCTATTTTATCCTCTTTGTTATTTTGCAGTCGTTTCTTTGGGCTCACGTGTCAGTTTCCCAGTTTTATTTCTTATTGCGCTTGTTATGGTTCTTTGTTTGAAATTTTGATATTTCATCTTCTTATAAAATTGTTCTTATAATAAATATGTTCACATTGTTATATTTCATCCATTCATTATTTTTCTTCCTGTATAGCCCGTCTGTTGTATTTCTTTTTACTTCATAGTCTTTCTGAATTGAATATCATTTAGTTTGGTCATAGCTAGACTTTTTCCTGTTCTGTCTTCCTCACATTTCTTATCGTACTATTCGTTATTTATTTGTCTGCCCTTCTCCTATTTTAGTACTTCGTCTGCTGTCGTTATTATGTTAGTCTTTAACTATCTTCATCTATTTTCTATTTCATTTATGTTAGTAGTTTGTATTTGTGTTGTACTAGCATAAATGTCATCATAAAATATTTTTTTATGTAATTTCCTAAGCTTTTTAGTACTGAGTTATTCAATTAGGTACTTATTCTTATTTTTGCTACAACTACATAATAATCTGTTTCCGCTTCAGCATCTCTGCAGGTTTTTGAGTTTTTATAAATTTTAATAATTTTATACCAAAATACCAATACTTTGTCGAATTCTTTGAATATTTGAAATAATTTAGGTACTATTTCTAATGTTTTTATTTTCTTTTGCTTATTTGTGTTTTGTTCGCATTTTCCTTATTGATTGCTTCATACTTCTTTAGTAATTATGCCTGTAACTGTTATAAATATCTTCTTCAACAAGTAGCTTTGGTAGAATTTTTTGATTTTATAGTTTTCTACATATTATATAAATGATATTTTTTTTAATAGCTTAATTATTTAGTTTTTCTAAAAATATCTTTTTATCCATAAACTTAGACAGAAACAAAACAAAACAAAAACAAAAAATTAATTGCTTTTCATTTCTATTTAAAAATAGATTGAATTCTTGGGTCATTAATTTTAATAATAATATTATTAATTTTTTTAATACCATTAATAGTCTGGAAAGAAATTAAAAAACATTTTAAATTTAAAGTTTCTCAATCAAGTTGTTTTACCATATAGATGATATATGTCTAACCTTTGAACTATTAGACTAAAGTTTGCATATACTTATTAATTTTTAATAGACAAAAAAGAGCCAAAAAAAGCATAAAAAAACAGTCGTGAACGATGAATCAAGTTTTTGAGATTCGGCCACCTGATGTTATTTTTTCTTTTTGGCGGTTATACGTTAAATCCAAGGCTTTAACAAAGAGTCTATATATATTTATATATAGGGTTTTACCTGTAAAAGGTCATTACACTCTAAACCAGCCTAAAAAAGATAAATGAGAATCACGGTAAACTTTTGTTAATAATATTACTGGATTTTAAACGGTATTAGACACTTAGAAAAAAATGTAACAATGTGGTACAGCGTGTTTCGAGAGACTAGATAACTTAAGTTTCCGAAATATTTTTTGTACAATTTTTAGAGATCATATCTTTGTTTGTCCATTTTGATCAAATTCGGTGCAGACACAGATTTACAAATATTAAAAATAATATAATATTACTGTGTTGAGAAATGGACTAATTTTTTATTTCTATACCCTGAGGCAAGACAGCGAGCTACATACTAGTAGTTTTTTTTATTTCTAATATAATGAAAAATTACATAATTATTAAATTTAGATCATTCCATTAGTTATATACAATTTGTTTTTAAATATTACGAAATAATATTTTAAATGTCGATATAATTGTGTTAAATGGTCCGGCCCACTGAAAGTTTTTTAAAGGCCCAATAAATTTTACATGAAACTTTTTGTAATAGAACCATGAATGGTTAATAGAGAATAGAGAAAAGGGCACAAAATTATTTATGACAGGCCGAATGAATATGTTAAAAAAATGAAAAATTTCTTAAATGATAACGCGAAAATTAAAAAAATTAAAGAACAGAAAATAGCAATATACGATAAGTATATGGTGAAAATTCAGCTCAAACATTGTTTTTAATATTACATGAACGAAATTAGAAATCGATAATGTACGTTTTGAAAAAATATTGAAATTATAATTTAAATCTACATATCCTCAACAAGTGCTTAAATATTGGTACTTTATTGATCATTTTCCAAAAGCCTAGAAAAATCAAATTTCAATTTAAATTGAATTCTTTTTTAGTTTTTGTTTTTATAAGAAATTATTTCTTAAAGTTGTTTTTTATATTAATTTGAATATAAGGTTGACGAAGTGTCATTAGAGAAATAAATGGAAAGTACAGATTTATGTTTGCAAAAAGAACCATAGACAAATTAAGAATTAAAATCACCAGAATAATTTCAGGAAAATTTTATTGTTTTTCCCCTATAATTTATTTTTCTATAATGGAAAAAATACTCTTAACGATATTAGCCGAAATTATTCAATGCAATTGTTTTCGAGTCCATTTAAAAAAATAAATCAACAATAAAAATCAGTATTTAAATTTGAAAATAGCATAACAGTGACAATTGAACATAAACTACTTTTAATTTTTACTTACTTTTCTACCTTGGCACCAAATTAAAATAATCAATTGAACCTGCATAATTAGTGCTATTGACCCAAAGGGTTCCTGTGGTCTTGACATACAATAATCTACCAACTACAATTTCTTAAAGTGGATAATAACTTCGATGCTAATTACCTACTTTATAATAATTTTATTCTCTTTTATTTTGTTTACATAAATTGCATTTATAAATTTTTTAAATAGTTACTAAGTGAAATTGAATTAATATGATAATTGACAATACTGATCATACTGCTCTTTCAAATTCCATTTATTAGCTATCACATATTGGAAAAAAAATTAGTGTAAAACAGAGAAATGCGAAAGTGGTAAGGTTAAAAATTTTATCATGTGTTGTTTTGTGATGATAAACTTGTATCCAAAAAGTTAATGAAAACAAATTATTTTTACTGGGTGTTCGGGTTTCAATGTCACTTAGTATATATATTGAAATGAAAAAATATTTTTTAATTCAGGTGTTGTTGCTTTATTCCGCTAGATGCTATTGTATTTGTCATAAGTTTCAATTATCGTGGCAATATGTGTGAGATTTATGTCAAAGGCATCTTCTTCCTTTTGTTACACTTTCTCTTTCTTTTCTGCTTTCTTTTTATGTTCAAAATAATAATCTAATTATTATTTGAATGTTTGTATTTGTTAAAAGTTTTCTGTTTTCAGGTTTAATTTATGATGTTGTGGTTGATTACCAGCTACCATTATTTCCGTCTTCTTTTCATTTATTATTATTATTTATTTCTTCGTTTCTGTGTTTTTTAAGATAGCCATTTTTTTTATATTCCTATAACTCATTAACAGATTTTGACTTTGTTGATTGAATCTTTTACTTTTTCCTTGCGTTTTTCCTTTTTTGGAGAGTCTATTAAAGTATATTACTGAACAAGATAAAATTGGATTTTTATAAATTAATTTAGCATGGTTTGACGTTATTCCTGCTTTTGTGTTAGTTGACAATTCTTTAATTTCTTCTACATACATTCCTTCTCTAAACCTCTTGTGAATTACGTGCGTTTTATTCTTGTGTTGATCATTTTGAACTTTTCACACTATACACGTATTTTTTTATTTTCTATTCTTTATCTGATTCTTTGATTTTCTCTTTATCATTTCACAAATTTTTTTCCGCCAGTATACTACTTTTATTTTATTTTGTTCTTCATTTGATCTCTTATTTAATCGTTTTCAATATCTTTTTTTATGAATAAAGCAACCTTCGTTCTTTCACTCTTTTTCTCTTATGTCTAAATTTCAGATTAAATACTTTCTCTCTTTTTTACATTTAACCAGTAAGCCACTATTATTTTATTATGTCCTTCATCAATTTTTATTCGTATTATTTTATTCAAAAATGTCTTCTTTTATGATTAAGACCTTGCAATCTCTTTCTCTTCCTATGCTCTAAAAAACCCATGGTTGCTTTTCTATTAGCATTGACATTGTAAACAATACTTGAAATAACATAAAAATATGAAGAAATATTTTACAGAAATGAATATTCATTTCGATTAAAGGATTAGCTTTTTACAATATTGTTTATCGCCCTTTGGTAGTTATTTTACGCTTATGATTTTATGTGATGTAATATATGAATAAATAAAAAAATGGACTTTGTGAAATGTTGACTTTAATATATTAATTATACTGAACAATTAGTAATATATTTTAGCAATCAAATTAAAATAGGAACATTAAATTTAATAGACCATAATAAGTTACCATTATGTAAATAGTTACAACAGAAATATGTTCTTAATTATTATTTGGACAATAAACAATTTTGTGCGTTTGATTTTGTTAACCTTCTTCAGAGTTGTATTATTTTTTCAATTGAAATTAAAAACGTAAAAGAAATTGATACAAAAAATTTATAAAACTACCAATTAAAAATGTAAATTTTTATAGCATTTTTGAAAATAAATAACACCCTTAAGCGACAATAAAGTTGCATAATATATTATATTGTCAACAAAGCCAAATGTCCATTCATAATTTAATATTTATTATTCCTTAATAATTATATATAAATTACTTTTTTTGACTGTTTGGTCTATTTTTTATAAGTTACCGTTTACAAGGTTGTCCAAAGAGCATATGCCATAATTTATATTTTAATTACGTTTTAGCCTCTGGTTATTTATTTTTACATAGTTTGTTATTCTATACAATTCAGATTATTTTTAAATACAGGTCATTGTCACAAAAACCAAATTTTCCATGACATTTAAATTTTGGGTTTAGCGCAGTCAATCAAGGTATGAATAACTAATAAACAACTGTAGTGCACTCGAGATATTGAAACATTTTAAATAATTGTTACTTATCCCAAGATTACTTTACTATTCCTAACTGGATTACACCGCTTCATATTAGTTTTTTTTCTAGGGGTTAATAAGACTCCATATTGTAATTTTACTAAAAATATTTGCCTCATTATAGACCATGTAGTCCATATAGACCTAGAAACATTCTAACTATAAACACGTCTCTTTTCTCCTGATTTGATTACATGAAACAAAGAGAGAAACGAATACAATTTCAATAAAACTGCTTTGGCAACATAGCTTTTCCACTAGAATATTGCACAGGCGCGGTTTTAATAGAAATTTAATTTTTTAGTAGGTTAAATTTATGGAGAAGTGATACACTGAAAATAAAAAAAATATTGTTCTTTACAAAACTTTTCTTTAAAGTTTCTCGTAAAACGTAACTATATATTGCAAGTTCAATATTTTCGAGTAATTCAATTTATTAGAACTTTAAGGATAACAAATAAAGATTGAATTTATCAATATAAAAATTTCGATAATATACAGTAATCTATAAATTTATATACTTAACAACTTTAAATTGGCACTAAACATAACCAAATTACATATTACTTTTTAGCAACTATTACAAACAAAGCTCTTACCTATTATGAATGGCATTTACCGCTCTTTTCCGATAACTCACTCGTTTATACGATAAACGGCTTTTGTGACTTTTATCATTCATGCAAGTTTGCTTTGTGATTTCTTAAACTCAAGTCGTTTACAATTTCCGCAAACCGTACTATACAAATAGTAATTCAAATTTTCCCGAAAACCTGTATTTGGCTGCAGTCAACAGCAAACGTAAAAGCATAATCTGTCAAAATGTATCAACACTGTTCCCAGATCATAGATTTGTATATTTCTAGTATACAGGCGTAATCTACTGACTTAATTTTTTCCAGTATTTGAAATTTCATTTTACTCCTAAGCGGTTGAAATTTAAAAAAACTTTAAAATCTGCATAAGGAGGGGGTACGTATTTTTAAAAAAAGGAATACACTTTGATGTAAAAAGCTGCATCTCTCCATTTTTGAATAATTTCATTAACTACATTTGTTTTTGAAATATTTGGAATTTACGATTTCATGCGGTATCGTTACCTCTTAATGTCAAATTCTTTCTCTAGAGATCATCTAAAAGTGGTGATTATAATGATAAGGATGATGTTAATAATGAGCAACTATAACCTTATTTTATAAAAAAGAGAAAATTCTGCTTATTACCAAAAAAAAACTAATTTAGTAACAGCCGTGGTCTAATTACCTGAAATATACGTTTTATGTAACGATTTCATTTAGCACTGATGAAAAAATAAATGTGGCCATTATTAAAAGGAAGCGATTATGTTGAGCCAAAAATTTTGTAACTCGTAACTAACCTAATGCGTTTTGTTTTGATTTACTTGAACATCAAATGGGAATTTCGTAAATTTAAGATCCTTGGCCGCGAAATGCATCCAACTAAACCTTCGGAAAATCATGATGATTATGTAATGTATTAGCACATTTTAATTAATTACTTATAAATAAAGAACCCATATTTAATACAATATTTTCGTTGTCAAATTGTTTGCCGGACTCAGTAAATTAATAAATATATGCCCTACATCCATTCATATTTAGCCTTGAAACAATTGCATTAATCAACTGTATTTTCCGAATTTTATTTTATTTTAATTCGCATTCTCTAAGGTTAATTAAATACAGAGAAAGACAGCACCTTAATGTAAGCCGATATTATTTAATCATACAACAAATATTAGACATTTTCATGGTCGTCAACTAACATCTGGTTAATCTCAATGTTGGGGTCACACGCTACTATGTAATGGGTAGTTGAGCCCACTGTCCAATTGTAAATGTAGACAGAAAAAGTGAAAGTTCCCTGTTTTTATATTGATATCTATAGTCTTAATTTTTAATATGTGTAACCGTTACTGGCATAGGTCACCAAACTAGTTCACAATTATATTTGCAATTAAAAATTTAATGATGTTGTAATACCAGGAGTTGTAGTTTTACATAAATTACAGTAGTATTAATTTTATTCAAGTCGTTTTTAAAATTATTTATGTGCTCACCAATGATTTGTTTCAAAGATATGACATACCAGAAGGTCTATTACAAAAAATGCCTGTTTGAGGATGAATGAAACCGATGTCGTGTCATCTGAGTTCGGTTATCTTGTTATATATAAAAAGGAATTTTTGTACGTGTAATGTACCTTTATAAAAATATATCATTTAAATAGAGAAATCTGAAGACAAAAATATGTCCTAAGTATACGAAACCACTTCAAAAAATAAAATGTTTCTTTAATAATTCGAACACAAATCCAAATTTCTCAGAAAGATAATCTCAAGGGGTTTAGCTTCAAGAACTGTAATTTTAAATGTTTTCGGGATTCATTACGATTTCCGCATCGAACTAGAACGGTAATTTTCATTATTATTATTATTATTATATTATACTTTAATATTTCATTTTTCTTTCTAGTTTGGACTAACATTGCAATTCCTACGTCCAACTAAAACTGTTTTTATTTATAATATAATGTTCGTCTTTCTAGTTTGGTCTTATGGTCTTATTTTACCATCACTATTCGAGTTAAATAAATAAGTTTAAAAGTAAAAGTATATCAAATATTATTATTATCCTGACATGCAACATCTAGTTTGTGAGTGGACCATAAAACATTTTTTTAACCATTTCTGAGAACTAAAAATAAAACATCTCGAATTTGAGCAAGACAACTTCAACATAAAAGTTTGGATTGGTTCATCCGGCTATTTTCTCTCAGTATTGAAATATTTAAGATGATATATAAAAACATCATCCAAATAAAGATGCAACCTCAAAACACAACCATTCTATATTTTTGATTGAACACGTCGGAAGGTCTTTTTTAATAATTGACTCATTAAAACTATTTGTGAAAAATAATTTATAACAAATGTAACTCAATGAATTCCGCAAGTAAGATTTGCACTTTTTTTTGCAGCTGCGCTAATTTCGAGATAGACGCAAACAAAAACATTTACAATTCGAAAAGTGGCTTAATTCTTTTCAAAACATCCTCCTTGACATTTTACCTTCTATTACAATGTAAATAAACCAGTTGTCATAAGATTTTTCCAAGGTATTGATTTTTGATTTTTGTAAATGTATGAAAGTCGTTTGGACTTAGATTGCGGTGTGTGGATAATTGGACATTAATTCCTCCTTTTGTATAAATAATTATAAGAATACTTTGGAGGTGTCCTCGATCTATTAGTTACTTCAACTGAGAAAAAAATAGATCTAGAAATTCAAGTAAATTTGACTTGAATGAACAATTTTCTGGGTAGCTTCTTTATGATTCAATCGACAGCGATAAAATTGTTGTAAAACCCGAAGTAATCAGTCTACAAATATTTATAATTTTGTTAATGTGGTGTAAATAGATTCAAATTCTTAAAATGAAGAAATTTGCTTATGTAAAAAACAACGTTTCTAGAATATGTTTTGCTTCATTATTTTTACGTGATTTGAATTTATTTTTTTACATTGACGTGATTCGCTTAAAAATATTGATACAAAGCTATTAGTAATTTTTTGAATAATTTATAATCCAAAGTCTATAAAAGTCGATTTAATACGCAATATTCGTCACACGTACGAAATTTTATACAAATTGCTATTCACTGTTGAAAATGTATATTTAGGTACAGCACCTGGGGATCAACTTCTGAAGAATCAAATTTAACAAAAGAATTTTTAAAAAAGATGATTCATCATAACTATTTATATATCTGTTAACCTTGAGCTTTAGTGGAATGGGGTAAATCAACTCGGATTGTAAAAACCCCGGTTCATCCGACCTTAATACATGGCATATTTGATGATTACAATGTAACATTTTAAAATAGATGTATTCATAAAAATTTTAGAAACCATCTTAAATAAAAAAATCGGAAGATTTAACCCATTAATTTTACCATGGTAATCATAGTTTAACCGAAGGTAAACCGAGGTATAATAACTCTTTTAGTCTCACAGTCTACAACCTTATTTATTAGAGAATACAAACTACCGGTACCCTGGTATAAATAGACCACATCTTTAGGTTTGATCAAAAAATAGATGTTATAAAATAATCGAATGAATTATTGTAAATTTTATATGAAACTATTTGGTTGTATTTACAAATGCCCATTCAACTATTTTAAAACATCGATTTTTGTGATCAAACCTGAAGACTGAAGATGTGGTCTATTTGTAGTTTGCATTCTATGATAAATAAGTTTGTAGACTGTGAGACTCAAGGACTATTATTCCTCGATTTACCTCCTGTTAATCCATATACTCACATATGCCATTACCCACTCATTTAATCTTAGTTTATACACAACATATCTTCAACTTACAAGAATTTAGAGTTCGAATCAGGGCTGTTCTAAAAAAAATTCAGTTACTTCAAAAAGTCCATTTGTTGAATATTAGGAGACTAACTAAAATGCAAATGATTCTTTAAAAATATTTTATTTTGTGTTTCAGATGTTGAATATCAAACCAGCACACAACAACTTGCAAAATTCCTGTTTACATCTCTACCTCCTTTCGATCTCAGCAAAATACAGGGGGTGTCAGGAGAATGTCAAAAACAAAGCAAGATATACATAGAAGACTTAAAGGATTTCCAAATGTGGGCACTTAAAAGTAAATACATTTATTTTTTCATTAAAGCAAAATAAATTATTAAGTACATATAATGCTTAAATATATTTTACAAAAGCATTCTTTTCTCTTTTAAAGAATCATCTTTCAACAATTTTGAAAGCAATTTGTCTTGAAACAATCGTCTAAACGTTAGGTACATATTTTTTACAGTGTATGACTCCACAGCGAAAATTCCTTCTGGAATTTTAAATGGAAATATAAATCAATTAGGAGACTTCGATATGTGTCTAGGAGCAATATCAGAAAAGCACAATATCCAAGGCCAATACTGTCTAGCTTCATTAGAAGTACAAAATCCACAAAGTTCCTATCTATCTGCTCTGTATCTATTAATGCAAGCACACAGTGCTTTTAAAAGCAAATTGGAAGACGTAAGTATACACTCTATAGATTTCATGTAGTAGTCTATCCTAGGTAAATATATTTGTATGGCGTTATACTTTCTATAAAATAACTTTAAAACAATTTTTCAACCACTATACGTATTTACCAATAATATTGTTTTTTCTATCACCCCTACAGCATCTAGAAAACAAATTCTGAGTTATAAAGAATGTATCAAATTTACAATATATAATTTAACTAGTTAATTTACGCACTAGTGTGTACAGTAATAAAATAAACGTCACTTTACTTAAGTTGAATATGTTTACAATTATAATTAAGGCTCACAAATCATAAAATATAAATAAAAGAACAACATATATAAGTACAAATGAAACGAAACAAAAATAGGTTTTTAGTTATTAGCGATATTAATATTAAAAAATTACATTACAATTGCCAAAATGTAATGATTTGGCCTTTTCGAGTAAAGATTGTAAAAAATTTTGAGAGGACATACTCGTATTTGTAACCCAAGTTTTGGTTTCGAGACTTTCAAAAAATTGACTCATGCACAAAATAAATTTAATTAAAAAGATGCCATAAATAATAAGTGAAAATATGTTTTCTTTTACGGACTAGTACGTAAAGTGCGAACTTTATGCATGGTAGTAGAAAAACATTTGATTAGATGTTCAGGTAGATAGCGCCATATTCATTAAAAAATGAATATATTGTATACAAGATGTTTT
This sequence comes from Hermaeophaga mercurialis, assembly GCA_951812935.1. Lineage (NCBI taxonomy): Eukaryota > Metazoa > Arthropoda > Insecta > Coleoptera > Chrysomelidae > Hermaeophaga > Hermaeophaga mercurialis. The sequence continues at coordinate 17,356,064 of OX638362.1, read as the reverse complement.
ATTTTACTGCGCGGCCCAGTATACTTTTAATTTATAAATATTGACTAATAAAAATAGTGTAACTAATTGTAACGCATAATTAAAAAAACAAATAAATAGCCTCTTTCAAAACTTCTGGCCATTTTATTTTGTTTTGAATAAAATTGTAATAATTTAAATTTAAATATTTGAATTTCAAAATAAAACTATAAAATTAAGTCAATAACAATAACAATTAGTTTAATTTTTTACGAACTTGTATGAATGAAATAAACCTAATGTTTATGAATGAAAAGTGTACAGGAAATGTGAGTAAACTCGTAACAAAAACAACTAATATCTTGAAAATAAAACAAACATACCTGTACAGAATTTGATTAAATTTAATAAATAATTATTATTTCTTATAAAAAAATTCAATAAGGTACCCTCCTAGAAAAAGATTTATTTTTTCAACCATAACACCCCGTATCTCATCCATTAGTAAAAGAAATTAGACTCGTTGTGGTTAAGTAAAATGTTAATATATATTTATTTTTTGAAACAACAGTTACAAATTTAGCCTATTCTTAATGATTCGACCTATACAGGGTGGTCCTTAAGTAATTGTACATAGAAGTACAGTAGAATCCTCACTTTAAAATGTTACAATTCGAACTAACTTGCTTTAATAAAATGTTGATAATAAGAGAGATACAGGGTGTTAAAAGTGAAATTTTAATTTTTGTTTTTCACAATAACTTTTACGTTTTTTGACATCTATACATAAATATTTGATAGTGGGGGTTTTTGGGTATGAGAAATCATAATTTTGAACCTATATCAATATATTTTGTAGAGGGCGCCACATAGGCCACACTTGTGTCATAAATGTGCGCCAAACTTTTATGCTGTTTAAGTTAGCGCTTCTTTTGTAAAATAATATTATAACCACATCCTTTTAACAAAAAAAGTATACTTGTTAATAACCCCAAACGGTTTTAGAGATAATCTCATTTATGTGATCAGCTGCATGATTCTTATTTAAATATTAATTTCGAGAAATTCGAGAAATGTAGTAGCGTATACGATAATATTTTTTTACAGTAATATGATGAATATTATTAGAGTATAGAGGAGTTAACATCAAAAATGTGAATGGCACAATTGAAATCCCATTCAGGAATGCAATAAATTTTATTTATTAAACAAATTAAGAAAAAACTAAGCTAAATAACGGATCAAAAAGAAGACCCATATTTTTTAATTCTGTTTTTTTCTCCTTTAATTCTTCAACTAAATATTAAGTTACCACAGCATTTTTTAGTTATTTTATCTTAAACACTATTATGCAATAGTTATGTTAATTAATGAGGTCAACACGGTAGTAAAACCCTCAAGAAAACACAAAAATGCATTAATTTTGAAGGTAGTCTAGTACAAGCTGATTGCAAATTAATACTCTTTCAATATCGGTTTTTTGGTTCGATTACTTATTTTTAAGAATTTTATTGGATAAAACGAAATGCTTGGCGTGAAATAACCCCTGAAAACTACAAAATTTTTGAGAGACTGTTGAACAAAAGTTCTCTTACTACATGGAAATGAATAGGTTGCAATTTGAACATTTCATTCAATAAAATTTGTTTGAAATCCTTTTTTTTTCGATTTGGTCCGTCCACAATACAAACAGTTTTTTCACATTGACTTTCACGTTTAGGTTCAAAAGATATTCCTCTCGAAACCTAAATCGACCTATTTCATAAAAGATCCAGGTTTAAATTTAAGTGGTAAGTTTTAAATGCGCCGCACTGTATTCGTTATCAAATTCCAACAATCACCCTCTATCGACTATACTAAGTATTGTTATTTATTGTACTAAATTATTTTACAGCCTGGTCATCGTGTCCCACGGTTTTCTTCAATAAATTGGGCCTTATGTATTCCCAGTGTCTGTACACCAGACGATGTAGAATTAGGGCTCAGGGAAACTGTGGAAAATATTATACATGATACGGAAATCAAAGTACGATACGAAGTTGACTCGACAATGTGTCAGAAAAAAGAAGAAAAGGATTTTCCAAGATCGACGTATATAGCATTGTAAGTTAGAATTATTTAAATTAAATAACAAACATCCTTATTATAGAAATATATCATTAATAGTATTCTACGCTGTTATTTAAGTATTAAAAATATTATAATTTCGTTAATTCAATAAAATTCCTTAATGGATTTTATATATTTAAAAACTGTTAAATAATTTGTAAGATGTACACATTATAAAACCTTGAAGAATGCTTTAATTAACACAAAAAAGCGCATAATACCATCAATTATGAATTATGTCAAATTATTATTGAATTTTGTTTTTTTATCGTCTTGGAATTTTTTAAGTTTTAAATTTAAAATAATAATGATTCATAACGGGTTTTCTCTTTTAGTAAGTGGGTGTTCAGATAACTGAGAATCGATCATTATTTTTGGAGTGTCTCTTTTAAAATATCTGCAAATTTGAAAAATTCATACAAATCAACTATTTCCACTCGTTTATAACCAATATTGTTTGCAGATGGAAACTAGTCAAATGTTGTTAACCAATTTATTATTATAATCGAAATCTATAAAACACCCTGTATCTTAATTATCTGAATGTCCTATGCCAAGAGCAATCATATGTACACTTTACTCTGAAACACTCTGTATATTCAAAACATTCAAAAAAAATTCTAGGTTTATCTTTGGAGCAATTATAGGCTGGGAAATCATTGCCACTCTATATGATCTTTTAGCCGTTGGAGAAAAAAGTAAGTCGTACTCATTTATCTCAGTTATTGGTTTCGTTATTTGATTATAAAAAAAAATCTTAAAATCACTTTAAGAAGAGAACTCTATGCTCAATTGTTAGAAATGTGTTACTTTCCTTACAGATAAATGGATAATGGCCTTTTCGATTAAAGAAAATTTTATGTCGTGCATTACTTTAAAACGCTCCTCCACCGACATCGAAACTGTACATGGAATTCGATGTATGAACGCAATTTTACTTGTTGCTGCTCATAAATCAATGGCTGTCTTCTTCCAACCTGCACCGAACAGGACGGCTTTCGTTGAAGTAAGTACAATGATCTTTTTATGCGACGTATATTTTACAGCAAATACCTTTCGAAAATTTAATCTTACCTGTTATTTTCAGTTTATCGGAAGACCATTTTCTGTATTGGGTCGCGCTGCAAGTTTGTACACTGATCCTTTTATAATGATGTCAGGTCTTCTAACTACTTATTCTCTACTTGAAAGATTGGATAAAAGCCGGAATCTCAATATTATCAGGGAGTATACCACCAGGCTAATTAGACTGGTTCCTACATTTGCAGCTGTTATATCGTTCTGCACTTTCATTCTTCCATATATAGATAATGGACCAATGTGGAACTTAGTGGTCACTCATCATTCTGATATATGCAAGAAAAACTGGTGGAGGAATTTGCTCTTTATCCATAATTATTACGGATTCAAAGATATGGTAAGTTTTATCATTTTGTTCATAAAGGTAAATAACATACTAGAATAAATGTTCAAAAAAATGGAGAATGCATAGTATCACAATATGATAACAAATTTTAGACAAAAACCTATAGGTTTTATATATACAGGGTGATTCGTATAAGAACCAACTCAGAGCAGGAACGTGAAGGGGATCACTAGATTAGGAAATCTTCTCCGATATTCTTCAACACTTCTTCTCCAATTTCCTTCACAGAAACCTAACACTAGTAGCATGTCAACTTGTTCGATAAATGAAAATTTCCCGGATATTTTCAAAACACACTGCAAGTAATTACTAAAATTAAATAACTTTTTTTGCTGATCGTCAAGTTTGACGTTTAATTTCATAGCCAACTGTTAAATTTTCGATTATTTTAAAGGACACAGCTGCAACACATATTTTTGTTATTTAGGATTTTGTTGAAAACGACAAAGATTTTTGAAAAATAAGAGTAAGAAATGTTTCAAAATTAAATTAAATTCCCCATAAAATAAAGTAAAAACTTTTTAGGTCTGTTAACGGATTAAAAAATTCTGTCACATTTTAATGGTACGTGATCCCTTATCAACTCTTTCGAATGCTACAACTCTACGTACCGTCGATTAATGCTCTTAGTAACTCACAATGTGCACCAAATTAGGTTTTTCTAAGTTCAAGTATTAGTTAGATTTTTTTTTGAAATTTGAAATCCCTTTCAAGCCCCATTACTTCTCAGGTGTGCAAATAAATATAGAGGTTCTTATACGAATTTTTAATCTGAAACTTTATGTACCGTCAGGTGTTAAGGTATACTTTTTAACGGTAAAGAAAGTCTGCCCATCGTTTCTAGTTCTGTACCATATTTTTTCCTTCCATCCACATCTGGTTTCTCTTCTTCAGGTTTGTAGCCACTAATTCCTTCCATTTTTTTCTTTGGTCTTCCTTTCTGACTTTTTTCATAATCTTAATGGTTTTCTTTCAATATTGTTCATTACGGAAATCTATTCCCAGTTTTTCCCTTATTTTTCCGTTTCTTATTTTGCCTTCTTTCGTGATGAATTTGATGCTTTTTAAAAACTTCATCTCAACATCTCATCTACTTTTCTGTTATTTTGAGAGCATTCAACTTTTACATCCAAAGGTTAACATAGATTCCGCTGTTATTTTTAATATTGCCAGATTTGTCTTTTATTAAATTTTCTTTTTTCAAATATAGGTATTGTTGAGTTGCATTTTTGATTCTATTATTTATTTCGACTTCATTTTTACCGTCATTCTATATTGTTACTTCTAGGTATTTGAAACTGTCTATTTGTCCGGTTATTCTATCGTTTAATTTCATTTTTATTGGTATATCTCTGTTGCTTAGTACCAATTATTTTTGTTTTATCATTATTAATCTTCAAGTTTAGTCTTTAGTAGTTTTTTTTTCCTCAAATTAGTTCATTTCTTCTTGTTTTTCTATCTCTTGTGGTTGTGTCGTATTTAATATATCTTCAGAAGATTATTTCCACTGTCTTTATCTATTCTAGCTGTCTTTTTCAATTTTAACTTCTGTCGCTCTACCAATTTGTCTTTTTTTGTCATTTATTGTTATCCCTCAGTTTCTCTTACTGCATTTACCATTCTATTCTTAAAATATGTCCTCGGTTCTTCTAGATATAGAGTAACGTGTTAGTAGTTTTTTTTTATTCGAATTCTTTATCTATCCGGTCGTTGAATTGTTTTGTAATTGTTTCCTCCCTTAGTTAGTATTTTTTTTATTGTTGTCTCCGTCATTTTTCTTATCTGTCATGTGTACTTCCTTGTCTTGAGTTTATGTTCGTATTTTTAACATAACCAGAAAATGGTCGACTATATTTAGATTAAAATCAAGGATTAGGAAATTGATAGTGCAGCAAATATATTCACATTGATTATATGGAGGAATTTTTGAGATGGAATATAGAGTTAATTTAAGAATATTTCTTGTTTTTCAGTGTTTGACACATACTCACCATCTTGGTATAGACACGCAGCTGTTTTTCGTTTCTCCGTTCTTGATTTACCTAATATGGAAATGGCCCAAAAAGGGGGGTATAATACTAGCGACAATTGCGACTATATCAACAATAGGACGTTACTACATTACGTACAAGCTCAATTTATCTAACTACGTACATTTTGGTACATCGTAAGTACATAGGATTTTTTTTTCAATCAGAATAATAATTTACATAAAATATTATCTAATAGAAAAGGAATAAATACTGTTTTTTTATTTGTTTAACCTATTCTATTACTCGCAAATCTAGCTCTGAATTTCTAAAAATGTGTGAGACGTGTGAAGTTAGAATGAGAAAGTATTCGATCGACAAATATATATGTAAATATTTCTAAATTGTACAGTCAGTCAGATGCAAAAGGAATGACCAGTGCAGTTAAGTACACTTGTTTATCCCTTTTGCTACCGCGCATCGAAAGGCGTGGCGACTCAGCGATTCAGAGTAAGATTTGCCAAGTAATAACAATTTTTTAGAGTAACATAGAATATGAATTTTTCTAGTGCAACACAAAATTTCATAACTTTAGTCCGAAAAAAAAGTTATAGTCTTAAAAATGGATTTCTAGATAGAACATTTTATGTTGCAATAGAACTTTTAATTACGCTGTTTTATTTAAAATAGATCACACTATAGAGATGCTAGACGAACAATTAATGGGTGCAATTTTTTTAGGGTTCAACAGCTTTTTGCTACTGCAGACCACATGTACATTTTGCCTGCCTACAGGGCAACGGTTTATATAATGGGAATAGCTTTGGGATATATTTTAAAGAAACATTCTAGAATTCAGTTAGCCAAGGTACAATCTAATGGTAAAAATCTCTTTCATAATAATAATTGGATATTTTTAGGCTCAATTAAATATTGGGAATGCTTTAGCCTTGTTCGCATTTTGTATATCCTTATTTGGGCCAGCTTATATGGGAACTTTAGATTATGTGTACGATCCTAAGGATGCTGCTTGGTATGCAGCAATTACTCCCATTTTGTGGTGTTTCTCATTTTCGTGGATTATTTTTACCTGGCACTTAGGCTACAAAAGTAAGTAACTAATTATACCAAATTATCTATATCAATTTTAAAATTACCAAAATTTTTATGTTCACGAAAACCATTTTCATTAAATTTGTTAAAAATATGTCTGCCATTTTGTTAGCTCATACAAATAAGCAACAAATTAAGTTTTGCAGCAACCATTTATGTAATCTTAAAAAGCAAAAATATGACATGAAATACCGTTTATATTATTAAGAAATTTAGGTCTTTTCCTTTATTGTTTTCTTTCTTACTTTCCATTTTATTTTCCTGTCTTATTTCTTTCATTCTTTCTATCTTTCTTTGTTTCTTTCTTCGTTTCGTTCTTTCTCCCTAGTTTGCTTTATTTCCATTTTTTCCTTCTTTTTTACTTCTTTGTTGCTATCTATTAATAACTAATAAAATATATTTTATTCGTTTATTAAGCGTTTTTAGACATTCATTTATTACACTTATTTTTGTTTATGTTCTCCTCTAGAAATATTGTTCGACCATTTTGGTCCACCTTGTATTTAAATGCCCTTCTTTATTTTTTAGATATTGCGGGATATATTTTCTCCCATAAGATTTTCCTCCTTTTTACCAAAGTGTCATACACCATTTACCTCGTTCAGTTCCCTGTATATTTCTACAATGTGGGAACCACCCGATCATCTAATGAAGTAAATTTCTTTTGGATGATCCTAAGTTTAAGGGAATATGCGTGGATTGCAGGTTAGTTAATACCTACATATTTTCTTCGAATTCTGAAGGTTTTAAACATTTTGATTAACTTTTTTTTGTTTTTAGTAATATCGATATTTCTAACTCTGATGTTTGAGCTGCCATTCGTGAATGTACGAAATATTTATCTTAGGAGTAGAGATGGAAAGATTAAATTATCTAGCGAACCAAATGACGTAAGCAAACTGAAAAAATTGTGATAGTGGACTTAGAACTCTTTAACTAGATGTATATTTAGAAAAATTATTCGTATTTTTCCGAACTATTTGGAAAAAATTGACTTGTGCTAACAAAGACGCTCAAAATGACGATACTTTAAGCTGCAAATGCTTAAGAAAATAGTTTTAATGAAAGTGTGTGCATGTATAATGAATTAATAAATTATTATTAAAGACAAACTTTGTTTATTAACTCCACCCTAACCCAAGTTATACAAAATAAAAATAAACGCCAATGTAAAATATTTTAACAAATTCAATAAAAATATTTAAAAAACGTTTTATTTCTCAGATCCAACACCATTATCTGATAGGAGCATGTTTTATGTCTTTACTTAAAACTTGTAATTTATATTAAGATTTTAAAATCTATAGACCTGGTGATGATTTTATAAACAGAAACTAAATGTTTTTGACAAATTATTAAAGAAATCTAGAATTTAAGAGATTAAATAATTTTTTTTAGTCTTGTTGAAGAATGAATAATCTCATTTTTTTACACTTCAATCAATACTTAAACTTTAACCAATGAGTTAAAAATACTTTCTGTTTACCTCTTCTCTTTATTAGATAAGTATGCATATTTCCAGATATTTATAACTTATACAGATAGCTAGGTACTTAAAATTTTATTATGACAAAAATACGTTCACATTTAAATGTAAACCAACTAATTGGTTTCTACAGGATATTGCCACCAATATTTAATGTTGAATTTTTTGGATCAAACTATAAATAATGTTCTAATAAACACATGTTTTTTAAAAATGGGTTGTTTATTAATATCTAAAAACCCTTGGCCCGATTTTAATGATATTTTTTTAATTTATTGATATCTTAATAAGCTATGTTTTCGATCTATTATAGCTCATCCACTAACCGGACAAGTTGGTTAAATTTTTTTTAAAATAACAGCCAGTAGGCACCTGGGGCACCCCCAGGATGAATTTTATTAAAAGTAAAAATATATTAAGTGACTAAAAACGTTCATAAAATTATAAGAAGTACTCATATTTTAGTATAGGCATCTATGGAGTTAACTTAAATATTTTGTTCCTGTGTTAAAAAAATTTTTTAATGAAGATACCACTCCCTAGATTCGAAGGGTAGCTTTTGTGATAGAAGTGGTTAGTTTGATAAAACGAAAATAACTACAAAAATGAGATAATTATATTATAAACACAAAATTCGCGCTAGAAATAATCAAGACGATTTAGGAAAATTGAAAAAAAAACGCATTTCAATTCGGCGTCTTGAAATAGTATCATTATTTTTGAGTCGTGTATCGCTTTTTCATCGTTGTTGAAAAGTAGGTTAATTAGAATTTCAAATGTGTCGTACAATGCATTCCAAAAGTTCTGTCGGTTAGTTGAAATTTTGTAAAAAGTCACAGTTAAAGTGAAATAGAGTTACCACTGGGAGATCGGTTAAAATAATCAATTAACGTGAATAAATATAAAAGTCAAGGATTTAAGGTAAAATGTGTATAGTTATTTAGCTTCGTTAGTAAAAAGTAATCGTTCCTATTGAATGAAAAAGTGCTAATCTTCTTTTATTTTATATTATTTTAAGTAACCGACAATCACAAGTAGGGTATCCACTTGCAATTCTTGAACAGTTGCCTTAATATCAATTTACCTACAAATTCACCCTCAAAAAGATCTCCATTTGTTCGATTCACGACTAGTTTTGTCATTACGAGGTGCTAGGGAGTAAATAAAACTATTATTATAAATTATAATTAGAGATTAAAATAAAAGTCATAAAAAAATTAGATGGACTAAACAGCCCTTGGTATATAAAAAGGGTTGCTATTATAAATACAAAGGAAGTTTAAAAATCTTGCTAAATATGGGAATATTGTATTTTTCAGCAAGAGAATAACGACTGCTATTATCCACGTGCCATAGGTAAGTGTCGAAATAGACCGAATGATAAATGCTCATTATACCCAGACAAAATAACAAAAATTAAAAACTATTAACCGATAAAAATAAAAGAATAAAACCGAAACAAATGGGTTAACTTAAAAAATACAATTAAAAAATTAAAAGAACAGAAAGTATTTATTATTGTCTGATATAAAAAGTTAGTTAGATATCTTTTAATTACTAATATGAAATTGTAATATTAAGATTAACACAGGTAAAATAGGAGAAATATAAGCAGAATTGACGAATATTTTGAAAGTCATTAGTCATCAAAGAGTTAATATAAAAAATGAATTTTAATTTTTATAACTTTCCTAATTAATGAGAAAAAGTGTCGTTTTTTTGCTGGTTCGCCTTCTATTTAAATACAGTTAAATTAATAATTAAATCTTCCCAAATTGGTTTTTATAATATTATGTAGACGATAATTTTAAGATCACTGCTACGAAACACGTATATTTAATTGAAAAATATCAATATACTTATTTAGTATAACAAAGCATAATCAAGTGCAATCAGCATTTATAATGTATTTTTCAAAAATTACACTTTTTGCCGCTATTTTTGTTTTGGTCAGAGCAGGTGTAGATGACTGCACTGTAACTCAAGTAGGTGAAATAACAGACGTTTTAAAAAAATGCGACAATATTCTCGTTCGTGATTTAAACATCCCATCTACTGGAGACCTGCCTGTGTTTAATTTAAATGGTCAAAACTTAACATTCCAAGGTAAAACCACTTTTGATGCCAGATTCCAAGATGAAACAGCTTTGCTTACCATAACTGGCAACAACTTTTTGGTAAAGATTGCGAACGGTAAGATACAAGTTCAAGTTATATAAAACATTACAAGACTGAAGAAGTAAACTAATTCGTTTTCAGGTGGTAACATTGATGGTCAGGGAGCTCTGTATTGGGATGGTAAGGGAATTCGTGGAGGTGTGAAAAAACCAGTATTAATCAAAATAGACAGAGCTACAAACGGAATACTTAATTACTTAAATCTCCTCAACTGTCCCCAAGCATGTGCTGAAATTAGCAGAAGTAATGGAATTTCAATAAACGGATGGACTATTGATGTTTCAGCCGGAGAGAAAGTAAGAAATTGTTCTTTTTGTAATAAACACATGATAAAGAAATCTTGCAATTCATATGTGAACAAAATTAAAACAAAATAAACTTAAATCCATCCCCATTTCCTATCCTTACGTCAAGATTCTATTGTACCAATTATGATTTCTTTTGAATATATGTTAATTTAACAAAAGTTTTTAATCATTCTATTATTCCAAGGATGGTTTGGGAGCAGATACTCATGGTTTCACCTTTAAGAATTCCACCAACTCAAAGATTCAAAATTCAAGAATTACAACACAAGGGGAATGTTTGTCTATCAACCAGGGTGATTCTTTGACTTTCTTCAGTATAGACTGCATCGGATCTCAAGGGGTAACTATTCGCCCTGAATGGACCTTCGCAAATTACATAAGAAATATCAGTTTCACATACGTTTTTATTCACAAAGGAAGAACCGGGATTAGAATTTTAACATCGCCCTTTCAAGCAGAAGGGACCATTAGTGACATCAATTTCAAAACTATTCAACTTACAGGTATATTTAAAGAAATTATATCATGACAGAGAAGATTTTAACGAATTTGACTTTTCTATAGATATCCTAAATGTAGGAATTGATATTAGACAAAACTATGACAGCAATGGATCTGGTGTGAGCAACATACAAATTGACAATCTCAATATTACTACAGTAACTGGTACGTAATTATATTTTTCAATGTTGTTTTCTTCATACTTAATATATTTTTTTTTATTCGCTGGCATCTCATAACATAACGCAACAATGTAATGAAGTATTCTGGGGTATTAGTCTAGCCTCGACAACATACCTACTTATTAGGAAGGCAATTCTTCAAAATACAGTTAAGTCAATAACCAGGATGCACCAACAAATATTAGTTACCTCTGAGACATAGAGGGACCATCCTTGAAATTAAACTGTATTCGCAACCAAGATTCACCAAACGTAAAAAAATACACGCTAACAGCTATTGAAATATAATTGTCTCTAATATTTTCTTGCCAATTTACTAATTGGGGTGTAGTTTTGGCCCAGCGCCTGCCAATTACAAGACGGGCATGTATTGTACATTTGTTTACATTGCTACCTCTCGTTATTAAATATATTAGATTGGGATAAAGTATGGAACCAAGTAAATATGTTTAAAACGAGAAGGTCGATATTTATGAAATTTCGCAGACAACTATATTGCTGCATAATGTATCCAATGCGATTTTTTTTGTTATTAATGTATATCCGAAAATACCCTTAAATTTTTATATTTAAAGCTTGTTCTTTCAAATTCGTACATACAGATGGAATATTTGGACCTCATATTCAATAATTTTTGTAAACAAACATAAGGTGAAAGTAATTGAGCAGACTACAATAGTTCTAATATGACAATAAAGACCCTCGGATGAACATATGGATGTACAAAAACGCATTATATTCTATTATCGTTTGTTAAAATAATTAAAATTTATAAAAACAGTTACGAAATGGATTAATAGTAAAGTTTTTTGAATTAATATTTAAAATGTATTCATAAAATAAACAATTTTACAGGTTATATGAATGAGATGAACTCGCAAGCAGTCCATATATATTGTAGTAATAATGGTTGCTCAGATTGGCACTGGTCCGGTGTTGATATTAAAAAAGCTACTAATTCAAATTACTGTAACTACATTCCAAATGGATTTAAATGTTGATATTTAAATAAAATAATGTAAAAACTATACACTTCTTTTTCTGCTTCAATCATATTGTCGTTAGTCCAGTCAGTTTTACTTATGCAAAAGGTCCGGAATTTTTAGAAATTGGCACAAATGTAGCTTTTAATATTGTTATTAATCTATTACATTTCCTAACTATTTATAGCGAAAACTGGTTTCAAATATAAAAAATTATATTAATTCCTCGAAAAGTCAAAGCTAGTAACGCCGAGGGGTCTGGAACACTAAATAATCAGTTGAAGTACAAAATCAAATTACATATCATAATTTAAAAGCATGTCGTCCCAGTACCCACACCAGATTTTAGGGACCACTGACGCCACTGCTTAAAACTGAATCAAGAAAAACCGTATGAACACAATTTCACTCTCAATTAAATGCATTCTTATGCGCGTTACTTTTCTACCATCAACGACCAAATCAGGACGATAACATTCTCTTAGGACTTGCCATCAAGATCCTGATTTGATTAGATTAGGCTTGAAGTAGCTTTTTTTCCTAAACTTCTTCAACTTTTATAGATATGTAAATTGTGATTATTCATCTGTTTACGGAGTTTCCTAGCTTTTACCCTGTAATCACACTTACTAATACTGTTTAAACCGGTTTTGCACTCCCAACCCTAGATATATCGGCGTTTCTTTTTCTTTTTCAAAGCAAAATCTAAAAGCCTGTCCCAAACCAAACTTGTTCAAGAATTTACTAATTTAATGGATCTCTCATTGCCATCGCCAATTTCGGAGTATGAGTTAGTGGGCCTTTAGCAATTCTGCGAGAAAATTTGGATCTTAGTAACGCTCGTTTGGCTACATCACCAGTTTTCTCATTTCCTCTAAACTTGCGAAGCATTGTCCCCCCTGAGATGATGGATCAATTTCTTCAAATTACCTAATCTTTCTTTAACGAAAGTTTCTCACATGTCTTGATGTCATTGGATAAAAGGTTTTCACTTTGTATGCTCCTTGGCTAGTCATAACCTTTTGCTTGCAATACAATGGCGTACTTACTTAGACAAAGAAGGATTTCTACTACATCCTTAACTCTATAAACTCACGTTTATTTCGAAAACATCGTCCTGTACTGTCGGATCAAAATTATAAACCAATACTGAGTGTCAGTTATACCTGTGCTCTTCACACGGGTGGTATTCTACATATGTCTCTCCACCAAAACAAAACTCTCATTACTCCCTCCTACCCCCGCCATTTGCCCTCACTCCGCTCATCAGATTTAAACCCCCTCTAACATTAATTATAATTCTTACACTAATTTAAGCCCAAAATTTATTTAAATTCTTTGGAAAAACTATTTTTTATAAATTTTTTTCAGGTTACATGACTGATAAATATTTGAGAGCTGTCAACATATATTGTTTAACTGATGGTTGCGCAAACTGGTATTGGTCTAATATTGATATTAAAAAAGCACAAGTAGAAAATTCCTGTAATTTCTTACCAAATGGGTTTGACTGTTGGTAAAAATTTAACTAATATTTATTATATGCTTAAAAAATAAATTAATAAAACAATGAAGAAGGTATTTTTACTAAACAGTAATTAATACAGAACAACAGAAACGAAAAATAAATTCTAGAAACAATAAATAATATCAACATTCTTTAAACTTTAAATTCAGATATACGAAAGCATGAAAATAGTTTCGTTTTTAAGAACTAATTGTTTGTCAGTTGTTCTTTTGAAGACACGTGCTTCCTTTTTATATGCCCAGCAAGAGAATCTTTTCTTCCAGTAGTATAACCACACAAAAAACACTCAAATAGGCTTCTTTTTTCGTGGCGAATTAGTTTATGTCGTTTGACAGTATCTTTTCTTTTTCCGACGTAATTGCATAAATCGCATTTGAAGCGCTTTTCAGTGGTGTGAACTAATTGGTGTCGTTTGAAAAGTACTTTGTTGGCAGCTTCAAACGAACAATTGGCACATTTGTACCAAGAACTGTTCGAATCATGTAAACCAATATGATTCTTATAATGCTTGTCAATATTTGTTTGATACGAACATTTTGAACATTTGAATGTAAGCTGAGTATTCAGATGCACTAGCGAATGCTTTTTTAAAGATTTTTCATACTTGCATTGAAAATGACATTGATCGCAGGTAAACATTTTCACTTCAGTGGAGTGTACTAATATTTTATGACGTTTCAAGCCATCTTTACGAACGCACTTATAATTACACCGGTCGCAATTGAATTTTTTCTGCTCGTGTATCTCTTTGTGCTTCCTGAGACTCCTTGAAGTAAAAGTCTTAAATTCGCATTTATCGCATGCGTACTTCTTCTCTGAAGCATGAATCTCCATGTGTTGCTTCAACCTCGTATGACTCTTACCCCAATATTCACATTTCGGGCATTTAATCGGCCGAATCGTAGTATGAGTAAGCATGTGAGTCCTTAAACTGTCCTTACGATTAGCAGCGTATGAACACTGTGAACATTTGAAAATTCGAAAGTCAACATTCTTACAATGACTTAATAAATGTCTTTTCAGCTGATCTCTTCGTTTAGATTTATAGAAACACAGATCGCATTTGTAACGCAGTTTAGAAAAATGTTGAAACATATGTCTGTTCAGATTGGACTTATGGGCAAATTTAGCGCCGCAAGTTTCACATTTAAAATTCTTAACAACATTGGGCAGACTTTTGTGTTTAAAGGAGTGAACGTATAAGCCAGCTGCATGCTTGTAAGATTTGCTACAGATGTTACATGAAAATGTCTTTTCAGTTTTGTGTGATATCATGTGAATTGCTAGTGTTCTTTTGTTTGTGGTTTGGTGATGGCAATGGGCACATTTAAATATTTGAACTTCTGAAATTTCTTTATGAATTTTCTCGTGGATTGGTAGATCTTGCTTGTATTTAGTACTAAATTCACATTTTGAACATGAATACATTGTTACTTGAGATGGATCCAAATGCTTAATATAATGATATTTCAGTTGAGATTTATATCTGACTCTGTGGCCACAATACACACATTGTTTCGGATCATTCTGAGGTCTGCCTTGTTCTAACTTAATTTTTGCTTTGGAAAGCGAAGCATTATCAGCGCTTATTTTAGTGTTTTCATTGTTTTGCGTTAAAAGTGGGTGTTCCTCTATTTTTATCTTATTAATTTCGTCCAAGATACTGGAATTAAAAAGAAATAGTAATCAAAACAACATGTTTAATAGCAATTTTGCAAAGATATATGTTTATAATTATTTTCATGCATGCAAATATAGTATGGTCTAAAAACGAGGACCTAGTTAAGTTTTTCAAAATATTTCCTTAAAAAACGTTTCCTTCACCAAAAAACCTCGTATTAATCATATGAGAAATGGTTTTTGTGAGATTGTTTTGAATGTCAACCTCCTGATCAAAAGTTACCATTGCAGCGATTTTCTATCATCAACAGTTTATTTTCTTTTTCTTTTTCACCGTTCACACAAATGAGATTAAATTCCTCCCCACATAGAGTGGGGGGTAATAACCTTTTGTTTTTATTTCGTTGAGTGTTTCACACTTTCACCTTTACCTATACCTATTCAATTTTTCCTTGCCAAGAATGACTATATCACTAAGGTATTAGTTCCCATGTTATGGATTCTAATACATTACATTAACTGAAAGGTTTATGATACAAAATCGCGACAATGGTAACTTTTGATCAGGAGATTGACATCTACAACATATCTGGATTTCAAAATAATCTCACGGAAAGCGATTTCTCATACGATTAGTGCGGGGTCCTTCACACAAAAACATTTTCTAGGTAATTAATATCAAGTTTTATTTAAAAAAAAAATAAAACTAAGAAAATAATAATAATCTCTAAAATAACTAAAATATTTTCACGTACTATATACCAGGTATTTGAAAATGAATATCGACATTTTAGGGCTTTGTAGCATGTATTACATTTAGCTTACAACTATAAATAATACATCAAATGAAAGAGTAACTAAACCAGTTTTTCCTAAAAGTGTTGCATGTGAGCACCATCCGTCATACGGCAAATATCGAGTCGATAGGCGAGTTCTCCCCAAATCTTAATCAGTATTTCTGGAGTAATTGTTGCAACAACTGGTTCAATCCTGTTTCTTAAGTCTGGTAAGTCAGCTGACAGCGGAGACACATACGCATGATCTCTTATGAATCCCCCAAAGGTAAAAATCTCTCGGCGTCAGATCGAGTGAATGTGGAGGCCATGCGAAACAAGTTCTCTGGTCCTTCAATTTAAGAAAGAAGCATGGTTGTAGCGCATGAAGATAAGAAATACCACAGTTGCTCCATCGAAAAAGAAAGGCCCATAAACACTCCGCTGGGATATGGTACAAAAAAAATTCAATTTAAGGAGGTCCCTTTACAACTGTTCCATTTTCTGGGGATTTGCTAACCCACAAATGCACATATTATGAGTGTTCACTTTTTTACTTAGGAAAAATGTGGAGAAATTCACAGGTAAACCATAGTTTGTAGGTTTTAGAGCTTGTCACAACTACAAACAATAAAGACGTTTCCTTAAAACTCTCCATACAGACGTCTCTGGAAGTGCTAGTTCACGACTAGCCTTTCCAACTGATTTCTTGGGGCTACACATCTGTTCAACACGTTCTTCAGTTACTCTTGGTTGCACCGTGTCTTCCCTTTGCAGCCAGAGTCTTCGACCAAATGATACCATCTACATTACAATGGAACTCAATACGGAATCCAAGTTACACTCTAACTACAGATTAAGTCCTTGTAAACTGTAAAACACAAAAGTTCTCTGTTCACTAGTCGCAATTTTTTTAACCGAAAACAGAAAAAACTGTGCCAACACACAGGTATACCAACAAAACTATTTGAATTGCTTTTTTATTTGATGTATTAAATGTAATAAATACTACAGACTTTTAAAATTGCGATATTAGTTTTGAAACACCCGGCTTACTATAGGTACATGCTGTTTATTTTACAAATAGCAGGTACAAAAATAATGAAGAAAAATTAAGTTGACTATTTTGTGCAAAATTCAGGGATTGAAAAAATTCCACTGTACCTGTCGTCGGTTTTGTTTTTTTGCGCTTATAGAAACTATAGGACGTTTCGTCTTTTTAGGTCCATTATCACATTAAATTTTTGATAGAGGGACCCGTGTCTTTATTAACCAATAATGATTACAATTATTGTACATATTAAAATAAGAAGAAGATTCAATGATAGAGTATATAGTTGTAATATTGATGACCATTTTGGTTAATAAAATAAAAATTAGTAAATATGTTTATTTAGCAAGAACCTAAGTATCAAGAATACTATAAGTTTGTGATGTCTGATAGTTCATTTTTTGCTTTTGCAACATCTTTCTTTATTTTTATTTCCGATAACCTTCGCGATTTAATATTACGAAACCTTTTCTGTAAATAGAAAAAATAGATAACGGTTTTAATTTAATTTGGAAGTATGTAATATCGAATAATGGACAATTTTTTTGAAAAGTTATAGAGCGTACGAAAGCAAAACAAGAAATTTTGGTTTTCCCTGTATAACTCGATAATAAAAAACATACAGTTTAGGATACAGCAATATAATGATGATAAAAAATCTGCATGTATGTAAAATTTTTACCTTTGAAAATATTTGTCCAGTTCAAACGCTTCCCCAATATATTCATATACCGCCATAACATTTTTTTCTATTCCTTGAATAAAAATGAGAAACTGGCCAATTAGTTCTAGAATAACCTTACATTTTTCACACATAATTGGGCTTTCGACATTAAACACAGACTAAAAAGTAATAAAAATTAAGATATTTGTCCATTGTGAAATTAAAATGGACAAAATAGATTCATAGTAAATTGTAATATACGAGGGAGGTTTGACGAAAGTGTGACTTTTCAATAAAATACCGATTTCACTGTATAAATATATTTTATTTTTCAACATAATCTTCTTTTATTTCTGTATACGTAGTCCAGTAGGTTTCCAATTTTTTTAAACCATTCAAAAAATAATCTTTCAAAAAGGCTTCAAAATACGCATTTCTTTCATTTGTTTGAAATATTTTTCCACCGAGCCATATTTTTAAATTTGAGAGCAAAAAAAAAATCACTGGGAGTAAGATCTGGCGAAATGGTGGATGAGGCAGCAAATTGAAACACAATTCGACTAATTTTGAGGTAGCAACAGCAGACGAATGGGATGGTGCATTATCGTGATAGAACAACGCACCTTTTTTGAATAAATTATGTCTTTAAGTTCAGTATCAAACCGTGTCAGCGAATCAGCATAATATCGTCCAGTTATCGGTTTTCCTTTTTGTAAATAATCGATAAAGATAACACCTTTGGAATCCCAAAAAAACTGTGGCCAAGTCCCTATTGGCCGAAAACCCTGTTTTTGTTTTCTTTGGGGTACATTTCCCTGAAGAAATCCATTGTTTTGACTGCATTTTTGTCAGGAGTGTAATGGTGATTCCAAGTTTCATTAATAGGACATACTGACGGAAAAATTCCCTTGAATTACATTTCAAGATTTTTTCATATTTAAAACATTATGTAAAATATTACATACCCATTCAATTGAAATATTTACTTTATTATCTATTTCACGTACTTTCAATTGACGATAGCTAATTACTGGGGTACGGATTTTGTTAACAATTTCTGTGGTGGTAACAGTATGATGGCCTGTTAAAGGTGGAAGCATAGGAAACGCTAAAACTAACTAAAACCTAACTTAACCCAACCTAACCTAAACTAACCGATTAGGATTGGTTAGACCCAGCTTTAACTATCTAGGATTTTCCTTCATTCTGGCTTTAAGCGTAACAACTATTATCCTGTGTGTAGTAAGAAAGGATTCTAACTGAAAGTTGCAGTAAATTGTCGAATAAAAATTTCAATTCAGATCCCTGCTAATACTAGAAGTGATAACGCGTTTTTACTAGTAAGAACGTGAAATTACGGATGCTCCTTTATACTTCGTATTTTCACTAGTAAAAACATACATAACAATAATAAAGAGTTAAAACCACCTCAAGAGGAAAGTATAACATAAGTGTAAAAGGTACGTTTGAAATTCAAACCTCCTATATCTCCCATTTCTACGGTCTTTTCTTTCTCTTCATTGAAAAGGAAATAGTTCTAAATTTATATTAATCACTAATAGAAAATGAATGCAAAGATAAATGAGCACTTTTAAAAAATATAGTTTGAAATTTAATTTTTAAATTTTGTAATATACTTACAACTTCTGGCAAAATACTTTTTAGTACAACTCCAAAGATCTCTTCCTCAAATGACTTTTCGGTTAAAATTGTATAATTTTTGTCGGTCAATTTTAAACATAATCTGCAAATATTTGCGTTGTCTTTGTAATTATTATTGTTAAATTCAGGATTGATTGTTTTTATATCAAGCCTTGTATTTCCATTAAAATGAGGGGCCAAATTGTCCTCGGTATATAAACATTGTGCTTTGAAATTAAAAGCAGCAAAAATAAATTCTTTACAACCAGTACAGATAATAGCGTTTTTTACCAAGTGTATGTTCTACAAAAAAACGTAACCAGATGTTAAATTTTTGAATAAAAAAAAACATTATAGACTTACCACATTTAGTAAAAAAGCATTTAAAACTTCTTCCACAGTCTCCGATACTGATTCAAAATTTGCTACTGTATTCAAACAAAATCTACACATTCTCTTCATATTGAAGAAGAAATTAACAAAATTTTGGTATTTGCGAAGTTTTAAAATGACAGTGCTTAATATTGTCAAAAATGTTACTAGTAAAGTCAAGAGATGTCGTTAATTATATTTTTTGAAAATATTTAATTACAAAATTAGTTCTTATTCTACTTTCACGATTTGTAGAAATTAATTGAATATACAGGATAATAAAATTAAAAAAATACCAAATTGAATGTAACTATAAAAATGTATTTTGAAAAAAATTATGTTTTTCAAAACAACCTTTCGTTGTTAATATACAGCCCATTAAAGGGAGCCCTCAAAAAAAAACGTTTTTAGTACATTTGTCAAGAAATTACAAGACAGAAAATGTTTTGATGAATAAATTTTACACTTATTATTATTTTGAGAATCATTTTCTTCCGCTTAAGACCCACAAAAGGATGGGGTTAGTAGGTAGCATCAGTGTTTGTCGTCAAAACCTGGACAATCGATAAACAGAATAAAATGTGGTTACCTTGTTGGTACTCATATAGACAAGACAAAAAATTGTTGTGCGCTTAGCTAAGACAAAACTTGGGCATACATTTTTTTATCTTCTTTCTTCATAACAATTTTTGTACAACAACCATACCAATAGACAAAAGCTTGAAATTATTCTTACAACAAGGTATGTACAGAGTAAAGTGAAAATTTTTTGAGCCTCACTAAAATTTATGATAATGCCTTGGCACAAAAAATTATTTTTTTTTCGCTTATTACTGTAACTATCGAGTAACAGATTCATACAACCAAATTGAAATTTACCCATTTTTCTATTAGAAAACACATTGCCGCCACCTCTGTGCCTTTTTCAAATTACTGACATAAAATGTTTCTTTGTCAAAGCCATGGTATTACTTCTGTTTTCAAAAAGTATTCGACAATGACTTTTTGAAAAAAATACCAATAATAAATGAGTTTATCGAAAACATTTTTTGTAGCCCTAATATCAACATTACTATGTCTTAGTTATGTCATTAGACTATTTGGTACAATGCATGCATTTTTTATTAAAGCGTCTTACAATGTATTGAGTATTTACTACTTTTTATTAAAAAGTGCTACGAAACTATAAAAATTAAGGTATGCTTTTTGTATGGCCTGAGTAACAATTTAATAGACTTAAATAAAGCTAATTTCGAAAAGTACATACGCGAATGAGAATGAATCCTGAGATTAATTATCAAGATACTAAATCTTACTACAACGAAAAGCGATGCTGGATATCATCTCCAATATTACAGAAAAAAAAACAAGCAGCATTTAAAGTCGTTTTTATGTAACGAATACCTTAAAAGTTACGACCAACGTTATTATTACCATTGTGGCGACGTAACTAAATGGTATTTATTACATTACAATTCCCTAAGTGGGGAATAATAATTACGTAACATTAACGTTATTGTACCTTAAACCGTTACCACTTTATTAATAAACGAAGACGTAACTGCATGGTAATAAATACGTCGCAAAATAATACTTCATTGATCTTTGTTTACTGTCTAGATTTCTCACTCACATAAATAAAAGATATATTTTGCCTCTTCTTTATTTTTAGTCAGCCGATATACCAATCCATTTTGAGAAAATTAACGGTGTTTAAAAATTAAAACACTGAAATTAATTGGCAAATTCATATACTAGTTAAAATTTATTGTGAAATGTTATCATAATCCTAATAAGATAAAAATCATGCCTCATTTAAATACTGCAAATAAGTAAAAAAACAAACTTATGTTAATATTATTCATACTGAAGTACATTTTTTCTGAATGAAATTAAATCAAGTATGTTGTTTTTATACTGAAACGTATATATTCTGAAAAATATTTCCCAATTTACTGAAATAACTTTTATATTGATAATTTTGTCAGATAATTATTTGATTTTAAATATGGAAAGATAAATAATACTTATCTTTAATTTCCAGTCTTCCATATTTATTATGAATATTTTCTATAAAGTAAGAATGAAAAAATTAATTTAGTTTTGATTTGACTAATTTCAATCAATAAATATAGCCGCCTTCGGCTTTATTACTACATAATCTAATAGACCACAAAAATAGAAGTTGGAGTGTTAGTTACTAAAAAGTAAGCAACATTGACCATAATTGATTCCCTCAAAGTTATTTAAAGTCAACAGTAACTGTTTAAAACAAGTAGTTACAACATTTGGTGATCTTGTGTATCGTGCGAAAAGGAAAAGTTAAGCCTTTTAAAGAATTTTAAAAATCCACAAGTTTAGCATGTATTTGTGAATTTGAACAATATTGAAGAAGACTAATTAGCCTCCTATTTACAGACTTTCACTTTAATTTGTAACAAAACTCTAATCCTGAAGTGTTAAATTAAATATTAGATTTAGTTATGCATAATTCCTTTTTGCCTCACTATATAAAAATTTTCAGACCTCTAGATGGCCTACTAGGCCTAAACTAGTTATTATTTATTTATTTTCAATAAACCCGTGAATTGTGGTATCTGTCCTTGTGTATCATCTCATTTCATTAATGATTTTTGGTAAAACAATAAAATGTTCGTGTTCAATAACACCGAAAATATTTTTGTAGTCATATAAAACGTGTCATTTATTGCGCAAATAATAACGATATAATCTTCATTAAATATCCCTTCAGTCTATATATTAAACCGGTTCAGAATAAAGGGAATTTTCATTACCAAAAATAAAAATTTATCGGATTCAAATCGGGGGTTGAAGAGGCCATCTACTAGCATTGTCCTTTTCAAATCCAGCGGTTTTTAATATACTATAAAATCTCACAAGAGTTGACAAAATATTCTCCACATTTAAAATTAAGCATTAATAGGGAAATAAAAAAATAGCATATTAAATAAATTAGAACAAAAAATGTTTAACCTCCTTCCAAATAAACAAAAAAAAAATACGAGTATAAAATCTTCCAACTTCTGTCGTCTCCATTTTGTCTCTCTCTGTTGCTTTCTTCCAAAAATTATCAGCCAACTTCTTTTTCCAAACCTCTTTGATATTTATTATGATGGGAAGGATGAACCCAATTAGATCAAATAATACCATTGCATTATTAATACTGAATTTATTCTCAAAAATATCTAAAATAATTTTCCTAAACAGATTTACACAGTTAAAATAAAAAATGAATATTATGTAAGTCCCCTAAATCTCTTGTAATTAAAATACTATTTTCCATCAAATTTTTTCCTGGCGAAACGTCGGGCTGATGATCTACATTTTTCTCTGAATTCGCACTGGAACATTCACTTTTTTCTTCAAATTAAAAGTGCTGTTCCTAAAGAGGCGCCGCGAAACAGTAACAAAGCCAACACAGAACTTATTTACCTCAGCTTTCGACATCCAATAATATTGATTCTGGCTATATGGATTAATCCCAATGACATCAAAAAAATCTAGGTATGATAGTAAATAATCATTAGGGTTAATTCCACTGCTTTTCCTATTTAGTCAATTGTCTTGCATATTTTATTTTTTCCAAAAATATAGACACTATGTCTTCAATTTTGTCATTATTCGTTATACTTTCAATGTATTTTAAATCAACTTTCTGGGAAGACAGTTTTTATATTTCGGAATGAAGCCTACTTCCCATCTACCATCTTCATTCCTTTTAATATTTTGTTTCATTTTATCTACATCTGCGTTCTAGTTACCCCCACAAAATTATTCACAGTATTTAGTCCTAGTTCTGAAGAAAATATTTTTTAACAAGATCGTGATGATGGCTCTTCTCTGATTGTATTTGATCAGAATGTGCAAATTACGTTTATTCAAATTTTGTTTTAATCAATTTCCACTAGCCTAATAAACAATTAGGTAAAGTTGGTCCATCTCAGGTCTCACACACAATCATGAATTCATTGTCATTAATATTTTCGAATGACAAATGACATACATTAAGTGTTTGAATAGATAATATTAAATTCGTAATAGTTCGTGCATTATTTACTATACAATTTTTTTTATTTTTACCTGCTACTTTATCGGAATTTCTTCTTGAATTTTTAAGCTTAGAAGTGTTATTAATCTGTTCACCACATGCAAAAAGCTTCCCTCATTTTACATTGAAAATGATGGCTATAGATTCCTCAATAAAATAGTAGTATACAGCAATCTTTTCAAAGTTACTAAAACTAACGTCAAAACTTTTAGAATGATTCTGCAATAATCGATTTATAAACATGACGAACAGATATTCTACACTAAGAATATCCGGTGTTATTGTATTTGTGGCGTCTTTATGTAACAAATTGTTTTTTTGTACACGCATTTAAATTGCAAGTTTGTTTATTTCTAGATTGTTAGAACGATGTTTAAAAAATAAAAAACGAAGCTTCACTTTTACTATAAATCTTCAGTTTATAACTTCTGAATTTCTAATTTTAGTCCTACGAGGCGAAACTCAATTTATTTCTTTTGCTTTTTACCTCGATACACTTCTTCCAACATTTCTCTTATTTGTCAATACCCCTTTAATAGTATTTCTCAAAGCCTTTAAAATGGGTATTTGTTGTAGCAATGTCTCCTCATTCGAACCAGTGTCATACCACCAGCAAGTCATTTCTTCAAATTTGGAAATAGATAAAAATCGCTGGAGCCCACATCTTAAGATGTGATAAATAAGAAACCAATTCATAGCGTAAGTCATGTAATTTTACCATTATGACTTCAAATTAACCATTCTGCTGTCCTGGAAGAAGAGCACATTTTTCATTGCCAAATGGAGTATAATATTACCCTGTAATTGTTTTGTACTTTTCAAGGTAATAAACATGAATGATGTCAGCATCCTAAAAACTGTTGGCATGATCTTCTTGGTCGATAGACGCCAATTTGGCGTCCAGAAAAACTCGACTGTTCCTTGCTCATTTTTATGATGGTTGAACATTGCCAAACACCCTTTTGAAATAATCACACGGTCGCCCTCGTTGTTAACATTGAGCTAATATGGCATCCATCTAGAAGTGGCTTTCCTCATTCCCAAATATTCGTGCAATACATATTCCCATAGTTCATGTGAGATGCCAAGTCTCAGTAATCTCGAACACTCTGCAACTCGTCAATCATCATTTCTGGTAGGGTGACCTCTTTTGGAGGGTTTAAATGCTCATCAAAAGTTCATGTACGATCACCATTTGGTTCTAGAATGTCGACTACAAGTATCTTTTACAGCTCTATGTAGTTCAACAATATTCCCATTCGATATTCTCAAATTATTGTGGACATTGGATTTTGCTCATTTTTATAACTTCATCGTCCTGTCCTCAAGTATCGAGTGAAGCAATATTATTTAATTGTTCGTGAAAGACAAAATGAAAAATTATATAAAAATTACACTTGACAGATAAACATTCATAAAAAATGTTATTTCAAAATATGAAATATTTTTAATATTCCTCCTTTGGAGAGGACTTCACTTTAGGAACTTTATCTCATTGGTTGTACTTGTTATTAGAAAAATAATTGAAATAAAAAATACGAGTTATAAGCCCATTTTTTATTAAATATCATAAGACTTTTTAACAAATTAATCCTAGTCCTTAATATTAACTTTGTTTAATAGAGGTAAACAAAATTATAACAAACTAAATGATAACTATTTTACGGGATAATAGAAAAGCTAAATAAATAAGAAGCCACTTGGTGTTCACAAAAAAGCCAAAAAATATTTCCTACATATAAGAACTAACATTAACAAATGAGAATTTAACCTTACCACTAAAATACGGAGTGATCTACAAAATTTAATTACAACAGGAAAAAATTAATCGGCGCACCTTAGCAAATTCGGAAATAGAAAAAAAATAAGAATTATTATTATCATTTTAAACATGTATAAAATCCAAGATATTATACAAAAAATTGGTATTGTCTTAAATGAATAATATTCGCTATTTTGGTGGATCACCCTGTAAATTTAAGATATAAATAAATTTATAAAGTAAAATATTAAAAACTATTAGATTGTATACTTATCTAACACTATAAAATACTATTTTAGTCAAAAAATCAAACCATGTAATGGTTACTTCATAAAAAATTAGCTCCGCGATTATTACAATTCCTAATGATTTTTTAACTATTATTACAGTACAATGTCTAAAACTAAACCCTAAGGCTTTTTGTGACGTAGTAAGAAAACAGGCATCCAACTGACACCAAAACTGCAAACTAACATTTTCCGGGAGATGCAAAACGATCTAATACAGGTTGATTTTTCATAACTACCTTAAAAATTTAATTGTACTTAAATATGGATTTCATCAGCTATGAATTCTCTTCACGTCCCTAAAAACTAAAACATACAGTGTGATAATTGTAAACAATCTATAAGGCAACTAATTGATCAATTACGAAACCGACGATTATAGCTAGTCTATTCAAATACCCAAGATCTTATACGAACTTCACAACTGTTTAATAGGACGAACACCTGTTACACCAATAGTCCCAAGGGACTCATAATTCATATTTTCTGTAGTTATTTAACTGGTCACTAGGAAGTCGTAATATAAAGTCATTAAACTTAACTGGCGCTTCAAACGTAGAAAACGAAAGTTAGTTAAAATCCTAACACATTTTTTTTTTCATAAGCGTGTTAGGTGAGATAGCTTTCTGATTTTTCCTCACCTACAAGTAGATTTACCATCACTGATCAATATTAAACGAAATCATATCAAAAGAGTTGCATTATAGCTTTAAATTAACCGCTTAAGTGAAACATACTGCATGATTAACAGTCACAATTCAGTCAAATCAGCAATTTATACATGTATCGATTATTTTTCGAAGTCAATATGTCAATTTGCAATGCCATTAGCTACTTACTTAGAATTAAATCAAGAAGAGTTGCTCAATAGTTTTATCTTGAATAAAATATTAACTTAATTGATACAAATTGCATTGCTTAATCACTGATATCTGGAAACAATTATAACTATTTGGTTTTAAATAAAAAAAATTATACATGCAAATTTTAAGAGTTTAAATCAGTTTGGGGCATGAGATGTATCGCCCACTGCCTATACACAGATACGCACAATAGATTTTACGTTCAAGATGTACAAAATCGTCTAACATAACGATATTTTGTCACATACAGTCTCATATCTAACCTAAATATTGAGAGTAAAAAAATCTCACTTTGAATATGATTGGACACTTTAGATTTATAAAGTACAGAATGAAGCAGAATGTTTCAGAAAAATTATTCCCTCAGTATATTATATATTTTTAAATTTATTCAGAAATGAACATTTATAAAATCATGTGTTTTATAAAAAATATCTACATTCGTGTATAATCTACACTTTAATCTTAAGCCATATGCCAAGAAAAGATCCATATACGACCTATAATCATCCTAACTGTATGGCAAGGCAATGTTCTTGAATTTGATATAAGTACTGATGGGCAACTTTATATCAAAATATATTGTTTTTACTACTTCCACGAGATGCTTCAATAAAAGTATTTATTAAATGCATTTTATTTATCCATTCCGAGTAAGTACAATTTAAACAGAAATTATCAATACAATTAAATGATAAAATAAAAGTGTCAAGTTTGAAGCTTTATTGAAGCAATCAGTGTAAAGAACGGTTTAATTAATATCAGTAATTAGGTGACAAAACTTTTTTTTTTCGATCCACTTCATTCTTCATCTACCCAGAAACTTTAAACGATCACTACAAACGACACAAGAAAGGCTAGACTTATTAAATTACCGTACAAATAAAAGAAAAATATGTACAAGAGAAAATAATAACAAATATATAATGCGTATCCTTAAGATATTACAAAAAAGATGGTATAGTAATAGTAAGTATATACAATGTTTGTTTGCCAGCAAGAAGTATGATTACGTTCATATATAATATATATATTTCTAAGGCATCTTGCAACGGGCAGTTATCTTATATATATGTATATATTTACGATTTTTATCTATTATCAATATGTAGTGGGTAAGGGTATATAAACGATACTAAACAACTGTAAAAAGTGGCTAGAGCATGCGCTGCAACGGTCTCGGGATCTGCGTCACGCCTTATGATAGGTCTGAAATTAAAATAACATCACAATTATTACTTTATTGATATTGCAACAATATCTTAGGCATTTAGAACGATCATGACAAAAAATATCCTTATTTAGCTTACTCCCTAAGTCCTAAAAGTGCCGAAAAATTGTAAACGGTATGAATTAGAATTAACAAATTCGTTATAAATTAAATTAAATTAAAAAAAAAAATTAAATTAAATAAAATATATTTATCTTAAAATTACACAATATTCGAAAACTGTTTAAAAATATTCTTATAAAATTATTTCACCAAAAAACGCTGGTTGTTTCTTTACCCAAAACTTTATAAAAATTGTAAGGTAAGAATTTTCACTTTTCAATTTGCTTATTTGCTATGATCGCCGATGTTGCACAATAATGTTATGCCTTGAAAGTGTCGATAAACTGTGGGAATTATACTACTACCTTTTTACTTTTCAACTAAACGACAACTTAGGACACTCTCTGGAAGACAAATTAAACAATTGGAATACTTTCCAGTAGTTAATTATATCATCTCTCTCCAACCTATCTACAAATATTCTTGTGACTTTTAGAAAAAATACTTCCAGAGCATCAATTATGCACAAAAATAACACTAAAATATTTTATTTAGTCTCTAATGTAAAGTTCAAATAAATCTAGAGTATTGAAAAACAGGAAATTGTTCGAAATTTTACCAAGAAGTGGGTAAAGTGCATAGAAGTTCTTCAATTGTTCTTTATACTTAGTTTCTATATTATTCAAAATTAAATGATTCATTTTTCGATATTGAAAATAAACGAAAAACAGGACAACCAAGATACCCTGAAAAATGGACTACATAGAGTCCTTTTTCAGTCAACTCGATATGTCCTGTAGCTTCTAGATCCACCTTGCTACAATGTTAAGTACACTTTAAACATTATGTATACTGTCTATCTTCTAAATTGTTAACATTCATGTTTTTTTTTAAATTTTGTTGTTTGTGCCCCCACTATTAATTATGACAAATATTTTCTGAAAATCAGATTTTAATGTGTAATTATTACAATGCAATTTATTCAATTTAATAATACTTTGACCATCTATTATTTTTGTTATTAAGGATACAAATGTTTTAAAACAAATTTGTAAAGTTAAAATGAAATATATCGCCCCAATTTCTGAAATGAAAAATACCAGATGTAGTTTTCATACCCTACTTGAATATTTTATTATTAGCTTTGTCTAATAATAATTTAGCTAACTACTCTTTTCAATCTTCAGTATATCAAAAAATGCTGAAGATATTGCGATAACGTATTTTTGAAATAATATCAAGAATATAAAAGTGATATTAACGTCGAAGCAAAATTTAACTTTAACTGTATAACCTGTAATAACGTAAATAAAGAATTGACAAAATAAAATTAATACTCCTGAATAAATGCCAACTCTGACCATCGTATATTTTGAAATTTAAACATCTCTTTACTCAAAAACCACGGTTCTTAATAAACTTATATAGAGGTCTAAAAGGTCAATTGCAGTCAATCTGATGCCTCCTATAGGAGCAACACTCTCAGCAAGTTTTATCATATGTACAAATGATTTCCAAAATCGAAAAGCGTATTTGAAAGATTGATATTGAGATCAAATTTACAATAAAATACAAAAATCAGTGTCTTTTTTATACATTTAATTAATAGGAATTTAAAAAAGAAGATAGTTTTTTATGTACTATTACTGTAGCCTATTTAATTTTGACAGTATTTGACAACTTTATTAAAAAAATATTAATTTCACGCAATATTTACAATGCGTAAAGTTTGGCTTTAGAGCACCACTAGATGCTTATTAATTGGTCATCTTGACTTATTTTTTAATTTTTAAAAAATCTTACTTTATGCTCATTCCAAAAAGCTCTTTTCCATAAAATCAGCTAAAGATGTTTTCATTTTAATAATGAGTGTCCATAAAAATTATAAAGAAAAATATAAGACTGCAAATTCCTGTAGGAACATTTCCATTAAAACAAGGTAAGCATAGTAAAATAGAAGGTCTTAAAAGGTTATTGCAACTTTTTTTTTGTTAATTACTTATTTATAAATTTTCTATTTTTATTATGTTTATTTTTTCTTTATCATCAACGTTTTTTTAATTAATGGATTAATGAATTGGATTTAATGGAATAGTTAACCTGAATTAATGGAATCGTTAAATAAATAAATGAAGGGGTGGTATTTAGGAAAACACTAAGTTTCAGTGTGTTTTTATACATTTTACGCTCCAGAAGTATTTTCTAAATATTTTAATATATCTAATAAGTGTTAATGTTTAATGATAAAACGAAATGATCATCAAAGAATGATTAATAAATAAAATTGACCAGGTCCAAATGAAATATATTAATTTTTCTATAACACAAAATATTGTACTTACAACTTGGTACTTGTGTGCTGGTATAATTTCTATGTATTTGATCATAAGTAAATTTAACAAAGGCATCATACTGTTCAGCAAGCTTGGTTGTCAGAACATTATCATATTCTTCCCTAATTTCTATTTCACGTTCTCTCAGCATACGCTCGCAGATCAATCCAACCTTAAAACAAGAAACAATATGATGAGTGATTACTATAACAAAATGTAAGTAAGAATGAATCTTGGTACTTACAACAAAGGAGACGCAGATTTAAACTTAAATAGCACTTTATTCAAATTTAATGAATTTTAAATATGTTCTAGAGTTTAATTTAAATATTTATTATTATTATTATATTATTTGATACTCACTAGGTTTCACTAAGTTAGTATCATCAAATGATTAAAACAGTTTTAAACATCTGCATCAATAAACATCGTTTATTTCATTGAGCATTATTTATCAAGCATGTCATAATGTAAATAAAAAGTGGTTTAATGCCAAAATGAAATCACTTATAATAAATGTTCTAAATGATGTGCTTTTTTCCCATACACAATCTGATTACCTTTTCAAAACTTCAAATACCTGAACGCATCATAGTTACATATTTTCATATACATATTTGATAGTTATTGGTGTAAAATATGATATACCTAACTTTTATTCATGAAAAAGCCCATAGTTACTTAGTCAGGTGATTTAGAACGCCAATTGTTAGGACCACCTACCTTCTCTACTTTTCGACTTTGCAAGAAATATGCTGCTACTATATGACAAAAATCTGCTGGGCCACCATCCAGGTGCAGCCACATTATTCTAACATTCAAAGGAATATTTTGTAAAATAATCCAAAATGTCGTTTAAAAATTTGTTCCTCATAAATGTCCATAAAAAAAATACGGTATTACTACATGTTCTATTATTAATCCTTATATACTTTAAAAGTCGCCAGTTTTGTTCATTTATCATTCTAAATTCATGTTTGTTTTCATTACTTAAATAGCGAAAGTTGTCTAATTACTAATCCATTATTATGGAATGCAGATTTATCTGTAAAAAGTACGTTGTCAAAAAATATTCATCTTCGCCAGATTTTTCAAGAAAAACAAAATTCTAACCTACTGTCAAAAAGTACAGTTGGTACCAATCATTTTTAAGAATTCTTCTTACACTAGTTTGGCTTATATCTATTTCCTTAGCAATAATTACTGCGCTTGTTTAGATTTTCAATGACAATTTTAAAAACTTTGAATTCCATATTTTGGATTTCAGTTATGTGCCTTAATAATTTTCGTTTTTTATAACCGACACTATTTCACAAAGTCTTATGAATAGTCTGTCAAAAACTTCTTTCTGGGGATAATCTTTTAAGGGAAATCTCTCAGCATAAACTATTAATGATAATAAAGAGTTTAGAGATAATTTCCCAAGTATGAAAATCATATTTCAGTCTTCAAAGAAATATTCTTGGTAATGATTTAAATGATCATTGTCAATACATATAAAAGAATCACTTAACTGAATTTTGATGTATTATGAAATTAATAATATTTATTGATACAGTTAAAGTAATGCAAATAATGACTGAAATTAGTAGATATTGGCATATGGAATCTACATCTATTTCCTTTTAAACTGTTCTATTAAAAAGAAATGTCTTTTTCCCATAGTTACACCAATAAAATGCAGGTTGTTTATTTAATTTAACTTAGTGATTAAGCTAAATATTGTACTGCAGTGAGACATCCAGTTACATTACCCTATATATTAATTTCAAATTTTAATTATTTCGAAACAAATCCCAACAATTCAAGATCAACACACAAAACTGCGTTGATTAATATTAAAGCAATCAACAATTTTGAAAAAAAAATCAAACCTAAACCTATCAAGAATAGACTGATGGAACCCTTAATAAACTAACATTTAGTTTTTCAAATTCTAATAAAATACAGGGTATTCCATTCAAATATATATATATATATATATCTTTATATTGCTGTACATGTGTAGCTAATTTTAAACTGTAACTGCCACATACCTATGTATATACACACTTGAAAAAAACTTTTAGTAAATTTATCTCTACAGAACCTAACCTAAACCTTTGTAAGAATTTTATTAATTTGGCTTCAATATGTTGTAGATCAAAAAGTGTTAAACTTAAGAGCATTTATGCAACAAAAGGAAGACACTTGATGAATGAGTTAGGTTTTAACATTTTTAAAATTCATTAAACCTGAAGAGCAATCAATTCCTTTGTATTTTAAGTATTTCCGCTATATAAAGTAGAATAAAGTATGTTTAAAAACAAATTACTATAATTACCTGTTTAAATGTAAATAGAGGTTTTTCTGAACGGCATGGTGACTCGCAAGTCTCTCCCCCTGAACTACTGCCATCTGAGGTTTCCATACTGTTATACTGTAATTGTTTGCGTTTTTGTAATCTTTTAATTTCTGCCTTAAGATTATCAATGAGGTTTTCTGAGGAGGTTAAAAAGTTATTAATGAGTTTTTTGAAAAATCAACATGTCATTTATAAAATTTTTTGAATAAGTATGTATATTGTTAATAAAAATATCAATCTTTAGATTTAATTATATTTAAGAATGATTCCTGCTTTTTACATGTTTAGCAATCAAATAATTCCATAATCCGCTTCTTAGAATAACATCAACATAATGCTAATCCTTTTTTGAAATAACTAATTACTGTTACCGAAACATGAAATATTTAAATAAAAAAAGAAAACTTTAAAATGTAAATGAATGATTAAAATACATCAACTATCCAAACCAATTTCAATAACAAAGAACTTCTGTTCTTTATAAACAGTAAACATTAAACGTCGTCAATCAGCTGATGACATAATTTTTTGAAATAAACTCTTCAAAAACTACAATAAATTCCAACAATCCATATAAGTCAATCGATAAAATATAAATCCATTATACCAAAGAAATCACCTACCAGGGGTCAACTTTTTGACGTCTGGAAAGACTGAACTTTTTGGGGAAGACGACCCAGTGGGGCTAGTTGACGGCCCTGATGAGCCTATTCCACTCTGTGTGGGGCTTGAACAGAAGGGCACACAACGCCTTCGCTTTGCAGGTCGTCCCCCTAATACGGGTTCCCAGTCTAACGATCTCTTCAGAGTTGCACACGCCATTTTTAGTTTGGTCGCTAACTGATCAAAACAAAACTGTCACCTTCACTTGTTCTCGTTACTAGCACGAAAATATATAGAATTTTCAATTGGTTGTACTACTTAAACTACGATTTTATAAATTTTGCGTTTAAAACTTCACTATTTATGAGATGTTTACTGATTTATTTTATTCTGTTATTTCAAAATGGCGAAACGAAATACGAGAACTGACATTTTTAGAATATCTCGGATCATTCTCAAACTGGTCTCGAGTGAACCTGCGCAGAGAGCACTCAACAAATGAGCAAGTCCGTGTGTCTAATGACAATTATATCTCGATTTAACACAACGAATAAATCGAAATATCGATTTTAAATTAGAAAAAAACAGACAAACGATTTAACTTTTCCTAAAGTTTTATTTAATGCCAAACCGCGTTTGCGTAGTATGTTCATCTTTTGTCATCTTGCACATATTGGATATACTTCGCATACGCCAGATCAGCAGTTATGAAAATTTATCTTACAGAAATCTTGCCGGTTATGTATACTGTTTAATGCTTTTGCGTTTACCATGAGTTTACCACAGCTTAATTAAAAGCTTGTAACAAATTTATTTCTCTGATAGCTTGAAGTTTTAAAGAAAATTTAATTAAAGAATGTATATTATTTAACTAAAGAGGGACATTGTTTTGGAAAATTTTGAACCACTCTTAAAATTGAAAGAAACAATCAAAATTGAAACACAGAATGATGAAGCACTTAATTGTCACAAAAAATCTTCACTTTAATAGTCATTTAAATAAGTAGCATTTGTTGACATGCCAACATCATAAACAGGTTCTCTAATTGTGAGGGAAACTTAGATATAGGGAGAATATGACTATCATTATAGAATCCTACGGCTATGAGAGACAATGTTCTAACTATCTAACCAAATAGATAAATGAAATTTGCACAGATTACGCGTCACACCAGATATTCATATTTGTGCTGTTGTCAACACCTTGTATATTGACATACTTAAAGGGTTTATGTTTCCCCTTCATTTTTCATGAATTTATAAGCTACCACCTGTGAAACATTTTCGGTTGATTATCGGATTACCCTGTATATATTCGAATAAAAATGTTAATTTCAATAGAATTACATTTTTCCGCTTGCGGAAAATCTTTATGTGGAAATACCCGTCTATAGCGGAATTCATTTAATGCTGTTCAGTGTTTTAATACAAAGCATTTAGGTTTTAAATGATTTTTTTTATTAAAAGTAATAATTTGTTATAAAAAAAGAACTTTATTTAAAGGGTAGTTTATGAAAATTATAATTATTACAGTCAAATGAGAAGATACTATTTTAACCTACTTCTTCTTCTCTTCCTTCTTTGCATCTTTGTCTCCTTTTTCTTTATCTTTATCTTTAATTTCTTTATCTTTATCTTTATTTTCTTTATCTTTTTCTTTGCTGTCCTTCTTCTCTTCTTTTTTACCTTCTTCTGCGTCTCTATTTGTAAGTTTATTATTAATCAAATTGTGCAGTGCAACTATAGATCTAACAAGAGCTGCTAAGTACACCACAAGCATCTGATCATTATTTTTGACATAAAACGATTTATTAAAAGCATCTTGGTTAATATCGGGTAGCAGATTAAAGATGTCTTGCAGTTGATAAATTATTTGATGGTTGAGAGGGAGTTGGTTTCCACATACTTGTACCAAATAATCTCTTATGTCTCTCAACTGTGAATGTAGACCCTTAAGACCTAATAACTGGTTTGTAATCCTCTGTGACAGGGTTCCCACAGTAGTGTCCTTAATGTCACGTAATAAATGCTCTACACCTACTTCTTCAGCCTCTTCAGCCCCAATTTCGCTAGGTACATGTTCAAAAGTTTTTGAAGTTGGCGAACCGTCATCATGTACTTCTTCTACTGCTTGATATGCTTCAGTGGGAAGTCCTAAATCTTTTGGTTTAGCATCTATAATGACCAATACTGAATTTGGACAATATCTTCTAACCAACTCATTAATAGCAATATCATTTTGGTGTAATTTAGGTCCAGTGTGGTACCAGCCCACAACACGTTCTCTAGCGTTTACCTTTTTGAACATACCGTACATATTTTCCAAATAATCATGATCCAAAAACCATACAGACTTATCTTTGTCATCTTCATCAAATGGAACTAAAATGTACATATTTTCAGAAAGAATTTTATTTAGTAACGATTTATTACATACCTGCGAAACTGTTAGAAATATCTAATACACCTTTAGCCCTCCAGCAACCAAGTAGAACTCCAACAACTCGTTTTTGGTTACCAATTTTACCCATGCGATTAAAATGATCCACTACACTAAGCAGTACTAGTGGATGGACTATAACTTTAGTTGTTGTTACTTCCGAACTAGGCATATCGAAGCCTTATAAGTTATAACTAAGCAATGGAATAAATTTGGAAAAATAAAGAAAACAAGATGACACTTCAAAATTTTCTAAATTGTCTGCTATCTTTGTCTGTTCTGTCATTAATGCCAAACTTCAAAGCCATTTTCTTGCGACTCTAAGTTTAGAAATAATTTTAAAACTGAACGAGTTTTGGTTTTCAACTTAGAATATATAAAATAATTTGTGCTCTAAGGTTATTATGAATCCTTATTTAGCAAACAAGCTAATTTAAAATATACAATACATGATAATATACCATGAATAGACACAAACAACACCAAAACAAAAAAGAAAGTGTCTTCAGGTAAACATATACATTAAAATTAACACCTAATTCAAATATTTACGTAATAAAAGAGCTTTTCTTTTAAAATATTAATAGTGATGCGCATTTTATTGGAAACATTCAGTTCATTATACTTGAGAATGTGAGCAAGTTAACATATCTTATTTCTACTTTGCAGTGAACCAATATTTCAACATTTGTGCAAACATTTGCATTTTACAAAATCTTCTTTACATAGTTATGGTATTTTTGAAATTATGGTGATATTATCATGTCGCGAAAATGTTCTGCTTAAAACATTTCGACGTGAGAAAACGGCTTGGAAGTAATGCATTTTATGTTTAAGTAATTTTAGGTTATATTTTGACTAAAGAAGCGACAGACAACTTCTATGAAAAATGAGTAAAAAAAGTAAATCTAATTCGTCCTCTAATCTTGGACGAAGTCTAATAAAAGATAGATTTGGAAATAATAAAGGAAAAAAGATGGTAGCAAATAACTCAATGGTAAACACATAAAAATAATATGAGGTATATGTTGAGGTATGGTATTTTTTTAGTTACATACTACAGAAATTCAGGATGGGTACGATTGGGGTCGCTTAAATTTACAGTCTGTAACTGAAGAATCTTCTTTCCAAGAATTTCTCTCTACTGCAGAATTAGCTGGTACTGATTATCAGGCTGAAAAATTAAACATCAAATTTATAAACCCACTTGCAAATGTTGGTTTGCTTACTAAGGATGAGATGAAAGCAGCTAAAGAAGCGCATAGCAAACACAGAACGGATCTCAAAATTCCTAGAAGGTAAAATGACAAGGATAACAAAATTTTAGTTGTAGGTACACATACTATAAATAGGTCGAGCTAAGAGGTCAGTTAAACAGCAAATGTAATTCGTTTTTTTTTTTTTCCATTGTTATGTTTAACATACGTTAACGTACTATGTTACATCTTTTTTAATGATTGATCTCTGAATAACCAGTTGCAAAATAGTTTTTAATGTACATATTAAAAATTTCATCTTTTATCATCAAGATACTTAATGATTATTAGTATTAAATTGATAAGCTTGGATGCAGGGAATCATGCATAAACATTAAGAAATATTTCTGAAGTTATGGGTACTGATAAAAAATTATAGTATATTCATATATTTATAAAGTAGAAGGGTTCTGAGAGTCCATTTATGCTATCAATGTTGTAATACAGATAAGTCAGTGTAGGAAAAGATAAACACCTAAATGCCACCGGCAAATACAACAGATTTGAAAACACACCATAGAAAATAAAAATGTTCATATAATTTAAATTCTCAAATGTTTTTTGGAAACCACTCTTAACAAAGTAACAATTCAAGCAAGAAATCCATTTTTGAAGAAAATATTGTGTCAAATGAATCTATGACCCTGAGCCGCAAGCATAACCAGCTATACAGAATACCAGAGAGGTATACAGTTTTAGAAATAAAGTTTATACTTTAAGCAGAAATCTAAAGTAGTAAATTTATATGAATAATAATATATGACCAACTGAACCAGAGAAAACATAAGTGTGTCTCCCCCGTTAACTACACTCTCAAACTCCGCTGTGCTACAGGTACGATTATGGCTGCCGGTACGTTATTATAGAATTGACTGGACCAATGTTCCTGCTTTCGATATAACCACTTCAAGATATTTGAGGGGTAACATAATGTATTCTCACTTCTTCATAATACATTCTCTCATGCTTGCATGAATTCCTATAGATCAGGGATGAGCAACACGCGGGCCGTTAAACATGTTTATGGGGCCCGCCAAGCATTTCTAAAATTGAATTTATTTTATCGACTTTCTCCCATCAATATATTGTTATAAAATTAATTATAATAAAATGGTAGTACATACTAAACCGAAACAATTTTTTATGACGAGTTACTCACTTGTCGGCGACTTGTTCAAACATGCAATACGAACGCGCCGCGTCTGTGCTTGTTTGTGTTTGCTTTTGTCACACAATCAGTCAGACTGGTAAGCTGTTAACTAACAATTTTAGCAATTCTTGTGTTTCTTGAAAGGCGTGAGTGCAATATTATTGGCAAAAAAGTAATATTAGAGTTTTTTTATTCAAAATTAAGTTTTCCTACAAATTTTTTTAACTTTCAAATTTTTAATCAATTATAGCATATCGGAAAAGCAAACAAAAAAACGGAAGGTTGCGGAGGAGCACAGGCATTTCCAAGAAAAGTGGAAATTTGATTATTTTTTCACTTTCGTCAAAGATAAAGCTGTATGCTTAATAGGCTCAGAGACTGTGTCGACATTAAAAGAATATAACATAAAAAGGCATTACGATACAAAACATGAACAACAATATAAAAACTTAACAGGACAACTCCGGATAGATAAGTTTAATCAAATGGAGAAAAACTTGGGAAAACAACAGGCTATTTTTAAAAATCAAGCTATTTTATCAAATACGGCAGTAAAGGCTAGTTTTGTTGTCAGTCAAATACTGGCAAAAAAAATGAAACCCTTTGCGGATGGAGAGATGATAAAAGAATGTCTGACTGCTGTTGCAGAAATAGCATTTCCTGATAAAATAAATATTATTTCAAACATTAGTTTATCAAGATTCACCATTGCAAGGAGAATTGAAGACTTGTCCGAGAACATAGCAACAACGCTTCGTGAACGCATTGCAAAATTCGAATACTGTTCTTTGGCACTTGATGAGAGTTGCGATATTAGCGATACAGCACAACTGGCTATATTTTTACGTGGTATTTTTCAATTTTATTAGAAAAGATTATTGGTATATCGACAGATGGAGCACGAGCAATGTCAAGCATGGAGGTAGGAGTATCGGGAAGGCTATTTCAAGACATTAAGAAGGTCACAGGAAGGGAAATATTCGTTAACCACTGCATAATTCACCAGGAAAATTTGTGTGCGAAAAGATTGGGTTTGCCAAATGTCACAGTACCAATAATTAAACTAATCAATTTTATAAAGTCGCGCGCGTTAAATCACCGTGAATTTAAAGAATTCCTGAAAGATTTAGAAACTGAATATGGCGACGTGGCTTTTAATACCGAAGTACGTTGTCTTAGTAGAGGTGCAATGCTAAAAATAGTATACAACTTAAAAAGCGAAATACAATTGTTCTTGGATATGAAGGGATATGCCTTTCCTTATTTTGGTAATAAAGAATGGATGTGCGATTTTGGGTTTCTTATCGACATGACTCAGCATCTCAATGATCTTAATGTGGAACTTCAAGGCAAAGGACAGTTTATTCACAATTTGTATAATAAAATTCAGGGCTTTGAGCGCAAATTAAAATTGTGGAAACAGCATCTTTTGCAGAATAATGTGTCTCACTTTCCACATTTAGAAAAAGAAAACGTTACTACTTCTCAAAAATACGCACAATATATAGACATTTTAATCAACGAATTTCAATTACGATTCCAAATGTTCAAAGCTGAGAAGACAGCGGTTTCCATAAAAATGTTTTCCTCGCCATTTAATATCGATGTGGATACAGTTCCCGAAGACTTTCAAACGGAAGTGATTGACATGCAGGATAATACCGATTTAAAAAATGTATTTTTTTAGTAAACATCGAAAATTTTTATGAATCTTATGTGAGCCCTGAGAAATTTCGGCTTTTGACGAAAAATG
This sequence comes from Hermaeophaga mercurialis, assembly GCA_951812935.1. Taxonomy (NCBI): domain Eukaryota; kingdom Metazoa; phylum Arthropoda; class Insecta; order Coleoptera; family Chrysomelidae; genus Hermaeophaga; species Hermaeophaga mercurialis. The sequence goes on along the minus strand of OX638362.1, from coordinate 17,316,068 downwards.
CAAAGCAAATGATGTCTCTGTTCGGAAGTACGTATGTTTGCGAACAATTATTTTCAACCATGAAATTAATCAAAAATGACCACCGATTAAGACTGAGTGATGCACGATTAGAAAGCTGCGTACGTGTAGCTACCTCATCAATTCCGGCTGATATTGATTAGCTTGTATCGAAAAAACAGTGCCAAATTTCTCATTAAAAATTTCAAGTAAATTCGTTTTTCTGTTCTTTTCTTGTTTGTTTTTATTTTGCATTAAAATTTGTATATGAAATCTTTACTTTTTTTTAAATTGTATATTTTTTTATTCTAATGTTTATTATAAATAATGTTTTGTAAATTATTAATAAGTGTTCCTTTATGTGCGGCCCGCCAAAAAATTTTAAAATTTAAATTGGCCCGTTGATTAAAAAGGTTGCTCACCCCTGCTATAGATATATAAATATTACTTCTGAACCTGTATAAACCACTAATTAAAATAAGGAACGACTATAACTAAGTATAGTTTTAATATTTCTGTTAATGACTCATCAAATCTAGCCGGGTATTATTAAAATAATGTTTAAACAAATTTCTTATTCCATTTAATAAAGCAAGGAATAGATTCTTTATAATTTTTTTATATTTCTTCTTTTAGGCCTCATTGGAATTCTGATACAACACCAGAGGAATTGGATAAAAATGAAAAAGATGCTTTTCTAGAATGGAGAAGGTCTTTAGCTCAGCTACAAGAGGAAGAAGGCATTATGCTAACTCCTTATGAAAAGAATTTAGAATTTTGGAGACAACTTTGGAGAGTAGTAGAAAAAAGTGATGTAATTGTTCAGATTGTTGATGCTAGAAATCCTTTACTGTTTAGATGTGAAGATTTAGAAAAATATGTTAAAGAAGTTTCAAAAGATAAAATAAATTTGATTTTGATAAATAAAGCTGATTTTTTAAAAGAGAAACAAAGGCAACATTGGGCTAACTATTTTGGAACTGTTGGAGTTAAAGTAGCTTTTTTCTCGGCTCACTTAGCATCTTTGGAGACTGTAAATGAAGAAGAGGTTAATGAAATTCAAACTCAAGTTCAAAACAATGAAGGACAAGATAATGAAATTCAGAAAGAAAAAAATCCAAATTTGGAGGTTCTTCAAAAAAGTGTTTCCAATTTAGAAAACGCTGTTAGAGAAAACGCTCAAACTTTAAATACTATTTTGGATAAACTAGAAAACATTTTGGGGACAACTGATGTAACAAGGGAAGACACAGTATCCAATTCAAGTAAATTGTTGAATAGAGAAGAATTTATTCATTTGCTTAAGACCATACATACTGAGAGCAAGGTAAGATTTTTCTAGGTAAAAGTATTTTCTAATTATTATTTAAATGTTTAATTAGGTTACTTCTGGAGTGACAGTTGGATTGGTAGGATACCCAAATGTTGGAAAGAGTTCAACAATAAATTCTTTGCTTTGTAGCAAGAAAGTGTCAGTGTCTGCCACTCCTGGTAAAACTAAACATTTTCAGACACATTATTTGGGTTAGTTACGCTTTTTATCATTTTTTTAAAGTTTAGTTGCGCTATATAATTTTATAGACAGGAAAAGTTATTGTTTAAAAAATATTTATATATTTATTATTTATTTATATATTTTTAGATAAGGATATTCTTTTGTGCGACTGTCCTGGTTTGGTAATGCCTAGTTTTGTTTTCTCAAAAGCAGAAATGATTTTAAATGGTATACTTCCTATAGATCAAATGAGGGACCATGTCCCTCCCACAAATTTACTCACGAGTGTCATACCTAGGCATGTTATTGAAGATAATTATGGAATAATAATAGCCAAACCTTTAGAAGGGGAAGATCAAGATAGAGATCCAACTGCTGAAGAATTATTAAACGCTTATGCTTGTAAGTGAACCCAATAAATTTTGAGATAAAGTATTCATAATAATTGACAAAATCAATCTATAAATACTAAATCCAATATGTTTGTTCTTGTTCTTAACAAAGAAAATAGGCCATTCCTATAAATGAACATAATTTATATACTTTTTTTAGACAATAGAGGTTTCATGACGGCCAATGGTCAACCTGACAATTCACGAGCAGCGAGATATGTTTTGAAAGACTATATGAACGGAAAATTATTGTACTGCTATGCCCCTCCAAATATCAATCAGAAGGAGTACCACACTTGGCCAGAAAGGCAAAATAAAAAACTAGAAAAACAAGTATTGCCTCCACGAACTGCAAGAGCAATTAAAGTAAGGACAGAAAATATAAAAACACCTTAAAGTAACATGCTTTTAGTAATTTATGTAAAAAGGGTAATAAAATATATCTTTAAGCCCTGTAGATTTCAGTTGTTAAATTTCAAAACTCAAATGCAACTTCAAAATGTCTTGCTTTATTGCAAACAAATATATATATACTCAATAAAGGAAGCTTATTTATTCAATAAAAATATTTTTTTAGCCATTTCATGCTACAACAGAAGATGTAGATAACGTGTTTTTTAAGTCAAGTATACAGGGAATTCATTCCAAAGGGATAAAAGGCATACCTTCAGGATTTAGTCAAGAGTAAGTAATTGACAATTAATCTATAAGATACTTTAATTCATATAATTGTTGATGGAGATTATGACGATATTATTTTTTAGTGAAAATTCTTCCGAAACCATCATATCTGAAAAACCGTGGAAGCAGCATAACAAACATAAGAACAAATCCAAAAAAGAAAAACTAAGAAGAGTTTATGCACATCTTGATCAGCATTAGGACGTTATGGATATTTGCATTTTTACAGATTTATAATATTAATTTATCCAAAATAAATATTATTTTGTTAAACGGTTTTTTTTAATCCATTCAAATTTTACGCCAGTTTTTTTTTTCAATATAAATTATTTTACATAATAAACATGAGTTTTTTATAAAAACCTTTAAGGAAATTTATCTTAAAATAAAAAAGTAAATTGTATTTCATAAAATTATTAAAATTTCTTCTTCAAAGAAACTGAATACTTTACTATTCCAATCGTTTAATAAAAAATAGCCAATATAAAGAATAATTGTATTACATTATAACATATATTTTTATATAAACAGCCTTGTTAAAATATATTCAAAGTTATTTTCTTTGGAGTACCTCTATATGTATAGGTTTTATTTATGCGCAGATAAATAACGGCAGGGGGTTAAAGAGTTAACATTTTATTCTTAATTAAAGACAATACTATGTAAAATGGACCGCTGACTTTTTTCTTCAAAATTGTGCAACACCTCTTCTATTTCATTATCCAAATCTTCAGCTTTCGATAACTAAAAAGTAAAAATGATTATATAGTAATTATATATACGTTTTCTCTATCCTTACCATCATACACAAATCACTAATTAAAAATGCTCCTATAGTAGCTTCTTCTAAGTTGTCTTGGATATCAATATTAATTACATGTACTATAGAGTTGTCTGTTGGAGATTTATTATCCATAAATTCTACAACAGCATCATATACTCTTTCCTCGCAAGTTATAAGAATATCAAATTTTTCTTCACTTTCCTGAAATTTTTCTGGATGACTTTTTATTCGCCTGTTCCTGTCGAGTGTGTGAAGTAAACCATTTTGAGTATATCTAACTTGCGTATAAGAAAAATTAGCATTTTTAAAAAATAATTACTAAATATTTGAGACTACAGGGAAAGGATACAATGACTTGTCCTTCTGGAGCAAATCGAGGTAGATTTCGTCATAAGACGTACCAAATTCATAAATATTAGGCTTATCGAATGCCGATCCCGGAATTTTTACTTTATCTCCAGTTCCATATGACTTTACATCAAACCCCTTTTTCGCCAAAAATGCGTGAGCTTCCATACTTCGGTTCATATTACTAGAGCAAATTACTGCTATCCGCAAATCGCTAATTAACGACATTTCATACATTTATATGTATATATTTTCTAAAAAAACTAAAGATTTGTTGGAAAATTATATGTTAACTTATAGTATTAAAACCATTAGGAATCACCACTTATTATAAAAAAATATGGCTAATGGTAAGTTGATCTAAATTAAAATTAATTATAATTAAATTTGAATTGATTTTTTTTCAATGCTATTTCTAATATTTATTTATTTATTTTTATAAATTTTAATATAAAAAAGCTATTATGATGCAAATGTTCTAATCTGGTTCTGAGATTTAACGCACTCGCAGTAACGTTTGAGTCATTGACACTTGACACTGACAAGACAATTAGCAGTTTTGACATATTATATGCCAATTTTCAACTATAGTCTTTATTTTTTTTTTCCTAGAATTTATCTCAAAGGAAAAACAAAGTACAGATTTTCACAGGAAGTTCAATGTTTTTTTTATTTTTGCATATTTTCAATGTTCCCGCGCAATGTATAAATGTTAGTTACTCAACCTGTTTCATAGTTTTCTCATGAGAGAGCGCTAGCGTTAGTTTTATTAAAGAATGGTTTCCGTGCAAACACCAATCATAATTCTTGATTTTGACACTAACAAGATACCTTGTTTCAGCTTTCGTGGTTTGGTGGCGTTCTTGTTCTTTCGTTTCTCACACTTCCAAACAAGATGGAAGATTTAGCGTTGTTAAAAGTACTGTTAAACCCTTTATTACTTTTGTTCAAACCACTACTTCGATTTTAAGTAATTCATAGAAAGATTTTGTGTGACGAAGAGTGTAAAATTTCCAGTGAATTATAGAAGAAACATAACGGACTAAAAGATCAATAAACAAACAAGTGTAATTGATTATTGTAAAATCCTTGCCTAACTGTGGGGGATCGCGCATTATTATTTTCTCGTTTTATAGGTATAAATTTATTATTGTTCGAAGGAATTGCTACAGACAACTTATTTTTATAAGTAGATTTTATTTGAAATATTTGTTTACTCCTACGTTTTAAATGCATGTTGGAGGGAACTCCTGTCATATCGCCAAATTTATTGTTATCTATTTTATTTAAATAAAGTTTTTCCGTATTTCATAAGTTTTTATTTATTTAAAGTTTATACTTGATATTTCTTTCAATAAGTAGTTTGACAGTTGCACATCATTGTGTTATCAAGTTCATCTTACATTATTGCGCTTTTATAAAAATCTAAGTTATGATATGACAGGGCCAAGAAATATTAAAGTGAGGTACAGAAGGAAAATGTTTTTAGATAAACTCCAACTATGGCAAACAGTGTTGTTAAAGTTACTGATATTAAAGATGAAGAAAATAATGATGGTTTGCTTTTGCTTGTTGGTGAAGATGGCACTGTCACCCCAGACCAAGACACTGTTGAAGCTTATTTAAGTGAGTATTCGTTCTTAGAATTTAAATAGTGAAGGCAACTATTTATATACGAAATATATAAAGAATAATTTAAAAGTTTTTTTACTTATTTGAATATATATTTGATGTCTACAACTAAGGCTGAATTTTCATTTTTAAATATGCAGATCAATGAAATCCTTATAACTAAGGTATGGTGACCAGTCAGTTACCCTACTACCAATGTCTATATTTTGAAATTTTTTTACAATTAAAGTTTTTTTTAGAACAAAGAAATGGGCCCACAAATTTACAAATTATGAAATTCAATCGGTCTGAAAAACAAGGCATTGATATCACTGTTGACAATGTAACATTTATACCTGATGCTGTGAATGAAGGTATGTAACAATATATCCTGTAATACAACAATATAAACATTATAGAATATACAATAGTAGTATTTTAAATATTCCTTTTTTTAGAAATTGTAAAATATGATATGGATGAAGTGGCAAGGAATTTATACAACTTTAGATTAGATCATGATTATACTCTTCTAACTTCTCCTAGAAGGGTACCATTGCTAGATGATGAAGAAGAAGAAGAAGAAGAAGAAGATGATGAACTGGCAAGAACCCTTAGTATATTAGATGGCCCCAATACAGGGAATGTTATGTCAGGGAGAGGGCTTTCTGAACCACCCCCTTTGATTATGACGGGTAGTGCAAAAACCAAACTCGCTCCCAAAGTTAAATTAATACAGAGTATAACTATAACTCCTCCTAATTTAAATAATAATGTAACGTTAACTACACCTCAGTCTAACACAGAGGTAACACCCTCTTCTGATGTTCGGAGTGAAGTTAAGCTTTCAGTTGAAGGAAATAATGAGCCAGAGATGCCTGTTTTAGAACCTGTAAAAGTAGAGTCTCATAACTTAGAAGAACTACATTTGACAGCAAAAATAAAAACAATTAAAACTAAACCAATAAAAGACAAGACAAAACCTATTAAAGAAAAAGAGGTAGTAGAGGAAGAAGAAGAAGACAGCCTTGATGAGAACCATATAGAAGAAGATAAAGAAACAGAAGATGACAATGATGATTCCGATTTTGATATAGGTGAAGAAATAAAGACAAAAACTAGTTCCAAACTTTTTTCTAAAAAAATATCAAAACCTGAGGTGCTACAACCTAAAAGAACCCTAAGGAGAAAGAGGAGAATAAAGGAAAGTAAAGATGAACTTAAGAAAGAATTGCCTACTGAAGACATTAAGCAGCAGAAACTTCAAGAGAAGAAAGAGGAAACAAAACAGGAAGAAAAAGTTGTGGAAAAAGAAAAGCCAGAACAACCAGAAACAAAACCATCTGAAAAGAAGCCTGTAAAGAAGGAAAAGAAAGCTCCTAAACCTATACCTGATGATTTTGCATTGTTTTCTACGCCAGATATAATAAGGAGGGTTGGCGGTAAAGAACCTACTACTCCAATTACACCAGACCCTACTACTCCAACCAAAATACCTAAAATTGTACAGGAGCAACCAAGAAAATCTTTAGAACAGCCTCAGTCTTTAATGAAAAACAGAAAGAGTATAGATGAGAAAGATAAAGACAGACACGTGGAGCATAAAAACAAAGATACTAAGGAAAGAAGGGTTAGTAGTGGCGATTCAAAACCTAAGAGATTGAGTGTGGAAGAGAAATCAAAGACTAAAGAACCAAAGCTAGAGGCTAAAAAAACAGAAAAAAATAAAGATAATAGTGATCCTTCTAACGTTACAGACAGTATTCTAAGTGAAGATAACAGATCTTTTACAATGGATAGTTCTCAGTTAAACAGTTCTTTAGACTCATCCACCTTGGACACAACTGGATTAGATTTGGATCCAGCTTTATTGGACAATTTAAACAATGATGAAATTTCTGAGGATATTCTTTATCAGGTAGCTCAGTCTTTGGTTTCCAATCCAGAATTACAAAATGCTATTGATAAAGGAATAAATGAAGGAGTTTTGGATCCAATGGGTGTTGATAATGTTGTCTCAAGTCCAAATGTTGATCAGCCAGTAAGTTTTATTTCTAATTTTCTGAAAGATTTTTAAATATTATTTTTTTGTAAGGTTGCAGGTGGTACTGTTATCCAAGGTGCAACGCAGATCGTTAGAGCAGACGGCAGAGTTGTTATTATTCCTCCTATTGAGAGACCTACTACAAGGAGCAGAAATAAAAAAGTAGTAGTGAAACCCATTTTTAAGTGAGTAAACTGGGTTCATATGTACACTTTAACTCTTATTTGTTAGTTGTGCATTTCAATCCTGAAAAGAGCAATTGAGAGAGCTAAAAGGCTATTTTTTTTTCATTGTTATTCTCCCTGGATATGTATTCGTGTTGATAAATCGTACTTTGATACGTTGTTAGCTCTAACTAATATAAAATATGAAAATTTACCATATTAAATTGGGGATGACCATTTAATATAAAGATTTTTTTAAATTTTTTGGACAAATCAGTTTTCTAGAAACCCTGTATATGCGACTTAAAATACAATAGGTAATTAAACGCTTATTAATGCATTAAAATTTCCACAATTGTGTTTATAAATTTTAATTATAAACTATACATTTCTGCCAATATATATTTGCATTATGTTTTTTAATGGAAACCAAATGATTATTTATATTTTCATAATGTAAGTTGTTCATTGAATTTTATATATATTATTTAATGTGAAAGATCGTAAGATGAAGGATTGTAGGCTATTATAAATTATTAAACACATTTAAACAACATTTTCAAAAAATAGGGGAAATAGGGGATGTGTGCCTAGATTATTCCACAAATGTAGGTATAATCAAATTTAATTAACAAAAGGTAAAGGCTAATCGCTTTCAAATTATTGTACAACTATCTTAATAAGTCACATTCTACATTTTGAAGTTTATTGTTAGTTACTTTTTTAAGCGAGATACAGTTTAAAACTTTATCACTCTCTTTTATTCCAGACCTGTACACAAACCTTTGGATGATGACCACGTATCTGGAAATGAACTTGATAGTTCCAATGATGAGGAAGAAGAATCAGAAGATGATCCTAACAAACTTTGGTGTATATGCAATCAACCACACAACAATCGTTTCATGATATGTTGTGATACATGCGAAGAATGGTACCATGGAAAATGTGTAAACATCACTAAAACCATGGGCCAACAAATGGAAGCAGAAGGGCGAGAATGGATTTGCTTGTTTTGCAAGGTTAGAAAAAAATCATATAATGTAAATTGTACAATTATGAATTTAAATGGAAAGTAAATCCTCTCCGGATTAATATTTTATTATGAAATCACCCAAAATTGGGTGAATTTAATGTACATTCGTTTCATGAATTTTGTCATATGTTTTATTTTTTCTAAAGATATCCGGTTATAGAGGGAAAAATAACATAACCTACATTGGGGTATTTAGCTTGTGAAATTATTATAGCCAAGTGTAACATCACAATCTAATTGTTAGGAAAGTAATTTGATTAAGTTCCTTGGGACTTCATCAACTTCAAGAATGGGAAACACGATGTTTTTAAATTATAATATTGTATTACTAATCGTAAATATTCATGATATTCATGAGGAATGCAAAAATTGGATTGCAAAGTGCAAAAATGGAGTCGAAAGCGGAGAATACGAAAACAAATTAAACCTGTGTAAATTAGGGTTCATAAAAAATGCCTTTTTTACTTAGTAGCGCCATTTCATGGATTTAACCAACAGCTAACTTCCATTAATGATCAATAAAATCAAAGTATGCGGTACAGAAAAATAAAAGAGAAATTGTTTACTTTGTCAAAAGTGACAAATTGTAAAAATATTGAACTAATCTAAGATAAAACATTTCAAATATTTTCCAGGATCCAAGTTTGAAAAGGCCGCAGGCGGCGGCCAGAAGAATCCGCAAGGCTTCTAGAAATTCCAGAACGTCCACTGATAGTTCTGGGAGTATTGCTAAAAAGTCAGAATCTTCTGCTAATGCTATACCTTGTGTCGTTTGCCAAAAACCGGCTAGAAAAAATTCTATATATTGTAGCGAGGCTTGCATTTTAACACATGCCCAAGGAATAGAGCGGGTAAGTCACGATATGCAAAAAATAATTAAAAAATACAAGAATTTTTCGCCTATTGCGCAATTAAATTTTAAGTATAACTCATTTTTAATAATTATTATGTATGCGTTTTGTTTAGGTTGTAGTTTTTGAAAGAGCTACTGGGAAAATGTTAACAGGCAACAGAGCACCTAGCGCAGCAAATTTAGATCAGTGGCTTAAAGAACATCCAGGTTATGAAGTAGTTAGGTCAGGCGGCAAAGTTGTAACGGCAAAAGTAAGTTTTTGGGTTACACAATTTGTTTTTGTGAAAATAAAAATTAAGCAAGTAAAAATAGTTTTATTTTTGGAAATCAGAATGTACTTTTTCTCATACTGTTTATAATGTTTATTAAAATAAAAAGTGTAACGAATGAGAAATTAAACAAAAAAAATAGATGATTAGGTCACCAACTTAATCGTAATTAATAATTCAATTATATATGAAATGTTACTGTATATTAAATTTTTATTTTGGTTTAAAAAAGTATAGAATAGTCATTATTCTTTCACAGGCTGGAAACTTAGCTCAAACAAAATTGAAATTAATCAAAAACGTTAATAACCATGGAGTCTCTTTGGCAGTCCAGAAAAAGGGCGGTGTTAACGTTGGGGTCATGAAGCACTCGCCCAAGCCTGTACAGCAGCAGCAGCAGCAATGCAAATCAGTCCTAAAAGTCGCTGTAGCCGGATCGAAACCTCCGGTACCGAAGCTTCAGTCAACTAAAGAATCGCCAAAAAATAAGATTTCAACAGAAGCTTTGAAAAGTCCACCTGTAAATTCCTCGCCTAAGATTCCTAAGCTGGTGCAGAGTACTTTGATAAAGTCTATCAAAAGTAACACGGATAAGCTGCTAAAAAGTCCAACTGGAAATAAAGATAAACCCCTAATAATTAAAGAGAGAACATTGAGTACCAGTTCAAAGGAGAAAGTCGTTACTAGGACACCCAAACCTAAAAAGGTAACAAGTATTGTAACCATGTATTATGAATAATTGCAAATGAATCGATGATTGTAACGTAAGCCATTGTTGGTTTCATATGCGTGGTCCTATCTACCAGTTTACATAAAAACTTATGTGTGTCAACAAATTTTTTAGTAAACCGTACTATTTACGGCCATTTTTCGCATCTATTTAACTGAAATTTAGTTGGTTTGCATAAAATAATTACTTTTTACATAAATTAATCTTTTTATTGATTTTGCCACGTTGCATTGGTATATAATTTTTTGAAATAATTCATGCACAAAAAATAAAGCGGAATTTTTTGTTTACTATGTAATTAATATAACTAGAGAACGGCACAACATATTGTAGACTTTTTTCGACCATTTTAATGTTTCCCAAAATAGTCAACTTTTCTTGTTTACTCCTCTTCCAATATGGTACGGTTTAGAGTTGGATATAGCAATCTTGCTACATGATAAAAGAATCAACATGTATATTATAAAAATGATTAATGGTTAATTTGGCCTTAATATTATGTAATAAAATGTTTATTTAATATTATAGATAGACAAAGATGAAACGACACCACAGAAGCCACAGGAAAATATAAGAGAAAACGTTCAAAAAACTGTATTTGAACAATTGACCAATCGACTAAAAGGTGTTGAAGATTTAAAATTAACTGAAGATGAAGTTAAGTCTATATCTAATGAGATTGAATCTCAGTTGTTTAAGTGTTTTGGTGATACTGGTCAGAAGTACAGAAACAAATATAGAAGCTTAATTTTTAATATTAAAGATGTTAAAAATCAAACATTATGGAGAAGAATTTGTGAGAAAAGTATCAACCCTTATGAATTGGTAACGGAAATACATACTTCATGAAAATTAATTACTAATTGTAGCTGTATTTTATAGGTTAGATTATCAACTGATGATATGGCAAATCAAGAATTAGCCCAATGGAGAGAAAAGGAAGCGAAACATCAACTAGATATGATTAAGAAATCAGAATTGGAATTATTGAATTGCAATCGACAGTATGTATTAAAGACGCACAAAGGTAATTTCTTTAAGAGAAAATATAATATTTTGTTTACACATCTTTTTAATTAAAGGTGAGCAAGTAGTGGAAGATGACCACGGAAATAAAGTAGATAACACAGAAGTAATCAAAAGTTTAACGGAGGGTTCAGCATTAGATTCTGGAGAGGCAAAAAGAGATCCTGATAAAAAAAATAGTTCCAAGCATAATCACAAAGATAAAGACAGGGATAGGGATAGAAAGGGTTCTAGAGACAAAGACCACAGAAGCCATAGATCTTCAAGTAGAGACAGGTAAATTACCATTATCGTACATTAGATTGTATTAATTTTTATGTTCATGTTTAGAGACAAAGATAGAAGCAGGAAAAGGTCCAGAAGCAGGGATCGTAAACACAGTGACCGCAAAAAGCGATCGCATTCAAAGGAAAGAGACAGAAGTAGACATAGAAAATCGTCTCACAAATCATCTCGCCATAAGAGAGATATAATTTCGTCTACTGATAAATTGGATAAAAAATCAAAAGAAATTCTCGAACAGCTTGTCGATAGCAAGATTGTACCACCTTTGGAAGATAGATTGTGGAAACATGTGCCTCAAGAAGATATTGTACCAGGTAAGCATAAGTCTAGTTAATTGGGGATTTTAGTTTTGGTTTCTTTTCATAATAAACTTTTTTTTTTGAGAATCACATAAGACAAAACTTTTAAATTATATTATTTTATTAACAACAAACTTAGGGTAAGCTAATTTATATTAAAAATTTTAAAATTTCGAACTATAAAACGAATGTATTGTACATAAAACTAGTAAGAAACGGTAATATTTCGAACTTTTTCGGCTAGTCTGCTTACATTTATAAATGGACATTTTTTAAATTAAAATGCGTTTTTGCTCACTTAATAATTATTAGTAAATTGTCGATAACCTTTTTCCCTAGTAATTTTGAATAGATTTAATGGATTTTTATTGAAGTTTTATTAATTTTTTTCATATATTGCAATAGCTGAAAGTGACAGTGACCATGAACCTACATCAACAGTCACGATACCCACTCCACCGAGGATTCCCGAAAGTGAAGAAGAAAAAAGCTGTAAGTAAAAAAATGTAAGTTAAATTTAAATAATGCATATAATATACTTTTTAGTGCCAATATCTCCAGAAAAAGAAAAAGATTTGGTCGATTTCACTAGAAGTAATTCACCGCCACTTATTGTAAAACCTGCAGAGATGTGGAGGGGTGTTATCAACATGATAGATGTCGCTGAAATATCTATAACGGCGCAGGAAGTTTCAGGTAAAATTTATTCTTCTTTCATATTATTACAAGAATATCAGAACACTCGACTCTATTTATAAATTAATTATATTAACATGTACAAATATAGATACAGAAAGCTCTTAACTGAGCTTTCAGTTTAATAAGCTAGAAATGGTTACTAAGAACGGAATTAAAGAAAAAGGAAACTGAAAAACCAAAAACAGAATTAATGGAATTAAGGGTTAATAGAGCTATGAAAAAATGAAACTCTGAAAAAAGACATTAATAAAGAATTAAACTTATATTGAACAATATGTTGAGAATAAAGACAGGTATACATGTAGATACTGACACATACCTCTATTTGATTTCACAAACGTCAACATTGGACATACTATGATTGTCAATGAAGAAAACATGTAAGGAAGTTGATAAGAGTTAGATTTATTCATTAATTAAACTGGAACTTCAAGTTGGGCGCTTTCTATAGCTATATATATATATATACATATATATATACATATATATATATATAGAGTGGGGTTTCCCGGATTGCTACCGCTTTGTCACATGTTGGTTCTCAGATGAACCAGTTAAATGACGACGTTTTAGGTACGATCTCACATGCCGGCTTAAACTGACTTCTGTTGCGACCGGGACGGTATATACCGCGATTTAACCAATTCAACTGAGAACCAATTTGTGACAACTCTACATACAACCCCCGCGGAAACCTGAGGCACTATATTTGTATATATATATATATTTATGTATGTGTGACTTAAATGATTTTCAATTGACGGATATATTATTATAATTTTTTAAATTATCTACAGGGGACTGTAGCAATTTAAATAAAGAACTATCTTCAAACTTGGACATAGTAGGTAGAATATCTCCAGACACAGTGTGGGATTATATTGGCAAAATGAAATGTTCCAACAGCAAAGGTATTTCTCTTATAAGATTAAATGCCACAAATATGGAGGAAAAGATGCCTTACTTGGCATTATACAGCTACTTGAGCAGTAGAGACAGACTAGGAGTTGTGAAAACCTTGAATAAAGCCGTCAAAGATTTTTACATATATCCGCTTGCACCACAGAAACCTATACCTCAAGTTTTACTGCCACTTAATGGACCTGGTAAGAATTTTACAGCCAGTTTTTGTTGCTTACAATAATTAATAAAATAAAATTTCCTTAACAGGATTTGAAGAATCTCGACCACCCCTTCTTCTCGGTATAATCGTACGTGATAAGCGGAAACGGCCTCACTTAGATTCTGTTCCAGTTGTTAGTAAGAAAACAAGGATAAGCACGCCCCCATTACCTGTGGTTCCGCCTCCAGTTGTACCGCCTCCTCCGCCTCCGCCGAGATCTTACACGCCACCTCCTGTAAAGGATCCCCGCCTCGCAAAACTTCCAGTTGCTCTGGCACCATCTATAGTACTTTCTCCACAAGAAACTACTCCTCCTGGCACATCTGAAGGAGGTAAATCTATATTTTATTATCCCTTTTAAATTATTTCAATAATTGTAAAGTAAATTTTACATTAGAAAACATGGTTGTGGAACCAAAGCAATATTGCGGGACCAGCACATTAAATGATACATTATTTTTAAATAATTTCTTTGCAACTTCTTTTTTTTTTTGTTTTTTAAGATGAACCTTATAGTCCTGGAGATTCTACAGATAATTCACCAATCACAGAAATTCCACCAGCACTAAATTCTCTTCCAGTTCCTCAAATGTCTTCCATTTTGGAAACTTCTCCTTCAACATCGTATCCAGTCATACCTGGTAAGTTGCAATATGCTACTCTGTGATATTTTGTTATTTAAAAAAATTGGAATTAAGTGTTTCTTTAACAGAAATTAGATCACAAACAGTTAATTTAGTTGTCGATATTTAAATTTTATCAAAAACCCTTAATTTTATATTCACAAAATATTATTTTCTTTAAAAAATATGAAACATTTTATGTTGTAGGTCTAACGACAGGTTTTCCTTCAAGCACTTTGGAAGTACAGAGACAAATTGAAGAGTTGAATAAAAAGATAGAGATGCAAAAATCAGAAATTACTAGCATGACGCAGAATATTGTATCTGCTTCAACTGAAATTGGAACTTCTGCATTGGCGAATATCGCTTTGCCTACTAATCTACAACAGATATTAGATAGTATAAAATCTATAGGAGATGTAAGTATTTCGAATTATTTATAAAATCTTAATAAGAAATAAAATATAAAGGTTCATTTTTTTCAGACTACAGATTCTCCTGCTCCGCCTACCAAGGACCATAATCAAACAGATCTCACTATTCCGTTAATGATTCCCAAACGTACTACCCGACAGTTAAACAATAGTTCTGCTACTTTACACAAGTCGAATGTCTCGAACGATACTATACCCTTAAAACTACCCAATAAACCTTTAATCAAACCTTATTTGGTGAACTCACCTCTCAGATCCCAGTCTGTCAATTCTCCAATTCTTGATGACAAACCTAGCGTTCTGAGTTCATTATCGGAAGAAGAATTGATCAAAAAGGCGGCGGAGATGTTAGGTGAGGAACAAGGGGTAGTTAAAAAGAAAGAAGAACATGTACGTACCTCCTCCCCAGTACCCAAAAGACCAAAAATTGACGTTACTTTACCACCAGTGCCAGGTTTAGAGGATGATACTTAAAATTTGCGAAAATGGTTCTCAATCTCATATGCTATACTAATTTAAGCGTTGCTGATATAGCGGCCTATGGGGTTCAGTTCGAAAAAATATGATTAAGAAAGAAAAACAAAAAAGTATTTTTTTTTGTAAAAAAGGAAATTGTATAAAGCACGTCTGTAGAGTTTCACTATTCATATTTTGAACAAATATAGAACGTTCCAAAAATACATCAATTTACTTAAACGTTTAATATTTTTCAAGCATCAAAAAAGAATTTGTAATTAGATAATTATAAATAATGTATTCTTTTTATAAAACTAATATATTTGATCAAATTATATTGTTTCGCCCTCCAGTCTAGAACTTAATAGGTATTTGTTTTTTTTGCATTTTTTTAAGTACAAATTAAGGTTGCAAAATGCATAGTTGTTATATATTCAATGTTTATAATTTTTTGAATTATTTTCTATCTTGAGTAAGAGTAAGTATGCTTATGAATATTAGAAAGTTAATCGGATCTTAGTTTTAAAATAATTTTTGCATGTGTTCATTATTTTTATTCAATATAGAAGGATATCAAGTAAACCATTTGATGTACCAATAATAACTTGCCGTACTCCCTAAATTATTTTGTAATAACGGTATTTTAATATTTTAGTTGTAAAATTATTTCATTTCTTTATTTAAAAACTAATACCAAACCCACTGCTTAAAACAATAATTAGCGGACACCCCAAGGTCTTTATATTAAATTTACAAAATGTATAATAAAAAACTTTGTACAGTCTTAGTATTAGATGTTACTGTAGGTTTAGTACTTAAAATTAATTTGTAAATAATTTTTAATTTTAAATGCAAATCAATTTTTCTATAACCACAATTAATTGTATCAATTATAGTTGACTTTATTTAAAAGAAAAAAAAGAACATGAATTTATTTGATTAGTACATATTTGTTTGTAATAAAGTTGTTTTAAATATCACAAATTAGAAGAATAAAATTCATATTTATACATTTAATTTTGTAGTTATTTATATGTAGCCAATGTTAAAATATTTCATGAAAATTTTGTATAAGTTCTTCTTAAAATAATTCGGAAACGTGAGACTAGTTCAATTTAAATTGTTATTATTCAAGAGTTATGGCCACATGATTTAAGATGTTTACCTCTAATGTAGTTTAGATTTAAACTGTTTTTCTTTAAGTACCTTCTAGTGCGTCTAAATAAAAGCACAAACGACCATAAAACTCGCCCATTTCATAATTACAAAAATTACGAAATTATTCAAAAATGCAAAATGCCCATGATTTACAGAGTCAAAAATGCAACATATTCTAAAAATGAAATAAGAAAATTAAGAGTAATTTGTAACAAATTACCGTTATTTTCTTTTTCCACAAGCGACTTACGAAATATTGCTAAAAAAGTATAGTTTCGCCACCTTTTTTAATTTTTGGACATTATAATGCTGAAATCACATTTTAGTTAAGCTTAAGTACTATCATTTGAAGTGAAAATAACTAACCACTAGGTACATTGTTAAAAATAAAGAGTTTTATTTAAATTACCAATTTATTACACAAGAATAAAACGACAACAGAATCAACAAAAATTTTTTAAAAACTAAAAAATTAAAATATAAATGCAAAATAAAGATAAAACAATCTAAAAACGATTAAAAGGTGAAGCAAAGCATCAAACAATAGTTTAACGATTAAGATAAAAAGATGGTATATTTGCTAAACAAATTTTTAGTATGGCAACGGTTGATGTGGAATATCCAAAAAATATATTTACAAAAATTGTAGGCAACGATATGTTCCTTAAAAATATGCCGATCTCTACAGGGTGATTTATAACTACTTCTTAAAGCAAACATTCATTTTTTAATGGGATCTCCTGCAAATTTCTCTCATAATCTCTGTTTTTACAATGAGTTTTACAAAATAAAAAACAAACAGGATGTTTGTGGACATTTACTTTAAAATTATTATATGATATCAAGTATTCTGTTGACATTACATTATTCTATGTTGCTATTATCGAACTTTTAACATATATTTAGTATAGGATATATAGTACTAAATGAACAAATAAATCTGTGAATGTGACTTTTTTCAGATTACCTCCTGTACTGAATATATATTATTCAATTTTCGAAAACGGAATATTATTGGTTAGAATAATTATATCCTGATTACATTTGAAATGCCTGTCAATTTCTTATAAACTTGTCTGACGATGCCAAAGGGTGAAACATTTGTAATAAGAATATTAAAAAAGGAAATTGTGAATTTTAAGTACATTTTTTACATTTTATAAAGGGTAGATTTCATGAAGTAAGGGTGGAAACCATTATTTATGAGTAAATATATAGGATGTCTCATTTAAAAAAATGTATTTTTGCTTTACTACCTAATTATAAATCATCTTGTAGGGATCAGCATAATTTCCTAGTAAGGAGCATATCGATGCCTACAATTCTTGTAAACATATTTTTTGGATATCCTCTATAATAACAGAGTAATCAGTTCCCATACTAAAAATTCACCCCATGTATGGAACAGCTGTTAAGTAAATCACCTATAAAAAATTAGAATATTGGTAAGAAAATGATTGTTATTGAACTAGACTTGTGTTAGCTTTAAATGCTTACATATTTTCATAAAAATTCTTACATTTTTTAAATTATATTATTCCATCCTGATCTATACAAAAAGTGTGCTTATTTACAAGAAAAAAAAAAGAATAAATATTTAGCATTTCACAACTCCTATTAATTATAAATATGCCATAAAAATCACCAGATATAAAAATATGAGTAAAGCATAAATTCTCGGGAAACATATTATTTTTATTCTTATTGTTAGTTGTAAAATCCAGCACTTATAAAACTGTCTAAGAAACAATTATCAAACAAATCAGTCTTAGTCTGTTCCAAAGTACTTTTGGCCAAAGTGGTTGGGTGCTACTGGATGGACTTCTGAAGTTGATATCTTCATCTAAAAATAAAAGATTATAATAATTTGCTTTGTTTATTTGGCCTTTAAATACCTTTGGATATAAATCCAAAACTGTTTGTACAGCTTGGGGAGTACAAAATAAATTACTAAGTACAATGCATTCTTCTTTCACACCATGTTCCTTAAGTACATTAATTGCTTTACTGACGGTGTTTCCAGTGGACATTATAGGATACATGAGCAATACCTAAGAAAATGTATTAAAAGGCATTTGCAAAAAGTCATAATAACATTGGGAAAAATATGTTTTATAAATTAAAGTATTTATAATAATTATTTAATGAACAAAAGTATTAAATCCATTAAAGAAATGCAAATTTGCTTTTTATTAGTTGGCTACTCACATGTCGTTGAGAAATATCTTCTGGAAACCTAGCATACACAACCTTAGCTTCATGGGTATCTAAATCAGACTCTACCAAAATCTTTCCTATTCTAATGCTTCTACAACAATCCCTTAAGCCTTGTTCCATAGCTTCTCCAGATCTCACTATGGAGACCCCACAATTGCCTGACTTGTACTTTAAGCCATCATAAGTTGCTCCTGTTGGAGTTATAACATCACAATTTGTAAAAGGTAGTTGGTTTAAGCTATCTTCTATTACTAGTCTTATAAGTCGATCGGCATAAAATTTAAAATCACTTCTGGTAGTATTTCTGTAAAAATGGTATGAAATAAATTTACCTTTATATTTGTACACTTACTTGTCCCTTAAAATTGTTTGGAGCTCTTTGATTTGATCATGGGCGTACAATACGTGAAGGCCTTTATAATTTTCACACAATTCAAATCCATTACAGATTTCATGGTCTTGACTGCCCATCTTCAGGTACCCTTTATTGTGTATGTAAAAGTTGGGTTAGAATTTGCTAGATTTGAATATTGGATATAATAAACTGTCAATTAAAAAATCTACTGTATGGCAATTTTATTTTGATGTGTAAGTAATTTTTTTATAAGTATTTACCATCGAAAATGCCACCCAACCACGTTTAAAATTGAGTTTTTCGAAATTTTCATGAATGGATCAAAAACAATCAAAAATCAGAATAATCGATTCTAATAAATTTATTTTTTTGTAAATCAATTACAAATTAATTCCGATTTAAAAATTCCCCAATAAAAATATAGCGTTGTTTCCATCAAAATTATTTTGCCTGCAGGAACATCTATTAATCAATTTTAGATTTATTTCGATTGTTGAAATCGTTTTTATTAATTTTAGACTTAGACCATATGTATTTATGGTCTAAGGTTTGAGACATTTATATTATTTTCCAAGACTACTACTATCTAAATAATATTTTGTTCGCTTCATCAAAATAGAAAAAGGAACAGTGTACAACACACAGTGACGTACTGTTTCGGGGAGGTATATAAAAATGATTTATGCAGAAAAAACTGCTGAACGGTTTTATTTATAGGGAAACTAATCATAAAAAGAAACAAGGTAATTATTATGAAAATGTAAACAATGCTAATAAACGATTTAGTGTGATTACAATATTAAAGAAATCAAGCCATACTCTCTACGTTTACGCACGTTCTAATATAAGCTTACTTATTAAATGACGGAAAATTCCTTGTATTTTGGCACACTACGTATTTCGCCACCATCAGAAAACTTTTATTTAAACAGAAATCAAAAATATATTTAATCCAAGTTCGCACGTCATGTTTTAAACAAAATTACTCGAATTATTCTAAGTTGACGTTGTTAAATTTAACATATACGAATCAGAACATTCCATATCATATGTATAAATGTAAATTAACGTATAAATAAGCAAACTAAGCATTTGCTTAGAGCCCAATCTAAATTAGGGGCACCCGGTTTTCTTTTTAAAATTTTAAAAAACAAGGAATAAACAACGAAAGCCGGTACCGGAGGCTCCAGTTACAGTAGGGCTTCGCATGTACTAGTTGGCATTTCTCAAAAAAAAGGACTGAAATATAAGTTTGAGAATAATAAAATATATTTTATCAATTTTAATTATATTAAATCTTCTTTGGCTATTTTATCAAGATTATTTAAAAGTTTTAAAAAAAAGCTATGGCAATGTTTTTAATGGGTTTTCAAGTTCATCAGGGTATTTTAAATTTTTCTACTTCAGTGTGTTTCTTACATTTGCAACTTTTATTTTTTTTTTCCAATTTCTGGAATTTATGAAATAGTAATATTATCCCTCCCCTACTAAAAATTTATCTGTAGGCAATTGAAGAACAAACAGAATAGTGTGCAGCATCAGACTAAGTTTAATGTGGGATGAAGACATCTTTTACTATCACCATATATACATCTTCCACCATCACCATATAAACATCTTCCACCCCCCTTGGGCCACTGCGAGCCATCCCCCTTCAATACAATGGTGATAGTATGTAGAAGCCCATTATGCACCATAATCATATTTGTGGCCATAAAATAAATGATCTTATTTTGATTCATCTGCATGCATAAGTACTAAATGTCTCTTTAATGAGCCTTTTTGAGAAAATGATTTTTCGCAAATTGGACACTTATATATTTTTTGATGTATATGAACTACTAAATGACTTTTTAAATTGCTTTGTTGAGAAAAAGATTTTTCACAAATTGAACACTTATATTTTTTTTCACCTGTATGAACTTTTGAATGAATTTTTAAATAGCTTTTTTGAGAAAATGATTTTTCACAAACTGAGCACTCATAATTTTTTTCACCTGTATGAAGTACTAAATGACTTTTTAAATAGTATTTTTCCAAAAATGATTTTTCACAAATAGAACACTTTCATTTTTATGAATTTTTAAATGCCTGTTTAAATTGCGTTTGAAAGAATATGACTTTTCGCACATTTAACACAAATTTATTTTCTTCTGTGTGAACTATCCTGTGTCTTTTTAAAACAGTTGAGGAAACAAAACTTACTTCACACTTTGGGGAATTAAAATCCTTAAGAGCGGCAGGAATTTTTAAACTAGTGCCTAAAACCTTTTCAATTTCTTCTTCCTTAACTGGTATAAGTTCTTCACTTACTTCCTGTTTAATTGAAAATCTGTAATTGGTGTAGTAACCGTCATTTTCATTTTCCTCCTTAATAATCAATTCTTCCTGCTTAAGTTCATGGATATAGTTATAGCCAATTAACGATTTTTCTTCTTTATCCTTCATTATGTTTACCAATAACTCATTTGCATGTAGAAACTTAGAAAGTTTCTTCTAATCCTTAATAAAAAATAGGGACAATTTACTATGCTAAAAGCAGAAACACAAGTTTAAGATAATGGACATATGTATTTTTCATAAAAATGTCCACAGTTTTAATTGTCAAATTGTTATATCTCGCCTAATAAAACCGATTTTTATATGAATTGGACACTTCCTGTTGTTAATATGTCAATCTATTTTAGGTTAAACGCTATGCTACTATGCTATGCACAAACTTTTCGTTCCTTTTTTGTTAGATAACGATGTTTTGACAGTCCAATATCTCGAAAACTGTTCACATGACAAGTATGAAATTTGGCAGGTACACACAGCCGTAACTGATGCTTATATTATAAAGACTTCCGTTTTTCCTTTCATTTCCGGTCATGTGACCGGATTATTATTACATTTTTGGTTATATTTTTCAAAAACACATTCAAAGATACCACACTTGTCATGATTGTACTGTGCAGTAATAATAATATGGGCCACTTATTTTTTATTAAATTTATTAAAGCAAGATTTTGCACTCCAATATTGGCTTCCAGTTTTCCTAGTTTTCTACGACGTTTTGAGAGCCCAATATCTCAAAAACAAGTTATTGTTCCTCTTTACCTTCTCAACAGATGTGACTGTGCAGTGGTCAGAAGGCTTGGGTGCTTTTAAAATCTTGGATTTATTGATATTTTTTCTTCCTTAAAGCCAGATTAATACATCTCTTGTTTTTATTATTTTCATAATTTCATAAATTAAAATAGGTATATCGCATCTATTTCAAGTCCAGTTTGAACTTACCAACACTCGATCTTTGATCTACAAGAAAAGAGAAACGCTACAAATTAGTTCTGACTATAATTACCAAACGAGATTCTAGTTCAAATATTTTAAAATGTTTTCCTTAAAAATTTATGTAGTAAAATAATACAAAACAATTTTATTTGATAGTTTAATCTTACTTAAAGAAAAACGTGTATACATTTTAATAAAGATACTGAGGAATGAGGTGGTTTTATATCCTTTAATATATTTTCAAGAATTGTTTTTGCAAATCAGAAAAAATATAGGGGGTAAGAAACAATTTTTTTAAAAACTATTTTATGTTACTAAATTATCTTTTGTAAACACAATATACAAAAGATAATAAATTAAGAAATCCACAAGAATTAGATGATATTTTTATTTTTCTGAATATTAAATACATTTTAGATACGAAGCACTACTTTCAAACACTGCAGAGGATGTCGGCAAGTTCCAATTCATCCTGGCCAAATTCGATTCGTGAAATGAAAAATTAGTTTAAATTAGTACACCAAATAAATAAAGTATACCAAATAAATGCAAAAAAATAAGCTTTATAGATTAGTGTTTATAAAAATGTTTTTCTTATGAGAATGTATCACTTGATAATATACAAGGGAAAGAAGCCCTTTTCTTGTTAGAAAAATTAAGCATATCCTGAGTTTCAAGTGAAAACCCAATAAGTGAAATATGTGACAATCAGGTATTTTAATTCAGATCCATTCAAATATATATATATATATATATATATATATATCCTTTTATTAATGAATAAGATTGTTGGATATTGGGTAGTAAACCATATCCTGTGGTTTTAAATGTTTTTTTAAGTTTGTAAAACCTTTAAACGCGATTATTTTGAAACAACTATTTTTTACAATTATAGGATTTTTACTTAAGTACCTGGTTATGACTAACATGTCTTTGGCATCTCCTTAGATATCAAGGAATTTGTGTCATATTGATAGATCAGCAATTGATATTGAAATTATTCGAAATTCCTGTGCTGGTGTTACATTACATGAAGAACTATATATATATATATATATTGCATGGTGGGAGAGTTTTACACAGTACTTGTAGAAACATTTTACTATTTATATTTCAACTTTATACCTTAACATTGGACAGTTATTTTGGTGATTTATAAGTTTTTATTTAAATCGTACACATTTTTATTAAATACTGCTAACAGAAAAATAAATGTATTACTGAAATACAAAAGTAGTCAAGAATAAAAACATTTTAAGAAATGAATAAAAAATGTAGTTCGAAAAATTACAGTAGATATATACGGGCTAACAATTTAGAGTAGCCATTTTTATATGTAATCTAAATTCAATTAGCAATCTTAAAATCAATGGCCCAATAATTTTTCATTCATTACTTGTTTGATATATTATGGTTTATTATTTGGTAAATAGTTTTTTATAAGACATTTGTAAGCAATTCATTTTTAACAAAATCAGCTCTTATTTTTTTTCATCTGCATGAAGTACTAAATGTCTGTTTAAAGAGCTTTTTTGCGTAAACAATTTTTCACAAATTGAACACTTATATTCTTTTTCACCAGTATGCACGACTAAATGCCTGGTTAATGAGATTTTTTGAGAAAATGATTTTTCACAAATTGTACACTTATATTTTTTTTCACCCGTGTGAACTACAAAATGAGTATTTAAGTCGATTTTACGATAAAATAATTTTTCGCAAATTGCGCACTTATATTTTTTTTGACCTAAATGAATAATTAAATGACCTTTTATATTGTTTGTCTGAAGGGCTCGATTCCCATTTAAATGATTTTTTAGAGAAAATGATTTGTCACAAATTGAACACTTCAATTTTTTTTCATCTAAATGACCATTTAAAGCGCTTATTTGAGAAAATAAATTTTTACAAATGGAGCACATATATTTTGTTGAGTGTCTTGATGAATGAGTTCTGTAAACAAATATTTTTCCATAATTTGGAGAATTAAAGTCTTTTACCGCTTCGGGCATTTTTAAAAGGTTTTCAGTTTTTTCCTCCTTAACTGATAAAATTTCTTCACTTACTTCCTGTTTAATTTCAAAGCTGTAATTGATATAGTTGTCATTTTCATTTTCCTCCTTAATAATCAATTCTTCTTGCTTGATTTCAGGGATACAATTATCGCCGAACAACAGTTTTTTCTTCTTCATTCTTCATAACTTTTAAAATCAGTTAATACTTTCAATTATAATCTAAATTAGAAAAATGGGGAAAACCAATTTTCTGACACAGTTTCTTCTAATCCCAAATGAAGAATCGGGATAATTTGTCCCGCTAAACATTCAACATCCAACATATGTACTATGCATAAAAATTTCCATATAGTTTTAATTTTTAGTGGATATGATGTATGTAATTAATTTAAAACTACCTTTATATTGTATATCTGTATATCATGCATATCTTTTTAGGTTATGCGCTATGGTATGTACTTTTGTATTAGGTTTTTTCGTTTGTACCAGTGGTGTAGAAACGAACTACACCAATCAACAGAAACCTTTTCTGGGCCAGTGACAATGACTCTATTTCAGGAAAAAAGAAGGAAATATACATACAGTCTCTAAAGGGCAGACAACGATGAAATGGGGACTATTTTACCCCGTGATTCAACTTCTAATGTTAGAACCAAATAACAAGAATTAAGCTTTGTTCTTGTTATTTGATGAGAAACAGACAAAGATGAATGAATAGCGAATAACAGAAAGTGCTCGTATGAAATAAAAAACACATTTTGCAAACAAAAAGTAGAGAACGCTTTATTTGTGTACAAAAATTTCAAAGTTGAATGCAATAAAATTTGTTGCATTATGTCGTTGGCAAATGGGGGTAAATATTTTCTCACTTGTTCAAAAATGTATAAACGCAATCAATTTTTGTTTTTTTTATTTAGCTCCAAGGATTCGTCTAAGAAGGTTAGGACAAAATGGGAATCGCACAATATTAACAGAAGGTAAATTTGTAAAGTATAGTAATTTTTAAGCGATATTGTTTTGGCAATAAGGTGTTTATTGAAAATATATTTTTATTTAGAAATTATCCAAAAGAATCTTCAACCAATGGTACAATACACTGAAAAGAAAAAAAGAGCTCAACAAGCATACTATGGAAATGCTGAAAACGAAATTGGTGTTAGTCCCATGTTACGCAATCTTAAACGACCAGTCAGACAAAGATTGGGACGTAGAATAGTTTATAATGGAACCAGTACTTCTCTTGTACCACCAAAAAGGCGACTGGACAAATTAAGTCATACCCTAAATAATTCAATAAATAAACAAAGGTTTCAAAGAAGGAATTATGCACAGATGAGGTTGAACAAGATAAGAGAGAGACAACAAGAATTACACCAAATTAATTTAAACACAGTACAAAAGAAAATCAAACTGCGAAGACTAGGGAATAACGCCACCATGCTTCGTGTTCAAGTTCCCAATAATTTTATAAATTTGAATAGAAACTCTGTTGATTATATATCAGGAAGACATAGACAGGTTTTGGATAGTTTAATACAACTACAAATTGAAAAAATACAGAATATGCACCCATCTGAAAATATAGTGATGGAATTTAGATATACACCTGTTGCCACTAATATATCATTTAATGAAAGGTTTGCTGCATTGAGTTAAATTAATATTAATAATTAGAATTCTTACTTAACGTTATAATAGTTTTTATTTTTGAAAATTAGGTTTAATTTTCGTTTTCATTAACTTTTGTCCCAATTGTAGTATTTAATTATAACTTTAAATTATCAGAGTAAACATTTATTTATTTCCTAATATGATACCTGCAAAAAGCTAAATAACTAGAATATCTTTTGAAAAAAATATTTGACATATGAAGTATTTTATAAAAGTACTTAAAAGCTTTTACAAATTATTTCATGCATTTTAAAGGTTTAGATATGATTGAAGATGTTTAAAATACTGAAAACCCCCAATGAAATTTCCAACTAGTTTTTTAACTGAATGCCATTTTTCCACCAGTAATAATGAATATCAAGATAATTTATCTTTTACTATTCCTTCTTTGTGTAATATGAATACATTTTAAACCAAATCCAGATGAAATAAGTTGACTATTATTTTGGTAGAGTGGCAGTAATTAATTTAATAAAGAAAGTAAAGAATGAATTGAGCTGTATGTTACATCTAGTCTTTTTGCAACAGTAAGCTATTGATTTCTATTATATTATTTAACTTTGTAAATCAAGGAGGACTTCAAATTAATCATTTTAAGAATAGTACAAGAATACATTTCTAAAAGTAATTTTTAGTTGCGGTATTATTTTAGCTGTTACTTTGCTTGTTTTTAATACAAATTTCCTCTAGGATAATATTTTCAAATTCTTAATTTTGTCCCCTTCTTATCTTCTTTAATATGTTTTGTTGTTTAAGTGTTTTTGATCTGAATGTTAGATAAAACATAAATTAGTATAATAATACGTTTTTATCGAACAACGTTTTTGTAGATGGAAAACATTTATTTTGTAGAAAAAAATTAAAAATAAATATTTTCATATTGCCAATAGCAGTTTTACTTTTATAATAAATAGTAATTTATTCATTCAACCGGCAAGAAAAGTAAGATAATTATAAAAAACTTATGACAAAATTAATAACGACCAATAATATTTTCATTATTTTAAAACAGTATTTTAAAGTTAAAAGTCAATGATATTTTTATAATAGACTTTTTAATGTAACAGTTCCAATTTGTGAAACTTCAATAAGAAAGAGTTCACTGAAAATTAAATATGGACATGGCAGTTTGATGTCCCTTATTTTGTTTGAAATTTTTTGATATTGATAGTAATAAAATAATAGAGTAATAGGTTCTTCAAAGTAAATCCATTTTTTTATTTCAAAATTTGTTAAACTATGATTTAAACAAAATTTGATTAGTTTTTGAAATAAAGATCGATTGTTTTAAAAGTTTTACGTTGACTGAAATTGAAACAGCAATAACATAAATCTTAACATTGGTAATAATTCTTTACAAAAAAGTTGTGTAATCTAGACTAGATCATCTTAAATAATTAACATTAATATTACAATAACTTATTTGTAGTACCTACGCAAGTAGTAATACATTATAAATATATATTGAAGTAACCGTGTATATATAATTTTACATTCAATGACTATTTTGTTATGGTATTCCTAAAAAGTATTTAGATAGTACCATCGTAAACCTCCTCGCCATTGCTCACCTCTTCTCTTTTTGGGCAATGTAATTTTTTGATTCTAGTTTATCAATTTAAATCTACGAATTATAAGAAATTGTTTTATTTATAAAATAACCCGTGCATAATATTACTATAATTATTTTTTCTTTATATTGAGATGGTTTTGAATAGGTGAAAGTGTAATTTAAAAATAGTAAAATAGAAGAACTAAGGATTGTAAGAAGGTAGATAATTGAATGGTACGGCCGTTATGTAAAAATAAATGAAAAAACTAAATAAAAATAAGATTTGAAATTGAATAAAGAAATATGTCAAAAATTAATTATAATACCTATTAAATTTTTATATAAGTAAATAAAATATTTTTAAAAGAGATTGACATAGGCAAAAGAAAGAGAATAAAATTTAATAACCTTAAATAAGATAAGCAAAAAGTTATATAGTGAATATTTATGTAAAGGTTCTTTGAGGCTTTTAGTTAACGAATTTTTAGAATTAAGTTAAAGAGCAGTCATTTTAGACTGATTTAAAATAAGAAATTTAATAAAAACAGGACGAGCCCAAAATAAGTTGTAGAAAAGAGGGGTAGAGGTTAGATAAATGGAAAAAGATATTTAAAAAAAACTTAATAAAGAAAAGATACATTTGTATAAAATTATTGTAAAATTTAACAATTCAAGTAGGATACGTTTTTTTATTTTTTGTAAAAAAAGCCAGTAACATTAAAATTTGATATACCTGGTATATGCGTACATTATTCCACTTCAGTACGCGCTTGTTTGTATCCTTGTTGGTTCTTTCGGTTTTTAGGTCAAAAGGACAGTTGAAGTGAGACAGACAACGGGAAATCGGGAGCGGGATCCCAAATTCTCGTCCTAGGACAACTCACGGCGCAGATGCATTGCAAACGTTGTCATTCATTAACAAACAAAATTGTCAGCGGTAAATTTTTTTATTGATATCATTTTCACGCCTTGTTATCTTGTCGCTTAGCACCGAGAGTGGATATGTACAGAGTGTTTTAAAGTTAAAGTTACTAAACAGCCAAATTTTGTGATTTAGTTTGTCTAGGTACGTTTGCGATTTTTTTTAGCGAGAACGCGGCGATCGATTTTTTTGGAAGCGTTGCAAGATTTTTCGTAAGTATTAACACATTTTATTTTTTAAATAATATATGTTCAAATATTTATTTCACAAATCGGTTACTTTCCTAAATCAAAAAACAAGGGTGTCTTGAACTTGTTAGGAGTGAATAAAGGATTTTGCTACCTTTAAAATGAGGTAGAAGAGGGATGAAAAACAGTGGATTATGTGGAATTAAAATAAAAAATTAACTCTCGTTCCAATGTTCTATCTAAGAATATACATATTTAAGGTCAAAAAATATTTTACTATTTTACATTTCACTGTATACAGGGTTTCCCAAAAGTCCCGGGACGGATCCATAAGTTTCTAACGAGTGAAGAAAAAATCTGAAAATTCGGAGATCACAAAAGGGCCATAAAAACTACATTTTTAGATGATTTAAAAGTTTCATACACTGGCGAGTTTTTTAGGGGGGTGATAATACCAAAATTTTTAAATTGCAACCCGTATCGAGTTTCATCTTATTTTAGGTAAAGTAATGAAAAAAGAAACACATCTCCAAAACCAAAAGTCGATATTTTGACACGTTGACTGCCGTGTGTATCAAAACTGATACACACTTGTTGGGTCCAGTACGCCGCTTTGTATCCTTTTGTAACACAAATAATTTCGTTCTGGTCGTAGTATCAGTTTAGCTTAGCTTTTTTTCAATCAATAATTTAATAAACACTGACATTTTATTGATTGTTGAATTGTTGTTTTTTAAATTAGTTAAAACAGTCGAAAGAATTGTTCGGAAATTTGAAGAAGAGGGAATTGTGAAAGATCTTCCAAAATCTACAACAACTCCAGAAAAAAAAAGAAGAAGTGTTACTCTCTTTTGTTGAAGAACCTTCAAAATTCTTATTAAAAGCGTATCAGGTACATGAAATCAGTAAAAGTTCTATTCACAGAATTTTGCAAAAAAATAATTATTTTCCCTATAAGTTTCACCTAGTTCAGAAATTGAACGAAGATGACTTCGATAGAAGGTTGGAATTCTGCGAAATAATGCGTGAAAAATGTGATGGTGACATAAATTTTCTTCTCAATATTGTTTTCTCTGATGAAGCTACCTTTTACTTAAATGGTAAAGTTAATAGGCACAATTGTCCTTATTGGGCTGACAAAAATCAACATTTAATAAAAGAAAGATCATATCAGACACTGCAGAAAATTAATGTGTGGGCTGGAATTATGGGAGATAGAGTAATTGGTCCTTTTTATATTAATGGAAATTTGGACGGAGGCAGATATCTAGAACTGTTCGAAAATCAAGTGGTTCCAAGTGTTCGTGTCGTGTGCCCTTATGGTATTGACAATAAGTGGTTCCAACAAGATGGTGCTCCTCCACATTTTCGCCGAGCAGTCCAAGACTTCTTAAGTCGCATGTTTCCAAACCGTTGAATTGGGTGAAGAGGTGAAGTCAAGTGGCCATCACGATCTCCGGATCTTACACCACTCGATTTTTTCTTTTGGGAGTTTCTAAAAAAGTAGAGTGTATGCAACAAATCCAGAAATAATAAATGATTTGAAAAATCGCATGCTTGAAGAAATCACCAATATCACTAGGGATATGCTCCAAAGGGTTCAAAATTCCATTTATAAGCGTTTGGGTGTTTTTTTTCATTACCTTTAATATAAGGTGAAACTCGACAGGGGTTGCAATTTTAAAATTTTGGGGTTGTTATCCCCTAAAAAAACTCCCCAGTGTATGAAAGTTTTAAATCATCTAAAAATGTAGTTTTTATGGTCCTTTAGTGATCCCCAAAATTCAGATTTTTTTGTTCTGTCCGTTCCGGGACTTTTGGGAAACCCTGTATAATTAAATTAAATTACCTCGAATTCAAGTAGCCAGGTATTTTTTAAACAACTTCTGACAAAGGTTGTCACGTGTAATTTGAAATTGGTCCTCCTTGAACTCTCCAAAATAAGTTCTTTTATTTTTTAGAAGTAATTTAGATACCATAATTGGTTGGTTTCCGTATGCAGTTACTTTGTTTGACCTCAGTTATATTGAAAAATAATCCAAAAAAGGAAAATGGGGGATATTTATTTTATATAATCTACTTTACTTTAATATTACAAATAAACCTGGAAATAAACAATGAGACTGAAGTTAATTACAAGAACAAGTTCAAATTTAGAATTCAATTAGAAATTGAAACTCGTTTTTTTTTAAATTATATTCTCCAACAATTCCCTTAAAATCAGGAATCTTTAGAATATCGTCTTTAAAGTCGAGATTTTAAAGAAAAAGAATTAATTTTTAATATATTTGATTGAAAATGTTTTTGAATATATTTACAAGATCATAATATTATAATTATAATTAATTCTCGATTTTAAAATCAAGATTTATCATAATTTCAACTTCGTAACCGAGATTAAAAAAAGTGTTTTTGCTTTAAAATCGATACTTATTCAATTCTGGACTTTAAAATATCGATTTTATAAAAAAGTTTTTTTAATGTTTCTGATTTAAAGTCGAGATTTCGTAAGATTTCTGATATAGCAGAGAAATATTGAAACATCAACTTTAAAGTCGAGAACTTTACGCCTTTACGCCTTGGAAGACTGTGGAATTTCAAGACAAGTATTATTTATTATTTATATATATATATTTATTATAAATATGTTAATTTAATATTTAACCAATATGTGTAGAAAATATTTAACGAATATTTAAAAATCTGTCGGAACAAATATTTAACACAAACATTTTTTTTAAATAATTATGTAATATTTTTTGTTATCTGGATCGTATGATTATTTAGAATTATTGAATATTAAAAATGTGCAAAATGTGTTTTTAGTTGTTAAAAATATACAATATTTGTAATTGCGAACTTGGATTTTAATTTTTGATTATTTTTCATTTCACTTATCAAACAATTATACTTGGTTTTTCCAAACAAAAAATCCCTATTAACATCATACAAGGTATTTTCAAATACTGTTTGGGTTACTTTGGATCTAGATTTTGATTTAAAAAATTTTGAAATTTAAAATAATCTGATTTTATAGACTAAGTATGAATAATGTATACAAGATGTATAAGAAAATTTAGGAAACACTCTGTATCTTGCTAATATAAGTGACAGAGCCTTTAAAGTAGGAGGGTTATTTGGATCGCCATGGTTAACATATGTTTACATTTATATTTAAATAACCCTGGATTTTCTTACCCATTACATAGAACTTCTGGTAAGGGACAGATAATCAAAAAAGTAAATTAGTTCAAAAGCGGATCATATTTATAAAAAGTATCGAAAAATGGTAGGTAGTGTTAGAATAATTCATAATAATTCTATTTGTAAAATTCGATACTGTTTATTTCCACTATAATGAAAGTATTGAGTTCACATCCTGTATATGTGTAATACATGGACGAAATTAAAAATGGAAATTTATTGAGTAAAAGGTTTTAACAAATATATTTTTTATATTTATATTATTTCATCACAATACTCTATTGTAAAAACATTCACAATCATACTTTTGTTAACTTATCAAATTGTAATAAAGAATATATTATTGTAACCTATATTACAAGTTGAAATTGAATAATCTAAGATAATTTCTAGTTGAAGTTGCGATATTTTTTCGATATCACTGTAATTCTTTGTTTAAATTTATTTACTTTGGGAAAACTAGGTGAATGATAATTCCAAGAAACGATTTCGAATCGAATAATTAAATTTAATCTCTTGTACCAAATATTTACTTTATTTTTCAAAAAAAAATATATACTTTTAAAAAAATTACTTTTGTTTCAAAATCTAGTGGAGTTTCAACATAATAGATATTAACGGTAATTACTGTTTCTAGCTGGAATCTACCCATATTATAAATGTAAAAGATAAAATACATTTATCTTAAAATTGCGTGAAATTTATACTCAGTTTCCTCAGTAACTAAAAATTTGGACAGGAATATTGGGTGTCCAAATCGTAGGTTCAATATTTATGTATATATTTATAACATTATTATTCTACAAGACGGTGCTTCTGATCATTTAGCGATAAATAAATAAAAAAAATTATTAAAATGTTTTTTTGAGGAAAAAAGAGTAGGACTCCCAGAAGCTGTGGAATGGCCTCCAAAATCGCCAGATTTTATTCCTTTAGATTTCTTTTCGTAGGGTTACCTTTTTTTATCAAGAACATTTGAGCATTTGATAAATTAGGTTATGTTAGATTGTAATAATTAAACTTCATTCGTAATCGAAGAATTGGTGATAATTTTATTAAAAAATATTTGTCGGAAACCTCACAATATATTTGATTTTTTAAACTCCTATAAAATCAATTTAAATAAATATTTCTTACTAAGATTATCGCTAGTTTTTTAGATTTGTTTTTTGAATAATCAAACAAAATTGAAGTAAAATCGAATGAACAGTTATTGAAAAAAATATTTAATATAAAATGGCTCTTGTAGTGATTCCTCTAATGTGATACTTTGCTGGAATCAGCTCTTTAAAAAGAAAAATATCATAACATAGAGAGTATTGTATTTAAAAAATGATCGATGGGTTAACTTAGATATGGATGACCATATATATAGTAAAAAAAATACCTAATGTAGAAAAATAAATTTACAAATCGACAGGTTTTAGGTTGTCTTGACAAAATTTTTGGTTTACGCAATAATTAATTTATTCCACGTTTTACGGACACAGCGTATATATCTTGAAAGCTTAAGAATTGAGTTTAAATTAGGTAGTAAGACTTTCTGAACAGAAATGTTATACAGATCACCAAATAAAAGTACTATTGGACAATACTATAATGACGGATAATGATTGTATTCTTGTACTGGGCGATACAAATGTTGAAATAAACAATTGGTTTAAAGATTATTATTAAAGATGCTTCACCGACTATGAAAATAATTTTAATAACATCACCAATGCTATTGAATGTCTATGCCAAAAAGATCTTCCAAATGGCCCTTGATAATGAATCTCTAGGTACTAAAGTTAATGATAAGCCAATAAAGAACTTAAGATACGGAGACAATACAGCGATAATAGCAGATAACATAGAAGACTTACAAGTAATGGTAAACAAAATAAATACAACGGGAAAGGAATCTTGTTTTAAAATTAATACAAAGAAAAACAAAAGTAATGATAGTTAGCAGACAACACTAAACAGGTCAAGAACTACAAACAGACAACATACAGATTGAAATAGTAAACAAATTCAAGTATGGTTTTACACTGAATAGTAAATGGGATTGCGAAGATGAGGTAAAAATTCGAGTGGGCATGGTAAGGACTCCATTTCCAAACTTTAATACTTTCCTAATCTTGAGAAAGAAAGAAAAGTTAACTACTTGAGGCATATGATCAGAGGACCTAAGTACTGAGAAAATATTGATGGGTCAGATTGAAGGAAAAAGAGGGCCAGGAAGAAAACAACACTCATGAAACAGAGATATCATAAATTGGTGCAACATATCGGATATAGCAACCATTATACGAAAATCGCAAAACAAAATCTTAAGAATTAACCAACAGAATAGATGACCGCCTACACGCTTCAAGCATATGGGATTTCAAGAAGATTATTTCAATATTTGTGGATTTTAAGAAGTCAGGCATTCTTCTATTGTAATTTATAATTGATTCAATTTTTTTTAATGTTCGTAAATGCTCTAATTTTATTACAATTTATACATATGACTGTAATATATAGAGTGTCCAATATCTCGAAAAAAGTGCAGTAATTAGGGAAAAAATTAAAATAAATGTTCAAATTGATAAATAACCATGTACATTGAAATGTTCAAATCTTTAACAGATTTCGTAATATTCAAAAATTACCTAAATTTATTAACTAACAGCAATGTTAAACAAACTGTCTTAGTATCAAATTACTAATTTTTTGCAAAATTTGTTTTAATTTACTTTTGATGTGAAAGAAACAATTAAAACATTAGCAAAACATAGGCGTTGCATTTCATTTTTAAGAGGTTCTGCACTTTAAATTATTTAAGACTTTTTTTTGCAAAAACGGTGTAATTATCGAAAAAAAATCGTGGATGATCATATGCTTGAATACTCCATGTAAATGCCTTTCTAATAACGTGCCACACATGGTATATTCCCTATTTAAAATTAAGGGGTCGGGGAAGTGGAAGGCAGGAGGTTGACAAATGGCAGATGTCTGTATCATAAAAATGTGTCTCCCTTAGAACATAAATCGACGTGAATACTGCCAAATATCGGGGTGGACTGTATTCTGTGGCCCACTCTGTATATCAAGAAATATAAAAGAATCTAGCGCAGAACTATATCCCGCCCTTCAGACTCACATATTATTAAAAATGTATGAATGGTAAAATATAACTTTTTGCAGAGGATATTATAGTTTATAGCTATAATAATTATAGACATAGTAAGTATTGAGCCTAAGAAAATTATTCATTGGCTAAACAATAATTATCTGTCTTTCTCTGTACCTAGATATAAAGATAAACGGTTGGGATTTTTTGGCGCCTTTTAAAAATAACCCAAATTTATTTAAATATTTATTTTAATTGATCAATTAGTACCACAAAATGAAGAAACAATCAATTTTGGTCATTTTTTAACCTTTTTACTTACTCTAATTTGGTAATATTTCGCATTTTACAATATACATCTAAAAAACTAGCTTTAACAACTTTTTAAATTTCTCCATTTAAAAGTTTCTTATCAAATAACCATTCGCCTAGTGGTCCGTGGTCCTTCATCATTTTTTCTAAATTGGAGACTTTTCCAGCAATATCTCTGGATCCATGGTACTGCTCTTCTAGGAAGTCTCCAGTTAAATAATCAACCAAATGGTAATCATTGAAACCTCTGCTGTTCTCACAAGTTGCTATAACTCCTCGTATTTTCTTAGTAACCGAAGCTTCAAGGTTCAAAGCATCTTTTAGAGCTTCTACTCCACTATTCCATGACAGTTTAGTAGGTTGTAAGTTTCTTCTTATCAAAGAACTTACATCGGAAGTGAGCTCTCCTCTCATAAGCAAGTACGAAATTAATTTAATAGCGTGTTCTCGTTCTTCACTGGCTGCTTTAAAGAAAAATTCAGCAAAACCCGGCCTGTTTACGGTATCTCTTGAGAAGAAAGCACCCATTGCCATGTAGGTCATTGCAGCTTTTAGTTCTTCGGTTATTTGGTTTCTCATTTTTTGTATACAAGTTCTTTGCATGTCTATCCAGTCCCTTGGTATATCCAGATCTTGATGAGAACATTGTAAATCTGAAGAAACCGTACTTGCGACTGCGATTAATAACGTGGTGAGTAGAATGCACTTCATTTTCGACACTAAATCACTATTTACAATCGTTAATAGTACTATTTGTTTCACAGTATCGGATGTAAAAGACTGATCTCTGTACGTGTAGTTACAAAGTTACATTGTATTGATAGATTTTGCACGTACAAATTATCTGCTTACGCGACTAAGATAAAAAAATTCAAGAGTTCTGTTCTTGATTCATTTGTAATGTTTAATATAATAACGTACTTTAGATATTATAGTTTAGGTTGTTTGACTAATCTTTGACCTTTGACTAGTCTTTATTAGGAAACAAAACTGTTCCGTGCACAACCGAAAATCGATTTAAAATTACAAAATTTTCTTAACAAAGGATTCCGATTATTTGGATTAGAAAGAAGGAATGTTGAAAATAAACAGCTTATTTTTTCGGTTTAAAGATTTTTTGTGGCAAATACTAAACATGTTACATAATACTGTGGAAATTTAAGATAAGTATCATTTGTATTTTATTTAAGCAAGGGTTGAAACAAGTTATTTACATTAATTATTCTACGATTTTTTAAAATTGTCTTATTGGTTTTGAATCATTTAAAAAGTGCCTAGCAAATGGTGATTATAGATAATTATGGTTATTGCTTATACCTTATTATACGATTAGATAATAAATAGAAATATCTCCCTGCATCAATTAGTAGAGTAGAAAGTTACGGTTTTAGTGCGATTCCCAGTATTATCATTATTTTTATTTTTTAAACAATGAAAATGGAAATAATTACTTACGTAGTTTTTCCGAGGATTTTGACTCGTGCGTTCTATTTTATAAGTATATGATATAAATAGAGAAAATTCTGATCCAAATAATATGTATAGAATGAAATTAAAAATAAGTTTCTATTACCCCGAAGAATATATAAATAGGTATTAACTAAATATTTAATTAGATTATTCTTGTTTAAGTGTAAGTTTGAAAAAATGAATGAATCAAAAAATAATTATCAAAATTAAAACCACTTCGGTTTGCTGAAAGCACTCCCTTGAAACACCTTCTATAAGTACAAATTTTCTTTATACATATTACACAATGTATTTCGTACTTCCCTTTTATTTATTTATTTTTTCTTTAAAGTTGACTTAAGAGGCAACGACACCGCATGAAATCGTAAATTCCAAATATTTGGAGAACCGATTGAGATAATCCAAAAACTCAGAAAGGCAGATTTTTACTCCAAAGGGGGGACGTATTCCTTTTTTTAAAAACCTGAGAAAATGACAAAAAACTATCAAAACAAAAAAAGGAATACGTCTCCCCCTTCATACAGATTTTATAAATTTAAAGTTTTAATGCAACTTTTTTTTAATTTCAACCGCTTAGGAGTAAAACGAAATTTCAACTACTGAAAAAAATTAGTTAGTAGATTACGTCTACACACTAGAAATATACAAATCTAGAATCTGGCAACAGTGTACATTTTGACATATTATACTTTCACGTCTGACGTTGACTGCGGTCTAGTCTTTGAATAAAATATATTCAAAGGGCCTAGTACAGGTTTTCGGAAAACTTTGAATTACTATTTATACAGCACCGTTTACAGAAATTGTAAACGGCTTGAGTTAGACTTATGTAATCATGGAGCATACTTGCACAAATGATAAAAGTCACAAAAGACGTTTGTCGCATAAATAATAATAATAATAAATGTCGAAAAAAAGCGCTAAATCCATTAATAATTAGTAAGTTCTTTTTATTTAATAGTTGCTAAAAAGTTATATCTAGTTTTAATTAATGCCGTTTAAAATTTTTATTGCTAATTTGGTGATGTCTAGTGCCCATTTAAAGTTGTTAAGTATATACATTTTTAGGTGTATATTATCGAAATTGTTATTTGTTATCTTTAAATAAGTTCTAAAAAATGAATCAATCAATAATTTTAAAATGGCAATATAAAGTTACGTTTTACGAGAAACTTTAAAGGAAAAATTTTGTAAAGTAAATAAAGTAAATTAGTCTTCTTAGAAAAAATGCAGGAGAATAGGGTCGGACTTTCTTTGAGTAAATGAAACTAGTTCTATTAAATATTTTAATATATTAATTATCCTTAAATAAGTTCTAAAAAATGAATCAGTCAATAATATTAAAATTGCAATATAAAGTTTCGTTTTACGAGAAACTTTAAAGGAAAAATTTTGTAAGGAATAATATTTTTTTCATTTTCAGCGTACCACTTCTCCATAAATTTAACCAATTGCAAACAGATTATGTACCCATCCATTCGTAAAGGCGCCAAAAAAATTAAATCTATATTCTATTGGAACCGGACCTGTGCAGTATTCTAGTGGAAAAGCAATGTTGCCGAAGCAGTTTTGTTGAAATACTATTTGTTTCTCTCTTTGTTTCATGTAATAAAATCGAAAGAAAGGAGACGTGTTTATAGTTAGAGTGTTTGTAGATCTATATGGATTACATGGTCTTTAAGGAGTCAACTGTTTTTGGTTGAAAAAAGTCGCGTGAAATGTAACGAATTTTTTTTTCTGGTGCAATTAATGGTTTTGAAAATCTCCATTTCTTTTATCCATTTCATAATGGTACTAATGAAGTTAAACTTCACTTTTCATATAGTCGGTGGCCAGGCAAGCAGTTTTCGCCTTAAACATTAGGTGAAATGAAAATTACAACCAGTAATATTAATATCGGGGAACGTTTTCTTAAGAATGCGAATGGTAGCGACTTCATAATCAATTTTGGAGTTTCTTGGCTTAATTCCATAGAGTTAGCCAGGAAAGTTAAAGAGTAACTCTAAGCTAATCTTCGCCTTCCTGGTTCAAGTGTTGTAAGAAGACACTTGTTAAATAAATGTATATTATTATTATTATTATTATTATTATTATTATTAAATCTTCTGAAATAAGAAAAAGCCTGGTAGGTATATGCTGTTTACTTTTTGTCTGACAACAAGGGCAAGAATGACAGAAAATATATTAGTTACGTTATTTGTATTGCTAACGTAGGCATGGATTCTATGAAGCTGCTGAAATTATAGACAAAAGCTTTAAATGTCCCATCACCTAAAAAATCATTATGTTCTACAAGGATCTGCTGCGCAAAATTTAAAAAGTTTATATGAAATTTCCTAAAGATGTTTTAATCATACTGTTTTACTTTTCCATCTCTTCTGTAATCCTAGTACACAAATATTCCGGTACTGTTTTTAAATAGTTAAATAATACAATTTGATTTGCGGGATGGTTGGAAAGTGATTTCCAATATATTGTGACACAGGATACTTTATATATTGTGACACAGGATACTTTCCATAATACCAAACAGTGTAGACTCTTTCCTATGTAGCTGTATGACAATATTGTTGCAAACGTGAGACTAAAACTGTATCTATTGGTCCATTTAGAGTAATTTAAAGCATTATAATTTTCTATAAATTTTATTCGAATTTCACTGTGACATTTACAGAAAAAGAGTATCCGTGCGTTTTCGCCATTAAAAAAAATAAATTAAAAATGGGAGCATTTTATCAAAAAATCCTCTTAATAGACCAACGGGAAATTTGTATTTGCAGTTTACGTCCTTGGTATAAATATTTGTGATACAAAAGCGACAGTTAGATACTATACTTATCGTAGCACATTAAATTACAGGTATTTGCAAATATAGTTTAAAGTTAGCTACTTTTATCGAAATGTAAATAATGGTCAATCTCATCATTTTCTTTTTAATAACCGCCAAAATTACACAATATTTCATTCAAAATAGTGATTGTTTTAATTAGTTTAAATGTGAATAAGTGTTATTTTTCTCAGCCTTTTCCAATTCATATTTTTATAAATGAGCATATTGTTAGTGTGTGATATTACGTGTTGTTTGTATACAATTTAGATTAACGAAAATTGTGTTAATAAATAAAAAACATATAGGAAAGCCTATTTATCGGCGAATATTTACCATAAAGGCTGTTGGGAAATTGTATTCGGTTATTAGAATTCGATACAAAAGTGTGTGAAGATTTTGATTGTGGTGAGTTTTAGTAAATATTTTGTTCCATCCAACGAATTAATTACAAAATGTTCATATTTTTAATATGGGAAACTTATAAAAATATAATTTATTATAGCATATGTTAGATATTATTTCTTATTAAAACAAATCCAATCCCAAAAGGCTAATATATTCAATAAATTTCATTAAAAAATTAGCATGAACAATAATCATGCATGACATTTCAAGTAAAAAAATTAAAATTTAAATATTTAATCAACAAAAACAAAAATTAAACGCTCACAAACCACTTTAATAAAATTGCTAACACACATTTCTTTGCAAAATACCAGTTCAAGTTTTTCGACAAATATTTCTATAAATATATTTTTTTAAACAAAACAAAAACATATTTTCAGAAAAAGTATCTGACAAAAATAGTCTTTTACGAAAGTTATTGTTAAATCTTTTCAACGAAATTGTTTTTCGGTTCAAGGTCATATATTAATTTATCTATGGTGGTTAGTAAAATTCTGCTCGTTGGGAGTGAAAATTGCCACTTAATTTTTTTTTAATTTGAATAAAATTGCCGTGTCTGAATACTTATGAGAGGAAAAATCCGGAAGATTTCATTTTGACAACTAAAACATTTCTTTGTCATAGGTAATAAAGTGTGAAAAAAGTGAGTATTTCATTGTTAAAGACAATTCTTAACTCTTAACATATTTTTATATATGTTAAAATGATTATATATATATGTAAAATTACAAATCTAAATATGTCAAAATTTAAAAAAATTATTCATTTCTTGAGTAATAGCTTGAATTAAATTGTTTTATTGATTAAAATTACCAAAAATACTTGTTTGGAAAGAAAGTACAACTGATGACAAACTAGAAAATTGTTAAATTGTAAAAATTTATTTGATTACCTAAAAAAAGAGTTAAATGAATTGAATTTAGTGACTTACCCCAGATTTTAAGTTGTTACTTCTGTTTGATAAAACCTTTAGAAATATTTCATTAATAATTAATTAAATTTTTATGGAACTTGCATAACCTTAAAAAAAAGAAACCATTTTTCAGTGTTACAAATGTTTTTCATGTTACAAATAATAGTGACATAAAATTAGTTAAAATACTGACTGACAAGAACATCATATTTTCAAGTCGTCACGCTGATGCTGGTCACTAATGATCATTGATTGTATCGGGAAGAACTTGAAGAAGAATCATTTCCTCGCTTATGGTTGACATATTTCAAAAGTAAGACAATTTTTAGCGTTGGTGTTTAAAAAATACCAATTTTTATGTTTCTTATTGTTTTGACGTTTTTTTTTATTTTGATTTTTTGGATAAGTTTAATGTTTTTTGTTTAATTCGTTGTAAGAAATATTCAGATTAAAACTTATGTACAAGAAATATATTGAATTGTAAATATTATTATTACAGTTATATAAAATCTGAATCTACCTTGAGATTATTTTTGAACGAACATGAATTTAATAGAAAATATAAAAAGTGCGCCCAACAAAATTTATAAATATTCTTTTATTCTTAATAATTGGTATTAAATGTTAAAAATAAAATTTTTTTTTCTCTAACAAAATATAAAATTATATGAAGAATCCCATAAAGTAACCGTAACTGAACAAAATTGACAATAATGGACAAAATGCTTTTGAATGGCAAAAGTGTTTTTAAAATAAATTGTAGGCTTTCTTCGATTTTCTAAGGACTTTTTTTCATTTACATAAAGCGGCGAACTTTATAATTGAGTTCAAAATCGGTGAGAAAATGTATCCTAGAAATTGAAACCCTAAAATTTGTCAACATTGCACTGAGAAAATAAAGTAAATTAGTCTTCTTAGAAAAAATGCAGAAGAATAGGGTCGGACTTTC
This sequence comes from Hermaeophaga mercurialis, assembly GCA_951812935.1. Taxonomy (NCBI): domain Eukaryota; kingdom Metazoa; phylum Arthropoda; class Insecta; order Coleoptera; family Chrysomelidae; genus Hermaeophaga; species Hermaeophaga mercurialis. The sequence continues at coordinate 17,274,185 of OX638362.1, read as the reverse complement.
TTTGAGTAAATGAAACTAGTTCTATTAAATATTTTAATATATTTCTCTATGAAAAAAAAATATGTATAAAAATGGTAAATAACACTTTTATACCTGATTGCATCAAATGCAATAAACGTACTTAATTAAATGTATTTTATTATTTACTTAAAACCATAAGACTAAAAAATAATAAGTTATTGTTATTAAAATAATTTACAAAAACAACTATTGAAGCTTCCATTATCATAGAAGCAATCTTAAAATGGTTTGTTCGTGTCTTTCTGTAATTTCTTTTTATTCTCTTACTTAATGATTTCTTAAAGAAATTATTTAGCTACTCTTCACAATGTTTTGTTGTTAGTCGATAATTTTAAATCCATTGGCTTTAGAAAAACTGTCGATATCGAGTAAGTTATTATTTCTTTTTTTAACAATTCGTTTCTTATGGTTTCAACCATTAGAAAATGGTTTGATGCAAACATTTAATATACAGGGTGATTCTTAACTATTGAGACATAGGCTAAGGGCAGGTTTTTGTGCCAAAATTTTACCACTTAATTTCATCATCAGGAGTCATTCATGTGACGCCCCCTGTAACAAAATTTTTTAGGAACTTAGTTAATAAGATTGTCTCTTTGATAGAATATACTTCAGGTATTTCTGTATTACCTACTGAATTATAATAAAATATTTTTTATAAAATCTTAATTCTAGACCATGGATTTTGGGAGAATTTTATATCGATTACACTATTAAAAATATACTGTGAAGCCAAATGGAATAAATTCATTATTCCAATTATTGTGCATATTCATAAAAAATCCCGAAACACGTCAATTTTTGATCATGAAATGGCATCTTGCATTGAAAAAATTTCATCCTTACATTGAAGCTCCTGTGAATAACAGTTATAGCTCCCAATTTTTTAAATAGGAAGTAGGAGCTTTTGATACATCACATAAAATACTTCATACTTTATTCAAAAATGTCTTTGTTTTCAAATTTATTGGCAAAATTAATATAAAAAAAATAAAATAATCTGGTTGACGAAATTCGCTACAACACACTAATATGTAGTACCGTTTAGATAGATAATGAGAAAGTAAGCAAAAACCGTTAAGACAACAAACAATGTAATCTAATTAGAACGTGTTTTGTTTTCTAATGATTACACTTTTACACTTCATGATCATGCTAATTCGTCAAATCAAAATTGCCGTTACTGGATGAGCAATACTCTGAAAAGGTTAATATTTGGCAGGGATAGATCGAAACTTTGTCATTAGTCTTGTTTTCATTGATGACAATTTGAATGGAGATATTTATCGAAGCAATGGTTGGCAGTACCTCTGCTTAATATTCCCAAATCGGAGGATTGGGTGGCGAGGATCAATAAAATGGTTAGCAAGATCACCTTATCTTTCGCAGTTAGACTTCTTCTAATTGGGATATGTGAAAGGTATGGTATACAACATTTAAACCACTTATTTTAGGTGATCTTAGAAGAAGAATAACGCTTATGATTGGTTGGGTCACGCCTCAGATGTTGGATAACGTTGAAACATTTTATTAGGATAATGATGTTGCCTTAACGTTTGAATATTTCCTACATTAACAATCATTGAAGAACTGATTTTTATTACATATTAAATTTTTAGTGTGTTTCGTCAATCAGATAATTTTATTTTTTTAATGTTAATTTTTGCAATAAATTTGAAAACACTAACATTTTTGCATAGAGAATTATACAGTGTGTCTAAAAATTTGCAATCTAAAAAAATAAAATATATAGGATGTGCCATTTAAAAAAATTGTCTATGATATCGTTACTCACAAATGGTTTACCCTGTATATTGTTGTTTAGTTTAAAATGCATTTATTCCATACCTTATTACACATTGTAGATACTTTTCAAATTATGTATTACAAGCCCCTACTTCCGATTAAAAAAATTGGGGAGTTATAACTATCACTCGAAGAGGGTTTTTTATGTAAGGATAAAATTTTTCGTTGTAGGATGTCATTTTATAATCTAAAATTTACGTGCTTCAGGATTTTTTATGAATATACACAATAATTAAAATAAAATTTTGTTCGTAAATTTATTTATCTAAAAAGGTATACTTATTGGATAAGGATAAGGAAATGGACGATTATAACTGAATTTTTAATGATTTGATAATAAGATTATTAAAATGTGAGTAGCTGACGAAATGCAAATAACCTATTATTAATCGGTCTTCCACCTTTTATAACTTTTATAACTTATCAATTTTGGAACCACCAAAGTGACGTCTATCTTCAGTTAAAGTTAGGCTCTTTCCCATTGAAACACCCTGTATTTGTGTACCTGATATTAGAACTAGGTAAAGGCAAAGATCTTGTTGGTTTCAAAAAGGCTAAAAAAACAAAAAAAACTAGGGTATACTTTATTTCGCATTTTAATGTAGGTAAATCCCATTCAATTAATAGACATGAGCAACTGGATTACTAGTAATACAAGAAATTAAATCTATTAAAATCTAATTAATTTTTATTTCTTTTGATACAAATTATATTTAGTAAAATTATTTGAGTCAGTTTATTTATTATTCAGAAATGCATTAATGCATTACTTAGTCTTAAAAATATATTGATTTAATATCTTTACAACAGATCAATATACCATTTTATTATAAAGAGCAAACTAATTGCACTAGTATGTACAAATTGCTAAAAATCTGCTATTTTTATTTTAACCACCTGGTTAGCATGTAGCATTATTAATATGTTTTAATGGATGGTTGGCATTTTTAAACAATTTACACAATAAAAAATTTTGTGAAAACATATTTTTGATGTAATTTAAAAAAATAATAATTAGGGGATGAAAGGAGGTGGTAATATTTTTATACCACAACTTGTAAAATTAAGAATAAAAATTGACCTGTCTAAGATTTTTCCCAAAAAGTTCACAATAACGTTAAAAATTAATTTGTATATGGACCTATATTTTTCTTCAGGGATAGTTAGTAGTTGGAAATTTTGAATAAAAATTCTGTTATGTAGTTAAGAATAGAAAAAAATTGTAACACATAGACCATCTTTACCAATAATTTTGGTGAGGAGACCCAAGTCTAAGAAAGATAACAATATACTCGTATTTTTAAGCAAACTTTAAATAAAGAGAAGATAAAATAAAATATTCTCATTATAAAAAACTTTAGATGACTTTAGAAATAACTTTCTTCGATATTTAATTAGGCTTCTTTTGTATTAAAAAATGTAAAAATAGCAGTAAAATTTATAAAATAATCCAGATGTCTTTTCTTTTTTTAGTCTTTTTTAGTATAATACGAGTATATTTATTAAATTTTATTGTTTTTTATGATGGATGTTTCTTTAAACAGTATTAAAGGTTTATTTTTATACATAAACAATAATATTAAGTAATGCCATATTTTCACTACAGCAATTTATCTTCAAATTCCCTAATAATTTATTGATAGACTGTACGGCGAAAACAATGAAAAAAATTGCACTGTAATTGGAGCGCATAAATTTAAAATGCACAGATTAAACAAACTATGAAAAATTGATACGATATACAATAAGTAATTTTAGATATTATTTAAAATATGCTAGCCACTATCTTAATTTTATGAAAATTTGAATAATATGACTTCATTTGTAAATGCTAATACTTAAAATAAAGGATGATAACATTTAAACGAATACATTAAAAATATTAATGAAATTAAATTATATTTTTAAGCGAAAATTAAAATGCTGAATTCCAAAATACATTCTTTATTTTAATTTTAAATGCCTATTTGTTATTTTAGAAAACAAGTTTTACTTTTATGACTGTTTTTTATTTAATGTAACCAAGATTTTCAAATAAATCATTGTTATTAAATATTAATACGCAAAATGATAAAATTGAAACATATAATATAAATATAAATCCATGAAGTTTCTTCCAAAGCAAGAATGAGGAGAAAATTCATTGAGAATTTGAAAATAGTTTTATTATGTTCATAATTATATATTTTAATTTTATAATTTAAATATTGTAATAACAAAGGGTACATTTATATCAAAAGAAGGCGATGTTTTTCTTTTTTGAAAAATACTCTTTCTTTTTAACAGAAAATTATTGACTTAACCACCAGGCTATATTATTATTCAATCAAAAGTGAAAGAAATAAAGTCACTGAATTGATTTTGTAAATATTTTTGCATTCATAAAATTATTTAAAAAAAAGTCGCGCCCCAAAATTGGAAAAATGTATTAGAATATGTATAGAAAGAAGAAAATGTGGGAAACTGATATGAAAATTATTGTGGAGCCTTCCATTATTAATTTAAAAATCGATTTAAATTTAAATTTTTTATTCATGGGTTTATAACTATATATTCAAGAAATCTATTTGTATTTTAATACTAGTTTTTTTCAATTAAATAATAAATGATACAAATCTATTAATGTTTTTGTATTAACCCCCGTAAGTTACGCCAATGGAGTAATGTAGTGATGACTTTCACGTGATCACTCTGTCTGTTTGATAATCGTAGTATAAGAATATATGAACTGGACTTATTCTGCATAACCGCAAAATTTGAATGATATCTCAGAAATGGTAGATATTATATTAGTGTTTTTGAAGTTGTGGAAGGACAAATAACTTCCAAGGGAGGGATCATATAAAAAATTATAATAAAACTTTTTAGTTTTACGCCAAGCCATGTCTTCTTTAATAACCCTCAATAATTCAATTACATCCTGTACATTTTTAAAAACAAATGTTTAGTTGTAAGTAAAATTTATGCAAATAGTTACTAGACATAACACAATTCATTCATATTTGTTTAATCTCGCATAACTGGCTGATATAGCTATCTGATTAACATAATAACTATCTAGCAACGATGGTGATAAAAATTAAACATTCGTTCTGTTTTATTTCAGATATACTGCGGTTTGCAGATTAAAAAATGAATAGTAGTAGTGATGTAGAGATCAAGCAGTTGCCGCAAATAGAAAAAATCCAAGTTTACAGTGTAAGATGGATCGTCTTAGGCCTTTTTATGCTTTACTCCATGTCGAATGCAATGCAATGGGTGCAATTTTCCATTATAAACGATGTGGTGGTTAGTTATTACGGAGTTTCATCGATGTGGGTCGACTGGACCTCCATGATTTATATGATCTTATATATAATATTCGTTTTTCCTGCCAGCTATTTACTAGAAAAATTGGTACGTAAAAAATATTTTCTTACACCTTGGAACAATTTTCGTGCTGAATTTGTTCAAAAAAATAACTTTTTAATACACGAATTTGAAAAATATGATAGTTATATGTATACAGGGTGATTCATAACTATTGAGACATAGGCTAAGGGCAGGTTATTTGGACCAAAATATGGCGAGGACCAAATATACCTTAATAAAATATTAATGTGGAATAAGATATAGGGCGTTAAATTGAAATTTTTTTTCATTCTGATAATGACACAGTATATTTATAAATTGTTATCAAAATAGGCACAGAGGCATGCTTGGGACAAGGAATATTATTTTATGTATTATTTCACATTTTTTTACAGGGGGCATCACGTGAATGATTCCTGATGATGAAATTAAGTGGTAGTTTTTTTTGACGAAACTTTTTAGAAATTTTAATTAGAAAATATAATGTAAATATCACTTCTACGTAACATTAGCACTTTTGTTTATACACGATAATTTCACCAGTTTTCAATAAAAACGCAATTAAACAGTCAACTTTAACGCCCTATATCTTATTCCACAGCAATATTTTATTAAGGTATATTTGGACCTATCGCCATATTTTGGTCCAAATAATCTACACTTAGCCTATGTCCCAATAGTTATGAATCACCTTGTATAAGAAATAAATTCAATTTTAATTGAAAAATGGTCATTTTTAGCATAAAATAGAAGAAAATCTTAATTATGACAAAACTAGTATAAATTTTAAATTAAATAGAGGACGGGTTAGTTTTTACAAATTTTGTGCATTGATAACAGATAAAAGTAATTTTTAAATTATATTATTACTGAAAATGACAGAAATATAAAAAAAACTCGTTTTTATGGAAAAAAATAGATGTAGCGCTATAAGTAGAGGCAACTCCACATAAATCAAATAAATAGCTTGCTGCTGATTCACTATTTTAATTTTTTTTATCCAAAGACATTTTATATAGAATTTGTTTTGTGTCTACTCTCTTGTAACTAAAATATATTTCATGTATATTGTGAAGTATTAATTGATAGTAATATAGTTAGATATACAAAAACAGAAATCAAATAGTCAACAATGAATATTAGAGGCACGATAATATCTTGAAGGAGGGCTATTTCCTCTAGGAGCACCTAAAAATAAATAAAAATTTCAGTTAGTTATTAAATAAAAAGGGGAAAGCTAAAATATTAATCGGATATAGTTAGAGAGACATTATTAGAACATAGAGAACCAAAATACATAGAATATAAATTCATGAAATTATGTTTCAGATCATTTTTAACTAAAAAATAAACAGTTACATTGAAACTTGAGGGTTATACGTCAGTTCCGTGTTTGAACCATACTGAAAATATTTTGGTATAAAGTATATCTTATGCATTTTATGCAGTTGAATTTTTATATGTTTAAAATAATAAAGCTGACGACGATTTTTATTTTTATTAACAATAAAATTACTCTGTACGTTAAATTCAATTAGTATTACATTAATTTAACACAAGTAGTACCACTTTATATTATCACTGACGAATGTTTAATAGATTGTTCAAACTTATTAAATTCGTGTCGGTTTTAAATTACATTATTGAGAACATCCTATTAAGATAAAAAATTATATATTGGGCAAGTGGCGAAAATTCTATACACGGAGTGAATAACTTTTATCAACATTTTGCACAGGTGTTTATTTTTTTACTTTGTTTGACTTTTACCTTTCGGCTTAACAAAACATGCTACAATATCAACAATAAATAAACAAAATAATTCTTATTCAGACGCAATAAGCTGTTTTAGTTATTAATTTGCACGATTCATTTAAATGACTGTTATTAGCAACATTTACTAAAAACATGTTAAGTGCAGAGCATCATCATATCCCATTTAAATAATGTAAAACCCAGGTCAGTAACTTTTTATATTGGTTTTCGCAAATGTTTTGCGTACCCATTATACCACAATAAACGTGAATGGATTAGAACATGTAAATAAGAAAAACATGCGATCCTCTTTATAAAATCATTTCCGACCTAATACTTTTTTTAGGGTCTCAGAAGAGCTGTGATAATAGGTATGTTAGGAACATGTTTAGGATCATGGATAAAAGTAGCCGGAGTCGATAAAGATAGGTTTTACGTTGTATTTTTGGGACAATCTGTAGTAGGATTTTCTCAAATATTCATTCTTGCCGTACCTGCCAGATTAGCTGCTGTTTGGTTTGGACCGTCACAAGTATCATCTGCTTGTAGTGTTGGAGTTTTTGGAAATCAGGTAAAATAATTTTTATGTAACTGCTAACTCGCCTACGGTTCGGGCGCACTCGAATTGCAAAAACCGATTCAATTTGAACCCTCTACCGAACAATTGAATTGCAAAAAATATTCAAATGCATTAGTAATCATTTACTTGAATAAATAAAACAAAAAGTGATAGAGCTATTGAACTAATAATAATTCTTCATTGACATTTTATGACATTCTTATCAAGGGTTTTATAGGGATATTTAAAGATTTTATCGGTTTTTACTTGAATATATTTTTAAAGCAATTTTAATTAATAAAAATAAGAAAATTTTGTTAAAGAATGTTATAATCATAATGTTGATTTGACTAAAGGAACCACCCTGAGATTTTTAACGCGTCTGAACAGTGCACGTAATTTTCGTATTATTGATGCATATTATCATATTTATTGTTATTACTATAATTCCGCCTGACACTGTAGTTAGTTAATATTCAGAATTGCTACCTACTTTGTCAGAAATAAGTTTAAATGTTTCCGCTAGGGAGAGAGCTTGCCATTATTATTTTATTGTTATCATTGGCATTACGTGTTGTAAAACGAATTTAATTTTATAAAGGTTGTCTCACGAAAAAATATATAGACTTATTTAGTTTTTTTGAAAAGTTGCATTCTTGATAATATGTCATATGGTTTCATGGAAAATTGTCTATAAAATTAAACAGGTCAAAAAAAACGTGAAAATAATATATTATATAATTATTGATGAAATATTCGAATTCTCCACTAATATTAACCCTAAGCTAAGCATTAATAAAAAAGAACCAAATCTACAGTTAAGAAGTAGTAAGACAGACAGGGGAAGTTTCAAGAATCATAACGAATGTTTCCATTAAAATAAAAGATCAGCTTCATCAAATCAAGAAGTTGAAAATTTAGTCGCTGACATACAACTAGCTGCATGGAACAACACTTCAGAATTTAAGAGAAAGGTAATAGGCAATAACTATCCAAAATAAATTAAAGACATGATAGAAAGAAAAAAGAAAGCAAGGAAAAAATGCAGCAAACAAGATATCCAGATAATAAAAGGATCCTAAAAAGATTTACACAAGAACTTAAATGAAAAATACAAAAATTGAAAACTGAATCTATCGATTCATATTTAAGGAATCTAACAAGTGAAAAAATAGTAATTATTTACTTTGGAAGGCAGTAAAAATTGTGAATGGGCAAAAAACAATAAACAAAAATCAATAGTCAAAAAGCGGAACTGTTTGCGCAAAATACGTGCCTTAAAGAGACACTTCAGCCAAATGAATCTTTAGAACAAATAATCATAGAATCATTAGAAGCGGAAGAAAATGAAGAAAGAAAACTGTTAACACCCAGTGAAGTAAATAACAAAATAAAGGCGAAAATCAAGGCACGCAAAGCCCCAGGTAACCGTCCCATAACTGGCGAAATATAAAAAAATCTACCCGGAAAAGGGATCATAAAAGTTACTTACTTTTCTACTAAAATATATTCCGTGTATCTGGAAAACTGCGGAAGTAATTATGATTCCAAAACCTGAAAAATCTCCAAAAAAAATTACGTAATATGGACCAGTATCCCTTTTACCCATACTCTTAAAACTATTGGAAAAGTTATATATATATATATATATATATATAGAAAAAATTCTTGAAGGAATCGAAATTTGCTCAGCTCTAGTATTTGTTTGGATATTTCTAAAGCATTTGATAAAGTATAGTATGTATAAATTAAGAAAACTAAAACAAAAACACTTTCAGATCAAACAAAAAAATATCTATTTAGATCTAAAAGATATTTCTGCCGGGTTACCTCAAGGTAGCGTTCTTGGGCCACCTCCCGGCGTATTAAATTATACGAGTTAAAACCAATCGATGCCAATCTTACAAATAACACATTTATAGGCTCCCAAAGTATAACACTTGGTAACAATAATAAAAATATTTCAAAACAGTTGCAGAGGAAATCAACAGACATACTAAAAAGTATTAGAGCAGGCTACATAATCATCAGAACATTGAAGTATTGCTGATTCTGGACCAAAGACAACACAGGAGAATAAAGAAAGTGAAACCATACGAATTGAATCTGTGAAGTGCTTAGTGCATGTTCAAACGTAGTAGTATCAAAAAATAACTTTGAAAGAGAAACCATGTAATACCAGTGAGTAATGTCGTAGAGTTAGTCTTTAGTTTTAAATAACTCATTTCTTAGAGTCACTAACTAATCCCACACAAAAGATCTTACATAAGCGTATTGCACTACGGCGATTTTGACTTAATATTTTAATAATGAAGGGCGATATAAATAGAATCATACGTGACTGTAGATATCAAGAGTGCTACTTCATTTAAATCAGTGTATCGAAAGGAATCTAAAAAGTTCAAAAAATGCAGTTTCACAGACTCAATCTTTTCACTCACTGAATATTTTTTGTATTTTATTTAGTTGGGTATTGCAGCTGGTTTTCTCTTCCCACCAATTTTTGTAAATTCACAATCTACTCATGATCAACAGACAACAGAATTCTACATTATGTTTATATCAGTTGCTGCTTTTACCACCGTTCTTCTAGTCTTAATTTTATTCTGTAAGTATTCTTCAATTATTATCAAGAAATAGTCTGTTTGCATAGGGGAAATACGTACAAAATGACATAGGTGGTGTTAAAATTCAAATTATTCATCCCTTAGACCATATATTGGTCTTAATTTTAATAATATAGGTACCCAACATTACAACTAGATGCTTAATCTATATTTAAAAGTTTCTTTAAAATTATACATTCTAATTCATTTAAATAAATAAAAAGTGAACTCAAAGTTTCCCCCATTTGAAACTTGATATTTCAAAAGTACGAGTTGAATACCTCAAATTTGACTGGTTCTTAAAAAATTGGTTCCCTTGATTCTATTTGTACTCGTAATAGAGATTCATGTCTCTTCTAACTGAATTGCGAACGAATTAACACCGTCTTAATACGAGTTGTTAAAAAGTCACGCAGGTTTAAAATAAATTGAGATCCTCTAAATACTTATTATTTTCAACCAACATATAGAACCAAAGATGATAGTTGTTGACTATGACTTTGCTGTGTATTACTAATAAAGAGTTATGACCCAAAAATAAAACTATTTGTCATTTTGTACGTATTTCCCTAACTAAGGAAGTAAAGTGACACATAATGATCTGTTTCTCCTATTAGACCTGATGTCAATACATGCTCAATTTCTTTAATTAAACAGAATTCTTTACATATTATTTCATATTTAAATTCCTCTCTAATACATTCTGTATCATTTTATATGTTTTCTTTAATATTGTCTATTTTAATGTGTAATTGGTTTATTGTTTTTTAGTTTTCAAAGACAAACCACCAACTCCACCATCCCATGCTGCCCTCCAACAAAGTAATGCGGAAATCGATTTTATGGGCTCAATGAAAAGTTTGATTCAAAATAAATCTTTCATGCTTTTGTTATTTGCTTATGGAATTAACGTAGGTGTGTTTTATGCAATATCAACACTTCTGAACCAGATTGTCCTCTTTTATTATCCAGTAAGTATTTAGTAAGATAATCTTTAAAATATTAGATCGGCCCATTCTAAGAACCAATAATCAATAATTATCAGAAAGGTTGAGAGGGATCTTCCCCGCTTAACCATCTTAGCGATAGACCAATCGCAGTTACAAATTCCTTAACCTCATCAAGGGGGTGTAGTTGAGTCTACACTGTCTCTAAACTGTTGCGCGAAAGATTCTTGACTAGATGGAAAGTCAGGAAGGACAATACTTTTAGGAAGATCTAGAGTGAGCAAAGCTTTGTTGTAAGTGAGCACTCCGTGGTATTCCAATCAGAAGTGTTAGAAGCAGAGGCGGATCTGTAACAAACGATGATTTCATAATTGCATAATGAGTGACACAAAAGTCCCTGAGTGGATAATGAGAAAGAAGTGGGGGATGCAGGCATGCTAAGCAGGTCCATGTGGTTGATGGATAAACCTAGGCAACAATAGTGGTTTAAGGTTGAAACCTTTAAAGGTCACTGTAAACTTCTAAACATCTGTAAAAAACCTCTTACCATGAGGACCTCAATGACTTTTCAGAATGAATAGGACTAAAAAGGGAGAAAAATTGGGTATGGAATCAATGTGGCAAAAAGATCAGAAATAGAACTAATTGCCAAGTTCAGCCTGCTCGTCCAATATTAATTACTACATCGGGTTCTATTTTATTTGTTTATATAATTCAATTTTTATTATTTTAGAATTCTAGTGCTGATGCTGGAAGGATTGGATTGGTGATAGTCGTAGCAGGCATGTTGGGCTCAGTCTGTTGTGGGATAATTTTGGATAAATATCACAAATTCAAGTAAGTAATTTTATTAGACTATTATTAATGGTTTATTTACCAATTTTGTATCTGATTCCACGCTTAAATGACTTAATTTATTTTGTTTAATTATTTTCAGAGAAACAACTTTGGTGGTGTATGTTTTCTCTCTAATAGCGATGATTGTATACACGTTTACATTACCCAAAGGAATTTATGTAGTTTACTTTATATCAGGAGTCTTAGGGTAAGTTGTTGGTTCAAAAATGAAAGAAAAGTCAAACGTTTGGAAGAAACTCGGTTCTTTGTACACATGACACACTAGTTTTTATAACCAATTCTAAAAAATTTTAGAGATTTCCAAATTTGTCAAATAAATTATGTACATGCTGTTAAATGTTTTAGGTTCTTTATGACAGGTCTATTGCCTGTGGGGTTCGAACTTGCCGCAGAATTGACTTATCCTGCTCCAGAAGGAACCTCGGCGGGATTTTTGAATTGCGCTTGCAATCTCTTCGGCATAGCATTCACCAATTTGTACTCTGTGATCTTCAACCACGTAAACGACGTTTGGGCCAACCTCGTAATGTGTATGACTCTTTTATTGGGCGTCATACTGTTGATTTGTACCGGTTCGGATTTGCGGAGACAGGCGGCTCAAAATGAAAAGAATGGTATTCCCAAATAGATATTTATGTAGATATTATTTTTTTAATTTATTATACTAATTGTGAGGTTCTAGTCTAAGATTCGTGAGTGAGAATAGGTTAGATAGATGATTGAAAGTATTGTCGCCTCATTTTGAGGCGGGGTGTAAATATTTTTAGTTTAAATTTCAGACAATAATACCGTTTCACTGAGAAGATCGGTATATTTTTTGAAGACATTTTCCAAACAAAAATTACAAAAAATAATATTTACTGTGGATATTTTTTTGATTCCAAGCATTTTAAAAGATACCTAATAATTTTATTATAGAAAGCTTTTAAAAGTTTTCCATACCATATTTTTTTTATTATCACCTGTAGTGAAATCTATATACTTAAAAAAATTTAAACAAGGTATACGTTTTATAAAATTACGTAAACAGATTTAACTTCTTTCAAAAAGCGATAAGACAATAAAATTACACCAATTTAAGCACGGAATTAGAGTAATCTCACGTTGCTTGTAGAAATTTTGAGATAAATTTTACTAATTGTGCGCAAATTTTATAGAGAAAGTATTAATTATAGTATTAGTTAAGCGGATATGTTAATATATATATAATGAATATTTGAAGCTGTTTTTACCTTCTGAATTATGAAGGATGTTCAATACTAAAATTTGGTGTAATCTCCAATGTATTTATTTCAAATTCAAGTTTAATCTACATTTTCTCAAATAATTCCTGATATTCGACTGAATCAAGTGCTCTAATGTCTTCTAGTGTTATGAGTGTTGTTTATTAATTATTTAATTAGCTCGTAATTATATTACTAAACATATTTTAGTTAATTAGGTCATTAGTTTCCTGAAAATATCAGCGGCGTGCTAATATTTGACTGAATATCAAGAATTATCATTAATCCAAGAAAAAAACTATTATTTAAAAATTTTGTAAGCTAATTTTCGAGTTCCTTTTAAAATATTTAATTGACAAATGATAATTCTACAATATTACGGCAATCAGTTTTTTATAAGTTTATTTCTGCTCGATTTAGATTAATTTGGGAACATTACAATTCTTAATTCAAAAAATAAGTATGCCCTTATTGTATATTTTTTAAGTCAATTTTTGCCATGTAGCTATTAGTGCGATAAAAAAATAATTTAAAAGTTGCATTTCTCATTAAGTCATTCTGATTCTTGAAGGTATTAAGTGACAAATTATCTCTGATAATTGACAATTTTATTAAAAGTATAAATTCTACTAATTTTAAAAATGAAATAAAATAACATATTTTCAAAAGTTTAAATAAATTAAACACTAAAATAGAATAAATGCTTTATAGAAACTTATTCAGAGCTTTAACTACAAGAAAATTGTAAGTAGTATATTAAAGTTGACAATAATATTGCTCATGCGGTTGTTACATTTTATACTTTCATTCAATTCAGTCAATTCCACATAATATATCAATAGAGTGTGATGTTAGAAAAAATAATAGAGCTCAACGTATCTACTTATGAAACAGTATTTTTATAGACTTAGACTAAATGGATTTATACAAATTTGAGAGGGTGTAAGAATATATAAGGTACAACCACTCCGAAAAGTAAAAAAAGTTTATTTAATATTTAAACTACACATTTTAGCTCTCTTAAGAAATAAAGAAACAATAAAACAAAACAGAAATATAAAAAATAAAAAAATTATCAGTCAATCAAAGTATACCCTCTTATTGATAGTATGTGTATTTTAAAACTGTTTAGTCTATTTTTATCAGTTTTGAGACAATATCGTTGACAATAACATATCTAGAAATAAGAATATATCAAATTTGGAGTGTTACTGTTTACAATTACCAAGTGATTGATTTCAATTCAGTATTAAGAGCAAGTATTTTATAATGGTTGTTAAAATAAATGTTTTATATGTATACAACAAAAAAATCTACAGAATTATATTTGAAGGAGTTCATTGTTTAAATACTCGGATTAAAAAATCAAGAGAATAATTTGCGTTTTATTGTAGATTTTGGCACGTTTTACATTTTGGGGTGCATGTTTACACTACGCTAGTTATTTTTATTTATCTGCATATTCTTATTTATCTGCTTTTTTGTTCTATAGATTCTTATTCGGAACATCAAAGACTGCTTTCTGATCCTGGTATAAGCTATACTGTGGACGAATATTAGTCTTGAAACTGGATTCTTCAGCCTTATACTCTTTATATTCTTTAGGTAAACAGTGTTTTCTACTATAAGCACTCTTAACACCTTTCTTACTAATCAATTGTTCTTGATTGACCAGAGTTGGATTATTATAACTTTTCCCACTGATTATATTCAAAAGAAGTAAGTTAAAATATTTAAGTTAAATTACCACTAGATTACGTATAGTGTTTTTCCTTTTAATGGGCCATTTACTATTACACTATAAAATGCATTAAAAAAAATTGTGTATTGCTACAGGTACATTTTGTGTTTACATAGTTTCAAGAATGTTTACCAGAAACTGAAACTTCGCTTATTAATTTAAACAGATTTTTGTCCAGAAATACATAATTTGTTAGCTCATTAATTAATTCATAGTTCATCTCCACTTTGTAACTTAGAACTGTTTCCAACATTTGTGATTACCAATTCAATTTTTATGGCCCAAATACATTTTTCACGATCATACCATTTTTTTATTAGTGAATCGTTTGTCCTCTTAGTTATTTTTTCGTTTCATCGCTATAGTCATCTCTGTTAATGTATTTATTGTAATATGACTTACAACTTACCAAACTAATTCAATAATGGCAATACTTCATATTCATGTGCCCTTACAAGCTCATGTAAGACATAAATATTTTCTTTTCTCTTCATTTTCGCCAATTGTAGTAATTTGGACATGGCAATTTTTTATCAAAATTAATATTATTTACTTTATCAACTAAAGGTTTATAATTTGTAATGATAAAAAGTTATTTAAACCTATACTATAGAATATAATTAGTTGGAATAGTTTTTCCATAAAGTATGTTGAGACAATTAATTTAAATTCACTGTAATCATAGTAATTATTAAGTGTATATCATCAGTGTCATCTTCAGAAGCATCTAAAAAAAGACAGCGAACTACTGCTTCTTCGGCTAATTCTTTCTTATCTCTACACACAATTTTGTTAAAAATAGACTTCCATCTAACCATTTTTACTAAATTGAAGTGTAGATTTTTTACAGAAAATTCTTTGTCAAAAAGGACCTCTTCTAATTGTAGCTTTTCATAGAAGATGAGGTTTAATTAAAAAAAAAGCATTTTAATGATCATCACACTTTCCTATGATTGTGGATGAGCCTGGTATTACACCAAATGAATAATGCATACCCAAGTTGCGCATAAATTCTGTTCACAAAAGACAAATGTATATTCTAGAAATTATTTTATATCAATTTTGAAACACTATCAAAAAAAAAGTTATGAATAAAAATGTACTATACCTCTCCCAAACGATCCGTTTTTGCTTACAATTAAAAAATCATATTCACTTCTTACAGTTGGGCATAATCAACGAAATAAATGTAACGAATGCTATCACTTAAAAGAAAACTTGAGAGAAAAATTGAGCGATGTTATATTACCATCTTTAAAGGATTCTTTCTACCTCTAACATTTTTGGATATGGGGATTTATGTCAAATCTACATTAAATGAGCTCAGAATTTACAGTTTTATTTTATGAAGGCAGTTTTGTACATGGAAAAACATATTTTTAAAACTGTAATCAACGGAATCAAATACTTAAATCATTACCAGCATGATTTGCGTAGAATTTATTACTGAATCCCGGTGTCGCTTTATGAACAGACTTAGACTTTAGCAGTGAATGCTTGAGTGGAGAATCAGTTTTTGGGTACGAAAACTATCAATTAACTAAATTAACTTGTAGTCAAATTAGAAATTCCATTTCTGAATTGTAGTTAAATAAGAAATTACTCGATTTGCTACCGGGACTCGAACCAACTCTTTATCGATCTCCAGTTCAAAAGCCAAAAACATTTATTTATTCAAATGAAAAAAGTTATAAATAATATAGATGATAAATGAATAAAATTCACAACCCTTTGTGTCTTCTCTCTGTGAAGAGAGCTCAAGCACTAAGGTTGATGTAAATTTTCTCTCTGTGAAGAGATCTCAAGCACTAAGGTTGATGTAAATTTTCTCTCTGTGAAGAGAGCTCAAGCACTAAGGTTGATGTAAATTTTCTCTCTGTGAAGAGATCTCAAGCACTAAGGTTGATGTAAATTTTCTCTCTGTGAAGAGATCTCAAGCACTAAGGTTGATGTAAATTTTCTCTCTGTGAAGAGATCTCAAGCACTAAGGTTGATGTAAATTTTCTCTCTGTGAAGAGATCTCAAGCACTAAGGATGATGTAAATTTTCTCTCTGTGAAGAGATCTCAAGCACTAAGGTTGATGTAAATTTTCTCTCTGTGAAGAGATCTCAAGCACTAAGGTTGATGTAAATTTTCTCTCTGTGAAGAGATCTCAAGCACTAAGGTTGATGTAAATTTTCTCTCTGTGAAGAGATCTCAAGCACTAAGGTTGATGTAAATTTTCTCTCTGTGAAGAGATCTCAAGCACTAAGGATGATGTAAATTTTCTCTCTGTGAAGAGATCTCAAGCACTAAGGTTGATGTAAATTTTCTCTCTGTGAAGAGAGCTCAAGCACTAAGGTTGATGTAAATTTTCTCTCTGTGAAGAGATCTCAAGCACTAAGGTTGATGTAAATTTTCTCTCTGTGAAGAGATCTCAAGCACTAAGGTTGATGTAAATTTTCTCTCTGTGAAGAGATCTCAAGCACTAAGGATGATGTAAATTTTCTCTCTGTGAAGAGATCTCAAGCACTAAGGTTGATGTAAATTTTCTCTCTGTGAAGAGAGCTCAAGCACTAAGGTTGATGTAAATTTTCTCTCTGTGAAGAGATCTCAAGCACTAAGGTTGATGTAAATTTTCTCTCTGTGAAGAGAGCTCAAAGCACTAAGGATGATGTAAATTTTCTCTCTGTGAAGAGATCTCAAGCACTAAGGTTGATGTAAATTTTCTCTCTGTGAAGAGAGCTCAAGCACTAAGGTTGATGTAAATTTTCCAGCTTATGAGCTATATATAGATATTTTTTTATTTGCCATAAAGAAATATCTGGTACCCTCGGATAAAGTATGCTTTAGTTTTGAACACTTTTCACCAGAGGACACCAGAATGTCAACTGTTCCTTGCCATTAATATAACAATTTCAGTTGATATTGATAGGAGTGAATCGATCGTACTGTAATGGAAAAAAGTCCCTCGGGATTTTGATTGATTACCCAATTGTGATAAGGATTTCCCTGAAAAACCCGTCATGAAAAACAAGGTTCTAATCTAATCAAACTATTTAATTTTAGGTGAACTGTCACCCCTAAAAGTATTGCTTGATAATTTTGGACCACCTTGTATTTATCTAGCAGCGATTCTATACCTCTAATTCTCAAAAATTTAACAATTTCAGTATCAATTTTGTCTGCTTATTTGTTTCAATTTAAAATTGGTCGTATTTGGTTCGAGGATTAACTAAGGGAAGAACATCTTTCAACATCAGTTATTAAAACTATTGATGCTGAAACGTTGAAGATAATCATGTGACAAACGATGAAATTGAGGCATTTTTGCACATTTCTCAGACCTCAACACATTCCATTTTGCAAACTCATTGCTTTGAGGAAACTTTGTTCTCGATGGATACCACATAATCTATCCATAACATAAAAACAAGAACATGTAAAGAATGTATAGCTATGCTGAGAAAATCCAACGCAACTTCCAAATATATACATGAAATTATTAATGTCGATGAAATATGGATTAGTCCTTCGAACCAGAAATAAAACACCAATAGAGAGTTTGGGCGTTTCAAAATTTTTCCAATAAAAGTTGTGCGTTCAATAACGAATTGGAAGAAAATAATTGCATGTTTCGTAGCCAAAACATCTTACACCATACTTACAATATTGGATTATTTGAAAAACACAAATGTCGAATTAAAAACCCACCCGTCCCATAGTCCTGATTCGGAAGTAAGTGACTTTTTTATGTTTCCCGCAATTAAAAATAAAATGTGGATGCATTCAAAGCGCACATTTTGCGCATACAAACTTGTGAACGTATGAAAAAGTATGTACAATATACAAATACTTAAAAAACAATAAAGTAACCTTTTTGCATATTAATTTTTTTTACATGCCTATTCCCGAATTTATCCGACTGTTCCTTACATATGCATCTATAGTTATTAGTTGTAGAATCCTTTTTTATTAGGGAGATATTATTAAGGTTCAGAAAGTACCTAAATGGACATAGGCGAAATTTCAAGCAAAGGGCAGGGATGTGTTCCCTCTCGACCGAACTAAAGGTACAAACACGACTGCCGGTACGTTACTATCGAATTAACTGGAACGATGTTCCCACCTCGAGATATCCATACTTCAAAGTTTTAGTAATACGGTCTCTCTCTTTCATAACGCGTTCTTTGTCACTCGCATGGATTCGTGTATGCTACAAAAATCTGAATATTTATTTGTATAACTTCCGCAAATAAGAATTACTCAATTAGAAAACATGATACTTAAATAAGTTCAGGCAAAAAAGAGAGTTAATTATGTAGATACATGTAAAATAAATACTAGGCCAGCCAATAAATATTTTGAGCATGACTTAAATTCTTAGATATATTTTATTGAAATGACTTAAGTCCCGAAATTAAAATTTTTTTGCTAGAACTTTTATAAATTTGGAATATATACCCAGATAATTTTTCCATGTAAATTTGCAACCAAATTTAAATACTTTATTGCAAAAACCCTTTTGTTTTGTAAAAAATTTTTGAATTTAACATATTTTTCCATTTCATTTTTTGATGGTGTATGTGAGTCAATTTTAAAATTAGTAGAAATAGTCGAATTAAATTATCAAAACTAAATCAATGATTTGTATTAAATATTTTCTCGCATAACTCAGAATTACTATTTTTGAAATCAGTATTTTAAAACATTTTATGAAGTGTCTCGTGAAAAACTTTCTCATTATAAAAAAATGATTATATGTTTGTCATGCGAAGGTAGATCATATAAAGGTCGAAACCTTTAAGATCAGGCACTATCATAATATAAAAATCCATATATCCGAGCGATTGCTCATTTTTTAAAAATAGACTAGTTAACACGGAGGGGGGAGCATTTTATTCTATTACATAGTACATTAAAAAAACTTTTTTTACAGGAAAAGAAATTTGATGCTGGCATAAAAGAACCATATACTTAAATTATAAATATTTATGGAGACAGAGATACAATGTCTGTGTAATATAAAAATAGTATTTGAATTTATTATCTCGTTTATCAATTATATTTTTGTACAATACTTATTTTGTGATATACTAAATAAAAATTTTAATTATAATATTTTTTAATTGCCTACACCAACATTATGTCATATTGAATTTAACCGCTGATAATAACCATATTTTTTACATATTAGGATATGCTCACGAAGTATACCAGATATAGAAAATTTAAATGCACATTATTACTATTTTGGAATTGATAAGAGTTACAAGGCCAGTTACTACCAATTTGTTGTGCTTACTCGAATTTGACATTTTACTAAATAAGAGTATAGATTTTTTAAATGAATTCCTTAAGAGTATTTTCGTTTTTGATTCCAACCATTTCATTATAAAAATATTTTTAGTGCAACCCTGTTTCATAAAGAAAATATGTCTACGCGGGATTTGAATGTAAGTTGAACAAGAGTCAATTGAATAAGATATTTACATAGTATAGAAGACATGATGTTGAGAAGATGTTACAAATAGAAGATTATATATAATAACCATATAATGGTAGCTGTTATTCACAACTAGGTATTAATTACCGAACACAAGTATGATATATTTTTGAAATCGTCTTAAAATTTGCAATCTAAAATAAAATAAAATATGCCGTTTAAAAAAATTGTCGATGACATCGTTACTCACAAATGGTTTACCCTGTATATTTCATTGCTATGTAAAAATACATTGTATTAAAATCAAAAACCGACTTGTCTCAGGATTTTTCATTCAAGGACAGGTGTCTTTGGAGCCTACAATGCCCAGTGAGGTCTCCAAGGATTAACCATAGATACTGTCTGGTTCTTTCCAGCAGCCACCTGGTCCTTGTTGGATCTGGCCCGGCGATTGCCTGCTTGGCTTGTCTACATCCTCGACTGCCTTCCCAGGCCCTTCTTAAGTCCTTCAAGTAATGAAGAGGTTTGCGCTTTACTTATTCCTATTATTGGTTCCAGTCCTCAGGGCTCGTTGCCGGCTCCGAGCCTTGGCAGCTCATCCGCCCGTTCGTTCTCCACGATCCCTCTATGGACCGGAACCCATAGTAGTGTTACCTCCTTGTTATTGCTTAACTTGTCTAGGGTTTCTACACACTCCTGAACCATAGCCATTCTGCTTCTGGGATGATAGACTGCCCTTAGAGCTGCCTGACTGTCGCAGCAAATGCATATGCGTTGCTGCGAGTCCGCCTTTGCTTCCAGTTCCTCTGCCGTCTTTAATAAAGCGAATACTTCAGATTTAAATACCGTGGAATGATTTCCTAGAGCGTAGCTCTGCTGCATTCCTAGGTCTTCTGTCAGTATTCCTGCTCCCGATTTCCCTCCTGTCCGAGAGTCATCTGTGTAACACACCATACTCCCGGTGGGGATCTTAGCCTTGCCGCTCTCCCACTCCTCCCTTAGAGGGATTGTGAGCTGATATCTTCTTTTTGTCCTTATATAACTCCCCAGTTGTACCGCCTTCAGCAATGTATCATCAAGGGCTATATTTTTAGAATTTAACCATGTTGCAATTCTTCTTTCTTCCATTTAGTGGTTGTAAAGTTTCAAGTAGTCTGGAGTGGTAACTTGCATTTTCCATTACAATGACTGAATCTGTTTATATTAATTCAATCATTTGTTCGAAATATTCCTCAAAAATGTCTCCATTAGTATCTTCGTGATAATTAAAGGTCTTTTTTGAATTAAATATAAGTAAATCACCCTCATGGAAGACGTCCATACTGCCTATTTGACAAATAATTATTTTGCATCTTTACTTGTAGATTTCTTAATATCAGTAGTAAATCCTGCTCTGCTATAACAATGAAAGATATCAAAATAATACAATAATCTGAGAAATGTATTAATTTTATATTGAAGTAGTCGAAAACAATTTAAAAACAGTTACATATATGAAAGAGTTATCACATGTACCATACTATGATTTGCATACTAAATTAGGTATTCTTCCAAAATATTTCTGATACTTTACTCTCTCTTAATGTTCAAATGAAGTATACAAATTCTATTCAAAACTTTCTTTCGTATCTCTCAAGACAACAGAGGTAACAATCTCCGTGGTATAAGTTGATCATACTGTATATTACACGAGTCGTGTTCCGGATTGGATTTGATATGAGATTGGAGTAGTGCTATATAAATCATACTAAAGGGTTCTGAGAGATATTTAAATGTGGCCCACACTTTTGAAATCGCAGTGTACAATGAGAATATTTTTTTAAGGTTTTGCGTATTTAAAAGAAAACAAATTTGAAGGATCTGTCTAGGCAAAGAGAAAAAATGGACCTATTTACATGGCCCCTTTGAGAGTCGCGAAATATCGCAGTCGACTCACAAATAAAACTCGGTCCAAGTACAAAACAACATCCAGTATATAAGTAGCATTAATAATAGCATTCGCGGACCCCACCATCGCGGTCGAGACTCTAGATCTACGACGGTGCCGAGACACCAAGTTTCAAATTGTATAACCGCGTCTGCTAAAATAATACCGACCAAGTGCGAATTTATCAGTGAAAAATATAATCGAAAAAAAAATCGAAGTGAAATGGCATCTCTGATAACAGTGCGCATCGATAAGGGCAATTCCCCTAATTTGGGTTTCAGGCTGCAAGGGGGGAAGGATTTTGGCACCCCGCTTGTTGTACAGAAAGTAAGTATACCGTTCGAAATTATTCCCGATTTTTCAGTAAGTTTTATTAATATTTCATTTTTCGGGGATGCATTATATAACTCAAATTTCTAGTGTGGCGTTTATTTTTGGCTGTTGTTGCAAATTTTTGAGCCGTGTTTCATCAGTGACATATAGAAGCTAAAATTAGATTTTTTGGGATCGGTTGGTAATATAATATAGGAGTATTTTAAAATGCACGACTTTGCAGAGCCACAGGATCGGTTTCTCTGAAAAAATATTAAAATTAGAAGGAAAAGACATGTTTCCCATCTAAGTCATGTATACCAACCGCCAATTTTCATATAATTTCTACCAAAAAACTAAACGGTCTAACTGAAAGGCACACAGAAAAATTGAAAAAATATTAGCCGTTTATTAAAATGAGTAAAGAAACATAACATTTAAAATGATTGATACAAGATATACAGATAGAGAGTTGTCATTGAGAATCTGTAAATATATTATAGAAAATATTTGATTTGTTTTTGAGATTAATTGAATTAAATAAATTTTATGTAATTTGTCCTAAAAAATATAGTGTAGGATTTAGAAAAGTCAGTTACCTATTAGATAATTAAAAATCATCATCTTTTTAAATATTGACATTGAGATTCTACTACAAAATTAATCGAAATTGAGAGTTATTTTATTTTTTGATTTAAACAATATTACATTTTCTTACTTATAAAAAAACTGTGCCTACATTATTTGCAGTAATTTTTTCGATTTTTTGGAACTTTTATTATAATAATTACAACTATTGATATTTTCTTATTTTTTCATTGAATTTCTCTTTGTTTTTTCTTAATAAAATAGCTACTTCCAATTTTTCAATAATTTACGATAAAAAAATTAGAAAACCTACTGGCTTCTTTAAAAATAGTACTAATAGATCCAATAGAACGTAATATTTTAATCCGATTAATACATTTTTAATACGAAAAGTAGTCCAATTAGGTAATGATAATTGTAGAAAAATTAAGTTTTCCTATTGTACCGAACACAAACGTAGAAAATCATATTTATTTTCCTGAAGTAGTAATAACCAATTTCCACAAATAATCATACTGAGTGGAATCTTACACAAAAAAATAACTTGTGAAGACTCCATTAAAAATATTTATCGGTTAAGGTAAGAAAATACTTATTTATTTTTTATCTTTTAACAACAAATAACAAATGATTATTTTGTGTGCATTAAAACATTTCAAGGCATTCGTGGTACGATGCGCCTCATTTAGATTTTCAATGAAAACAAAGTGGTAAAATATTGTTAATTTATGTAAATATTTTCCACCAAATTAAAAATTATGCTGGTTGTTAAATGCTAATTAAATCAATTCACAAAAATAAATCTTTTTCAACGGAAGTCTTCGTTTGAAATATATACATATATTTTCAATTGGGTTTATAGAATTGTTTAATTCTTCTGTCATTTAAATTTTTTTAAAATATCGATAGGTTAATCACTAATTTCTAATTGGTTTTATAGAAAAAAACAAAGTAATGTACGTCAACTTGTTTTGGTAGAGTCGAAATTTTGTGAAACTAAAGTAAAAAGTTATGATAATAATAGGTACAAATTTTATAAAATTTTTCAAAATAAAATTATAGTTTAGATTTTTTACATAAATTCATGTTAAAGAACGAATATTTATTTATCGTCACCCTGTATATATATAATGAAAATATACGATGGGGCGTGTAAATTATTTGCTCCTATCTTTAATACATTTCACACAACTATACCATTTTCAGTTTGTAGCGTCTAACTATTTAATTTTAATCCCTTATTGTTCAAAAATACAATAATATACGTGGTGTTTAGATAAAAAAATTTACTTTGCTACGCAAAATTCTAGAAACTTCCCAGGCTGTTTTTAGATTTTTATAATTTGTTTGGCTCCGAACAGTTACTGAACCCTGTATTAAATCATCGTCATAGCTAATAATAAAAAAGAGTTAAATCTTTGATTAGGTTTATTTAAAACAATATAATCTTTATATTTACTTTACAGGCATTAGAGCGCAGACTATTAATTTAACTTTTTATTTTGATAAACTCGTACAAATTGATTTTCCTTGGAATAATCTTAATGTGTATTATGTAAACTTCTATTTATATCGGAATAAAGGGTCCTACTGTATTGCTAAACTGTAAACAGATCACTTGTTTTATATAGTGTGAACAGAAATACCTTCAAATATCAATGAAATCTATAAACAACAGTGAAAATATCTACAATCACAGTTTACGCAACAAGAGTGGATATTATGTCTATATCGCACCCACCGCCTAGGAGAGTGATGGGTAGCTCGAGTAAGATAAGGAAATATCTAATAAAAAAATAGTAACAAACTTATATGTGTGGGTGTAGAAAAAATAAAAAACACCAAACGAGTATGACGCGATTAAAAGCGGGAGTACCACAGAGTAGTCTACTAGGGCCTGTCGTTTTCTATTTATTTGTGACTATCCAAAATATAACACTAACTATTTTACTTCTTTTATTTTGTGACTAAATTTTGAAATGTACCTTTTCTGTTAGTAAACCGTTTCTTGAGTTAAATAACCTATTTTTTAAAGTCATTACAAAAGTCATAAAAGTGCAATAACACCAGATATAGTTCACATTCACGTATTTCTACGTCAGCAAAAATTTTATCAACAACTGGAAGTTTTATGTAAAACGAGCAGTTGGAAAACAATAGACATAATCGTTAAAAGGTAATTACTAGTTGCCTGTTTATAATTAATACGTGAAAAAATGATATTTTTAAGAAAATCCGTATAATAATTGCAGCGATTTGTACGATTAGATAGGATTTTTTTAATTATGTTCTTAGATAAAAACATACTTATCATTAGTGTTTTGATAGATTTTATATACATATTGGTAATATGGGAATAAAAATAAAGCTAGAATAAACATTAAACTTAATAAAATAAAAATTATATTGGAAATTAGTCACCAAAATAAAATTTAAAGCAATGAAATAAATATTCAAAGAAAAAACAACTAAAATTAAATTTAAGACAAAACTCAAATAAATAAATATATGAAAAACTGAACTGAAGTCCCGGTTATCCAAATTTTACAAATAAAAAAATAGATGTTAGATATTAATTATTAATAGTTCAATGGTTTATCACTAATAAAATTTAAAAAAATGTAACACATTAAGTCTTGAATGGAAGAGGGAGCTGTCAAATTTTGACATCTTTTTTAATATTTGAAATTTCAAAGCAAACTTATAAACATTTTTTATTGTTATAATTGTTATATGAAAATTTAGACTTTCCTCTATATCTGCACTAAATAATTTTCCTTCGTAATTTAAAATTTTTTATTTTGTGAAATCACATTCTATAAGTTTTAGTCAAAATTTTCTTTAATTTCATTACATTTGACTATAAATCCTAATAAAAACTACTTTAATATGACACAAATTAATTAATTTATACTTTGTGTCAAATTAAATTATCGTATGAGCTAATTTCATAAATTTTACAGTTAAATTAATTTTTGATTTTACAAATTTCACTTAATGAACTTAAATGTCCATTCCACCTCTTGACAAAGATTCCAAGTAGTTAAAATAATTATGATTTGAGTTCATTAAAAATTCTATGTAAATAGTATTTTAAACTTTAAAAAATATGATAATGTTAATCAAGGAATATGGTTTTTGTTTTTTAATATTGATGGATAATTATCATTTTGATTGAGAACACTAAAAATATGTACTGTTACAAGTAGAGAATAAACATTATTAAAAAGCAAAATAGGTCAATAAAGTTAATATAAAAACTTGAAGTAGAAATGGTGAAAGAAATTGAATATACTAAATGCGAGAGTCGAATTTAAATTTCATTAGAGGAGGAAGTCAAAAATTAAAAATAAAAGGGACTTAAAATATAAAGACTTTGAAAGTTTAGACAAGGGAATCTCATAAATGAAATTTTTGAAAGTGAATAAGAATTTACAAGAATTGAAAGTGTCTGGACTTAGGTTAGAATTTTGTTAGAATATAATTTATTTATAAATATTTATTGCAAAAACTCCGGACAACTTTTCAATCAAGAATGTTAAAATATATACAGTATTTTATTACCCTGTATTTTTGAAACGTTACAACATAACCTAGGAACCATTTTTATTAAAAATTAGTTTATTTACAAACGAATTTGATAATATTGGACATAATAAGGTACTATTTAATTTGATTTTATGACTGGATTATTCTTTTTAATTAAAGTTTTTTTGACATCTAATTTACAGATTTCATTGTTTCATTAATAAATCTATCAAAAACTAATCAGAATGTGTTAAATATGGGCTTTTTGTAGGCTACAATTATGAATCTCTTGCCGCCATGCACTTAAAACATTTTTAACAAAGTATACAAATTTTCAAAAAAAAAATTAATTCGAAACAGTGAGTAAAATGTAAAAATCCAATTAAATAATCGTAACAATACTCATTAACATAGCTGATCAACAATTTCTTAACAAATAAATTTGCTGATTATACATAATTTAGTTAATTAGGATTCCAGTTTTAAGTAAACAACAAACAAAACCATTTCAAGGAAGAATCAATTTTCATAAAACTAAATTAAAAAGAATTTTAACTCATCTATTTAAAATAATATTAATAATCAGATTCACACAGTCATAACGTGTATTCAATAATAATAGTACATTTAATTAATACTTCAAAGTTGCATACTTGCATGATCCTACATTTTCCGGTATCTATGCGGATTTAATTTACAATAAATTTAATTTACAATAAAGTCACTTTAATTTCATTTTTATTATACATTCCATTGAATAATATTAATATTGTTTTATTACCAAGTGATTATTTTTTTTTACGTAGCCCCTATAAACGTATTGTGTCCAACTCTGCATTTCCAGCAAATCCCAAATATTTATCCAATTTCACCTTGAGTGTTCTGGTTTTTGTCAAGAGGTAAAAATGCGGGATTGCCACAGCCGCAAAAACTTAAATAATCAGACATTGGCAATGAAACGTCCGATTCCGATCTGAGATCGTAATAAAGTGCAATCAATTTAATTGGATCAATTGACAGTTGTTTGAAACATTAATTTTAACCTGAACGCACTGCAATTTGTCGCAAGTCCAAAGTTTAACAACTGAAGGCTTCCATATTTTGACTAAATAGCACTATTTATCTAATTCATCAATTAACGCAATGTTTTTATCGATCTATTTCAATTAACAACAAGCAGCGAATGCAAAAATACAGGCTAAAGTAGTTATCTGTCCATAATGTAGAGGATTTTACCTTTTACGAATGTAGATTTGATAGCATTAACAAAGGTTCGTAGAAAATGATTGATCTGTCTAGAGTTAACTAGTGGGCATTTAAATTATTTTTTTTTAAATAGTAGTCCCTGTATGGGTATGTCATTAGTAAGATATAATTTCAACTGTCATCTTACAAAATATTAAAGCATTGAGTCTAAGACAATAAGTTTTACATAATATATAATTTTTTTAATTAGCATCATGATTATATAAATAAAAATCAAAAAGTTAATGTTTTGAAAATAACAATTTAATATAACTGGTTACAGGACCTACCAATTTTTTCTATATTTCTAAATAAAAAGTCGTTTTCTTTCTTCCTCTAAGCAAATTTGGTTTCGTGTTTTTGAAACTATGAGTCTAAACCCATCTGAATAGTAATAATTTCTTTTTCTTAATTGACCCAAGGGCGCCATATTTACGTATATTTTCATCAATATTCAAATACTATAATTTCTTCTGTTTAATCAGTTGTAATTGGGGCTCCTTCTTCTGGTTCTTTTCAACGTATGGTTCTGCCTCTTCAGCTTCTTCTGCTTCTACTTGTCTAACGGCTTATTGTAATTCTTTGTTATCAGCTTATTGTGGTTCTTCTTCTTCTTTAGTAGCTTCTTCCGACTTTACAGATTTTTCTTCTTGTGATTTTTTATCAACACCTGGATCCACTTTTGCATCTTGAGCTGGATCTTTCTTTTTATTGTCAACCTTTTGTAGTACTTCTTTAACTGTACTATACTGTACTATATGAATATTATCAAATAAGAGGGTGGTTTAAAAGGTTGTAAAAACGAAGTATAGAGGTCGGAACTGGTGCCAATTTTATAACCTAAAGCGAATAGCCCTTCCAGCTGAAGCCAGTAATTCAAAGTAGAAAAAAAAAGATAAAAGAAGCATTCTGGCTAACAATGATACGAGGTAGAAGGTAGTAGCCTTTTGTAAACTTAAAATCAAGAACATTTTAACGCATTTCTCAAACCGTGATAAATTCCATTTTGTACACTTATTTAGCAGCGAGGAAATTTGCTTTTACTGAATACCACATTGTCCATCCATGATTCAAAAACAAGAATGTGTGAACTGGTGCAAATCAATACTGAAAATTTTCAACAAGGGAACTTCCAAATACATTTACGTTACTATTATGGGTTACCAAACGTGGATCTATTGCTACGAACCAGAAACAAAACAACAACGGACAGTTTGTGTTTTTAAAATAAACTTTTCCCACAAAACCTGTGCTGTCAAGAAGCACTGCGAAGAAAATTGTTTCATCTTTCGTAGTCACATAGTCACGTGGTACTATTGCTTTAGAAAAAGTTGAATAGTAAATCGACTTAGAGTAAAGTAATTGATTAGTGGTGAAAAACAAACTAAATGTTCAATCATTCTGCATTATAATAATGCAACAACCGATACCTCACACACAACACCTGATTATTTAAAAAGTAAAGATCATTTCAAGATGTTTCGTTGACTTACCATCTGATTGGAGAGTACTATCAGTTAATGAATTACTTTCACAATCAAATGTTTACAATAAACTAAAATTCACTTTCAAAATAATCCTCCAGTAACCCTAACTTTCTCTTTGAGCAATACAATTATTATGGGTTTAAATACCATCCTGTACTAATTTGCTTGGATTAACGACCACCTACCGACGGATTTACTAATAGTTTTCTGAATGCAAGTGGCAGGTCAACGAAATATTTTGAAATTAACTTTACAAACGTCGAATTAATGCCCCACTCGTATTAGAGTCCTGATTTGGCATCAATTGATTTTTTTACGTTTTTTTACTTTTGTAAAAGTTATAGCTTTATTATTTTCTTAAAAATCATTTTTGATTTGGGGCCGAGCCTGTCCTGTGGCAGGACACGGGAGTTGGCTTGTGCCATCAATGAGTATCCGATAAGATGGATATTTTTAGCACACGAGAGAGGCTGTTTGACTCCACGTACCAACCACTGCCACCGACTGGCTAATCTAAATGAAAAACTCATTTTTTGCACATCTGTTATAAATTATAACATAACATTTCTTATTCACATTTATAATACGTTTAGTTTTTAAAGTATTACAAGATTTCAAATAAATTAAATTAAATTTTTGGCTAGTAATGTATTATTTAATATTTGTCATGAATATATATTTTTTGTTGTGTTTGTTCCAAAAACAATTTATATTTATAAATTTGTAAAGGGCTATTAATAGTCTTATTGCAAACTTGTTTTTTGTAAATCGTGGAATGTGGACAAAAAGGCCGACGTTTCGGTATATGGTTCATTGCCTTCGTCATCAGGATTACGAACATAAATAAAACACAATAAGTGCAAATGTTATTGATAATTATGTATAAAAATTTGGTGCTCAGCAATTATTTGGTGCTAGAATATTCCAATTATATTATTGTTTTCCTAACAACTCAATTATAAAGGTAGCTCATATGCGACAGTTAAACAATGAAAATATTTTTGTATCTTTTTTAGAAAGCTTCAAATTGTTTTCTTATCGGACACTCTGTAGATTGATTGTAATCTTAGAACAATATTTATACTTGAGTTAGTAAATAGTACTCAGAGAATGACACAAAGACTCCCTTGTTACTTATAATTTTAGTACGGCATCTCAAGTTTATTTTCGTACACTGATTACCAGATTGTTTATAAATCCGATGATTCATTTATAATAATATTTCCTTTTTACACGATATTATTAGCCATTGCGAGAAGTGATTTGGTCATTAAAGATAAAAAATGATGTAGTATTTGGTCTTAATCACGAGTATTAATTTTTAGAGGTCGGAAATTGTAAGGTAACCAATTTGTAATGTTATACAATGTGGCCAAATATTAAGTCGATGTTTCCGGATGACATCTGTTAACAATAAATACTACCGTGGTATTTTTAAGTGTAGACGTTAATACAGGATGTTTCTAAATTCATGAGAAAAAATTCGGTAGAAGATTTTTCATTAAAAATTATGAGGGGTTTTCACAGCGCAGCTCCTGAAGAAATATCACTTTCGAAATAACGGAACTAAAATTGAGTTCTTAATGTAAAATGTTAAAAATTTTACACAGACTCATAAAAAGGTAATTATGGACTTTTTTAGTATTACTGTTATGTTTTAACATTTATTATAACTTATGTTCTTTATATCGGAATCATTTCGCAATTTAAATTGTTTCCTTACTTAATAAAATAAAATACTGTATTTTGGTTTTTTTGTTCTAAAACTATTAGTTCTATGAAAGTAAAGCACTAGATAAAATATTAAAAAATACAACGGGAATTTTCTAACATAAAATTGAACCTCATAAAAAAGTTTTGACATAAAATAAAATAATAATAATAATAATAATAATATAGCATAGAGGTAATACTGAAAAAAATCCCATAATTACTTCTTTATGAGTAGATGTAGTCCCAAAATTGCTACATTAACTAGGTGTTGAGAAAAAAAATTAAAAATTCAATTTTGAATGCATCTTTTCGGTGATATCTCTTAGGAGTTCGACTGAGATTTTTTTTTAAAGAGACCCCATAATTTTCACGAGGAACCTCCTCCCATTTTTTTTTACATGGATTTGTTTATGTAATTTATTATTTAATTATTATTATTTTCTAATTACGTTTCGAGCCTTTTTAACGGACTACTCATTGACCTTCTTGTTCAAGGAGTTGAAATGAAGATTATTGGAGGATACCTATTTTATTTTATTAATTAAGGATTTATTTACCTTCCAAATAGTTTAATAATATTCACTTTTATTTCATTAAACCGAAATAAATTAACATGTTATAGAATAAAAAATATAATTGATCTTTGAACTGATTCATTACTTGATTTCAAAACATGGTGTCTACATTGATAATTGCTCGAGTGTGAAATAAAGAGGTCAAGTTTAGGAACATGACGGATTCAAGTAGAAGAAATCGAATTGATGTATGTCACATCATCTTCACATTTCACAAATAACCGATGATATAAAACAGCTTCTGGCATAGCTGTCCGGTTGTAAAATTTCTAAAATAGTGAAAAAGGGATTACTGGTTAATTAGAAACTAGATATTAAAATGTCTGAAGCTGAATATAATGTTTCTATTTTTTACAGTGAACATTTAAGAGGAAGGAAAAAATATGAGTTTTATTCAAGTGTAAAGTACCTTTAAATTTAACAATATCGAAAAATGTTACTAAAAAAAGTTGATCAGAATTAAAAATAAATGAATATGCACTTATTACGCGTTTTAATTGCAAAATTATTAGAAAACATCAAAAACTAAAAGGTTATCATGTGTTTCGTAATCACAAGAGATAAATGTTCATTCAAAATAGAAATATTAGTAAAAAATAAAATAATCTGAAGTTTTAATTTAAATGGATATTTAAACGAAATTTTTAATTCTGATCAACTTTTTTTAGTAATATTTTTCGATATTGTCAAAAATAAAGGTACTTTACTCTTGAGCTAAATTTATATTTTTCGACAAACCTCGTATACGGCTCAACAAATTTTAAATCCGATGGTTGTATTTCAGGTTTTAGACCATGCGGAACTTTTTATAAAGAATAACTTTTTTTCATAAAACTAATAATAAAAAAGTTTCCCCTATGGTGCCGACTTAATTGGACACATTGTATATATACGCAATAGATACAAAATTGTGTCATAAATTTTGCTTGGAATTTATGATCATTTTTCATATGTTCTAAATACAATTATTATTTCATTACAATTATTTTGTTGCAGAGCAATAATTTTTTTAAATAAATATTTTTATTTCACACTATCTTCCTTACTCCAATTCTGTTAATTACAAAATGTCGCAGTAAATTGTGACCTCTGAATAGATTATTAATTAGGCTTCAAAAGCAAATTTTACTGCGCTTGGAAGTATAATGAGTTCAGCTATTTTTCTATTAGATGTAGTGCCTTGTTTATATTTATATTCGTTTTTATTCTATTCATTCTTCTGGCAGTAACACGGAAGATATTTTCTTTTCTCACATTTTATACTTCTTCCAACATTGGGTGCAGTTGTATTGTTTTTTTCTAATAGAAGAACCGTCATGGTTTATACCATATACTTTCTTTACCATGTCAAAGTTACAGGAAAGTTAAAGGTCGCGATCTAAACCTAATTTTATTTTATGTTCAAATCGAGGACACTGTGTAACCTTCAGATTATAGTTTAATTTTATTTTGATTATGTAATATATGTTTTTATTGATTTTTATGGATAATATTCCACATTAGAACTTTATCAATCGCTAAATAGTTAAAGTACCGCAAAAAAAGAACAGGAAATCAGAATCTCTCATTAAATCGAATTTAACTGGTTACTGGCTTCAAATTAGAATCAGAAGTACAAGCCGGAATTTACTCTAATGTCTTCCAGATAATATATACCTAAAGCTGCGTGAACAGGTTCTTAAGATGAAAGATAAATATCCAAAGAAAGATCTTCTACTTCGATTGTCAGGAAGCATTCAAAGTAATTATCTCATACTATAACAAAACTAGTAGGTTAGTCTTTCACAGAATAGGTAGTTACAATGAACTTAGTCTGGGTTCTATAGCATCAAGGAATGAACACCAACGAGAAGGCAGATTAGCTAGCCAAGATTGGACCCAAGCAAGTCTCTTAAGTGATTCATAAATGCTTCACCAAAATGCAGATATTGCGTTGGTTTCAATAATTCACACATTTAGAAACAAATTGAACTGTTCCTTAAGAGCCTATCAGTCAGGCCTGCTCAGCCAAAGGTAGGAAAAGAGAAGAATAAGGGTGGAATTAATGACAAGTTAAAGACAATTAAGGACATATTGAATATCATTAGCCTGACAGAAGAGAGCCTTTACAGCTTCTGCCAGAAAAAGAAATAACCACAGTTCATCTACATTTGGAGTGGGAACGTTTAGCAAAGGTACATTTTTACCTAAGCAAAGGAACCACTAACAAAGGTGAGAAACCTGACCAGCAGATAAAGAGCACTAAATACGGAGAACCACAATAGATAAAAAGTTGCTGAATGTTAGCATAGAAACGTGAAATTTAATCTACATAAATGAGTTGAATTCTGATTCCGTCAATATCACAAGGAGTCACTTAACAAGAATTAGTTCATTCTTCAAATAACGAGCGGGCAAAAAATTTCGCTATCGGGCTTCTTTAGTGCCTTGACATATATGTATGAAAAATCATACATGTACATGCACAGTTACTAATTGTGCCATTATCTACGTCATTCTTAAAACATTTGTTGAATATACCCAAAGAAACAAAGATTACAAACATTTCTACAAAAAGTTAGTCAATTCTTTGCATAATGCTTTAATCACCTCGTACTCGAGAAAGTGATAACATTAAACAAACTAACCACAAAGAAATGACACCAAAATGAAATCACATCCGCCTATGACACTGTGAAACAAATAATTATTATAGGATGATTTCAATTTAACGAACTACAATATTTTTGTTTGTTCTCAACGTTGGCATTTAATATAATAATATTATGATTATTTCTATTAGTATTAGTAAATATAAATGTTTAAGTTATTGAAGCCGTAACGGACCACCAATTTAAAATCCGCAGGTGAATCACCTGTCTTATTAAATGTTATTAAATGATTTTTGTGCATCAAAAGATGTAATGGATTTCCATGTGATCGCATACTTAACATTCCAAGCTCTCTACAATCTGCCGACTTGGGTTTTTTATTATTTTTTTCGCTTTTGCTTTTATTTTCGATATTGTCGTCTGAGATGCAAAACTGAATTACCTTCAAATATCGCTTTAATATAATGCGAACCGTCATCGTCAGTGGCGTATAGAAAAAAATGATATTTTAGAATTTCTAATAAATGAATGTAAATTTTATTTTACAAATATTCACTTGTATATTTGTGACATAATACAGAATGAAATCATTTTTTTTTATATATTCGACATGAACCGTACACTTAAAAATAGATCAATTTAAAAATAAATTTGTTGACTAATTTTTGAACAAAAAACGTATAATAAGTTCAAAGTATGGAACTATGCAATTATTCCATATAGCAGAAACATCTAACGTCTTAAGGATAATCATGACATCCAGCGAACATCCACAATTGTATGGAAACATTCATTAAACATCCTCAACTACATATACATATATATATATATATATATATATATATATATATATAGATATAATATACATAGATATAATGGTAACATCTAATCTGAATAGTTAAGATTAATTCAGCGAGGATAATTCATAAATGTAATAATATACAGGGTGTTCTCTTTAAATAATAATTCGACGGTTTATTAGTTTTGGGTCAATCCATATTGGACTCAATCACAAAATTCGTAGAATGGCGATCTATTTTATTCAAACATAAGACAACTTAAAACCTAAAACTTTTCATTTTTCTTACAAAATAATATATTTTGAGTACACCAGATAAACTTTATTTACACTTTTGAAAAAATGATAGTGTAATTGATATTTAAGTAAATATAAATGCAAGAGTATCTTCTAAAAAATGAAACGTCAATTTCCTGTTACAAGGAAAGACGAGTAATAAATAGCGTTAACGATAAGTTATCAGCATTATTTTTATCATCCATGACTGGTACTCTAGTGTTTGTTATTCAAGGTAAAAGAATATTGATGACATGAAAATAAATTGCAACTGAAGTGGCGGTTTAACTAAACATATATAATAAAAATTCTGATTAAATTTTATATTGAAATAAAAAATAGGAAACAATATATTTAATAATTTCAATATAAATGAGATGTAATTGTTTTTTTTTGTTTTCAAAATAATAAAACTAAATAGTAATCAATTATCATTTAAAGTCAATTCACTGAGGTCCACTAGATTTTTCTAATCACTGACGCACTATGGTCTACTTTTTAGAGACAACACTACCTTATTTTGATAGTCCAGCAGTTGAAGAGCTTCTTAATGTGAGGTTCTAACTTTGGTTCTTATTTTTCCAAAAATCTTTTAATTTTTTCTTTAACAGTTACTGCTCTTATGCATTTACCATATCTACCCACACTTTGTTTGGAACGCTTTTGTTAAAACTGGCTCATCCCCATATCTAGTAGCCATACAGTCAAATTGTTTTTAGGATTTAATTATGTACCAGCATGTTATTTACTTAATCAGCTAGTTTTTGTTTTTGTGAAAAGTTCGTTGAGATTATTTTTTCGTAGTTCAATTACCTTGGCTGTTTGAGTATTCGTGATGTTGATCGAGGAGGCCAGTATTTCAACTTGTATAGTTATTACATTATCTTCCAAAGCTTGTAAATGACTACTACATAATTAGTAAAGCATAGGATCCAGAATACTTCCTTGGGGAATACCAGCTCTAATGTTTTTAAAGAGGAGTAGTCGTCTTCCTGTATTTGGTATTAAACTTCAAATGCTATTCTATTACATTAACCATGCAATTTGTTGGGCAATAGTCGAATGTTTTGGTTTAAAGCCGAACTGATAGTCTGGAATCAATTATTATTGTTTCTTATTAGTGGTTACAATCTTTTTATTAGTAACTTTTGAGTTCAGTTTAGGCGTTTATAATTTGACGTCATTACCTCTGCTACCCTGGAGCATACAGGAATTTGTTTTCTTTTTAGGGTTTAGTTTGATACTTGGAATATTTAGAATATCGCTGAGCAGCATCTTTATCAAGACTCATCATTTATGTACTTTTATTATCTTAAGAAGATATTTGTTGTTTGGATTGCTCTTTTGTTTCTTCATTTTCGTCCCTTGTAAAGATTTTGTTAAAAACATTAAACTAGAGAGAGACTATCTATTGTTGTAGACATGTTTAGGTGCTCACTATGACGGGCATACTAGACGTACTGAGCAAAACATCTGCGTAAAGCATCTTCGAATTTTTATTGTAGTTTTAATTTTGGGGCCGATCTGATCTTGAAAAAAAGTAGCCCTCGTACAATAATATTATCGCTATTATTCTCTTGTGTGAGAAAAGTATGTATATTGTTATTATTTGCCATGGCAATACGGGACCATTGGAGCGATTGGTCTTACTAGGTGAGAGAAGCTCGGAAAATTTCACCCTCGCCGAAACTGTTGCTTACTGAGATTGGAATCTGATAAAAAGAAATAAATAGACATATATTTCTGGAATAGCTATTAAATTTGACCTATATTTTAATTATGTACAATAAGCAACTTGCCTCATGTCAAAAACAACAATTATTCTACATATATTATCGGATATTTAACTACCTATCGAATAACGGATGTTGTTGAAGCAATTCGGCGATGTTTGGGACTGAGTAGTATTTTTAGAAGACATGTAAACGATATTCAATAACATTGAAAAAAGTTTTGATTATGGAACAAACCCGCAAAATTCAATAAACATCTGTTAAACGTATAAATAGCCGGATTTCATGCACGAACGGATATAAAAATATTACCGGTGTATTGAATTTATGTAGGTTTATCAGTTTTAATAATATAGACCCATTTTGTGATCCGAGTCAAAAATTGATAAAGATTAAATTAATAAATAAATCCAGCGGAGATCGTGGGTATAATGTATTAATGTTTATTTGAAAAAAAAATGTGTACGAATCAAATGAGTTTACCAATCTTTTCAATGGAAAAATCCGTTTCCTACGCCAGTGATTCGCTAGGAATTTCCGTTAAAAATAATCCCGACACATATTTACCAAATTGACCCACTCTACGTATTGAGATTTTGCACACTTCGTAATTTTCTTTTTTTAAATTTATCGGTTTACTTTGATCCTGGATTGTTACAACATTCCTATACATGACCTTTTCTTTCCCAGAAATATTATAAGCTCAAGGCTAGCTTACCATAATATTTGACTTAAAACAAAATTTAACAGGTACCTATAATTTACAAGGTCCAAAGTATTTTACTGTTCCCAGTAGACGCAGAAAGAAAGGCAAGTCATTGGGCCAGTACTTTTCATGCTGCTAAAATTTACGCAGCATTCTAAAAAGTTTATAGGACATGAAATTTAGAGAGTCAAAATGTACATAGATGATGTGGTTTGGGGTGGTGGAAAATATAAATATATGGAAAGGAACAATGGTAGAAGAAGGCACGAGAATAATCGCAACTAAAACTAAAACCAGGACCAGAAATTAATGAAAACATTGACAAAACAATAAAAATTTACTATGAAATGAACTAAAAGTTCATTAATAAAAAAGAGATCTGAAATCAAACAAAATTTAATAAAAAAAAAGTAAAATACAAATGGTTGAGGTTAAGTACCTAAGACGTATAATAGGAGTTAACAGGAACGACAAAATCCGAAACACAAATAAAAGGAGAAAAATTTGGGGTCGAACCTATTATACAATTTATAGAA
Organism: Hermaeophaga mercurialis; assembly: GCA_951812935.1. Taxonomy (NCBI): domain Eukaryota; kingdom Metazoa; phylum Arthropoda; class Insecta; order Coleoptera; family Chrysomelidae; genus Hermaeophaga; species Hermaeophaga mercurialis. The sequence continues at coordinate 17,235,876 of OX638362.1, read as the reverse complement.
CAACGACAACTAAGCTGGTGGTCCAGCTTAAAATCAAGAGGAGAAGAACAAGACAAACATGGAATGAAACTATAGCTACACCTTTCAGCTACTTCTCTACATTGGAGAATCATCAATTCAAGTACTCTGACATTTTAAGGAACTACTTGACTTGACTTGAAAACTAAATTACTTGGTGGCTTACTATTTGACTTATATATATATATTTTTTTTGAATACTTGACTTCAAGCTTGATGCTTGAAAAAGCGTCCCTGCATAAATAAAATGTCATGGCAACAGTGTACCCAGATTAGCATAATCAGGTATTTTCGTGATATTCTACTTTTATCAAGTTCAACTAAACCTACAGTTCTTGAAGACAAAAGAGAAGTTGATATTGATATTTTCAGAAACCCCCTTCCCCTCTGCAAAAGAACACAATAAAATATATTTTGTTTTTGTGCACTATTTAGCTAATGAAGGTATAGCAATATGCTACAGCAGCTTTTATATGTTATTTATTCGTTAGTTGACATTCATCGACTATTCTTTGCCTCAATTCCTGCAAGGTAAGTTGGTCGTCAAAAGTAAACACACGATTTGAGGTAACCCCAAAAAAATCTAAAGGGCTAAGGTCTAGAGAACGAGCAGCCCACTTTAGGGATCCTTTACATCCAATCTATTGATTTGGAAAATTCGCATTCAAAAAATCCCTAACCCGTGTATCATAGTAGGAAGGTAAAAACCAAACAGTGCAGGAATAATTCAGTTATTCAGTAGATTTAAATACTGCTTATTCAAACATTCAACTTTTGTGGATGTTGGATATGGGCTTCATGTATCCAATGAGGATTCTTATTTGACCAATATCTTGAACCAATTGTATCTTATAATGATGGTATTTATCTCTATAACATCTCTACAGAACGTCGACTTATTTTATGGTTTTGTGCCAAATTTGTGGTAAAAGTTTGAGGTAATTCGTTTAATTCAAAGGCAATGTTTAGTCTAATTGCTGCTTTCGTTAGGGTCCGTGGTCTTCCAGTTTTTGGCAAGTTTTTGACCATCCCAGTTGTATTAAAATATATAGGTTTATTAATCACTGAACGTGATGCAGGATTTTTTTCAGTATACAGAGCATTAAAAATATGACATAGTTTTTTATGAGTTCTAACACAATCGCTAAATAGACCCAGTATGTATGAATTCGAAAGAACAAGATCTAGTAAAATCTGCAAAAATATACAGGGTGTTCCATTTAAATATAATAATTTGAGGGTTTTTCCGATTAAACTGGAAGAACATTAATAAAAAAAAAATCGCATCAGATGCATTATGCCTCATTACATTTTTTGCGAACTTTCATAAATATCGAACTTCTTGTTTTAAAGATATTTTATTGGTTCCATACTTTATTCCAACTCTGTAGATGGGTTACCCAGTGTTGTTGTTTCTTATATGACAATGTTCTGAGTTTGCTGAGTTCGAATCGATGATAGGAGAGCAAGTTATTAGTACCTAAATAATACAACAAAGATAAAGACCACCAATATTTAAACATCCGAAAAGCAGTTGATAACGAAAAAACAATTTTGTGAGACAATTTTAACTAAATAAATAAATGTTAAAAAATATTATTATTATTAATATTATTATTATTGTTGTTGTTTATTATAATAGCCCTTTTCTTTTCACAAACTAGGGTTTTGAGATCAAAGCTATTAAGTTGTAATGAAATTTAATCTACGAAATGTTGTAATTTCAAAATGAGGAAAAAATGGTATTTTAATATATTTCAATTAACTTAAACATTTCGAAATATCAATACGATAATAATAAGAAAAGTGGTTTGTTCATTATATGAGTAACCTAAACTTCTAGAATACTATTCTTAATAATTAGAAAATAATAAACACATAATAAATACATTAAAATAGAAAAATAATTTGATGAATCTGTTAATTTCTCACGTTGGAAATTCCATGCTAATTTAAAAATAACTATTAGAATTACCCTGAAAAAAAAACATGTGAAGTACATTAATTACAATGAGATTTCGATTTATTATCCAGAAGACCTTTAATTTTTTTCTTGACCATCGTTTATCACCAAAAAAGTCAATATTACGCAATTGGTCTCGATTTAAAACAACCTCTAGTATTTTATGAGATTACTTCTATTAAGAGAGACTTTTAAGGCTTTATTAGTTGACAAATTGCCATTCGAAGAAGATCTGGGTTAGGAATTTTTACCGGAGAATTAAGTGAGCTGTTAGGCCTTATTTGTACGCTGGTTATATCGGACGAAGTGGTGACTCACGGCTCCAAGGAATTTTCGTATTAGGACTGCATATTATTTTTACAAAATGATTGCTCACCTAACAAAATATATTTATAATTCATTTTTAATCAGCAATTTGTAACTGAGAGGTTAGTTAAATCCACGAGATGGCGCAACTGTACGAAACTGTAACAAATTGAGAAATTCTTTTAAACAATGACGACAAACATTTTATTGTGGTTACATTTATTTACAATCTGATAAATTTTGTGTTTTTAATATTACCAATTTTCATTTTCATGTTTATGAAAATAAAGAAATTATGTTCCTTCATTTCTAATGAAATTAGTAGAAACTTATGTCCCCACAAATAAAAATCAAGAAACTGATTTTTTAACTATTTCTATCTTTCCCACTTAGAGGAGCGACAACTTGTATAAAAAAAAATATAATATTTACCTTTACCGTATAATGAATCGAATACGTCATTGATGACGTGAATAATTTTAATTTTGTAAAATAAGATGGTCTCTATTTTGAAATATAATTTGTATGTTTAATATAAAATTAAGACAATGACGTTGGATTATCGAATAAATTTAATATGCCGTTTAATTAAAGTTCTAGCTATTAAAAATTATTGCTTACAGAAAATGAAAGTGCGCTTTCCGGTTATGATTGGTTCCACCGACGCATTTTTATGTTATAAACAATTTGAAAAAAGCCGCTAACTGTGCCTAGGATAATTTTAATCGTATTACGCAAAATCAAGTGGATACATTTCCATGATTCGTGCCAAAAATGTGTAGCATCGTCACATATTTCGTCATGATTATGCTCAAATAGACGACGAGATCATTTACTTTGAAAAGAATGAAGTAAATTGAAAATTCTATATAATTATAGATATGAAATTATTACCTTAATAAAAATGTATTTAATTTTTCAGTTAATATTTTTTAGTAGGTAGACCTGATATACACTTTAAAAATGATAAGAACTGTGGTGCAGAATTCCTGAATAAAATTTTAATAGTGTAAATCAGATTTTAGTGACCTAATGAGAACTAAAGGGAACTCAAATATTGAACTGCTTACTTGAGAGTCAAACTTCAGAAATTGTCAGAATGACTAAGTCAACCACAAAAACATTATTGCATTTACTAAAAGATTTTAAATCTGCACAATATTCCACAGAAATTGATTTCATTCAACAATGCATAAACAACAACAAATTTTCTTCGGAAGATGTTATTATAGATCATTTTTTGCAGTTAACACAGTGCGAAGATTTTTTAAAAAATATTGCCAAAGATTTTATAAAGCGCCACAACTTGCTCAAAGTTAATGAAGAAAATGTAAAAATAATGATATTCTTTCTAATATTCGTTTTGGATTCAAAAAATGCCAAAGAAATAGTAGAAGACCCTGTTTATTACACGATACCTCTATTAGAGTTTCTCTGCTTAGAAGAAAAGTATCCTATTATAGCAAAATGGGCAGTGCAATATTTCGATAATGATTTTGTAATCCATAATATTTTAGAGCCACTTTTAGGTAGAGTAGGGGCCTTTAAAGCTCTGTCAAGGTTAGTAAATTAAATAAAAAAAGACTTAGTGCACTCACTTTACCTTAAAATTTCAAACTAGGTACATTGAACAAGAAAAGGAGCGACAACATCCTAGTTTCCAGTTAACAGTTCCCAAACCATTTAAGCTGTCAGGACCTTGTGTCCCTCCACCACCTCCGACCAATACACCCGATAACCAAAAATCTGTAATAATACAAATGTCCACGAAAAGCCGCGTGGTAACTTTTGACATGATACAGAAAAAGCTTGACAAAGAGCATAAAATCCATGTTACTGAAGCTATGATATTGTTGGAAAAGGCTAATGCAACGAGAGTCCCAAAAGGATCGAATGTGAAGGTACAAAGTTCGTTGGATACTTCACAACTAACTTCGACGTATACGCATATCAAACGTATTAAACCAAAGAAAGCACCACCTCAAAAAGATGTAGAAATAAAAGGAAACACGACCACAACCCTTCGGGAAGCAGCTCTTCTTATAAAAGAACAAGAAGAACAAGTTAATAAAATTGAAAATATACTGAAAGGTGGCTACAGTACTCATCGTATTGAAGAATTAATCGCTGAAGAGAGGAAGGAAAATGCCAAAAAGGCCTGGCAAGATATCCAAAGAAAACATCTTCAAGGCCTTCTAACTTTTGAAGAATCGATTTTAGCCAAGAAAAAACTCTTGGAAGAAAATAGGGCAAAATTCTTAGAAGCGCAAGCCGAAAAAATAGATCTTCAACAGAAACTGGAGGAGTTTAAAGAAAGAGAACAAGAAAAAGTTAAAGCACAGGTTAGATTTTCATGTTAATGTGATCGTGGCATAAATTTACCTGGATGTAAATATTAAGATAATATTGGTATACATACACTATAATGTTAATTTGCTTACGAGTATTAACAAATATTTATTCAATTCTATTTTTAACTAATTTCCTTAGGTGGAAAAGAGCCATAAAGAAAGAGAAGAAGCCAAAGAACTAGAGAAAAAATTCTTCGATAAGAAAATAGAAGAAGCTAGGGTACAGCAATATGAATTAAAAGAACTGTTGAAAAAACGAGAACAAGAGAAAGCTGAAGAACTAGCCAAAAAAATAGAATTGATACAAGAGATCAAGAACCTTCATGAAATTAATTCTAAAATGGCGGAAGCTAGGTAATTTATAAAAAGTTCGGTTCTTGTTACTTAAAAAGCTCATATTTTTAGGAAAGAGTTTGATCCTACAGAAACTTCAAATTTGGGATTGGTGTCTGAAATGTCAATAGCTGAGTTGCGGGAGCGTCTTGGAATAGAGAAAATGAAGATGGAGGATGAATTGAAAGAGAAGCGCCAGAAGATACAAAATCAGAAGCGACAGCAACAAGAAATGATCGAACGTTATAAAGAGTTCGTTGCCAATACTCGAAAAGCTCCGAAACTGGTAATCGGATCAGGTTACAAACCTCCTGTGTTGGAGGAAAATGACGAGCTGCTGGCACTTAGGAAGCAGCTCGAGGAAAAAAGAAGCTTAAGATTTAAAATGTGAATGTGGATATTTAATAAAGTTTCTATTGGAATAATTGTAGTTTTACTTAAATTTTGTCTTGAATCAGATTCCAAAAATCCGTGCGTTCCATAGAGTAATCCTCGCCGCACTAGAAATCTTTAAAAAATATTAGCAACCATTAAAATAGTTTTTAATGTACTTATTTGTTGTTTGTAGGTAAATGGAGGTTCACCAGCCGAAAGAGCAGGACTTATAGCAGGCGATTCAGTAATTAAAATAAATAATATAGATGTTTATAATTTAAGGCACAAGGATGCACAAGATGTTGTTGTAAGAGCTGGACACTCATTTGAAATGTCAATACAGAGGTAAGTAGGGTTTCTTATTCGTTTTCTACTTCTTGCTTTCCATTTTACTGTTTTCTGTACTCTTTAGTCATCATGTTTTTTGTCTTCACTTTCAAGGCTATACTCGGTTAATGGCTCCTCTAATTATTTTCTCACTACTAGGCGGTTATTTCATAATTCTCACTATATTTCCTCCTGCTAATTATTCTTCTATTTCTTCATTTATTTTTAATCGTTTTTTAGAGCTTCTTGTTTTTATTTTTGCTGTTTCTAAAGCATGTGATTTTATTGTTTTATAAATTTTTTTATTTTTTATTAATCTTGTAAATTTTATTTCCTCTTTTAATTCTCTCTTTTCCAGTTTATCCAACTAACACTCTGAGATGTCATAAGTAAATACCATTACAGATTTGTATTTTTAGGTTATTGTTATCAGATATCGATCCTGTCTTTTTTTTTTGTCATCTTTCGTATATTTGAATTTTTTTCATTTATTTGAAATAGTAGAGTTCGGGTCTCTTTACCTTATCGTTTATATGCTTTCATCAATTTTTGTCTTGTGTTGGCTACTATTAAGATCCCAGCATAAGCTATTAACGGTTTTTTTTATAATAGAGTTTTTACTACTTAATTTTGCTGATCTTAGGATTCTTTCAATACTAGCTTAAAAAAAGAGAACATTTCGTATATTTTGGTTTAACTTCAATAAATTTGACGTGATTAATCCTTTATATCTTGCTTTATTCTTAGTATCTACTGTTTAAGTACATTTATTAAAGTTAAACATTTTTAATATTTTAAGGTCATTTACCATCCTTTCATCTGTTGACAGTCTTTTTTTGTTTCACCTTCTTGGTTTTGTATGATATCATTGTCTTTAAGATCTTCATCAGAGTTTAAATTTAATAATAATAAAATTAATAATATTCTTATATGTATGTTCCGTTGTTTTATGTTGTTAGTTGCTTTTATGCTTTTTATTAATCTGTACTCATTTTTATTTTTTCTATTTACCGTATTTGTTTTATTTCTTGCTGCTTTGTATTCGCTTCTTTCTATTTTTTTCTTTGTATTTATCCACTTCAGTATTTTTTTTCATTTGTTACTTTCTACAATGATTTAATTCTGTTGAATGTGTTGACCTAGACCTGTATCTAATAAAATTACTCAAGCAAACTTAAGAAATGGAGCATACCGAAGTATGAAGCACTTATTTCCAACCTATTTATTTCACTGGCAACAGTCTTCCAACCCATAAACCTTCTTCCAAATAAAATTCCGACCGACCTATTATCATCGAAATAATTGATCAGTTGCCCAAATTAATGAACAATTACTCTATTTATAACTTCTGTTGTTCATTTTAGAGGCGGTTCCACTTGGAAGCCTTCAGTCATCCCTACAGGTTCAGTACATTCACCAACTAATTTTAACAATGTCAGTCCTGTAACTAGGACTTCTTTGACTTCAAACAGAACTGATAATATCGGCAGTATCGGCACTGGACACAATTTGTCTGCGAAGCCGTTTAGCCCACAGGTAAGTCCATTCGAAATATTACTCTTATTAGTGAACATTTAATAAAATGAATTTCTTTGTTTTTTCAATAATATTACTTTTCGTTCTATCCAATGTAAAAAATAGTATAAAGTATTCCTATTACGTAATTGGCATTTACATTATTTTTACACAAGTGCAAGGTTTTATTCACATATCCAAAAATAAAAAATGCCATTATCTGAATGGTTTCAATCGTTGTAGTAAAATTTAAAAAACAATTGCGCAGTTGATTTTGGCACACAAAAGTTCATTATGTAAGACTTTTGGTAACAAATGATCTATTTGTTTTTGTTTTTAGTTCACTTTGCCAAAAAATATTTCAAAAGATACATTATACAATTATAAATATACAGGGTGGAAATCCTTGAAGATAGGGAAAAACTATTGAAATATGCCCCTTTCTTCAATTCTCAAGTAACTCAGTTAAGGAAGTCAAAATTAGTACTCTTTGATGATACTTTTTGGTAACCACATATAATCCATTTTGTATAAATACTTTTCGTAAGTTATTACTTAACAATAGATGTTGAAAATATTGGTGCATATGGTTCTTCTCTATCTTCAGTGCAAGTCATATATTTTGCAAGATTAAAAGAATGAGAAAAGCAATGTATTCCTACTCAATTATTCATTACCATATTTAGGCATTAGAAGCGTTTTAATTGATTCTGGTGTTAAATATAATTAAGAATTCACTAGATGAAAATTGGATAGAAAATGGCTATAAATAAAAAGAATGTATTTTTTCGGTGATTTATTTTGATTTTAGGTTAATGGTTCAGTAAACGGAGGTCCAAAATTAGTTAATAAACAATACAATACTCCTTTAAAATTATATTCCGAAGAAAGCATAGCAGAAACTCTGTCAGCCCAGACAGAAGTTCTTTCAACTGGAGCTTTAGGGTAAGAATTTACAAAATTTATGAAGAAATGTATTTAGCAAGTTTGATTTCTATTTAATCATTTTATTTTATTTAGAAAGTATTATTTGTATTTAATAAGAATTTTTTTTTAGTGTTAATTTCAAGAAAAACGAAAGAAATTACGACGCAACTAACAGTGAAGTTTTAAGGGCATTAAAGGAAGCCGAAAACGAACCAAATTATCAGGATCAAGGTAAAAAAAAGTTATAATTACCTAATATCTATTTTTTATTTTACTAATATATTTCATATTTCTATGTCATTATGTCACTTTTTATATACACATTATTTTACAGAGATTTCACCCAGCCTTATGGTCTATTCAAAAAAGTATTGTAGTCAATAAATTATGGAATTATCAAGTAAAAATAATATTTTCTAAATGTTTTCCTTTTAAAAATAAAAAAAGTTTTAATTGTATCTAGTTAAACCGTAAACCTATAAAGGTTCAAAAATACGGGTTATCTAAGATCAAATTTAAGTGTTATCAGTACATTTCCGTCAGATTTTTGGAAATTTTGGTAATTTGGATGGTTTCAATATGATAAAGGATATTTCAAAATTATCTTCTATTTGCCTTTGTTTTTCTATTTATACAATTATCAGTTTTATCGTTTTGCTTTTCCAATAAATATAATTTGTACCTATTTACTGTCGCTTTCAGAAAACTTTTAGTATGCAAGAGCATATAGTAATTTTTTTAAAGATGTTTCCACAAATATTTTCTATTTATTTATAATCAAAATGACTATACATACAGTATGATCCAAATGAAAGGAATACATTCATTATTTCGTAAATAGGCGATTTTAGGGGAAATTCTTGAAACCAGCCGATTTTTATTTTTAAATGGGAGCTGTGTCAGTTCACCTTTTTATTTTTGACGTCATCTCTGTGAGCGTGATGACGTCATCAATAAAAAATTTAAAGCGCCCATTTAAAAATAAAAATCGACGGGTTTCAGAATTTTCCCCTGAAATCGCCGATTTACGAAATAATGATTTTATTTGGACCATACTGTATATAAAGACATTAATTCTTCTTTGTTAAACTTTTTCCCTCAACTTCGTTTTATAATTTATGTTATATGAATAGACCTTAGGGTAATGAATATGGTGGTAAACATATTTTTATTTAAATATTTTTCTGACTACATGTTAAGTTACATGAATTAATAATAAAAACTCTTATAAGATGTATTTAAACAACACTGCAATATACTTCTTCCTATTCAATTTACAACTACTAATCTTGTAATTTCTTACTCTTTACTTTCTCAAATATTCACTGGCGTTTATTGATCTAATTATTGACCTATCAACTCGATAAGATTTATTTAAATCATACTGCTTTTCCTTAACTATATTTTTCTATTCAATTTACCTGTATATAAACTTGTAATTAGTAAAAATTTTAACTTTACTTATCTTTCTTTTAAACGTTTCAATTATTTAAATAAGCGATTATCCCTTCTTTTTACATTTTTTGTTTTACTTGCAGACCTATCAACCCGACGTTTCAAAAAAATCTATATAACATCAATATTACATTCTCAAATGTCTTGTTTCCGTAAACACCTTTAAATAATTCAGATTTCAATTTATATTTTAAAGTCTTTGTGACTTGTATGTTACGATTAATTTTCTTTAACTTTAAGTAGTACAATGCATTTCTCTTTTGACATTTTATTGTTTCGTTTCCCAGTGTATTTTTACTATCTTCTAAGGGTTTGTTTTCATAAAAGTTATAATTATTTTTACGATTTCGTAGAAAGTAAAAATACGAAATTTTGGAATTTGCTGGGAAGACATTCTTTTACAATAGCCGTAATTTGAGTTTATTCTTACTACTTCCTGAATTTCGTAACTTAATAAAAATTTAAAAACACTCTTTAGTAAAAGTATTGCATATTTTGCGTAATAATTTGTTATTCTTTACTTATTTGTTCATTTTTTACAGACAAAATATAATATCTAGGACATTTTATAAGGATTTATAAAAAATAGATAGTAAATTTATAAATAAAAGAGCGACCAACACTAGTATTTATTATTGGATGATACTAATACTAATATATAAAGTGTCACAAATTTATACATATGTACATTTTACAGGGTAACTTGGAAATAAGAGACTCTAGAAAAAAAGGAGTCAAGATATTATGACTTATTTTTTGTTAAACAAACAATGGTCAAAATAGAACTTCAATAGGTTATTTAGTTTTCAAGATACAGGGCGATTTTCGAAAATGATAAAAATTACAAGGTTGTATAACTTGTTTATTAAGAAAAGTATTGAAAAATATTCGAGGAACTTTTGACAGATATACAAAAGTAGAGTTCAGTGGGAATATTTTTTTGAGGGATTCCATTAGACAAATAATATAAACTTGTTTTTTTTATGGAACACTCTGTATATGTTGACTATTTTAGTTACCACTTTTAATCTACTTTCACCTAATATAAAATGTTATATTTCCAAATTACAAAAGCTGCTATTACAGAGTAATTACATTTTTCATTGATATTATTTTACAATTAGACACTTTTAAAACGGAACACTTTGTAATATATAATAACATTTTATTTGGAAAATACTGGATCATGACAAACTTTAAATTACAAAAGTAACAGCGATAACTGTCAAATTAATAATGACGCCATGAACAGCAAAAAAGAACAAATTAAAAGTCTTCTCAGCATTAATTTAGTGAAAATTATAGCAAATGTTCAAAATATCTTCCATTCTCATTCATACCGAGCGGGAGTACGTGGATTCTTGAGATAGAAATGTTGGCGAATATCAAACATACTGGGTTAATTGGTCCATAGTTTTAATAAAGGCAATTGGCACTTGCAAATGAAAATAAACCGAACTCCTTCTAAATTGTTTATTCAGGAGAGGATACTGATATTAACAATAAAATATGGAAAAACATAATAATAACTAGCTTAATGAATCTAATGATACATCGAATATTAACCCTCACCGAGTTAATTTGCTTTGTCCAGACGAAAGGCTCTCATTGCCTAATGGTGGTAACACTTTTTATTCATGACTCTTTCGGATTATTATCTTTGGCTTTACAAATCTAACAATATCCTCTGCCCTGAAGGATTTATTGGGGTTACAATTACAATAAAAGAAGCATGTTTTCATAGATTTATTTCGGCATCCGTCCGAATTCGGCATCTGAGCCTACCATGTACACTAAGTAGACTCACTTGGATGATACAATTGAATGCGTGTTACGTCACAAAAGAGCATATTGTTTCGTTGCTTGGTAGTTCACTATAAATGTTCTTGCCTTTTTGTTTTCACAAGTGGAAGCAATTCTGAAAGTTTTACAGGTCGTCTTGCTTTTACACCAGCTTCCTTAAGCCGTACCATAAACCTTCGTAAATTCTTTCCAGTTGCTTCTTGTAGATATTTACTAAGCTTAGAAGCGGTTGCAGCACGTTTTCTTTAGGCCAAAATCTATAGTAAACGATCTCCTCGTGCACTTGTGCATCTGGGTCATCTAATGAATGTGCCAGTTTTTCTATGTCGTTTAAGAATACTGGAAATCGTAGATTGGTGCATATGCAAACTTTTTGATATTGCTATTAGTTTGTCACATAATTTATACTCTTAGGTAGTGGTTTATTTTTAAATTATTTTCTTGGAATTTGACCTAATTTGGTCCTTGGAAATAAAAGAGAATGGGAAAAAACCAATAACAATTTATTTATGTATAAAAACAACTAATTGAAAATATCAATGCAACCAACATTTTTAAATCGCTGGGATAGGCACTATGACTTCTCGAACTCTCCCAAACGTGACCCCTCAATCCTCTTTCATTTTCAAACAAAGAAAAACCCCATTGGGGTTTGATTTTGATGATTCTAATAAAAATATGTATTTATTATCCCATCGCGACTTTGACCCACAACTTTTGCAGACATAATATTAAACAGTAAGTGTTGTAATTTGGAAAATGTTAAATAAAAAATAAGTTTTAGGTACAGGGCAATATTTAAGTAAATCCCTGTATATAATATCGTAGTAATACAATGCACGTAGCAGTGCTAATACATTATTATTCACTTGGTTTACAACTGAAAGTGATAATCTAACATACTTTTCAAATCAACGCAACAAGAAAAATAATGAAAATTGTTTGTCTTAAATTGATTGATGATAACAGTTTTTATTAGTAAAAGGAAATGTAGTTAATTAAGCGTTGCGACTAAACATTTTTATGTACAGTACTTTTTATTTAGCACTAAATATTAAAAATATGCAATACTCGTGAGTGCATAATTAAAACCATAATATATATTACTCAAAAATCAAAATATTCACCACCATATTCAATTGACACTAACCACTTTATACTCACTGTTAACCACCATAGAACCAGACTCAGGGGTAGTCACAGCTCCAAACAGTGGAATAGCAGGTTTGCGGCACGTACACGCTCCAGAAAATCGTCCACAGCCCTCCAACCCTCAATTGCCTCCCGGGCAGAATATTTGCGCTGATTGCGAACGTCTTATTGTGTGAGTAATCATTAATTTTTCAGCTTCAACAGTGCATTCACAATTTCTTATTATCAGATTTCTTATTTGATTTCTAATCTTCCTCAAAATCATGTTGTTTGTTGATTACTTAAAATAGTATTTACGATTAGTCGAGCTTATCTTTACATGTATGTCATTAATATTTGTTAATATAAATTACGTGCTCTTTATATGCGCCAATAGTTTTTGTCAATCCATTAATTATCATTTTACCTTACCTAAACTAAATTTAAAGAAAAAGTACAGTTTTAATTAAAATATCCTTTATTATTAAAGTTTGATGAAAAATCTAACCGAACCTTGCCAAAACTAAATATAAAGAAAAAGTACAGTTTTAATTAAAATATCCTTTATTATTAAAGTTTGATGAAAAATCTAACCGAACCTTGCCAAAACTAAATATAAAGAAAAAGTACAGTTTTAATTAAAAACTCCTTTATTATTAAAATTTGATGAAAAATCTAACCTAACCGGACCTAAACTAAACTTACCTAAACTAAATTTAAAGAAAAAGTACAGTTTTAGTTCGCTCAAAAAGAGGTTCTGAAACTCATCGAAGCACACTCTCTTAAATTGTTTATCGCCCATCATACAAGCTAAACTATAAATTATAAAAAACTTTTGAGTTTACAAGTTTAACGCTGTTCAAATAAAATCTCTGTAAAATTAAATTAGCTTAAGTTATGATTAGTGAAATAGCAAAACTTTGTGCGAACTATTCTGAAAATCACTCAAAGAACTCTATTAAAGAATTTGTCAAAAAAATCAATAATTTTATCAGTTATTTTATTCGATGAAAGTGATTTGTTTAAAACGTTAAGCACATTTTTGGTGAAATGAGACTGACAAATTTTTAAAGCAATGCTTGCAAATTTTGACATGAAAGAAAAACTAACTACACACAGTCGTTACCAATGTACAACTGATCCATTCATTAACATTTTTTTTGTATTCATATTAATAACGTCGCATGGGTAAACAATCTATTAGAAGCACCCTACAATAAATAATAAGAGATCTGATATTAAAATTGTGATGTTACTGAAGGTGTGGAGGTGGTTCAAAGAGGGCAAAGGAGAGGATTTTTTTTTATTTTTCGGAAAGCAGTTTTACCAACATAATTTTTGAGCCAAGTGTCCTTTTTCTCAGTTATTCGTCCCGATTACTATTCGACACAAAGCCACGCGATCGGTGGTCGAAAGTCCACGACCCCGAATCCGAACTTACCCGATCAGACCCGCACAGTCGCCGTAGGCACAACCGAAAAGGGGGAAGCCCCTAAACCCCCGCCAGAGGGTGCTACGATTTGCACTGATTGCGAGCGCGTCATAGTGTAAGTCAGGCACTAAATCGAATGCAAAAAGAGCGCGATATTTCATTTGAAAATATCTTTTCCTAATCAATGGAAGAATAGTTGTATTCCAAAGTTTTGCTCTAGAGACTATAGACTTTTTTTTGGATCTATAGTGTGTTGTTTTCTCTTATACCCATAATCCCCTATTATATTTCCCAAATTGATCAACTATTAATAAAAAGACCTATCTTTTTAAACTAATACGTTTTTTATCGTTACGTTATTAGGTCTGTTGTTTTATCTTTTTTGTTTTCACTCTTTTAAGTCTACCAAATTATTTTATTGTGAAAGGGATATACTTAAACTGTAAATAGGCGATTCAAAATATACCACATTTATTGGCTCTGGCGGTTTTTTTTAACCGAAATTCAGGGTGTTATATGAGGTTGACTCCCCAAAAAAAAGGAAGGGAAAGGAAGTTTCTACCACACATCTCTAACCCAGCATGACCAGCCACTTCCCAAAGAAGATGAGGTTAAGAGGTGTCTACTATCGTTATTTTCAGCAATTGGTAGAGAACAGTTCTTTAGCATAATATCATGGGACAGGATTTACTAATTTTGTTGGTAGATATTAGATATTGTTACGTATTGGGTTATTTTCGAATAAATAAAGATATGAAAATAACTAAATATAATTTTTAAGGGGGCTATTACCCATTACGTAACTTGGTTAATGGAAATTAAAGAGGCTGAGTAAAAACAATAACAATTTATTTATCTAATGAAAATAACTGAATTATATGGGCAACTTACACATTAAATTACTAATACACTTAATAGCAGGGATAGGCACTATCCACTTCTCGATCATCCGAGAACCCAAACTTGACTCCCGATCTTCTTTTATTTCGAGATTTTAAAGTAGAACATTAGATTTTTGGTTTAAGGTCGAGATTAATTAAAATCTGAAATCAAAGTAGAGATCTTGAAGTACAAGAAATTTTTTGCTTAAAAATCAGGAATCATATCAAGCTTAACGCTGATATTCAAATAAAAATATTTTGGCAAGATTAAATATAATCTGTTTTGAAATCAAGATTTATTTATCAAAATATCGACTTCAAAACCGAGATCTTAAAAAAATATAATTTTTAAACGTTTTTTCTTTAAAATCCAGATTTATTCAAATATTGACTCCAAAATCGAGATTCTTGAAAATCTCAATTTTAAAATCGAATTCTTAAAGAAAAACACGAATTTTTTTTAATATTCATGATAAGCTCAAGATTTCAGATTTAAAGTCCATGCATCGAAATATTGACTTCAAAAAGTCGAGATATATAAAGTAAAATACGAGGATTTTGTAATCGAGATCTGGAGGTAAAATTCAAAAACTCAACAAAACCTCGATATTAAAATTTAGCATTAAAGCCAGTCGGGATATGAATAATCACTACTGGATTTGTATTCGATGACAGAGCTAAAAGAACTACTTATTTTGTTTTGCGTTTGGAAATTTTAAGTTTGTTTTGTACAGTTCATTCAGTGAGTATCTCTAGACATAAATTTGTTGTTCTTTCAAATGCTGCTATACTATCTGCGTGTATGGAAGTTGCAACTCCATCTGTGTATCCAATAGCTCTTATATTATCCGGCCAATCTTCCTTTAAAAGTAAATTCACAACAATGTTCTAAAGGAATGGGTCTAACACTGACCCCAGTTATGACCCTGAAGAAATCAAAATCTATGAAACATCGTGTATCTCGGTTACAAAGACTGCGAGAGCCAATAAATCCCTTTCCCAATGAAACATTAGATATAAAACATTAAACTTAAAATAATAGTTAAATATTTTTTTAAATGATAGTATCGCAATCTTTTTGTGTAAATAATTGTCTTAAAGCACAATGTCTAGATGTCTTCCGTGTTTTTATTCTCGTTTCTCTGTTTCTGTAGTTATTTCGTAGATTATACTTGTAGGTAGGTTTTTGTTAGTTGCGTGGTGAAAACTAAGATACGTATATTTGCAATAAACATACAAATGCAACTTTTTAAGTTTACAATATATATATCACTTTGTATATACATTAGGGAAGTTTATATTGCATCAAATACACGTACGTATTTACGTACAAAATATTTTTCTCACAGTTTAATTTAAGCAAAAAAGTATTCACGTAAAGACAATATTCCAAAATCTTATTTGTTCTAAATTTTTATTACATCAATATAATATTAATATCTGGGTATCTTTATATTAAATATAAATTAATAATTAATATTTTCTCTCTTTACCGTCCTTGGTTACATTGTGGTCACGTATTTAGGTTAATATAAAAGTGCTATAAGGTAATACCTAACTTAACATAAAGGATACGTACCATATGAAATTAAAATGGGTGGGAATAATTTTTTAAGATACGTTACGTTAAGTTTATTTACAGCAGTTACAAATTATGCTTGAACGTTTGTACCGTATATTGAGTATCTATTCAGTTATGTTACGTTCTGTTACGGTGTTTTTAACGATGGAACGTTCAAAATAAAAGCTGCACTATTTTTACAGCTTTTCGACTATTTATTTATCCTACGGATATAAATGCACACTCAATATTTGCTATCTATCAATATTGTTACGTTAATATTTTAAGTTACGTAATAATTATTTTATGATAATGCGTTTATATAAGAATAAATTGATGTACGCCGATAGGATATAATATTTTGAGTTTTATTTTGATTAATCGTTCGAATCTTACTTTCTCTTTTTATTGTAATTATTATACTAAGATATTTTTGTAAATACTTAGAATAACGTAACTTCATAGAATTTTTCTAAAGCATATTAAGCGTCTCTTTATCTTACGGACATAAAAACACATTTAATATTTGCTATTTTTCAATATTCTTATATGAAATTTCCTAGGTTATGTTAAGTTATGGTGGTTATATGTTAACGTATGAAGTTGTAAAATGAAAATTGAAATTTTTCTGCCGCATATTAAGTGTTTTATTACATTAGAAAATACATATTTAATATATGCTATCTTTTAATATTCGTACGTGACATTTTTTAAGTTACGTTACATTAAGTTAAGACTTAAAATGATAAATAAGTATTTAACGTTCCACAAATAATATAACAAAAAATTCTGTAGCATATATAGTTTTCCTTTACCTCGGTTATAAATATAAACTTAATATTTGCTATCTACGAATATTCTTTAATTTTAAGTTACGTTAAGATATGGCGGTCATAAATTAGTTATTAACATTCATATTATACGTTAAGTTTTCATTAAGTTGCTTTTTCTCCCTTAGGGCGGTTATAAATTGCGCTTTAGGTTAAATGTTCATAACTCAAGTATCCATTAAGTCAAGTTACGTTACGATACGTTAATTAGTTATAAATTCGCAGCCGTTTGTTCGTATAACGTGAATTTGATAGTTCTTGAGCTGCCCAAGCATAATCTCTCAAATATACGTTAACGTTTGTGTATTTGGTACAACTTAAACATCCTATTATTTCGATATAAAATGTTTTTTAGTTTTTTGAGACAAATAATCTTTAAAGTTGTATATGGTGGTATATTATTTTGCATGACGAAATGTTAATTTATGTTTATTCCTATAGTAGTTATACTTTCTTAGTATATGTGTTTTATATTTGGACAATTATCTTCTTTTTCCTTTAAATATGCATGTCAATCTGGCATATTTTTTTGTTTATTTTACCTCTCCACTTTTGCACCGATGCATGTTTTTCAGAAATTATCACAAGATATTTCAATAACAGTAATAATTAATAATTTAATCTATTTATAAGAATATCTTATGATGGTTTTCCAAATTTTTCCTTTATGTTATCGTATTTGCATGAATGATCATTACTTCATCAATTGCTGAATTATTTTTTCAGTGGCGTATTCGTAAGGATAAAGGACAAAAATTTGCATGTGGAGTGTTTCAAATGTTCAACTTGTGGTACTTCGCTGAAGAACGTTGGGTAAGTTTGCAAGAAAACTTGAAATGGTATAAGTATTCTATTTTATGTCAAATTTGACGAATTTTCTTAATGCTACTGCAAAACTTGCTGAAGAAGAACCTATTCTGAACGTTATCAAAAATAATCCCATTACTAGCTTACGAAGACAATCTAATCTCGTCCATGTTAGTCGAATGAAAACACTACACAATATTAGTTTGTACCCATATCAACTGCATTTTGCTCAAAATTCTCAATCTGCAGACTATGCAGTGCGTGTTGAATTTTGTCAGTGGTTGATTGCACATTCATAGAATTGTGGACAAAATCTGTTTACGGATGAAACCAGAATAGCACACTTATGGACACTTGAAAAACCTTTTAAAACTATGGAAATGCATTTTTCAACATCGCTTTTTGGTGTGATTTTCTTAATAACCAACTTATTGGGCATTTCGTATATCAAGAATATTTAGGATCCGAGCATTTTCGAAAACGAGTTGTCCGGATTATTGCAGGACATTCCATTTCAGAACTGGGTTAACATGTTTCAACACGATTTCAGAGACAATCTAAATAACAACTTTGGTAACCAGTAAATTGGAAGAGAAGGTTCAGTTCTCTGGCCTCCGAGGTGACCGCCTAATACCTCTCGACTACTATCTTCGGGGACGCATGAAAAGTTTAGTGCATTCGATAAAATCACAAACTAGATATTAAAGAAATTATGGTTACAGTTGCTTCCATTGGAGATGAACCAAATACTTTTCAGAGCCACCTACATCTAAAATTATTAGAAGAGCAAGAAAATGTTATGAAGCAACGGGCATAATATTTTGAACAAAACGAGATTAAATTTCTCTTATTATTAAAAAATATGTTAATTAATAAAATATTACATATCTTTATTTAGTACGGTTTAATATTGATGATTCCTACTATTGAGTTTTGGGTAAAAACACATTTTCGACTTAAAATAATTCAAGCAAAATGCTCTTAAACTATGTACAAAAATAAAAAACGAAAACGTATTTTAAAATTGTGTAACAATATCGAAAACAATTGCTGTATTTATTTTGCTTTTGTTATTTACAGATATTACAATATTAACAATAAACTATATTGTGACGTACACGCAAAATCTGCAGCTCTTAAGAGTCAGGCTAATCCTAATTTGGTACCAATTACTGTCCCTCCGTAAGTATAATACCATTTTGTTTAAATCTGCATAACATAAAAAATAAAATCGCTAGATTGGACTATACATTGCATATTACATAAAACATTTACCATATATATATATATATATGGATAAATGGTAAATTATTAATTAAACTGTTACTTTATGAGTACTTTTTAAAGAGATTAATTCTATAGTAGAAGTAGAAAGATGTAGGCTGAAATCATATTTTCAAAATTTTAGAACATCATGAAAAGCTATTGGAATTAATGTAACATCCACAAATATTGTATTATTACAGCTACAAATTTTGTTGGGAGGATTTTCATTTAGTACTTTTCTATCTTTTCTATACTAATGTAGTATTTAAAATTAAAAAAATATTTAATACACTGTTCCACAAAAAACAGATTTTTGCCCAACTGCTTCTGACATAAAGAATTAATAAAGCTCTGAAATAAATAGATTGTTAATTTATAGATGTGGCCGAGCACCAGCACAAGCCATATCATCTGCTCTTGCTGGACATTCTTATCCAACTTCATCCCCATTGTCACCAAAGTTAAACACTGCTGGTTCACCTTATCAGGTAATTAAATATCAATAACAAATGTAAAAATAATAGTGAAAAATGAAAAACAATTAACATTAATGTAGACATTTTTGTTTTACATATCATTTAGAGGAAAATTTTCTAGGTTCCTAATTTGGTTTATTTATTTTTATTGACAATGTCTATATAACAAAAGAATTTGCTTTTTATGAACAATCTTTTCTTCCTTCTTTTTCTTTTAACTGCACTCTGTGACGTATGCATGTTACAATTTTAAATCTACATAGGCGTACCATAAAAAGATAAAAACGAAATTTTATAAAAAATAAATTTCCTTTACCACAAAAATATTTTTTGGAATGCCTATGAGAATTTAACTTCTTTGGATAATTTTAGGCTGAGGAATGCGAAGAAAATGTTGGTGTAGCGTCTTCGTTGCCAATTTTAGCACAATCTAACACTAATAATAACAATTTATTTAGCAATTCTGCTCCTCTTCCGTTCTCCAATTATTTGAATAAGGTGAGTTCCTAATAATGCACGTGCACTTTACACTATGCTATTACATTCAAACTCATTAGATGTAGAATCTTTATGTATCAGAAACTATTTTTTACAAATATAGTTTAATAGAAATACATTTAGATGCTGTAAAGTAGTTTTTATTCAACTAGTTTAAAAGAAGTCTCCATTAATATTACGGCATGAGTCCCACTGATGGATTAGTCTATTGATTCCCTGCTGGTAAAATTTTGCCACACTTTTCGGAACCATTCTGTAACAGCAATCTCTACCTCACCGTCAGAATTAAACCAGTCTCTTTTCAATGATTGTTTTAACTTTGATGTGTCAATTTTTACGTAATGTAGTTTACAGCTCTCTCACTTTTTGATCTGATGTTGCGATACGTGCAGCTAAAAATTAAATCCTTGCCATTCAACCAATGTCGTGTGAGAACTATAATCACCAAAATACAGCTTTTATTCTCTTAAAAATGTACATTGATGAAAGGAAAATTAAGAAATAAGTCCTTTTAGTCTCACAGTCTAAGCTTTTATTTTTTCATAGAAAAAAAAAGGGATAGAACTACCGGTTTCGTGGCTAAATGAGCCACATCTTCAAGTTCAAAATACAAATTTCTGTAATTCTAAAAATAACAGTCAACATAAAAAATAAGAATCTCATTATCTTACATTAAGAATAACCCTTTACTTACAAATCTATATAAAAACTAACTATTTTACATCAAACTATTTGTCATTTTTATTTTATATTATAGAAATTTGTATTTTGAACCTGAAGATGTGTACCATTTAGCCACGAAACCGGTAGTTCTTCCTTTTTTTCTATGAAAAAATAAAAGCTTAGAGTGTGAGACTAAAATGACTTATTTCTCCCAATTTTCCTTTCATTAATGTACACTCAGATATGGCAACAAAAACCCACTTTAAAAATTAACATTGTTTGCCACCCTTCAGGGGACAAAAACTGAATAACGGCACCCAGATTATCTTTGAACGGATTTTCTATGGCAGATGCCACTTTTTAATTCAGTCTCAAAACTTAAAAAAGGATAAACTTTAAATAATTTTGATAGATGAGCCACACAAACAAATAAATTCCGTGGCACTAGCGACGATATTGTGTCTGCGCTAATCAAATGTGTTTCGATTGAACTATCCAATTATAATGTCCAAATTAATTGATTGGAAACCTACTTAATTGGCTTATGTGAAAATTGGAAGAGGAAACCATACTTGTTAACGTGTAATTAACCAGAACTCATTTTAATAAAAACCATATTTTGAACAATGAGCCTAAGGGGTATTGGAACTAATTGTTTAGTAGAACTTAAAAGTTTCTGATACATTTGTCGTTTATGTGGATTCTAGGTTTAACTTATTTTTTTTCCTAGGCTACGAACTCTGGACCTAAGCCTTTTTCGAGTGTGAGTGCCCCACTCTCTCCTCATAATACTTTACCGAGAGCTGCGCCATTGTCTCCGGTTGGCCCCGCACCTGCGCCATCTTTTAATCATTCTTATACTCCTTCAGCTTACAGCCCATCTTCAGGTATGTATTTGTTTGTATTGATAATCAATCGTTGATGTAAATATAATTAGAATTATTTTATTTTTATTATCACAGTAGCGTGGATTACGCGAATTTTATAGTGTATACTTAATTTTATTTATTAAAATTTGCTTCTCAATATTTTTTTTCTCCCTAAATTCACCCCAACTTCTAGTCTGTAATATTAATGACTCAGTACCGTTTGTTGCAAATAATCACTATAATTTTTAGAAACGAGCTTTTATTGTTAAAGTTATACCTTAATTACCTTAATTTGAGAACTCTGTACCTATACTTTTTATTGTTTCTTAGGACGTTTCCCTTCCTATAATAAACCAGCTGGTGGTCTTTTTAAAGGTACCATTTAGCTTTTGACAGTACTTCAAAAAGTACTTTTTAACCTTTATTTTTTCGCTTATTTCTTTTTTTAGAAATAGATACTAAACTTCGAGCTTTGTAGATAAAATAGTATAACGAAAACTTTAAATATCTTGTATTTTTCAGCCCTCTCCTATAATTCAAAACCCAGACCTTTTTCCCTAATCCCAGAGTAAATTGAAATACCTAAGTTAATAATTCAGCTAACAGCTTTTAAATAATGCGCACTGTAGTTCAAAATTATCCTCAAAATAAGTACAAACTGTATCCATCAAATATTTTGATTTTGTATGTTATTTCTAGCAATTTCTTGCATATTGTTCATATAATAATAATTTTAAAAACTACAATAAAGTATATTAAAAGTTTGTACTTTAAAAAAATTATTATTAAATGAAAAAAGTACACTAGTTTCAACATGTGATAAACAAATTTTAAGACGAATAAATATTTAAAAAACTTAATTGCATTTAATAATATCTTTAATTTTTAACATAATTTGTTATAAAACTTGTGTTTTAAATATTTTTAAAATTAACTTTTTCCAAAATGACCGAGTAATCCTAGTTTAAAACCTCCAGACCTAACTCTCTAAAATTTTAGAGTTATACTATTTTATAATACCTACTTTAATCTTAATCAAACATCGATTACTAACTTATTTTTTTATTCCTGTTTACTTCTTAAACCTTCGTTTTTTATCCAAATGTTGTGGTGTGCTTGCTTAAAAACTAGTCCAGGTTGCTGAAAATATAATTTGACCTCCCCCTCAATTCCAATCCGAAGTACCAACCGCTTGTCCTCTTTTTTACCCTCCTCCTTCTCAAATAGAGCGAAAGCTTATAGAAAAAAGAAAAGAAAAGGAAGAGTTAAATAAAGAAGAGGAAGAGGACTGTTCAGAAATAGAAGAAATCAATGCTATGGCACGTTATATACCAAATATTTCATCAGAATTTATTAGCGGAAGGAGAAGCACTCAAGAAGTTACAGATACTTTGGTAGAAACATTAGAGACCCAGATTTTAGTAGACAATATTGTCAAAAATAGAATTATTCCACCTGTACCTCTTGTTGAACAAGACAAAGCTCATACTGACATTGAACAACATATATCATCTAAACTTGCTGAAAAAGAAAAACCCAATCCTGTGTCGTTACCAGACGATATTTGCAATAAAAGAAAAGCATAAAGACTCCGTCCGAATTTATACCAAGTGTTTCAGAAAGTCACAAACCAACCATAGATTTACCGATTCCTTTAAAATGGGAATCACCGCTTACTCAGGCTGTTAGAACAACTTCCCCGGATAAAGATACATTTGCTTGCATTCCTACAAAACATTCTTCTAGCGCTCTCGTTACTGCTCTATCAGTAGCACCTGCAGAACCATTTAAACCTGCTGTATCAAACGAACAACCAGTTCCTTTACCCGAAGAGACCATTCCTTATTTTCCACCAGAGAAACCAGTTTTGCCAGTAAATGAAGGCGATAAATCAGTCCCACCGATCAGAAAGAAGTTTGGACCTGCTGATAAGTTACTTGAAGATCTACCAAAACCTGAAGAAAAGTTATCAATGTTAGCAGCTCTTACCACTGCTCCAAATAGACCGTATTCTCCTTTTGTTGAAGCTAAACCGACGGAATCAAGTAATTAAGGAGAAACAGTTAAAACACCAAATTTGGATAGACCATTAAAACCCGATATTTTGCCAGCTTCTTTTGAGATGAATAAAAGAGATCCAGTACCACCAGGCTATTATGCTCCTTCAATGCTCTATAAAAAAACAGAAGAAGTTAGCAGTGAAGAACGATTAGAGGAAAGCAGTACTATTGAAACAACAGTAAGAAAAACAGTACAAAATTCTGAAGTTAAAGTAATTTATGATGAAGATAAAAGTCAACAACAAATGGCACCATTATTTCATGGTTTTTCTTGTTTGTTTCAAAATAAAGGTGATATTTCACAGTTTTCAGTTGATATACAAACTTCACCTTCTATTATAACACCTTCTCCTCCCAACCCTGTAATTAAAATGATTGAAAAACCAGGATATACTGAAACGGAAACTATTACAGAAGCTAAAAGTTCAAAACAGCAAATAACTAAAAAAGGGGAAGAAAAGAAAACTGTTCAATTAAAAGAAAAAGTATTGGTAAAGCCTCATCTTAAACAAGCAGAAGAGGTAATACCGATCAAAGCAATACCTGCTGTAGCCTTACACAAACCAACGCAACTTCCTCAGTATCAAGTTGAATTATGCGCTGAAGCAGAATCAGAATTACTCTTACTAGAAAAAAAGAGACAAGCCCAATTGCGACTGGAACAACAAAAGCAAGAAGTCAAACAAGAATCTGTTCCTCTAATTTCACAAAACGTCCAACCACCTGTTATTAAAATAGAAGTGGAAAATAAAGATAGAACTTTTATACCAGTAGCCGAAGATCGCCCGCCTAGTCATACCTTCTCTCCACGGCCGGGTTCCAATACTCCTAGTAAAATCGGTAGCAAACATCCACCAGTCTTGCCCTATTATCAAGCAAATCTGGTTCCTCAGCATATGACAGCGGCACATAGTAATATTTTTGATCCTAAAAGCCCTAATGTATCAAGATCACCCAGTCCTTTTCCAGCATCGGCTAAAGAACGTAGTCCTTCACCTTTACCTGGAGTTAAAAGCAATGTTAGAGCTGTCTCTCCAGCGCCTGGTCCACGAGAAAATCCTTTAAAATCTTCTCAACCTGAAAGTACTAGAATTGATCAAGCTAGAGAAAGCCTAACAAGCTATTTGCCTGAGTATAAGAGTAGAAGGGATATTCTTGAAGAAACACAAGGAATACATATAAAACAATCTTCAGAAGTGATCCCACAAATGTACACGTCTGTTGTTCAAATGCAAAATTATCCAGTTTATGAAATTCAAGAGCAGACAACTGCATTACAACAACGCTCTGATTTATTAGAATCAGAAAGATCCGAAAATAATGTTGTACAGCAAGGAGATACCTACATATCGACTTCAAGGCAAGAACAGTTAAGACAGGCACACTTGGAGCAAATGAAGCAGTCACAAAGTCAATCTGTAGAGCGATAGGCGGATGGTTTAAGTCAAATACAAAGAAAGAAGCTAATAACTGAAGAATACGAGCGCTCTCAAAGGGAATTGAATGTTCAAATTGAAAAAAATATTACCAGTAGCATTTTCAGGAGTAAATCAGCCTTCAGTAGAATATTCATCTAATAGAGGGCATGTCACGGATCCCCAAAGGATGTCTTCTAGTTTCTTAAAGTCTGGGTGCTCTCAAATAGAAAATTGTCTAAAAAAAAGAACACAATCTTTACTTGATCCCTCTCGACCCGCTAAGGCTGCTGGACCTGCAACTCAAATCTCACTTGCTGCTTCTGCTTTAAGCACGCTCGGCCTTAATCCTGATACCTCTAAAAAACCTAATATTTCCTCTGTTTCTTCCCAATCCAACGTAGGTGCTACTAGTGGACGTCAATCTGCCGGTGTCAAGGTAGCTCCTAGGCGTGGGCGCGGTATTTTAAATCCTGCTGCTATCGGAGGTGCTAGAGTTCCTCTATGTGGTAGCTGCAATATGCAAGTCAGGTAGTGATTGAGTGGTTTGTGAAATGTACTATTTGATGTTGTACTAGATATTTTAGCAAGAAAGCTGAATTGCGTGGAAATACATTTCTCTAAGTTGCTATTATAGTATTATTGATAAAACTGTTATTGTTGTATTAAAACATAATATTTATAGAGATTATATTTTCACCAAATATTCTAAGGGCTTTATTAGGGTACATGGTATTTACCTCAGGATTAGGTAGACCAAGATAGTTTGCATTATCTCTATAACAAAATAGTAGATGTGACTGTCATATAATGAAAAATACTCTTATTTTTTGTGTGTGTTTGTATCTTATTTTTTTATTTTTACTAATGTTTTTTTTTATTTTTGCATGCTTTCTAACTGTTTGGTCGTTTGTATTTATTTTAGAGCATGTCAGTGAATTGTGCCATGCCAAAGAAACTGAAAACCTTCTAGAATTGGATGAGATCAGTATGCAGATTCCAAGTCAGCCTCCTCCACCTCCACCTGTACCTGTATACAATCAGATAAATATTTCTATCCCCCATCAGAGTGTTTCACCACAATTAGATTCAATTGGTTCTAGTCCGAAGTCAGATTATTCGTCCTACTCCTCTTCTAGTGGCAAAAATGCTCATACAACTGAATCTACCAGAGAAACTAGGGAAAAAATATTAACAGAAATCAAAAGTTTAACTCCTAAACTAAAAAGTGTTCATTTATCCGATACTCAAAGCCCTAGAATGAATTATGTCGTCAGTAATGTTGAAAACAAAATCACCAACAACAATAAAAGAGTGACTTCAGAGCTTTTTGTACCGATAAATAATTATTCAGATTCCCCCCAAAGACTGGACCTTCCCGATCATTTAACTTTCTCTAATAAAAACGATCAACTTAAATTTTCTGATGACTCAGATTACCACAATCACCGATATTTCACCAATAAAATCGAACAACAGATGAAGTCTGAACGTTTGAGCAATACATCTGATCACTCAAATAAGGTGGCTGAGGGAAATGGAATTAGTAAAGTTTTTATAAACACTAGCGTCACAAAAGATGTTACAGGTAGTTCGGATACAGCTCCTATATGTTGGAAATGTAACCATGAGATAACTAGGTAAATACTGTATAAGTATAAAATATTGTCGTTGAATAAAACGAAAAATTGGATAATTCTCTGAAATATTATTGTCTATTATAATTTTCATCAAGGCTTATACTCAAAATTTGTGACTTTTAATTCAACTTAATTACATACGTTTTATTACTTCACTTCCACAAAATTATTCGATGAAATTGTTACGAGAAAGATAAACTTTTCATACATTTTAGTGTACGTTAAAATTTTTTAGAGGTCCATTTATAACTGCTCTGGGAAAAATTTGGTGCCCAAATCACTTCATTTGCTCCACTCCATCTTGTAGAAGACCGCTTCAGGATATTGGATTTGTAGAAGAACGTGGACAACTTTATTGCGAATACTGTTTTGAGCAATATCTTGCACCTCCTTGCTCCAAATGCGGTGGTAAAATTAAAGGCGTAAGAGAAAATGTTTGATTTTATGAAGCATCCAAATTTATGCAAATTTTATTATTTTTTAGGATTGTTTGAAAGCTATCGGCAAGAATTTCCATCCTGAATGCTTCAACTGCACGTACTGTGGAAAACTGTTTGGAAACTCACCATTCTTTTTGGAAGACGGTAGCCCATATTGTGAAGCTGGTAAGAAAAATATGTAAAACAGAAAAACGAAACGATATGATTGTTGTTTACTTTTCAGATTGGAATGAACTATTTACTACAAAATGCTTTGCTTGTGCATTCCCAATCGAAGCTGGAGATCGTTGGGTAGAGGCTCTTAGTAACAACTACCATAGTCAGTGCTTCAATTGTACGGTAAGTTATCAAATTTATAATCATTTTATACAGTTGGATTCTTTACTTATGAATTCGGACGAACCTGGCGATAGTTTCTGGTTGATTGTAACAATTTTGAAGTCCCGGTATGGAACCAAAGTACAACTTTGATCATTCTCAGGATAGTTTAGAAAATTGTGAGTGACTTTAATATTGTATTTGCCAGCATCGCCTCTAAGTAGGCAATTTATAAAAAAATATGTACGTTAATAGTTTTCGTTAATTGTTGCTTCTCATAATGTAGGTTTGGATTTTTTTTTCTACTGCAGAATGTATAATTTTAGAAGTTGGAAATATTGTATGAAACATGCTTTAGTTACAGCCTATTTTACTATGATCTATTTTTTTTAGATAACACTTTTGTGTTTAAAGTACTTGTTGGAGATTTTTTCGTTGATTGTTTATTTGTTTCAGATGTGTAAGAAAAACTTGGAAGGACAAAGCTTCTTTGCCAAAGGGGGACGTCCATTCTGCAAAAACCACGCCCGTTAATTGTCGCTAATGTTATTTTACCATACATGTTACCATTCTGCTTCAAACTGTTTAATATATTAATAGAAATTGCGAGCTTGGTGTTAAAAAAGAAAATCTATTTTTATTACTATTTAATTTTTGATGTAACACTTTTAATCTTTAGCTCATATCTGATGTACCTACTTTATTTATTTTTGTTTTTATTTATAGGTGTACAAAAAACAGATAGAACCAAAAATATTTATTTTATTTTAGGTTATGAAACTTGTAAATTGTGTTTATAGTTTAGTTATTATTTGGAAAAAAATACGAAAACTTAAGAGACTTATTTGTGTCATTGGTATTTTTTTTGAGTCATACAATTTTTGTGATTGTGCCATTTATTTTATGTATTGGACTGTTTGTCTGTAGCACCTTCTATAAATAAATATAGATAATTTAATTAGCTGTTCACTGATTTTAAATAATTCTCGTTAAACAAGGAAAATTAATTTATTTTATTGATACTCCCGATACTATAACCCAAATTATTTATGCCCCACTGGGAACCTTTTTATTTTAAATGAGGAAAGTTTATAAATATACATTACACAACTAAAGAGTTTGAACATTTTTTTCTCTTTTCAATAAGGTAATCAATTTAGGTATTGAAACACATCTTATTAAAAATTAAAAGTACATTCACCCTTAAAATGTGTCAAAACTAGAGATCCTGTATAGAAAGTACGGAAAATTATATGATTAAAAAAACTAATGCTTGCTTAAGTATGGATTTATATTTTTAGTTTTGAAGATAACAATATAAGCAAGAATTTGCATTACCTTAGCATGGATGGAGTCATAGTACTTTTTAAAAACATTCTATATTGAAAAACCAATTAATCAATTGGAATTCGAAGCTGTAGTAACATAAGCAAAACCTGAAATATTATTTTCGTATACAGATTTTCTTAAATAAATCACATTCAGTATTTAACTTTTTAAAAAATACAATTATTAATTAATTAATTCGTTGATAACGGTAACCTAGAAAATTATAAAACGAACATGGTTCAGTTTTCATAGATTCCGTATTGTATTTACTCTGAATACTGAAAATGATAAATATAATATGATAAAAGCGTCGATACTTTTGTAGAATTACATAAAACTTATTTGGCATTGCGTAGGCAGTTCAAAGGCAGGAAAACACGGCAAATTTTTGAAGAAGTTAAAGAGGAGGAATCCAAATATCTCCTGTTGTTTCAGTTTCAGTTTGCAGAAATTCACTTAACTGACTTTCTGATGCCATCGGATGCCGCTTTGCTATTTCTTTGGCTTTCTTTGTGAATTTTATCACCTAAAACAAGTAAATATTGCAGCTACGCTAACAGAGAGTTTTTTAGAAAATTATTCTCCTATTTGTAGTTGGTTCTTTTCTTAATTTATCCAACATAAATTATTATATTTTGCATAAAAATATATAATTCTCAAATCTAAACAATACTATATAAGATTTTTTTATTTCAACTCTCGACAATATCAGTTGTTTTTTAATTTTTACCTTGTAAACCATACTTTTCACTTGCCCATTGTAATTGTTGCTATTTTTAGCAGGTACTTCTAAGGAAAACGGCCAAATTCTGATCCAACCCCCTTCTCTAGGTTTTGGATAGTTCCAATCCCTTCCATTACCCCATGGTTTCGATTCGGATTTTCTGTAATCATCACAGACCTAAAAAAAATTAAATCACTTTATAAAATGTTTAAATAATTATCGTGTAGTTCCGTAACTTAAAGTAAATTGGTTTCTTTGTTAAAGCATGTTTATCCTAATTTTAAAACAGGTAAATTGTAATTATTTTTTGATTTTCATTTCCATTTTTTTAATTCTTTATTCTTTATCCTCGAGGAAGATTTAAAAGGAAATTAAAATTTTGGCATAGTAGGAAATTCGTTGTTTTTTAGCCATAAAATATTGGTTGATAACATAATCGCCGGTAGCGGTTCTGGCTACAAATTGAAACATTTTTATGGTTATTTAAAATCTAGCGTGAGATCTTCCAGAACTAATTCGCTACACTTATTTTAAAAGTAGATGCCCGAATTTGTTCGGTCACATCACTGCATACATTATTAACGATAAATTCTGAAGAACCAAAACAAATATGAAACATCGTCATTTTTTTAGTTGAAATTGAAGTTATCTCGCTCTTTTCTAGTTCCTATTTGTTATACAATAATACTGCAATTGTTGTATGATAGTTTGTTTTTGCTTACTGTTTTTGTTGATCCACTGTGTATAGGTGAGGCTACAGGTCGAACATCTACATGAACTTTTGGCAAGGTTATGTAAGTCTCTGGAATAAAAAGTATTAAAAGTAATTCGAACGCGTTTACTAGTAACCGTAAAGGAGTGCAAGCAATTTTCTTAAAGTTTAGTGCTAGCTAGTAAAATCTTTGAGATGTAGGTTTTTATATAAATAAATACTAATACTACTAGTTCCATGAAAGAGCATATAGATCCGACTCTGCCATCGGTACCACAACGAATATTTCTGTTCTTAGGTATCGATAAATTTTGAAGTTGTCCAAGAATATAGGAAGTTTCTTTCTCCACTCTACATCTTTCACAGTCTAAGTTCGCTACAGCGCCAAATAGGGTTAGGCACCTTTGAAGTCTGAAGTGATTTCAAAGAATTCCAATGAATAGCTTTATTGTTCTCTTGATTTATCCTGCAACCACATGGGATCAATGCAAATAATTGAATGCTTGACATGCCTTCATCTCGTACTTGCTTCTCAAGACCAATAAAAGCGAAGTTACTGTGGCCCAATACCCAGAAACAGTGCTAAAGTAGTTGAGGCGACTAACGTAAAAGTAGACAAACTATAACAACAGTCTGGTAACTTTTTTTGACTATTTAGAATTGTCCGTGCACAGAAATTGGTCTGGTATATACCACCAAGTAAATATGTGAAGTCAACATCCAAATTTTTATTAAAATAAATAAAAATCATCTCAATTATTTAAGAGCTTCGCGTGACCATTCTAGTAGTATCAAAATATTATATTTGTTTAAATTATATAAATATTAAATGAATTTAAAAATTACTTTGAATATTGGCAGATGTAGCTCTACTTCTAACTCTTACACCAGAGGTACCCCTGCTATGGGCTGACATTTTTTTCTGTTTTCTTCTCCATCTACCAGCAGCATTCACAACCGAAAGAGTGTTAATTAGAGCTCTTGTATTTTCCCGATCTTCGCTAAAACCACCAAACAAACACTATGTATTTCATGTAAAAAAATTTTTTGTTTACATAAAATAGTTAACGGGAGTTAATCGTTTATTTATTTAAACATTAAAGTATATGAGTATATGAATACTCTTGGATAAATATTTCCGTATCATGATTAAAAGTACACTAGCAACAATTATTCAATTAAATGCACCTAGTAAACTCACTTAATATTTTCTTCGGATTCATCAGAGAATATATCAAAAACAGAGAGACCTGTATTATATAATGGCAACCCCAATAAATCAAACATATCATGTAACATTGGTTTCTTCACTAGCCTATCAGCATCGCAATCGTTACTAAGTGCTGGGCTTAAATTGACCTAAAACATTTAATCCCAAAATATATTTCAATTAATTAAAAAATAACCTAGACTTTACCTCTAATAACCAAGGTCTCAAAGAACTGTCAATTAAAACGTCAAATCCGAAGAACTCAAAACAATTTACTGTTGGAGGAATCTGACTAACGTGACTTAAAACCGTGAGGATCACTAGTGACGTAATTCGTTGCCATAGTAACCAATCGGAGATACCGGCTTGTTGAAAATATCGCCTCAATTGGCGTAGGCTCCACTTGCAGCCTAAAATAAATATTTACACTACAGTTAATTATAATACTAATTTTGGATGGTTTATTTACCTGATCCCACCCTGTCTTTCATTTCAGTGTATCCAGGCCCTAATTTGTTGATGGAAGAGTTAGTCAAATGTCTGAAGGGGTTTCTGAGATCATTGAGGCTGAATTTATCGGTGCCGAAACGTGCTAAGCCTTCTCTATACATGTATACAGTTACAGGGTGGTATGAGGGGATGCACACGTAGAGCCTGAGATCAAATTTGTAGCCCCCTATTAGAAGCGGTTTTTCAATGTATCGTTGGACTATCGTGTTAGAGTCGTAATTTAATTCGCTCAATTTCTAAAAAAAAAGTAATCATAAATCATAAAATTACCGTTAAAAATAATCGAAGACTTAATTTAGGGATAATAAGTTTAGTTTGGTAAAAAGTCCCTAAAAAGTAATAAATACCCTGAATAGGAATATTCCACGACCCTGACTTTGGGCCACTGGCTTGCATATCCAAATGGGTTTGTCTTCGAAATATTTAGCATCTTCCTTACCACTATGCGGCCTTCCTCGACTACATTCCGCAGCCAATTTAGTGTACTCTAAAGGTAGATTATATCCATGTGGGCTAAAATTAAAAATATAATTAGCAGTATATGATCTTACAGAATACTACTCTTAAAAACGGTTATATTATACATAGTATTTCAGTGAAAATATCTTTTTTCTTTAAGGAAACTTTTCTTACATACAATTTTGTGTAGAAGCCTTTGAAAAAGGAGTCGACTATAGGAACTGCAAATATTCGGCGCAAATGGATAAACTAACTCATAAAAGGAAGACAAGTGTCCTGAATCAGATTATTGAGAGATAAAGTAATTT
This sequence comes from Hermaeophaga mercurialis, assembly GCA_951812935.1. Taxonomy (NCBI): domain Eukaryota; kingdom Metazoa; phylum Arthropoda; class Insecta; order Coleoptera; family Chrysomelidae; genus Hermaeophaga; species Hermaeophaga mercurialis. The sequence goes on along the minus strand of OX638362.1, from coordinate 17,202,964 downwards.
ATTAGAGGTAATGAAAAGAAAAACTGAGGTAGTTCCTAACCAGATGCACTTCTTTTTGAGCCACTTCGGTTTAAGAATAGAGCCGAAGCGGATGATAAATCTAGTAAAAGTATCTGTGTGTAAACTACATTCCCCCAATCGACAATGAGAGGCTGATGAACATCAGACAAAAGATCAGAAGCGACTTTTACCAAGGCTTGTATTGGTTAAAAATTATGGAGCTAAGATTGTTGAGGAAACCTGATATATTCCAAAAATAATCTTAGCAGACACTTACTTAACCGTCTTGGTGATAGTGGCGGCTCTCCAGTCATTTTTGCTATCTAGTTTTTGAGGAAAAGTCATTAGTTTTCACAAAAAAGATACTTTTTGTCCCAGATTCAATTCAATCAGTTGCATATAGAGTTTGTAGCATTGTAAAAGTTATGATAAAGATGGTTTTGATGATTTTTGTGAGGGTCAGTCAAATTAGATTTATACATAGAAACAACAAACAAATTACAAAATTTTGTATGTTCATTGATGGAATTTGTAGATAAGACTATTAATTTTATTACCTATAAAGTTTAAATGGTAGAACACATTTGGACTAATATCCAGTAAATATAATTATAAAGTTTTCTTTACATTCGCCCATTCACCGTAACAAGAGGATATAAAGAGTATACAGTTTTAAAACAATATGCCGAAGATATTTACATTTTTTTCTTTAAATCTATAAAGGTAATTCACTGTCAAGACTTTCTTTTCACAAGTATATATGTTCATGTTGTTTATAGATGTTTTGTAGGTAAACTTTGATATTTTTATACGTAGAGTTTATGTGTTTAGAGTGAAGGTGTACATACGATTTTATATAATTTACTGTATGTGTCCTTTATTTAATATACTATACAGGGTTGGAATGAAGTATGAAATCATATAAATATATTTAACTCAAAAAGAACGATATTTATGAAAATTTGCAGGTAAGTGCAACGACGTATTATGCATCTGATGCGATTATTAATTATAGTTATTAATGTACTTCCGGAAATACCCTCAACTTTTTATATTTAAATGGGCCACCCTGTATATTTTTGCATATTTTAATAGAGCTTGTTCTCCACAGTAGGGACTAATTTCTGTGAATGTGGATTCCTTTTAGGTTTCCCAGATCAGTGAGAGTGAATTTACCTGAAATCGTATATGGAACCATATACTTTCCTCATGCATCTTAAGTATCTCACTAAATTGTCTTTTCTACATATCGAAGAACCTTTTGGAATGTGATTCAAATACTGCCAAGCATAGAGACTTCGATGGTGACTAACTGGAAAGCCGGATGTTCGCCACCAGAGGTTCCAACTCTCGCAATCACCGGAGTACTCCCTCCAACCCCTTTCTAGGCAAACCTGCAGGAAAAAGTATTCATATAGTTCAAATGTAAATCACTTCTTAATAGAATCCTGCATACATTTACCGAATCATGTGAAGTGTAGAAAGAGATTTGTGGTTGATTTACTTAAAAATATTTTAAATTGTAATGGTCAACGAAAACCTGTTGTAACAGCGATAAAATTAGTGAATTCTGAAACTGTAATTCAAATCAAGGAGAAAATGAGCTCGAGTTTAAAAATAGAACAAAACGGGCATGCATACACAATGGCAACTTCAAATTACAGAGGGTGCCGCTAATATCGTTCATAATTTATTTTCCTTGAACTCTATGAAAACTTCTATGGAAGTTTTATATCTCTTTGATCAAATTCCAGTGTTGGAGAAATAAGATTGTTTCAATTCTACAAATTTTATCACAATAATTGAGGATTGGAAAATTTATATATATCCACAGGAGCATTAAAAACAGCATTAAATTTTCAATAGTTATAATATCGAATCCACGAATCCAATTATGAAACATATAATAATAAATATGTTTCTTTAAACACTTTCGGAGATAGAGTTATAGTTTCTTAAAAAAATCACTTACGATTATTTAATAAACGTTTTGTAGATTTTAATGTAATTTTAATAATTTATTGATATATTTTTGAGGGTACTTTTAAATCAATCATAGTTAATATAGTGACTCACGGAGAGATAGCTGCTTAGTTTTTTTGTACATTTTTGATTTTTTTTAGATGAAGCAACTTTAGAAAAACTTTTTAGTCTATTGAGTTTTCTTCTTACCAGCTTTATTTTTGAGAAAAAAACTAAATCCAGTAGTAAATCCCAAAGAAAAGTCATTACAATATTAATACTTTTCAAATAAATAATAGTTTTTTAAATAATAGAAATTTTTTTTTAAGAAACTTAACACACTATCTCGTGTAATATTATTAAATAAATAAATTTACGGTAGTCTGTTACTAGTATGTAAAAAAACAGTAGCATCTTCCAAAAATCCCAATTGGGTCACGCCGAAGCAAAACTACATTTCCCTCTTTTTGTAAGATTAACAAAAAAGTACAAATATTTACATTATAGGAATGGAAAAAGTTACGAAATAATTATTATTTTTCAAATATAATCATAATAAATCAGGAACAGGAAAATTAAAACAGTTTCATTTACCAGATGCCCGCGATTTTTATTTTTAAAACAATGGTAGAAGAAATGTTACATTTTCGACTTGTAATGAAAATATTTCATTTCTTTATTAGCAAAAAGCCGTCCCTGGTTGAACATAAAGCGATGCAAGATTGCATGCCAAAGGGCTGTTACATGTATTTAATGTATTAGTTACGTTATATTCATTAAAATGACGTCGACTTCAAGTTAACAATTTCAAAACATTAATCATTATTTTCCAAAGTTGATGCATATTTTAAAATTAACTTCTTTAAAAAATAGATTCTAAATCCTGGCTGAAAAAAGGCAATAAGGGTTTTATCAGTAACGTGGGAATACCGTAGTGCATAATCGATTAAGTGTTAAGGTTCCAGTTTAATTTTTCTATCAAATTGAACAGTTGAGGTTTGCAAGAATAATTGCAATCTGGAATTACAGAAATGCACTTATCTAAAGTTTTTAATTTAAGAAAAAGGTAAAAAATGTAGGGGCAACAACGAACTAATTTCTATATGTATTATTAATCATTAGCTTTTCTGGTCGTACAAACAATTAACTTGGTCAGTTATATTTTTCGATTTCTTCTTATTTCTTGCTTTCTCTGTATAGTTGTTGATATTCAAAAACTTGTCAGTGTCTCATCATCTACCTTATCTTTGCTCTGACTCACTATCTCTTTCTAAAAGTATTTTAGTTAAATTTTTTTTACATGCATTCTATTCGGTCTGACCGCATTAATCATTCAATCCTTAAAAATATTATTAATTTTGTTCTAAATGTTTATACATACCCCAGCCATTTTATTCTTTGCTCTTTAATTTATATTATTTTACTTTTTAACAGTTTTATTTGCTTGGAAGGCACTTTTTGATGCTGCTACTCTTTCTTTTATTTTGGTTGCTCCGTCTCTTTCTTAGTTCTTTAAATATATAATAAATATCCAACCTTAATATTTTTGTGTTCACCTTTCTTCTTTTAACTGTTTATTTTGTTTCGTCTGCATTCCTTCTTTTACCATCTCGTGTAACATTTTCTGTATTACTTATCTATTTTTAGTTATTAGTGCTACGTCCTCAACATCTTCTTCTTCTTCTTTCTGCTATAATAGGTCTATGACCTGTGTCTTCTTCAATTCTGTCCTCATCCTGGATCTAAATTGTCATTCCATCTCTTCCATCGCTGACCTATATTATCAATCTGTCTTCCGTCATTCGGCTTATGTGTTAGTTCCATTGTTGCTTGCGTTGCAGGACATCCTCAATTAAATGGCATCGCCAATAAAAAAAAATTCCACTTGATCCCATTTTTCTGTTTATCGCTTTTACGTTTTTATCTCTGGTATCGTTTTTTTGTAATATAATTAATCTTCTTTGCCTCCTCCGTATTTCATCTATCATTCATTTTTTTACTGTATATTTCGAGATACTTCCTTTTCCTTACTGTAAGCGTACCATTGCCTACGTTCCATTTTCTAACAGTACTAAGAACCTTACTATTTATTAGTTTTAATACTTTAGACTGTATCTTATTGTTAAAATTTTTTGTTTAGTTAATGTATTCATTCATTTACCTTTTACTATTTTTTTGTAGGTTTGCTTTTTCTTCAAATAATTAGATTTTGTTTTTGGTTATTTTGACTTTAAATTTTTTAATCTTGATAACTTCTTTTCTAGTCCTTATTATATATTTCGTTTTCTTTTCATTTAACTGCTTCTTACTTAAAGCTATATCTCTATACCTACAAAACGGTTTTATTTCTATTTTATATTCTGCTTCTTTCTAACTTTTCACTACTTTTCTTGAATTCATATTTCTTTTATTAGTTAATGCATACAAATCATAACATTTTTCGTCACTATATAAGTTAGATAAATCCGGCGTAACTATGAGAAAAGGTGTACATGTAAAAATAGTATTTTATTGTTTTTTTAAGTATTCTCTATTACCTTTATGCTTTTTCATAGGTTTAAATCATTTATTAAGATACTTATTCCATTCAGATATTGGTATGCTCAAAATATGATCTTTAAATACGTCAATGGTTTATGCAAGACAGGAGAAACATTGACCTCGCATTTCATATTTAATTGTAGTAAAAGTAAAAAATTCACTTGGTCATAAATCAGTATTATGGGACGGCTGGTTAATTAATGCAACGTTCGTACTTTTCAATTAATTGACAGTTAGTGATTGCATCTTTACGGTTGTTTTCGCCATTAATCAATAATTTCGGCCACGCAAACTTTTGTATACCACAGAATTTACTTTCGACCATCTTCTAAAGATATTAAAGCCAGGTGACCAGCTTTGGTTAAGAAATATGTAATCATCAATGAATCTTATCGTATGTCGCATGACAACTGATGTTAAGGGACATCCTTCCCTTGGTTGATACTCAAGGGAAACACGACCAAATGTAAACACCCTGTATCTCTGTTATTATCAACATTTTTTTAAAGCAAGTTAGTTCAAATTGTAATATTTTAAAGTGAGGATTCTACTGTACTTCTATGTACAATTACTTAAAGACCACCCTATATATATATATACAGGGCGATTCATAACTATTGGAACATAGGCTAAGGCCAGGACGAAAATATTTCGATAGGACCAAATATACCTTAATAAAACATTACTGTGGAATATGATATAGGGCGTTAAAGTTGAATTTTTTTTCTAATAATGATAATATATTTATCAATTGTTATCGAAATCGGCATAGCTTTGGACAAGGAATATTATTTTATGTGTTACTTCACATTTTGTTACAGGGGGCGCTACGTGAATGATTCCTGATGATGGAATTAAGTGGTAGCTTTTTTTGGTCGAAAGTTTTTAGTGATGATAATCAAAATTTTATTAAGAATATTAAGAAGCGACTTTTACCAAATGAGGGGTTTTTAACTAACGAAATAGTCATTGCTGGGAAAAGGAAAACACACATGCTGTTAAAGAAAGACATTTTCAGCATGAGTTTAAATTTAATATTTGTTATGGCATTTTACGCGATCAACTACTCGGAAAATACGTTCTTGCTCCAAATTTACATGGAGATTCTTATTTATTCTTTTTGCGAAATACTTTTATTGATATTTTGGATGATATGTCACTAGATGTAAGAAGGAAATTGTGGTTTATTCAGGATGGAGCTTCACCTCATTTCCCATTAGTTGTTAGAAATCATCTAAGTGGTATATTTCCTCAACGATGGATTGGCAAGGAAGTGATTTTGAATGGCCACCAAGAAGTCCTGACTATAACCCTTTTGATTGTTATGTTTGGGGACATATAATGTCCTTAGTTTATGCCCATGAAATTAATTCATGAGAAGAACAATTGAGGAAAATACAAAATGCGGCTAATTTTATAAGGGGACAGTATATTGTTTTCTTTGACATCCGAAAGTCCTTTATTACAAAAATTTGAAAAGGCATAGATGTCGGAAGAGGCCATTTAGAATATTTAATTTAAGTTTGCTCTTTTTATGTTAAATTATTCTGCTTTACCGTTGAAATAGAAGCCTTACGTTACAAGTTTTTTTTATTGTCTGTTAGTTGAAAACCCTTCTGTGACTCTGAACTCCCAATAGTTATAAATCACCCTGTATATATATATATATATATATATATATATAAATATATATAATTTAAAACATTTGATGTATCTCTTTATGGTTATAAGAAATCCATCATGTTATTCTCACGGTAGATTAAAAATCTAGTGCTACATAATTGGGTTGTCCTCTATAACCCAAAATAAATATATTGCGTTTAAAATATTCAATTTTAATGTGCACGCAATGTAACTATTTTAACTTAGCTCTCCGTATCAGGACAACTAGAATCGTGGCAGTGATTGTCATTGTCAACCGCGGTATTTCCTGTTCCATTGCGAATCCTGCCCTTCCACGAAAACTTGGCTAAAACTTTTCTACTAATTGATATCTGGAAAGACCTTGAAAGTATGAAGAATGCACCGCAGTATAATATCTAGAATTTTTGACATAATTAGATAGAAGCGGAATATATGTTACACTTAGATGGGTATCTTTAAAGGTCAAATGGTTGAAAATACCACAAAGTGTAATTATAATTAAGCATTAAAGTACGTTTCTGAGGTTGTATGGGTAATAATATGAGACTATTAAAAGTTTTATTGTACTGACATAGTTCAAACTTTGTAAATAAATATAAACTCTCTGACTATTTTTAAGGCTCTAAATATTCTACATTTAAGGAATTATAAATAAAATAATACTAGAAAAACAAGAAAGGCACATGAGAAACTATGATTCATTAATTTTAACACCAAACAGAAAATAAAAAAAAATTTATGAATAAGAAGATAAAAAAAGTAATAAATTAATATTAATAATTTACAGAGAAAATTGATTTTATTTATTTGTAGAATGTGATTATCATATCATATCAAAATTTGTAAGAAAAAACAGACCGTCTTTAGGAAAATTTAAGTGATGATGATGATGGTCCGGAAGGCACGAAAGTTAATATCAAATATAATTTGATGGTACCTTATTATACCAAAATCCGAATCAAAAAAATTTTTGGATAGTGTTCATCCACGAAAACCAAAGCGGTATTTTTGGATTTTCGTGTGTCACGACGAGAGGGAATTAGCAGTATGTGGAAAATAGTACGAATTAAAAAAATTGTAAATTTGATTACAAGGATTTTCAACATGTTCTGTTTAACAACAACTTCCGGAGACTTCCGGTTATAATAAAAGTAATTACTAAATTATTTTTGAAATGTTTCTTTACAGTTTTAAATTATACATAAAATTGTGTTCACAATTCTTTGAAATTGATATGCGGGGTGTTTATAATAATTACGTAGATATTCAAACCGATAACGTACGTTAACTTAAACATCCTGTTCATAACAATATTTAAAATTTTACAATTTTCTGACCTACAAATCATTAACTCTAATAATCATACTTATAATGAACTATTTTAATAGTTGGCACAAGATAAAACAAACAACCATTATATATTAGGGGGACCGAAAACTAATGTACTTTTTTTACCTACATTCAAATAAAGATATTTTTAACAAGTTTATATATGTATATTATTAACAAATTATGTAGCCATTTTTTTTTATAACTTTTGCTAGAAATTCATTTCTTAGTGAGCAAAATAACCGGAAATGGAATTTTTAACGGAAATCCGATGGTGCAATGTTGGGCGAGTGTGGTGGATGAGGCAGTTCTCCAATTCAATAATTTTAAACAGTATTTGTGTTCCACAGTGTGATCCAGCATAATTGTGTTGCAGATTAACGCCTTTTATGATAACATTCACTGGACACTTTTTAATTAAAGTTTGATTTACATAGTCCCGTGGACCATAGTACCTGCATTCACAGTTCTAGTACATCAAAATGAATACTTTACAAAAAGCATGAAAACATTTTTCGGGATGTAAATCCAGCTTAGGTTTTTGGCGATCCATTCGCAGATAGCCACTGCCTTTTATGTTTCAGATTATAATAGAGAATTTTATTTCCAGTGATCCAGCAATCAAAAAACGCGTCTGTATTGTACCAATGAAATAATAAATTGCACGTAGTGGACTTTGTTTTCTTCGGACAGAATGTGCTTCTGCTTACTTTGGCTTCAAATATTCGACCAAGGGTTGTCAAGACTGTATAATAATTCTTCGTTGGATTTGCCCCCACTTTCGCCCTTAATATGTCATTGTCTAAAGTTCTTGGTCTTCCTGATCGATCAAGTTTCTGGATCTTAATGTGGAAAAGCACCTTTGGCATTTAAGATTTTTCAACACACTTATTTATAGAAAGTATTTAGAAGGCAATAACAACTTCATAGATAAAAAAATTATTATTAAGATATATTCAATAAATATAATAATAGACATTTCTAACCTGTGTCAAGAGCTGGGGTCCTGAACCATTTTCGTTTATTCTAAAGATGAATGGCCCATTTCCGAAACATTCTTCAAACATCCTTGATCTCAAAATTCATACGAAATTCCTCAGAGGTTTGCGCTAATTCACTTCTCTGTATTTTTGCTATGAACAACAATAAAAAATTACTTAACTTAAGGTAGATCATACTTAGTTAAGTCGAAAATACCTAACCTAACTTAACTTAAACTAAATGTTTATTTTAAGTTTAAATTGATCATCCTGTACAACAATTTTACAGGAGAGCTACAATGAGGTATTAAATAAATGCAGGCAATAACAAAATACAGGGCCGTCTTCAATTATTTTAAAATTATTATTTGTTATACAATATTTATTTGTACATACTTAATTATCTTTATTTAAATGAATAAGTAAAATATAAATACTTGCATATCTCAGTTTAGCTAATAAAAAGCTTGTTTTATACAAAAACTCTGAATTTAGTTCATTATTAAAACTAATTTGAAGTTATAGGGATATATATAAATTGCATACTGGCATTTTGCTAGGATCTTCTTTAATTATCTCTGGCTTTTATTCAAAATTCAAATAAGATTTATCGCGGATAACTAGACTCATAGACCAAAATAATTATCTGAAAATAGAATCTGCGAAGATATCTAAGTTAAGCAAAAAAATTCAAATTGATTCAATATAAAATATAAAATAAATACCCAAATTGCATGACGTCGAATCTAATGAAAGATAAATTACAGAAATATTAATCAATAATTTCGCCGAGATCATTTTTAGTAAATAAGCTAAATTATGGTTGAAAAATATAAATTTATTTCGGTTATATCAAAACAGAAATATAGAAATAGTCAAAGTTCTTTAAGTGAGTAAATCAGATATAAAAGTATACGTATTTTATTATTATTATTATTATTATTATTATTATTATTATTATTATTATTATATATATAAATATTAACAAAGAATCTACTGACTTTTATTTGATGATGTGAAAGATAATAAAGCAAACTAAAAAGCTTCTCATATTACAAAATACTTCCTTTTAATGAACGAAGAATAAACTTCTTTTGTTTGTGCATCATTTAGTAAATATATTTATACCAAATCATATAAATTCGGAGGGATTAGAAGATACTGTTTGTCAGCTCAAAAAAAGTAGCTGACGAAATTACGTCTGACTCCAACTAATCCAAAGAAATTAAACAAAATACTCCCGAATCAGTTTGCTGAAATTATAACTTTTTATGAACAAGAATAAAATGACTTCGAATTAAAAGAAATACAAGCTTATGATAGTATTCCACGACTATTAATAATGTTGTAAATAGTGTACAAACCATTTTGTAGATGACACTGCACGAGTTTTTGGTTGGTGGCGGCAAAGGCAGTAATAAAAATGAAAATACAAATTTGGAAAAAATAGCCTGAAAATATGGAGGCTTTTAATAAAAGAAGGAAAAAGGTATTAGAAAAAGCCAAAGAAAAACCAAAAATTTATTGTTTCAACTCTTACTTTGTGGAAATTATTCATAACAAGTATGGATAGATAAATAATACTTATCTTGAATTTACACAGTTACATTTTCCAAGACAGATAGAAGTTTGACAGATCTTTTTTAAAAACGGAAATAAAAATTCATGTCATAAACCTGACAACCAATCATTATTAAGCAATATTGTTCTTTTTCTAAAAATATATTTGGTTAGTATTATTTAGTTCAAAAGGTGATCTAAGATAATTGAACTTCCCATGTTTAGTTGTTCATTCAATACTGTATATTGAGGATATTTTAGGTGTTTCTTTATTTCATATTTAAAAAAGGATTCTTTTAGCTTTCACATCTAAGATTGTAAAATGTTGCCCATTTAAAAAAATAGAGCAAGACATAAAAGAATAAAAATTGTCAGAGTGATAGAAGGAAATAGAAATGTAAAATACCTAAATCAACAAACCTGTACTGGAAAAAAGACCATAATAGTGCCCATTCACAAAAAAGGTTCTTCAAATTTTACTCAAAATTTTTATAAAAGAGATTAAGGAAATTTGTATAGACGAATAATTGCATATTCGTGCTAAGAAAAATTGGAAAAAAATAAACAAATACTTGTAAATCACTATTATTTATTTAAAAGCATCTTTTGCATCAATGGTCTAGAGAAACCTCCTTGCCCTCTCGTGAGCACAAAATGAATCATTGTCTTCCAAAATTTTCAGCTTCACTGACGTACCCTGTATATAATGAACTATTTGAATTACCCGGTATAAGTAAACAAATAACCCATTCATTTTCGGTAATTTTCTGACGCGTTCGCTTCTAGGCACCAACTCAGCCGTTTTACTCGCATAAAACCATTTAAAATGTTGGAAACAGTCACTGTTGACATATTTATACACGAAGATATTAACACACGACAAATTTTGTTTTCGATTTCCATTCTTTTTGTTCTGCTAACATGAAGTGTTTTAAATTCATCTATCTATTTCTTTCGTGACGTATCCGCCTATAGGAGAGAAAAATGGTGTTCGTGAGGTTCGTGTTTTTTTTTCAATTCCGCACTCATCAAAAACGACTTATTAGGGTTAAAATTATGTATGCTAAATATATATAGACTAAACGATATTTTTTAAATGTATAAAATTGAATCAAACAATCTGATTTTACAATTTGTAATATGTAGGTTCATAGGAAATATTTGATACCATACACAAATTCATGCGAGAATAAGAAAACGCATTATGAGCAAGCGAAAAATCATTACAATTTCCATTTCAATATCTTCAACTGGGGTTAACAGAAGGGACGCGCTATTTTGCACTATTTTGCTCTATTTTGCGATCTCTTGGTAGGAATCTGATCATATTTTATTATTCCTATTAATTTACTCCTTAAAATTTCTGCCTAAGGGAATAAAATTTATTTCTACACCTATAGAAGTTAGTTTAAAGGTCGTTTTTTGTATACAACGGTTTTTTGCTTTGGACTTTTTCGATGATTTTAACGTAAAATGTATGTTTCAAGCGGGTTTCAAATGGTTTTCAATGGTTATGTCCTACCGTAAAATTTCTCTGAAGTAACCAATGCATTTTGTTCAGAAAAAAAAATTGTTTCAAGTTAGTAAAGAACCCTTCGAGGCCTCTATGAATAGTGGAATCAACTGAATTCTATTTTTTTTATTTTTACTTTACAAGGATATATTGGAGGTTCATTTAATTTATGTTAACCCTGAATAACTGTAGTAGGTAGGGGAACAGTGTGTAATCAGAAACACATTATCATTTGTATTTCAGAAAATCTAAAAAGCTATTACGATCGATTTTGTGCGATTAAACCATGGCATTTTTTTTAAATAAGACTGTATCTCATGTGGCACAACATTGAAAAGGGCTTCAAATATCGACGAACCTTCCTAGGGTCAGGTTTCAATAGAGCTATCCAACTTATATCAACATCAACTGCTATGAAGTTAAGCAAAAAAAAACCTAATACAATTGTGTAAAAAGAGTGTAATTTCCGAAGAACTCATGGTATGATCATCTTCCAAGAGACCAATTCTTCTCGTCTTTATGCTATCAGAAAAATATATGGCGCAATAATTTTCTTACATCAAACCAGTTTCTCGAAGAGCTATCCAGCCTATATCAACACAAATTGCTGCGAATGTGTAAAAAGAGCGTGGTGCCCGAAGAATTCCATGGCTGGTATGACCGTCTTCCAAGAAACCAAACTTTCTTGTCCTCATGTTATCAGGAAAACCACCTGGCGCAATAATTCTCTTACACCAAATGTCGATAAACCTTGCCAATCCCAGTTTTCCAAAGAGCGATCCAACCTAAATCAACGCCAACTACTGTGAAGTGAAGCAAAAAAATAAGACCTAATGAGCTGTTTAAAAAGAGAGCGTACTACCCAAATATTCCTCTAGAACTCCATGGGTGGTATGACCGTCTTCCAAGAAAGCAGAAACCAAACCTTTTCTTCCTTACGTTATCAGGAAAACCACCTGGCGCAATAATTCTCTTACACCAAATGTCGATGAACCTTGCCAATCCCAGTTTTCCGAAGAGCGATCCAACCTAAATCAACGCCAACTACTGTGAAGTGAAGCAAAAAAATAAGACCTAATGAAACTGTATAAAAGGGGTAAACTCCTGTAGAACTCCATGGGTGGTATGACCGTCTTGCAAGACAGCAGAAACCAAACCTTTTCTTCCTTACGTTATCAGGAAAACCACCTGGCGCAATAATTCTCGTACACCAAATGTCGATGAATCTTGCCAAGCCCAGTTTTCCGAAGAGCTATCCAACCTAAATCAACACCAGCTACTGTGAAGTGAAGCAAAAAAATAAGACCTAATGAAACTGTATAAAAGGGGTGAATTCCTGTAGAACTCCATGGGTGGTATGACCGTCTTGCAAGACAGCAGAAACCAAACCTTTTCTTCCTTACGTTATCAGGAAAACCACCTGGCGCAATAATTCTCGTACACCAAATGTCGATGAATCTTGCCAAGCCCAGTTTTCCGAATAGCTATCCAACCTAAATCAACACCAGCTACTGTGAAGTGAAGCAAAAAAATAAGACCTAATGAAACTGTATAAAAGGGGTGAATTCCTGTAGAACTCCATGGGTGGTATGACCGTCTTGCAAGACAGCAGAAACCAAACCTTTTCTTCCTTACGTTATCAGGAAAACCACCTGGCGCAATAATTCTCGTACACCAAATGTCGATGAATCTTGCCAAGCCCAGTTTTCCGAAGAGCTATCCAACCTAAATCAACACCAGCTACTGTGAAGTGAAGCAAAAAAATAAGACCTAATGAAACTGTATAAAAGGGGTGAATTCCTGTAGAACTCCAAGGGTAGTACGAGCGTATTATTACATACCAATCTATTATTGACAGATTTTCTAAGCTTCCCACTTACGACGAAGAAAATGACGGCGAAGAAACTACTAAAAGATATGCTTTTTTAGATTTATGTAACAAAAGACATTTGTTTTACTAATAACTTTCCCAATATAAATTAGTTATTATTAGTATAATTTATTTACTGATCTGATTTTTAAGACATCTACAAATGCGTCTATATCTGTCCCATTATCAAGAAGACCGGCTAAGTATCGTACAATCTGCACTGGTATTAAGTTAAATTTATTAAAGTAATAATACTTTAATTTAGCTTAATTTAGGAAAAATAGAGTTATTACCTATTACTGGGTATTTAAATTTTAAAACAGATGATCATAGAATACATGTTCCTGCAGGTAACCAGTTTTACCAGAATACCCTCGTTATATTATATAAAATTCCAAAGCCTACCCTGGCGTGTCCTAAAAATATCCGCCCTTTCCTAATAGGTCTATTTTTATGTAGATAAACTTAAGAAGAACATGAAACAAATTTATAATATAATTATTAGTGTTAGTTTAATTTATTCTCTTATTGAATAAAGTATTAAAAAAGATTAAGAATAAAATGATTCACGTACTTACCAATATTTTGCCGAAACAAAATCATAACTCAAAGAAGCGAAAATAAAGAACTTCCGTTCCCTTCGAAGACCGACTACAAATTTCCGGTGCAATAGCGAGAATCGGGACGCTCACGACGCGCGGCTCCGGGAAACGAAACTCTCAGCGTCAATGTAAGCGTCACGACGACGACGTCGTCCTAGTAGAAATCGTAGTTCAGCAATGTCGTGGCAATCCGGAACCATTCATATTCGTAGCTATTGGGAGAGGGATGGATACTTTTTTTACTCGTTTTGTACCAGTTTACGTCAGAGCCTGGGAGTGCCATTCATTGACTTTTTCGAGGCAAGTTGGCCTCCAGGACGATCAGGCAGTGACACTAGATTGCTATTTTCACGAAATGACATTAGGAAAATTAAAAATTAAGAGTCGATTGATTTTATTTTGTTTCCCTAACGGTACGTTTGACTATTCAAAATGGGATCGCATACCGCGTGGTCTCAAAAACAAAAATATACAGTGTGTACGTAAAGTATGGAACACATTTATTTTAAGCTAAACAAACAATTTTGAGGGAAAATCCTGAGACAGGTCGGTTTTTGATTTTGATTTAATGTTTTTTGTATTTCCACAGAACAATTAAATAAACAGGGTAAATGTGCGTAACGATGTCATCGACAATTTTTTTAAATGCCCCAACCAGTATATTTTATTTTTTTAGATTGCAAATTTCATGACGATTCCAAAAATATATACTTATGTTCGGTAATTAATAGTTTTGAACATACAATAATTTTAAAATCTGTCTTTTTGAAGACCTTAATTAAATTCGATTATATTCTTTGTTCATGTCTAGCCGAGTGAATTTAGTGCTTGATCAATTCTAAAATAAAAAAATCTATTTTGTATTCTTCATTTAGATCTTATAAAAGTTCATTTTTGTTCTTATTACGCAGTGTTGTGCGATTGTTAATTCAAAATTAGCCCCCACATGTTCTTTTGCATCAATTATTGTTTTATCGACGGATGAATGAATCAGATGGAAGATTCTTGAAAAATATTTTGCAGTTTTGTAAAAGATCAAGTGCAAAGGCTAGATTAAAATTTTTCGTTTGCATCAGATTGCTTATTGGATTAACTTGTATTAATTAACATGATTTAATAAAGATCAGGCTTCGTCTCTTATTATAATGTATATATATATATCTCCGAATAATTTTTAAGTCTCTATCCTACTTTCCCATTTAGTGCCACTCAATGATTTCAAAGTTCAACAGGTTTTAAAAGTATTTCTCTTCGAAAAGTAGAAATATATGTTTTGCACTATGTTAAAGAAATTACCGGATTCCAAGGATGCTTTTGCCATATTATACTGTTTAATTCTATATGGCACCCCTGCTTTATCGTTCCTCATATTTGAGTCTTTATCATATCCTTGTTCGCTGATACCCTGGAAATTTAAACCCAAGTCATTAAGTTTTTTATTTAAAATAATACATATTACTTTTCCTGTAGATATTTCCACTAGTAAAAAGCCTAAGGAGCATTCATCATTTTAATTTTAATAAAACATTCAACTCAAAATCTTCTTCAATAAACGTTACCCATTATTATACATAAATTATATTCACAGAATTTAAGTTTGCTGGTCGTTTGAGTGATGAATTTCTATGGTTCCGTAATAAAATTTAGTTTCCAAGAAAAAATAAAGCATCTGCTAAATACTCCACTTTCTAAACCCCCTTTTGCCCTTTTCTATGGAAATTTTCATTAAATATTAAAAAAGGTAAGTACTCTTTTAACTTACAAAGTGTCACACGTGGGCTCTAAACCCCTGAAATTTTCTTTCAGATAAATATCCTTTTCTTTGGATTTTGACTATTTTATTTTTTTGGAATATGGTAAACCTTTGTACATAGTGAAACAAAATGATTGTGCAATTATATATATATTTTCAAGTATAATATGATAAGTAAACACAATTTGATTTGTAAAAAATCAAGATAAACTACAAATAATGGTATATTTGAAATAATTTTTATTTTAACAAAAACTTTGAAGTAAAAGATATTATTTAAAATACCTTTTATATGATAAAGGACGACACAGGGATACTTCTTAAGCTCTTTTTTTTAAAGCGATACGGATCCCATTTTTTGATATTAGTATTATTTCTGGAGCTAACTGGAGTTTATAATTTGGATTTGCAGGCAAAAGTTCAAAATTTCTTAGAACCTTGGAGATTATAGTTTTCATTTCCATCATTGCAAATTTTTGACCTGGATATAAATACAACTTTATTACCACATTCCTATAAAGGCAAATTTCAAGTTACCTATACAATTTCTTGGCCCAGCACTAAATGGTATGTACACATAAGGATTAGTCCCATCCATTTCCAGAAATCGTTCTGGAATAAATTCCAAGGGTTTTGGAAAATATTTTGGATTTCTGTGTAGTGCAAAGGGCGCTAATGTGATTTGCTGACCTTCTGGAAAAACAATTCCATCTAAAAAATAATACACTGTTTTCGAACTACCTTTGGAGAAAACATACTTTTTGAAATTGTATATTTCAATTGTTTCATTTATTCTATTCTATTCTATTCTATTGAATATACCGGGTTGGAATATAGTACGGAACCAAGTAAATATTTTTAAAACGAAATGGACGATATTTATGAAATTTTGTAGGTAAGTGCAATGGGGCAAAATGCATCTCATGTACATTTTTTTGTTAATAATATACTTCCGATTTAACCGGAAATACCTTCAACTTTTTTAATTTAAACGGGACGCCCTGTATATTTTTGCAGATTTTGAAAGAGCTTGTTATTTCTCGAATTTGTACATACTGAGTATAGTGAATATAATTTGTAAAAACTAGAAATAACTCACTTTTAGTTGTAGAATAAGTAAATTTATTTACTTTAGACTAATGAGAATAATAAGTTAAAACAAAATGAATTCAAAGGTTCAAATGCTCTTCGTCCACCTCCTGACAATATTCCAGCCTATTAACAAATTCTTGAGTCACTCTTTCCAAGACGTATTAGTTCACATTCATTAATAAATATTTGTCTCAATTCCTATAAGCATGTTGATCGTTTAACGTAAACACGTGATTTTAGATAACCCCCAAAAAAAATCTAATGGGCTTAGATCCGAAGAACGAGCAGGCTCTATGAATCGATCACCATAACCGATCATCATTAATATTTCTATACGATCTTTTTCACTTAAATGAACCATTCTTAATCGTACAATTTATTTCCGTAAATTACAATTTAACAGATTGGCAACTGTTACTAGATAGTACTCGTTTGTTTCTTACTATTAATACAAACAATATCAATTTGTTTATCTAAATGGTATTTTACTCTAATGTATAAAAACTTAAAAGTGGTTCATTAAAGTGCAGTATTCCGCGTTTTTACAGTAAACCCAGTATATACGATTTCGAAATAACAAGATCTTTCAAAATCTGCAAAAATTTAAATTAAAAAAGTTGAGGGTGTTTCCGGTTAAACCGCAAGTATATTATTAACAAAAAAATGTACATCAGCTGCATTTTGCCCTATTGCACTTACTTGTAAAAAGAACTTTTATTTATTTTAAAAAATAAGTGGAATTATTTTTACCCCAAATAAATTCTTCTGTAACGCTTCGACTAAAAATTGGCACAGATGGATACAATCTCAGTGTTTCCTTAATAACAAGTTCCAAGTATTTCATGTTTGCAAGATCCGTTGATTTAATTTTATCGCATTTACAGTTTTCAAAAATTTCCTTCTGTTCATCTAGTGCTTTTTGCTTAAAAATAAATTAAATCTTGAAGTGACCTGTCAGAATTCCAATGATTAATCAAAGTCGATGTGTGGATTTAATATAACTCTTTAAGCTTTTAGTAAATTTAATTGGTGAATATCAATAAAAATAATGTTGTTTATTTACCTTTACCAACGGGTTGTTGGCTAAAGAATATAGAGCAAATGAAATAGCTGAAGATGTTGTATCATGACCCTAAAAAATAATTTAAGATCTTAATAGAATAAAATAGAGTAAAATAATGGAGAAAAAAATATATTACTATGTTATAAATATATAGAGTTTAAGGAATGAGTAAATGTTTCTTTACAATGTGAGTAAGTCAGAAAACATTTCACATTTAAGTTAATTCATAGGTTCTCAAAACTATCCAAAAATTGTGACTATTGGCGAAAATCAGAAGAAAAATGAACCATTTTAAATTTTGGGTTATACCGATTTATATTTGAGAAACAGATAAATGAATCGGCGCTTTTTCATTTGGTGTTATTAATTTTCTATTCATTTTTTTTAATATGTTAACTATATTTTTAGATGGTTTAAAAGTTTCATAGACTGGGGAGTTTTTTTAGAGGTTAATAAACCCAAAATTTTTAAATTTCAATTGAACTGGGAAACCCTGTATATAGGTTTATTAGTCCACATTCTACTAAAAATGGAATAATTAATAAATTATTAATATTAATCGACTATTTTAAACCTAACCTAACCTCAAACATAAATGTATCAACTTCCTCCCTAATATCTGCCCTAGACAAGGGTTTGCCATCGATAGTGCTCTTTAACAGAAGATCTAGGAAAGCCATTTTATTTTTAACACCTAAATCACTATCAACTTTTTCTTCAATGCTCTTATCCATTTCTTTTATCCTGTTGCTAATTATGTTGTCAGTGTGAGAATGTACGATTTTTAAAGCCATTTTTTCTTTGTAGTAATTGAGACTCAGTGGATATAAACGTACATCTAAGGCAGAAAAATTCCTCGCTGTCATTATTCTACACAGGTCTTTTATAGATTTTACATATATTGAGTCTTTTGTCTGAGCGTTTACGGATATACCCATTGCAGCTTCTAAAAAATGAATAATACAATCAGTTGTACTCTAATCATGAGTTGGAAACTTTTTTAGTAATAAGAAAATATTTTAAAATTTAAAATTTTTACCGCAAATAGCATCAAGCGTACAAAGCGTGACTAAAGGATATAAATCGAGACTTTCTTCACCTACGTGGCTCTCTAATTTTTTTATAAATACATCTCCAACTTTATCAAAAATATTTACGAAGTTATCCAAAATTGAAAAATGGAACGCTGATGTCAACATCCGACGGCGTTTTTTCCATTTTGCACCTAAAATTATTGAAATGAACCATATCAGATTTATGCAAAGACAATTAATAATTAGATCAGGATCGATAATTTTTGAAACGAAATAAAATAATAGTAGGATGAAACCCATTGGAAAAGGAAGAGAATATAACAAAAATGAAAGGAAAAATAATTTACGGGTGATCTGAGGTCGGGAAGTGGAAGGGGGTGAGATTTTAAGGGTAGAAAACTGTTTTCCGGCAAAACTACAAGTCCTATGGAAAAAAGTTAAATGGCAAAGTTGTAGGTATTAAAAAGATCTACAACTTTTGTATTTACACTTTTTTCACATAACCTCAAAATTTATGTGAAAAATTCAAATAACCAAGTTTTTTATTTTTTATTTTTATCGTTTACAAAAAAAATTTTTTTTCACGGAATTTGGTGGAAACTTACCTTTTTATGTCCCAAACACACTGTAATTTTTTTTATTAAAAATATTTATTTTTTCACCTTATTTTGACTTAATATCGAAAAAGCACCATCAAAAAGTAGAGATTTATTTAATCGATAAAAAGCCCACCGAGTTTTTTTAAAAATCAGATATTTTGACGAGAGAATTTTCGATTGAAAATTAGGGTGCTTTTTCGATATTAAATCAAAATAAGGATTAGCTTAAGTAAGTTAAAGAACCCCAGCATTCGCTGTTGGCTTCATATTAACAGTGCTATTCCTAAAGTGGCGCCGGGAAACAGTAACAAAGCCTACACAGAACACGAAGGCTAAAAACCCTTAGCGGTTGATGCCACACACAAAAAAAAAACATAGAATAAAACGACTTGTTAAAAATATTGCTAAACAATAACTTTACCTGTACTTGTGAGCAACCCTGTTCCTAACCAGTTATAGAAATACTCATACTGAGGTGCTTTTGTAATAAGTTGGGTTGAACTTAAGATGTATTCTACTAGTTTCACATCATACTAGTTTGAGGTCCAACATATACTTTTAAAATAGGCCCATACTTATTTACATATTTTAATAGAATATCTAAAAACTCTAAAATGAAAAAAAAATTATATTTGTTATAAATATATAATAAAACTACTCCTAAGATTAAGAATTTTATAAAGTGGACCTCACAGTGTACGAGTATTGAGTGATATTGGCGATTCAATGGCAAATATTTATATAATGAAGGATATATTGATACCATTTAGATAATTTGATATGAAAACTGAATCATATTATTGATATTCATTGTGTAAAGACCACTTCGGAATCTAGTTTTATTATTAAAATAGAATTCAATATTAATAAATTATAAACAAATTCTATTATAATGTCACAATGAAATATAATATTTTATTTCCTTTCACATCAAACCTTTCACAACCTATTCCTTGTCAAATGTCCCTTCTACATCAAAAAAGCTGGCAAGACTACTTCCTTGCTTTTTAAATTTTTCTCCATTATCTGCATAATGGTGCTTGGAGTCGTTTCTGTTAACCTTCTTTACCTAGATGCAAGTTGAACTTGTTGGAAAGGATTGCAGCTTTAAGCATACATTATGACCCTTCCTTCATTCAGACTAGTGGCGGGAGATTCTAGAGTGATTTCTTCTTGGATGGTGTGGAAGGCTCGAATAATAACATTAAATAATAATAAATTTTTTTATAAAGGGTCCTCCAAAAATCTCTAATGTGGTATGTAGGATTAAACCAAAGAAAACTCTAAATCTTTACCACACACACTTTAATAACAACTAGTTTCGAATATTACTAGTCATCATCAGGTCTACATACAGAAGTCATATAAAATAACAAAACATCATAAAACTTACCAAAAAATGTATATACACAGCAAAATTACAAATTCCATGAAAATTAACAATTGAAGTTAAAGTATATTCCAAATTACACGGAAAATAGATTACAATAATAAGAACAATTAAATAGTAAACTTAACAAACTAATAGGCATCTAATATTTGAAATTTAAGCATATCTTGTTAAAATAAACCACATTGAGTCCACCGATTGAGTCCTATTTTTAGCCACCAAACAAGTACAATTGTAAAATTAAGTTCGTTAATCAACCCGAAAACATCATGAAAGAAAGAAGAAAACAAAAGACATAGAATGAAAATTAAACTGTGGTTGGGGAACTGATATCAGAGGAAACCCCAACGTGGGTTGCTTTTCCTTATTTATTATTATTTATTTTTTATTTATTACATTTCTTATTTATAACATTATTTTCAATTAAAATGGGACATTAAAAATGTTTGATTAGTATTTAAGAAGGTATTCATTTGTACAAATTAATTAATACACATGTTATCAATAACAATATATTAGAAATATTTTAATTCAATAGTACAAAATATTACTCATTTTTTGGGATTGCAATGGAAATAGCTACCAATACTAAATGAACCACTTTTCTTATTCAGAAATATGAAATAAAAATTTTTATATTATTATGGATTTGAAAACATATTATTTTCTACCAATTCAGGTTTATCAGTTCTATGTTATTTAGTTTATCTGTTAATTTTATGTTTAATTTATTACAAGTTGCCTTGAAACTGTATGTACAAAAATCTAGTATCAATTACTTAAAACATATTTCATTTGATTACCAATTATTTGATAATAACGGTTTAAAGTACATTTTCACCCATTTCTTTGGGCGAAATTATCTGACATGAAAAATAAAACGAAAACACAATTTAACAATTAAACATTTTCTCAAGGGAGTAGGAGATAGAAATTGTTAAAGTTAGGATGTTTAAGTTTTTTAGAAAAAATATCAGTGTTTTCAGGCACAAAACAAATAAAATATAGAATATTTTTGAATGGACACTTACCATAAGTCGGAGTCAAAAAGTCGAGCATATTCCCAAAAAACGCATTTGGTTTAGGTCCTGGTATATTCTGCATGTTACATTTTTCAAGTTTTTTAACGTATCGTTTGTGTAAAATGGCTGGTGATAATAGCACAACTATTATAAGGAATAACAAGGCAGCAATCAACAAAATCATTTTTAAATAAAATTCATAAGTGCAATCACTAGAAGATGCATTCGTACTAAGTAGTTATCATTTTCTGATAAATACAAGTGAAATAATACGACTAATACCCTTTCCACTTATTGGAAGAAACCGGGATTTCTAGGTCATTCATTTATCAAATTTTGGATCAAATTATTATGTAAGTACTCTGTCTCAAATATCTTTATGGTGAAACAACAATTTGATATTTACACATATTTTAATAAATTAATTTCAGGCACGTCCATCAATTCTTGGTAATATTTTCCAGTTCAAAATTTCATTTTCAGCACAGCGATTTTAAAAATATATAATATAAATCAAAGTATTGCCTCTAATTTTAAAAGCGATAAAATAGCGTTTTAGTTCCTTGGAATACTTATATTGCATAATTTCATAATGAAAATTAAAAGCTCGATTCGTTACAAGCTCAAACACAATTTTCTATTTCAATAAACAAAAAAAAAGTCATTAATGCTAGATTTTTGAGAAATAGGTACCGATTGTGTTTCCTTAGTATCAAATATATTTAGATCTTAAAAATAGCACTTAAGGAAGAAAAACTCAACTATTAAAAGACTATGTTCAATATCTTACTACAAAAATCATTTAAAATCTTATAAAATTTTAAAAAAGTGCTATTTATTATCTCTGCCACCATACAAGAATGATGCACATTGATATTCGTATCAATTTTTTAAAAAAGAAGGAGCGTGACTGTGTTCTGAAATTTGTTCCTATATTTACCATAGTTGTTGTTTACTTAACCAACGCTCTGAATAGACAAAAACACTCTAAACATTACTTATGGAAAAGCACTTACACCCTCTAATGGAAGAGTGTGGAAATTATTTAGGTATGAACCCATCTTTAGTTAAAATATTGTACAGCAGTTTTTATACTATTAATTGTTCCTAATTTAATTAATGTACAGAAAATATTTTTGTAGGATCATAGCTTCTACTTATTTTATTAATTAATATCGAACAATCGAGAAAAAAATCACAATTGAAGTAGTTTGTGAAATTTCATTGAAAACTGATCGTTTGTGTAATAAATTTTGCAAAACTTTCATCAAGAAAATTACATGTAAAAAATGGTGTTCAACGCAGAGAAAAAGCACAAATCAAATGTTACTTCCGTACAAGTGTGAAAGTATGTGTCGAGTGGGCAGTATTCAATTCCAGAATGCATGGTTGATTTTCGTGAAGAATCCTGAATTAGTGTTTGACTACAGTGGTTTTTACAATATTCTGACGAATTCTGTGCAGATTTTTAGAGAGACTGGTAGCGTGGATTCAAAAATTGAAACTGGGCTGAAAAAATTGTAGCTATTCAGCATTTTATTCATGAAAATCCAAAAAAATGCATTTCAGTAATGGCCCAACCAATAATATATATATATATTTTAAACTGTCATGCATACCAGTAGCAATATTTAAACTTTTTCCAGTACAGGTTCCAAGACGAGTAGAATTTTGTCGATGGTTCCAAAATAGTCTAAACAATGATGATATCAGTAACACAGTTTTCTTCTCAAATGAAGATTGATTTTATCTCTCTGGATCTGTTAATTCATTAAATATTTGATGGTGGTCATCTGAAAATCCTCACTTTTTTGTTGAAGAACTAATACATCCTCAAAAAGATGGTGTTTGGATTGGAATATGTCGAAGAAGATTGGTGGGTACCATTTTTTTTTGATACTCCTGCACGATGCTGCATTGAGATACTCGATCAATTCATAAGTCAACTGGATGATGAGGAATTAGAAAATTCATTCCTATTTCCGACCAAATGGGGCAATAGCAGACAGAACTAGAAAACACAAATATCTGGGAAAATTTTTTGATGACGAATATTAAGCTGACAGCTGACATACTGAAACTCCACGTCCAACTTTCTATTGTGATTTGAACATGCGATTTTTTTATATGGTCATACATTAAAAATTTGATTTATTTAACGCCAATTCATAATTTGGGAGAACTACAAAATCGCATAACAGAAGAAATCAACAACTCACTGCAAATTTTGTATTAAGTTTTTTTGGATGGCAGAATAGAGTAAATATGAAAAGATAAATTGTACTTATCTGAATTTCCACCGTGTTACATTTTAAAAAATTATTTATCTGACCAAGTTTCGTCACTACTGTGACATTTTCAAAGACAATCTTACTTGTTAGATAAATAATTTTTTAAAAAAGCCTTGTAATACGGTGGAAATTCAGATAAGTACAATTTATCTTTTCATAGATAATTTCCACAAAGTAAGGGTTGAAACAATTCATTCAGTATAATAGAGTTTTTATTTAGACGTAAATAGACAACATAACTAGAATACTCTTATTTTAAAAAGAGGAAAAGTAATGTTTTTAAAGAATTTAAAAAATGTAAATTTTTTTAAATAATATTTTTTTATATTTTTTATATTTTTGTATAAGTAACGTAAAAACTTTAAACAAAATATGAGGTATACAATTTTGAAATTGTAAACAGTTTTAATCCCCTCGGAGTAACACTCAAAAATACCAATGATGAAAACGATGAAGTTGATAAGAGAATTGCCAAATTATGTAAAAGTGCTGGTACTTTATGGAAATATATGGAGACGAAGAACAAAAATTCCAATCTTATGCTTTCTGGGACATACTGCCAGACTAACCAAAGTAAGACTAACAAAACTAGCACAAGTGAGTAAAGCAAGTAGGAAAAGAGGAAATGGATAAATTCAGTGAAGCAGTATCTAATGGAATTACATAAGCAGGACTGGAAAGAACTAGCTGGAGACAGGAAGAAATGAAAAATTACAATGCAAGCCTTTAGGGCCTTGGCTGATATACAGCGATAATAAAAATTATTATTTGGAGTAAAGAGTAAAGTATGTTTAAATCGTAACGGAGACCAAAATGTTCATTGAAATTGTTATTAAGTAGCATAACAATTACGTCTATAATACATACATAACTAATTGGAAACATGTAACACTACTGAATTGCTAAGAAACTTCAATGTATCCGCCGTCCTTTTCTAAGCAGGTGATTGTTTTTCGATTAAATCGTTTTATGACATATCTAATTACATCTGGAGTTATAGCTTCACACGTTTTTGTAAAGTGTGTCTCCAGATAATCAACATTTTAAGACATACCTGTTCTTTTAAGAAAAATGCTTACTTTATAAAAAAATAATAAATAAAAAAGTCATATACTTAGAATGTGTAGCTATTAAACAAACTGTGATTGAGATGGGTTTCTCAATTGTAGAGCCGTTAATCAAGGCAAGGTCTAGAATTTTTCTGATTTGACTACAAGTCAAAAAAAGATTTCCTAATTTGGGTACAAATTGGAAGGACTGTTCTCGTCCCTAAAGGTGATTTCCACTCCAGCATTCACTTTTGCCATCAAACTTACAGTGTCGATGCCAAAGTGGCACAGGAAAATAGTAACAAAGCCTGCACGGAATACGAAAGCTAATAATGCTAGTTTGATCCCACATACAAAAATAACAAGCTGTGATTAATAGGTAAATCATTTATTTATAATTTATTCAGTCCACAAACTTCTACAAAACATCTGAAACATAAAACTGATGAAGAGCAGATTTAACTTATCTCAATAAGAATTTGGAATATACCCCAGAAAAAACTTAAATCTGACGAAAATACAGGTGAACAAATAAAAATTACGAAGTTAATTAATATAAGATATTCTGACCTATCATAATACAAATGAACATATTTCAAATAAAAAAAAGTCAAGGTATGTTTTGAAGGAGGCCAGAAGGCCAGAAGAATTTGGCATCAATTCTTAAAATAAACATGAATACTTGTGCTACTTGGAACTAGAAAATTGTTATGAAAAAGATAAAATTGAAGTAGCTTCGAAATTTGTCTAAAAACGGATTTTTAAAATAATCTATATAGAAGATGTGGAGGTGTCAGTATAATTATCCAAGGGAATAATAATTATAGATGATATATATATATATATATATATACATATAATATTCTAAAATATGTTTCGGTCACAAATTTCACAAATATACACCTTTATGATCTCACTTTGTTAATCTTTTTCTTTTCACAGTCTTTTGTAACTTTCTTTCTCGTCATAGAAACTTCTGTTGAAGTAATTCTTCTAAAAAAATAATGGCACTATTAACGACAACAGGAAAAAATCTGAACTTACGCTAAACCATCGTCGATCATTTTATATATTTTTTGATCTTTTGAGAATTCAAAAAATTTGAAATCTTCTGGTTTTTTTAATATATGGACCAGTTCCATTGCAGCAATATTACCAAACCGTATACATTCCATTACTTCGTATTTGCAATGCTCTCTAGAAGGCCAAGTGTATTTTAACCAACGGACAGCTGCCATAAAAATCTCCATTTCACTAAAAAATAATATTTATTTAGTCTACAAACAGTAGTTTATATTTAATTAATTACCAATTTACACAGATAAAATTCGATTTGAGAAGATTTTTGACATCTTCTAAGTCTAGCTTGAGCCAATGTTGTGTCCCAACCAACATGAGGAAGGAGCTTTGTATCCTGGGAAGCATGTGGCATTTTAAAAAATTAAATTAAAATTTGAAAAATATTGAAGAAATTGATAATTTTAGAAGAATGGATATATTATAAGAATATATTTGTAGGCTTACGAAATTTATTGTAAGAATATCAATGATGTTAGATTATTAATTTTTCAAAACGAATTTAAAGCAACATCGCGGAATATGTCATGAAAAACGTGAAAAGCTTTGATTCTACTCAAATTTCACCATGTGAGAAATAACTGAAAATTTTCAATGTACTATCAGTCAAAAATATCTGAAACAGCGAGATGCGCAGTGACTTAAAGGAGGAGGGATAGCACAAATTAGAAGCAGACGAAGAATTTGTAGGACCAGAGTGATTTGTTTATCTATGTTGCCATATGTTGTAAAATGTTCAAATTTTAAGTAATGATATTGTGTATAAACTTAATCTGTGGCAGATCAGCATTTATTTTTAACTGTCGTTTAAAAAAATTAATTGGGAATTACACTTATTGTTTAAGGGATTATTTTTCTTTATAAAACTATTAAATCTAATAACCTATTTACTTCATTGGTATGAAAATATTATGCCGGTCATTACCAATATAAATTTGTATATTCTTAGAAGGTTAGTGAAAAGTATAATAGTGTTTTTATAATATTCAAAAGAATTTAAAATAGGTAGAACCACTTTTACCCTACATAAATAATTATATTATTTTAATAATTAAAATATTTAATATGATGTATAATGTAAAATTTATTATTGCTCGACGCAAGACACCTTTATCGAAGATTTCTTGTTGCGTTTTCTAGGTGATGTGAACCCGGAAACATGACCATCATCAATTTGTCGTCCTTTCTTAGCAAATTTTTTAAACCTAAATAAACTTACACCTGCAAATGAATATAAAATTGTTGAGATATCCGGCACGATAAATACTTTCAAAAATTTGTTTAATTTTAAATAAAAATCTCTTTTAAAATCAATCACATAAATGTAAATATTATTACTATTTATTATATTTACCTGTTAAAGCAACAAGTTGCTCTTGTACTTTTTGTAAATCTATGGTCAATATTCCATTTTTAGTTTCTTTCTGAGAAATTTTCCAAACTGTATATAAAATTTCCTGGGCATGTGTCACTAAAGTTTTATTTTTCACTTTTGTGGTCATTGTCAAAGCGGCAACATTGCACTACCTCTCGTCACTTTCAACCTTGGATATTATGAGTGAACTGTTCAAAGAAAGTTACTCGAATGAGTAATGTCATCATTTATTTTGATTCGGTTACTGCATACCCTGAACTCGCGGTTTCAGATATTCTTCATGGATAGTAGCAAAATATTGCAGGAAGACGAATCTTAAATCATACAGTGTGACCCATCTATTTTGGAAACACCACCATAATATTTGAGCTTAATAATCTATTTCAACATTTTTTTTTAAATGTTGTGACCCAACTTTTATTAAAATATGTTAATTAATAAAAAAGTTATGAATAGTTACATTTTCAATATACATCAGGTAATAGTTTACAAAATTTCAACTTAAAATAACTTGTCTATTAATAAACATATTTTAATAATAAAAGTCACATTACATTTATTGGGTGTCACTTAAATCCAGTGATGTACTCGTTTTTTTTCTCTTAATTGATCTATTTCTTCTTGGTTTTCTTTGTTTTCTTTACGAATCTCCTGTTTCTAATATTTTTCTTGTTATTCTATCTATATTCATTTTGGCAACATGATCGGCACTATGAGTTCTTGTTTTGTTGTTTTTCTGTTGTCTTCGTTTTTAGTTCTATCCTATTTAGTTTATCACGCTATTTTCATTTCATTTGCATGTTTCATTTCTATAGCATTTAAATTGTTCTCGGATTTCTCTCATACTGTCCAGTTCTCACATGCATTCGTATCGTAACATGATTGTCTATCTTCATTTTAAATCCATATCGATATCTTTATGTCCAACTATTGGGATAATAAAGGAGTATAAGAATTTTGTTATTTTGTTCGCTCACTTTGTCATTTTGCCTCCATTAATCCATCCTCTGTTACCATTCTAACAAAAATTCATAGGTTGTTACTCTTTTTAGTACTTGTCCTTGTATTTCTTTGATGTTATGGTTAGTTTGATTTTCATTTGTGACCTTGGTTTTATCAATGTTTACATCCATTTTCATGTTCTTTATTTCATTGGTTCACTAACTTTTGCATTTTGTTTTTAGAATTTATTAATAATACTACACCATCTACATATAAACATATAATTATGGCATTTATATGTTCGATCTGGGTTTTAATTCATTTAATGATCTTATTCAAAATCAATATAAACAGTAGAGGGCTTTTCCACACTTAATTTTTCTCTGTACTATCAAATGCTGCCGTCAGATCTATAAACGTCAAAAACAATTGTTCTGTTCTTTTATTTCTATAGCGCATATTCTTCTATTCTTCTATTCTTCAATAAACTATATAAAATATATACTAAATAAAGTGCCTCCATGAAATTGGATTTTGCATTTTCTTTACCCTGCTCAAAAAAAGAATATATCTATAAATGAAATGCATAATTGTGATCTAAATAAAATGTTAATGAGTTAACATATTACAGTGTGTTTATGTTAAAATAAATTTTAGATGTGATTGTGATTTGTAGTCAAATTATCCTGTAACTTTATAATTACTCCTCTTTCATGAGCCACCATATTTTATCACTCTTATAAATCTAATCCAAATTTTCGTTGTATATATCAGAGTGAGTTATTGATAATGTAATATTTATAATTTTCACTTTAGTTGCGTTTAACTTGTTATACACGTTTATTGTTCAAAAATTTTACTAGAATGAAAAAAATTAAATGTGTACAGCTTCAAATTCAAAGTTTTATGAATTACTAAATTTTCCTCTATAAGAGAGATTGCCGAAATGACAAAAGTTAGACTGATTGTTAAAAAATATATAAAGCTATATCAATAATGACAACGTGTATAAGTGGAACTAATTTTAAATTATGGCTTTTTTGAATATGCGCAAAAAAACTGTTATAAAATTTTTGTCAAATGCATCGTTCTGGAGTTATGGACCTTCACATCTACGGTGACTCACCCTGAATATTACTTTTTAGAAATTATTACATAAAAAGCATTTACTAATTATTAATGGAATTTCGCACTCTTTTCCGAGAATTCACTCGTTTAAGCGACAAACGTCTTTTGTGACTTTTATCATTCATGCAAGTATGCTTCATGATTACTTAAGTCTAACTCAAGTCGTTAAAAATCTGCGTGAAAGGGAGTATGTATTCCTTTGTTTGTTTTGATAGTTTTTTGTTCATTTTCTCCGGTACTTAAAAGCATTACAAAAAAGATACGTCCCCTCTTTGATGTAAAAATCTGCATCTCTCAGTTTTTGATTCATCTCATTATCTCAATCCATTTTCGAAATATTTGAAATTTGCGATTTCGACCGGTTTCGGATTATCAATTTTCATAGTAAAAATATGAAAAGTAAGAAAAAATATCTGTAACAAAATACAATTTTTAATTGGGTAAAATTAGAAAGTTACAAATAAATGGGAAGATATTGAAAATAAAAAAATTGGAAACAGGAGAGAAATCTTTAAAGTATTATTAATATAATCAGACAATAGTAATATTTCTTTCTTTATCTCTTCTTTAAAAAGATACGGATTCCATTTTTTGAAATTAATGTCAATTCTGGAACTAACTGGAGTTTATAATTAGGATTTGCAGGCAATAGTTCAAAATTTCTTAAAACTTTAGAGATTGTACTTTTCATTTCCATCATAGCAAATTTTTGACCTGAAAATAAATACGAATTTAGTTACCAAATTCCATAAATGCCATAGTTCGAGTTACCTATACAATTTCTTGGCCCAGCACTGAATGGTATATACATATAGGGATTAGTTCCATCCATTTCCAAAAACCGTTCTGGAATAAATTCCAAGGGTTCCGGAAAATATTTTGGATTTCTGTGAATTATAAAGGGCATTATAGCTATTTGTTGTCCTTTTGGAAAAACATCTCCTTCTAAAACACAATAGATTCTTTTTGGAAATAACTTTCTACAATTTTCGTTTAGAGGAAAGATACTATATCATTTAAAAATAATATTTAAGTAAGAATGTATTTATCAATCTATCAATGTCATGCCCTTCTAGAAATTTTTCTCAAAACCCTGTTTTGGAACCATGCTGTTTAGTTTATAAGCAGACATATTTTCAACCTCCATTCGCCATGAAACACCCTGAAGTTTAAGTAAATAAAAATTAGTTTTACCCCAATTAAATTCTTTTGTAACACAGCGCCCAAAAAATGGCACCGATGGATACAATCGCAGTGTTTCCTTAATCACAAGTTCCAGGTATTTCATATTTTGAAGATCTGTTGTTCTAAGTTTAGAAGATCTCAAGTCACCAAAAATTTCCTTCTGTTCGTCTAGTGCTTTTTGCTTAAAAAAGTAAAAAAAAGTTAAGAAATATTGAGTTTTAGCCAAAGAAAATCGATGTCCAAAATCACAATAAAGCATCAAGCCTTTAAGGCTTACTATTAATGTTGCTTACCTGTACTAACGGGTTATTAGCTAAACAATATAAAGCAAATGAAATAGCTGAAGCCGTTGTATCATGGCCCTAAAAATTAATATACAGATATTAATATTAATCAAACGAATATTTATATAAAACTATATAGAGTATAGCCACTATTACAATGTTTCTTATTGATATCTCGCAAATGATTAGTATTACAAGTTTGATGAAACTTCTTAATACCAAAATAGCTTCAAACCGATATGAAACTTTACATTTGTCTGTACGGCCTTTAACTGAGGAAATAGTAAATAACATATGTTTTAATTTGGTTTAATTTTCCGAATTCGGACGATTCATCCTCACTAGACTAAAAAATCTTCATTTTTTAAAATGGATCTGTACTCTAAATACTGCCCTCGACCTTAAATGGTGCCATGTAACACTCATTATTAATTTCAGCATTTGTAATGTTACAAAATACACAGTAAAAGAGAACGAATAATACGAGTATACGACCAAATAACAGAGAGTGCGCAATAAGGTGTAAGCTCTCGAATTAACTCTAATTTGCTTGAGGTACGATCATAAATGCCGATACGTTACTATCGAATTGATGGGAACGATGTTCCCACCTCGATGTATCCCTACTTCAAGATATCAGTAATGCGTTTCCGCTCTTCATAACGCTTTCTCTTATATTCACATGGATTCGTGTATATGATCTATTATTTCCGTTGATTGTGTATATTTAGTACGTTTAATATATTTTCGATAAATTTATGAGGTCAAATAGTTAACAACAAGTAATTGGTTTTTAACGAGTAGGAACACTTTCTTTTAAAGTGATCGCGGAACAACAGTAAAATCAAACTTGATAGATTGGGTTTTAGTCGTTGGTTTAAATTATAGAAAAGTATAATTTGTAAACGAGTTTTGTAAAAGTACAAATATATACATTGTCAAAAATGTACAATGAAAATAACAAGGAGATTGTTCCAAATTTTTCATCACATCCTCATATAACTATAATAATAATAATAAAAAATATATATATAAAATTATATGATTTTGACATCTAGTTTCGGCTCAAAAAGAAGTCATCATCAGCTCTGTAATCAACAATATCCTATATTAATACTAATGCATGCCATTGAAAAGGAACTACCAGCCTAGGATCCTATAAACGTTAACCATTTATGAAAAAATAAACATCAAATTAATAGTTGGTAAAAAGTAGTAAATTTAAACATTAGAAATGAATAATAATTAGCAAACATTTTTTTAACATTAAATTAAACTGCACCAGAAAATAAAGACTTAGCTGTGATAACGAAAGAGATATAAAGAAACTCAAACTTGGTGACTTAAACCATAATATCGGGTGAAGAACTCAATATCGATTGATTGTCAAAGGATATAATCCACGGATAAAAAAAGTAAGAAGGGAGGATCCAACTAAGGAAAAAGGAAAGAAACAAGGATCCTTAAATGAGAAATAGAATGACAAACAAATTAACAAGTCTTGGAATAAGACCAAAAGAAAATTAATATTAACCACTACCAAATAAAGGTGTTCTATACTAATGCAGTTGGTTTTCCTCCCACTTTTAGTGGGTAATTTTTCTTTTATTGGGATCTAATTTGGTTCCTGATTATTTCCTTGGACGTGTTGGTTTTGCCATGTAAACCCACACCTCTATTTGGTATTATTTTAGTACATAATTATTTAAGTTATTTAATAGGAACTTTTAAATAGTTAAATACTGTAGAAACATTAACACATTTTAACCAGTACCTCATTCACACCTAGTTTTAAATTTTATATACTGAAAATGTAGATTTTTATACAGTAAAACTATACTTACATTTACTAAATTTTTTGCAAGAAGATGAAAAGGAAAAAAATTTAGAAACCGACGTCGAATATCTCGTTGGTAGGGAAGATACAATATGTAATACGTTTTTAGTTACAGTACAATTTAATTTTAACGTAACGAATCGAAGAGAAACTGTGGAAATAAATCGTGAGCATTTTTTGAGCAATAATTTTGTTTTATTTTCGATTATGGAAAAGCGAAAAAGAGTGTTTGGATTATCTATAAACTGTTTTTGATGGTATCAAGAATTTAGATTTGGTCGGAGCAGTCTTATCGACGAATTTTGGGAAGCTCAAAATTGATTACATTTTTCGTAATTATTTAGGTGTAAGAAAAATGTATTCGAAATGGATGCTGAATAATTTACCAGAATCTCAAGAAACCTTTTAAAATGCTGTGATGAGCGTGCCATCTTCAGATTGGAGAAAATGTTATGATAACTATTTTTTTCGTATGAAATATTGCAAAGATTGTCAGAAGGAATAATTTAAAAAATAATAAAGCCACTTTTTTTAATTCTAAATATTTTTGTTTATATCTATACGAATTTAAAGCAACAGTCCTAGTAGCTGTTTACTTATTTATTTATTTATTTATTTATTTGTACATATTTGTTATTTGTTTAGAAAGGTATTGCCAGTCTATTGTTTTATTTTAATGTGTCGGTCAAAAGATGGCCTTTGCCTTTGTCATTTTTAATTGTTATTTATTATCAAAGCTACTTTTTTATTTACGGCTTACCATTTATTGTCTCTTCTTTCTTCAAGTCCATTTAAGAACAACTATCCGTCAAGAATATCTGAAACCGCAAGTTCAAGGTGCGCAGTAACCGAAACAAAATAAATGGTAACATTAGTCATTCGAGTGACATTCTTTGAGCAGTTCACTCATAATATCGAAGGTTGAAAGTGACGAGAGGTAGTGCAATGTTGCCGGATTGACAATGATCACAAAAGCGAAAAATAGAATTTTCCCAGAAAGAAACAGAAAATGACCATAAATTTACAAAAATTACAAGAGTTACTTGTTGCTTTAATAGATAAATATGTATAATAAATAGTAATAATATTTACATTTCTGTGATTGATTTTAAAAGAGATTTTTATTTAAAATTATACACATTTTTTTAAAGTATTTTGTGCCGGATATCTCATAATAATCTTATATTCAATTGCAGATGTAAGTTTATCTAGTGTTAAAAAAAATTGCGAAGGAAGGACGACAAATTGATGATGGTCTTGTTTCCGGATTCACATCACCACGAAAACGCAACTAGAAATCTTGGAAACCAAAATTAAAAATCTTCGATAAAGGTGTCTTGCGTCGAAAAATAATAGATTTTACTTTATACATTATATTAAATTATTCAGTTACAATAACATAATAACAAACAAATATTCTACTATACGCATCTAAAAATATATCCCATGTGTTTGAATCTGAATAAAAAATAACTGACGACTATGAACATTGGAAAAAAAATGTTTTTCCCTGATCCCCAAATAGCAAATATATACCTAACTAATGTAAATAATTTTATTATTAAAATAATATAATTGTTTAAATGATGCAAAATAGATTCTATCTGTTTTAAACACAGGGATCAATTCGTTTTGATTATTATAATAATACTGTACTTTCCATTGACTTTTCCATGAATAGACAAAATATTGGTAGTAAAATATTTTAATACCAATAGATTAAACAGGTAAGTAGGTTTAATTGCTTTATAAAGATAAGGAAAATAATCCCTTTTTAGAAAGTTTCTCACCTGACTAGCAGCATTTTATTATTTTCATTAAACACTAAGTGTAATTTCCAATTAATTATTTTAAACGACAGTGGTATCCCTCCTCCTTTAAGTCGCTGCGCATCTCGCGGTTTCAGATATTCTTGACGAATAGTAACAGTTATTGTCAGGTTGTATTCAGAATCAATAGCAGTATTTAAAGCAATGAATAAAATAGAAAGATATTTAAGAAATGTTCCCTTGTTTGGTCCAATCATTGAAAGAAAGCAATATCAAAGTAGGTGAATTTACACTTTTTTCCAAATAGCTCTGAAACTGTATTTTTTATTAAGAATCTACATGATTCATTATATTCCCAAAAATACTTAATTTTTTCCGATCAGCAACATCATGACTTGAACTAACCTCAGACATAAACGTATCGACTTCCTCCCTAATATCCGCCCTAGACAAAGGTTTGCCATCGATAGTGCTTTTTAATAGCAAATCTAAAAATGCCATTTTCTTTTTAACACCTAAATCATTGTCGTGTTTTTCTTCGATGCTCTTATCCATTTCTTTTATTCTGTTACTAATAACGTTGTCAGTGTGAGAATGTACGATTTTTAAAGCCATTTTTTCTTTGTAGTAATTGAGAGTTAGGGGATATAGCCGTACATCCAGTGGAGAAAAAATTCTCTCTGTTATTATTCTACACAGCTCTTCTATAGATTTTACATATTTTGAGGCTTTTGTCTGAGCGTTTATGGATATACCCATTGCAGCTTCTAAAAAATGAATAATACAACCAGTTGTACCCTAATCATGAGTTGGAAACTTTTTTAGTAATAAGGAAATATTTTAAAATTTAAAATTTTTACCGCAAATAGCATCAAGCGTACAAAGCGAGACTAAAGGATATATATCGAAACTTTTTTCTCCCACATGGCTCTCCAATTTTTTGATAAATACGTCCCCAACTTTTTCAAAAATGTCTAAGAAGTTGTCCAAAATTGAAAAATGAAAAGCTGGAGTCAACATGCGACGCCGCTTTTTCCATTTTGCACCTATAATCATTAAAATTAAGCATAACACAAAATTTAAAAGACAGGTTTCTATTTATAAAACAATATTGATCGTCCATGTACCTAACACCTGTTACAAAAATTGATTCAACAATATTTTTACCTATGCTTGTAAGTAACCCTGTTCCCAGCCAGTTATCCAAATACTGGTATTGGTCTGACTTTGTGATATTTTGAGTAGAACTTAGAATATATTCGATCAGTTTCATGTCTGTCACAACAATTAAAGTACTTTGTGGTCCGTCATATACCTTTACAATGGGTCCATATGTATCTGAATATTTCAGTAGAACATTTAAGAGCTCTAAAAAGAGATGGTTAAGAATACTATTTGTTAAAATGTAATAATATCTAGAAAATAAAAAAAAAATACAAAAATCCTTCCTTGACTTGTGCACGGTATCATTTTTTACAATTTTATACATTAAGATTTATCTAGGCCCTCGTATTGTGTATCTAATCGTGGAGACGGCTCTAAGGTCTAGTAAAATTTCTATATTTTAATGCTTTTATTATAATTATTAATTTTGAAACATATACCATTTAAAAAAGTTAAATAATGAAATACTTTTCTACTGTAAACAGGTATTTTAAATTTTTTGGTTGTTTTTTGAAAGAAAACTGTAATATAAAAAGTGACTGGGAATGAATCTAAACTCAATTACGGACGAAAATAACGGGTTTTTTTACACCTAGAAAAAATAAATCGACATACAATAATTTTTGTTTATTAGTAACTTATTGTTGAGTATTTTTATTTTCTGCGGAAACGTAAAATTAAACTTTACTTCTGCAAGTTCTGCATAAAAATAATTGAGTAAGATTGAAGCTCAATTTAAGTTTTTGCCCCAAAATTGTTTTATCAGGAGGCACTGATTCAGAATGTATACGAGGGTTGTTATTCATGTATTGAGAACTGGCAACACCAGTGTTGCCAGATGAGATCTGTCATTGCCATCTTAAAGTTTGACATATTTGACAATATACGTACTCAGAACGTTTTGACGTGCGAGTACTATTTCAGTTGTTTACAGTAAGTTGAAAACCTCATCTCGGCCAAAAATGGAATTAACTCGCTAACATTTTCGAGCTATGATTTATTATGACTTTGGACGTGGTATAACCCAAGAATAGTGCATCGATCAACTTAATTCAACTTTTCGCGATGAAGCACCATCCAAAGCCAGTGTATGTCGCTGGTACACTGAATTCAAACGTGGCCGTAGTTCGCTCACGGACAAAGTTAAAGAAGGGTCGTCCAAAATCGGTCGTTGTGCCGGAAAACATCGATGCTATGAGAAAACTAATTGGAGAAGATCGTCATGTGACATACCGTGAAATCGAGGCATATTTAAGCATTAGTATGACCAGCATACATAAGAATTTGTAAGAACATTTGGATGTTCAGAAGCTGTCTGTGCGTTGGATTCTACATTTGTTGACAGCTGCTCAACAGGCTCGTGTCGATTGCTGCAGTAAAATGAATAAAAAATACAAATATGGTGCATCCAAAGCCGTATACAGCATCGTCACAGGTAACAAGTCGTGGATTTATCCATATGAGCCAGAAAGAAAAGGCCAATCGGCAGTTTGGGTGTTTCAATGTGAAGAAAAGCTAACAAAAGTTACTCGTTCTCGAAGTGTTAACAAGCAAATGGTGGCGTGTTTCTTCACAAAAACCGGTCATGTGCAACTGTGGCTCTCGAAAATCCAAAGACCGTTAATTTAGAGTAGTATACGACCAATTGCTTACCAGAAGTTTTCGGAAAATTGAGAGAAACCAATCCAAAACGAGGAATCAATTTGCACACACAATTGATCGAATTGATGGGTCATCCGCCTTACAGCCCCGACTTGACACCTAATGACTTCTTCTTGTTCCCACAAATCAAATATAAACTGCGTGGACAACGATTTTCATCGCCCGAAGAAGCGGTTGAGGCCTTCAAAAACGATGTTTTAGAGCAGGGGTGGGTTTGCTAATTTTATCCGGCCCGTTGAAAAATTCCGCACGCAAATTTTTTTAAACTCTTTTATGAGATTTTGTTGACATCAACATTATTAGTGTGCGTACTGTATATATAATAGGCGTAATAAAATGGGCGGTCGGCTGACTACACTAGTGTGGACGATGTCGCGAGCTTGAAACAATCCTCGCGCGATTCTCATGCGGGTCGCTCGCGACGATCGCTCTCAGGGCGGTTTTTTCGTCGAACACAAAGGAGATCGCGCTAGGTTCGAAATGCATGTGTGGACGGCATATGCTGCACTCCTCTCACTTTTCGAGGGACGACAGGTCGCACCACGCGTATTGTTAATTTTGATTTAACACTGATCGCATACTCTTTTTTGTTCGAGTCTAATATTAGTTTGCAAATATAAAATTGAAAAAGTGGACTTTTTGTAAGTAAAATTTTAAAACATTGGTTTTATTTTATTGTATTAATTAAATTATTTATTTGTAGACCTTTGTAAAATGAGTCAATCTAAAAAAAGAAAAGTTGATTTGGAATGCAGAAACTTCAATGAAGCTTGGACGGTAAAATATCTTTTTACAAACATTAATAAGAAAGCAATTTGTTTAGTTTGTCAGGAAACAATTGCTGTTTTCAAAGAATACAATTTAAACAGGCACTTTACAACAAAACATCCAAAATATGCATCACTTTCTTTAAAAGAACTTCAAACTGTAGCAGAAAACTTAGCAAAAAACTTGAATAAGCAACAAAATATTTTTACCAAACAAAGTAATATAGAGAAATCTACCACAAAAGCAAGTTATGTTGTCGCACACAAAATTGCTAAGTTCTGTAAGCCGTTTTCTGAAGCAGAATTTGTTAAACAATGCATGGTACAAGTGTCGGAGATATGTTGTCCTGAAAAGAAACATATTTTTGAAAATGTAAGCCTTTCGAGAAGAACAATAGTACGACGGATTGAAAATATTTCAGGAAACTTACTTGACCAGCTAAGAACAAAAATTGCTGATTTTACCTATTGTTCTCTGGCTTTAGATGAGTCCTGCGATATTACTGATACAAGTCAATTATTAATATTTATTCGCGGCATTAACAAGAAATGTGAAATTAGCGAGGAACTTCTTAGTGTGCATCCAATGAAAGATACAACTACTGGTGAAGACTTCTTTCTCGCTGTTGAAGAGTGTTTAGTTAAAGTAAGTTTAACTTGGAATAAAATAGTAAGCGTCACTACGGATGGTTGTCCTAGTTTAACAGGGAAAAATGTAGGCTTACTTAAACGAATTCGCGACAAAGTAAAAGAGTTACAACCAGAACACGATATATTATTTTTGCACTGCATTATTCATCAAGAAGTGCTATGCAGAAAAGTTTTGAAATTGAATCACGTCGTTACTGTTGTGACCAAAGTTGTGAATTTTATCCGAGGACGTGCCGTAAATCATCGACAGTTTGTTGAATTTTTGAAAGAAATTGAAAGTGACTTCTACGAAATTCCTTATTACACTGAAGTGAGATGGCTTAGCATTGGTAAAGTTTTGGACAGATTTCAATATTTGCTTGATGAAATAGTATCCTTCTTGTCGATAAAAGAAAAACTACATGATTTTCCTGAATTGCAAAATAAGGCTTGGCTAAACGATTTCTCGTTTTCAGTAGATATCGTAAAATATTTGAATGAACTAAATATAAATCTACAAGGGAAAAACCAATTCGCTTTCAATATGCACTCAAACGTCAAAGCATTTATGACAAAACTCAATTTATTTGCTGAAAACTTTAATAATAAATTATTAAATCATTTCCCCTCATTGCAAGCACGGCGAGAAACATTGAAAAATACAGATTTTTTTAAATATAGTGCAATAACACAAGACCTGCATTCTGAATTCCAAAGAAGATTTCAAGATTTCAAAGCTATTAAAAAACCTTTATCATTAATTAGCCAACCTTTCAATTTCGATGTGCAAGAAGCTCCTGTTGAAATTCAACTAGAACTAATTGACTTACAATCAAATAATTTACTAAAAGAAAATTTTCACTCAAACGAATTGAGTGCTTTCTATGGCGCTTTGAATAACGAACATTTCAAACATTTTTTGAACTCTGTTCAAAAATACCTTGTTTTATTTGGTTCGACATATATTTGTGAAAGAACTTTTTCTTTAATGGTTTCCACGAAAAATAAATATCGATCACAAATTACTGACGAAAATCTACACTCGGTATTAAGGATTGCTACAAGTGATTTGGAACCCAATTTTGAAGAAATAATGTCAGATGAACATTCGAGATTTCACGTTTCGCATTAACTTTAAATATTTATTTTAACGTTTGATGTTTTTCTTTTCTTTTTTGAATTCTATTTACTATTATATTTACGAAATGCAATATAAATGTTAAATTGTAATAACTATGTGTCAATATAAAATAATTTGTATCGTTAAGACATAAATAAGTAACAAAATAAAATCTTTCATTGACTGGTTTATCTAATAGCCATTTATTTATAATAATATTTCTTTAAAAATTACGTGACATATTTTATTCAAATTGAAATGATACTTAGTGTTTTTGTCAAAAAAAAAAAAAAAAATTGGGCAGGGAAAAAACTCCATCCAAAACATCCGCTTGTGCAAAGCATACGCGGTATAGTCCTCCGGCCCGGGAGACATTTTGAAAATTTCATTTTGGCCCGCGCTTTAAATGATTTGCCCACCCCTGTTTTAGAGTCATGATATTTTGACTGGACAAAGTGCTTTTTAGGGTGGTTCAATCGCAGGCAAAATCGTATAAAGCTTAAAAACGAATATTTTGAAAAGCAATAAATATTTTTTTGATAAAATTGATTTGTTCTTTTTATTCTAAATAGATAAATAGCAACCCTAGTAGTACTTTCGAATATTATTTCGGGTTAAAAAGAAGGAATTTTACGTGTTTTCAATTTGTCATAGTAATCTAATATTTTCATTTTAAAAAAGAAGAAGAGTTATATTTTAAAAATTATTAACTTAAATATAAAAAAATAATCAATAAACCTAACGTCCTAAAGAGTTAGTTATATTTTTGTCAAAAGAAAAGATAAAATTTCGAAATATCTACAGGATATTATCTATGTATTCATGCAAAATGCCTAAACGACTTGCTCCCTCGTTAATTGTAAACAGGTTGTTTTATATTTGTTATTGTATACCTGAAGATGACCCTGAGTGGTCGAAACTAGTCGCCTCTATTTATACATTAAATTATTATGTAGTAATGATTTTGAGTTTTTTTAGTTAATCGTCTATACCACATTTGAGCCCAATCGAGAAACTTCTTTATTTTAAAATATAAGGACTCATTTCTACCAAGTTTCCTTTCATTAAACACTTTAATATTGATAATTAAGACATTGTATAAAATCTCATATTTTTGAAAAAACACTTACCATGCGTCGGCACATTAAAATCGAGCATATTCCCAAAAAATGGATTGGGTTTAGGACCCGGTATTTTGGGCATAAATTTGTCAAGCTTCTTAACATATTTTTTATGTAAAACTACTGGCAACAATAACAGTAATATTAATATAAAAAACAATAACACTAAAACAAACAAAATCATTTTTAAATGATATTAAAAATTGTTCATTTAATATAAATACAATTTTGTACGATGCACTCAAACTAAGTAGACACCAATTTATGATAAATGCATGAGAAATAGTTTCAAAATACAGACTTTCAATGGAAGGATCTTGAATTTCAAGGTCATTGGTGTATCACACACATGTAGGAAGTAAATAAAAAACTTAAAATAGTTTCAACATTTCATTTTTATTTTCCTTTTCTTATTGATACATTGACACCATTTTTTCATGTGTTTAAGGCAGTAACTTCAATTGTTTCCGGCAGCAGTTGAAAATTTCTCGAAATTTTGAAGAGAGTACATTTCGTTTCGAATGTAGCAATTTTTTTATCCTAAAATTAAACAATGCACTTGTAAAATCTGAAATACGAGGTTGAAATTATATTTAGTTAGCAAATCCTGTCTCAATTTTTTATTTTATATTGAAAGTTATTCTATGTATATTATTAAAATACCAACAAATAATGAAAAAGTGAAAGTTTTTCCAGACGTAGGGAATCCAATCTTAAATTATCACGCAATATCAATATATAAAATATTAGGAAACA
This sequence comes from Hermaeophaga mercurialis, assembly GCA_951812935.1. Lineage (NCBI taxonomy): Eukaryota > Metazoa > Arthropoda > Insecta > Coleoptera > Chrysomelidae > Hermaeophaga > Hermaeophaga mercurialis. Next base: position 17,160,853 of record OX638362.1, on the reverse strand, counting down.
TTTTTTTGCAAACAATGAGATTGTAGATTCTAAGCTATAAAAATTTAGCAGTTTCTTTATAATAGTTGATAATTTGTCACGGCCTTGGTAATGAAGTGTAATTAATTTATTGCTACCGGTTTAGATATATTTACCTCATTGGTAAACCTGTTTATCGAAATCGAAGGTTAACATACAAATGAATAGAATTAAGATTCTTCTCTCTTAAACAAATAAATACTAAATAAATAAATTACTACCTCCAATTTCAACTAATTTTGTTTGAATATCTTGGTATGTATCTATCTTAAAATAAGTTATTTTTATTTTTTTTTTGTGAAAATGTAAAAATGTTAATTACATGATGATTACGAAAAATAAAAAAATATAATAATACATTAATGGGTAAATTTTCACACCACCACTGAGGTATTACTATGGCGCATTACCGTTTTTAAGGGGATGATTCACCTGTAGCCATAAAACCTCAAATAAATGAAATTCCCATTAACGAAACCTTTCAAAAATGAATAATTTACAACATGAAAAAAAAACGTGATTCCAGGAACTAAGAAAATAACTTCAGCCAAAAACAGGGAAACAGGAAAGTCCCTCCAGAAAGAGAGAAAATAACTTCACCAAAACTTACTTCTTCTTTAAGTGCCATACGCTTGTAGCGTGTAAGTGGTCATCTATTAGGTTGGATTATTTTTAAGCGTCTGTTTTGCGTTTTTCATATAATGGTTGCTATATCACGTATGTTGCATCAATTTCTGATATATCTGAACCATGAGCGTTGTTTTCTTCCTGGCCCTCTTCCTCCTACAATCTTACCCATCAGTATTTCCTGCAACACTCGGTATTTAGGTCCTCTGATCATAGGTATGCCCGTTCTTTTCTTTCACGAGGTCCAACAATTCTCTTTAGACTTCGACTCTCGTTTGTCATATGAAATGGTAATTATAAATTAATTCGAAAATAGTGCATCTAATTGTTAAACGAAAAATTAAAAGTTCTATTCGTTACTGCTAACTAACAGTACTTTATTTAAACTATTTTAATAAATTATACTACATTCACTACATTTACGAAGGGCATTTAAAAGACTTAAGAATAAAGCTAGATTTTTTGAATTTTCACTTATAATACCACTAGTGCCTAAATTATTTCCTGATAATAATTTAGGCACGTGTGGTATTCGGTAAGAAAATTTTACACCATAAAATTTCAAAACTTGACAGACATGAATTAAAAAATGGCAACTTTTTTAAAACACCGTCGAGTCGTTATGTCATGCGCATATAAGCGCTTCTCAAGGTCAAAAAAATTTCCAGTGAAATTTCGTCTAGGGTAGAAACCATTTAAAATAAAAGCATTTGATTGGTTATAAAATAGAGGTGTAAAATTTTCAACTTAATTTCTTTTAATGAATTTAAAAACGTATAAAAATAAATACAAACATTTTACCTTGCGATTCCACAAGTTAATCCTAATCCGAAAGGGAACTAAAACCGCATTAGAAAACGAAAAAATTAAAAGCTTTTTGTGTTTTAAACTAATAAACTATCGAAATTAATTTCGACCTCTTGCCCCGACAAAAACATCCCCATTAATTGATTTATTCAGATATTTTTTGAAAACATTATTGTTAAGTTTAGGTCCAGTTAAAAAAAATTATATTCTTCATCGGCTAAGGTCATCAATGTGCCGAAACATTTATCTGCTCATGATCATGGCTTATACAAGGAATACAAACTATGAACAAAATTGTCAAAACATATTACAATTTCAACAAAGGCAACAACGATTAAAATTTAAAAATCTAAAATGAACATCAAATTTTAAAAAAAAATTAGAAAGAGCCGACTGAAAATCATCGAAAAATGTTCTAAATCATTCTCCAAAAATGAGTAAAAAAAACTGTTTGTTTACTATAATTTTTTATTTCATTGAGCTAAGGCGTTTTCTTAGTATCATAAAAAAGAATCCATGCGCCACAATTCTATTATTTTATTATTTCTCCATGGCCAATATTTTTTATATTCTCTCTTCTTTTTGAGCTTGCGCTCGTCGTGGACGTTCTGTAGATAATTATCAAACCAAATCGATAATTTCCAGTACATGTTTTAAACAAATATTTCTCAGTTCTTTTTACTTTAAAAAAACAACAACACCAATTATGAAATATGTGCAGACAGGGAGTTTAAAACATGTTTAGAAATTGCAAGTACGGGTCTGGAAAATACACACAGGATTAGGTAATAATTATTTAATAACATTTACATAAGTCTGGACGCAACACTTCTAATAGTTTATTACTAAAAGTCAATAATAATCTACTTCTTAGCCTCTAAATACTTAAAAACTTCATTTCACGTTCAAAATTGGAGTAATATAATTGTCTTAGCAAAGATGTAAATTGTGGTTCGATAGTTACAACACCGTTTAAGTATTTCCCTTTCCCAATGATCGTTTTTTCATAATGAAAATTAAAAGCTCGATTCGTTACAAGCTCAAATACAATTTTCTATTTCAATAAACAAAAAAAAAGTCATTAATGCTAGATTTTTGAGAAATAGGTACCGATTGTGTTTCCTTAGTATCAAAAATATCTTAAAAATAGCACTCAAGGAAGAAAAACTCAACTATTAAAAGACTATGTTTAATACCTTACTACAAAAATAATTTAAAATCTTATAAAATTTAAATAAAATTGCTATTTATTATCTCTGCCACCATCCAAGAATGATGCACATTGATATTCGTATAAATTCCTATATTTACTTAACCAACGCTCTGAATAGACAAAAACACCCTGAACACTACTTATGGAAAAGCACTTACACTCTCTAATGGAAGAGTGTGGAAATTATTTAGGTATGAACCGATCTTTAGTTAAAATATTATAAAGCAGTCTTTAAACTATTAATTGTTCCAAATTTAATTAATGTAGTGAAAATATTTTTGTAGGATCATAACTTCTAGTTATTTTATTAATTAATATCGAGCAATCGAGAAAAAAATCACAATTGAAGTAGTTGTAATAAATTTTGCAAAACTTTCATCAAGAAAATTACATTTAAAAAATGGTGTTCAACGCAGAGAAAAAGCACAAATCAAAAGTGTGAAAGTATGTGTCGAGTGGGCAGTATTCAATTCCAGAATGCATGGTTGATTTTCGCGAAGAACATTCTGAATTAGTGTTTGACTACAGTGGTTTTTACAATATTCTGACGAATTCTGTGCACCTTTTCAGAGAGACTGGTAGCGTCGGTTCAAAAATTGAAAGTGGGCTGAAAAAATTGTAGCTATTCAGCATTTTATTCGTGAAAATCCAAAAACATGCATTTCAGTAATGACCCAACCAATAAATGTCTTTTATGGCACATGCATACCAGTAGCAATATATAAACTTTTTCCAGTAGAGTTTCCAAGACCACTAGAATTTTGTCAATGGTTCCAAAATAGTCTAAACAATGATGATATCAGTAACACAGTATTCTCCTCAAATGAGGCTTGATTTTATCTCTCTTTTATCCTCACTTTTTTGTTGAAGAACGAATACATTCTCAAAAAGATGGTGATTGGATTTGAATATGTCGAAGAAGATTGGTGGGTACAATTTTTTTTTTGAAAGCGCATACTCCTACACGATGTTGTAATAAGATATTCGATCAATTCACAAATCGACTGGATCATGAGGAATTAGAAAATGAGTTCCTATTTCCGACAAAATGGGGCAATAGCAAAGAGAACTAGAAAACACAAATATCTTAGAAAATTTTTTTATGACGAATATTAAGCTGACATACTGAAACTCCACGTCCAACTAAGAGGAAAAGTAATGTTTTTAAGAAATTAAACAAATAACAAAACGTAAATTTTTTAAATAATTTTTTACATTTTTTATATTTTTTGTGTAAGTAACGTAAAAACATCCTATTTCTATATTTCACAAAAAACGTTTAAACAAAATATGCAGGAATATAATTTTGAAATTGTAAACAGTTTTGATCCCCTCGAAGTAACACTCAAAAATACCAATGATGAAAAGATGAAGTTGATAAGAGAATTGCCAAATGAAGTAAAAGTGCTGGTACTTTATGGAAATATATGGAGACGAAGAACAAATAGACAAATATATGGAGAGATTAAAATAACAAATGTGGCAAAAATTCCAATCTTATGCTAGCTGGGACATACTGCCAGACTACCCAAAGTAAGACTAACACTCACAAGTGAGTAAAGCAAGTAGGAAAAGAGGAAATGGATAAATTCAGTGAAGCAGTATCTAATGGAATTACATAAGCAGGACTGGAAAGAACTAGCTGGAGACAGGAAGAAATGAAAAATTACAATGCAAGCCTTTAGGGCCTTGGCTGGAATACAGCGATAATAAAAATTATTATTTGGAGTAAAGAGTAAAGTATGTTTAAATCGTAACGGAGACCAAAATGTTCATTGAAATTGTTTTAAAGTAGCACTAATTTTACATACATTGTAGATTCGTGGCATTCCTGATAAAAATATTTCAATACACGTCGGCATTTGTTGCATTATTTAATGAATAGAGGAGTAAAAAAGTAATTCAAAACTAATGTATTGCTTTCGATACATACATAACTAATTGGAAACATGTCACATTACTCAATTGCTAAGAAACTTCTATGTATCCGCCGTCTTTTTCTAAGCAGGTGATTGTTTTTCGATTAAATCGTTTTATGACATTTATAATTACACCTGGAGTTATAGATTCACACGTTTCTGTAATGTGTGTCAGACATACCTGTTCTTTTAAGTAAAAATAAGAAAAGTGCTTACTTACTTACAATATTAAAATCTGATGAAAATACAGGTGAACAAATAAAAATTACGAAGTTAATCAATATAAGATGTTCTGACCTATCATAATACAAATGAAGATATTTAAAACAAAAAACACTGTAGGTATGTTTTGAAGGAGGCCAGAAAAAAAAATATACCAGAAGGATTTGGCATCAATTCTTAAAATAACTATGAATACTTGTGCTACTTGGAACTAGAAAATTGTTATGAAAAAGATAAAATTGTAGTAGCTATGAATAATAATTATACCAGAAGAATTTGGCATCAATTCTTAAAATAAATATGAATACTTGTGCTACTTGGAACTAGAAAATTGTTATGAAAAAGTTAAAATTGTAGTAGCTATGAATAATAATTATAGATAGTATATATATACATATAATATTCTAAAATATGTTTCTGTCACAAATTTCACAAATGTACACATTTATCTCACTATGTTAATCTATTTCTTTTCACAGCTGTTTGTAACTTTCTTTCTCGTCATACTTCTGTTGAAGTAATTCTTCTGCCTTTTTCATTCATCAAATTTTCTTGAAACTTTTCGATGAACTCGCCTCCTCTACATTGATCGAGATAGATGAGGAACTCCTCGTAGTTAATATAACTTTTGTCGTAACCACTCCAATTACGCGGAAATGGCTCTCGAAGGTGTAGCACCTCCTTCAGATGCTGGAATTTCTCATCCTCTTGTCCGTATTTTCGTTTGATGATAAGGTAACTATAAAAAAATAATGGCACTATTATCGACAACAGGAAAAAATCTGAACTTACGCTAAACCATCGTCGATCATTTTATATATTTTTTGATCTTTTGAGAATTCAAAAAATTCGAAATCTTCTGGTTTTTTTAATATATGGACCAGTTCCATTGCAGCAATATTACCAAACCGTATACATTCCATTACTTCGTATTTGCAATTCTCTCTAAAAGGCCAAGTGTATTTTAACCAACGGACAGCTGCCATAAAAATCTCCATTTCACTAAAAAATAATATTTATTTAGTCTACAAACAGTAGTTTTTATTTAATTAATTACCAATTTACACAGATAAAATTCGATTTGAGAAGATTTTTGACATCATCTAAGTCTAGCACGAGCCAATTGTGTGTTCCAACCAACATGAGGAAGGAGCTTTGTATCCTGGGAAGCATAATCTCACATTTGTTCGGTAAGTTTTTATGCTTCGTGTCCAAGTATTGGAAAAAGGCAGTCATTTCGGAAGATACGTCATTAGTCACTATGAATGCCATACATTGCTCTACTAAATCTGAATAATAAAATCGTTAGTAACTTACCCTCCTGAAGAATGAAAGTATACCTTGTATTTTTAGATAGCTAGCAGCTTTGAAGATGTCTAAAACATTTTCTCTCGTTATATTACTGTAAGATTTCTTAGCGAGCATCCAATCATAGATGAATGCAAAGGCCTTTGCACAGCATTTATTCTAAAATTATGGATAATTAATATTTTTGTTAAAGAAGTCTACGGCAATTTTATCTTACCGAAGGCAGTATTATTTTCTTTACACCAACGTATGCGTCCAAAACCTCAGAATAACAATGAAGGACAATTAAATGGCACAGGAATTCTTCATCGTTGATAACAACTTTACAATCAGTATTTCTGAAAATATAAGACTTGTTATTTTTTATTAAGATTTAGTCAATGTTACTATCTAAACATATATTAACATACTTTTTCCACTTACTTATAATTTGTTATCCGTGAGAATATTTCATGATATAAATTCTTCTTTTTGGGAATACCAACTTTTGAAAAGTTGACTTTACAGCCATTCTGATAAACTATACTGTAAATGTTGAACAAAGAATATTATTCATTAAATTATGTTCAAAAAACTGGTTACCTATCAAAACTTATCTCAGAATCTAAAATTTCTGACGATTGTTCATTTCGGTATTCATGCGCTGGTTTATTTTGGTTGTTTATCACTGAAGTCTTGCTAAAGTTAAAAAGATCTGCCGCCTGGAAATAATTTTCGTAAACGTAAAGAAGAGCAAAAAGACGCTAGAACAAAACATATCCAGAGATTAGAAGGTTTTGGAAATCAATAGAGTAGACAAAGGATAATCAATTGAAAAAATCACAAGAATGGAAGAAAATTGAAAGTGGACAGCTTAAGAAAGAATATAATATAATACACAAGAAGAAAAGAAATATGCATCATATATTTAATACTTTGTTCTGCTACTACTTGAAAACAAATATGGCTGCTACCTGGTTCATAATGATGTTCGTTGATGAAGCTTTGGTTAAATCCTATTCTTGATCCATTATTATAACTCTAATTTGCTTCTGCCGACTTTAATAGATTTGTGATCTACTATTAGTACAGTTGATTTAATTGTAGAAAAATAACCTGCAAATATTGAATATGTTGGTCTTATCTATTATTTATTCAAATTTTAACTTATTTGTGACTATTCAACTAAATGTCAGTTCGTCAATTAAAATCATTCTAGATTTTGTTGTTTCGTAAGCTAGAGTAAACAGTCTGTTGAAAATATTTAGTTACAATAAACAAAAATAATATTGTAGGAGAAGAGACTTTTGACATTTATGTTTCAAACATTGTATAACACTCTAAAAACTCTCCGGACTGAATTTCCTCTAATATAATAATAGTAATAATAATAATGATGATGTAATGTGGAAGGAAAACATAAAAAAATTAATGAAATAAATTCACAATAGAAACGATTTGCAAAAAGTATGAAAAGAAAACAGATCAAAAATTTAAAAAACCAGATGAACTGGAAGAATATTTGAGAAGAACGATGAAATATATTTAAAGATACTACAAAGATAACTAAGAAAAAAATATGCGGATTAGAAAAACCTTAATAACCAAAACAAAAGAACGAGAAGGTGGGACGAAAAGATAAAGGCGGAGATGAAGAAGAAGAAACAAACATGGAAAATAAATGAACGACAAAAGAACATTGCTAAGAACACAATCAAAATAGCAAAGAGGAAGTCACGGAAAATATTAGAGGCTTTTAGACAAAGATAAGAGGAATGAAAAGGGGAAGAAGAAAGGAATCGGTAGTAAAAAATAGAAGGAACCGGATACAGACAAAAAAAAAGAAATAACAAAAGTTGTAGGAGTACTACTAAGAAAAATTTGATATAAAAATGAATCAAAGAACAAACTAGAAAGATTTGAAGAAATAATCCAAATTGAAGGTATAAAAAGAGAAGAAATAGTGGAAATAAGCCAAAAAGATATGTAAAGAAGAGGATATGCAAGGAGGTGTGAGAAAGAAGAGAAATTCCTAAAGACTGGAAAATAATCTAATTGTGCCCATTTACAAAAAGGGAAAGCATATAAATTATGATGATTACAGAGCAATATGCTTATCATTAATATGGTTCAGAATGTATTCAAAGATAATCGGAAAACAATTCAGGAAATTCGTAGAAATGAAAATGAGGAACAAATTGCATTCAGATTCGAAAGAAAAATTTAATAGAGAGAAGAATTGAAAGCGAGGAGAAATACATCTTAGTATTTATTGATCTAAAGCAGCCATTGACTTGATAGAAAGAAAAATGATATGGAATTATTTGAAGAAAATGAAAGTTCTGAAAGTTTTATTCCAAGTAATTAAAAAGCGTTTACAAAAGAATAATAGGATGAGTTCAAATAGCGGGAGAAAATTCGGATGAATTTTAATTGAACAATGGAATCAACCACAGATTTAAACTTGTAAAAATCGTAGTATTAATAACTCTAAAAATTAAAATTATCATATACAAAAATAATAAATGAAAAAGAAGATAAGTACAAAAATAACATGCAAAGAACAGAACTTTATTGAATATTTAGGAAGTATTTTTACAAATGACGGCAAAATAGAATCAGTGCTAGCAAATAGAGCAAAAAAGTTAATCACGTATTATGCCATTTAGAATTTCATAATACAGAAGAAACATAGCATAATAAAGGGAATGGAAATGACATATCTAAGAACAGATGTAAGGACGAAGCGGAATAGTCAGTATTAAAAGACTAGGAGAAACAAATACTAATAATGAGCAAAATAACACAGACAATTAAATTAGAATGAGCACATCATAAGGATAGAACCCAGTAGACTAACAAAAAAAACATGAAATATGGAATCGCACAAAAAAGAGGAAAGGTATGCTGCAGAAAAAATAGGATACAGCAAAAAAAATAAAAGTTGGAATGAGAAGAAAGAAGTTGTTGGAGCAGATGTTGGTGACTACACGGGGTAGACAAGTATAGAAAAGAAGTAAACAATTAACTAATTTAATAAGGTACAAGAAAAAAGAGAAAGAAAATAATTACATTTTGATATTAAATAATGCTGTTTTATTTTATTTCAAAAATTGTCTAAGTTAATAGAATTAACTAGTTTTCTTGTTTTTTAATAATTTGTAATATGAGATTTTTTTATCCTTTTAAAATATTTTTATATTTATAATCTATAAAATTATCGGTAAGACAAAATTGGAGTTGATCCTTTCTTCTATTTCAATACTTAAACAAAGGTCAATATCTAATTTTTTCAAATGTCCTGTAAATATTTTTCCTAGCGTTTATTTGTTAACATTATACTAGAAAATTTACTTTATATTTTAAAAATTACATTGACCATTCTAAATGGGAAAATCGAAAGCAATCATATATTGTTATAGTTAAAATTAGAAATATTCTATTCTATGAATTTTAAATTTCAGATGAACCAGAATGTGTCTTAATACGAAACATTATGGTAAAATTCGAAATATAGACTTAAAGATTGTTTTTGCATTCCCAAAGTAATTTTTACAATGTAAAATAATTTTGTAAATATAAACAATCTATTAAGCACGTTCTTGGCGGGGGCTGTGTAAGTTTAGAATAATTGGGAGTAAATAAAATTAAAAGTTATTGTGCTATTCCTCCTACTAGTATTAAAAAGTACACTTCATATGTTGAATTGATGGTTGATTTATTAATGGAATATGCCGTATCTCTATAGTCTAAAAGTCTAAAAGTTAAATCCTACGATTTAAATGTGGCATATGTCTTTCTAAAAAAAAGAAAATTTCCTTGATCTATTCATTCTCTACTGATGTTCTAGAGACCGCAATCGTTTTGTAAATAGGACAGTATCAATATAGTTTTTTTAAACATTCATTAATCCTAATAATTTAAATTCTAACCTTTTGTAAACTGAAAATAAATTTCCAGAAAAAAAAATATGTTATAATTTTACTGTCGCACATGATATATTTCTGTTCCAATTTTAAACATATAGTATTTTTCGTTATCTAAAATTTAGTAAATCGTTCTCAAACTCAAAATATTCTTTCTTGCATTCAGAAAAATTTTTAATTCTTAAACGTCAAATAAAAAAATGAAAATTTTGTGTCAAGGAAAAATTTTATTCCTTACCTGTCCGCTCTAGGGAACCTTTTCACTGTAGATATATACGTACACATTAATTTTTTATTAATGTTATTTAAATAACTTCCTGACTTTTCCGTAAAAATGTATACAAAACAACGAAAAATATTTTATAAATATTTGTTCGTTTCTATGGTGCTGTTATGAAAGATGTACCGAGTGGTTCTATAAAAAAAAACTAACAATTTATCTATAAAACAATCTCTTGCTAACTCAGTGACTGATAGTAATTTGATAAATTTGACTCTACTCTAACCTTTTTTCAAAAATGATATCGTTTGATTAGTATTTACTGTACTGTTTTAAATGATTATTATTATGAACCCAAAATACTTCTTCTTTATTAGAATCATGTGTCATCTAAAAAATTTAAAAAAAAATGCACATGTTCAGCAGGTCTTCGCTAATTTGAACAATATTGAAGAAATTGATAATTTTAGAAGAATGGAAATATTGCAAGATTATATTTATAGGCTTAACGAAATTTATTGTAAGAATATCAATGATGTTAGATTATTAATTTTGCAAAACGAATTTACAGCAACATCGCGGAATATGTCATGAAAAACGTAAAAAGCTTTGATTTTATTCAAATTTCAACATATGAGAAATAACTGAAATTAAAAATTTTGCATTTTTATGAGCAGGGTAAGCTCATAAAAAGAATATATCTATAAATGAAATGCATAATTGTGATTTAAATAAAGTGTTAATGAGTTAACATATTACAGTGTGTTTATAAGTTAAAATAAATTTTAGATGTGATTGTGATTTGTAGTCAAACTTAACTTTATAATTACTCCTCTTTCGTGAGCCACCATATTTTAGCACTCTTATAAATCTAATCCAAATTTTCTTTGTATATATAGAGTTATTGATATGTAATATTTATATTTTTCACTTTAGTTGCGTTTAACTCGTTACACACGTATATTGTTCAAAAATTTTACTAGAGAGAAAAAATATAATGTGTACAACTTCAAATTCAAAGTTTTATGAATTACTAAATTTTCCTCTATAAGAGAGATTGCCGAAATGACAAAAGATAGACTGATTGTTAAAAAATATATAAAGCCATATCAATAATGACAACGTGTATAAGTGGAACTAATTTTAAATTATGGCTTTTTTGAATATGCGCAAAAAACTGTTATAAAATTTTTGTCAAATGCATCGTTCTGGAGTTATGGACCTTCACGTATATGGTGACTCACCCTGAATATTACTTTTTAGAAATTATTACATAAAAAGCATTTACTAAATATTAATGGAATTTCGCACTCTTTTCCGAAAACTCACTCGTTTATGCGACAAACGTCTTTTATGACTTTTATCATTCAAGCAAGTATGCTTCATGTATACTTAAGTCTAACTCAAGTCGTTTATAATTTTCGCCAACCGTACTGTATAAATAGTAATTCAAATTTTCCCGTAAGCCTATATTTAGCCGCTGTCAACGTCAGACGTGAAAGCAAAAACTGTCAAAATGTATGAACTCTTCAGATTATAGATTTGTATATTTCTAGTATAGAGGCGTAATCTACTGACTAATTTTTTCCACTATTTGAAATTTCGTTTAACCCCTAAACGGTTGAAATTAAAAAAAGTTGTATTAAAACTTTAAATTTAAAAAATCTGCATGAAAGGGAGCATGTATTCCTTTGTTTGTTTTGATAGTTTTTTGTTCATTTTCTCCGGTACTTAAAAGCATCCCCTTTTTGATGTAAACATCTGCATCTCTCAGTTTTTTATTCATCTCATTATCTCAATCCGTTTCCGAAATATTTGAAATTTGCGATTTCGTCCTGTTTCGGATTATCAATTTTCGCAGTAAAAATATGAAAAGTAAGAAAACATATCTGTAACAAAATACAATTTTTAATTGGGTAAAATTAGTAAGTTACAAGTAAATGGGAAGTTATTGAAAATAAAAAAATTGGAAACAGGAGAGAAATCTTTAAAGTATTATTAATATAATCAGACAATAGTAATATTTTTTTCTTTATCTCTTCTTTAAACAGATACGGATTCCATTTTTTGAAATTAATATCAATTCTGGAGCTAACTGGAGTTTATAATTAGGATTTGCAGGCAATAGTTCAAAATTTCTTAAAACTTTAGAGATTGTACTTTTCATTTCCGTCATAGCAAATTTTTGACCTGAAAGTAAATACGAATTTAGTTACCAAATTCCATAAATGCCATAGTTCGAGTTACCTATACAATTTCTTGGTCCAGCACTGAATGGTATATACATAAAGGGACTAGTTCCATCCATTTCCAAAAATCGTTCTGGAATAAATTCCAAGGGTTTCGGAAAATATTTTGGATTTCTGTGCATTATAAAGGCCATTAAACCTATTTGTTGTCCTTTTGGAAAAACATGTCCTTCTAAAACACAATAGATTCTTTTTGGAAATAACTTTCTACAATTTCATCTTAAAGGAAAGATACTATATCATTTAAAAATAATATATAAGTAAGCACGTATTTATTAATCTTTCAATATCATGCCCTTCTAGAAATTTTTCCCAAATCCCTATTTTGGAACCATGCTGTTTAGTTTATAAGCAGACATATTTTCAACCTCCATTCGCCATGAAACACCTTGAAGTTTAAGTAAATGAAAATTAGTTTTACCCCAATTAAATTCTTCTGTAACACAGCGCCCAAAAAATGGCACCGATGGATACAATCGCAGTGTTTCCTTAATCACAAGTTCCAGGTATTTCATATTTTGAAGATCTGTTGTTCTAAGTTTAGAAGATCTCAAGTCACCAAAAATTTCCTTCTGTTCGTCTAGTGCTTTTTGCTTAAAAAAGTAAAAAAAAGTTTAGAAATATTGAGTTTTATTTATTAAATATACACATGAAGTAAGTCGAAAGTGTTATTTGAAAAAGAAAAAAACAAAAATAATAAACATTTTTCCACAGGTCTTCAAAAGAGTAAAATAATCAATTTTCTACTATGATTGCGGACTTCCATTGATAACGTCAGTTACGTATACTGCTTTAAAACCAGTATTAAAAAGAATAAAGGACCTTTAACTGGTTAGGGAAAAATTCACTTTCTAAAGCCAAAGAAAATCGATGTCCAAAATCACAATAAAGCATCAAGCCTTTAAGCCTTACTATTAATGTTGCTTACCTGTACTAACGGGTTATTAGCTAAACAATATAAAGTAAATGAAATAGCTGAAGCCGTTGTATCATGGCCCTAAAAATTAATATACAGATATTAATATTAATCAAACGAATATTTATATAAAACTATATAGAGTATAGCCACTATTACAATGTTTCTTATTGATACCTCGCAAATGATTATTATTACAAGTTTGATGAAACTTCTTAATACCAAATAAGTTTCTAATAATTATTATAATGTTACAAAATATACAGTAAAAGACAACGAATAATATATGACCAAATAACAGAGAGTGAGCAATAAGGTGTAAGCTCTCGAATGAACTCTAATTTGCTTGAGGTACGATCATAAATGCAGGTACGTTACTATCAAATTAATTGGAACGCTGTTCCCACCTCGATGTATCCCTACTTAACGCATAACGCGTTCTCTTATATTCGCATGAGTGTATGATCTAATATTTCCGTTGATTGTGTATATTTAGTATGTTTAATATATTTTCGATAAATTTATGAGGTCAAATAGTTAACAACAAGTAATTCGATTTTAAAGAGTAGGAACACTTTCTATTAAAGTGTTCGAGGGACAACATTAAAATCAAATATGTTAGATTGGGTTTTAGTCGTTGGTTTAAATTATAGAAAAGTACAATTTGTAAACGAGTTTTGTAAAAGTACAAATACATACATAGTCAAAAATGTACAATGAAAATAACAAGGAGATTATGGTTCCAAATTTTTCATCCCATTCTCATTTGTATCAAATAAATTTAAAAAATTGGAAATACAACAACCACGTTCTATGGAGAGGCTTTCACTAATGTATCAATATTTAATAAAAAGAATAAACATTTTTATTCTCAGGAATATCATTTATTACAATGAGCAAATTTTCTTTTGAGTTGATAAAGATTATTAATTGTATCAAAAGTGGTATTGGAGATTAATCACAAACAAACTGTACTTCGCTGGCAAAAAAATAATTATATAAACTTATGATATTTTGACATCTAAAAAAGAAGTCGTCTTCAGGTCTGTAATCAACAATAAAGGTTAACCATTTATGAAAAAATAAACATCAAATTAATAGTTGGTAAAAAGTAGTAAATTTAATCATTAGAAATGAATAATAATTAGCAAACATTTTTTAACATTAAATTAAACTGCACCAGAAAATAAAGACTTAGCTGTGATTAGGAAAGAGATATAAAGAAACTCAAACTTGGTGACTTAAACCATAATATCGGGTGAAGAACCCAAAAACGATTGTGTGTCAAAGGGTAGAATCCATGGATAAAAAAAGTAAGAAGGGGGGACCCAACTAAGGAAAAAGGGGAGAAACAAGGATCCTTAAATGAAAAATAGAATCACAAACCAACTGAACAAGTCTTGGAATAAGTCTAAATGGAAATTAATAGTAACTACTACCAAATAAAGGTGTTCTATACTAATGCAGTTGGTTTTCTTCCTACTTATAGTGAGTAATTTTTCTTTTATTGAGATCTAATTTGGTTCCTGATTATTTCCTTGTACGTGGTGGTTTTGCCATGTACACCTCTATTTGGTATTATTTTAGTACATAATTATTTAGTTATTCAATAAGAAGATTACCATCCAAACCGGAATGGTTCGTTTAAATAGTTAAATAATGTAGAACCACTAACACATTTTAACCAGTACCTCATTCACACCTAGTTTATAAATTTTATGGTCTGAAAATGTAGATTTTTATACAGTAAAACTATACTTACATTTACAAAAATTTTTACAAGAGGATGAAAAGGAAAAAAGTAGAAACCAACGTCGAATATATCGTTGGTAGGGAAGATACAATAAGTAATACATTTTTAGTTACAGTACAATTTAATTTTAACGTAACGAATCGAAGAGAAACTGTGGAAATAAATCGCGAGCATTTTTTGAGCAATCATTTTTTTTTATAGTTTTTGTTTTATTTTCGATTATGGAAAAGCGAAAAAGAGTGTTTGGATTATCTATAAACTGTTTCTGATGGTATCAAGAATTTAGATTTGGTCGGAGCAGTCTTAGCGACGAATTTTGGGAAGCTCAAAAACCTCTGATAACTGAAAATGGTAATGGTAGCTCATCATGTTTAGGTATTGATACAAACAGATTGATTACATTTTTCGTAATTATTTAGGTGTAAGAAAAATGTATTCGCAATGGATGCCGAATAATTTACCAGGATCTCAAAAAACCTTTTAAAATGCTCTGATGAGCGTGCCATCTTCAGATTGGAGAAAATGTTATGATAAGTATATTTTTCGCATGAAAAGATAGTCAGAAGGAATAATTTAAAAAATAATAAAGCCACTTTTTTAATTCTAAATATTTTTGTTTACATCTATACGAATTTAAAGCAACAGTCCTAGTAGCTGTTTACTTATTTATTTATTTATTTATTTGTAAATATTTGTTATTTGCTTTGAAATGTAATGCCAGTCTATTGTTTTATTTTAATGTGTCGGGCAAAAGTTGACCTTTGTCTGTCATTTTTAATTGTTATTTCTTTTGAAAGGTATTGCCAGTCTATTGTTTTATTTTAATGTATTGGTCAAAAGTTGTCCTTTGTCTTTGTCATTTTTTATTGTAATTTATTATCAGAACTACTTTTTATTTACGGCTTACCATTTATTGTCTCTTCTTTCTTCAAGTCCATTTAAGAACAACTATCCGTCATGAATATCTGAAACCGCAAGTTCTAGGTGCGCAGTAACCGAAACAAAATAAATGGTGACATTGGTCACTCGAGTAACATTCTTTGAACAGTTCAATCATAATATCGAAGGTTGAAAGTGACGAGAGGTAGGGCAATGTTGCCGGATTGACAATGATCACAAAAGCGAAAAATAGAATTTTCCCAGAAAGAAACAGAAAATGACCATAAATTTACAAAAATTACAAGAACGACTTGTTGCTTTAACAGGTGTAACAGGAATAATAAATAGTAATAATATTTACATTTCTGTGATTGATTTTAAAAGAGATTTTTATTTAAAATTATAAACATTTTTGAAAGTATTTATCGTGCCGGATATCTCATAAGAATCTTATATTCAATTGCAGATGTAAGTTTACCTAGTGTTAAAAAAAATTGCGAAGGAAGGACGACAAATTAATGATGGTCTTCTTTCCGGATTCACAACACCTAGAAAATGCAACAAGAAATCTTCGAATCTAACATTAGAAATCTTCGATAAAGGTGTCTTGCGTCGAAAAATAATAAATTTTACTTTATACATTATATTAAATTATTCAGTTACAATAACATAATAACAAAACAATATTCTAATATACGCTTCCAAAAAATTATCCCCTGTGTTTGAATCCGAATAAAAAATAAACGACTATGAACATTGGAAAAAAAAATGTTTTTCCCTGATCCCCAAATAGCAAATATATACCTAACTAATGTAAATAATTTTATTATTAAAATAATATAATGATTTATATGATGCAAAATAGGTTCTACCTGTTTTAAACACAGGGATCAATTCTTTTTGAATATTATAATAATACTGTACTTTCCATTGACTTTTCCAAGAATAGACAAAATATAGGTAATGTCCAGTAAAATTGCAATGGATTAAACAGGTAAGTAAGTTTAATTGCTTTATAAAGATATGGAAAATAATCCCTTTTTAGAAAGTTTTTCACCAGACTAGCAGCATTTTATTATTTTCATTAAACAGTATTTCTAATTAATTATTTTAAACGACAGTGGTATCCCTTCTCTTTTAAGTCACTGCGCATCTCGCGGTTTCAGATATTCTTGAAGAATAGTAACAGTTAAAATATAAATAGAAAGATATTTCCCTTGTTTGGTCCAATCATTGAAAGAAAGCAATATCAAAGTAGGTGAATTTACACTTTTTTCCAAATAGCTCTGAAACTGTATTTATTATTAAGAATCTACATGATTCATTATATTCCCAAAAATACTTAATTTTTTCCGATCACTAACCTCAAACATAAACGTATCGACTTCCTCCCTAATATCCGCCCTAGACAAAGGTTTGCCGTCGATAGTGCTTTTTAATAGCAAATCTAAAAATGCCATTTTCTTTTTAACACCTAAATCACTGTCGTGTTTTTCTTCGACGCTCTTATCCATTTCTTTT
Source organism: Hermaeophaga mercurialis (assembly GCA_951812935.1). NCBI lineage: Eukaryota > Metazoa > Arthropoda > Insecta > Coleoptera > Chrysomelidae > Hermaeophaga > Hermaeophaga mercurialis. The sequence goes on along the minus strand of OX638362.1, from coordinate 17,143,296 downwards.
ATTCTGTTACTAATAACGTTGTCCGTGTGAGAATGTACGATTTTTAAAGCCACTTTTTCTTTGTAGTAATTGAGAGTTAGGGGATATAGCCGTACATCCAGTGGAGAAAAACTTCTCTCTGTCATTATTGTACACAGCTCTTTTATAGATTTTACATATTTTGAGTCTTTTGTCTGAGCGTTTACGGATATACCCATTGCAGCTTCTAAAAAATGAATAATACAACCAGTTGTAATCTAATCATGAGTTGGAAACTTTTTTAGTAATAAGAAAATATTTTAAAATTTAAAATTTTTACCGCAAATAGCATCAAGCGTACAAAGCGAGACTAAAGGATATATATCGAAACTTTTTTCTCCCACATGGCTCTCCAATTTTTTGACAAATACGTCCCCAACTTTTTCAAAAATGTCTAAGAAATTATCCAAAATTGAAAAATGAAAAGCTGGAGTCAACATCCTACGCCGCTTTTTCCATTTTGCACCTATAATCATTAAAATTAACCATAACACAACATTTAAAATACAGGTTTCTATTTATAAAACAATATTCATTGTCCACGTACCTAACACCTGTTACAAAAATTGATTCAACAATATTTTTACCTGTGCTTGTAAGTAACCCTGTTCCCAGCCAGTTATGGAAATACTGGTATTGGTCTGCCTTTGTGAGATTTTGAGTAGAACTTAGAATATATTCGATCAATTTCATTTCTGTCACAACAAGTAAAGTACTTTGTGGTCCGTCATATATCTTTACAATGGGTCCATATGTATCTGTATATTTCAGTAGAACATTTAAGAGCTCTAAAAAGAGATGGTTAAGAATACTATTTGTTAAAATGTTTATAATTCCTAGAAAATAAAAAAAAATACAAAAATTACATTTTTCGTTTCCGTTACTTGTGCACGGTACCATTTTTTACAATTTTTTTTGATAAAATTCATTTGTTTGTTCTTTTTATTCTAAATACATAAATAGCAACCCTAGTAGTACTTTCAAATATTATTTCGGGTAAAAAAGCAGAAATTTTACGTGTTTTCAATTTGTCATAGTAATCTTATATTTTCGTTTTAAAAAAGAGGAAAAATCATATTATAAAAATTATTAACTTAAATATAAAAAAATAGCTTATGTCAAAAACCTGCAATAAGTTCAGAAATGTAACAATAAGTATTTAGTTCCATATTTATTTGAAAACAAAGCAAATACTAAAGAAACCCAACGTCCTAAAGAGTTAGTTATATTTTTGTCAAAAGAAAAGATAAAATTTCGAAATATCTACTACTATTATCTATGTATTCATGCAAAATGCCTAAACGACTTGCTCCCTCGTTAATTGTAAACAGGTTGTTTTATATTTGTTATTGTAGACCTGAAGATGACCCTGAGTGGTCGAAACTAGTCGCCTCTATTTATACATTAAATTATTATGTAGTAATGATTTTGAGTTTTTTTAGTTAATCGTCTATACCACATTTGAGCCCAATCGAGAAACTTCTTTATTTTAAAATATAAGGACTCATTTCTACCAAGTTTCCTTTCATTAAACACTTTAATATTGATAATTAAGACATTGTATAAAATCTCATATTTTTGAAAAAACACTTACCATGCGTCGGCACATTAAAATCGAGCATATTCCCAAAAAATGGATTGGGTTTAGGACCCGGTATTTTGGGCATAAATTTGTCAAGCTTCTTAACATATTTTTTATGTAAAACTACTGGCAACAATAACAGTAATATTAATATAAAAAACAATAACACTAAAACCAACAAAATCATTTTTAATATAAATACAATTTTGTACGATGCACTCAAACTAAGTACACACCAGTTTATGTTAAATGCATGAGAAAATGTTTCAAAATTCAGACTTTCAATGGAAGGGACTTGCATTTCGGGGTCATTGGTGTATCACAAGTTTGTTTTTAGAGATAATTTTTATTATTATGTTATTTGTTTCATATATATACATGTAGGAAGTAAATAAAAACTTAAAATAGTTTCAACATTTCATTTTTATTTTCTTTTCCTTATTGATATATTGACACCATTTTTTCATGTGTTTAAGGCGGTAACTTCAATTCTTTGCAGGCAGCAGTTGAAAATTTCTCAAAATTTTGAAGAGAGTACATTTCATTTCAAGTGTAGCAATTTTTTTATCCTAAAATTATTCTTATATCTTGTAAAATCTGAAATACGAGGTTGAAATTATATTTAGTTAGCAAATCCTGTCTCAATTTTTTATTTTATATTGAAAGTTATTCTAGCTTTAGTCCATCTCAAAAAATGTTATGTGTTGTAAACATAAGGCAACTGAATATTTTAAATGCTGGATGTATCATCATTATTGTACAAAAATTTCAAGTCGGATTCCTTAGGTCAAAATATGAAAATAAGTTCCATCGAACATAATATGACTGCAAAACGTTTAGTTTCTAAGATACAAAATGATTTTTCTAAAAAAAATTCAATTCTATCGCGGCATATCAGTTATGCAGCAGTTTTTTTTGTGTCTAGCTTCTTTTTAAGAAATATTTTTTACTATTTTTACTATTTTTTAAATAAAAACCAACCAGATTAATAAGCGACCACGCCTCTGGAATTACTGAATCAACTGTGATAAGTCCAAAATGTACATCATTAAAATACCAACAAATAATGAAAAAGTGAAAGTTTTTCCAGACTCAGGGAATCCAATCTTAAATTGTCGCGCAATATCAATATATAAAATATTAGGAAACATATTTTTTGCAAACAACAATTGTAGATTCTAAGCTATAAAAATTTAGCAGTTGTTTTCTAATAGTTGATAATTTGTCACGGCCTTGGTAATGAACTGCAATTAATTTATTGCGTTCCGTATAGATATATTTACCTGATTGGTAAACCTGTTTATCGAAATTGCAGGTAAACAAACAAATGAATTGAATTAAAATCCTTCTCTTACAAAATTAAAGAAAATTTCTTGTAATTAAATAAATAAATACTACCTCCAATTTGAATTAATTTTGTTTGAATATCTTGGTATGGATACTTCTATTTTTTTAGTACTAATAAAAGATCCCCACTTCTATCATCGGAAGATTCGAGAAGCTATAGAAATACAAAAAATAAGGAGTGGTCGAAAAATTGAAATAATTTGCATGTTTTATTGTTTATTTCCTTTTTCTAATTCTTATATTTACACCATTTTTTGATACTAAAATTATTTCAGGCGCTAACTTCAATTTCTGGTAATCCTTTGCTGGCAGCAGATGAAAATTTCTCAAAATTTTGGAGAGAGTACATTTCATTTCAAGCATAGCAAATTTTTGACCTGAAAATTAAAGGCTTTGTAAAATCTGAAACAAATTTTGATTCCATATAAGTGATTCCCGCCGTAGTCTATTTTAAAAATTCCGTTTTTATTGATTTTCAACGGTTTGGCTGCTACAGACTTCTAAACTCAAAAAAATGTGATTTTCAGGTGGCTGCAGATCCTTTATTAAACATAATAGACATGAAATGTGATACATTGTTGAAGTTAGCTCGGCAAGGGTTTATAAAAATGTAAAAACATACGGGGTATTCTATTTAAAAAAACATAACTTTGATTCGTATCGGAAATATGGAACACCCTGGGTAACCGCAAATCTTATAACGCTTAATCATTTCCGTTTGAACATTTTTGATATCAAATATAATAATAGAGTTATTGCACTCTGTCGTAAGATTGATAAACCGTGTATGTTATTATTTATTATTAGCTATAAAAAGAGAATCAAATATTTTCTGATTGTATAAGTTACTGGTTAGATATGAATATAAAAAATCTTGATTCGAATAAATTTGTAAACATTATAATTGACAATTTATTAAATACAGCTAACACCAGTTTTCCATTAAAATCAGTAACATTTAAACATGCAAGTGTTGAATGGTTCATTTATGAGTAGAAACGGTTTTAATTCTAGAGATAAATTTATTCAACCAAATTAAACAAAATATTCCCTGATCAAGATTTCAAAAATGAGTTTATATGTTTTGTAAATATATAAAGAAATTTTTAAGTATGCATAGCTTTTATACAGTATATGACTATATGAATTTCAATAATTAAATTTTATAAGGTTAGATTTTATTGATTAAATTAATAAGGTACTTATACAATCTTCTATTGTTTAACATTGTCTGGGTAGATGTCTTTTTAAATAAGTTTTTGCAATTTTGAAATTTACGTAATTACCTTTTTGTACCTACTGGATGTAGTTATAATTTTGTATATTAGAATGACTTCAAAAAGACTGTGTCATTAACGGATTATTATTTTAGTATATAACAAAACAAAGCACGTAGGTAACAAAAATGTATCTACTATTATAAATATCTATACCCACCTATACAATTTCTTGGTCCAGCACTAAAAGGTATATATCTATACGGATGGGAGCCGTCAAGCTCTGAAAATCTTTCTGGAATAAATTCTAAAGGATTTGGAAAAAAGTTTGGACTTCTATGACACATATAAGGTAATATGATTATCTGTTGGCCTTTGGGAAATAACATGTTATCTAAAAATTATTAAACCTCTTATTATGACTGTTTATACCTTTTTATTTATATTTTTTGTTTGTTTTCGTAAATCTTACCCCATTCAAATTCCTCCGGCACTTTTCTTGCGAACAATGGTACGGGTGGGTACAATCTTAAAGTCTCTTTTATTACTAAATCTAAATATTTCATATTTTGAAGATCGGCTGTTGTGAGTTTTTCACTTCTGTTATTTCCTAATATTTCAATTTGTTCTTCGAACGCTTTTTGCTAAAAACCATCAACAATCACATTATGTATGATATTAAATTAATTATTAATTGATTGTCGCGGATATAATACCTGAATTAATGGATGATTTGCGAAAGCATAGAGCGTAAAAGAAATGGCTGATGATGTAGTGTCGTGACCCTAAAAATAAAAAATATACTTATTAAAAGTGATTATAATGTGTTTTATTTATAAAAGTACCTATACTACAAATTTCTGGTTTAGACCAAGTTTTAATAATAATAAATCCTTTCGTTTATTATCAATTGGTATATACATATATATACACAAGACATTTTTTGCAATAATAATTCATTTGTAGCTGCTACAGACAAATGATAATTGTTTTATGTCGGTATACCTACATGTTGCTCCAACAGAGCCATAAAATTAACGATATACTACATACCATGGATAACGCATAAAAAATATAGTTGATAATGAAACAGAGGCCGCCTCTACAAAAGCAACATTAAATTTAGAAGCTAGTAATTTTTATTTTTCTAGGAATATTTCTATAAAAGTAATCAAACAACAAGCTCTTTTAAATAATAGAGTTTTCAAGGATTCTTTCGGAAAAAATATAGAAAGAGTTATTAAAATCAACAGAGGTTAAATTTCATTTTTAAAGGCATATTAGTGAAATAAAAGTTGGCGCTTCAAACGACATCACAGATGAGTTTTACGATTGAAATTGTATAAAAATAATGGGTCTAGTTGGAGAAATTGGGCTGGATTGGAGGGCATTTTTGTAATTTTTCCTTCCATAAATAAAGGTGACCTTCAGAATGTTATCCCTTCATATAATTCTCCGAACTGAGGAACTAACTAGTTCTGTAAAAGCAGAAACTGTTTATTAATACGAAAGTCATAAAAGAAATTTGTAAGAGCAAAGTAAGCGCTAAAAGTTCAGATCAGAAAGTTGGATAAATTGGGAAGTCAGTTGTAGTTTAACACCCATCTTGAACAGTACTTCGTAATCAAGTACCTTTAGCCTTATTAAACTTTGTAAGTTATAATTTGCCGGTTCTTTTCTGAATTAGTTAAAGATCTCGGTGTCGCTTATTCAGTCATTAATTTAATTCGTTGCATTGTTAATTTCACTAGTTGGTTCATTAATTTAATTTTTATTGTAATTTTTAAATATCCCTTGCCCAATAAACAATTTAAAAAAATCAGTTAGTTCTTTTGTGATTTGATTGACCTATAAATATACCTAGATACAGGGTGTCTCCCAGAATTGGAGTTCCAGGTCTGAATGCAAAAGAATCTGTTAAATGCTAATTATCCTTATTAATATAATATGGCTATGGACTATTTAATCCAACGTTTTCCATTATCAAACCTATTGTAAGAACCACGCTTTTGCTTACACTTGGAAAAACAATTACCAGAAATCTTATTGTTGAATCAGTCTTTTTTTATTTTTTTTTTAACTTTACATTGGAGTTCATATTATAATTTTTCTAAAACTACCCCACCTTGAACGATAAATAGATTTCAGATAAACGTCCACTAACATTTTAGAAGATAAAGGCGTAGATCTCCTAACCATAAAGACGTGGGAGTTGGAAAATCAATATTGTAAAAGAAAGGTATTTCATGAAAAGAGAAAAAATCTATATACAGGGTGGGGCATTAGCGCGTCGAAGTACGATTAGTAATATAAAAATATACGAGGTGTTCTGTTTAAAAAAACAAAATTTGTGTCTGGCACTGCGTTCCTAACCACACTGTATAATTGGACTAATTTTAAAATGTGAATCTCAAAACTGCCTACATTTTTTCTAAACACTTTTTTTCGTAACTTAAATAATAGCGGACTAATGGTACTTGACGCACTAATGCAGCACCCTGTATAGTATAGCATTATAAAAAATGTACTGATGTTTTGACATAAATATCTTATTTAAATAATAGCTTTCCACTTTCCGTTTACGAAGTAGACATTACTCACGACAACAGTAATAATTGGTTGGCGAACAAAGTAAATAAATTAATACTCGAAACCAATTAATTTCAAGGCAAATACATTAAATAAAAATAGATTTGAATTTACAAATAAATAGAATTCAACTGTTCGCGGGGTAGCTAATATATATTTGAATACATTAAATCGTAACAGAGTTCGACTACTGACTTATTTGAAAGAGTTTTTAATTCTAAATTTAACGGCTTAAATAAGATTAAATTTAAGTAATCACTTTTTGAGTTATTTAAATTTAAAATATGATGAGAATAGATAATCCTACACAGCACTGGTGTATTCTGTTAGGTTTACTTGATAAAATATGTCATATTTAAGAAAATACCATATTGAAAAAAATGTAGAATGTAGAATCACTGAGTGATCATATCATAAACCCGCTATTTATTTATGAAATTCTTAACGGTTCAATGCAGTTGGAATTTTTAAAGACACTAATAAACCCACGATTTAGAAAAATTGCAGTAAACAACCAAAAATTTCATTTTTAAATCTTTTTTCAAAAAAACGGTGCTTCTCGTTTCGAAGATGTGTAAAATTAGTTAAAGGTTATTTATGAATGTGGAAAGATAGGTAAGGCGACGAGGACCTGTAAAATGGCTTCTAAGATCACCGGATTTTACCCCATTATATTTCTTTTTGTGGGGTTGCCTTAAATCTAGAGTTTATCAAAAACGTGAAATTGTTAAAAAAATACGTCGACGATTAATTTCAATCCCCAGAGAAAAATTGGAAAAGTGGATATTATAAATTGAAATATATTTTATAAAAAATAACAGTGACTTAAATTGAAAAAACTGACATTACACAAGTCAACAAACAAGAAAATCTCGTTTACAAAAAGTGTTGTTATTTTATTATAATTTCAAAATGAATGTTTGCCATATGCAAAAATCCCAATAGTAGTAACAGAAAATAAAATTATTAGCATTAGTTTGATAAATAAAAAAGCACCGAATATCTCCAAGATATAAAAAAATATTTATATGATTCTGTTTTAAACTTTAAAATAATGACACTAGGAAAACTGTACCGTCTGCCTTAGAGTCTTAAAAAAGGATTAATCAAAAATGTATGTGACACTATATATATGAAGTTACTAATAAAGTAAAATAAATGAATACATTTTTTAAATATACTCTTCAGACCACATCGTGGGTTTTTAGCTGCTGTAAATTATAAAAATGATAAGAAATTCCTTAAAAATTAATAGTATAGATATACATTTTATACAAATGTTATTCTTTTATTGTCTAATGAATTAGTCATGACAATGTGTTTGTGCTACGTGATGTTTTATAATAATTGCCCCTATTAAAATCTAATTTTCGTTTTTTAAATTTTTTTATCATTGTGCCTTACCATTTTATATTTTTAGGTAATTATTAATAACTACATTAAAATCACATCACACCAAAAATGTATAGGTGTTTACGTTATTCAATATTGGACATTAGGTTATAAAATCAAACTTTTAAACATTTTTATTTATTTTTCCCTTTCTTGTATATTAAGTATTTAAATTACAATATCTCTATAACAAATTTTGTAACAAAAATTTTTATAAACTATATTACATGTATTTAAACAGAGATACATTAGATCAATTTTTTTATTTTTTTTTAACCTGCTTGTAAAAATTAATGATTCGTAAATAAATTATACACTTTCTTAATAAAATGTAAGGATTTTACAAGTTAGAGACTGATTAAGTTAAATTAAATTTTAGATGTGATGTTAATTTAAATTTGAAATATTCTGTAACTTTGTAGTTATTAAAAATTTATTAAAGCTCTCTTTTGTGAATTTTCGCATTTATTACTCTTGTGAAAATTTATTTGTATCGATAAGATTAAGTAATTGATGTAAAATATTTGCAATTTTCCATTTGGCTGCTAAATACTTGTTGTACACAGAACTTAAAAATGTTATCTAAATAAAAAATTAAAATTTATACCTCAATTATATTCTGCTCTGTGCATAACTAAAAATAAATAATGAACATCCTGCATAAAAAGTTCCATAAAAAAGTTTTCCGCTTAAATTAAAGTAATTTATTATAAGCGAATTGATTTTCTTGTATCCGAATAATTTCAATGTAGAAATTAAAATTGTAATGTCAAGATGCAAGTAAAAACATCAAATTTTTATTAAAAATATTTCTTTCTTTAAATAGAACAAAAGTAAGTCAAATTCATATCATTATAATCATAATTTATTTGAAGTTCAAAACTAAAAAAAACATAAAGAATGTTATGATTTCGAAAAACTATTTAAGCTCCGTCAGAATTTGAGACAGCTCTCTTCAGTTTGAGACCTCTGATAGCAGAAACACCAATGTTCGTAAGAAATTTAAAATGTCTTACTTAAGCTCAATTCAATTTTCTTAAAAAGCAATCAATTTAGAAGTAACTGATTTACTACTGGTTGAAACCTTAAAGCATTCAGTTAGTGTTGTTTATTATAAAGACAATTGTATAAATATAAACTGTATATTAAAAAAAGGAAAAATATAAGAAAAAGATAATAGTGCTATCAATACAAGTCAATTATAATATAAATTGTAATTATATTGTTTGAACCATATTTTTCTTTTGAACTCACCCAGATATTACTAGGCAATTGCTTCTCATATAATACAATCAAATTATACTGGGCATGATTATAAACCATAAAGCATTTATATAATTAAATAAAGGATCCCAATACAATATATATATATATATATATATATATGGTCTAGGCATAACTAGAAATTTACGGAAATAATAAAATACAGAATAATTATAACCAGCCAATATAAAAATTGATTTGATTATAAATATGTATAAAGCCAAATATAAACAAAACTGTGAAAATTGTTTGTTACAAAATTCAAATTTAATTATGAAAACGCACCATTTTTTACTTTACGTAGTACATTATGTATACTATGAATCAAAATGTAGAAACATTTGGAATAGTCAAATACATTAACCTTAAATGCAAAAAGAATGTGATTCAAAGGCAATAGTTTTGTCATTAATGTCAAAAGTCAAATAAATAAATAAAATAAAGAACTATGCAAAATAATCTAAACTTCTGGAAATAATCATGATTTTTTGTATTAAATGTACGTAACTAGATTTTTTTTATAGTAAAACCAACAAGTGAATAATTTAGTCTGATGAGATTTATATTTTTTATTGATTATTCTAAATAAAGACTTTTTTGTAGAGACTAAAAGACTAAAAGCTTATGAAATTTATTGAATTTTATCAAATCCTATTAGTATTTTGAAGTTAATTTTAGTTTTTCTTAACTAATTTAAATCTTGATGTAACAGTATTAAGTTTATTGAGAAAATCATTAATACATAAACCCAAGGAAATAAATTATTAATAAATTTTACCTCAAACATAAACGTATCAACTTCCTCCCTAATATCTTTTCTTGATAAGGGTTTGCCATCTATAGTGCTCCTCAAAAGTATGTCTAAAAATGCCATTCGTTCTTTAATACCTACATCATCGATCTCTTCTATTTTCTTGTCACAATACTTTAACTGTGCTATTTTCTTATCAATAACAGCATCGGTGTGGGAATGTAGTACGTTCACAGCCAATATTTCTTTATAATAATTTAGTGTTAAAGGATAAAATCGCGTATTCAAAGGAGAAAAATTTCTATCTGTAATAATCGCGCAGATTTTTTTAACATTCTGTACATATTTCGAGTTTCCATCGTTTTGAGCGTTAAGAGAAATTCCCATTGCAGCCTCTAAAATATTTTAATACAACAATAAAATCAAGAAAAATAAAGAAAAGTAGTACTAGCAGTAGTGGTGGTATTTTCCATAGCGATTTTACTTTACATACAATTAGGACATTTTTTACAAACAAAGCGTATACGTTCCATACATAAATTGCCACTGCTTACCGCAAATAACGTCCAATGTATACAACGACACCAAAGAATATACATTAAAACTATCTTTTCCTTCGAAGCCCTCCAATTTTTGCATAAATATATTACCCACTTTATCGAATACGTCAATGAAATTTTCCAAAATCGAAAAATGAAAAGCTGGGGTTAGCATACGTCGACGACTCTTCCATTTCGAACCTAAAACATTTAAAAAGGAAAACATTAACTTAAACTTCGTTTAAAATATACAACTAAGTTAAAAAATAGTTTTCTCTGTCAAAAAATATTTGGAAATAGAATTATTTTTTTAATAATTTCATTACAGTTCTTTATTGTTTCATGACAAGCAATTATGCAGATATTTTACATCTTCCAGTGTAAAATTAGAATAAAAATGACATATTTGTGAGTATAATGACTACCCATGTATTTTAACTTAAAATCCTGTAATACTAAAGTATACAGTCCTTAATACTTTTTGTCTTAAAATTGTGTAATTTCATTATGTAGGTTTATTGCACTACAATCTGGTTGTGGTTTTTGTATTATACAGCGTGACCCATCCAAATTGGAAACACCAGCATAGTATTTGAAGTTATTAACCTATTTCAATATTTTTTTTTGAAGTCCATCAAAAACTTTATTTGGATAAAAGGTTTCAAATGGTTATTTCTATTTTTATGGCACTCCACCATATTTTCCAAAGTCAAAAATTCAGAAATCTTATTAGGGATTTTTTTATAAAAAAAAATGATTACGCCACTGGATTTAGAAAACTCCCAAATAGATTAAAATATGTTTATTAAAAAAAAGTTATCGGATTGTACATTTCAAAAATATACCAGGTAAAAGTTTACAAAATATCAACCAGTGATTTTTTTATAAAAAAAACGAGTACATAACTTTTAATAAAATATGTTTATTAATAAAAGAATTATGGATAGTTAAATTTTCAGATAATATCAGGTAATAGTTTACAAAATTTCAACTTAAAATTAACTTTTTTATTAATAAATATATTTTAATAAAAGTCGCATTACATCTATTGGGTGCGGTTTTAATCCAGTGACGTACTCGTTTTTTTATTTGTTAAAAAAATCGCTGGTTAACATTTTGTAAACTTTTACCTGATATAATATTTTTGAAATCTACCATCCGCTAACTTTTTTAATAATAAACCTATAAAATAAAAGTTAGGTCACATATATTGGGTGCAATCTAAATCCAGTGGCGTACTCACTTCTTTGATAAAAAATCATTGGGTTACAATTTGGTAAACTTTTATCTAGAATATTTTTTAAATTTACCACTTTTTTATTAGTACCCATATTTTAATAAAAGTTGGGTCTATTTGAGTGCGTACTCATTTTTGTGACAAAAAAATCCCTGGTTGACATTCAATAAACTGTTACTTTGTAAATTTTTGAAATTTACCATCCCATAACTTATTTATTAATAAACATATTTTAATAAATGTTGGGTCACATCTATTTAGGAGCCATCTAAATCCTGTCGCATATTCAGTTTTTTCTTAAAAAAAATCCTTAATAAGATTTCTGGATGTTTGATAATGAAAAAAAGAAAACAGAAATAAGTCTTTAAAACCTTGTCTCCAAATAAAGTTTTTGGTGCACAACATTTCAATAAGAAAATATATTGACATCGGTTAATAACTTTAAATACTACGACATTGTTTCCAATTTAGGTGGGTCACACTGTGTACTGGATGAAAATATTATTCATACATCATTTACTGACAATTAAAACTGTGGATTTACTTATTTTTTCTTACCGTTGCTTATCAATAGCCCCGATCCTAACCAATTATGGAAATAAGAATATTCATCTGATTTTTCTGTAAATTGAGTTGAACTAAGAATGTATTCTGTAAATTTTTCATCTAAAGAGACTACAGCATTACTCAAAGGTCCATTATATATCCTGAAGAGGCTACCATACTTATCTGCATATTTCTCTATTACATTTAACGTTTCTAAAATCAAAAATATTATTTTTTCATTTGATTGATATATTTCATAATTTTTTTAATATTACTCACCATAAGAGGGTACAACAAAATCCAACATATTCCCAAAAAATGGATTGGGTTTAGGTCCAGCTATATTTTTGAGATACTTCGATTGTCGTTTGAGAAATAGTTTATGAAGAACTATGATTACTGTTAACCCAAAACATAGTAACGTACATAACACACCAACTATTATTGCGATCATATTACTTAATATGAAAGCAAAACGTTTACTTTCGACTTTCTTTCGGTGATCATGCCCACCTCTCCGTAATCATCGGTAATTTGGAACATTTATTTCGAATTTTAATTCATATGTAACCAGCGGTGTACGAAAAAAATTAAAATTACTATTCGATGAAAAATTAGAATTATATAATTATGTATATAATTATATACAGGGATTATTGAGGTAATTTTATTTAAAATTAGAATACAGTATTCTTAATTATATAATGAACTGAATAAACAAATAATTTGTCCTATACGATAAAAGGGGAATTTTTTTTTTTCAAAAATTTTTAGTATTTAGAATTTTCGAAAAAAATGAAACTACTTTGACAAATTCTAATCTCTTTATTTTACCTCCTCTTAATTCTACTATTTTTTCAACTAGAAATTTTATTTTTGCTGTATTTTCCACAACTTTATGTAATTGGGTTTAACGAATTTTCATTTAATAGTAAAGAAAGTAGGTTGCGCATGAATTTGTTACTCTCAGCCAATATTCATTAGCCCGTAGACTTATTTAAGAATAGGGTGAAATAAATGTTTAAGTTTTCTAGATTAAATACATCTTCCTGTATGGCCGTTATAACCACCATAACATTGGTATGCTTATTGATACCTCTAGCAAATTTTGTAATTTTTGTAAGTCGTTTTACTAATAATCAACTAAAATTTACAAAACACAATAATTTTTATCATCTGGCTCGCCGCCACTCGTATACGCCTGTGAACTGATTCGTAGAGTGCATCCGCAAATTTGGTGAACTCGCTACCTACCGATCTCTTATTATGCACTTTCGTAGAATACTTCTTATTCGTTTAATAAAAAAATCTTAATGTTTATTTTTTTATGTAAAGTATTAAAAATATTTTATATTTGGTGGATGATCATTAAAAAAAATATTTTTTATGACATTTTCTACTAAAAAAAATTAAGAAAAAAAGCATTATCCCCAAAATTTACAATGTTATAGGTTTACTAGTGTTAATTAATGTTAAATAATAGAAATTAAACACACAATAACAATTTACTCTTCAAATACATTAGTAGGCCTATTGAATGTAAATATAAACACTAACCTGACCCCTTTGCAGCCATTGTTAACAATCTACTTATACTTTTATATTTCCAATTTTTAATTCAATAAGTTTAAAATAGTTACAATCATATTCCTTGTTTGTTTAATCTTTATTTTATGTTTATAAAGTGCTTTCGTAAAGTAGTGAATAAATTCATTAAAATTCAAGAAAAATCTTTTAGGAAAAAGCTTGCTTGAGTTAAATTATTTTATTATTTCTGCTCCAACGTACTAAAAAATGAACACTGGTGTAAGGATAATCGTGGAACAAGGGTTAAACCTCAAAAAACCTGTTTCTAGTCCAGTTTTTGATAACGAGCGACCCATTATTTCCACATGAATTAAAATCATAAAACTAATGTTTTCTTGTCGTTTGAGAGACAATTCTACGTTGTAAACTATCTTGTCTCCATGAGAAATTCCGGCATTTACTAAACACTCCATATTCAGAAATACCCTTTTATAGATTTTTTCCGAAAATATCTTCTGTATTTAAAAAGATTTATGCCTTTAGGACTTCTATTAAATTTGTAGATTTAAAAATAAGTCTAAGTAGGTATTTTGTTGAGATTTTCTAGAATTCTTAGAAGTTAAAGAATAATAAAACTTTTAAAATTCTTCAGTTCTCTTATAAGGCACTCTGTTACATTTGTATAACTCAAAATTAAAATTTCATTAGAAGTTGTCATCTTTATTATGGGTCACTCTGTGTATAATTATCTTTATTTGTCGAGACATTATTTGTTCTTTTTTACTGTTAATACGAGACAAAAACTTAGATGAGATGCAGAATATTTGTTGATTTTTTATTTTATTTTTAAGTTATTATTATTGAGAAATACAGTTTTTATTCTTACAATCTATACATATTCGAACATTTATGGTCCTTCGAAAAATTACACGTATATAACAAACTAAAGAATTGTTATTACCTAGCAAATATATTTAAATTTTAACACACACAACCAAATCCACAACTAATACTTAAAATTTTAAGTTATACTTCACATTTTACAGTACGAGTACGAATAACATTATCATTTTTCTTACTATTATTTGCAGTAATACCTCAAAGAATATTTTGAACTTAGGTACTTATAAAAAACTAACCTTTTACATTCGTTCTTTAATTGAAATACAAACACCATTTTTAGATTGTAATATAATATCTGGCACCAATTCCAAGTGATGAGTAGGACACGCAGGATTTAGTTCATATTTTCTTATAATTTTTGATAAAATCGATTTCATTTCTAGCATTGCATATTTTTGACCTGCAAAAATATAAACGAATGGATATACAGAGTGGGCCACAGAAAACAGTCCAAGAAAATGCTGAAACAGGTCGATTTTTGTTCTAAGGGGGACACATGTGAAAGATACAATTAAAACATTAGCAAAACATAGGCGTTGCGTTTCATTTTTAAGAGGTGTTGCACTTTAAATTATTTAAGACTTTTTTTGCAAAAACGATGTAAATATCGAAAAAAGTCTTTCTAATGACGTGCAACACATGGTATATCCCCTATTTAAAATTAAGAGTTTGGGGAAGTGGAAGGGGGTTGACAAATGGCAGATGTCTGTATCGTAAAAATGTGTCCCCACTTTGAAACAAAAATCGACGTATTTCAGCATTTCCTTAAAATATAATGAACACTACCAAATATCGGGGTGGACTGTTTTCTGTGGCCCACTCTGTATACAAGGTGTTCCAAAAAATATCCCAATATTCTTAGCGTTAATAGTAAGTCCAAAAATAAATAAGATAAATGTTCACTTTAAGTAGTTAAATAGTTTATAAAAACATGATAGACACGTACACAATAGTACTAATAATATTTTATATTTTATTATGTTCATGCATTAAATTCCTCATTTCAATGACATCATTTTTTTAAGTGCTAATATCTTGAAAAATACTCATTTAAAAAGGATTTTTACCCCTTAAGTTAATTAAACTGAATGACAAATTTTATAAAAAAATACAAAGTGATGTAGAATATTCTGTATTTTAAACTTAAACCCTTTGTATCTCAAAAATGGGAGACGCTAGGACTTAAGTTTATTGGACAAGTCCTATTTATTTTTGGACGTACTATTCACACTAAGAATATTGGGATGCTTTTTTGGAACATCTTGTATACAGTCAGGATTACAAAAGTCCGTTGTCCTTTAACTTTTGTGGGGTTTAAGTAAAACTGTTATTTTTTGACACGAAAATCACAGCCAAAACTTAAAAAATAACAGTAGTGCGTCATTTTGAAATATATTTTCTTGTAGGTAGAGGATCGAGTGAGACATCATTTCAAAGTATTTTTTATTCCTATGTGAAAAATATTTGTGTTACTAATAGTCACGCAACAATCATTTTATTTTTCAATTCCCTACTAGTAGTATCGTATTATATCTATAATTATATTCTAAACACAGCAGAAATTACTCGGAGTAAAAAAATATATTAGCAATGAAACACAACATTTGTAGTATGAATTTTTATATGTAAAACAATATCATGAGATTGCAAACTAAATTAGAGGTGACATGAACATAGGAAATTTAATTTTTTTTAAATCCGGCGTTGATTTAAGAATAAAAGTACGTTTAAAACTATGTGTCATTCGACCAATTCTTATTTTGAAACTATCTACTGTCAATTATTTATTAAAAATTAGTAAATAATCTGTAACGAAAAATATGTGTCATTAAAGTTCACCTCGAACAAAACAACAATGAACAATTTATAATGAGCCTTTAGAAATAAAGAAATGTTTTCCTAAATAATAATTATTATTTACCGATACAGTTTCTTGGTCCAGCGCTAAACGGTATATAAATATAAGGATTTATTAGTTTTTGTTTTTCAAATCTCTCTGGTTTGAATTTTAGAGGATCTGAAAAATATTTTGGATTCCTCAAATTGTCGTATATGAATAAAAAAATATTTAGACCTTCTGGGTAAACATTACCATCTAAAACAAAAATAATTGCACTTTTTTGGTTGCCTAAAGTGATACTTGTTCGCACATTTTTAAAAGTACGTAACAATCCTGAAAATTACTAATATAGAGAGTAAGTTTTAAATATGAAACGCCTCAATTATCTCGGAAACGGCTTGAACCATTTTTATAAATTTTAGTGTGTGAGTATTTTGTAATACGGCCGATTTTATGGTAGTATTTACATTGTTGTCAGATATTCGACTTTTCTGAAAATATAATGAACTTTGTTATTTCAAATATACCACCCTATATATTTTCTCTTTTTGAAGTCCTTAAAAATACTGAATATTTTTCATGTAATATTCCTTATACCTAAATGCCATAATTTCGGAGTTATTGCAAAATTTACATTATATCCGCCCAAGTTAAAATAATACATTAAGATGACTATGATTAAATAAACTCATTTATTTTAATCCTAACACAAATCCCAAAACGGTAAAAGGTTTATCCAAATCATGGCGCAGAAAACCACTGAAGACAAAGCTTTAGATATTTGTGTAGTGTTAAAAGAAGATCCACATTTAAGTGGTAAACAAATAAGGAACAGCAGATGCTCAAAATGTTGTCCGTTTACTTCGATAAAACAAGCCATGCGGTCTTTAAAACTTTCCAACACATTTTGCAACATGCCTGACTGCTGAATTGTTCTTATCTCGACGGTGATCCTATCTTTTAATTCCTGAATATTGGCAGGTTTTGTTTTATAAACGGTGTTTTTTAAGTGACCCCATTGGAAATAATCTAAAGCATTCATACCGTGTGATCGCGGGGGCCATTCGATAAAACCACGCATTCCAATCCATCTTCTTGGAAACACATTATTTAGGTATTGCCTCACCTCACGCGCATAGTGAGGTGCAGCTCCATCATGATGCAGCCAAATATTGTTGTTTGGGGTATTGTTATTGTCTGAGAGTTTCAAATAATGAAATTTCTAAATTAAAAGGCAATTGAAAATACTTACTTGGATTTGGAAATTAAATGAAGATTATTCAAATTAAACGAGTTTATTCAATAATAGCCATATTATTATTTTAACTTGAGCGGATTCAATGTAAATTTAGCTGTAACTCCGAAATTATGGAATTTAAGTATAGAGAATACATGAAAAATATCAGACTTTTTTAAGGACTTCATAAAGATAAAAATATAAATGGTGATCCATTTGAAATAACAAAGTTCATTATATTTCCAGAAAAACGGAAACAATGTAAATACTACCATAAGATCGGCCTTATTACAAAACCCTCACAAACCCAAATCTATAAAAATCGTGCAAGCCGTTTCCAAGATAATTGAGGCATTTGATACATAAAACTCACTCTGTATACTTACTCCATTGATGATCTTCTTTCAATTGTCTTCCTAAAAAACAAACTGGAGGGTACATTCGTAAACTTTCTTTAATAACTAATTCCATGTACTTCATGTCTTGTAAGTGTCTCATTTCAGGCTTAGCGGTTTTGATATCAGTAAAAATGTGTCGTTGCTCTTCCAGAAGTTTTTCCTACAGAAATAAACCTTTGATAAATTTGTGCTAAAATGCGGACGATGGTGATATATTTCGTAATATACAGGGTAAGACATAGAGAGTGTTCCAAACAATTATTGTGGAGGAAAAACTATATTTTTCTAGATTATTATAATTTCGTTTCGCTAATCAGAACCTGAACTCACACCTGTTGATATAGTCGTACACCAACTCAAAACTTATACTACTTTTTATTAAATAACAGAAAGGTTCTCGTAACTCCATGGTAATAAAAATGTTTTTGCAATCCTCAAAATTCAACCTTTTATTTCTTCTCACCTTTTTAAAAGCTGATTTTTATTAAAAAAATGTACGTTATTTTTAATGCATTTAATATTTCGGCAAAACGAGTAAGAACAAACCACATTATTAACTAAAAATAAATTCATTAATGCAACACCCAAGGATGTTCTCGAAAGATGACATTCAGTTGTGGTTCAGAGGCTTTCTTTTTTCTTTTTTCTATACCATAATTGGCAATAATAAAACGATGGCTTCATTTCTTATTTGTTCAATATTGTTTAACATTTAATTTATTGTAGAAGAAATTAATGAAATGTGGATAAATAAATTGAGGACAATTGAAAACAAGAAGAAAATTACTGTTACATTTTTTATTACACAAATTTTTTGGAACCTTTTGTCATTAAGTTATGTGAAACTATTGTTCCTTTTTGTAGAACTAGAAGTAGTTATTCAGGGTGATTCGTATAAGAAGCGACAGAGCAGGGGCATATAGGGGACTCTAAAATATGGTGATTTAACGCAACTTACTTCTGTATTAAGTTGTATTAAGTTGCTCCACTGAAAAGTCAAGGCCTATGGAAGTGGGATTTCAAATTTCGAAAAAAATAAATATCTCAGTTATACTTTAATTTAGAAAACCCAAATTTGGTACACGTTGTGTGTGCACTAAGGGGATTATTCGACTGTAAGTAGAGATCAATTCTAGAGTTCAATTCTAGAATTCTAAAGGATTTATAAGGAATGATGAACCCTTAAAATGTTACAGAATTTTTTAACCCGTTGGTGGACCTAAAAAGTTATTACTTTATTTTAAGAGGAATTTAATTTTAAAGAATTTATTACTTTTGTTATTTTTCAAAAAACCCGAATCAGAGTCAGACTTGAGGATCAGGAAAAAAAGTAATTTAATTTTATAGTAATTGCTTGCTGAGTGTTTTGAAAATGGCCGGTAAGTTTTCATTTAGCGGAGAATTTTACATTCTATTAATGCTTTCTGTGAAAGAAATTGCAGAAGAAATATTGAAGAATATCGGAGATTTCCTGATCGTAAATTCCCCAAATATAAAGATATAACTTTTTAGGTGAGTCAACGGGATAAAATTTTTTGTCACGTTTTAAAGGTTTTATTCCTTATCAACCTTTTAGAATTCTACAATTGAATTCTACTAACTCTCGATTAATGCTCTTCGTACACTCACATTATGTACCAAATTTGGGTTTTCTAAAATAAAGTATAACTGAGATATTGATTTTTTCGTTATTTGAAACCCTACTCTATAGGCCTATAATTTTTCAGGAGTCTAACTTAATATAGAGATAAGTTAAATCACCATATTTTAGGTTCCCCTACATGTCCCTGCTCTCTGTTAGTTCTTATACGAACCACCCTGTATTATAATTTTAAATTAATGGGGCCATATATATATGAAATGCAGAAAAAACATTTAACATCTTAAAACATCTACCAAGATAGACCCAAAAAAGTTAACAAAATAAATTCTAACAAGAAATTAAATTTGTTGATTCCAAGAATATCCAATGGCTCTATATCTCATTCTTTCTGACTACCTGTACAAAATGTTGAGTAAAACAAAATTATAATAACTAACTGTACCAGAATTTTTTTTGATATACAGGGTGCTGCATTAGTGCATCGAAGCTCGATTAGTCCGCTATTATTGAAGTTACGAAAAAAAAGTTTTTACAAAAAATGATTAAAAATCAGATGGGATTTCAAATTTTTGATCACTGTGTATAAAACATTTTTTAATACCATAGCATAGAAAAGTTAGGATAGGAACTTGTAAGTCGTTTTTATTGATTTTCAACGTTTTAGCTGCTACATACATCTAAATTCAAAAAAATATGATTTTCAGGTGGCTGTAAATGCTTTATTAAACATAATAGACATAAAGCGTTACATCGTTGAAATTAGCTCGGCATAAAAATGTAAGAATATACGGGGTGTTCCATTTAAAAAAAACAAAATTTCTGTCTGGTACTGCGTTCCTGAACACACTGTATATTTGGGACTCATTTTAAAATATGAATCTCAAGACTGCCTATATTTTTTGTAAAACTTTTTTTTTGTAACCTCATAATAGCGAACTAATCGAGCTTTGCCACAATAATGCCTCACCCTGTATATTATAGACATACTTACTTGGACTTCATAATTATTCGCAATTGCAAAAATAGTAAAACTAATAGCAGCTGAAGTTGTATCATGTCCCTAAAACAAATAATTGCGCAAAGTTAAAAAATAATAATATCCATAAATTCGATTATACCGGAAGTAGACTTCAACTTGTTAATTTTAAATAAAATCCGTTACGTTATATCTTATTTTTTAATGAAATGAATTTGGTAAGAACTATTTAGAATTATTTGAAAAAAGTAATTTATGACACAAAATGAAAATTTTACAAACTTCATGATAATGTTCATATAGTGTGTTTTTAAGTTAGCAATCAATATGGGCACATAAAATCACTTGTAATTTGTTTAGTTTAAATAAACAAGTACTTTACGTATTTTTTAAACAAAAATAAAAACTGTACACAGATTATTTTCTTAATTTCTGTAACAATTATTTTACTAGGATATCAAAATTTACACGAAAAATTATACACGACCATTGTGTTTTTAGGTTTAAAATATTGTAGAAAATTATCGATTGTATATCTATCTAAATATCTTCGAAAACCTATACCGGTATAATATCATGCTATAGTTTACTAAAAAAAATATATAAATCAATCCCTTAAAATTTTTACTTTATAATGTTAAAATTTCTTTATTTTTTGTTATGTTAATATTAATTTTACAATATATTTCTTTGTGAAAGGAAATAAATAGTTTTTGTTTTGATAACACAGCTCAACAAATTTAAAGTATTTTTGTTGCTCAGGTTGTCTTTGCGGATTTCTCTAATTTCAAGTACACAGTTTACGATTATATTCATGAAAGCACTGAATTGGCTCTAGTTTTTATGATATTGATGTATTTATATTAAAAATAATAAAAAATTTACGTCGGCTCCTCGGAACATCAGTTGTTAATAAGCGTTTTGTTTGTGGTTAAAATTCGTTAATGTGCCAGTGAACCCCCAATTCATGAACCCGCCAAAAAAATTCATCTATTTAAAAGATTTAGAGGACTCACGACGCACATTTGGGTAAGTTACTAATATAAGATTTAATACTTTGTTTTATTTATTGAATTTTGATTTTAATACTATTTTTTTGTCCGTAGAAATATGAGTTCATCGCGAAAACAACAAAAGAGTCACGAAATATCACAGACTTTGTGAAAGTTTATACTGCTTATTTCGGAATACATATTGAATCTTTACGATTGTGGAAGAAAAAAGAATGCCACGGGTTAGAATTTGGTATCCCTATGATACGGATGGAGTCCAAGAATCATTTCGATGATTGCTGTTTTTCAGTAGTAGACATCAAAGGTTTTAATCGAAATAAAATGTGAAACATCAGCACCGCAATCATTTTCTCAAAATGAGCTCAGTGATTTAATAAGAGACTGAAATTTATCAAAACAATCATCAGAATTTCTTGCTACAAGACTAAAACAAAAGAATTTATTAGAATCAAATGTAACAATTACAACATACAGAACAAGAGAAAGTGGAATTCTACCTTTTTTCAGTGAAAATGAAGAACTTATCTACTGTAATAATATAGCTCAGTTACTTCTAGATATGGGTTTAAAACAATACAAATCTACTGATTGGCGACTTTACAATGATAGCTGCAAAAAGAATTCAAAGTGCGTTCTTTTGCACAAAGGAAATCAGTTTGCATCAATCCCAATTACCCATTCAACAAAACTCAAAGAAGAATATCTGAATATTAGATTGGTACTACGAACATCAATGGCCGGTTTGTGTTGACTTGAAAATGGTAAACTTTTTACTTGGTTAGCAAAGTAGATACACGAAATACCCCTGTTTGGGACAGTAGGTCAAAGCAAATTCCCTGGGAACAAGATGTGTAGTCTTTGAAAGAATCCTTAATTGTTGATAAAGCTAATGTAATAAATGAGCCTTTGTTAAGTAGAGAAAAAATCATACTTCCCCCACTCCATATCAAGTTAGGTATGATGAAACAGTTCGTCGAAGCGCTGGACAAAAATGGAGAATGTTTTAAATACATTTGTCAAACATTTCCTAAGTTAAGTATGGAGAAAGCTGGAGTATTCGATGGCCCTCAAATTCGAACATTAATGAAAGACTTCATAAAAGTTATGATTAATTCTGAAACTGAAGCTTGGAAGAGCTTTCTGTTGGTTATTGTATTTTTTTTTAGGTAAATATAAAGCACTAAATTGCAGAGAAATTGTGCAAAAGATGTTGGAGAGTTTAGAATCAAATAAGGTGTTTCTCTAAATAGTAACATTATTTTTGCTATTTTTTTTTCTATTTACTTCTGTGTATATTAACAAAATACTAAAACAAACATTAAGTAATATTTTTCAATAAAAATTAATTTTATAGAATGTACTTGTTTTATTTTCTGCTATTTATAGTGTAATAATAAAATGACGATTTAAAAAAAACAGAGCCAATATGCCAAAAGCATTCATAATTTTATAAATTGTTGTTGTAAATTTACTCAAAATTATTTTTATATCAAGGGGAAACAAAACCACTATTGAGTTGACCAGTGTTATTAATCATCTGTTTTTCTGCTTGATGTCTGGAGAATATTATAAAAGGTGGTGTTTTTAAAAAGAATAGAAACGTCAGCAAATTATTACCAGTGCATTCTTATTTAGCTCCTTTCAACACATAACAGAATAATTAATATTATATATACAAAGATCCAAATATTTGCATAATTATAATAAAAGATATATAGAAATATTTTTAGTCACCGGGACCCGTTTACAATTAAGGAATAAATTAAGACCAAATCATTCACTTACTCCAAACATAAATGTATCGACTTCTTCCCTAATTTCATCTTTAGTCAAGCAAAAACCATCTATTTGACTGTTTAAAAGCATATCTAAGAAAGCTATCTTCTTCTTTTTTCCTACTTCATCAACCATACAGGGATTATATGAAAATCTCCCATTTTCGTTCATAAATTTAATTTTTTTATCGATTACGTCATTTGTGTAAGCATGTAAAACTTTTAAAGCGTTTTTCTCTCTATAATAATTTGGAGTAAGGGGATACAAATAATTAGGGATAGGAAAAATAGTTCTTTCCACTGCTATTTTCGACATCATTTTCACACATTTCACATATACAGATGTTTCGCTTTGTTGAGCATTAATGGCAGTTCCCATAGCTGATTCTAAAAAAATAATATTTTAATGCTCCTTGATAGGACAATTTTGGTTTTTTAAAAACTTTAGCCACTTAAAGCAGAAAGTGCGTTGAAAATTTTTGATTCATTACAAATAAGTTACTTTAAAAAATATGATTTTCTTACTCCTTCAGATTTTAAAATAAGCGAATATTTTGCTACTTATTAAATAAAAATACATTTAATGAAAGTAATAAACAGATATAAATTCTATTAAAAATGCTCTATTCAAAAGCCATACATTCCTTAATGGCAATTTACTTCGCTTTACAAACGCGTAATTTTGGCTATTGTTATACTAACAATACATTCAATATTTTCTCCTAACTTGCCACATATAATATCCAAAGTACACAAATTTATATGTGGGTAAATATCGATACAGGTTTTCCCTGTTTCCTTCTTTAACTTTCCTACCAATACATCACCATTTTTTTCAAAAATTTCTATAAAATTTCCCAAAATTTCAAAATGGAAAGAAGGTGTTATTAATCTTCTATGCTTTTTCCATTTTGTACCTACAAAAAAAAACAGATTTAAAAGAGTCTTCCTAGAGCAATTTTACAATGTTTCAACATTAAAATTTGTTTTTTTTTTAATTTTAAATCAAATAACTAAATTAAAAACTTGAAAATATGAGAATATTTACCGGAACTTGTTAATAGTCCTGTTCCTAGCCAGTTGTGTAAATATTCGTATTGTTCAGCTTTATCTATTAAGATATTGGAGCTCAAAATATGTTCAAGAAATTTTTCATCTGAAGCTATAAGCCCTAAAATTGTAGGTCCCATATTTATTTTCACTAATGGCCCGTAGGATTTTATGTAGCCTTGTAGTACAGTCAAAATAGCTTAAATAAAAAAAAATCGGTATTAATGTTCATCAATGTCATTTATCTACCAACTTAAAATCCACCACATTCTATTCGATTACACTGTAGTATAGTTCTAGTTAGAATTAATTTGCAACGTTTCACTTTTTCGATTAGATCGAAAATCATGTACCAAATGGAGGGTTGGTTAGCTCAAAGTCGAACTTGAAATCAATATATCTATTTTAATTTATTTTTAAATCATGATTACAAAAATAATCATAATGATCGTTTCTACCCCTACGTTAAGGAATATATCCATTATAAACTTAAAAAGTAAAATTTCTTAAAATTCCACTTTTTAAAGATTCTTCTGACAATTATTTCATCTTCTTGTATCGTCAGATAACATTAAAGAAATTTACAAAATGTGATGTATCTGCCTTTAAGTCTATAACAATTTTCTTTGCTGACTATTAAAAAAACTGAGATAATTAATTTCATTATTATTTCCTTATAAAAAAATACTAAAGATACAAATGTGTAGTGTTTACAATTAACCAAGTCACCAAGCACCCTGTACATTATGTTTTTTATCGTAAATAAACGAAGTATCTGCCTGAGAATCTTGAACTAATTTACCAAATTAAAATAATGCGTTTCAGCATTATCAGAAGATTATTAGAACTTAACTTAACTTAGAGCTTTCTTTATTATTTAAGCTTTTCTTACATATATAAATTACTGCGTTTAGCAAACTTTCATCAAGTATATTTTCAATTAACTTAAGACTATTTAGAGTTACCTTATGATCGCTCTTAAAAGCATGTTCGGCAACACAGGATTTTTCAGTTCTATCATATACTAAACGAGCTAAAGGTTCTTTAAATCTAATATGTATTATTTTTCTCGTTTACCCAGCATACTACTTATCGCAGTCTGCACAACTAATATATATTTTTTCAATGTTTCCAAAGGCTTTATATTTTCTTTTGATTTCCTAACAATAGTTTTTATTATTTGAAGATTTGTAAACTAATACTAAATATGTGTCATGTGCAATTATGTGGATTGTACAACATTGAAATGTATATTTTATTACTATTTTCCTTCCTAAATATAGTAGAATTAGAAAGATTGATTTTAAATGTTAATTATTTTTATATCATAAGTGTTACCATTACTTTTCGCTATGTACTTATGATAATCAAATATTACACCAAAAACAAAACACATATAAAATAAAAGTTATAAAATTGAAATTAAATCATAAACAGGTTATAAAAATAAAGAATATCTAAATCATAGACACACTTTGTGTTGAAATCCAATAACAGTAAAACACGTCGCGGCGTCAAAAGAAATTTAGGTCAGGTTTCAAAAAACTGTTTAGAGAACGTTTTGTACAAAGACAAATCCCAGGCTCTAGACAAAAAATTAACGATTTTGCAAAATAAAGCACAAATATGAAGCTGTGAGGTTACATAATTGTTATTGGCCAATCTAGCTACACTAAAACTAACGAGAAGAAACTAAAGAAAATAAATTACAATTTAACGTCTTACTGCGGAGATCCCGGCAGTCTTGGCTCGGGGAGTTAGGGACAAATAGTCAGGCTAGTCACTAATTTTTTTAGTTATATTAGAGTTTTTTTTGTTAAAGATAATCCTTTGGAAAAAAATAAAGTATTCAATCTTTTTTTTGAGAATAATAATTACACATTTCACGTCATTGGTGAAATTTCATTAAAGGAGACAATTTTGGGTAATAACAATTGTAGGGACACCGGTAAGTACAAGTAAAAGGAATAACTAACGGACCCTACTTTATTTTTATTTTTTTGTGATTTATGTCAGATTTTATTTTGTAAATTAGCATTTCTCTTTATTAGAGTTTCCGACAGATGAGTGTCGAAGTAAAGTCAAAACTAATAAATAAGAGATTTTATCGAACATAGAACCAAAGTAGAATTCCTCCCAAGCCATCCATAGAGGTAGCCTAAGTTTTTTTATAGGTATATGAGCCGCGTTTTTTTCTTTTAAATAAAATTTACTTTTTTGAATTCCAGGCTTTCTGCCTAAAATCTAGGAAGGAACCACTTTTTAATAAATTCCTTTGTTAATTAGATTTTTTTAAATAAAATTGTCAGTCACTTAAAAAGGAAATTGTCGTTTTTTTTTTCTTTGATTACTTACGTGATTTATTTTTGTTAGTTTGTTTTATTTTTCAAGTCAATATAGTTTAAGAAAGATTTAAAATTCCACCCGTATAAAATTCAGTTGGTGCATTTTCTGAACCTACAGACTATGAAATGAGAAAACAATATTGTGAGACCATGTAGTTGAAAGAGATTGGAAATATTTCATTTGACGCCCGTTATATATTAATAAACCTATTGCTGAAACTATGATTCTATTGGTAACAGTTAGTCTAAATTTCAAATAATTGGTTATATCGTTTATTAAATTTGTTTTGACGTTAATAACCATGTTTGTAAAAGGACTTCTTTTTTATTTTTTACTAAAACATGACAATTAAATTATCAACTCTTTCGTACAGGAGTCACTCGCGAAACCTACGTCGAATGAAATATTTTGATCAGGTAAACTAGTTCAAAACTCTTAGGTCGTAATTGGTAAAAAAATGTAAATTTTAGTACTTACTTTCCGTATTTCCTAAGAAGTCCGGAATATTTCCTGTTACCGGATTGTGGCCAGTTCCAGGAATACTTATCATATAACTTGCATTTTTTCTCACTTTTTTTATAAACAAGAAAGTTAAAGTCAAAAATAATAAACCAACACTTATTAAAAAATACATTTTGGTCGCTAATGTATAATGATTAATATTATAGTAACGTATTTATCAGTCCTTTTTGAAATATATATGAACTTTTACAGAAATAGAGGACTTTGAAATATGTTGGATGATTTTTTTACTTTTGAAGGCCAACAGGTATTCAGGTTCATACTATCAAGCAAGTTATTTGAAAAGAAAATGTGTTAGAATACTGGAACAATATAAATGCATTACTTTTTAATCAATTAAATGAACTAAAAATATATCAATTCCTGTTGCAGCAATTCATAAAACTTATAAAAAATAATTAAAATTTTTAAAATCCAATCACTTATTCTGGAAGCTAAAAGCTTTACTTGCTTATGGTATTCCAGAAACAGTAGGAGTCTATTAGCATACTAGAATATATTTTTTAGGATCGCTGAAGTAATAATAAAAAAATCCCTTTTTGGACGCCACCTTCATGAAGCGAATCTTTATTTAAACTTAATTGTACTACCATCTCCTAAAATATTTTAACATCCTTGATCATAGGAAACAAACTATATACACTTTTCTCAAACTCTCTCTAGAATTGACGACGTTCATTCATATTTGGCCACCCGGTACCTGGCATCTTCATTCGTGCAATTTAATTAAAAATATTTCATCATGCGATATAATTTTGAAATAACCTTTAATTACATATTAAATTAGCATTGGCTTCAGCAGAGATAGTTTTGTATTTGGTAGTAGTCACGATATTCCAGGTAATTACAGACGTCCTTTAATAGGTATAATTATCAATTTGATTTTGATGAACCTAATCATCGCTTTCTTTTGCCTCCACCAAAAAAATTTAAAATGAAGCTTTATTATAAAAGAATATAAATGAGTATTCGGATTGGTGTAAAAAAATCACAATGACAAGAAATATATATATATAGAAACTTAAAATGGTACAAATTTTGAAGAAGTTGATTTGTTTATCATTGTTTTATAGTAAAAATGAATATCAATATCCTCATCAGCCAGTTCATGGATAAACTGTACTTTAAGAAGGCTATTTACCGTTTTTACTTATGATATATTTAAAAAATGTGTGATTGTTTTTTTAGCTAAAAATATTTTTCTGGTGCACCGTGGAATCATCTCTGCAAAGCAAACCTTTATTAAGGTAATAAAATATATTTACGTCCTGATTAAGAGCAAAGAAAGTATTAAAATAATGATGCTAGCATAGAGAAACGCGAGTTGAGTGAATTACTTTGATTTGGTGTTAAAGTGGTTCAAGACACAGGACGTTAAAACATTTGGAATTAAATCATTAACGGTACAAGGTTTTTAACTCGAAAAGTTCTTAATATTCTTATTTACACAACATTTATTTATTAATGTTAATAACACCAACAAAAAACAAAACAAAATTTGTATTACGCGCTTCTACCACTTCCTTGTGGCTAATCTGACGCATATTCCATTTCTTGATTTCAATACGGCCTCTGACACCAACTGCAACTTATGACTTGGGATGCTTGGTAGTATTTCAAAATATCTCAATAGTTTTGAAAGCGTAGATTTCATTTCCAACATCGCAAATTTTTGCCCTAAAACAAACAATTCATATTTTGTTAAACAGCACTACAACATAAACGAACACGTTCCTTATAAAAGTTGGCAACGCTGTTGTTAATTAATATCGATACTGTCATCTCTGGAGTAGGAGAAGTGCATAGTAACAACTCACAGCTATATACAGTAAACTGATCTTCTCGTGGCAATGGGCGCACGTATGCGCAGTGGCGAATCGTAAGCGTCTCAACAACACAGTCAGAAAATGCGACTCTGAACTACATTCAGTGCAATTTTAGTATTATATTTGTAAGAAATAGTTTCGATAATCGTAAATTAAAAAGCCATTAAAAGGGATTTTGTTAATATCCAAGTTCTTAGTAACTAGCATTTAAATTTACTATATTCCATTATACCGAAACTTGCTTCGCGTAGTGTACACTAGCTGTGTCCTTTACTTTTAATGTGGTCTCTGTCTGCGTCAGTTCAGAGCGTCGTTTGCCACGACAAAATCTGTCCACTGTACATTTGTTTGTTTATTTCTCTGTAGGTGAGTGTAGTGAAAAGTGTGTACATCTAGCTTGAAAAATGGAAGCGAACAAAGAAAATTAGAGGGGTGTGTTCATTATTTTGAAGGTTAAGGGTGCTAAAATCTCGATAAAGTCATGATGACCTCCTTTTTCGATTGTAGGGGCTCTCAGCTTGTTGACTTTAGCGTGGAGCCACAATAAATGCGAAGGGCTATAAAAATGGTTTGCAGAAACTGGAACTCGCAATAAAGTCAAAACACCTTGAAATGCTGTCGGTCCAAACCATCTTTTTGCATAATAATGCCCGTCCCAACATGGACAATGTGATGAGGCATACACTTCAACAATTTGGTTGGGAAGCACTTGAACATCGTCTTCACAGCCCAAATATTTTCTTTGCAATGATCACATTTTAGGCGATCTAAACAACGACATTCGTAAACGTAAGTTACATTCGGATGAGAAAACCCAAAAATGGGTGAGATTGTGGATCCGTAAACAATAAATATTTCTACAAGGCTGGAATTGATCGTTTAGTCACTTTTTAGCGCGTGTTTGGTTTTCATTTTCAGTATTTAGAAATAGCATTTAAAAAATTTCATTTTTTTACCTATGCAATTTCTTGGTCCAGCACTAAAGGGGATGTATTGGTATGGTTTTTTCCCATCGATGACTTCGAATCTACTTGGGTCGAATTTTTCCGGGTCAGGATAATTATCAGGATCATGAAGCACGCCATAATCAAATATTACTAAATTTATTCCTTTGGGAATAATATTTCCTAGAACATTAAAGACGCTTAATGAAAAGAGCAGATAACATAAATATTCATGGTAGTATGTGTAAAATTTTGTCTTCTTCAAGAAATAAAAAAAACTTTTAATAAAATAAATGAGCATTTGACGCATTGTAGGTACCTTTATAGTTAACATCTTCTTTAGTATGTCTCGCGTACATAGCAACTGATGGACACAATCTCAAAGTTTCTTTAATTACACATTCCAAACATTTCATATCCTGAAGATCTTTGTATGTAGAAGCACGAAAAATATCTTCTCCAAATATTTCCTTTTGTTCTTCTAGAACCCGCTTCTATAAAAACAACAGAAGGTTTATTAAAAGTATATTCATTTCAGAAAAAGAATGAAAACTTGTATTAAGTACATTCTTGACAAACAGGGTGTTTCCAAATTTGGGTCGCACAAAGTATTTGCTTATCGTTTATATATATATGATAAAGTTAATCCAACTACCATAACAGAAATGATAATAAAGGCAAAAGTAAGTAATCTTCATTCTCCATTTAACATTTAAAAAATAATTCACCTCCAACAACTGAACTTTTTATTAGTAAACAAAACAAAACCAGAAAACTTACAACATAATCGTAACTGGGACATTCTAATATCTTTCAAAAAATCATCTGATTTGGAAAATTTTAGAGAAATGTGCACAAAAATTAATACACCAAATGATAAAATGTTAAAGTTTGATTAAAACGGATGGAATATGACCAAAATCAGGAGTAGCAAAGTCATTTTTATGAAAATCAGTTTAAAAAACCAGTGGTGTGCCTTTTTTTCTGAAAGTATATAAGGACCACCCCGTATCTAAGCCACTTCAAAATTAGTTAGAACTACGTTTTCATCAATTTATTACCCTTAAATAAAAAAGGGTGTATACCAAATTTGATTAAAAAATGTTTATCGATTTGCAAGTTATTAAGTAAAAACTATTTTTTTTTAATTTTTAACATCCTATGTTTTACTTATCGGGCTTAAATATAAAATTGATATATATAGAATGTCACTATAATTTCTCATAAAGTATAAGTATGAGCCCAGCGGTGCGCCCCACTTTATTTTTTAAAATACATTTAAATTTTATTCATAAACTGCAGTTCCCATGGTATTGTCAGTATTCTCATAGTACCTATAATTTTTTAACATAATTTCACAAAATTCAATTTATCTTTTTGGATAATATTTAAGTTGAATAATACATAGTACTAATTAGCTTGTACCAAGTTTTATTTTATTTAATATTAATTCAATCAATAAATAAAAAGTGAACTATACTGAAAACAACGGTTCTAATACTCGTAAATACGTATAAATGCCGTCATTTTCTTACACCTACGTTAATGATCAGATATCTCATATAGGATTTTTAGTACAAATACCGTTGCACGTCAGGAGTGACGTACCTCTTTCGTCATAGTACTGCCAACTAATTAAAATTTCCCTAACTAAGATAAATCATACGAAACATCACGAAAATTCACGAGGACTCATGAACGTAGTCACAGTACTAAAAAACCGAAAAAGTAATCGTAATTATTTTGATAATTTTAGAATTATTTCAATTATATTGGCTTATATACGTCTTATTCGTTATAATATAAAGTTTATAAATCATTATTATATGTTTAGTACTCAAAAAACCATAATTTACATTAAATAATTTTGAAATTTTCTACGCCCATGAGACTCGTATTTATGATGAAGAAATTACATTGTAGCGATTGGCATGCCTTGATGCGACGTTGTCGAGTATTTAGATTGAAATATTTCAACGATTTCTGACGTCCGGCCGTCAACCAGTTGTGTGTTTTCACCACGTTTTCGGTAATTTTATAATATTGTCTTTATTTTTTTGCTTTGCTAGATAGTTAACTTATAAAAAAAACTGTTTTTTTCAAAACAAACATAGTGTGAATAAGCTGATTATTGACGTTTATTTCTACAAACTTCCTACATTCCTCGATAATTTAGACAAGCCGACAACACTGCAGGGTCGTGATCTCATAATTGATATATGACGTGTAACGGGATTTGTATTAAAAATCCTATATCTATTACTTACTTGAACATCGGGATTTTCTGATAAAAAGTAAGTACAAAAAGACATCGCCGAAGCAGTAGTGTCATGACCCTAAAACAAAATATTATCGTCAAACATCATCATATTAGATTAAAGTGGCGAAGTCTAACATCCATTATTAAACTAGTACTATGATCAACGTTAATTATAACGCTAACATTATAACTAACGTTCATTCTGGAAGTACTAAAAGGTACTTTCATTCTGGTCCTAGTACTATAAGGAACGTCCATTCTGGTACAAGTGCTGTAAGGGAAAAGTACTAAATTTATTAAAGTACTTGGTATATAATGACCCCATTTATAATACTAAAAGAGGGTACCATAAAATTGGTTAGAAGAGACCCTACCAAATAAAATATTTTGAATGAAATACTAATCAAAATTACTTCAAACATAAAAGTATCCACTTCTTCCCTGATATCCTGCCGACTTAGTGGCTGTCCTTCAATTGTAGAATTCAAGAGAATATCCAAAAATGCCATCCTCTTTTTCCTGCCCAACTCATCCACTCCCTGATTAACATTGTTGCCAAGTTTAGCTCTCCGCTCATCGATGACGGCATTGGTCACAGCGTGGAGTTCTTTAACAGCTTTCTTTTCCCAGAAGTAATCGGGAGTAAGTCGATAGAGACAATCGTATTTTTTAATTATTGAT
The DNA here is from genome assembly GCA_951812935.1 of Hermaeophaga mercurialis. Lineage (NCBI taxonomy): Eukaryota > Metazoa > Arthropoda > Insecta > Coleoptera > Chrysomelidae > Hermaeophaga > Hermaeophaga mercurialis. Next base: position 17,109,914 of record OX638362.1, on the reverse strand, counting down.
GTAGTTCGCAGCATTCCGATTTGGCACATCTGTTTGACATTTCTGACGTACTGAGAGTCCCCGTCCTCTTGGGCTTTAACTTGCACACCCATCGCGGTTTCTAAAAGATTTTCATGATTCAAAAATAGAAAATTATTATAGTGAGGTGATTTATTTTTCGCACTAGGGCGAAAATAAAAAGTAAATAAAAATAAATAAAGAAATTTAGAAGAGTATAAGAATGCGAGGTGAGACAAAGTTGATAAACAGATGGATAAAACCCAAACATTACAAATATCTTGGTGAAGAGTTGTAACAATTAGATAAGTTACATTCGCAAATACAGAAGAATATTATCTTTTTCTGGGCAAAGAACGGTCATTTCTTGTTCGGTAATAAGAATATTTGTAAGGAAACTTTCAAAAATATTAGGTAAGGTAAGAAACGATATTCAAAGAGCTCTAAAGCTGAGTTTATATCTATTTGACATAAATGAACTTATTCAAAAATACTTTCTAAGGAAGCTAGAGCTCTTTAAAAATGGGGCTCTAACATCAGTTAAACTCAAATATCTAGATTTTGCAGTTTTTTTAAAAGCATTTCTGGACACCCTTTATTTAAAATAAGGCTCAGAAATGTCCACAGATATATCCAAGGGATGTCCACAATTATCCGGCCTTTCGTGGCTGTATGTATAATTTCTAGTAGATATCCTAAGATATCTATAAATATGTTTTGGATATGAGGGATATCTTTCCAATAATCGATATCCAATTTTATGTATGGGAAGTTTTCATGAACTGATTCGAGAACTTTATCTATATCTAGCATTATCAACTAGGAATACTATCAATTTATGTTATAATTTATATTTCTAATTTTTTTGCTTTTAAGCATAATACTTAGGATAAAGGTACCAAAGGTTCTTTATTTTTAATAATCTTTGTACATTTTATCTAATCTAATTAAATAAATAATAGGAAAACTAAATAATGAGATAATTTTGTAAGATAACTGTAATTTTAAATATCAGGTATATTTTTTCCAAAATACAAGATATATCCATTGAAAAGGCATAGTATAATGATTAACCACCATTTCTTATAATTAAATGAACAATTTTTTCTTGAAATGTACCTAAAATTTCGTGATCAATTTTTTTAAACCTATGAAACATACAATTCTTCACTTCTATAACTCTTACAAGATGTTTCCGCTTTCCATTTTCTATTTCGCACTTGAGTATCCAACATTAGTCAGCTGGCATATTTCTTGGTAAAGTCTCTCGATATCATGGACACCCTGGTCAAATTTTTCACACAATATAATTTACCCCATGTAAAAAGCGTTCATTCTAATTTTAAGTACTTACCACAAATTACATCTAAAGCGTATAGTGTGATAAAAGGGTAAATATCTACACTATCTTTTCCTACCATCTTTTTTAACTTTTCAATTAAAATATTTTCATTGTACTCAAACACCTCTACAAATTGTTCCAAAATTGAAAAGTGAAATGCTGGGGTTGTTATACGTCTTCTAGCCTTCCACTTTGCACCTAAAGAAAAAAATAAAAAAAATAAATTGTCTGTTAAATAGGAAAATTAAAAATTGTTGATACAGAAGTATAAAAACTTACCATCACTAGTGAGCAAACCCGTTCCTAACCAATTTTGAAGGTATTTATAATCACTAGATTTGGTTAAAAGACTCTGGCTGCTAAGTATAAATTCTATGAAGTCATAATTTGTCGTAAAAATATTTGGGCTATCCCATAAGAAATTTATAAACACCGATTTTTCCTTTTTCGGTATTATTCTAGTAAGATCTGCCAGAATTGCTGAAAAATATTGGCTATAATGAATATCAGGAAACAAACTTTTAGTAAAAAAAATTTTTATAAAAGATATATAACGTGTGTGCTCCTTACAAAAATTGAATGAAGGTATTATTCTACTTAATAAAAAATTGGAAGCAGAAGTAGAAGTAAAAAAATAACGTGTAGGCGGTGCAGAAGTTAAATTGAAGAAAAAATTACCCAATAAATAACAAATCTTTTAAATCAAAACAGATTTGGGCGAAAGATTAGAGAGAGCCTTTCAAAGGAGTTAACACTCGACCCATGTCTTAATTTAAAAAAGGTAGTAACGGTTGCAGCTCGATTTAACATACAGTATAAAGCAGCCAAATAGAATAAATTAATTATTTCAATTATTGTGCATATTTATGAAAAATCCCGAAACACGTTTTACTTTGAGGGTTCAATGTAGGGATGACATTTCTTCGTTGCAGGTCCTCATTTCGTAATCTAGAATTGCAATTTTTTAATTCAGATGTTAGCATATGGAGTAGTTCATACTGTACATATACTAATTATTAACTTTATTTTTAAATGCAATATTGTTTACATCTAATTTATCACAAATTCGTTTTGCCTATTAAAGATTTTTCATACATTGAGTATTAAATTGAAGGTTATAACCGCACGCAAATGGAAATTTAACATTTTCTTACTTGTTGTATCTCCAAACTCTAGTGCATTTCCTAAAATTGGCCATTCCGGTATCGATGCAATCCATGGTAATCTTTGCTTTAACTGCGAACTTTTGTACCATTTAAAACCAATATAACCCAAGAACAAAGTAATTATAATCCCTATCAGCACACTCATATTATCAATAGTTTTAAATGCAATAACAAAAATTTTTTGCCGTCTTAAATGATAAATATGCTGTAAACGTGGAGAAAAATCGTAAGCACTGTGCACTTCAAGTTTCTAGTAACTCCTTATTTATTGATAAAATTAGTATTTTCTAATACCCGTGATAATAACAGACAAACATATATTAACCATAAATTATCTTTATAACTATTAAATTAAATAACGATATACAGGGTGTTTCTGTAATAATTGTCCATATTGTAACTGGAAAATCCTTGGCCTAAAATATGACGATTTAACCTAAAAGATAAAAAATATTCTTCTTAACCGAAATATAGGATGCTTTAGTTAAAAATTTAAAAGTGGTTTTTCTCCAGCGGTCCTGTATCTTCCAATGTTTTTTATCCATACTTAACAAATAGTACGTACATGTTAGGGTATTTTAAATTATTGTAGAAGATAGTTTCTAGCTATTACCAGAGGCGTACAATAGGGATTGAGTGTTAGTTTCCCTCCCATACATTTTTGCTACTATCATAATCGTCTAATACCATATTTTTGAGATATACCATTATTATCTAAGTAAATATTATCCTCTTATCTTAGTGCAATATAATAAGAAGTTTTTTGCACCCAAAGGTACTGTAATAACATGGGTTGTATGCATGTGTGACACCACATGTAATATTGTATTGTTTTATGCCGAGCGGAAGCATGTAAGTTCTTACGATGGATTTATTAACGAATATCAAACGTATTGGACTGATCAATCGATAACCGTACTATGTTAAGGAAGAAAATTGGCACTTATTATATAATTATTATACATCAGCTGCATTTTGCCCCATTGCACATACCGACAAACTTTCATAAATATCGTCCGTTTCGTTTTAAAGATATTTACTTTGTTCCATACTTTATCCCAACCCTATATAGGTATGAAACATTTTCTTTTAATTTTACTATCATGTACAGTTATTTTTTTTTATTGAATAGCCATTTCACTTGCAGTGTCATTATTTTTGAACACTTTTTGGCAACTTGGCTTCTAAACATTTTCTATGAATAATTATTTTTGGCTTTCTTTATTGTATTTTATTTCGACATACAATTGAATTTCTAAGTTCTGTTTCGAATTCGAGACTCCATATAACTAATAAATTACATTCATTTACGTAAAAGGTTATCTAAATAGTTTAATTCTTATTTATTTTTTACCATCTATTCATAAATATACAAACCGCGTACTTAGTGATTTCATTTATACTGCAGAAAACTTAAAAAGTAATAAAGTAATAATGTTTAATGCAAGGAGATATCACTAGATGGCAATATTATATCTATAAATTGTTTAAAATAAAATAAATAATCCTGCATATCATCACATTGCATAAAACACAAGTTTTATTATTTACTCGTATTATAATTATGTTATCAACTTTTAAGAGTAAGGGGTTTGTTTTAAAAAAGTACTGTACTTAGGTTTTTACTAAAATATTTTATAATAAGAGAATAACAATATATTTTTATTTTTGTATTGGTACATTTTATATATGTATATATATAATATTTTTTCTCTCTACTTATTGGAATGACAGCTAAAAAGAAAAAGTTATCTTTTTATATTTATTTTCAAGCTTTCGGAATTGTTTAATTCCATCTTCATGGAAAAATATGGTAAGCATAATTATAAATGTTGTTAAAAATAATACAATAAAATATAAAATATAAAATTTATTTTTACAAAATTAATATTGTTTATTAATTGACAATTTAATGTTATGCCTCGTAGACAATACGTGGGTTGATGTTTACATTTTGCCCATCTTGACATCTTGTGTGATGGGTGTTTGTTACCTATTGTTTATTTTGAAATATCATTAGTTTGATCTCTGCTTATCTCTTCCTTTAATATTGGTTGTTAAGGTGAGAGGAGTTGAATGGTTTGGTGATATTATTTACCACTTCCTTTCCCCATCTTACCTTGCTAATTTACCCAATTCTTTTGACAGTTGGTGGTGTCATCTTATTCACTCCCTAACGTTCTCCAGTAGTCACCAAATTTTTTACCTCACTTTCTATAATACAGTTTATTGCCATAACTGGTTACAACTTTTAATCGTACACAGTTATACTAACTTCGTGATGGTGTTTTTAAAGTATATTTGATGTTTTTAGGTTTATTTATTAATATTTTACTTCATATTGTTTATAATTTTATTTCATGAACACATGTAATTTTCACTTATGTTTTGTTTTTCATTCAGTTTGTTAGCATTTATTTAATTCATTTTACAATTTTGTAACATAGTTATTAATTTTTTCAGACCTGAAGATGACTTTAGAAATGTCGAAACTAGTTGTCTTTGAATAATAATAATAAAAATTGTTATGGTATGAATTTAAGTTTCCTTTCATCATGTCATGTTACCACATTTGAGCAGAATGGAGAACCTTTTGTATCATTTATATAACTAGTTTTTTTCATTAATTTTATTTCAATTTATTATTATTTATCAATCGTTTTTATTGTTAATAATATATATTATTATTACACAGATAAATACCTGGAATTGCATAAAACCGAGATCAATAAACTTATAATTAATTTCATTTATATTTACCGGATGTCACGTTTAGGGAACCCAACCATATGGTATAGCGTACCAACTTCCTATTTTGTGCTTTAGTTACAGTTTTTGCCCCGTAAAAAAATGTGACGGTTAATTCTTTAAAGTTTACAATTCCAATCTCTTCATAGTGTAACAGAAAAGATTAGTTTCTGGTATCAAAAGTTTATAGTGCAATTTACGGATAATATATGTAAATATTTAAACATCAACAAATTGCTTTGCTGCTTTAAGTATGAAGAAATTCTTTATGTAAGTACTCAAATAGTTTATTGTACGAAATTAAAAAAATAGTGCTAAGGACTAACCCCAAGCAGCAGATAAATATATTTGGATATTCACTACACATATTACGTGGATATCTTGCGAATATCTTTAAAATAGTTTTATTTTGGGTTTGCATAGTAAGAAGATAAAATATTTTGTGAAAAAGAGCAAAGAGAATTTTCAATTTAACCATTACGGTAAACAGGGGAAGAGTTGCTGATTTTGTATCACCTTAAAATTTTGCGTACTTTAATTAATAAAAATATATTTTCCAAAAAATTATGAAATAGTTAACAATGGTAATTTTAACAAAAAATAAATAGTTTATCTTAAAAAAAAGGTTTTGGATCTTAAAAAATTATCCCCAAAGTAAAATATTGTGTATAGCTACTGTTAGTTTATAACTCCTCCGAATCATATGATGAGCTGATGAAAACACTATTATCTTTTTTTAAATCTTTTTTTTTCTAAGATATTATGCGCCATCTTCTTTAAAGTTTCTTTCTTTTACCTTTTTTTTCCATCTCACCCTTGGATCATCCATGGAGCGCTTATTAAAACTACAGCTTTTTGAGATGAATTTTGTTTCTTTTGTTTAACTGTCATTCTCTTTACCTTGAGTGAAAGTAACATTTCATTCGGATGTTTGTCTTTTACGACATTGTGGATCATTTTCGTGAACTATTTTTTTGTACACAATTTCTCGGGAGAGCGTTACATGTTCAGGTTCCAAAAATGATTGAATATAGAGGGTGATGTATTTAAAAAAATAAAGTGACTAATAATAATTGAAAAACGGTAAATCTAACAACATTGCAAATATCAAATTTGAAACTCCGTATCCCAAAATAGGCTTATCCCAAATTTTGTAGAATTCGGACTAACAATTTACGAGATAATTGGCCGTTTCCAGACTTTTGGTTCACTCTGTATACGAACCAATTGATGGACCAAATCGTCCACTTTTATAAATTTGTCTTTTTGGAAACCTTCAACTCGCGCTTTGGAAGTTAATTTCAGTTGTTTTACTGATAATTCAGGATTACGATCCAAAAAAGTATAGAACCATTTTCCCTCCATTTTATTGCCCCCATTAAACTTGTTCGGAATCTGATACTTTTCGGCAGTTTTAAAAGTCTGTCCAGTAACGTCGCTTATTATTAATAGAACAAAATGTGCTTCAAATTCAAGAATATGTTTTGAGTAGTTTCTTCGAGTTCTTTGTTAAATATAGGCGTTCGACCACAAGTGCATTTTCAACCTTATTAGAATTTAATAATGATTCTAAATGTAGGTTTGGTGATATTATAGCATTTATAACACTAATTAAAACCTACTTAATTTGCCTTGTAAACATTTAAAGCGTTTTCTATATTCTTCTGAGACCACATATCATGTTTCTTGTCGCCTGGCATCTGAAAAAAAAATATTTTTGACTGTCATAAATTGTAGCAAGGTACAATATAGGAAGCCGCAACGGGTACAAATTAGGCAAATCTACATTTATTTTAAAGAACTATTTTTACAGATATAGGTGTAAGCAATATTTTAACAAAGATGTTTAGATATAAAACTTCAACAGGGAATCCATTTTTTTTGTCCATTTCTATGAATGATCAGTAATGAAAACTCTCATATAAGTTTATTATTTTTAAGTCCACTACAATATTTTTCTATGTAAGTTGAAAATAGAAACTTCAACTTTACAGATGTGATATTGCGTATTTACACCTACCAGCTAATTGTACATATAAAAAATAAAAACTTGCTTTTTCCGATTTGTGAGGTATATCTTTAACCAAACTTGTGCAAAACTTAATAGTGTGCGATACTAAAAACAAATTTCGGTGACCACACAACCTGCACCTCTCTTCTGAATCCAAATTGCGCTTCTCATTTCTCTTACAATATTTAATATACAATGTGTCCGCGAAAATAATGCACATTTTTATGGATGAGGTAAAATAACGTATGTAAAATACAAATATCTTATAAAATTGGTTTCTAAAGTCAGCCGTCTTCAGATAAATAAATATTAGTATTTTCCATCTAACCTGTTTCTATATCTATATTATTTAACGAAAAGCAACTATTCAAGTAATATGCTGATAAGATTATAAAAAATAGCTTTATTATTTTATCACACTTGGGACACTGATATAAAATATCAGGGATTAGATTAATTAACATGTATTGATATCCTTGATTTGAATAAAATGCCATCTTTAATACAATTATTGAAACCACCTTACCAAACGATTAAACGATATGAATCGTCTGCAAACTAACACAATTTTTATTATTCATCAGGTAGATATTCCTTGATTACATGACACATATTTTTATTAAAAGCCTGAGGTGTTGCCACGTATACATTTTCGACTAGATGTTTAAAGTGAATTTCTGTTTAAACTAATGATGTTAGAAACAAATTTTATTAGAATATTTTCTTGTACATGACACGTTCTACATAACATTTAAAAATAAGCATTATTTTCGCGGACACACTGTGTATCCCTTAACTTAAATATACACACTAGTTATGGCTAATATTTATAAACGTCCCATAAATATCACTGTGGAGATTTCAGAGATATATTGTAGACATTAAAATGAATGATTTTATTTTTTAAAGTAAACCATGTTGCTGTTTTACTATTAGCATCCCCTTTAAAAATTATTTTGGACTTTTGATTTTTACTTTTAAATGTTTCTTAACAAATATCTTTATTATGGCACAGAAATTGCTTTTACTGGTAAAAAAACAAGGATACATCCATCGTGGATATTTGTTACACATCTACACAACTCCTATTTCACCAGTTCATATCTAATTATGGTTCTATATTTGTGGATATCATCTGTATGTGATGGATATCCACAATATTTCGACAATCAAATTCACCACTTAAGTATATGTTAATTTAAATTTAAATGAGTGATTTAAAATAAAAAAAGGTCGTTTTTCAATAAAATCATACCAACATTTCAAGTTTGTGATGCTCATCTAAGATAATAAAATCCTGAATAACCAACACTAAGGTGTAATGGATAACGGTACCATAAACATCCACAATAAAATCTTGTGTAAATAATATTTTATGAAATAACTTTCAATTTTAAATTTATTTTAAAAGGGAAAGCACTGCTTACATGTACATACCATATTTAGTTAGAGTACCTCCACGTAAATATATTTATTTTATAATTAGCCATCGAATTTCTCCAATACTAACCTAAGGCCAAACTCATGACCAGAGTTTCTTTCTCGTAGTCGTGCATCTGACAAAATGATCTATGAATTAATTTTTATTATCAATTCGATTTACTTTTACCAATTGAGACCAGCTCTTTAGATTAGGCGAAAGTATTTGGTTTGTAGGGGCAAACGGAGAAATGTGTGTCCCATCGGCAGTAGAACTCATTTTATATTAATTGGTTCAAACCTTACTTTGTGGGATCTGTCCATATTAAATATAAAAATATGAAAAAATATAAAATTCTCTTATTATATTAAAATTTTTCATTTCTTGGCGAGTTTTATGAATATATTATTCTCTCTTCTGGCTTCGACTTCTGTCCTCTTCTGTAATTGAAGTAAAAGCTTCCGATAAGTCTTCATTTCTTCGTCTTTTACCCAGGATTTTCCTACTCGTTATGAAGAGAGTAGGAGCTAATCTGTCGTTTACCTTTTTGGATATAACTGGTTATCCATGGAACTCAGAATGTGGTACGTAAGATGAAATCGAAGGAAACTCAAAATTATGTTGTTTTCTAACCTAGTGAGACGCCGCTATCTGTGCTGTTTTCTATTTGATTTTTCTTTTTACTTTGGTTGACGTTTTGGCCCGTTTCTTTTCTTTAATTTTCATGCTTACTAGTAGCTCCCCACTTTTTGTGGGCTTCCTGTTTCCATCCTCCTGAGGGTTCTTTCCCTTTGTCCCTCATGATGGTGGGACTTTATTCCATTGAGTTTCCTTACCTTGATCCTCTATCACATCTCTTCCTTTTATATTGGAAGTCAGACGTGAAGGGTAGTTGGATGGCTGAAGTCACTTCTGTTCAATTCTTGTTTCCTTGATCCTGCTTTCTTTTCTTCCCCTCTGAGAGGGGTTTTCTTTTCAACGGTCTTTAGCTTTATTATTGCTTCTAAGATTGTTGTTTGCTTCTACCCTACCTGTTTTCCAGCCCAGTATAGGTTTAATTCCTTTTTTCAGTTTTTTAACCCCAACTATTTGTCCTTTTATCAGTTTTTACTTCCCTTCCTATAATTTAAATTTGTTATCTTCTTATTTATTTGTGACCTGATGATGACCGTGTTAAGTTGAAACTAGTTGTCAGTCAAGTTAAATAAATAATGGCAAAATGTTGAGTTTTCTTCGATTTCGTTTACCTATTTATTTGGACGTACCAGCCAGTGCTTTTGTTCCTCTAATCTTCTTTTCTTCCTCTAATCTTTTTTCTTCTGCATGCTCCTTGTGGTCTTCTCTTATTGTACGTGTTCGCCTTGAGTTGATCCTCCTGTAGATCTGCATTATTCAAAATTTCAGATCTTTCGAAACAAAGAACAATGGATCTCCCACAAATATACAAAATATTGTATCCAACTCCCTTATAATGGATATTGATACACGTTTATATTACTCACTGCTACTAGTACTACCACTATTATTATTATTATTATTATTCACTAATAATTTTTAATCTATAAGATAGTAAGTATTCACTGTACCTAATTTCAAAATTCTAAGGGTCTGTCCAATATAGATGGTGTTACAATTCAGACAGTTTAGTTTATAAATACCTGACTTTTTTATGTATAAAATTTAGGTTTTACATTTAATAAAAATGAACCTATATTATTTCTTACTTTAAAAGATATTGTAGAAGAAGTGGTACGAGATATAATTTTCGATATTTTACTTGAAATATCTACAAAATAATTAATAGTTATGTATGACAGTAGATATGATAAAACAAGCCAAAACATCATTAACATATCTATACCAAAACAATACATTGAATATTTGAATTAAAAATTATTTGTTTCAAATTATCCATAAAAATATTTGCCAAAATTATTAAAACAACCTAAAGATGACAAAACTTTAAAAACTGTACTATATATACGTAAGAAGTTCTATCAAAATTTCTTAATTGCTCCGTAAAATATGCGAAGGAATAATAAAAAAATGTCTTTATATACTCCTGCAGTAATTAAAACAAAATATTATTTGCTTGCATCTTTATTAAACATTTTATTCTATATATAATATAGCCATTTAGCCCTTAAGCTTATAGTTATATTTACACAAAGAATACTTATAATTCTAAAGTTTTGCATTCCAGACTCCTATTACCATATTCTTTAATATTTAAATTTTCATTCAAACGTTTAAAATTTCATGGAACGGCATAATTATAAATAAATATTAATTTAATTCCAAACAAGCCTTTTTTAGTACACATGAATTATAATAAAGTTATAAAATCAATCAATAGGTCTACTATAAGTTGGTTATTTAATGAAACTGTTTTATTACATAACTTTTTCCAGTTTTAAAGCCTTATAACTTTTAAGAAGGTTAGAATAAAAATGTGCGGTTTCATTGAAAAGTTTCATTTTCTCACGAGTTTTATAGACAGTTATATCAAAATAGTGTTTTTCAGAAGTTGCCCTTTTTTGAACTCAAATAATAAATGATTTAGTAAATTTTTTAACCTCTACAAGTATATTTTAAGATGAAAAAAAAATAATTTTGGAAATAGATCAGTGAAGTAAGAAGATAAATTTTTGCTTCAAATGCCAACGTTTCGATGGCTTTATTTGGCTATCCTCAGGGCTCCATAAATAATAAAAATATTTTCTTTTCTTAATTTAAAAATGGATAAGTACAAAGATAAAAGAATTAATATTATTTTTTTAACATTACATAGTTAAGTTAAGTTAAGTTTCATTTAAAACTTGTAGGTACATAAAGTTTATTAAATTATTAAAATTATCGCAACACTAAAATTTTACCAATTTCACAAAAAAAAAACAATACGATTAAGTCAAACTCATAAAAACCATAAATTTTAATATTTTTAATAATATGACATGAATATTAGAAACATACCTCCAAAAAAAATTAATAATAATAGTAATAAGGTTGTTGAACATATTTATGTGGAAACAGACATTATTGTTAACAAAAAAATTAGGGTGGCTAAACAAAGCAGTCGAAACGTTCTCACTTCACTGACCTATTCCCAAAATTAGTTTTTTTTCATGTTAAATAGCAAAATTTGACATTTTTTATAATTTGTCTCCAATTTTGTTCCCGGTTAGCATAAGTACAAAACAAAATTTAATCCTGTAGTATTAGCTAATTTTTTCATTATATAACGGATTTTTAAAAAAAATTTAAATTATTTTATGATTCTGTTTACAACATATTTATACAAAATTATTAAAATTTAAATTAATAAAACTACTTTACTAATTTGGGTAGCCGCTAATTCCATATTTTTACGCTATAGTAAATCCTAAGTAGGATACCTTGAAAAAACAATACAAGGTTAATATCAACGAGTGCAGTTTAATCGTTTATCCAATTTTCCTAAATTTTCATAATTAAATATAAAAAATGAAATCATTAAAAATAAATAAGAATTAATATAGCGATAGAGATTAAAAGAGATGAAAAAATATCTTAATTATTAAAAGTATTTAATAATGAAACTATTTTAGTGAAAATTACTACTGTATAGATAAAAATAAAACAAACAAAACCGCCCCTCATTCTTATATTAATTATCTTTTTCTTAAAATGCGTACGTAAAAAAGCAATAATGACTATTGGCCCCTAAAAGTATTGAGTGCTAAAAAGTCACGTAGCTTATTTTTAAATTATCGACACATTTTAACTAAGCAAATTCACTCTCACAAGCTTTTGATCGATACTCATCTCTTCTTACGTGAGATGAAGTGATTTGAGTTTTAAGAGATAGTCATATTTGTATGAGTTGATTTACGATAAACTGAATATTGAAGATTACAGTTTCCTCTTTTGATAGTTATATATAAGAAATTTATAGGATTGTTATCTTTCATTTCATTGGTAAATTTTATTTTTGGATGTAAATTTTTAATAAAATTAAAGAAAACACCTAATTCTCTCTCACTATCCGTAAAACCAACCAAAACATCATCATATATCTATACCAAAACAATACATTTCTGGAAAGATTTGAATTAACTATTTTTTCCAAATTATCCATATAAATATTTGCCAAAATTAGTGATGTTGGACTATCCATAACCCTTAATTTTGAATATAAAATTTATCATCAAAAACAATTTCATTAATTATAATTTTGTTAATGTTCTTTCTTTCTAAGAATTTAGCAACAGCAATGGTATATATCGATATGGACGAATTTTTGAAAACATATTACTAACGTCAAAGAAAAGTAATTTTGTATTTTCATTTAATTTATATGTATTTAGTTTTGATATATAACCGTAATTAAAGTTTTATTAAGAATTTCTGCTAATTTATTATTTGGTGTATTGACACAGAAAAGCACAGGTCTAATTGGTTTTATATCTTTATGCAACTTAATAGTACCGTATAAATTTGGTGCTTAGAATAAGAAGAATATTATCTAGAAAATATTAAACCAAGAAATCATACTTTGTATATATTGCTCGATAATTATTGGTTTAAATGTTAATGATGTGAAGTCAAGTAAGCATACAAGAAATATGTTAATCATCTGTTACTCTTTGAAAATGCAACTAGCCACAGAAAGAATTCGATAAAAAAAGCTTTGGAACACTGTGGACATTAGAAATAAGTATAACTTATCTTTTATATTTATTATGGATAGATTCCTTAAAGTAAGGATTGATGTGTTAACAAATTTCAGCCTGCTCCTTGTATCTAAATTGTTATAAAATAGTAAGTACAAAAATGAAAAATATTTGTTAAATTCCAAATGGGCACACCCTTCTTAAAGCCTTGCATTATGATAAGATATTTATCATTTAACAAACTATTCGATATATTTACCTTTGCAAGGTCGTTTCACGTGGTATCCTCTATTACTTACTTACCTCGTGACTTCCACCAGCACCCAGTGCACGGAAACTTTCTTATCTTTTATATCCTTTCTACGGATGCTGTTAGGTACTGTAACTAAAACTAGACCGAAGCATTTTTGAAATATCTCCGTGAACGGCATCCAGTGCGTAATTCAAAAATTCGATCAGATTTAAATAAATAAATAAATAAATTCCTACGATTAAGATAAGAATTGTGCTAATTGTGTATGAAAACTCGCGGCCGGATCAGTGTTAAAATGTGACCTACCATCACATGTCGTGATTTCTTCAGGGATGAAAATAGTGCTTTATGGGATTAGTTTGTTTTACCTGGATTTCGACAGGAAGATTGTTTCTAGTGAGGGATAATAGCTATAAAATGCCAACAGATATGGTGTCGTATGTGGTATCTACAGGATTAGGAGTTAGTGTTGTGGCTGGAATTTTGTCTGGGGTTTGTTATGTTTTGGCATTCGGATCAAAATCGAGGAAAAAAAGGTAATTTATTTATTTATTTATTTATTTAATGTTTACAACAATGAATCATAGACAACACAAAATCATTATTTCTGGTATTATTAAAAAATAAAAAATATTTAATTATTACACAGGATACAATAAGTTAGAACTGGTAATTATTTGAAAAAAAAAATCAGCAACAAGCAATCACTTTCACACAAAAATTTAAATTTGAAATGGAAATTTCTAATTTGTTATATGTATATCCCTTAAAAATAGGAACCAATTAATGGCGCAGAGTGGGTAAAAACTCCGCAGCCTTAACTTTTTAGCGTTGGTAATTCAATAGACGAGATTTGGCCCATCTTCATATTTTGGCGGTCCTATAAGAATGATTTATAGAGTTCACGTGAACATTGTATGCGAACATTCCATTTAAAACGATGTTAAAAAATATAAATAATTTTTAAAAAATCGTCAAAGTATTTTAGGACAATTCTTGCACATTTCGGTGAATATATGTAATAAAATATGTAACATTAACTTCCAAATTAAAAGTTTAAAAATAGAATTCTAAACTTATTTATGGGTAACAAAAATTAAGGGATATGACCATCTCACCTAAAATAATAAAAATATAATTATTCGTTTCAATTAGACTATTTTTATTAAAATTTATTAACTACCCTATATATTTGTACACAGCGAAATACCCTTATTTGAATCAAACCAATTTTGGAGTTTTCCTAAATTAATTTAAGTAACAAGTCTGTTTGGTTGAATTTTTCTATGGGCTCGAGCCAAGGCTCAAAATTTATCTTGTTCAAATAACTATTAATTTGAGAATAACAATTTAATTTGAAAATAAAAAACAAATGTTCTATCTTTAATTTCTCTGCAAAATAAATAATTTTCCTTATTCAAATAAATATTTTACTACCTTTGTTTAGTTTTAAACTCATACCAATTAAAGTAAATAAAAAAACAATAGTTCATTATTCCTTCTTAAAGCATTAATGTACTATAATTTTAATGGTCTAATAACTATAATAAAGTTTAATAATTTGACGCATTTCAGAAAAAATATTATTTATCTTCTTTAGTTCATTTTTTGATGTTTATTAATAGCAGGTTGCTCAGATCAACATTCCAGTCAACAATGTGTGTACGTCAACTATATGGATTAAGACCCTAAACAGAAAGTGTTATGAAAACTCATAATATTTATAAAAACTCAGAACATCCTGTTATTTAGTTTATTTAGTGACATTGAGTCTCAGCATTTTTTATTTTGCCCTCCGGTAATGTAACTGTTACGATTGATCAAAGAAAACAATATGAAGGGGTACTATGATAAAAAATATTTGATTAAGTGTTGTGTCACGTAGAAATATTATTTTTCCCATAAAAAAATAGAAGTTTTAAAAACGATTTTTTAGGATATACCTCCAAACCGATTCCCTATTAGTTGATAAAAAGTTAACCATTAACAAACGAAATCTACTGAGTAGGTACGACCCTTTAATTGGAAATAAACCAATTTTTGTTATACATTTTTGAGTAAAAACCCCAAAAATTAGAACGTGTTGCAAAATGTTTCTTATCTCAATATCATAAAAGATAGTGGCCCTAGATTCACTTCGCCGTAAAACCCCCAGTCATTTTGTGTAAAGAATTCAACGTAGTAGAAATCAATGTTTTGAAAAAATATACTTACAGCTTTAGAAAAATCCCACCCCTGAGTTAATAAAGGTAAACCCAAGAATTAATGTTGCCTTAGTTACAAGGAACAAATCAAGGTACTATTAAAATAATAGTTATACACAAGATTTTAGAAGTAAGAGTGTGTGAATGAATAAATTAATATTACAGTTTTTGTTCTTGTTAATAAATACTATATTTTAAAATTTAATTTTCATTTCTTTAAGACGTTCTATTTAATACCATTTACCATAATAGAAATAGGACAATAACCTTTTAAAGACATCTTAGATGTGGTTAGAATGACTTTTCAACATATTAAGGTGGTCTTTCGAGCCGGATTTTATTGAGATGTTAAGTACACTAATTTGAAAATGATATTTTCCCACCCTTGTAGATATTTAGTTTCCTTTTAAATTTTAGTACTAAAATAAATTAAAAGGAAAGACAATTTTTTATCAAGCGTAAAATACCTGATTAAGACATAATTTGTTGGTGAAGGTTGTGCTACTTTAAAAAAGGATGAAAAATTTGTAACAATCGTGTAATACTAAAGAGTTGTTTTTTCTATTTATAAGTAGTTGTCAGGTTTGCTACACTCTAATTGTTACTATTCCGAGTTCCATTATTGTTTGATGGGAAACATAATGTGCCTACTTGACGTTACTAGTAATAAAATGTTTCATTTACATAGTAACGCCCCCACATTGTTTTTTTTTTTTTTTGAAACCAATCGCTGGAACTAATCGCATTTATCATATTATCGGAAGGGAAAAACTGTCAGAAAATAAATTTTTTTATAAATGTTATGAATGTTATGAATCTCAAATGTCCAACATAAACAAATAAAAATGTATGTCTTCGTCTAACGCCAGTGGCGTCATACAGCCGTTACTAAGTGACAAAAATAAACAAGACACAGTTGGGTTTTTGCAAGTAACGGTATCAACTTCAGGTGTGCCCTTTACAAGTGAAACGGACTTTACTTCAAAGTAGAAAATAACAGAAAGAGGTGCGTGTATAAGAGACAGAGACGGCTAAACACACATTTTTTTAAGGTCAGAAAAGAAGGGCGAAAGAACAGGTCCCGAATATGTAATTTATATATAATTTGTTTTTTCATTGAAATTTACATTTTGTGAAATATTTTTTACTACACTTTATATTTAATAAATATCATTACACAAATAAAATGTATGCCAAGTCTTTCTTCTACCTCTATACTCTTTCATTAGAAAGTTGATTAAATTAAAAGAAAGTTGCATATTTAAGAAAAATAGAAAATTAAAAATAATCCATTCATCCTCCGAAATATTAAAAAGAAAAAATAAAGAATTTTTTTTCAAAATAATAAACTAGAAGTAACCAAATGAATAACTGCATTCACTATTTTCATACCTTCACTAATAAAGATATATATAAATTATGACTTTATGTCCTTTTAAACTATGATAGCAGTCTAATTTTTGAAAATGGAAAAAAAGCTTTTTGATTTATTTTATCTAACCTTTCATTCACGTAATTCGAATTTTTTTTTGACAAAAACAGGAAATCCACCTTATTTATTTTTTCGCGTATCTTTGGGAAAGTACAATTTATCCATAAATACGTATTTATATTAATTAACAACATATTAATAAGAGAAACCTTTATAATTATATTTTCTTTAGGTAGGAAAATAGTAATTATATGTATGTTTCAATTCTGTATAATTCATATAAATGCAAAGGACTTAAAATTTTCATCAATATATATGTATATTGAAAATCGGTTTGTAAGTCATGACATAATTTAAAAATATTATTTGGAAATCCAAAAACAAAATGACACTTTTAGAAAAAAATGTAGAATATACTATATTCGTTGCATAATTGTGATAAGATGTAAGTTGGGCAAACGAGAAGATCGATATATGCCAGATTTAAGGAACATTTAGATCATTTAAGATATGGTGAGAGTGAAAAATCCTGAATTACTGAAAGACTCTTAACAGCGGTAATAGATTTTAAATATTGGATAATCTTGTGTTCATTAGTAATAATAATAATAATAATGATAGAAGCTTGCATAATGCATATCAAAGTTTAAAAATTTAAGGATGTAAGGACGAAAAATCTACCCCTTATAGCTCATTGCACTTTTTGTAACTGTTTGACCAAACATAGGAATAGTGTAACTACTTAACTTAGTAGTAAAATATTAGTTTTAATCATCTCCTAATGATATTAATATTGATAGCGAAACGCGCGACGAGTGTAGTATTTTGATTTGTTTTTTAAGTGGTTTAAGATTCAAGCAATTACGACGAACTAAAGGTTCCAATTCCAAACGTAATAAATATTATTTTTGTAGGAAACCCCTTTCAATTTTTTTTACTACAGCACCACAAAACCATAAAATCCTATCATTGTCAGATCACGAATTTGTATATTAATATTTATTTAATAATGACGTGGGTATTTTATACACGACCGTAATTTTGCGAAAAAAATAACTCATTCTTATCACAAAATGTAAACGAAGCGTCCTGATAACCAAGGTAATTAAAACACAGTCAACAAGCACCTACAGCAATATAATGATCAGAAAACCTATATTCAGACTTAATTTTAATGAATAATTATAATAATTAATTATTATTAAAATACATCAAGATATTTTGCATATATTTAGTTTATTTTGCAATTCATTCGTCAAAACTTTTTACAGTTGCTCTGAGAACTAAAAGGGAAACCACCATTTATTTAACCCTAGTACGTTGACAAATTATTATTGGTACTATGCTAGATGAATACTTAAGAATCATCAGTATAATATAAATTAAATGGATTCGTGCTTACAAATCAAAATATTCTCGATTAGTTCTTATTTTAATAATTCTGTCTAAAAATAAGAAGATAAAATTTTAATTCTAAAGAAACCTATATTCAGTAATGATAATTAATACTCACCATTTGCCCCTACAAAGTAACAATATAATTTAAGATTAATAGATTTAGCTTAAATTTACGACACACAAATTAAATTATCTGTATAAATAAAGAAATTAATTCACTCCATACTCGAACAATAATTTTGATTAATAATTAACGACAGTGATAAACAGAAAGCCAAACGAGGATGAAAAAGTGTTTCGGTCAAAATACCGACAATTAAATTAATGCACCGTATCGAAATTAGAAAGTTTTATTGGCCTTGAACGTATTTTAATTTTGGGTGGATTATTTGAAATCAGATTTGACTAATTGAATTCGATAAAAATTACATGTGTCGAGTGAGAAGCCGATAATCTGCGAGAAATATGGAAAACATTAAAAAGTTGATGAAAATGTGTGATGATCTAAATACAAAAATTGTTTTTTTTATAGTTGTTCCATTTCAACATTCATTATAAACATAGAAACAATAGTAGTATCTAAAAGAAAGGAAGCATGACAGGCAGTGGGGTCAACTTGGAACAATTCAATTTGGTCTTAAGTTTAGATTGAATTAAAATTTTTATACTGACTATACTTATCTGACTTGTGACCCGTCAAAATACCTTCGAGAAAATAGTTTCAGAAAAAATAGCCCCAACAAAATAGCCCCGACAAAATAGCCCCGATAAAATAGCACCAGACAAAATAGCACCAGACAAAATAGCCTCAGAAAAAATAACCTTGACAAATAGCCCCGACAAGATAGTCCAGACAAAATAGCCCCGACAGAATAGCCCTAGTAGAATAGCCTCGATAAAATAGCCTCGATAAAATAGCACCAGACAAAATAGCACCAGACAAAATAGCACCAGATAAAATAGCACCAGACAAAATAGCACCAGACAAAATAGCCTCAGAAAAAATAACTTTGACAAAATTGCCGCGACAAAATAACCCCGACACAATAGCTATAGACCAAATAGTCCCAGACAAAATAGTCCCAACAAAATAGCTCCGATAAAATAGCTCCAGACCAAATAATTCCAGACAAAATACCCCAGACAATATAGCTCCAGACCAAATAGCCTCAGAAAAAATACTCCAGACAGAAGAGCCCCAGTCAAAATGACGCCGACAAAATAGCCTCAGACGAAAGAGCCCCAAACAAAATACCTACTCTTTTATTTATTTATTTATTGATGGTATTGGTTGGTGTGATTTCTATGAAGCATTTCTATCATCTACTATTGATTGTTAGAACTTTTTTGCCTCTGATACATGCCAAAAACTATTTATAATTCCAAGCTCCAAATATTAAAATAGTTTGTTAAAATACAAAGCGCACCATAAATTGTTGGCAACTGAGATCCCATTATTACAAATAACAAATATTACAATGGGTTGAGAGTTTCATATAAAATTTTACATATTTTGTATCATTTTGTTACTAATTTTATAGTTATACACACCTAATTTAAACAATTTTCGTTAATTATTTGTAATTAACTTAGTTATATATTGACTTTTAATAACCGTAAATAATCAATTAAAAAGGTAAAACGACATTTCGCCACCGATTGACGTACATTCAGTAGTCACTCCTAAAATGTATGGCAGGTTCTATAAAACAGTTAGGAATGTGTTTGCCACTTCGGTTCCGGATGGTTGGTTGGATATATTATGTTGCAGATCCGGTCACAATCACAGAGACGGACTACAAGAACTAGTTTTATAAAGATAAATCCTTGTTGATATTAACAAAAAAAATAACGATGAAAGAGCTAAACAAAAATTTTCCTCCGATTTGCGTAAAAAAGTTAATATGTTTAAAAAGGACAATGAGGCTCTAGTCCATAATTATTGTTTAGTTTTGCTTATTACAAGTTTTATTGAAATATTCGAAAAAGCTTAACTGAATGTTTAAACAAAATTTCTTTGACATTGTTAATTTGCGAAATATATGAGCTGTTGGATAACACACCCAGATTTTTTATATTTCCTGACCTGGCTTAGGCAATTGTCATGCTGAGCCACTCACACTAAATAAATGAATCGGAAAATATATTCACAACCGAGACGCAGCATTGTAAACAAATGTATGTACAATGCATGCCAGATTGTAAGCGAAAACTGCACCCATTGGTGAATCGGCACGAGAACTTGTTTACGTTTGGTGATTCTTGATACTGTTTGATACAAAGAAATTAATAATAGTCCATAAAAAACAATCCTTATGTTATGTAACAAGAAGCGATTCTCTTCCCCCTAGAGGTACCAACTAGTCAATGTGCATATAAATTATTTTTTCCTCCTGAGCGTCAAAAGTTTACATAACTGTTTTGATTATGCTAAAACATGTAATACAGGCCTGCCCGCACCCATGGATAACCCATTTTCAGTACCATCGAGATGTTAAATATATAGTAATGATAATTACCTCGCATGTGTGTGCACATATGTCCATAAATAAATATGCGTTTTATGTGTGTTTATAGTCTAACGATATTCAAAGTTAAACATTGTAATTTGGCTCACGCCTTAACAGTTCAGTTCCTAGATTAATTACGTGAAGAAGAAGAAATTACCAAGAGTTTGTCAGCCGATAAAATCGTTGTTTTTTATATGCGTGATGCAGTTCTTCTAGTTTGATGGTATGTAATAAATAGTGTTGACATGTGTCGAACAACTGAAGAATAACAATGCTTTCTTTTGGTAACAATGATTCAATGTATGAGTCAAACGGGGATAGGCTACGGTCTTTGTTAAAACTCTTGTTGAAATAATAATAAAAATTTCATTTGGATCTATATACAAAACCATTTTTATTTGCAACGAAAATTATTCCGAAGTTTTAGTCAGTTAAAACTTAAAATGGATTGAACGTGATGCCTTTGATCCTTGGCCAGGTAGATCATCAGACTATATCCTATTTGATTTTTATTTTTTAGTTTTATTATAAAATGTACAATAGGAAAGATCCATAATGAAATGTTTGTATCACAATGCCTTAACCTTACTCCACTATGCTCCTACTCTACCGAAGAAGTTGCAAGCCTTAGTTCCTAAAGATTTGCTTCTATTTTTTTTGAACAATTTGCTGTCCAATAATTCTTGACAGGTATTTCATGTACCCCAAAAATAAATATTAAGCAAAACAGTGTCTGCGTTGCAAAATGTAAGATCCGGAAAAACCCAATACCCATAAGATCAACATTAAAAGAACTGGTAGCCTGAGTATCGATAAAAATGTCTACTCTAGAATGTTGTGTTACGTATTGGATTTTTCCGGATCTTATATTTTGCAACCCATAATAACAGCTATCTATTTTCAGAATAATGATAATGTGTTGATTGTAAACAAAAACACATTTCCACTTACAAGACGAACATTACTTAATTTTTTAATATTGTTTTCGCTGTTTGTATAAAATTGTACTTTATATTATCCGGTAATAATGAAGCATGGGTAAAGGGCAACAAGACGAACTGAATTATTATTTCTTCATTCTTCTTATTAAGACGACCTCAACATTTGCGCTATAGATATTTGGACAACGACAACAACTGAAAAATACATTTTAATTTTTGTTGAAATAAAACCATTTACATTACTTACTTCTGCTCTTTAATTTTTTCTTGATAAGAGAAATTATTATATATATATATATATTACTGTGACTTAATAAAAAGTTTGAATCACCCATTATACTTTCTTTTTTTCAACTTTTACAGGACGCGTACAATTATCCTGAAATCCTAACTAAATTTGTATCACATATTTTAATTTAATACGTAATAATTCTGACATCTCAAATTGACTTTCAAGACAGAGATATATTGGGTGACCAATTCAAAATGTATATAAAAGGCATAAACAAAGTATTAACAAGTTAATTTCGTTATATTTTTTGCTTAAATCATCGTAGGTACAAGTAGAAAATATAATCAACCATAAAATTGTATACCGGTACTAATTCCACAATAGTAAAATATTGATAACAAATGTTAAAGAAGATAATAATACAAAAGTAATATACAAAGAGCCAGAACTTGAAGTAGTGAGAACATATGAATATCTATGAATTATTATAAGGATGACGAACAAGTAGAATCAGAGCTAGCAAATAGATAAAAATTGTAAAAAACAAGTGACTCTATGCATGAAACACAATTTTCTACAAAAGGGACCTAACAAAGGGAACGAAGTTAAGGGTGTGTAAAACGATGGTCGTAGGGGCAATATTATATTCCAGTGAAAATTGAATAATAAAAACCACATTAGCATGATAGACGCAATGGAAATACACAGGAAAATACAAATAATAAACAAAATAACTAACAAAAAAATATAAGAAACAAGAAATAGCACAAGGGAGAGGAAAGGTACGCCTCAAAAAAATTGATGCAGCAAATGGTAGAAATCGGAATGAGAATAGAAAAGATATTGGAAGAGATATTGACAGGTAGTAGACAAGCATGAAAAAGATAGATAGAAGAAAACGAATAACTAATCCAAGTCACACACCTTAAAGGGTACAAGGAGGGGAAAAAGAAAAAGAGAAAGACAGAACACCCTGTTAAAGTACATCAAGTACTTACATATTTTGAAGGGGAATCATTAGTTCGAAATCTTAAGAATTTTTGTTTTTAAAAATATAATTTTATATTGTTTGGGGTTTTAAATAAATATCCCAACTAGAAAAATACATAGTAAGTTTATTTAATGTTACAAAAAATTGTCATTATAATTATAAGAATAAAAAAAATTAATACTGATAATTAATTAATATCATTAGTCGAAATAATTAAATGAACATTTCCAGAATATAAAAATATTGTAATTCAATAAAAGGAAACATGAATAAAAAAAGCATATGAAAGTTCACATGGAAATTAACAATCGCTGAACGAAAAAGGTTTCGGTAAAAAATTACAATACAATAAACAAATTTAACAACACTTTTTTCGCATTTTTTAAATATTAATACTGAATTTTTTTATTTATTATTAAGTAAATGAGCGTTGGAAATTTAAAAATTGTAGTTATGACATAAAATATGTTATTTCAAAGTCATCCAAATTGTTCATTATCAGAATCTGTTTAAATAATTAAATTTATTGTGAGCGACCTACACTATTTAGACTACAACAAAATAAAGAAGACGTAAACAAAATGACAATATTAAAAATTTTATCCCATAAATTTTGAACCATTTTTCTTATTCATCGTATCACAGTTTCAATCTCTATCGAAAAACCGATTCACTGCCGTTCCCGAACTTTCACTATCCGCATCTCTATTATTATCGATTATTATTTTCATCACTACAACTTCCAACGTACAAAACATGAACAAGGCCATAAAGACATCCAATGCCGTAGTGTTGTGCTTGTAGACACCTCCAAGGGGATTGTCCGCTTTTATACCGAAATTTTCAACACTCCCCAACAAGCAAAATATCAGGAACATTGTTTATAAGGGTGGTGGATCTACCAATATCACATACATTTTTCTATGGTCTAAAAAAAATTAAATTAGTCATTAAGAATAATATAAGAAAGAATATCACAAAATACAACAATAATACGTAGTTACAAATAGCTTACAAAATAAACGATTTGTATTAAGTACATTTCCAACTTCCTAGTGTTAATTATCAAAAATTTAATGGAGATAAGTCTAGTTTTGTATACAGTATTTCGAAAAACTTTACACTAATTTTGGGATGGTTCAGATTCAATTTTTCTTTGACTTGAATTTAATACCTTATTAACTAACCTTTTAAATAAATTGAATTTTAATTGGATGTATTCGATAGTTTTATCATTTTATTTTTCAAGGTTTTGCGGACTGGTTTTCAATGAATTTTATGTACATAATAATAATTTAGCTTTAACAAAATATAATTCCGGTATTCTAGGTACTTAGAAGGACCAATTTAATTAATTAAAGTACTCACCTTGTTATTCGCAGCACCGAATGCTGTCACCTTTACCTCATAGCTACAAATTGCACTTAGTACTTGGGTTATTACTTACTACCCTACTTAGTGCCGTTGGTACTACTACACCAAAAGTGGTACTAACGAAAGTAAAAGTTTACGGTAAACGAGACTATAAGATCGTGTATTATACAAGCCGGTTCTTACTTTCGCGAAATGTAGGTCGCTTGTAGGTCAGTCTGTTAAATAATGTCTTATATAATTATTTATTCGCTCATTGTTTATGTAAACAGTACCGTTTGCTTAGAATGGGGACAATTTATTTAGATTATTAGATGAAATATTCATTTTGAAGAACGTGATACTTACATTCTTGATTTGTAAATATAAAACTGTAACTTTCCATCCAATTATACACAGCGGCACAAAATTTATACTCAGCCCATTTTTATTTATTTAGTGTTTTAAAAAGGAAAACTGTAACTAGATGGTGGAATTTGAATTTTTAAAATTTAATAACTAAAATTACAATGGCGGAACATAATTACATATAATTTGTAATACTTTTTACGTAAACTATAACATGTAACTTGAAAATGTATTCCTTTTCAACCATCAATTACGCCAAACATTTTACCTGATTATAAAATGTTATTTTGTGAATTTACATAAATGTCATTATTTTCAATTATACAGTAACGCATTTAACGTTCAATAAAATAGTATGAAGGGTGGTTCAGAATTTTAAGTTACAATTATATGTATCGGTCAAATATTCCAAAGTAATTAGGCGTTGGAGCTCTGCGATCCATTTCTTTATAGTCGGTCACTCTATTTCTTTTTTTTCTTTTTGTTATAATTGCTTGAGTCTCTTTGCTCTGTCTACCACTTCTCTCCATTTTTTCTATCATTAGCTGCTTTCTTTACCTCCTTCACTTCCAGCTTTTTTATAGCCTTCTTAATTTGATCTTCCCACGTCCTCTTGTTCTTAATTCTGCTGTTCTCTATTCTTTAATTCTTGTAATTATTAACTTTTTCTTCAGACAGGTCCATACAACCTCAGTCTTGTTACCTTCATTTGTCTTACTATATCTTCCCCTTCTATAACGCTATATATTTCGCTGTTTCACAACATACGTTATTCTTCTTCTGATAATTTTCTTTAGTCCTAACATTTTCCTTAATATCTTCCTCTCGAATATTCTTAAATTGCTTTCTTCTTTGTGACTAGACACACGTAGGCAGTTATTTGCCTTGATAAGATTATTTTTGTTATATGTTTCCTTGATTGTTGATGGATCTCCCTCTCTTTATCTGATTCATTTTTTATGTCTATTAGGTTAGTTGTTCCTTCCTAACTTACAATTTTTGTTTGTGATCCTTTCATTGTCATTTTTGTTAGCGTTGCAAGTTTGTCTTCTGTTTATGCTCTCAAATATCACTTGAAAATCTATGAGAAGTATATGGAGTTCTATATTGTACTCATAACAATATTCTATTTTATATGTCATCACATGTATAGCTTTTATTGGTGATTTTCCTGTCTTAAACCCTGTTAGCATTTATTCATAATCATGATTCTCCTATAATTTCTGTAGTGTATGGTATTTCCTTTTTCGTATATTGGTAGTAACCGTCCTGACCTCAAATCATTAAGTATTTTTTTACCATAAACATCGGCCATTGGCTTTTAAAATTTCCCTTCTCGTTTGATTAGTTAGTAATTTATACCGTACGGACCCAGAGCTTTGTTCGTCTTTATTGATATTATTTTCTTCAAAAACTCATTATATAAGGACTTCCCCTATCTTATCCTCATTTGGTATGACTTCCAGGTTTTCCTCGCTGGCTGTATTTTGGAAGAATTCGGTGAAATGTTATTTCCAAAGCTCTTTGCTTATTTTCATTTGTGGTCTTTTCTTTTTATTTTGTCTTTTAATCATATCAAATCGTTTTCTATTACCAATGTGGTTTTTCATTTCCCGCGTGTACTCTGTAATTATTGCTTATTTCTTCTGTTTACATCATTTAATAGAATCTTGTCTATTTTAGGTTTGTCTGATCTTTATTCTCAAATTTTTCTCTCTTTTCTGTTTTCTCCAATATTTTCTATGTTGTTTTCTTGATTAATTATTAATTTTTATTAAGTAATTAATTTTTCAATGTAAATGATGGCAGTGGAGTTATCAAGTTTAGTACTGTCATAATAAAACTAATTGATTTCATGCAACGTTTCGCTTTATATTAATTTAAGTTATTGATAAAGGTAAAGTTCGTCAGCTTTTATTATCTTGACATGGAATACTGTGATTTCGTTTTTATTAAGATGTAAAATGTACAATTGGAAGTACTCGTATAAATGCAAGTTTCTAGCGTATACTAATTGGTTTCTTATCGAAAGGTTGGTGGAGGAGGAGAAATTAAGTTTGATTGTCTGAAAGAGGAGAATATTTTTGAAAAGATTTCTAACTTGACGAGATGATGTTAGACAAAATTTTATTTGATATGTCCCAGTTTAATAGATATTGTTTTCCAAGTCGGTTAGTATTAGTTATTAATTCGTCAGAATCAGCCAATATTGATGCCAACATCACATCTTAAAACTAACTAACAATTTGGCCAAAATTCTAAATAAAACTAAATTATTTTTCAGTTCTAGTACGGAAAAGTGCTCTTTCCAAACTAAAATAAATGCAGAAAATATAATATTAATAATTTAGCATTAAAAAATACAACTTTTATTCAAGTTCAAAATAGTAAAAAAAAATATTTTGAAGTCATGCAAGCGGGTTAAAAATTAAATAGAGGTTGCTATTTTTAGAATTTTTTTCGTTATCATATTTATTCTTCGGCAGTGGTAGAAAAACATGTATTATGTACAGAAAGATATTTAAGGAAAAGTGTAAATCATTTTGTAATATGTAGTCGCAAACAAACATCACATGGTCAGCTTTAAAAAATGTATTGCTAAAATTATTTAGATATTTTATAACTTATTAATTTAAATGTACTGAATACAATGTTAGGTATTTAACTTCATTATATAACAATGCTGGTTTAGTCTATTTTTCATATTCTGTAGTATAATACTTCTAGAACTCTTGTTAAAAAGTTGCAAGATTATAATAGTGTTATAACATATCAACCAAGAGTTTTTTAGAACTAACCTAAATCTTACCAGTTTGCCTATGAAACGCACTGTATAATTGGTATCACACTCTATTTTTGATATATTCTTTCAGTAATCGAAAGACCAAAAGTCAGCATTGCGACGTCTGCGGGGAATACTTCAGGTCCATAGACCATATCCTAGGAGGAGATAGTACCGTAACTTGTTCTAAATGTCAAACAAAAGTATGCCAGAAAAGATGCGCAAGAGAACAACAAGATGGCTGGATCTGCAAAAACTGCCTTAGGCCACCAGAATCTTGGCTTCAAGGGATTTTGTACGCTTTTCAACCGGTTTTCAAAGGTATTTAACCAACAAGTCTAAAGTTCTTCTATACACGTTAGTATAAAATAAATTTGGCTTACAGTAGTAAGTAATTTTTGTAATATATTTTTTCTGTTTAGGAAAAACAGAAGAAAGGATGGAGGAGACAGTTAAAGCTTTGGAAGAAAATAAAAGCACTAAAATTAAAGAACAGGTCCAAGATTTTATTGAAAAATTGGTTAATTCATTATTAGGACAAAACATTGATGATGCTAATGTTACCAAACTTTACCAAGATGAACAGTGTAAGTACACATGTATTTTTTGAAATTAAAAAGTGTTTAAAAAATTTATGGGGGGCATTGTCAAATATTCGGAGTGGCTTACCATTGATATTTATCTTGGACAAATAATTAATAATTTCTGGTCCACTAAAACCATTTGTACTCTTTCTAACCATCGGTACCGGCCTAATACTTATTAATACGTTTATAATATTTTCGATATCCTTAATAATCTTTCAAATTGATTCTTTACCTAAGCAATTGCTCCAGTTTTTAAACAACAATGTACAAACATACTTAAAACCAATAACAATGTCAATACTTAAATTTTATCTAACCTACATACTATAACATAAACCTCTATAAAAATGTTTGTGTCGTCGTGCGTAATCTAATTTAAAAATATTTGGGATTAATTAATTATCTTACACATTTTTATACTATGGTATTGTATTTGCAGATAAAAAGTTTTTTGAAAAATATCACAGAGATCTTAGTAATGCCCTGATAAACTTAGGAACTAGTTTGCATAGTTCTATTGTCCGTAAGTAATGTTTTTTTTTTGAAATTTTAGAAGCACAAACCAGCACAAAATTGTCTATTATTAGCACTAAGCACTAAATTTTTTTAGTACTTCTATTAAGATATAAAAAAGACAGGGTGTTTCAAAATTAGGAGAACCAACTTTTCACACGAAACTTCTTTTATCAAATAATTTTATTTCGGAAATAGTAATGTTAAGAATGAGATATTGTGTTAACCAACTTAGTACTTTAACGAATTTTTAGCCAAATTCCTGTCATTTTTTTTTCTCGTAAAACACGAAAGCTGTATGTTCAAATTTAATGGCTTTTTAATAACAGTTATAAACTCACAGATTTTCTTTTATGCTAAAAATAAATATTTATTGTTAAATATAGCTATTAATATAATAATTATGAACCTTTATTATACATATACAAAGTATGTATGTTTAATAAAAATGTAAAAATCTATTTTCTGCAAAACCTTATATATATTTTCACAAAAAAGGAATTTGTCAGTTCAGTTAAAGAAAAATACGAATTTGAATTCCCAAAATGTATATTTCTGTGAGTTATGGCGGTGTATAACGATATTTCTAAAATTTGTAATGGAAATGGCTGTGAAGATTTATTGGTCTTTTATCAGAAATAATACCTCAAGGTTGTTAATTAACAGGTCTATTCTTATTTACCAGAACTTCCTGATAAAAAATATTTTTAGCACAAAACACTTAAATTAAAATACAATTTTAACTATAAATTTTTCTGGTTATCTTAATTTTTTTAAAAAAAAAAAAGAATAATTGGTAGTGGAACTTTTTTATTTTTATGCAAAAGCAAAATTTAATTTTTCCATTGCTTGTTAAAAAGTGGATTCATCCTCCCCTAATGCAAATGCCTTCAAAGCTTAGAAGTAATAATATTTTGTCACTTTACAACAAATATTATCTAAATTTTGGCAATATTTTAAAAATTGATGTGTTCAGACATAAAAATTTCTTTTTCTTGGTAAACAATAGATTTCAATTTAAGTAAACTTTATGCGTCACTGATTGTACAAATTCCGGAAAACACAATATTTACTTCGGACCAAGGTAGAAGAAAAGTGAAAGCCAGAAATTTTAAATGTAAGTTGGTTATTTTTAAGCTTTCAATGTCGAATATTATTTTCATTTATTTTACGTAAGAAGTTATAAAAGTTTGTACCTATAATTTCGAAACATCCTGTTATTATGTTTGTGTAAATACAGTACTCTATTTGCTACGTATAAATAGCAAAATGGTAAAATTTGAAGATAAGCCGACAGTCACAATCATGGCATTACAAAACCTGAAAAGGAAACAGTTTGAAAAAGACCAATCAAAAATTCTGTCTAACGTAAGTTATGTCTTTTGTTGGATTATAATTTGATTCTTGTCAGATACTATTATGAATGCATCATGTTCAGATAAGAGATGTTTAATTCAGGAGAGTACTGTAAAAACAATATCGGCCTCACCTTTGGCCCCTGGGGTACGCCTATGTCGATAAATTTGTCAAAAGTATTTATATATTGATGACGATATTTTAGGAAAGAGAAAATCCAATTGATAGTCACACTTCTAATTTCATAGTAAAATTGTATAATTTGGGTAGTAGGTAGTTTTTAATGATTCACACCGTGCAGGGCATACGCCGTCTTTCTAGGATTCTATAATTTTCTCAAAAAATGATATTATTGCTAAATTAGTTGAATGCATTATTCTGAACTCATAATTAATTTTTGCTAAAAAAGTGGAAAGTATTCATAAAATTTGTAAGGTGATTAATAAAGTATTCAAGAATTCTAGAAAAAGTTGAAGTAATTTCCATAGAATTATTTAGATATTAGATAATGCTTTTTTATGACGTGCAACAATGTTTCAAGTTTCAAACGTTCTGTAAATTTACCCTTTGAAAACGATAAATTTACTAAGAAGGATAATGGTTTCAAAATAGTTTCCAAACATTTTTTTAGTAAGAACAAAGATCATTATTTCCCGCTGACATTTTGTTTTTTAATTTGCACTTTAGTAATGATGAATTGTTAGACGATGAATTGATTGGATATTATCTGATGCAGTCCTAGTTGCATAATTTTAGTAATATTTTTATTTTAAATGTAATAAAAAATTGTATATAATTCTGGTGGCATTTTTTCATTCGGCCAAAATTTAAATTTGGTTATATGGTCGCAGTTAATAAGAAAAGTGTTATTGTTTAAATTGTCAATAAAAATTAAATGTATTCAAATTTTGATCATCCATATGCATATACAAACAGTATAATTTAGTGGCAACCTTCAGTTCGACGATAAACGACAATACACACCATCTACATAATGTAGTCTCAAGCACCAAAGCGCCTCTTACCTTGACCATCTTATCTATTTGAAGTTGGGCCGAGGTTCGCAAAACACTCTGTCTAATTAAAAATCGTTAGGATATGTTTATTTCGATTTATTTTACACAAAAATTCGGTTACTAGTGCAGTGGAAATATTTATTTTTATGTGATATGTGATGAAAACTGTGATAAGAAATAGTTAAATAGTGGTGGGCATCTTTTAAAACATTGTTAATGCTTTAATCTATTTAAAAATAAATTATTGCGATTATAAAATTGAACATATTTGAGATAAGATGTACCGGGTGTTCCATTATAATTCTAACAAATTTTATTGTTGTTTATGTCTCCAAAGATATAAAATGCAAATTGTAAACTAGTAATTTAACATCAACTAATCGATTAAATTTCTAACATGTATCTTTTAAAAAATTATTTTTTTAAATTAATAATAAATTATGTTTACAGTTTTACAATCCCAATTATTACTTTTAATGAATAAAAAAAATAATATATATATATAATCAATCACTTTCTACCCAAAGGGTGTAAGGGGTAAAAAAAAATAAACCGATTAATATTTTCACAAAAATGCGTTTCAGAAAATGTATAATAGTACAGGGTGTTCAGTTTTCCATTAACGAATTATTATAAAGGCGCTGTTTTAAAATTAAAAAGAAAAAAATGGATTTTCATTAAAACCAAATGTTTCTGTTACAATCAGTTAAAAAATTTTAAGTTCTTCAAATAAGGTACAATAATATATGGAATACTCATCATTATTAATTTAAATTAGTTATAAAAAAATGTACTCAACAAGACACAACGTATTTTTATTTATTCTTAAAACACTAGGTCAATATAAGTTTGATCAGCTTTAATTTATTAAGTTCGATTCTTAAATTCATTAATACATTTTAAGACGCATTCAAATAATGTTTTTAAAAAGCAAATTAAATTTTATTGATTTTAACAAGGTTTCACATTCTAATTAAAGTTTTACAACATTTTTAGTTAAGTTAGAAGAAAGGTATTTTCCTTTTTCTCACAAATAAAATCTTGTCTTGGGGAATATTAAAATTTAATTTTGATTCCGTATTTAAATAATAATATTTTGGGAAATGAGGTTTTTCTTTGAAAATAATTAAATATGACGTGCAATCCATAAAATTATTTTAAAATAAGTGGTAAAATAATGTAAAAAAATAGGGAACGTATAAAATGTTATACAATTCTAGTTTTAAATTAGTTTAATGTCATGTTTTAGTACCAATTACTTGCTTTATTTACAGTGTTGTTTGTTCTTTTATTGTAAACTGGAAAATACTATTACTCGCAATTACATTTCTAGTACTAATAGTAATAAATTACCTAAAAATACTACAATGTATGCAAAGAAATTAAAACAATAAATTATAGTTAAAAATCAATTCAAATAATAACAAATTTCTGTTGAGTTATTGGACGTTATTCTTTACAAGCAATGTGAGAGCAATCATAGATGTTCTGCCTTACATTTACCAACTTATATAAAAGAATATTTAAATAAACTATTTCTTATTAAATTAATTATTAATAAAAATCCAATTCGATGACTAGCTAGCTCTGAAGATATTGGAATTTTTATATCTTTTAGTATAACATACTATAGCACTATCACAGTGCTTCCTAGAAATGACAGAAAGAGATCATTAAATTTTATAATTTAACTATTTCTTTATTTTTTACAATAAATAAAAATTTTAATAATTGTCTTTTTTATATTATAAATATTAGTAATTTGCAAATACAAAGATTAAAGGGGCGCTAAAGGAAATATTGACATACACGTTGATTTCGAAGTAGTTATTTTGAGTAAGATAATATTTGATTATTTGATTTTAGAGAATTATGAATCATATTCAACGTCATCTGAATCACTCTCTTATTTTCATAAATGAGAGAGATATACTTTTAATATTGAATCTGGGACACCCAGTTGTGCGATTACAATTTTAATAGTTTTCTGAAAGCTGTCGTTCATTTTTAATTTAGTTTCTTCGACTTGAATCAATTTTTACCCGGCGCTGGTGATTTCATAAATTACCATATACTAAATTATCACCTATTTACATAATCCCTAATAAAATTTTTACATGTATACATATTAAACTTATATTATCATCTAATATGCATACCATTTAATTTGCAGTTTTACGAAAACAACGTCAATGTATCCAATTATGATTATATGTACGTACGTACCTATTGAGAAATAAGTAATTACATTATTGTCAATCAAAAATAGTAATAAAAAGTTTCCATAACTTGTAATAAAATAAACCTTCTTTTGCATTCGTATTTTTCCATTCCTGCGACGATCTTCTTTAGATGAAAACATTCTGGTTTCGTACCAAATGTTAATCCTTTACTAAATTCTCATGAAAGAGAAAATAATATTTTTTTATTCAAAAGTACGTTAGTAGAATACCTGAGTTTTTTTTGCTACACTTTCATAATCTACTATAATAGCTTTTTTAATAGAAAATCGTGAATTGGTTTCGTAGTTAATTAAACAGAATAGACCCATGTGGTAAAAAAATATAATTAAACCAGAAAAACCTAAAAAAGGCCTCTTTTTGTAGTTATTGATGTAAAATAAAATCATATGGATTTCCCTTGGTAATTGTATGCCATACATTTTAATTCAATTTAAATATATTAAGATACTTTTCGAAAATAAACATTTATATATTCAAATGTATTGTTTATTTTACTATATTAACATCTTAAATTATATCATTTATTATTAATATTTACTTCTATAATTCCTTGAATATTCATCTTGGTCTTGAAAAAAATTTCAAGGCCGGTAGACACGTTCTTGATGGCCGAAAAACATACTGATATAAAAAAACATTTTTACAATAACATGAATAAAAAAAATTCTGATGACTCGGTAAAATTTAATCAAAAATATCCTCTTTACAATATTAATCTTAGCTATTACAATAAAAATTGGTAACAGAATTGTTAGAGAATTATATTAGATTTTATTTGACAGCATCAGTAGGAATGGACCAAATCAAAAATTTAAATACACTTTTTTTCTAATTTAAATATATTACTATACCAATCGCCTATCTAAAACTAATCGCTCGCTACATTTAAGTACAGTAACAATAAAAGTAAACATCTTTATTGTTCCTCAGAAATTGATAAGATGAAGATGATAACAATGAATTATACTATTATTACAAACCTAATGAATGTTTCATAAAAGGTGTCCACTGACAACATTAACTGTGATATTAATTAATTTGTGATTACTCCACTCTCAAAATGTTAGTAGCCGTTTTATCAAGTGTAGCTATCACTCTGTGGGTACTATTTTCCGCCGGTTTATATGTATACCATTACTTTATCGAAGTTATTTTAGGTAAGATATTATTAGTGCCAGCGATAAGTTTGATACATCACAATTGAGGCTAATCAATTGTTTTTAATTGAATACAAAAAAATCGTCAACAATTTTAAAACTAATACTACAAGTTTAGCTCTTAAACATCGAAAAGTTTAAAATGCTTGGAATAAAATCTTGTTAAGGGATAAAATCGAAATCTTTATAGCATGAAGGGATTTCTTTCACCGATCTATATTTCATTCATAAACATTTTTTTAAATAATTGTAGATTTGCCATTAAGTGGCCAACAGTCGCCATGTACAGCTCACGCTGCTTTAAAGCAGCTCATAGAAAAACTGCTTCAAGAGGTCCTGAACATGCCGGCTCTTCAAAAGCCTCAGGACGATGCAACTACTAAAACTGAACTAAATAATAGAACATACGAAGATCTATTAGCTACTGCCATTTTAAATAAGGTGAGATTTAAATCTACATTATTAGGAGCCTTATCAAGTGACTTTTTCCAACTAAAAACATTTGCCTCCTTATAAACCATAAAGTCCATATAGACCTACAAATACACTAACTATAAACACGTCTCCTTTCTTCCTATTTGATTACATGAAAGAAAAAGAGAAACGAATACGATTTCAACAAAACCGCTTTGGCAACATTGCTTTTCCACTAGAATACTGCACGGGCCCGGTTCTAATAGAAAATACGTTTAATTTTTTTGGTGCACATACAAATGGATGGTTACGTAAATAGCATTTACCTATAATTAATGGCATTTAGCGCTCTTTTCCGAGAACTCACTCATTTCGGCTACAAAAGTCTTTTGTGACTTTCAACATTCATGCAAATATGTTCCATGGTTATTTAAGGCTAACTCAAGGATTTCACAATTACCGCAAATGGTACTGTACAAATAATAATTCAAATTTTCCCAAAAATCTGTACTTGGCCGCAGTCAAAGTCAGACGTGAAAATATAATCTATCAACATGTAGGAACACTGTTGCCAGATTATATGTAGAGTTGTATATTTCTAATGTATAGGCGTAACCTACTGACTAATTTGAAATTTCGTTTTACTCCTAAGCGGACGAAATTAAAAAAAGTTGCATTACAACTTAAATTTCAAAAATCTGCAGGAAATGTTTGTCATTTCCTCCGGTTTTTTAAAATATTTAAAAAAAAAGGAATACATCCCCCCTTTGATGTAAAAGTTTGCATCTCTCAGTTTTTGAATCATCTCATTATCTCAATCAGTTTTCAAAATATTTGGAATTTAGGATTGCATTTTCTTAATATTGATACGGCCGTACAACATTTGGATTGACCCTTGTATCCATCCTCCAACGTAATTTTTGTAAGGTTTCATCATTATGTTTCTAAGCATTTCAACAAGTATATGATATTTCCTAATCAATAGATACATTCATGTTCTTCAGAAATGGCTATTGTGTCACTCATAGGAAAAAAACCAAAAAGAAAAGTAAATGTCAATAATAGTGGTTCAAAAGTAAGCAACAATTAGAATTCGTTTAATACATGAGGTGTGCCCTGTTAACATATATTTTGAATCTCTTTAAATTTTGTAATTTAGAAGTTCGTTCATCTTAAATTCGAAATATTAAATATTGACGATATCAAAAACTGTCAACTTGTTTTTATTAAAACAACTATTATTATTATTGTTAATAACTCTACTGGTAGGTCTGTTGAAATCTTTCCACGTGGTAATCATTATAAACAAATTAAGTTTTTTTGCAAATAAAATTCAATAACAACTTGATTGATTTTTTAATGAAATAGGATTATACTTTTAATTGAAGAATTTTTTTTTAATTTTAATCACTTTTTATGGCAAAAAATTTAAAT
This sequence comes from Hermaeophaga mercurialis, assembly GCA_951812935.1. NCBI lineage: Eukaryota > Metazoa > Arthropoda > Insecta > Coleoptera > Chrysomelidae > Hermaeophaga > Hermaeophaga mercurialis. Next base: position 17,073,396 of record OX638362.1, on the reverse strand, counting down.
AACTGCAATGTGTCCTGAAAAACTGTTTTATCTTGAATGTTTGGAAAAACTGCAAAAACATGGCAATTAATAATTTCATTATAATCTTCTTTAATTGATTTCTATTTTTTTAAACCAAAAAAACACATTTCACTTAATCCGCCTAACTTTTCCAAAATCAAAAATTGTAATGTCATTTTTTAGGTTGTATCAAATTCACAAATTGCCCGCCCATCCTCTTCAGCTGCCAGCATATCAAGCAGACTATCAAATTCCTCCAACCTGAAAGAAGACAAAGAGTACTTTTTTGGAGAGGAAACGTTGGATAATAAATGGAAAAACAATGATTTAGAAACTACCTCTGCTTCCAGTATAGAGGACTGGCTTCAAAGTGATTCCAGCTTTGGTTCGAAAAAATACGTTGATAGAGTTACTCTTACGGTAGATAACTGATCTAAAATACATGAAACACTTACTTTTTACGTTATTTTTATTCGTAGATAAAGCAAGATATCGAAGAAGTATCTCAAATAAGCGAATCAGAAGAAGATGAAGATAATGATCAAGAGTATTTCAGGAGCAGGTCTTCGATTTGGAGCGATGATGAACCAAACTGGTTCCTGCAGAAAAGGCAATTTCAAGGAACTCATTCTCCAGTTCCTGTACCTATGTTAGTTCCAAATCCCACCACAGAAGCTAAGGTACTATTGATAATGATAACTTAATACTACTCTATATAGTTTTCGTTAAATCTACTGCATCGGTTTGTTGAGATAAATTTCTTCTTCCTTCTTTCCTACGAGCATAAACAAAGGGTACAGTACCCGTTTCAATAGTAAAGGGTACACACACTTGAAGTTGCTGCCCTTTGAGCGCACACGTTGTCATAGTCAACCCCATATTGTTATTTTGATGCTTGATTTGATGATCAGTAGCGTAACGATTGCAAATTTTCCTTTTACGGTAATAATTTATTGTCCAAGCTGGGTAAATAGATGGTATGTGTAGGATACTCGTAAATATGTATATTGTAATATAAATTTACGAAAGATAAGAACGAAATTTGAGATTAGTTCTATGTTGTTTGTTAGAACAATAGATAATAAATAATTATCAATAAATAAAAAGACTAAAACTATTAATACATAAGTTTTGATCAAAACGTAGCAAAATGTATATTCATTCTTACGAGTAAAACCGAACGAACTTCCAGTTCCTGAATTTTATAAATTATGCCAAAATGACAAGTAACAAGTCAACTTTAAGCATGGTGTTTTTCAAAATTAATAAATATAAATTACAATTTTAAGAATTCCTACATGGTAGCATCGAAGAACAAACATGCATAGATTCTATAATTATAATATTTTAAAATAAAATAAAACAACATAGTACATATACAAAAGTATAAGTTAAATTTCTATTTATTAAAATTATTCTAATAAACAATTGTTGCAAATTATGTTAAAATTTAATAATAATAGTATCAAAAATGGTAAATTATGCTTTCAAAGATATAACTAAATATCAAGTAAAAACACTTTAAACTAAGTTTTATTGCATCTAGTTTGAAGAACAATAATTTAACACGAAATACAAGACCCAAATTATAAACAAACTGACATCTTAAAATAGCCATAACTCGTAAATATTCAATAAATACACGGGTGCAAATACACAACCTCAAATGTTAAACATAAACAAGTAAACATATCACATGTTTTTTAACTACTTCTAATTTAAGCCGGGCTCGTTATTATCAGAGTTGCAATCACCGTCTTCGCTGTTAATTGAAAAAAAAATGTTTTCTATCCAATAGTGGTGAACTAACACACCATGTCAAAATTTCCTTCTGTATATGTTGAATAGTATCTGTCCATATTTTTAAAAGTTTTCATCATTCATTTCACTGTGATAAGCGCTACGCTTAAACTTAAATGAAAATATAGCCTCTGCACTCTCAATAAATTAAGTTTCATTTTCAACATGAAGTATAATACATCTATAAGTAATAAATTTTATTTTGTGGATTTTTCAGTTTTTTTTATTACTATTTTGTTACCAACGATTTACAATACCATTTTGAAACATCCAAATTTCGTCAATGAAAAAATATTATATAAAACTACTTCTTTTTCTCACTATAAATAATATTAAATGAACACTATTACCAACTAGTGTCAAAATACATCGACTTAAAGTATCATAGGCAGAGTGAAATAATAATGTGATGGTTGTACATTGGTAATTACAGATAATTTTTTTTAAATTAGGTTCTAATTGGTGATAAAGAAATAGATGAAACATCCGACCTTTCAGATGTAGAATCGGAGTTTGGGGAGGCGGAAATCGTTCCTGCAAGACATAGTCTTCTTATCAATTCAAAAACTGTAATTGGAGGAAAGAATGTTATTCAAAATGGGTTAAACGGAACAAGTGCAGGATCCGAAAGTGAATCTTCAGCGGACTCCGGGGTAGGTATTTCCAAATATCTTGCCAAATTATATTTTCATGGCTAATATCAGTTAAAAATCCATATTAGTATTGAAAACGCTTTATTAGATACAATTTTTTTTGTAGGTAAAAGAAGTAGATAGAGAACACTCAACTTATGATGAATCTGAATTTATGGAGGAAACATTGGAAAATCCAGTAAATATCGATGAGTCTACAGACGTTCTAGATGGTCCAATATTTGTTGCCAAGGCAGATATACACATTGATGATGATAGTAAGGAATTTAGATGAAAAAATTATATAAATAAATATTCTTTCACTTCTAAATGCATATTTATAATTTCAGATGTAGAAGATGCTTCATTGTTATCGGTGTATAGTAACACAGAACAAGAAGCGGAATATACTGAACAATATGCCTCGTTACCCAGAAAAATAGAAAAAAAGCCTCAACCAGCAGCAAGGTATTATATTTTTAAACAAATAGGCAAAATATAACTGAAACTGTACTTTTTCTTCAAATTTAGTTTAGGTCAGGTTAGGTCAGGTTTATAATGTCTTCTTAAAAAAAAATTAATAATGTGTTGCGCCACCACGATGCCTTATGCACTCATTAACGCGTCTGGGCATACTTCTAATGAGGTGATCGATTTCCTCCTGAGGTATCTCATCCCATACTATCTGTAACTAGTGCTGCAGAGCCGCTAGAGGTTGTGGAGGGTGGAGTAACTTGAGTCATCTTCTTCCCATAATATCCCAGACGTGCTCGATGGGTGAAAGATCGGGAAATCTCGGTGGCGAAGGCAACAAAGCAACTTGATTGTTCTCAAAATGAGCCAAAGAAGCCCAGCAACATGAGGTCGTGTCTTGTCTTGTTGGAATGTGCTGTTGGGGATGGTCTGTACGTCAGGTACAATATGGGGTTCTATGACCTCCTGAATGTAGCGCACAACGGTCATGTTACCTCTAATTAATACCAAAGGTGACCTACTTCCAATAGCAATAGCCCCCCATACCGTAACTCCAACTATGTGGTGCACATGTCTTTCCACAGAAAATTGGGGATCTCGTCTTTCACCACGCCGTCTTCTCACCCTTGTGCAATTTTCATGCATACCCAAACAGAATCTGGACTCGTCACTGAACACAATTGAATTCTATTCTTGGTCCCAATTTGCTCGTTCTCTACACCACGCTAGACGATCACGTCGGTGCTCAGGGGTCAGTGGTAGCACAAAATGGGGACATTTTTCTTGGCTTGTTCTGAATTGTCCTTCGTAAAAGATCGAATAGCCCCCGTAGTTGTATATGTTATTTTTTCTACAAATAATAAATTTTAAATTGTGCAATGTGTCTCCAATATCCTAATAATAATAAGTTGTAATGGTCGCTAGATGGCCTTCAAATTTGCGTTCGCATGGGGCAATAATATCTTATAATGGAATTTCTGTATAATAATCGACTTCATTACGCTACAGATGTGTACATTTTATAAATTATTTTTAGGTCATTTTGTCAGAAAACGAAGGATGAAACGAAAATAAACGAAATCGAAAGGAGATCAATCGATAGACCCGAAGACAAACAAGATAACATTTGCAATGAAGACGAAAGTATGGTACAAATTCATTTTTCAGGTAATTTGTTCTTAAAAAATATTATATACTGTATCCTATAATTAAACGAATTCTATCCATTATCCAAATATGTTAGTTGACCTATTGGCGTCTTTTCTTCTTCCTTTTTAGAAAATTTCTTTGAAGATTTAGTTGCTTGTAGTTAGCTTTTAATAGATTTTGTAATTTTTATATTAAGCATTAAATCATATTTTTTATTTTGTAGGGAATTATAGTAAAAGAGAAAAAGAAAAATGGAAAAATGCTATAGAAATGAAAAATAATCCCTATTCCAAAGAAAACATAGAAAAACGAATAAAAAGATCAAACAGTGGAGCAGGTTCTATGTAAGTACATTAAGAAATGAATTCCTTAATTAAACGTGTCTGAGATATATCTACAAAAACTACAAGCACTTATAAGTAACAAAAGAACATATTAAAAAAAAACATTAACTATTGAGATCCCAATTAATTGAAATTTTAAAATTTTTGTCATAAATACCGGGGTGTTATGGCGGTACATCACTCAAAATAATGTCTTGGCTTTCAAAGAAAAGTTAAAATACCTAACTATGGGTTATATCGGCATTTTTTCAAAAAGCTGTTCAAACATTATTAAATCTATTACAAAATCTATATTTTATCAAAATCACAAAGCAAGAACATTTAAATGACTACCATAATCGTTATCGTGTTACATATTGAACACAATAAAATATAAATTAAATGTGATAAGATAACTTTCATACTGTAAAGAGAAAGTGCGGAATATATTTTTGTGAATTAAATTTTTCGAAAAAATTTTTTGGTGCAATGGCGAAATCTATATTTGATGTGATTTTGGAAGATAAATTAACATCAAAAGAACATCGGCAAGTACATTTCTTTTAACATTTCTGACTTTATGTCCTTTCGTTATATTCCTTAAGAATTTATTACGTGTCGTAAAAAATGGGTCTTTACCCCTTTAAATGGAATTTCTTTACTTAATTATACATACTCGTACAATATAATCTTTAAACATTAAAAAAAACCGACTCTTTTTTTATTATAAATTTTCAGATGATTAAATTTAAAATAATAGGAAGGATATATGTTTAATGTCTAATACCGGAACATAATTAAGGAGATGGACAAAGTTGAAGAAATGCGTTACTTTTTTTCTAAAAAAATACCTTTGGGGTGTCATAATTGTAGTAATGGAAAACAAATAAAATTTGAGGTATATAGGACTATTCCTTAATATTTCACGAAAATTTAAGGTCTTCCGACTCATTGTTCCAATATATAAAATAAGTTTGTGTAAAAAAAATATGAAAATAAAATCGTATAAAACGCTAGAGGGGTTAAAGTTTCTTTAAACAAATTTTGTTTATGTTTGCATCTTTCACCAATTTTAAATATACTTCTATCATTATAGGTAATTTTTTATCTCAATGGGTTCAAATCGAGCATCCCGCTGGTTTTATTTGTTTTCTCTAAAAGGAAGCGATATACGAAAAAAACTCAAGAGCCTTAAAAATTGTAGTTTTAGTAGTCATTTAACAAATTTGCAAATAAAATCTACTGAGTGTTACTTTCTTTAATACCAACCAAGATTGATTATTAAAAGTAGCAAAAGCGGAATTTTAGATATAAGTAAACATTTTTTAAAAAGATTTAATAGGTTGTATCTCAAAAAAGAAACTTCAAACGTTTTTTTCTCGTAATATTAGTGAATCGCCTTATACAGACACCATTTTATTTTAATTATAAACTAAAAGGTATGTATTGTTCGAAAAATTAAATATTACAAATCAGTTGCAAACAGTGACTATTTTACAGACGTTTGCGTTAAGTTTTAGTAAATACTTAAACTTTATCTTCAAGATAACTAGATACACTGTAGATAAATATCCTTTCCGATCAGACTCTAAAAATATCCAATTTCTTATCTATTGTATTCAAATTTTAGACATCAATCTTTACAATTTTTCATAATATTGTTAACATAGTTTGGTATTATCTGATAGAAAATATTATATAAATGTATAGGGATTAGTGTCTACTTAAAATATTCTAAAAAATAAGTATGATTAAATAATACTACTTGAAAGAAAGACTACGTCCCTCGAAAGTTGAATCTTCATTCCCACAGAAAACCGACACCAAGTGTCTCACTTACTCAAACGCAACTCCATTTGAGATCACTTCGTTTCCTTTCGTATTCGCCCTAATCGGCTTTTCCATTTAAAGTGACTGCTTTGTTAAAAAAGTCGTGTGCTGTTTTTCTTCAAAAATTAAATTTTGCTTTTCTTACTAGACACTAGAGACATCAAACCGATAACGGACGATATTACCAATTTTCTGTTTCCTTATACACTTCCAATTGGTGACTCTGGAATTGGAATAGAAAAATTATTGTCATTCATAATGAGCCTAATCGTTTAACATATATAGAGTATAAGTCTAGATCTTAATGTTATTTCTAGATTCGGGCCTGATTATTACGCGAAACTCGCATCTTCTCCATCTGGAACGAAGTCTACAAAACCTACAGAGGTAAGTTTATGTGAGAGGAAAGTCAACGAACTTGAAGAAAGAGCTACTTATTCTAGCCTTCCAAGGACTCTATACACACCAAAATCTTCCAGCAAGAATTTCGTTAAAAATCCGTTGTTAAATTTCCCAGAATTAGAATTGAATTCTATTTGAACACATGTACATTGTGTGTGTCACTAGGTTGATCTAAATTTAATAATGAATTTGATATGTGATGTTTAATCCTTACTTCTATTCCCTTGTGACCAAGTGAATAAGAAGACGAAACTAAAAAATAGGACTGAAAGTAGTTAAGTAGGTTGAGTATTGTTGTGTTGTGTGGAGGAAAATTAAATAAAAATACGTTAAATTATTAAATTCTCTTTTAAATTGTTTGATTACCTCCTAATTTTTATAGGTAAGTTTTGTATGTAAACATTTCATAATCATTTTAAGTTTTTCCAGAATTTGTAAAAACATTAAAACTAAGATTATTAAGGACCCTATAGGTAATATAAAATTGAAAATCCCGTGTATTTATCAAATTGAAATTTGTTTTGAGATTTTTTATTGCATAATTATGTATCATTGAATTCAAAAAATATATGATGATATAGGTACAATTAAAACTGTTTTTATTATTGTTATCATATCATAAACTAATTCAGTATTTTTTTAGTTTCAGTGTATAAGATGCGATTAAAACTGTTTTTATTATGGTTATTATGTCATAAACCAATTAAATATTTTTTCAGTATGATTGTATAAGGTAAAATTAAAACTGGTTTTATCATGCTATTATATGATACACTAATTCAGTATTTTTTTAGCTGTAACTAGCAATGCAATTATGTATATTATTCGTAAAAAATTAAATTGACATATTTCTTCTTCAATTTGCACAAACAAATTTGACAAAAAGTAGCAAAACTGGAACTATGTAAATTTATTCAAAAGTCAAGTATAATACAAGAGGTAAATAGTGATATTTTTTTCATCGTTCTAAATATTTATTTTGTTTTGACGCGTTTATGAATTTTCTGAAAAACAATGGACTATTTCTCTCTTTCTTTAAGGCAAATTTAAAAATTACAAATTTTGGATAAACTTATAAAATCATTGTTAATAAAATACATGTCAGTACAATAACTACATATGCAGTTTCCAGTACTTAATGCCAGAAAATTTATTCGATTCATATTATGCAGCGACTATAAAAAAAATTGCACTTGAAAGAATTTCTTTGCATTGATAAATAGCTTGTTCCAGGACTATCATTGCAAATATTCGTTTTTCTTAAATTTTATTTTTATAAAGTTACTACAACTAGTTTGTTATATAAATAATGGTACAACATACATATAGATACAGAGTATTTTCAAATGCGGGCTTATTGAGCGCATCTAAGTTCTTATATTGCAAAAATTGAGATATATTCTCTAAGTGCACTTTTCAAACTCGTCTCTATTAATTATAAAACTAAACATTAAATTTTATTGAAAGAAAAAAATGTTTTATGAAGAATTATTCGATTTTTCAAAATTACTGCTAAATGTTTTTTCCGTACTGTTGCAATATACCGTATAAATTATTTTCCATAACAAAAATTTTCTCGCATTAGTGTTTGGTATCCTGTAGAAATGCAATACTAACAATACTCAAATTAATAATAAAAATATTTTCTGAATGTTTAAATGCTTTTCGCTTAAATTAAAAATGAATCATAAATTAATTTGGCATTATCAATTTTATCATTATTTTATTGATCAGTACGACGGAAAGGTGAAGGTGTATTCTGTACAAAAATAAGGTTATTTGTTCATGGTAGATAAAATTCAGTGCAGGGGAAACATGAGTAAAAATATTTCTGTTAATTCAACTTTATTACAGTAAAAATTATTCTTAGTGAACAGACAGTTTTAATTGAAATACTTTGTATAACTCGGATGGAAACCATAATTTATTTTGATACGAAGTTTTGACTACTGCATTTTCTATTAATATGACTAATATTTTTGCCTGTGTCTCCCCTACATACTAATCCATTTTTGATAAATTTCATCAAATCGGAATGCAATAACACACCTAACATTTTGATTATCAATTTGGGCGATGATTAAAGTATTTAACCTATTCAATATTTGTTCAATAAGTATTTCTAGATGAGTCGATAGTGCTACGTTGGCTTAAAGTAGATATTTAGAAAGGTATGTCGGTTTTTCATTAATATTATTACTAAAATAAACTGTTAATTAATAAAACTAAAAAATTATTATCAAATAATTAAATCATATTTTTGGTGACTCAAAAAATAATATACCGCCATAAAAAAACTTAAATGCGTTAATTTTTTATAACACTATGTGGATATATAATAGTAAATTTTGACTGTTGATATTTTTTGTTACAACTTTTATTTATTTTAATAATAATAATGTAAACTCAATTGATCCTCTAATATATCATAGAAAAATAATTATTTTCAATAACGATCATAAGAAGTTAGCGTGTGTTATTGTTATTTATTAAGGTAATTTTTTTTGTTCTTAAAAAATTAAACAATCTAAAAATTGAAATTAATGCATTGTGACTTGCAATTTTCATATATCAAATAAGTAAATTTTAAATTATACTACAACTACTATATTTTCATATCTTTTAAAAAACTTTATTTATTTTCAGAAATAAATTGTTTCTACCGTTTAATTTAATTCAATATTGCTAACTTTAATGAGGACTAACTTTTTATTAACTGTTACAAATTTGCCAAAATGAATAAAATCAAATATTAAAGAAGTCTTGTAGAGCTTATAAATTTGTAAATTCTAATAATTTTTCTTGGGTCACTTTGTATATCTGATATCTTAATATAATAAATATGTGTAAACTATTGTAAAAACATTTTTTATATCATCTTGTTCAAAAGTTAATTTTATTATCTATAAAAAAGAAATAAAAAATTTCGAGGAAATTATAACGTTGGAATGTACTACAATTAAATTTCATTGTTAACATAAAATTTTGCCAGGAATAAAAGATCAACAAAAGAATATAGAAATTGTATTTATATTTTAAAATTAAATAGAACAAAACAAATTCCTTAGAACAATATTCCGAATTTTAAAATTCTGTGCATAAATTTATTTGAAAATAACTTTAGGTTAAAGGACCAGCTTGGCCTAGCGACAAATTTGAGAACCAAGAAACTTCGTACAGTGACGAAGAAAAGGAAACCGAAAAGTACATATCGAAAACTTATATTGCATCAGAAGAAACAAAAGATATATATAGAGCAGAACCAGTAATTATTATCAATAAAGGTGAAGTAACTGTTGCAACGTATGACGAACCACCAGCGTATACTTTGGAAACTCATCCCTTTCGTCAAAAATCTATTGAAGGCAACGAAGATCCAGAGATTCAACAAAAAATGCCAGTACCAGAACAAAAGGGATCACTTGAGTACATAGCCGAAGTGACAAGCGACAGTGATTTAAGTTATGTTAATTATTACGATGTCGAAAACTCACAAGTATACAAAAAGACCAGTGGTCAAACCAGTACTACTGCCAATACTGGTTTTATAAAAAATTCAAAATCTCAAAAAACCACTAACAGACTGGAACGTACCCCAAGCTTAAAAAGATTTAAAAGCGAGTCTGATTTATACGACCACCCTGAATTTTCTAGTCAACCAAAAGTTTTACCGCAAAAGAGAGACAACACTCTCATTTCGAAAATATACAAAGTATTGTCAAAGAGCGATTTGATGGAACCCCCTACTTTTAAAACTCAACTAAGTGCACCAGGTTACACCAGCAGGTCTTACTCTGATGATGATAAAGATAGAAACAAACAACATCACAGGTTAGTGCTGATAGGGATAGCCTAGAAAAATTATTTAGTGTATTTAATTTCACCATTTACTATCTTTACATAGAAACAAGAAATATTTTCTTTTAATGTTAATTTGAAAACGTTTTGATTGTTAGTTATTAATAATAGTACTGATTATGTAAAACCTTTTTTCTTATATTTCTTACCATTATTTTCAGGGCTAGGATACTTTATATAGTATTACTAATATTGTTTGCCAATAATCAAACTTTCAGATAAGATAAAAATTGAAAGCATATCCATAATCACAGGCAATTGAAGGATATGTGTACGTAATTACCTAAAAATAAAAATGTCATGTGTTATGTTCCACATACAGTACGCGAACTGGTGAATAACCTTTTGCAACTGATCATCTCATTATTGTTTCAGCATGAGTTGTTTTGGAACTATTTTGGAACCAGTAGTATTGAGCCTAGTGGCTTATTGTACACCCACTTCAATACCTAGTGCCTTTTATGATAAGGTACTTAAGGTGCGTACTCAAATGTTCTAGAGACCTTTGGCTTCCCTGATTATTCGTCTATATTCCACAGTCTACCAAAACAATTTGTGAGACATGATGTCCATCTCTCTGCCTCAAATTTTGCATAGACATTTCCATTATACATAGCTCAAGGCTACTTAATTTCAGTAGAGCTTCAGCCCTCTTGCCACTGGCATAAGGGTCTTACTTAGTAATTCCCTATGTCGCTTCTGCACTAATTTTTCTATATATCCTCAGAGTGTCATCTTTGTAAGCCCAAGGACTGTTTTTGCTCTCTTTTGAGCAGGTTCATCAATTTTTTCATTGATAGCAATGTCAAAGTGTATTCGAACCAAAGCCAACCGCAACCTTTTAAAGTAAAACTTTTATTTGTTTACTTAACCTTTATCAAAATTCAATTATCCTATTATGAAACAATAATTATTTTTCAGTTCACAAGAAGCTTTAAGTTCCATCAAAGACTCAAGTAACACAATGACGGTTACAAAGCAAATGTCACTGAGTTCAGAAGACGAATTTTCCGATCAAAGCTCCTTTTATAGCGAATACAGACTAATGAGAAACGCAAATAGCTCAACCGAAGACCTTTTGTCGATTGATGAACAGGACCGGAAAAAGAAGGATAATACATTGATTTCAAAAATTTATCAACAACCGAATGTGAGACATTATGCTTTCACAAAAAGACAAGAGATTCCTATTGTGCCTTCCGTCACTAGAAACAGTAGGAGGTTCTCTAGTGATAAAATTATTGAAGAGATCCCTAAGGCTGTCCAACCTTCCATTCAACAGGACCAACAACCACAACAAACAAAAGGGGTCACTAAAGAAAAAACTAATAACGAACTGGACGTAAATGAACTAGCAAAAAAAAGAATTGTACACACGATTCTAGATAAAATTTCTTATTCTAATGTGCAGTCAAAATCCAGGGGATCTAAAAACGATGTGAATGGTATATCTGGTAAACGCAGCAATGGTGACACTAAATCAGATACTGATGAAGAACATATTACTACCTCAGTCAGAGATTTGATGAGGAAGTTTGAAAACAATTTAGTAAGTAGTAATATCTCATGATTTTTTCATAACATGAAATGGAGATAATATAATTCATGAAGATATTATGAATATCCCACATTTTTTTGTAGGGTAAAAATCAGGTAGTATCCAGCCTGACTGCCAGAAGTTTGTCAAGGCATACAAGGAAACCTCTATAAGAATTAAGGTCAGTTTATAAGTTTACATTAATTACATATTTTGATTCTTTTTCTAAAACTTTCATTGCAATAAATTACTGGGTTTTACAACATTAATTAAATTGGCGAAAGTCATTTCCTATATATTCATCCTTATAATAAATTACTATAGATGAAATAAATAAAACAAACCTTTCAGAACATTTTAAAATTTGAGTTTACAAATAAAAAGGACTTTACAGAAATATATAAAAAAAATCCAGAAGGCAGTATGGCATGTAAGAATAAAGCATAAATAACTTATACAGATAAAAGTAGTATTCTAATTATTTTTATTTTTTTTTAACCTAATCAAAACTTTCTAATATTCTTATGACAAATGTTTTACCGTTGGGCATTGTCAGATCAATAATCTTATCTAACGATGCCAAAGAACACCAGTAATATAACTGTCATAAAAAAATTAAAATGTTTTGCAAAATCGTGGAATTTTAAGTATATTTCATCTTTTACATTTTTAATTGATTATATTTCACAAAGATAAAAACAATAATTATTTAATAAAGTAATTCTTACTTGTTCTTTTTAGATATAATTTGCAAGCCACTACTTACTGAACAGTTCCAAGAAGAATAAAGACTCCAAAGATATTAGATGTACATTTTATTTAAATTTTCCAATTTGTATATACAACAGGTTTTTATATATATTTTATTTTAGATGTAGTTCTTGTGTAAAAAGATAGTTACCATTAGGAAAAATGTATTCCTTCTGCATTGAATGCATGTAATAAGCTGTAATTATATATTGTTGTTAATAAAATTTATTTATGTAATTTATTTTATTATTTATAAATATTAAAAATAAATATATAAAAATCCGAGACTTACAACCCGTTACTTACATTATAAAATCATCAATATCCATTGTTCTAGCTCTTTTTTGATCAGCCTTCACTCCCGTCAAAATTTCTTCAATTTTATCTTTAATATTAAATTCAGAAGGCAATTCCTGTACAAAAATATAATTTATCAAAAAAAACAAATTGCAAATAAAAGTAAATTCAATATTTACTTTATTGTGCAAGCTACAATGTAACTTAAAATTCTTCTCTAATGTAGCCAAAACCGCTGTTTGTCTAAAAGCAGCACCCAATGTTTTATTTTTTCTAGTAAAAGCTATTCTAGTTAAACCATCCCATTCTGTATAGTTGATTGGTGGAGGAGGATTACGAGGTTCTATTCTTACAACAGATGATTCTACTTTGGGGGGAGGTCTAAAATTATTTTTACCAACCTACAAAAGAAATCTTTGAAGTCAGTATATAAACATTTCCGTAGATTCTATGTACCTTCATTAGCATATCTATCCTGGCTAGTAACTGTGTATTTACAGACAACCTACAATATAACTTATCTCCAGGCTTAGCTGCAAGTCTCTGAGCAAATTCTTGTTGAAACATGAGCACAGCACATCTGAAAAATGGCCTGTGCAGTAAAAGTTTAAATACTAATGGTGAGGATATCTGATATGGCACATTAGCTACACACACATCAAAAAATGGGAGGTCACTTTTTAATACATCTCCTACTTGGATTTGGAGCTTAGATTGCAATGGAGTCCCTAAAATATATCTATAACTAAGAAAAAATATCTGGGAGTTATATATTAATATATTAAATTATGAATAGCAAATTTTTCAAATAATTTTAGATAGCTATAATGTTTATATCTGCACAAACCCTGTATCACTCAGACTTAATACTTGTATAATTGAATCTAATATTTAAAATGTTTCAGGAATAAAAACAATCACTTAAACAAGCTCACAAATATATTAATGATATTTTGTAAGCAAATAATATAAAGTATTTTACCTTGAACTCTTTTTTGCAATTCTGCAACTAATCTAGTATCTATTTCACATGCTATAACTTTTTTAACCTGCTCTAATAATTTTACTGTCATATTACCAGTGCCAGGACCTATTTCTAGAGCTATGTCTGTGGGTCTAAGTCCTGATTTATCTAACATTGAAGTTATTACCATAGGATTCTTTAAGATATGTTGACCAAAGTCTTTGTTAAAAAGTATTCCTTGTTTGACAATACCATTTTGGGATTTTGGCTTCTTTTCTGGTTTGACTTTAGGCATTTTTGTTATATTTTCAATCAACAGTTTATTTAATCACACATGTTAAACTATCAATAATAAAGGGAGGTTAGTTTAATTAGGATTACTTCTTCTTCTTCAAGACGCCTATTACGTTTATGACATCTAATAGGTTTGTATTGAATTATATGTTTTTTGTTTCAACTCCAATTTCATAAATTAAAAATGTATAAAATTATTGAATATTTGCGTCTTAAATATATTAACTATCGTTAAGAGTAAGATTACAGAATCTGCTAGAGTGCTAACTGGCTACATTGTCTACCTACAAATCCAATAGATGACAGAGGTAAAGAAGAATGGTAATTGACCAAGTGAGATTGTTAGGTTATGTGTAATATCTGATGAAATTTTTATAAAAATGAAATAGCATTTAACAGCCCTGATAATCTCCGGTGGGAAACATTTATATTGTATTGTTTTATTAAGATCGAGAAAACGTATTCATCTAAAGCATCACGTAGCCTTTGCAGAGCTTTGGCGTTCAAAAGTCAAAATCAAAATTAGTCTTATTCCCAAATGGATCTTTTCACATTGTCATAATAAAATAACTCATAGTCATGCGTTCAATTTCTCGTCAAACTAAAAGATCCAAACGTACCGTTTTTTGTTACCTAAAATTAAGGAGGATGAAAAAGAAGACTAAGTCTCCTAGATCCAAAAATATGGCTTCAAAAATGAACCCTACCACAAATCTGAAATCAATTTCTATACCTTCAAACACAATTAAGCCAGAAATTATATCAACGCAAAAGCAACACAAAGAAACCGATTTATCACCAAGTATTTATTGTGAAGAAGAACAAATTGAACTAAACCCAGAATATTTAAATGAGCTAGCTTTTGAAATACCTACTGAATTTACAGAAGGTTTGAGAAAATTAGCAGAATGTATGGGCATTCGTCAATATGCTCTTAGTAAACATGATTTATGAAAATAAAATAATATTGAAATTTAGTATATCTTATTTTATGATTACTAATTCTATATATGAACATATTAGTAGTAGGTTCATATAATAGGTACATTTAACAAAAATATTACCATTGAAGAGGATTTTTGAGTTTTTTTTATGAACAATTCTTATAGAATATTAAATAATATTGAAAAGACTATATGATTTCTAATTTATTGGCATAAAAAATGTCTAAAATGCTGCACATTATTTCACATGCATTTTAGGCATTGATAAAGAATGTATTAAATTTCTGATTAGAACGTGGAAACAAAAAGAAGCGTAACTGATAAATACTTTTTATATCACAATTAAATTACAAAACATATTAACACAATACAAAATCACAAGTAACTTTCACTCTTAATTCCATAATTCTCTTCTTTTCAATGTTATATTTATTCCATTTGCAGATTTAAGTACAGTCTCTGCCGTCAGTATTATATCTTCACCAGATGGATACAATTCATAATTTCTCAGAATTGTCGACAATACAGTCTTCATTTCGAGCATTGCATATTTTTGACCTTAAAAAATACAGATTACTTAATTTAATTAATTTTTAGTAAGTAACTTTTACATATAAATAGTAGACAATTAATAAAAATCAACTTACCTATACAATTTCTGGGTCCGGCGCTAAAAGGGAGGTAAACATATTGCGAATAATTTTTACCGTCTTCAAATCGACTGGGATTAAATTTATCAGGTTCTGCAAAATATTTTGGGTTTCTATTTGCACAATATATTAAAACTAATATACCGGTATCTTCAGGAATGACGTGACCATGTTTATATTCAACATCTCTTTTAGTGCGCCGACCAGTGTATGGCACAGGTGGATACATTCTCAACGATTCTTTGATAACCATTTCAAGGTATTTCATTTCCTGCAAATCTCTATGGGTGGCAGGTCTGTGACGATCATTTGCGAAAATATTCTTTTGTTCTTCCACTACTTTTTTCTGAAATATTTTTGATATTACATTCTTTAGATACAAGAGAAATACCATTGAAGAATAAAATTATTTGTTAAAAATAAAAGTTTGCTAAAAGTAGAAACAAATTGCGTAATTTTCAACTTACTTGCGCATCCAGGTTTGTTGACAGGCAAAAAAGTGTAAAACCGATAGAAGATCCTGTAGTATCATGACCCTGAAATAAAAAAAAAATGCAATTTATCTCTTAATTTCTCAAAGCTAAAAAATACTTTAAAAGTGTACATATTACAAATAATTTTTTGTGCCATAAACAATTTATTTTTCTGTAATATTTTTTTTTATCTTTTAGAGGAATACTATGGGTCTTTTGCTTTTATTAAAAAATAATTCTTGTACATTGTTATAAGTTTACTTACTGCGAACATAAAAGTATCAACCTCCTGTCTAATTTGCTCTTTGGTAAGTTTTTGCCCGTCAACAGTAGCTTCCAATAACAAGTCCAAAAATACTTTCTTCTTCTTTATCCCTACATCATCTTCACTACTTTCTTTTTCTTTTTTCTTCTCTAGTTCTTGTTTTCTTTCATTAATCACTTTTAGTGTATGCGAATGTAGAACATTTACAAGTTTTTTATCAAGATAGTAGTCGCTGGTTAAGGGGTACAAGAGATCAAATCTTTTTATAGGGGAGTATGTGCGATTTATCAAAAGACGACATTTTTCATTTGCTGCATGGACGTAGTCAGATTTTGGATTTCTTTGAGCGTTTATTGAAATGCCCATTGTGGTTTCTACAAAAATTGTTTCGTTGAAAAAAGTTTTAAAATGTCCAATTCCCAAATTTAAAATATAATAATATTTATGAGTTGCACTTGTAAATAATTAGAATTGTATATCTTAGAAATATTATGTCTTATAAATTTTCAAGACTTAAAAAAACAAAATTCTAACCACAAATAATATCCAATGTACACATAGCTACGTGTGGGGCAACATCAAAGCTATCTCCAACTTGTTTCGCCAATAATTCTACTAAAATATTAGAATTTGAATTGAAAGTGTCTATAAAGTTTTCTAAAATAGAAAAATGGAATGATGGCGTCAGCATTTTTCTAGTTTTTTTCCATATGTGAGCTAAAAAAACGGTATGAATTATTTTACTAAATATTTAGATTCTATATTGTATTACGAGGTTAGACTTTTACTATCCCATTAGTACAAAATAATATGAATAAATTACCAATACAATTTATTATTACCATCTGCTATAAGTAGTCCTTCGCCTAGCCAATTTTGAAAATATTGGTATTCCTCTGTCTTATCCAAAATGTCCATTTTGCTCAAAAGAAATTCCAAAAATTCTGGATTAGACGCCAGTATAAATTTTTGTCCAAGTAATTCTATCGTACAAAGCCCGTCATATTTTTCACAAAGTTGGGAAAAGACATTTAGAATCTCTAAAAACAAAAATAATTCAAAGTTACAAAAAAAAACTTTAAAAAATTATAACTATAAAGTCTTTTAAGACATTCTCTGTAATTATATTCGTAAATTTATATAATATGAAAAGTCCTCGCTAAAAACCATCAATGTTAAGGAGAAGTTAACAGTCTACATTTTGTCCCATCAAAATAGAAATGTTTTTTAAATCAAATCATTTATTGGTCACAAACTAGAAAGTGTATTGAAACTATTCATTATTAATTGAAAAATCATCAAGGGGTGGATTGTCAAGGAATTTCGGTTCATATCTGGCTGTTTCAATTATTATACAAGTGAAGGTTATCGTAAAAAGCTTTCGCATTAAGATTTTGAACGAACTGTTTTAGTGTTCCAAGTCGTTATATTTAGATTAGATAAATAGATTAACTGTACGAGTACTGTAGAATTCAGTCAGATCGCAAGTAAACTGCAGTTTCTTTGTTCCTTTTTCATCTTTTTTTTGGTTTAGGAATTATCACTGCTGACGTTTTTGCAGTGTTCTTGGTTATCAGTAACCTCACATGTATTGTAGAAAATGGACAAACTTCTAGATATTTATTCCGTAGAAAGTATTCCCATTATTGGAAAATCATCTCTTTCCCACAAATGGTGATGGTTTTTCTCTACTGATACGAAGAACGTCTCTCCACTAATGTTTGCATTCTGATGGAGCTTTTTCATTGATTAAACTAATATATCGGTTGTAATCCATAAATAAGTGGTTGCTGATAGGGAATATCACCTTAAGTACATCCTAATGTTTTTTCACCTAAATAACGGTGGAAGTAGTTTATCATAGTGTAAATTATATTTTTTACTCCAATTGAGTCACTGAAAAACACAAGCTTACTCACAGCTTCGGATTAAATAAAATATTAAATATAAAACGGTTTAATATTGAGCAACCGCATTAGCTCTATTTTTGGCAGTTGACTCATTAAATTGTAAAATACGGTTTTTGAATTAGAGAGACAGATGATGAAGTTTATTTGCCGACGATATTACACATCGTTAGTAGTGATGTTGGGTATTGGTATGTTCTTTTGACAATCCATTGTTATGGCCTCTATGCCACAATTTTGCTGAGCAACTTTTGTTAACTTACTTTTTAAGCTATAGAAACATTCAGCTTTTTTCCAAATGCCGTTTCAATTAATTCGTTTTGTCTTAATTTCGTTGGGAATCGCAAGTTCACCTATTTCTTTTACACTGCAGAAAGTCACATGTACTGCATGTGTATTTTCTTGGATGTGCAAGTGCAATATTGAAGTCAAACTCGTTTCGGAATTCCTCATAGGACACCTTATACTCTCTATTTCTTTCTAGGTTAGGTTCTAGCTTTGTATGTTTTTAGAAAAAAAATTTCTTATTTTCTTTATGGTACCTTCAGGTATTTAATTTCATCTATATTTTCATGTTTGATCTAGAGAAATATTTCCCACACTTGTAAGACATTACCTAATGTTGTTGAACAGCTGTGGTATCGTGAATGGAAAGAAATGCTTTATAGCAAACAGGCATATTAATAATATAACTATCAACCTTTATTCGAACAGGTAAGCATATGAAGGAAAATTGAATCTTTGGGAGTCCTCTTCATTGTTGTCGACGCTGAACTAGAAAGACTGTAATAAAAGCTTCCATATATTTATTTAGATTATTGTACGTTCCAAACTCAATAAACTTTTTTAATAAATTTGAGCATTCATCAGATGATACTAAGACAAAACATTTATAATATCTTTTGCAGTTGTAATCGGCTCCATGTTCATGAGCAGAGGCGCGTAAGTTTTTTCATAATTTTACTCATTTTACCATATTTCTTGCGTTTCTTTGTTGAAATCAAAGTGGTTGGTTCCTCCTCACTAATTCTATGGTCATCACTCATATCATTATCCATCATTATACAGCCCGAAAATATTAGGTAAACTTTTAAAATGTAAAAGATAAAGTAGAGGCTGTTCGCGAAAATAATGCATATTTTAAATAGTATGTGCAAAGTGTCATTTGCAACAAAATATTCTAATAAATTTTTTTTCTAACATCATTAGTTTACCCAAAAATTCACTTTAAACATTTATTCGAAGATTTATACGTGGCAACACCTGACACTTTTAATTAAAATATGTGTCATGTAACCAAGGAATAACTACCTGATGAATTATAAAATTGTATTAGTTTCGATAATCGAGTGAAAAATGGCTTTTTATTCAAATCAAGAACATCACGTCGTGTTAATTAATCTAATCCGCGATGTTTTATATTAGTGTCCCAAAGATTGTTGAAAAGTGTAGAGTGAATTGCCTAAAAAATAGTGGTAGAAATCGTTCGGATCTTGATATAATTGCAGAGAATATATTTTTCAGTTTCTACATCCCTTGTAATCGACCATTCTAAATATCTAGGTCTACTAAAATAAAAACTTATTTTTAGATCGTTTAAAAAATCATTGTTTATTCATTTATATTTATTATCACTATTATCAGTTATCCAAGTGTCGCAGTGCTGCCGGCTTTAGTTGCTTTTCGGTAAATAATATTTGGATACATGAATATTTATTCTTTGAAAACTGCTGACTTTAGAAAAAAAATGTATAAGACATTTTTATTCTACATAGGTTTCATAAAAATGTGCATTTTTTTCGCGGACATCCTGTATGTATTCTTATAGCAAATGTTTCATTTATAATGGAAAAATTCCATAAAATAAGGGTTAAAACAATTATTGTGATTAATTAAACATTCACTGAAAAAAATTAATGTAATTTTTCGCAATAAATTAAATACATTTTTCACAATTCAGTATGTGAAACAAATTTTAACACAAATAATTGTTTAAAATTACATTATATGTAAAATTACAATTTTTAATTTGTAGAAAAATTTCATTGGAAATTAAGAGTTTAGAGCCATTGTGATTTTGACTAATCTACTAATATAAAGTAAAGTATATTAAGTATGTAGTTTTAAATCTCTGATCGTAAGAAAACACGAGTTGCATCAGCATCTACGTCGTAATTGCACTGGCATTGAGTTTATTTGTTTAATAAATAAATGCAGCATGAAACTTAATACGAGTACATAGTTTACTTTTAAATAACATATTTTTAGAATACATGGTGAAAAAATCAAATCAAATCAAACTTTTAGATGTAATGTTATTGCTTGTGATTATAACCTCTGAAACAAACAAATAAAAAAAAATACTTTTTCCACATTTATAATTATATAAAAGAGGGTACTAAAATTAAATGCCTTTCGTTTTCAGGTACCACCAATCACCGGCTACAATGAGTACTTCCCTCTATACAGTATGGTCAACTGATAGAAATAAAAAAATATTTTAATGGACACAGAAGACCCACAGGTTTATGGAAATTTGATATTAAAACGAACCATAAAACCTAAAATGTATTGGAAATTATTGAAATGATTTTAACGTTACTGTACGAACCATATTATTGTTTTTTATTTTTGTTTTTGTCTATTTCCAGTAATTCTATGGATTGTAACGTTCGATCAAGACAAAATAGCATCGAACTCTTTAAATAATCCAAAAGTGGACCTTGATGGTTCTTGGAGTGAACCCTTCATATATATTTTTAGCTTTATTGCAAACAGCACTTATAAACAAAATTATTTAAAAAAAGTAATTTGTTAATTAATTTATTAATTCATATGAATTTAAAACATAATTAGTAAATATTAATTTTTTGCATCGTTATAAACGAATTTAAAAATAGAAAAAAGTTCGTTGGATTTATTATAAATTTTATATATAGTATGTACATAAAGTATGGAATAAATTCATTTTATGCTAAACAAACAATTTTGAGGAAAAATCCTGAGGTTTTTGATTTTAATTTAATTTATATAACAATGAAATATACATACATGGTAAACCATTTGTAAGTAACGATGTCATAGACAATTTTTTTTAAATGGCACACTGTAATTATTTTTTTAAATTATCGTATTTTCAAAACTATTAATTACCGAACACAAGTATGATATATTTTTGGAAAAAAATAAAATATACAGGGTATACCATTTAAAAAAATTGTCGATGACATCGTTAGTCACAAATGGTTTACCCTGTATATTTTATTATGTAAAAATACATTCAATTAAAATAAAAAATCGACCTGTCTCAGGATTTTTTCCTTAAAATTGTTTGTTTAGCTTAAAATGAATTTATTTCATAATTTATGTACACTGTATATTATATAAACATTCAGTTCCACTTCACATGAAGTACAAATCAAAAATAATCATTTATTCATTAAAATTTAAAACAATTCCGCTCATATCATTTTAACATACTATATTGGCAAAATGCAACAATTACGTCATTTTAATTCAATTGGATATTATTGACAGAAGAATTATTAATACAATAAAATGGAAAATTAATAAATCAATGCTCCCTTACATGGATCATCTTCAAATTTCTTGTATATAATATTCTCTCAAAAAAAAACATTTTTTACACAGGTAATAAATAATACAAAAATCTGGAATTATTTTTGCTTAAATAACAAAATACATCTTTTATAAAAAATAATAATCATAAACATTTAAATTAGGTATAGTATAAATACAACTAAGTTATTATGTTACAACTTTGTTACTTTTCTGTCCCAAAAATATAAAGAATGTACCGAAGGTTTCTAAAAAAATTAGTCTGTAAAATACAGTTATATTATAGCAATTTAATTCAGTACATCAATGTTCAGAAGTTGCTACAGCCATGCATATAGAAAAAAGTAATATATTTAGAGTTTTTATTATTTTTATGTTTCCACCTTTTTTCATTTATCATTTATATTTATAATGAACAGATTCCACAGAGTAAGGGTAGTAACAATCATGATTTTTATCTTTATCAACTGCTGCTACCTTTACCTTCAACAAATTTTAAAACGACCCATTTTAGGTTTCGGACTATGTTTTCTGTGAATTATTCGTAATTTTAATGCGAATTATTAATTATAATTTACATAAATGATTAATAAATACCTTTTTTTTTTTAATATATATTACTCACTTGTTGGGTCTGAGAGTTGAAGAGCATTCCCCAAAATAGGAACTCTTGGAACTTCGGGCAACCACTTCATTTTATTTCTTACTTTTTGCTTTTTTAGCCACCAATACGATATCAGAGCAACTAACACACAAATAATAATTGACACCAAAACACCCATTTTCAATGTTTTCTCTTTCCTCAACAACTTTTTAAAAAAGTATGGTTTTGTGTTACATTAAACCTAAAATATATAAGATAAAAATTATTTGACTAGAAATGTTTGAAACCACACTTATCCTTTATGCCAGTGTTACCTCTATATATGTATTTTTATAATTTACGGGCTTATATACTGTCATGGTGAGATATGAAAAGCGATGAGAGATAAAGGTTCATTAATTTAAATAAAAGTTATTAATGTCAAACATTTCAAAATTTGAAAAAAAATGACCTATATAGAATAGATACTAGTGACTATAGAGTCTCTAAAAATGCAAGAAAAGTTGGGTGATTCCATTAAAAAATATTGTGATTTACCTAATTTACTCAAGGTGAGACGGTTACAATGAACTAGGATATTAGAAAAAGCAACAATTAACAATGTAAACATTAAACCTAAAAATATCGTTTTATGGATTTAAATATATCCATTCATAACAAGTATCAATTATTTCTTTGCCTCCAGCTTTTTCCGAATGATTTAATTTTTTAATTTGTTTAATTCTTTACCTTTGGATGGGGCCATCTCTCCTAGAATTTTACACAATAGAATTTTACACAAATTTTATGACCAGCATAAAATGACTATACCTTATTTAATAACATTTCAATCAAATGTATCTAAACATTTTTTTAACTTGGTTTAATATATTTAATTGCAACCAAAATAATTTTATGAAATGTCTAAATCAATGACCCCTAGAATAAAATATGATTGTATCTTTGTACTAAAATGGAAAGTTATAAGTTTTTCAACAGTACTTAAAAAGCTGCAATTAAGCAATTATAGAAACGGTTAAATTTCTGTCGACTAATTTTTTGATACATAAAATCTTTAATTTAATTTTTTAATCAAAAAAATAAGTTGAAGCCAGTTGAAACTGGTTATGGCTGGCATTAAAGTTGTAATTTACAATGGGAAAGCTTGCTTAAATTTATTCCAACCCTAAAGAACTATCAAAACCCTGCATTTAAATTTTATACTAAAATAGGTTTAAATGGCACCACCTTCCTCTATTCAGCACAAACTTAATAATATTTATAAAGTTAATAATTGGATACCTAAATTTGAAATTTATTCTAAATATACTTTTTGAGTGAGATATTTTCCTCACTTAGAATATTTCCTAGTAAAAAATTTAACTAATAATTTCAACATTGTGAATTATCATATAACATTTGCATTTATTAATTTACATTATGATATTTTTTTACTACTGAGTCATAAAAGGAGAAACTAATTAGTAATATAGTTTAGAGTCGCTACAAAATGTACTTTTCTCATCAAAATATCCTAAAACAAGATAAAAAAATAAAGGTTACCTGAATTTTGTTGTATTTCAAAAGTTGCCGCGCCAATTCTAATTCGCCTTTGAACAAAATAATGTATACAAAATTGATATTATTACGAAATGTATAAAAATAAGCTTTTTTATACTATCGAATCAGACAAGATGCAGATATTACGAAACGTCTCCACTTTCGCTCTCAACCAAACAAAATGAACTAACTACCAACTAGACTAAAGTGAAAATAAGTGCTATTTTATTTTGGTCTCTTCACTAGATCTTGCGTACGAGAATGGCAAACGGTTGCGATAAATCAAAGGTCAAAGTCATTCCGTTTTTTTTTGCGAGGGACATGGTGTGTAAAACACTGATGACTGGTTTTTTTAACAAATAAATTAGTACCTATATTTGATAATATTTACGTTTGGAACTAACAAGCGTTCCGATTTATTTATGAACCTTCGGTAGATACCTTAATTTTTATTTCATTATGGGGTCTCCCTATCCAAATTTCTTTACATAATTTGTTTAGTAAATTTTAAGACTATTAAAAATACCTGAGGGTAAGATGAAGGTTTTAAATAAAAAATACTTCTATTTAGGGAAAAAATTTTATTTTAACATTTATGTATTTAAGTTTTAATTTTACACACAAAATGACCGGATTGGTTATTATTGTAAAATTAAATGATCTAAAACAGAGGTAAAATTCTTTCAAAATTTAAGAAAGAAGTTAAAGTTACTCTGATGAAAATAGTGCGCAGTTAAAATACACGGTTATCTTCACATATAGCACGACTGATTTTTTTTCACAGCATTTTAGTTTTTCTATCTTTTTTCTAGGGCAAAAATCATATCTAACTTGTTAATGCAATATCGTGGAGGAATGTCTAGAAATTCTAAAATGTCCCAGCTGTAGCTCCTGCCTGGTCTACTCAAAACCAAAACGTCCAAGCGGGATCAAAATAATACATAGTAGATAGAAAAAAAAAATAGTTTTATTGCAGTCAAAAGCAAATTTTGATAGTCTTTGAATCTTTACATGAAGGAAGCAAAGAAATACTAGAGGTATTTTTTTTATTTTACCAATAATTGTAATTTTGTATTCAACCAGCATTTTTTCAAAAATATCTACTGTAGAAAATCATTTATCTACAGTTATATTGCAATGGGTTCCATGTATGAATTCTAAAAGTTTTCATAGGAATATTTGAGGACATCAAAAAATTAAATATCGCAGACTGGAGAGAAAAAGCGAAGGATAGAAAAGTGTAGTTACTATACAGGGTGTCAGAAATAACATTTTTAGTTTTTTGGATTTCGTTTAAAACTAATTTTACGTAAAAACAAACAACTGTTGTTGCTTTTCTACTTAGAATATGATTTTATATCTGGCCGAATAATTATTTTGTTGTAAGAAAACTATTTCTTATTTGTATTTTTATTATTACATTGTCATAATTTCTTTCAATCATAAATATTAAAATAAATAAAGTTCTATTCAAACGTGATACCACCGAGTTCAGCGCATAGTTCAACTCGATATCTGAATTCCCGATAACAATTCCTAATTTGCTGTATTGGGATATTTGCAATGACTTCTCTTATTTTTTCTATCAAGAGATCTAAAGTATTATTGAAATTGGTTTTATAAACATGTTGCTTCAGATATCCCCACAAGTAAAAGTCCATAACTGTCAGATCGGGACTCCTAGGTGGCCAATCATTTGGACCGTACCTTCCAATCCATTTGTTCCCAAACTGATGATTTAGCCAATCACGAAGAATTATCGTGGAATGAGCGGGACAGCCGTCTTTATAATTTTATTCGATCAGCTAAAATTTCAAAAAAAAAACGAAATCAAAATCATTAAATCTGTTATTTTTTATGTACCCTGTATAGTAATCGTAAATATTAATTCAAAATTGTAGTTTCCACACAAGCAGACGTTTTTATAAAGAATGACTTTTTCTTCTAAATTTACAAATAAAAAAGTTTTTCCTCGTCCAAACTCTATCCGTGGACACATTGTATATACATATATATAAATTTCTCCCATACTGCTCTAATGGGTGCCAATCACTTTCTCGTCGTTCCATTCGGTTCATGTGGTCAACAAAGCATAATGACGAACTTAAAAATTTAAACCGTTTTGAGACATTCCTGCTCTATACAAAAGCGGTTCATATTTTATTGACCACAACTCATTGAAGCATGCGTGGGCTGATTTATTTACTCAAATTAGACAGTATAAATCTATTGGAAAAGGGATTTCTCTGAAGACTGTAAAACAATCATAATATTGCACCTATTGTATTTATTACATAACCAGATAAGGACTAATATAAATTTTTCGCAGTTGTCAAGCGCAATTTAGTAGAGGGTTTACCTACCCTTGTAATGACTGGAGTTGGTAAACTTAATCTGGGAGGAATTTGTGTGACATCTTTAAACACTTTTTATTTTACAACAATACAAAAGTAGCATTCACTGTTAATTCCATAATTCTCTTCTTTTCAATTTTATATTTATTCCATTTGTACATTTAAGTACAGACTCAGCCGCCAGTATCAAATCTTGACCAGATGATTGCAATTCATAATTTCTAAAAATTGTTGACAATACAGTCTTCATTTCCAACATTCCATATTTTTGACCTTAAAAAGTATAAATATTCTTGTTGGTCTAAAAAGTTGCGAATGGAAATTAATAAAAATAAACTAACCAATACAATTTCTGGGTCCGGCGCTAAAAGGAAGGTAAGCGTATTGGGAATAATTCTTACTGTCTTCAAATCGACTGGGATCAAATTTATCGGGTTCTGCAAAATATTTAAAACGAATATGCCGGTACCCTCGGGAATAATGTGACCATCTTTATATTCAACATCTCTTTTAGTCTGTCGAGCAATATACGGCACAGGTGGATACATTCTCATAGATTCTTTAATAACCATTTCAAGGTATTTAATTTCCTGCAAATTTCTATGGGTGGCAGGTCTGTGACGATCGTCTCCGAAAATATTCTTCTGTTCTTCCACTGCTTTTTTCTGAAATATTTTTTATATTACATTCTTTAGATACAAGAGAAGTACCATTGAAGAATAAAGTTATTTGTTAAAAATAAAAGCGTACTAAAAGAAGCGACATTATTGTGTATTTTTCAACTTACTTGTGCATCCGGGTTTGTCGATAGACAAAAAAGTGTAAAACTGATAGAAGATCCTGTAGTATCATGACGCTATAAAAAAATATTTTGTGTTTGTAAAATAAATATGAAAAATGTATATATTACAAATAATTTTTTACCCCTTAAGAAATACTTTTTATTTATCATTTTTGTGATTCCATCATTTTATATAATAAAGTAAAAAATAATTCTTGCACATTATTGTAAGTTGACTTACTGCGAACATAAAAGTATCAACCTCCTGTCTAATTTGCTCGTTGGTAAGTTTTTGTCCATCAATAGTCGCAAAATCCAAAAATACTTTTTTCTTCTTTATACCTACATCATCTTCACTATTTTCTTTTTCTTTTTTGTTCCCAGTTCTTGTTTTCTATCGTTAATCACTTTTATAGATTGAGAATGCATATTATTTACAAGTTTGTTATCAAGATAGTAGTCTCTGGTTAAGGGGTACAAGAGGTCAAACCTTTTTATAGGGGAATATAGGCGAACGAGCATAAGGCGACATTTTTCGTTTACTGCATGGACATAGTCTGATTTTGGGTTTCTTTGAGCGTTTACCGAAACACCCATAGTTGTTTCTACAAAAATTGTTCAGTTAAAATGAGATTTCCCAAATGCAAAATATATTATTTATCAACTACACTTGTAAATAATTAAAATATCATCTCCTAAAACCATTATTTTTTGTAAATTTTCAACACTTAAATAAACCATATTCTAACCACAAATAATATCCAATGTACACCTAGCTACGTGTGGCGCAACATCAAAACACTCTCCAACTTGTTTCTCCAAAAATTCTACTAAAATATTTGCATTAGTATTGAAAGTGCCTGTAAAGTTATCTAAAATTGAAAAAATGATGGCGTGAGCATTTTTCTGGATTTCTTCCATATATGACCTAAAAAAATATTATTTTTTTTAAGTAAATAGTTAAATTTGTAAAATATTATGATTTTTGTCTTACCATTAAAAAAAATATTGTAAATAAGTCAACAATACAATTTATTATTATTACCATCTGCTAAAAGTAGTCCTGCTCCGAGCCAATTTCGAAAATTTTGGTATTCCTCTGACTTATCCAGAATGTCCAGTTTGCTCAAAAGAAATTCCAAAAATTCTGGATTAGACGCTGGTATAATTTTTTTCCCTACTATTTCCACTGTACAAAGCTCATCATATTTTTCACAAAATCCAGAAAAAACCTTTAGAATCGCTTAACACAAATAATTCCTATGAAAAAAATACTGCAAAAATATCTTACTCACCTATTGGCTGAAACAGAAAATTAATATTTAATAAAACAGTGCTTTCTTGTTTTAGATTTCAGACTAGTTATTTTTGTGAATTTTTCTTAATTTTAATGTGAATTATGAATTATAATTATTAGTGATTACCTTTTCTTGTAATTATATCTTATTACTCACTTGTTGGGTCTGCGAGTTCCAGAGCATTTCCCAAAATAGGAACTCTAGGAACTTCGGGTAACCACTTCATTTTATTTCTTGCTCTTTGCTTATTTAACCACCAGTACGACATCACAGCAACAAACACACAAATGAAAAGTGACATCAAAAATCCCATTTTGTATAAAAATACTTCCTCTTTCCTCCACAACGTCTTTTAAATCGATGTTTTTGTTTTATATTAAACCTAAAATATATAATGTATAAATAAGAATAGATAAAAATAATTTTAAATAAAACTATTTATGACTGATAATTTATATTTAAAGCCACACTTAACACTTATAACAATATCATTATTATATGTATTTTTATATACAGTGTGTACATAAAGTATGGAATAAATTCATTTTAGGCTTAACAAACAATTTTGAGGAAAAACACTGATTTTAATTTAATGTATTATTACATAACAATTAAATATATAGGGTAAACCATTTGTGAGTAACGATGTCATCGACAATTTTTTTAAATGATACACCCTATATATTTCATTTCATTAGATTGCAAATTTCAAGACTATTCGAAAAATATATGATACTTGTGTTCGGTAATTAATAGTTTTGAAGATACAATAATTTTAAAATCTGTATTTTTGAACCTTTCATTAAATTAAAATAACAAAATAATACAACAGCAACAAAAAATTGCCACACAATAAATTACAGTAAGTGTTCGAATTATCTTGTGATTGCAATGTCCTAAGCGATCAATAAATTCCTGCTTTATTAATGGTTTCCTGCGAAATGTTATTTATTTCTTGCCTTATTCTACCTTTTAAATTATTTATGTCGTCGGGTTTACTTTTATACACAACATTTTTTAGATGACCCCACAAAAAGAAATCTAATTTTAAAAATATTGTAATCTTTAAATTGTTACGTTTTAATGTAATGGAAAGAGTCTGTATTAAAAAATTTATTGAGACAATTAGGCGTTGCCAGACTTCAGTTTTATTTATTTAAGATCTTCTAGACTAGACCACGTAAAATCATAAGTGTTACATATGGTTGAACTCGTATTGAAGAGAAGATTCCAAAAATGTCTGAATATACAAGGTGATATATTTAAAAAACCAAAGTGACTAACAATATCATAGAAATGACAAATCTAGCAACATTGCAAATGTTAAATCTGGAATCTCCGTATCCCAAAATAGTCTTATCCCAAATTTTGTAGAATTCGGACTAGTAATTTACGAGATAATTGGCCGTTTGGTCCACTCTGTATATAGACCTATACAGATTCAGAGTGTCTTACATACAAGCTGCGATGTTTTCATGAGTTTTTTTCCAGTGGATTTTCCAAGACAACTGGAATTTTATCAGTGGTTCCTAATCTAAGCAACGAAGATATCCTTAACATAGTTTTTTCTCAGACGAGGCTTGATTTTATTTTCCTGAATATGTCAACTCAAAGAATGTAAAGTGGTTGTCATCTAAAAATCCTCATTTATTGAAGAATCATTGCATCCCCACAAAATTAGTGTTTGAGATGGAATATATAGAAGAAGATTAGTCGGTCCATATTTTCACACCATGCAACGCATTACAATGAGATACTCGAACCATTAACAGATCAACTGAATGATAAGGAATTCCAAAGAAGATATTTTCAAGAAGATGGTACCACACCACATACGACCAGCAAAACACTTTAATATCTTGGACAGTTTTATGATGAAAGAATACTAAAATACTAAGCACGAACACTAAAGTATTGCAAACATTTTTTCCTGGATCGCAGAGAAGACTTGGTTTGTGTTTAGACGTAAATAGACAATATTTTCAACAAATACTGTAGTCTTATGTAAATTTATTTATTATGAATTTAATATTAAATGCATTATATGTTTCCTTTTTTTGCAGTATCATTTCAAGGTTATAAACTTTATTTACAATGAAAATGTCACAAATAAATGTCATTGTGCGGAAGTGGATAAAGTACTAACCCAAAACATTTGAATTTTAGAGCCTACTCCAATTATAATTTTTCTCGATGACTAATTTATTAAACTTAAAGTGAATAACTTTGACCTCAGTTTCCATTAAATTCGATATAAATGAGCTAAAAATAGTACGTGTTCTTGAACATTTCGTTTACAATTATTTATTACGTAATGTAGATATTTTCCATATTTTCTCATTTTCAGTATTTCTTAGTTGAAAAAATTAGACAGTAATTTTAACATTATGGATGATCTTCATTAAATAAAAAAATAATTACTAAAATAGTTTGAATAAAGTAATATTAGATAATCTTATATTATCTAAATAATAAATCCCTGCAAAATTTACTTTGCAATCACGCGTATTGCATACTTTTACCTAAAACTCATTAAAAACATACTAAAAGAAGCAAAAATATTATGATTACCTAAGTTTTGTTGCAGTTGTACTTCATAGGGGGTCGCACAAATTTTAATCCATTTTCAACCGAAATATGTACAAAATTGCAAAATCTATAAACAGCAACTTTAATGCTGTAGAATCATGCAAGATGTAGAATAGTACTGGCTTCCTCGCTAGACTTTGCGTACGAGAATGGAAAGCAGTTTACGTTGGCATAGAATCAAAGGTTAAAGTCATTCTGCTTGTTTATCAAGGACTGGGTGCTAAACACCGATTTTTGTGTTATTGCCCAGCGTTTACAAAACGCTTCCACTCTGTTGATAAACAAATAGTTTACTCATCAGTCATCACTTATCACTCATGAATAACAGTGACGCTACTTCGCTTACGTCGTATTTTGGTACTTTATCACTATTCGCTTGTTAGTTTCTTCCTATTTATTTTCTTTTCTTTTATAGAACGCTGAAATATTTCAAAATGACTATATGCTTACAAACTTTTTGTATAAAAAAAGTTTAATGTATTAAATTTTGACAAGAATGTAAAACCCAAGAGAAAAAAATTTAATTGATAAATGCTTTTTTATAACAAACTAAAAAACATATTCACACAATACAAAATTATAAGTAGCATTCCATCTTAATTCCATATTTCTCTTCTTTTCAATTGTATATTTATTCCATTTGCAGATTTAAGTACAGTCTCAGACACCAGTATCAAATCCTGACCAGACGGTTGCAATTCATAATTTCTTAAAATTGTTGATAATATAGTCTTCATTTCTAACATGGCGTACTTTTGACCTTAAAAAATATAGATTTGTTAGTTCTGTGTAACTTCTGTCATATAAATGCCAGACGTAGATTGACACAAAAAAATAGTACTGAGTATCTCTAATTTAAATGGTCTGCTAATGAATGAAATAAAAGTAAGTTTAGAAAAATGGTTAAGTAAAATAGTCCTTGTTGGTCCAAAAAGTTGAGAATCAAAATTCATAATTAATAAAAATCAACTTACCTATACAATTTCTGGGTCCGGCGCTAAAAGGGAGGTAAACATATTGGGAATAATTCTTACTCTCTTCAAATCGACTGGGATTAAATTTATCAGGTTCTGCAAAATATTTTGGGTTTCTGTTGGCACAATATATTAAAACGAATATGCCGGTACCCTCGGGAATAATGTGACCATTTTTATATTCAACATCTCTTTTAGTTCGTCGAGCAATATGCGGCACTGGTGGATACATTCTCAAAGATTCTTTAATAACCATTTCAAGGTATTTCATTTCCTGCAAATCTCTATGGGTGGCAGGTCTGTGACGATCGTCTCCGAAAATATTCTTCTGTTCTTCAACTACTTTATTCTGAAATATTTTTATATTACATTCATTAGATAAAAAAGAAATGCCAGTGAAGAATAAAGTTATTAGTTAAAAATAAAAGCGTACTGAAAGAAGGGACATTATTGTGTATTTTACTACTTACTTGTACATCCGGGTTTGTCGATAGACAAAAAAGTGTGAAACAGACGGAAGCTCCTGTAGTATCATGACCCTAAAATAAAAAAAAACATTTATTTTCAATTTGTAAAAGTTTAAAAGGTATGTAAAATAAATTTTGATGCAATGAGAAACTAATAATTTTTAATTATCTTTTTCAGTTTCATTTTAAATAGATATTTAGCGTTTTCTAATTCTATGAAAAAAACAGTTCTTTGTCTGTCGTTATAAGTTCACTTACTGCGAACATAAAAGTATCAACCTGCTGCCTAATCTGCTCGTCGGTAAGTTTGTGCCCATCGATAGTTGCTTCCAGTAACAAGTCCAAAAATACTTTTTTCTTCTTTACACCTAAATCATCTTCCGTATTTAGTTTTTCCTTTTTATTTTTTAATTCTTGTTTTCTTTCATTAATCACTTTTAGAGTATGTGAATGCAGAATATTTACAAGTTTTTTATCAAGATAGTAGTCTCTGGTTAAGGGGTACAAGATATCAGATCTTTTTATAGGGGAACAAGTGCGAACCATTAAAAGGCGACATTTTTCATTTACTGCATGGACATACTCTGATTTTGGGTTTCGTTGAGCGTTTATTGAAACACCCATTGTGGTTTCTACAAAAATTATTTAGTTAAAAATTTTAAACATTCTATTTCCAAGATTAAAAAATAATATTATTTATGAATTACACTTGTAAACAACTAGAATGTCATCACTTAGAAAGTTATTTCTTGTGAATTTTTGACTTTTAAAAATAAAATAAGTTCTTACCACAAATAATATCCAATGTACACATAGCTACGTGTGGGACAACATCAAAGCTCTCTCCAACTTGTTTCTCCAATAATTCTACTAAAATATTTGCATTAGTATTGAAAGTGTCTATAAAATTTTCTAAAATAGAAAAGTGAAATGATGGCGTTAACATTTTTCTTGTTTTCTTCCATATATGAGCTAAAAAAATGGTATTCATTATTTTACTCAATATTTAAATTCCACATTATGATTATAGTTTTTTTACCGTAACATTAATAAAAAATAACGAATAAATCAATAATACAATTTATTATTATTATATACCATCTGCTATAAGAAGTCCTTCGCCTAGCCAATTATGTAAATATTGGTATTCCTCTGACTTATCCAGAATGTCCAGTTTGCTCAAAAGGAATTCCAAAAATTCTGGATTAGATGCTAGTATTCCTTTTTTTCCAACTACTTCTATTGTATAAAGCCCGTCATATTTATCACAAAATCGAGAAACGACCTTAAGAACATCTAAAAAATAAAATTAATTCCATTCTAAGAAAAAATCCAAAAAGACGTATTTGTAAAATCTTTTAAAATATTTTCTGGAAATATGTATGTAAATTTATATAATATGTATTTTTAGATGTATTGCAAATAGCACCTGTAAACAAATCTATTAAAAAAGTAATTTGTTAATTTTTAATAAATCTTGTTTATTAAAATCCATTTATCAATAAATCAAAAATAAAGTGTAAATTATAAAAATGGAACTAACTTTTGAAAATAAGTTACAATTGTATTGACACCGAAAAATTTTGAAAAAAGAAAAAAAAACATAAAATACAAAAAAGAACATTGATAACAAAATTAAATATTTATATAAATATAATAAATTACATTAAAATTTAAAATACTAACACAATTATTCTCTAATTGCGAATTTTTACAAAAATTCATAAATACGTTTGGCAAATTGGCTGTGTCAGGGCCATAAATATAAAATAATATAATTCTGTTTTTTGCTTCATATGAATTTAAAAGGGTATTTTAAATGTTAAACATAATTATGCATTTTTTATTTTTTGTATTAATATAAACGCATTTATTAAAAAAAAACAACTGTTAATTATTTAATATATTTTTTAATATTCTCTATACATTTCGGTTTCACTTCATACATAAAAATATCAAATAAAAAATAATATATTAATTTGAATTTAATCCTTAAAATTGAAAACGTGCTTCAGGCCCAAATGTCTTTTTAATAAAGTAGCTTACATGGAACAATTAGGTCGTTTTCATTTACTTGAATATTAATAAAATAAAAATTATTAAAGCAATGAAACAGAAAATTAATAAAGCAATGCTCTCTTATTTTAACTTTCATACTATTTTTTGTATGATTTTTTCATAATTTTACGCCTTTCCTTTTTAATATATATTACTCACTTGTTGGGTCTGAGAGTTCAAGAGCATTCCCCAAGATAGGAACTCTTGGAACTTCTGGCAACCACTTCATTTTATTTCTTACTTTTTGCTTTTTTAGCCACCAATACGATATCACAGCAACTAACACACAAATAATAATTGACACCAAAACACCCATTTTATAGAAAAATGGTTTCTCTTTCCTCAGCAACTTTTTTAAAAAGTATGGTTTTGTGTTACATTAAACCTAAAATATATAAGATAAAAATTATTTGACTAGAAACGTTCGAAACCACACTTAACCTTTATGCCAATGACCTCTATATATGTATTTTTATAATTTACAGTCTTATATACTGTCATGGTGAGATATAGAAAGCGATTAGAGATAAAGATTCGGTAATTTTAATAAAAGTTATTAATGTCAAACATTTCAAAATTTGAAAAAAAATTACCTATATAGAATTAAAAAATTAATGTTTTTCAGATTGATTCTTTTTTGATTTCTTTAACCAAAATATCTAAAAAAGTGTTGGATGTAATACTTATACCCATATACAATAAAGTCTATAAGCGCGTTGGGTTATGTTTATTGAAAATATCACTTAGGGAATGAAATTATTTGTACGTTATGTTGAAAGATTATGAAAAAACGTCAGGCAGGTTATTTTTTTTTATTTAAAAGATTCGTTTTCTTAGTCCAAATTTCGAATAAATTGTTTGATACATTTGGATTAATAAATAGATAAAGATAAAGCAAAAATAGCGTTATTGTAATGGGCAATGCTAATTACCATATTCGTCAAGTAAAACAAATTCTTAATTCTAATAGTGTAAAAACAGAAATTAGAACTAACAAAAAATACAACATTTCTGCAAACAATTGGAGAAACTGAAGGTATAAAACAATTATTTAAGATAGAAAAATTCCTTATGTATATGAATACAAATGTTCCACCCTTAATAATAAGTTTAGATGAAGATAGTGATAGTGACACAGAACTAAATTTACAGTAAATTAGAATTAAGTTCCCAAAAATTGATTATATTTAAAACTTTTCTGTGTTCCCATATTGTACTATATTTTACTCTTAAACTTAATCTTGTATTTTGTAGTCTATACATTCTTTATTTAAAATTAAAGGGTTGGGGAGTGGACACATGTCAATATTGGATAAAATGGTTCCTTTCGATTAAAAATCGAACTGTTTCTTCATTTTTCCAAAATCTGATAATTACTGCCAAATATCGTGGGGGATTATTTTATTGGTTCTCTCTGTTTACCTAAATGTAAAAAACATATTTTTGTACTTTATCAAGGGTATAAATTCATTCTCGTGCTATAATATTTATTGTCACATTATCTTGTACGCCATCGTCAAAATAAAAAATTTGCATAGTCCTTGAATTTTGCGCCCAAAAAGATAAAAATTTCTCAAAATCTTCAAAGTAAACCACGGCAGAATAGGGTAAGTCAAGGATGGATGTCCATACTTCTATATTTTTGCCATACAGGGTCCGGCAAACCTCTGTCGTAGTTCCATAACTCATACTATGCAAAATTTAACGATTTATTTGAAAGATATTTGTCAATGGGCTCAAACTCAAATATTCTAAAAAGTATATGCGAAAGTCGAAGGTTATAAAATTCGCCATCCGTTGATGAATAGTAATATAGGTTGTTCCATTTAAAAAATTGGAAAATGAAATTAATTTTTAACCACCCTGTACAAAATTAAAAACTAAAAATCTTTGGTATTTTGGCTTTATAGATTTGCAGTTTTTTTATTTCTAATGTTAAATTTGAGACAGTACATTTTTAAATAGGAGTATGAAAATGTAATATTTTTGAGTATTTTTTTTTCTCAGGACGGGGTAGGAAATTAATATTTTTTAGGTATGTCGATACTAGTGACTATAGAGTCAGCAAAAAACAAGCAAATGAAAATTGACAACAAAAAAACCATTTTTTATTCAAATACTCCTCTTTCCTCTACAACGCCTTTTAAATCGATGTTATTGTTTTGGTTTAAACCTAAAATATATAAATAAAATAGATAAAAATAGTTTTAAATAAAATTATTTATGTTTCAAACAACACTTAACAGTTATAACAATATCACTATTATATGTATTTTATAAAATATAAGCCTATACAGATTCAGAGAGAATTTAGAATCTCTTATGCAGAAATCTTAAAAAGTAAAAGAATTCGAATAATAATATATGGCCAGAATACCGAGGTAGGTCTCAATAATGTGTGCCCCAGTATACCCCATAGTTTTATTACTCATAAACTGTAACTCCTTATGAGCGTGATGAAAATTCCTTGGTAAGAGAAGAGGAAAGCAAGGGGAAGAAATAACGTCAGTAGTGTAGCAAAGTTCGTTCTGGATAAGTTCCCGTTTCTGCCACCAGGGGCGTTTGTGGCGCTAGTGTCGCCCACGTGGTGCGCATGCGCGCGTCATCTGTCATCTGTCACCTGGAAAAGTTACAGAAACTGCCGCTAGGTGGCGTTGGGGTGCCAAAGTTGTCAAAACTACCGCTAGAGGGCGCTAGTGGCGCCAAAGTTCCAGAAACTACCATTAGAGGGCGTCAGTGGTGCCAAAGTTCCAGAAACTGTCACTAGATGGCGTTGGTGGCGTCAAAGTTCCACAAAGTGTTAGTAGATGGCGTTGGAGAGCGGCGGCCATGTTTAGTCCAATTATGTTAAAGTTCCACAAAGTGTTAGTAGATGGCGTTGGAGAGCGGCGGCCATGTTTAGTCCAATTATGTTAAAGTTCCACAAAGTGTTAGTAGATGGCGTTGGAGAGCGGCGGCGGCGGCCATTTTTAGTCCAAGAATACTGGTCTTGAACGTGTTGGCAGTTCAGCCAAAAAAAGAAGAAGTCATCTGTCACCTGTCACTAGAAATACTGGTCTTGAACGTGTTGACAGTTCAGCCAAAA
Organism: Hermaeophaga mercurialis; assembly: GCA_951812935.1. Lineage (NCBI taxonomy): Eukaryota > Metazoa > Arthropoda > Insecta > Coleoptera > Chrysomelidae > Hermaeophaga > Hermaeophaga mercurialis. Next base: position 17,035,519 of record OX638362.1, on the reverse strand, counting down.
AAGAAGAAGTCACATGTCACCTGTCATCTGTCACCTCTCATCTGTGACCTGTCACTAGAAATACTGGTCTTGAACGTGTTGGCAGTTCAGCCAAAAAAGAAGAAGTCACCTGTCATCTGTCATCTGTCACATGTTGCCATAAGGACACAAAGCGCTTAACTTCGCTGTTATTGGTCCAATTGAATCACGGAAAAAACAGACATTATCTACCAGCGACGTAGATGTCAAATTTAAAGAAAAAACATGCGCAATGAACGTTGCCGAAAGGGCATTAGTGCTTAACTTCCTTGTTATTGGTCCAATTGAATCGCGGAAAAAACAGGTATTATCTATAAGTGACGTAGATGTCAAATTTAAAGAAAAACATGCGCAATGAACGTTGCCATAAGGGCACAAAGCGCTTAACTTCGCTGTTATTGGTCCAATTGAATCGCGGAAAAGACAGGCATTATCTATGAGTGGCGTAGATGTTAAATTTAAAGAAAAAACATGCGCAATGAGCGTGGTCATAAGGGCACAAAGCGCTTAACTTCGTTGTTATTGGTCCAATTGAATTGAGGAAAAAACAGGCATTATCTATGAGTGACGTAGATGTCAAATTTAAAGAAAAAACATGCGCAGTGAACGTTGCCATAAAGGCATTAGCGCTTAACTTCGTAATTATTGGACCGATTGAATCGAGGAAAAAACAGGCATTATCTACAAGCGACGTAGCTGTTAAATTTAAAGAAAAAACATGCGCAGTGAACGTTGCCATAAGGGCACAAAGCGCTTAACTTCACTGTTATTGGTCCAATTGAATCGCGGAAAAAACAGGTATTATCTATAAGTGGCGTAGATGCCAAATTTAAAGAAAAAACATGCGCAATGAGCGTGGCCATAAGGGCACATAGCGCTTAACTTCGTTGTTATTGGTCCAATTGAATTGAGGAAAAAACAGACATTATCTATAAGTAACGTAGATGTCAAATTTAAAGAAAAACATGCGCAATGATGGTTGCCATAAGGGCACAAAGCGCTTAACTTTGTTGTTATTGGTCCAATTGAATGGTGAAAAATACAGGTATTATCTATATGTGACGTAGATGTCCAATGTAAAGAAAAGCATGCGCAATGATGGTTGCCATAAGGGCACAAAGCGCTTAACTTCGTTGTTATTGGTCCAATTGAATGGTGAAAAAGACAGGTATTATCTATAAGTGACGTAGATGTCCAATGTAAAGAAAAGCATGCGCAATGAACGTTGCCATAAGGGCACAAAGCGCTTAACTTTGTTGTTATTGGTCCAATTGAATCGCGGAAAAAACAGACATTATCTATAAGTAACGTAGATGTCAAATTCAACTTCATCTTCTGTACTTGAAAAATGTTGATCACGCAATTGATTTTTGATTTACGGAAATGTATAAAAGTCGTTTAGACTTAGATGTAAAGAAAAGCATGCGCAATGTACGTTGCCATAAGGGCACAAAGCGCTTAACTTTGTTGTTATTGGTCCAATTGAATTGAGGAAAAAAACAGACATTATCTATAAGTAACGTAGATGTCAAATTTAAAGAAAAACATGCGCAATGAGCGTGGCCATAAGGGCACAAAGCGCTTAACTTCGTTGTTATTGGTCCAATTGAATTGAGGAAAAAACAGGCATTATCTATAAGTGACGTAGATGTCCAATGTAAAGAAAAGCATGCGCAATGAACGTTGCCATAAGGGCACAAAGCGCTTAACTTTGTTGTTATTGGTCCAATTGAATCGCGGAAAAAACAGGCATTATCTATAAGGGGGCGTAGATGTCAAATTTAAAGAAAAGCATGCGCAATGAACATTGCCATAAGGGCACAAAGCGCTTAACTTCGTTATTATTGGCCCAATTGAATCGCGGAAAAAACAGACATTATCTATAAGTGACGTAGATGTCAAATTTAAAGAAAAAACATGCGTAATGAACGTTACCATAAGGGCACAAGGCGTTTATCTTCGTTGTTATTGGTCCAATTGAATCGTGGAAAAAACAGACATTATCTATGAGTGAAGTGGATGTCAAATTTAAAGAAAAAACATGCGCAATGACCGTTGCCATAAGGGCACAAAGCGTTTATCTTCGTTAATATTGGTCCAATTGAATAGCGAAAAAAGACCAGTATGATCTAGAAGTAGCGTAGATGTTAAATTTATAGAAAAGCATGCGCAATGAACGTTGCCATAAGGGCACAAGGCGTTTATCTTCGTTGTTATTGGTCCAATTGAATCGCGGAAAAAACAGACATTATCTATGAGTGAAGTGGATGTCAAATTTAAAGAAAAAACATGCGCACAGACCGTTGCCATAAGGGCACAAAGCGCTTAACTTCCTTGTTATTGGTCCAATTGAATCGCGGAAAAACAGGCATTATCTACAAGCGACGTAGATGTCAACTTTAAAGAAAAGCATGCGCAATGAACATTGCCGAAAGGGCACAAAGCGCTTAACTTCCTTGTTATTTGTCCAATTGAATCGTGGAAAAAACAGGTATTATCTAGAAGTCACGTAGATGCTAATTTTACGAAAAAATTGCTTGATCATGATTGGATAATTATGTCACGTGATCTATATCTAGAGGGGTTATTATATAATATTTTACATTTTATTAATAAAAAAGATATAATTTTTGTCAATAGTGTTATAATATTCCTCCGAAAATTGAGCTTACTTAGGTTAAGTAAATTTCAAAATCTAAACTTCAAAGTGTTAAATAAATATTTTAATAACACACAAAATTCTATTACTCCAAATTCAGGATTTTTAAAATTCTTTTTTTGAACTAAACATTTTTTAAATACGGCCCTGCAATCTACATTTTCTGAAAAAATTTTAAATACGACCCTACAATCTACATTTTCTAAAAAATTTAAAAACATACTTTAACGGTTATACCGGATGAAGCCTCACCGATAAAAATTAGATGAGCCTGATAACGCGAAAAAATAAAACCACATTTACAGAAAACAAATTCTAGTACAAACATCTACATCCGTTCACACAGGATGTAGCTTCCTGGATAAAAATTAGATAAGACAGATAACACGAAAAAATACAACAACATTTCTACGAAACGAATTTAGTTATCTTCCCACAGATAATGTGTTGTTTTTCTCGAGGGGTTATAAAAGTCGAAGCACATCAATCGACAATCCAATCGTAAAAAATCTCTTCACCAGTGTTAGTATTCAGTGAGCTGTTTCCAGTTGAGGTTATTGTAAGTACATTTAATGTTAATTTTTTTAAAAAACTTTTTTGTAATTTTTATAACCAACAGTACAAATTTTTGATTTTTTCAGTAATTTGTACCAGTGATCTACATTTTTTTTGCTCCCGTCATCTTTAAGCTTTTAAAGTAAGTGTTTTTTCAGGGTTTTTTTTAATGCTAGTATTTCATTTTTTATTATTATTTTAGATGAGTTTTCTTGAAAAATTAAACGAATTTACCACATCTACAGATACCGAAAACAAACCCATAATTAAGCTAAAGGACCTACAACCCAACATCACAAATAAAATTTATCACGTTCAGCTCACCAAATCCAAATTTGGAGGGGAATCCATCCTAGTGGAATTGGAGGAGAACGTCACCTTTCTGCCCAAAAGGTCTACCGAAATTTACAAGAACCACATCGACGATCTAAACAAAGGGGACTTCAGTTTAATTTTTATTGGCCTGCACGAGATATCCAAGAGCTGTGCTCCAAGGACCCTTTTCAAAATAGAATAGAAAATTAGGTTAGTTCAAGCATGGATTTCGCACTCGTTTTTAACAAAATCGAAGACCTCCTTAAAACTAAACATAATATTGCATATTCAGATAAACATAAATGGTTATCACTAATTAGTACTCACCTCCGAAAATGCTCTTTAGCGGTAAAGTATAAAAAAATTTGTGAAAATATTCCTAATGTTATCAGATTCATTTATCAGTCGCCTCTACCGTGGACTTTAACGAGGAAAGTTTTTCAAAATTTTAATAAATTAAGATGTGATTACTGATTATTAGCTTGGTTTTGTTGTAAAGATTTACATGAAAATAAACGAGTGCGATTTTCAGACTGAACTATGTGCCTAATGTATTAGTTATAGTTTTTATGTATTAGTTATATACTCGTATGTTTGCTTACTGTATTGTTTGTAGTTTTTTATGTTTGCTTGGGTAATAAAAAATAAAATATAAGAAAGAAGTGTTTTATTTCAAAAAACTTGGTACATTTTTTTAATTTGAACAATGATTTAATATATCATTAATTACATCATCTTTATAGTAATACATGTACTCTTGTAGAGCATTTTTTTCTAAACAATTTGGCATAACAGCACAAATTAAAATTAAAGTATTAAATCTACTAGTGGCGTCATCGTCGTCGTCGACACAAATACTATTGAAATTAACAGCAAAATAAGCTCGTGTAGAGTCTATTAAATTACAGTAGAATGTATTAAAGTTCAAGTCTTCTAGCAACGAAATGTAGTTCTTCACCAAATTGCAATTTGCTTCAAGGATGTCGGAAACATCATACTCGTCCAGATAGAACTCGACTCCATGTTTGTTTGCAAGTAGAAACTTGGTATCGTCGTACACTAATTGAGTAACTTTACAAAAGTCTCCACACGGGAAAACTACAGGATCGTATTCGTCAGGAGGTGACGGTAGATTCTCGTGAAAAAAGTCATCATATCTCTGACGTAACAATTCAATAAAAGTAGTCCACTCAAATGTACCAAACGAAATTCTTCCGGGTCGAAGTAAAGGTGTTAGCGTTATTGCAGGAGTAAAGGTTCTGGTCGGACTTATTCCGCACAAAAGTGCATAACTTCTTAGGGGAAAGTTCGTTTCCAGTAGATGGTATCGCTCCAATTTAGCAGCATACTCGTATGAAATTAAAGCTTGGTCGATTTCCTCAACACAATCATTAAGCGTCACTGCATAAAGTGAAGGAGGTGTTGGCGACGGCGACGATGATGACGATGCCGAGTCACTTTCAAAAACAATTTCACAAGAACTATAACCACTATCTTGACTACTCATGTTGTTGTTGTTGGTTGATTTAAATTGTAGGTGCACCACACGACTGAATAAAATGTAGGTTCGTACACACTTTTGTATTTATATACCCCCACTATAAGGAAAAAGCGGTAAGTTTGAAGGTTATTCAAAAAAGGCCCCTTGAATTGCTAAATTTGTTCGTATTTTCCATAAGATTCTATACAAAATCAGTGTTTTCAATCCAACTGTTATGCTTGTTATCGAGACCCGAAACGTATTGTAATGATTAATGTTGCATTGCGTCATTAATTTTTGGAAATCTGCATTGAAAAACTCTGTACCTTGATCGGTTTGAAGTTTTTTAGGATGTCGACGTCGTCGGCTGTGTTTTAATATGTTGGAGAAAGCTTTGGTAATTTCAACTCCAGTCTTTGTCTTTAGAGGCATCGTCCACACGTACTTTGAGAAACAATCAATAACAACCATAATCATTTTGTAACCTTTATTTTGGTGTGCATAGGGTCGCATTTCGGCCAAGTCCATTTGCCATAAATCATCGAGACCCTTAATGATTGTTCTACGTCGCGGATAATTCCTACGTGCTGGAGCATGGAGTTCATTAACAACTTGAATTTTTTCTTTAGACATCTTGAAGAGCTCTAAAGCGAGTGCAAGTGTGTTGAAGTATTTAAGGAGTATTTCGCTTCAATTTTTTATATACAACCCCAGTTCAAATATGTGATGATACTGTAGCAGTATTACGAAATTGGTTTAGTTCTCTTTCCAAATTCTTTGTTAACTCGGCGGTTTCGTGGTTAGATTTAATTAAATCTCTCAAAACTTCTTCATTAGCAGTCATTTCTATTCTCAATATCTTTGTTAACTCGGCCGTTTCTTGGTGAGCTTTAACCAAATCTTTCACAATACCTTCATCAACAGTTATTTTTCGCTCGATTTCAGCAAACTGGGTGCCTATCACACTAGCAATTTCTTTGGGTATATCTATTTTTAAATTAGTTCCCATTAGTTTTTTATCTAAAACTTTCACAGTATTCGCCAATTGATTTTCAACGCTAGTTTGACCGTTTTTTATATCACCCCGTAGATGCTGTTTAGCAGTTACAATGCTGGTATCTACATATTTTTTTGTTGCAATATCCCCAGCATATACAGGAGGATCCTTAGTTACGAACGCATCAATTTCCCCAGTTTTAGTTTGTAAAGCTACAAGTGCGTTTTTATATTGGTTAAACAAATTATCGACTCTTATATTTAACTGTGAGTCAACGTATTCTTTACTGGCAGCATCAGAACTAGCTGAAGGTGGTAACACATTGCTTATCCTCACATTGCCAATATCGACGTTACCTTCAGCCGTTTGCGGAAACTTTAATAACATATTACGGAGGAGAGATTGAGGAGGCGGTCTATTTGACATCGTCGTTGACCGACGTCCGAATTTGTCGAGACTCATCTTGCAAATAACATTAAAACCATGTGTTACACTAGTATATAACGTTGGCTTCTCTCAGCTCATTGATGATTGCAACTATTTCGTTGTTGTGTGATGTATTTCCAGCGTGTTTGGAAGCTACTAGCAATTTAAGTCGTTCCACAAGTTCATTGACATCGTCCCAGTACACGTAATCGATAGGGTTCTCATTGTAGACCATTGCAAGTCCAACTCCAGATTTCGATGATATGCTGCTAGTCGATTTCGATGGCTTTCTCGGTGGAGGAGGAAACATAGGTTTAATAATATCTAGATATTTTGATCTCGATGTACCTTTTAGACGTCCAGCTGTGTTTCTGTGAGCGTTAGTTAAATTTAAAATCGTCTTGTATGCCAATTTATCATCATCGGTATAATCTTCGGGCTCATCATAAAATATCAGTTGGTAGAGACCAGGTGTCCCTTTAACATACCCCCCCTCTGTTATAATAGCTCCAGTATTCCGATCAAAATCGATATTTTTCCCTCCGAGAAGCCATTTAGAGTGAGTCGAATCGTAAACTGGACCGTAAACTAGGTCTATATTTGGACTCTTATTCCAGTAATCAAGCATATACTTATGTGATATTTCAGGATATTGCTCCAGATACTCTCTGAAGGCCTCATCCGAAATATGTTCTGGGTTTGGCTCTGAAGCGTTGGAATATACACTCTCATCATCATCATCATCACCCTCAGTCTGAGCTACATCTTCCATCGGAATAAAATCAGTGGGATGGCTTGTATATTCTGTTTTTAATGGTTCTTCTTCTTCTACTTCGGGTTCTTCTTCTTCTTCTTTCTTTATATTTTTTAAAACTTGCGCAGATTCATGGGACGTTGTAACAATTTCTTTTAGAGGTTTTATTAGGGGTTTAAATAATGTATTTAATGTGCGATCCTGCTCAGATCTACCCAACTTGAGAGCTAGATATTTTCGACGTATATCGCGTGAGAGTTGTAGAACTTTACGTTTACGAACATCCTGCTGGTTTAACATCTTGCTGCATATTAATCATACACCACATGGAATTACATTTTTATATACAAGTCGAATCCTTTGCGATACCTTCCATTGTTGAGGGCAAAATCTTTTACAACAACAATAGAACCATATTGATCACTCCAACATTCAGAACAGAGTTTTTTGAAGCGGTCAAAACTCATGTCAGGTGACACGTGCTCATCGAATACGTGTCTCAAGTTTACTTCATCCTGCTTGAAGAGTACAATTAAATTACAATTGTCTCGAATCAGTTGTTTGGGTATTTTTGAGTACGTTTGACATAGATAAGCAGAATCAATATCCTTATGACGGCCCATTGAGTAATATTCCCGAATTTTCTGCTGCCCATCGCAAGCCACATCGTCAAATATGAATACGGAATTTGATTTAGCTTCAGCGGGACTTATTATTTCCTCATTATCTTTGAACGGGAAATAGCCTACTCCTTTCGTCTTACTTAGCACCTCTTGAAGCAACTCGTATTTCGGTTGATACAAAGATTTGGAGTAAACGTAAACGTTTTTAAATTTCGCGCCATTCGGATGAAACAGTAATGACAGCATTACGTTTGTTTTACCACACCCACTCGGTCCACATATGATTGCACGAAACGAGTTTGGTAATAACTCGCCATGTTTACTTTTCTCATGCTTGGAGGTAAAGTCCAAGTTTTCAATCGGAAGCGTTTGTTTCTGTTGAATGACCTTCATTGTATGGCATTTTTAGTCAAGTCGTTGTGTATAAATATATAAAAACGTGAGGTGCGTGACGTAAAACGCGAGGTGCGTGACGTAAAACGTGAGGTGCGTGACGTAAAACGTGAGGTGCGTGACGTAAAACGTGAGGTGCGTGACGTAAAACGTGAGGCGCGTGACGTAAAACGTGAGGTGCGTGACGTAAAACGTGAGGTGCGTGACGTAAAACGTGAGGCGCGTGACGTAAAACGTGAGGTGCGTGACGTAAAACGTGAGGTGCGTGACGTAAAACGTGACGTGCGAGACGTTTACGTGTACGTATATGTATATAAATATATCACGTGATGATATGGCATCAGTTCAAATGAGTCTTTACTTAGGTAAAGGTGTCTTAAATTCGCTCATAAACAATCTGCCCTTTGAGCTCCACATTCCGACCTATCAATACTGTGGTACGGGCACAAAGCTACAAAAACGCTTAGCACGCGGTGATTCGGGCATTAATCCCTTAGACGCTGCCTGTAAGGAGCACGACATTGCATACGCTCAACACAAGTCCTTGAACGATCGACATCAGGCAGATCAAATACTCGAAAATAAAGCTTGGGCACGTGTCAAATCAAAGGACGCGACGTTGGGAGAAAGAGCAGCTGCTTTGGCGGTGACCGGTGGCATGAAGATCAAACGTAAACTTGGAATGGGGGTGGGGCAGCAGAAGAAGACGAAGAGTTCCTTTAGAAATCACGTAATCAGCAAGGTTAAAAAGGCTATGAAAAAAAGTCCTTCCACAACGCTACAGAAGGCCGCCTCGCAAGCTTTGAGAGCCGCGAAAATCGCCGTAAGGAAAGCAGGTGGTAAAAAGCAAATTCGACTACCCAGGACGATACCTTTTGAAGGAAAAAAATCTGGAGGATTTCTACCATTGATTCCCCTGTTTGCGGGCCTTTCGGCACTTGGAGCCCTCAGTGGCGGGGCGGCGGGAATAGCTAAAACCGTAATCGATGCTAAGAATGCTCAAAAGAAACTGGAAGAAGATCAGCGTCACAATAAAGCTATGGAAGTTATTGGGGCAAAAGGATCCGGCTTGTATATGAAAAAGAACGCTCGCGGAGGCTTTGGATTGTACATGAAGAAACAAAAAAACTGCCAATAAAGCTACCCAATAGATCGCTATATGATGTGGACCTTTTGCGATATGTCAAACGTTTAAAAATTCCTCATTTTAGAGGGGTTTTCATGCGCGACTCTCTACCACATCAGCAGCAGCCCTGGCAACGCGAATGTGCCATCATAAATTTGGATGACTTTAATAATCCGGGCACACATTGGGTAGCTTATAGAAAGCAAAACAATGTTGTTGAATATTTCGATTCATTTGGTGACTTGAAGCCGCCGAAAGAACTCGTCAACTATGTGGGGAAGAATGTTCGAATCTATTACAACAACGACCAATATCAAAACTATCGACAAATCAACTGCGGACACCTCTGCCTACAATTCCTATATAATGGAGCAACATCATCATCATCAGGAGTTTAATGAAATGAGAGACGTTATTAAACTCCTGATGAAGAACATTACCCACGAGGTTTGGCGAGAAATTCCCCAGAAATACCGAAAAGAACTAACACAATTTTTACCATGTCAAAATTATGATTTTCATCGATGGAGTGATGTTTGCGGTAATGAGATACCAACATGTTTATTTTGTGGAATTACTTATAAATAAATAAATAATTTTTTTGAAGCAGTTTTTTATTTAAGTACTACCTCCCCGTTGATATACATTAGTCATGTCTTTGCTTTTGACGCTAACGAGTCAAACTCACGTGTTTTCGTTCACACCTCAGCCCCCAATTGTGCTCGATTCCGAAAAGAGATATTTCCTAGCAGTACTTCGGCTTCCACTCATACAACTCGATACCCAATATTGACGGTGAGAAATTTTTCTACTACGAAAACAACGATAGTGGGAAGTTGAGAGAAGTCGCGATTCCTACCGGCTGCTACGAAATAACGGACATTGAGAAGCTAATTCAAAATTCTATTGCTCCAAATACGGGTGATACACTATTTTCGCTGAAGCCAAACAACAACACTCTCAAGTGTGAAATATACAGCAAACGTCACGCAATTACTTTTGAAAGTCGTCACTACAACAGCAGTCTTGGACAGATTTTGGGATTTTCCAACAACAGGGTACTGGCCCCCGGTGTTGTACACTCTTCAGATCTCCCCGTCAACATTATAAAAGTATCAAACATTCGCTTTGAGTCCAACATTACGGAAGGTGCCTTCTACGGAAACAGGCCTGTCCACACCATCTTTGAATTTCCGATTACAGTTGACGCAGGCTACGCAATTGTGGAAAGACCTAATAACCCAATATATCTACCTGTTACGAATACCGGGGAAATTAGCAACATCACAGTGCTGGCGGTAGACCAAAACTTTAAGCCCATAAATTTTCGAGGAGAACAAAGTGTCCTTCATCTAGAGTTAGTAGGACGATCATAAATGGGTTTGGTGATAGATTATAAGAACAACGCGGTCAGTTCAATAACACCATTCACTGCTAGACCTCCTCCGGGTCGTCAACGAGAGCTAACACCCGCAAATAAATTGTTTCTTCAATCGCTTGGATTTACGCTAAAAACAAAATATGGCAAATCAATACGTACAAGCGGGAGACTATGGTAAACGTCCCCGTACCGAAAGCATTGATCCGAGTTTTAACCTCTACCAACAACCACGTTATGATGAGTCTATTAGAAGGATGGAATATCGAACGTGCTCGCCCTTCATCAAATCCTTCAACAACAATGATGTGGTGGAATTTGTTGTCAATCAAGTGGATTCATTTTTTGCCATGAACGAGTCATTGATCGAAATCAAGGGTAAATTGGAGGTAACAGGGGGAGGAGAAGTTTCCCTAGTACCCAACTTTTGTGCCTTTCTCTTCGACTCGTGCACGTACAGCGAGAGCGCCAGAGAGATTGAAACGGTTCGTGATCCTGGAGTAGTGAGCGCTGTACGAGCTCTTCTCAACTACAGCGCATTAGATGCAAATCACATGGCTATCGCCGGTTGGAATGGCACTTCCAACCCTCCTATGGACACTTCCACAAAATCGTTTAGTTTTTTGGTACCGCTCAAGCATATTTTCAACATATTCAACGATTACCCCATGATCACTTGTGGAAGGCAAACAATTCGATTGGTTCGCGCTCGCGATGATAGTGATTGTCTTTTGATTAAAGAAAAAACTACTTCTAGTGGTACAACGGCAACAACAACCACTTCTGCAACAATTAAGATCGAAACCATTGATTTGAAAATCAAACATATATATCCCAATGATGAAATTAAAATAAAATTGATGGAGGCCATTAGAAGCGATACACCTATACTGATACCGTTCAGAAAATGGGAACTTAATGAGTTGCCTGCAGTTACGAGCGGTTCACGAAGAGAAATTTGGGCTGTTAAAACTACTAAGGCAGTTGAACGTCCAAGATTTGTTATTGTATGCTTCCAAACGAATAAACGAAACAATACTACACAAGATCCAATGGCTTTCGACAATGTCAATGTGACCAGCATTAGACTGTCAATGAATGGAGAGTATTGGCCCAACGAAAGAAACATGTTGGACTTTGTCAAAAACGACTACGCCATGGCTTACCATAACTATGCGGAATTTTACCCTAGCTATATGCACGGCTCAGCCGCCGCCGAAAAACATCCTATACTCACGTACAAGGAGTTCAAGAACAGAGCCCTATTTATCATAGATTGCTCGAAACAGGAAGAAACCATGAAGTCCTCCACTGTGGACGTGAGACTCGAACTCGAAACGGATATTGGATTTCCAGCAGGCAGCAAAGCCTACTGCATCATAATTCACGACTGTCTTATGGAGCACCGTCCACTAAGTGAAGTGGTTAAAAGTTTAAATTAAAAAAATATAATTTCTTTATTGTTAATAACTGAATTTTTGAGTTTTAATAAATGAAATGAAATGAATTTTTGAGTTTTAATGAAACACCCTGTATATTTTCTTAGTTGTTTATTGCAACATTACATGAGGATCGAAACCTTCTTTGAATACATTTATAAAGAAATTTTAGTAATAAAATACATATAGCAGATAACGTGAGGCACGATATTGTAAATGTCTTGTTAATTTCGCCATTTAATTGTCCATCCTTGTTGTCGTAGGAACTGGTGTTGGTTGTATTCGTCTTAAGGGGTAACAGCAACATAGTACTTTTTTAGGTATTCTTGTATTGTCCAAATTTAAATCGCCCATCTGCTTTATAACGTTTTCTTTGTCTTCGTACAGTTTAATATCTTTACGAAGTTGCTTGAGTCTTTCTTCAAATTTAAGGACTTTTTCCCAAATATGTTTGTCTTGACGACGCATGTCTTAAAGCACTAATCCTCTCAAAGCGTTATTAATAAATATTATATAATAACCCCCTCTAGATCACGTGACATAATTATCCAATCATGATCAAGCAATTTTTTTCATAAATTTGACATCTACGCCACTCATAGATAATGCCTGTTTTTTCCGCGATTCAATTGGACCAATAACAAGGAAGTTAAGCGCTTTGTGCCCTTATGGCAACCATCATTGCGCATGTTTTTTCTTTAAATTTGACATCTACGTCACTCATAGATAATGCCTGTTTTTTCCGCGATTCAATTGGACCAATAACAAGGAAGTTAAGCGCTTTGTGCCCTTATGGCAACGTTCATTGCGCATGTTTTTTCTTTAAATTTGACATCTACGTCACTCATAGATAATGCCTGTTTTTTCCGCGATTCAATTGGACCAATAACAAGGAAGTTAAGCGCTTTGTGCCCTTATGGCAACCATCATTGCGCATGTTTTTTCTTTAAATTTGACATCTACGCCACTCATAGATAATGCCTGTTTTTTCCGCGATTCAATTGGACCAATAACAAGGAAGTTAAGCGCTTTGTGCCCTTATGGCAACCATCATTGCGCATGTTTTTTCTTTAAATTTGACATCTACGTCACTCATAGATAATGTCTGTTTTTTCCGCGATTCAATTGGACCAATAACAGCGAAGTTAAGCGCTTTGTGCCCTTATGGCAACATGTGACAGATGACAGATGCCTTCTTCTTTTTTGGCTGAACTGCCAACACATTCAAGACCAGTATTTCTAGTGACAGGTCACAGATGAGAGGTGACAGATGAGAGGTGACAGATGACAGGTGACATGTGACTTCTTTCTTTTTTTGGCTGAACTGTCAACACGTTCGAGACCAGTATTTCTAGTGACAGGTGACAGATGACTTCTTCTTTTTTGGCTGAACTGCCAACACGTTCAAGACCAGTATTCTAGGACTAAAAATGGCCGCCGCCGCCGCTCTCCAACGCCATCTACTAACACTTTGTGGAACTTTGGCGCCACCAACGCCATCTACTAACACTTTGTGGAACTTTGACATAATTGGACTAAACATGGCCGCCTGGACTAAAAATGGCCGCTCTCGAAATTTGAATTTGCCGCGCAACAGCGACACTAGCGCCACCAGCGCCTCTGGTGGCAGTTTTTGTAAGTTATCCAGAACGAACTTTGCTACACTACTAACGTCATAATAGTAATTATTCCTCTACTATCGCGCCTGTTAAATAGAGACCAAATAACTTTCTCTATTATTTTCTCGTTTTAATGTAGTTTTCAGCGATTCTTCACTCGGTCTGTGAGTGCAAGTCTATGGTCAACCCTATACTCTCGAGCCATGATTTCACCTTAAAGAAAACTACGTGATAGTTCCGGATAATGTCCATACCACTCTCGTAACACATCAAACCATCAAGAAAAATTATAATTGCAGTAGGCAATAGTACTTTAACCTCTTCCAAAGAATTACATTTTAACCTTGAAATTAAAAGTTTGTATCAAATTTTTCAAAACTTTTATTGAGGAAATTAAATTTAAAAATTGGTATTTAAAGCAGAGCAAAAAGCAAAAATGATCGAATATTGATTCCATGCGGGTGTTAAAGTTAATAAATAGCGTTGGCAGTCTTCCAGAATTTCAGAATACATGGCCAATTATGACGAATTCGAAAATATTGAAGACGTTCAAGATGGCACTGATGAAAATCCAAAAACATCCATTTTAGTAGTAATTCAACAAAAACATTTGTTATGACACATGCCAACTTTTTCTAAAAAGACTTATCGTGTCATGCATATACAAGCTGCGATGTTTTCATGAGTTTTCGTCCAGTGGATTTTCCAAGACAACTGGAATTTTGTCAGTGGTTCCTAATCCAAACAATGAAGATATTCTTAACACAGTTTTTTCTCAGACGAGGATTGGTTTTATTTTTCTGAATATGTTAACTTAAATAATTTAAAGTGTAAAACATTTGAATTTTACAGCATACTCCAATTATGATTTTTCTCGATGACTAATTTATTAAACTTAAAGTGATTAACTTTGACGTCAGTTTCGATTAAATTCGATTTAAATGAGCTAAAAATAGGACGTGTTCTTGAACATTTCGTTTACAATTATTTATTACGTAATGTAGATATTTTCCATATTTTCTCATTTTCAGTATTTCTTAGTTGAAAAAATTAGACAGTAATTTTAATATTATGGATGATATTCATTAAATAAAAAAATAATTACTAAAATAGTTTGAATAAAGTAATATTAGATAATCTTATATTATCTAAATAATAAATTGCTGCAAACTTTACTTTGCAATACGCGTATTGCATACTTTTACCTAAAACTCATTAAATATATACTAAAAGAAGCAAAAATATTATGATTACCTAAGTTTTGTTGCAGTTGTACTTCATAGGGGGTCGCCCAAATTTTATTCCATTTTAAACCGAAATAATATGTATAAAATTGCAAAATCTATAAACAGCAACTTGAATGCTGTGGAATCAGGCAAGATGGCTTCCTCGCTAGACTTTTAGTACGAGAATGGAAAACACTTTACTGTGGCATAGAATCAAAGGTTAAAGTCATTCTGCTTTTTTACTAAGGAATGGGTGCTAAACACCGATTTTTGTTGATAAACAAATAGTTATCACTTATTAGTTCATCACTATTTTTAATTACAAATATACACGATAAAAAAATTCTTAATATAATTTAGAAGTTGCAGAATAATTTTTAATGACTTTTTTAGTGAAGAATAAGAATACTTTAATACATGGAATAAAAGTTATCTATGGTTCTAATGTATGAGTTTACACTTAAACCAAGCAAGAGGCCAAAAAGGCTCCTTTTCCAAATGTATGTCTTATTTTATAGTTGTTAAATCTATAAATGAAAATATTAAGGTTGTAGGTTCATAATGTAACAATTGTGTGGGATAAAACACCCACAGGAAAAACCTACCTAAAAATATAAACTAACGTGAATAACAGTGACGCTACTTCGCTTACGTCGTATTTTGGTACTTTATCATTATATTCTTGTTAGTTTCTTCCAATTTATATTCTTTTCGGGATTTGTTGAAGATTCCAGCGTTTTGAAGAGTATTTTTTTATAAAAATTTTTTATAGAAAGCTGAATAATATCAAAATGACTATATGCTTACAAATTTGTTGTATAAAAATGGTTTAATGTATTAAATTTTGACAAGAATGTGAAACCCAAGAGAAAAAAATTTATTGATAACTACTTTTTTATAACAAACCAAAAAACATATTCACACAATACAAAATTATAAGTAGCATTCCATCTTAATTCCATGTTTCTCTTCTTTTCAATTTTATATTTATTCCATTTGCAGATTTAAGTACAGTCTCAGACACCAGTATCAAATCCTGACCAGACGGTTGCAATTCATAATTTCTTAAAATTGTTGATAATATAGTCTTCATTTCTAACATGGCGTACTTTTGACCTTAAAAAATATAGAATTGTTAGTTCTGTGTAACTTCTGTCATATAAATGCTAGACGTAGATTGACACAAAAAAATAGTACTGAGTATCTCTAATTTAAATGGTCTGCTAATGAATGAAATAAAAGTAAGTTTAGAAAAATGTAAGTAAAATACTCCTTGTTGGTCCAACAAGTTGAGAATCATAATTCATAATTAATAAAAATCAACTTACCTATACAATTTCTGGGTCCGGCGCTAAAAGGGAGGTAAATGTATTGGGAATAATTCTTACTCTCTTCAAATCGACTGGGATTAAATTTATCAGGTTCTGCAAAATATTTTGGGTTTCTGTTGGCACAATATATTAAAACCAATATGCCGGTACCCTCGGGAATAATGTGACCATTTTGATATTCAACATCTCTTTTAGTTCGTCGAGCAATATGCGGCACTGGTGGATACATTCTCAAAGATTCTTTAATGACCATTTCAAGGTATTTCATTTCCTGCAAATCTCTATGGGTGGCAGGTCTGTGACGATCGTCTCCGAAAATATTCTTCTGTTCTTCCACTGCGTAATTCTGAAATATTTTTATATTACATTCATTATTGTGTATTTTTCAACTTACTTGTGCATCCGGGTTTGTCGATAGAAAAAAAAGTGTAAAACTGACGGAAGATCCTGTAGTATCATGACCCTAAAATAAAAATAAACATTTATTTTCAATTTGTAAAAGTTTAAAACGTATGTACATTAAAAATGTATACTAATATTAGAAATGAATTTTGATGCAATGAGAAACTAATAATTCACTTACTGCAAACATAAAAGTATCAACCTGCTGCCTAATTTGCTCGTCGGTAAGTTTGTGCCCATCGATAGTTGCTTCCAGTAACAAGTCCAAAAATACTTTTTTCTTCTTTACACCTACATCATCTTCCGTATTTAGTTTTTCCTTTTTATTTTTTAATTCTTGTTTTCTTTCATTAATCACTTTTAGAGTATGTGAATGCAGACTATTTACAAGTTTTTTATCAAGATAGTAGTCTCTGGTTAAGGGGTACAAGATATCAGATCTTTTTATAGGGGAACAAGTGCGAACCATTAAAAGGCGACATTTTTCATTTACTGCATGGACATACTCTGATTTTGGGTTTCGTTGAGCGTTTATTGAAACACCCATTGTGGTTTCTACAAAAATTATTTAGTTAAAAATTTTTAAACATTCTATTTCCAAGATTAAAAATATGAACGACACTTGTAAACAACTAGAATGTCATCACTTAGAAAGTTATTTCTTGTTAATTTTTGACTTTTAAAAATAAAATATGTTTTTACCACAAATAATATCCAATGTGCACATAGCAATATGTGGGGCAACATCAAAGCTCTCTCCAACTTGTTTCTCCAATAATTCTACTAAAATATTTGCATTAATATTGAAAGTGTCTATAAAGTTTTCTAAAATTGAAAAATGGAATGATGGCGTGAGCATTTTTCTGGATTTCTTCCATATATGACCTAAAAAAATGGTATTCATTATTTTACTAAATATTTAAATTCTATATTATGATTATAGTTTTTTTACCGTAACATTAATAAAAAATAGCGAATAAATCAATAATACAATTTATTATAATTACCATCTGCTATAAGGAGTCCTTCGCCTAGCCAATTTTGTAAATATTGGTATTCCTCTGACTTATCCAGAATGTCCAGTTTGCTCAAAAGGAATTCCAAAAATTCTGGATTAGATGCTAGTATTCCTTTTTTTCCAACTACTTCTATTGTATAAAGCCCGTCATATTTATCACAAAATCGAGAAACGACCTTAAGAATATCTAAAAAATATTAAGAAAAAAATCCAAAAAAATGTATTTGTAAAATCTTTTAAAATAATTTCTGGAAATATGTATGTAAATTTATATAATATGTATTTTTAGCTGTATTGCAAATAGCACCTGTAAATAAATCTATTAAAAAAGTAATTTGTTAATTTAATAAATGAAAATCCATTTATCAATAAATCAAAAATAAAGTGTAAATTATAAAAATGGAACGAAATAATTTTGTAATTTAAAATTTTGAAAAAAAGAATTAGAAAAAAAAACAAAAACAAAAAATATAAAAAAGAACATTGATAACAAAATTAAATATTTATATAAATATAATAAATTACATTAAAATTTAAAATACTAACATATTTATTCTCTAATTGCGAATTTTTACCAAAATTCATAAATACGTTTGGTAAATTGGCTGTGCCAGGGCCATAAATATAACTAAAAAAATTAATTCACTTTTTGCTTTATATAAATTTAAAACGGTATTTTAAATGTTAAACATAATTATGCTTTTTTTAGTTTTTGTATTAATATAAAAGCATTTATTAATAGAAAACAACTGTTAATTATTTAATGTTATATATACATTTCGGTTCCACTTCCTATAAATATCAAATGAAAAATAATATATTAATTTGAATTTAATCATCAAAATTGAAAACGTGCTTCGGGCCCAAATGTCTTTTTAATAAATACGTTTCCATTTACTAAAATACATATTTTCATATTAATAAAATAAAAATTATTAAAGCAATGAAACAGAAAATTAATAAAGCAATTCTCTCTTATTTTGTAATTTATTTAAAAGTATTAGACCGAACTTTAAAATATAAAGACATATTTCGGGGTGATTGTTACCCTCGCTTGGAGGTGTAAGCAGTGAAGTCGAAAATACCGGAAAAAAGTGTCCCCCTTTGATCAAAAATCGACGGGTCCCTGTGTTTTTCTAAAATATTGACGCAGTTCCTGATAATGGCACTGTTTCGTTTTCGTTTGGCCACTCTGTATATTACTCACTTGTTAGGTCTGAGAATTCAAGAATATTTCCCAAAATAGGAACTCCTGGAACTTCGGGCAACCACTTCATTTTATTTCTTGTTCTTTGTCTTTTTAGCCACCAATACGATATCACAGCAACAATCAAACAAATGAAAATTGACAACAAAAAATCCATTTTTTATAAAAATACTCCCCTTTCCTCTATAACGTCTTTTAAATCGATGTTATTGTTTTATTTTAAACCTAAAATATGTAAATAAAATAGATAAAAATAATTTTAAATAAAATTATTTATGTTTAAAACCACACTTAACATTTATAACAATATCACTATTATATGTATTTTATAATATATAAGCCTATACAGATTCAGTAAGAATTTAGAATCTCCTATGCAGAAATCTTAAAAAGTAAAAGAATTCGAATAATAATATATGGCCAGAATACCGAGATAGGTCTCAATAATGTGTGCCTCAGTAAACCCCATAGTTTAATTACTCATTACTGATTTCACCTTAAAGAAAACTACGTGATAGTTCCGGATAATGTTCCATACCACACTCGTAGCACATCGAGAGAATTTCTACAAGTATCAAACCATCAAGAAAAATGATAATTGCAGTAAGCAATAGTATTTTAACCTCTTCCAAAGAATTACATTTTAAGCTTGAAACTGAACGTTTATATTAAATTTTTCAAAACTTTTATTGAGGAAATTAAATTTAAAAATTGGCAATTAAAGCAGAGCAAAATGCAAAAATGATCGAATGTTGATTCCATGCGGGTGTTAAAGTTAATAAACAGCGATTGGCAGTATTCCAGAATTTCAGAATACATGGCCGATTATGACGAATTCGAAAATATTGAAGCCGTTCAAGATGGCACTGATGAAAATCCAAAAACATCCATTTTAGTAGTAATTCAACAAAAACATTTGTTATGACACAGACCAACTTTTTCTAAAAAGACTTATCATGTCATGCATATACAAGCTGCGATGTTTTCATGAGTTTTCGTCCAGTGGATTTTCCAAGACAACTAGAATTTTGTCAGTGGTTCCTAATCCAAACAATGAAGATATTCTTAATATAGTTTTTTCTCAGACGAGGCTTGGTTTTATTTTTCTGAATATGTTAACTTAAAGTGGTTGTCATCTAAAAATCATCATTTTTTGAAGAATCATTGCATTCCCACAAAATTAGTGTTTGAGATGGAATATATCGAAGAAGATTAGTAGGTCCATTTTTTTAAAGCATGCAAAGAATTACAATGAGATACTCGAACCATTAACAGATCAACTGAATGATAAGGAATTCCAAAGAAGAGATTTTCAAGAAGATGGTACCACACCACAAACGACCAGCAAAATACTTTAATATCTTGGACAGTTTTATGATGAAAGAATACTAAGCACGAACACTAAAGTCCCATAGTCAATTAGATGTGAGGATTTAAACATATACGATTTTTACATACATCAAAAATTTTATTTATTCAACGTCAATTCATAATCTGGATGAACAGAAAATCTTGAAGAGGTCAACAACTCAAATTCACTACAAGTATTGCATACATTTTTTCCTGGATCGCGGAGAAGACTTGGTTTGTGTTTAGACGTAAATAGACATAATTTTCAACAAATACTGTAGTCTTATGTAAATGTATTTATAATGAATTCAATATTAAATGCATTATATGTTTCCTTTTTTTTTGTAGTATCATTTCAAGGTTATAAACTTTATTTACAATGAAAATGTCAGGAAACAAAAGTCATTGTGAGGAAGTGGATAAAGTACGAGTACTAACCCAAAACATTTAAATTTTACTGCCTACTCCAATTATGATTTTTCTCGATGATTAAATTCGATTTAAATGAGGTAAAAATAGGACGTGCTCTAAACATTCGTTTTCAATTATTTATTAGGTAATGTAGATTTTACATCTCTTCTCATTTTCAGTATTTCTTAGTTAAAAAATTTAGGCAGTAATTTTAACATTATGGATGATCTTCATTAAATAAAATAATAATTACTAAAATAGTTTGATAAACAAATATTAGATAATCTTATATTATCTAAATAATAAATCGCGGCAAAATTTACTCTACAATAGATTTATAGCAAGCATACTTTTACCTAAAACTCATTAAAAAAATACTAAAAGAAAGAAAAATATTATAATTACCTGAGTTTTGTAGTTCACAGGGGCCCGCCCAAATGTTAACTTAAAACGATATAATTTGTCCAAAAATACGAAATCTATAAACCGAAACTTGAATGCTATAAAATCAGGCAAGATGTAGAATATTACCAAACGTATTGACTAATGTGCATATTAGTGCATTTTAAATCATTTTGCTCGCTAGATTTTGCGTACGAAAATGGAAAACACTGTAGTTTATCAGTGAATCAAAGGTTAAAGTCATTCTGCTTTTTTACTAATGACTGGGTGAAAAACACAGATTTTTGTTGTATCTCCCAGCGATTACAAAAGTTTTCACTCTAATGATAAACAGAATAGTTTACTCATCAGTTCATCACTAAAAGGTTCAACAATAATCGGTCTATTAAGTTCAAATAATATTTTAGAAAATTATAGACAGTTTTGTCAGGTTATTTTTAAGGAATTTGAAAACCTGAGACAAGTTATATATATTTTCATCATGACCAAGGAATTAGTCAAGAATATAACGTTCTATAGCGATGAATTAAAAATCTAATAACCATATAATAAAATGAAAATACCCATAGATTTTAAAATGTAGGGGAGAGTTCCCTTGGAAAACCCTCTTTTTAATTTTGTTTTTTATTTGGTCTTATATTTGAATAGAGATGACTAAATCCTGTTAGAATTTGAATGACATATTTGTGAACATGTATTTACAAAATAGACACAAAGAAAGAAGAAATCTGATTAAAATATTTTTTTATTTTGTACAACGTCCGATTAGTTATAAAAATTAGTATAAAAATTGATACCAAAAAAACCATTTCATATAAAAATATTTCAATTTTCCTCTACAACGCCTTTTAAGAGGATGTTTTTGTGTTACATTAAACAGAAAATTTGTAAGTAAATATAGATAAAATTTTGAATAAAATTATTTATATGTGGTATTTATATTGGAAACCACAATTAACAATTATATCCATATCAACTGTATTACATATATTCTTATAATATTCAGGCTTATATCATAACATGGCAGGATACGGGAGGCGATAAGAGATTTAAAGATTGGGTAATTGAGACCAAAAAACATTACTGCACCTTAAAAATTTCAAAATATGAATAATTCCTATATACGAGTATATAGCCTAAGAACGTAATGTTTTTCAGGTTAATTTTTTTTTAACCAAAGTATCAAAAAGTATTGAATATAAATGTTTATGACCATTTAACAATTTGACAACAATATCACTATGGGGTATATTTAGTATGGATATCTATTAATGAATAAAAATAATTCTAAATGTTATTTTGAAAAATTATTAATATTCTTAGACAGGTTACTATTAAAGTTTCGTATTGCTTTTTTTAAATGTTTTATTGGAGATATCACGGAGATATCTACAGGGTAAGGCACCGTAGACGCGAATGTCCAGAATGGTGCATTTGTGAAAATTTTGTAACAGTATTTTTTTATGTATATTCATAAAGCCTTAATTTAAAATTAGTCCTACTTATAAAGATGGTCTCAAAAAAAAGATATGTATCAAAGTTATGTTTACGTTTAATACGTTTAATAACGGATATACAGCCACCTGAAAATCACATTTTTTTTAAATTAAATATATGTAGCAGCCAAGATTACTGAAGTTGGAAAATAACAAAAAAATGACAAAGAAATATAAAAAAGAAATCCTGGATATTCGCAAATAAAAGATGTTGTTGAATCCCCCAAAAATAAAAAGATAACATGTGTGATACATCAGTCAAGATGCTCTTAGTAAACTTAATTTATAAAAATAAAATTGATTTCAAATTAAGTATATCGTATTTTATCTTAGTTATGACTTTCTTATTGGGGCTGTAGATTAATGTAATAGGTACCTACTTTTAACAAAAATATATTCAATTATACATATCATTCAAATAAAAAATAATAAATAAAAATTCCCTTCAAATTGGTGATACATACGAGAATGTATCAGAAAATAACGAAACTGGTGCTATAGTACAACAATGAAACATTTATTTAAAAAACTTCAACAACTATCCTTCAAAGTACTCTCCATTTTGTTCAATACACTTATCCCATCGCTTTATCCACTTGTCATAAACTTTTGAGAAACCATTTTTGATAGTCTGTTTAGTATACCTATCACAGCGTTGTTGAGTCCTAAATCCGACTCAAATCTTCGACCTTTCAATTATTTTTTGACTTCAGGAAACAAATGAAAGTCACACGGAGCAAGATCGGGAGAGTAGGGGGTAAAACTATAATTTCTACCTCTAATTCTTCAATTGTTCGTTAACAAATCGCTGATCTGTGAGCCGGATCATTGTCGTGATGCAGCGTCCAACCAAAGACTTGATAACGCGGTCGTTTTTTCTTTAATTTTGCCGTTAAGGGTCCTCGAAGTACAATAGAATAGTACTGCCTAGTTACTATATTTCCTCTAGGTACAATGTGATCGTAAATAACGTCACATTTATAAAAAAAAATTAAGTGCATCACTTTACCAGCGTTTTTAACAGTTTTGGTCTTCTGCGGTCTTGGGCTGCCTTTATGCTTCAATTGCATACTTTGAGACTTCAATTCAGAATAGTAATGATAAAACCAACTTTCATCACAGGTAACCACATTATTTAAAAACTGGGGATTACATTGCAGTTGCCTTTTCCACTGCTGACAAATTGTCACTCGATTCACTTTTTGTTCATCGGTCATCACCTTTGGAATCCATCTTGCTGCGACTTTCCGGTACCCTAAATCTTCATGAATAATTTTTTGAGTGGAACCGTAAGACAAATTAACAATGTCAGACATTCGTTATTTTTTTGTGTCATAAAATTCTACCTCTGAAGAAGTTACAGCACCAGTCTCGTTATTTTCTAATATATCCTCGTACATTGACAAGAGTTGTATGCGTAATTAAAATTAGGCGAGCGTTTTTAAAACTTCTCGGAAAAAGTTAATTTTGCGTTGACTTATCGAAGCACAAAAGCCCACTTTCCATAGTAATAGTAGAAAAAATCTATTAACACAATAAAAAATCAAAAGTAGCATTCACTCTTAATTCCATGGTTCTCTTCTTTTCAATTTTATATTTATTCCATTTGCAGATTTAAGTACAGTCTCAGCAGTCAGTATCAGATCTTGACCAGATGGTTGCAATTCATAATTTCTCAAAATTGTTGACAATACAGTCTTCATTTCCAACATGGCATATTTTTGACCTTAAAATGTACAGATTATTGAGCTCTGAGTAATTTTTATAAGTAACTTCTGTCAGATAAATGGTAGACTTGTTAGACAAATTCATAAAAATTGATATCTCTATTTTACATGGCCTGTTGAAGACCTTTCAAAACAAATGATAAGTTTAGACAAGTCAAAATATTCTTGTTGCTTTCATAAAAGTTGGGAATCGAAATTAATAAAAATTAACTTACCTATACAATTTCTGGGTCCGGCGCTAAAAGGAAGGTAAGCGTATTGGGAATAATTCTTACTCTCTTCAAATCGACTAGGATCAAATTTATCCGGTTCTGCAAAATATTTAGGATTTCTGTTGGCATAATATATTAAAACCAATATACCAGTATCTTTAGGAATAACGTGACCATGTTTATATTCAACATCTCTTTTAGTGCGCCGACCAGTATATGGCACAGGTAGATACATTCTCAACGATTCTTTGATAACCATTTCAAGGTATTTCATTTCCTGCAAATCTCTATGGGTGGCAGGCCTGCGACGATCATTTCCGAAAATATTCTTTTGTTCTTCCACTGCTTTTTTCTGAAATATTTCTTATATTTCATTCTTTAAAAACAAAAGAAATATATTTGGAGAATAATATTATTTGTTAAAAATAAAAGTACTAAATAAAGTATAAATATTGTGTAATTTTCAACATACTTGTTCATCCAGGTTTGTCGACAGGCAAAAAAGTGTAAAACTGATGGATGATCCTGTAGTATCATGACCCTAAAATATTAAAAAAATACAATTTATTTCCAATTTGTAAAAGTTAAAAAATATTAAAATTGTGTATTACAAATTATTTGTGATACCATAAGAGTAATTTTTCCCCAATAATTTTTATTTATCATTTTCTTAAGTTTTTCAGGCAGGTACTATCCAATTTCTACTGTAATTAAAAAATAATTCTTGTATACTGTTATGAGTTTACTTACTGCGAACATAAATGTATCAACCTGCTGCCTAATTTGCTCGTCGGTAAGTTTTTGTCCATCGATAGTCGCTTCCAGTAACAAGTCCAAAAATACTTTCTTCTTCTTTATACCTACATCATCTTCAGTATTTTCTCTTTCTTTTTTCTTCCCTAATTCTTGTTTTCTTTGATTAATCACTTTTAAAGTATGCGAATGTAAAATATTTACAAGTTTTTTATCAAGATAATAGTCTCTGGTTAAGGGGTACAAGAAGTCAAATCTTTTTATAGGGGAGTATGTGCGAACTATCAAAAGGCGACATTTTTCGTTTACTGCATGGACGTAGTCTGATTTTGGATTTCTCTGAGCATTTATTGAAACACCCATAGTAGTTTCTACAAAAATTATTCAATTAAAAAGGGATTTCAAAGGGTTCTTTTCTTAAAATTAAAACATATGTAATATATAGTTAAAAATTACAGAACATAAATTTGTTCAATTTCTTGAGTTTCTTCTATTTCATTTATTATTATGAAAGGAGATTCATTTAAACAATTACGCTTGCACTGTAAATACGCTGCATTGTAATATAAAACACTTTTTCAATATCCTCAGCCAGTTTCACAATCTTTTTTAAAGTTTCGAAACAATATTTTCAATAAATATCTGGAGCTGGGGATTATTTCATTATTATTGTTTCTAGTTTTTTAAACAGGCTCCTCCATCCCCAATTTTCAATAGAAATGTGATTCCCTAATCATATTTGCTCTTGCCTGTTTTGAAACACTCAAATGCTTCATTAGATACAGATACTAAAGATTGCAATTGATCATTGTGGCTGTTCCTTTCAGAAGAGAATTTAATTACCATGTATTTAAATCTTTGATTTTTCGGGAATACTGTATAAAACAAAATGCATTTTAAACTATCTTCAAAAATATTGTTAGGACTTTAACATTTATAAACAATTCAGCAGCGTCATGTAAGTTTCTGCCTTTTTCAAAATGTGTAACAAACTTGTTTTTACTTTTATATGAAAATGCACTTAGATGAAATTAATAATCCAATAATTACAATTAAAACTATTGGACATCAATGATACTAATGTCCTGTCGTAATTATATATATATATAATAATAATAATATGTTATGCCTCGGCTTTTGAAAATAAATTTCATGATGTCTGATAAAACTTTTTTTTATTTTCCAAATTATAATATTTACTATTTATTTAACATTACGGCCGCGAAAGTTATGGGACAAGGACGCCAACGAATGTTAAATATACATTTTTAGTACAGTCAATAAAATTAATAAACATTAGGGTTAGTAAAATAAAAAAAGATCGGGAGTCAAGTGTGGGTTCGCGGATGATCGAGAGGTTGATAGTGCCTATCCCTGATATTAAGTGTATTAGTTATTTAATGTGTAATTTGTCCTTATACTTAAGTTGTTTTTATTAGATAAATAAATTGTCATTGTTTTTACTCAACCTCTTTAATTTCCATTAACCAAGTTACGTAATGGTTAAAAACCCCCTTAAAAATTATAATTAGATATTTTCATATCTTCATTTATTCAAAAAAAACCCAATGCGTAACAATATCATCATCTACAAATATCATTGCTTGTGAGTTTTTAATGAAATTCTTACCACAAATAATATCCAATGTACACATAGCAATATGTGGGGCAACATTAAAGATATCTCCAACTTGTTTCTCAAATAATTCTACTAAAATATTTGCATTGATATTGAAAGTTTCTATAAAATTTTCTAAAATAGAAAAATGGAATGATGGTGTAAGCATTTTTCTAGTTTTCTTCCATATATGAGCTAAAAAATGGTATCATTTAA
Organism: Hermaeophaga mercurialis; assembly: GCA_951812935.1. NCBI lineage: Eukaryota > Metazoa > Arthropoda > Insecta > Coleoptera > Chrysomelidae > Hermaeophaga > Hermaeophaga mercurialis. Next base: position 17,008,368 of record OX638362.1, on the reverse strand, counting down.
ATAAGTATTTAAATTCTATGGTATTAATTATTTTAGTAAATATTTATTTATCTCTATTATGATGTTCGTTTTTACCATACCATTAATAAGAAATAATGAATAAGTCAACAATACAATTTATTATTATTACCATCTGCTAGGAGGAGTCCTTCGCCTAACCAATTTTGTAAATATTGGTATTCCTTTGACTTATCCAGAATGTCCAGTTTACTCAAAAGGAATTCCAAAAATTCTGGATTCGAGTTTTTTTCCCTAACTATTTCCAATGTACAAAGCCCATCATATTTATCACAAAATCGGGAAAGGACCTTAAGAATCTCTAAAAAGTAAAACTAATTTTAATCTATGAAAAAATATAAGAAAAATATATTTGTAATATGTATTTTTATATTTATTTTAAATAGATTCTAAAATGATAATAATAACAAAAAATAAATTACCTAATTCTTGTTTTAGTTCATGTGAATTTAAATAATTAAAATTGAAAACATAATTATATAACACTCATATTTTGTTTCAATGTAAACGAATTTATTAAAAAAAAAGTACATTGTCAATTATCTACCTCATACATTTTTAATATTATTTAAATATTTCGGTTTCACTTTACAGAAATGTCAAATTAAAAATAATATATTACTTTGACTTTAATCGTTAAAAAATAAAACATACTTAAGGCCAGATTTCTATCAGTCACTTCTTTTTTTAACATAAATTTGCTAAAAGAACCAATTAGATCGGTTTAGTTTAATTGTGTAGTAATAAAATAAAAAATATTAATGCAATGAAACAAAAAAATAAATAAAATAAGTTTAGTACGAAAAAAAGAGTAAATTTTCATTACTTATAAAGAAACCGGGTTACAAATCGGACGCTTTTTCGTTATAAAAATAGTCACATTTCGTGAAAGACTCAGTGTAAGGAAGCAGAACCTTATATTGAGGGAATCCCTAGGAATAAACTTTATCGAAATCCATTTAAAATAAGGAAGCTGCAGTGAACTTCCGGTATAACCAAATAATCAGGCTGTATATTTACTCATTTGTTGAGTCTGCGAGTTCAAGGGCATTCCCTAAAATAGTAACTTTTGGAACTTCGGGCAACCACTTGAATTTATTTCTTGCTCTTTCTCTTTTTAGCCACCAATACGAAATCAGAGCAACAAACACACAAATAAAAATTGACATAAAAAAACCCATTTTTTATAAAAATATTTCTTTTCTCTGCCTCTTCTTTTGAGGGAACGATTTTTGAGTTACATTGAACCTGAAATTTATCAGTAAGTTTAGATGAAAATAATTCAGAATAAAATTATTATAATTTGTATATACATATGTAAGTACTAACACGGCGAAATTGAAAGCGATAACAGATAAAAATTATCAGGTCAAAGTCATATTAATACATGTTGATATCAAAGAGATTTGACGAGAATAACAGATTTGCCCAGACCTATGCCGGACTCTTGTTGATTTTGAAATCATTTAGTGTTTTCGTGAAAACTTAAAACTGGTGAAAACAGTTTGAATTTCACATGATTATCCAGATTTTAAAAGTGTAAAGAGAATTTATGAGTTTTGTTAAAAAATATAACAATATAATTAATATTTGTTACTAAAAACGTGAGATAATGAGTTTATTGGGTTTAAAGAGAAATAAAAGAGAACAGTTGAAATTGTGCTAAACACTTTTTCTCTTACCAAATTCTTTAGTATTATGACTTTTTACTATAATATGAGTATACAGAGTTTCGTTCATGCTCTACTTGCTGAGGAAAGAAAGGAAGAAAGAATATAATGCACTAATTTAAGAGTAAATTTCTGGTCGTGGAGAAAATATAGTCTGTTACTCGTATCAAATTTTTTCATTCTCACCTTGTTACCTGAATATACTGTTATAAGACATTTTTATTCTGCATACGTTCTTATGCCAAAAGTAAGATTTGATAAGAATTTACTAGCTTCAGAGAACAAATTTTCATATATATTTTAAATTGAATAGGGTTGACACGTTCACTTTGGAACAATTGTAACATTATGGAACATGATATTGTTGAAAATGTTAAAAAAGTTAGTTGATAATCACTTCTCATAAGTGACAGCAAAAGGCAAAATGTTATAATATATCTGGACCATAATTTTGTAGTGGTCGAATTTGGTATTACCTTGTACATACCTCAAGATTTCTCATTACATTTTTTAATTCTGCTCACTTAGTCGACATCTAAACTTAATTAATACCATCTAAATCTTATCATTTCTGTTGCGAATACAAATCTCAAAACTAATGAAATCACTTCATCTATAGATTTATGAAATTTGTCAATACTCAAAAACATTCATGAATTTTTCTAAGAATGATCAGTTCAATTCTCCTCAATGGCTTGGAATTCCTGCTGCAAATACGTATATCATTGTTCGTCAAAACTTATAATTTTTTCGTGAGTTTTGTAATGACATTTTCGGTAGAATGGTTAGTTGAAATAAAATATATTAATATCCTTTAACATTTCAAAATATGAAAAAATTCTACATATATATTATTGTGATGAATATATTTTTAATAAATATTTATATACTTTCTTTAGAATTTTTGTTTTTAGTTTACAAAATCTTATCTGTATCCCTGTCATGGTATGTTTAACCTTTTCTTCTACTTCTTGTGGATTCTCTATATTTACTTCTGTTTTCTTCTACCTTTTTCCCAATATCATTTTCAAATTTCTTAGAATTATCTTCTACCTTTCTTATTTTAACATTTTGCTCTTCCAGCTTTTCATCAACATCTCCACTTATCAATTCTATATAACTTTCTTTAATCCTGTTATTCATATTTTTTTTATTTTCCTCGAATTTATTGTTCATTACTTCAAATTTTTCCTAATTTCTTTAGAAATGCTTTTCTGTTCTTCAATTCTTCTAAATTCTTTCCCTCTTCTTCAAAATTCTCGTCTATTCTCTACATCATTTTAAATAATAATTCTTCCATTCTATTATTTCCTTCTTTAAAGGCTGCTTTTTCTTTAATTGAACCTTCCTGTTCTTCTCTTGTATCATCAGTGGCGTACTCATTTTTTTGATAAAAAATCCCTAATAAGATTTCTGGATTTTTAACTTTGAAGAATATTGTGGTGTGCCTTAAAAATAGGAATAAGTCTTTGACATTTTGTCTCCAAATAAAGTTTTTGATGCACAACATGTAAAAAAAAGTGTTAAAATTCAAAGACTATGGTGGTGTTTCAAATTTAGATGGGTCACACTGTATATCTTCCAGCGTATCCCATTTATTATATTTCTTAGTTAAAGAATTTAATAGTTATTATAATATTGTGAATGATCATATTCCATTTTACTTTATTGAGTTAACTTATGGCGTTTTTTTATTACTGAAGACATTAAATAAGAACTAACTACGAAAATGGTTTACATCCCCGTTAAATTAGCTAAAAATGTGTATATACTCGTACTTTAGAATTGATATACAAATATGTTTTTAAAGTTTATTTAAATCTAAATTAAAGTCAAAGTGTGAAGATTACCTGAAATATGAATTTTCTTGCAGTTGTACTTCAGATGCTGTTTCTCAAATTCAAATTCACTTTGTATACCAAATTAAAAAGAAACTTGAATGGTTGTTATTGAATCAGACAAGATGCAGGTATTATGAAACGTCTGCGCTTTCACTTGTAACCAAACAGAATGAGCTAACTGACTAGACTAAAGTGAAAATGAGCGTACTTTAGTTTCATCTCCTGCCAGATAATAGCAAATATTTTACGGCTGAAGGTCAAAGCCATTATATTTTTTTACCAGAAACGAGGAAACACTGGCGACTGGTTTTTGAATCAAAACAAGGAAATATTTCAATTTTTTTCATAGTCTAATCAAGTGATTCCCAATGTGCGACCCACGTCCCATGGGAAGGAGTTCGAGTTTTGAGGAGGGCAATTAATTGTTTCAACCTTTACTTTGTGGAAATTATCCATAATACATTAATGTAGGTTCATTTTTATTAAATGTAAAACCTAAAATGAATACATTTTTAAAATCTGATATTTGAAAACTAAATTTTCCGGATTGTATCTTGGCCAAACCCTTAGAAATTTTATCATAAGGCATTGTGAACACGAACTTACAGAATAAAACAACTGGTTAAGTCAAATTACGTAAAACAACCCATTGACACTAAACAACACAATTAAAACAACAGTGGAGGTACTTCATATAAGAGACAAGAAAGAAGAACTTGATTGTTTTGAAGAATATGAAATAAAGAAATACCTAAAATGTTCTCAGTATATAGTATTGAATAAACAAATAAACCTGCGAAGTTCAATTATCTTAGATTACCTTTTGGACTAAATACCTATATAATAATAACAAAAAAATCTTGTCTTTAAAAATGTTACAGTGTCGTGATGAAACCTTTGTCAGACAAATAATTTAAAAAGCCTTGTAATATAGTGGAAATTCAGATCATTATCCAAATTTTGAATTGTAATATAGAGTGTGCATCTACAAAGTATTATATTTTAACAGTCTATAAGTCGGCAACAGAAAGAGATATCAACAAGCGAACTTAGTTTTCCTTAAAATTTTTTTGCCAGATTTTGCCGGTTTTAAAAAATCTATGACCGAAATTGTATTAAAAATGTGATTTGCTTCAAACTAAAATTTTAGTTTAGTAAAAGTTTTTTATAAATAGATCTCCTTCTATCTCTTGAATCTATTGAAAGACCTAATCCATCCCCTTTAAGAAAATATATACATTCTTATCACTTTTCAAGATTTGATAGAGATATTGATATTTTTACGAAACCATCTCATAACAAAAATCACATTTTAAAGAATTACAACTATAAAACTAAAAGAACTAACACTAAGCAATCTTCATAAATTTAATATGGTTTAGATGAAACTAATGAAGTGAGCTTATTAAAAAAACAAGATATTTGTTTAACAAAAAACAATAAATACGTAATAACTAACTAATGTTGAGATAAAGAGGAAAATTCAAAAACATAAATCTAATCTAATCAGTTTAATAAAAAAGAAAACAAACAAAAGCAAAATAGAAGTGGTAGTAGTTTTGTGTTTTTGAAATCTATGTATCACTGATTTTAAGCTCTATACTTAACCATATTTTAAGGGGGAAAATGTATACTGGGATTCCTAATTCCAGGAGGTACCGGCTGGTGTACAGGTGAGTAATCCAAATATATATTTATCAAGAATAATAGATTCCAAATAAATAAATAAAACAAATGTTTATTCAAGTCTATGAAACAACAAAACCTGTGTACATTAGTATCTTCCTTGGAGTCCTTTCAGGTTTATCCCGAATTAATAGAGTTGCACAATGCTCGTTTACAATAGTACATATATTCCAAGGAAAAAAACTGATAGTGGAAAAATTATCACAAATGGCGATGTACTGGTCGGATTCATACCACAGGAGATAAAATAGTGAAAATTACTGATGTTACAAATATGAAATGTTGTGGGGAGCTGAAACGAGAAAAATTATTAGGAGAATGAAGATTTATGCTGTCTAATATATAGTAAAAAAAATGTTTGTTACAAATTATTTTACAAGTTTCTTAGGTTTTGATAAAGAATACTATATCAAATTTCGGCTTAAAACGTAAAAACCAAAGTAACACTCACTATTAATTCTATGTCTCTCTTCTTTTCAGTTTTATATTTATTCCATTTGCAGATTTAAGTACAGTCTCAGCAGTCAGTATCAGATCTTGACCAGATGGTTGCAATTCATAATTTCTCAAAATTGTTGATAATACCGTCTTCATTTTCAACATGGCATATTTTTGACCTTAAAAAGTTTATGTAGTTCTGAGTAATTTTTGATAAATAACCTTTGTCACATTAATAATAGATTTGCTAATTGAGATAAGTAAATGTCATTGAGTATTTTTATTTTAAATGGTCTTCTGAAGACTTTTCAGAAGTAAGTGTATGTTGAGCCAAAATATCCTTTTTGGTCTAAAAAGCTACGAATCGAAAATAATAAAAATCTAATTTAAATGGTCTGCTAATGAATGAAATAAAAGTAAGTTTAGAAAAATGGTTAAGTAAAATAGTCCTTGTTGGTCCAAAAAGTTGAGAATCAAAATTCATAATTAATAAAAATCAACTTACCTATACAATTTCTGGGTCCGGCGCTAAAAGGAAGGTGAGCGTATTGGGAATAATTCTTACTCTCTTCAAATCGACTTGGATTAAATTTATCGGGTTCTGCGAAGTATTTTGGGTTTCTGTTGGCACAATATATTAAACCCAATATACCTGTATGTTTAGGAATGACGTGACCATCTTTATATTCAATATCTCTTTTAGTCTCTCTACCAATGTATGGGACAGGTGGATACATTCTCAAAGATTCTTTGATAACCATTTCAAGGTATTTCATTTCCTGTAAATCTCTATGGGTGGCAGGCCTGCGACGATCATTTCCGAAAATATTCTTTTGTTCTTCCACTACTTTTTTCTGAAATATTTTTGATATTACATTCTTTAGACACAAAAGAAATATTATTGATGTATAAAATTACTTGTTATCAGAAATAATAGTCTACTAATAGATGAAACAATATTATATAATTTTGAACTTACTTGGACATCCAGGTTTGTCGACAGACAAAAAAGTGTAAAATTAATGGAAGTTCCTGTAGTGTCATGACCCTAAAATTAAAAAAAGTATTTCCAATTTGTAGAAGTTTAAAATGTGCATTAAAAATGTATATATTATCAAATATTTTTTATATCGAAAGATAGTATTTTTACTACAATAATTTTTAGTTCTTTCTTAAGTTTCAATTTTTTAATAGGATATTATCCATCTTCTTTCATTAAAAAAATCATACTGTTATGAGTTGACTTACTGCAAACATAAAAGTATCAACCTCCTGCCTAATTTGCTCGTCGGTAAGTTTTTGTCCATCGATAGTCGCTTCCAGTAACAAGTCCAAAAATACTTTCTTTTTATTTACACCTACATCATCTTCACTACTTTCTTTTGCGTTTTTCTGTTCTAGTTCTTGTTTTCTTTCATTAATTACTTTTAGAGTATGAGAATGCAGAATCTTGACAAGTTTTTTATCAAGATAGTAGTCTCTGGTTAAGGGGTACAAAAATCCAAATCTTTTTATAGGGGAGTATGAGCGATTTATCAAAAGTCGACATTTTTCGTTTACTGCATGAACGTAGTCTGATTTTGGATTTCTTTGAGCGTTTATTGAAACGCCCATAGCGGTTTCTACAATAATTATTCTGTTAAAAAAAGATTTGAAAGGTTTCCTTCCCAAAATTAAAAAATCATATTATTTATGAATTACCCTTTTAAACATTTAGTATGCGTTAGAAATATTATTACTTGTAAAATTTTTTACAATAAATTATTACCACATATAATATCCAATGTGCACATAGCAATATGTGGGGCAACATCAAAGCACTCTCCAACTTGATTCTCCAATAATTCTACTAAAATATTTGCATTAGAATTGAAAGTGTCTATAAAGTTTTCTAAAATTGAAAAATGGAATGATGGCGTGAGCATTTTTCTGGATTTCTTCCATATATGAGCTAAAAAAAAATGAAGTTAATTATTATTTTACTAAAAATTTGCATAATTTGCATTATATTATGAGTTTTGAAATAACAATCATAAAAAAAATATAAATAAATCAATAATACAATTTATTATTATTACCATCTGCTATAAGGAGTCCTTCGCCTAGCCAATTTTGTAAATATTGATATTCCTCTGACTTATCCAGAATGTCCAGTTTACTCAAAAGGAATTCCAAAAATTCTGAATTAGATGCTAGTATATATTTTTTTCCAACTAATTCCATCGTACAAAGCCCTTCATATTTTTCACAAAATCGGGAAAATGAGCCTAGAATCTCTAAAACCAAAAGTAGTTCCAAGTTGTGTAAAATATGTAAACATTATATGTAAATATCGACCTAAATATATATGTGTATTCTCAGATTTATTTTAAACAGCTTCTATAATAATAACAAAAAATAAATTACCTAATTCTTGTTTTACTTCATGTAAATTTAAATAATTATAACTTAAAACATGATTAAGTAATAATCATTTTTTGTTTCATTATAAACATATTTATTAAAGAAAAATATATTGTTAATTACCTAATCCATTTTTAAGTTCCAATTCACATAAATGTCAAATCAAGAAACGTATAAATTTAAATTTATTCATTAACATTTAAAACGTGTTTTTGGCCAGGTTTCTACAATCATTTTTTCTACTAGAAATTAACTAAATAAAAATATTATGTGGTTTTATTTAGTTGGATATTAATAAAGTGAAAATTATTATTGCATTGAAACAGAAAATTCATATTTAATAAAACAGTGCTTTCTTGTTTTAGATTTCAGACTAGTAATTTAGTGAATTTTTCTTAATTTTAATGTGAATTATGAATTATAATTATTAGTGATTAATAAACATCTTTTCTTGTAATTATATCTTATTACTCACTTGTTGGGTCTGCGAGTTCAAGAGCATTTCCCAAAATAGGAACTCTAGGAACTTCGGGTAACCACTTCATTTTATTTCTTACTCTTTGCTTATTTAACCACCAGTACGATATCACAGCAACAAATACACAAATAAAAAGTGATATGAAAAAATCCATTTTATATATAAATATTTCCTTTTTCCTCTATAACTTCTTATGAGGGAACTTTTTTGAGTTACATTAAACCTAAAATTTATTAATATAAATGAAATTAATTCAGTATAAAATTATTAGGATTTATAATTTATGTATGAAAAAATACTTATGTTTTATCTCAATATTATCTCTATTCTTATATATTGTACACGGCAGGATACAAAAGGCGATAATAGATTATGATAAAAAAAATGTATTGTCCCTTAAAGATAACGACATAATACATATTTTTAAATGGTATATAGAACGTGTCACTTGCAATAAAATATTCAAATAAAAAATAAAACATCGTTAGTTTACACAAAAATTCATTTTAAACATTTACTCGAAAATGTATACGTGGCAAGACCTCACACTTTTAATAAAAATGTGTGTCATGTAACAAAGGTATATTTACTTGATGAATCATAAAATTGTGTTAGTTTGCAAAAGATTCAGATCGTTTAATCATTTTATATTTATCGTTTGGTAAAGTGGTTTCAATAATTCAGAGAAAAATGGCATTATATTCAAATCAAGAATATCAGGACATGCTAATTAATCTAATCCGCGATGTTTTGTATCAGTGTCCCAAAGATTGTTGGAAAGTGTAGTGTATTACCTAAAAAAAAGTAGTGATAGAAATCGTTCGGATCGTGTAATAATTGTCGACCATTCTAAATATCTAGGTTTACTAAAATAAAAACGTTTAAAAAACCATGGTTTATACTTGAATGAGTTATCGGTGTTGCCGGCTTTATTTGCTTTACGGTAAATCATATTTGGATAGATTTAAAATACATTTAAAATAAAAATATTTATTTGTTCAAAAAGTGTTAACTTTAGAAAATAAAATTATAAGACATTTTTATTTTGCATTCGTTTTTATATCTCATCCACAAATATGTGCATTATTTTCGCGGGCATCCTGTATATAGCTAAAAAAGCAATGTTTTTCAGATAGATTTTTGTTCATTGTTTTTAACTAAATTACCTAAAAAATATTGGATATAATTATTAGTGGCCATAAAAAGATTGCTCAAGTTGGAAGTGCATCGTAATAAGGCAAAAATAAAAAAAATTATAGCCAGTAATCCCCTCCACACAAACTACACTTTTATAATTCGCTTAAAGTTTATAAAAAAAATCATGATCTTTAACTAATAATGTTGAAGATAAATAATATGTAACCATGTCCAGTATACATTTTTTTTAGTGTGGGAAATGGAAGAGGGTGATTTGTTAGGGTAGAAAACTGTTTATCTCGATTTCCGGCAAAACTACAAGTCCTATGGAAAAAAGATCTACAACTTTTGTATTCAGGCACTTTTTTCACATAACCTCAAAATGTATGTGAAAAATTCAAATAACCAAGTTTTTGGTTTCTTACTTTTATCTTTTACAAAAAAAATTTTTTTTCACGAAGTTTGGTGAAAACTTACCTTTTTATGTCCCCAACACACTGTAATTTTTTTGATTTAAAATATTTATTTTTTCACCTTATTTTGACTTAATATCGAAAAAGCACCCTAATTTTCAATCGAAAATTCTCGCGTCAAAATATCTGCTTTTTTAAAAAACTCGGTGGGCTTTTTGTTCGTTGAAATCTCTATTTTTTGATAGTGTAAAAAAAATATACATTACTATGGTAAATGTACTCAAAAATGCAAAGAAACGAAAAAACTCGAATCCGAAAACCTGGTTATTTGAATTTTTGACATAAATTTTGTGGTTATGTGAAAAAAGTGTAAATACAAAAGTTGTAGATCTTTTTATTACCTACAACGTTGCTATTTAACTTTTTTCCATAGGACTTGTAGTTCTGCCGGAAATCGAGATAAACAGTTTTCTACCCTTAAAAACTCACCCCCTTCCACTTCCCGACCTCAGATCGCCCGTAAATTATTTTTCCTTTCATTTTTGTTATATTCTCTCCCTTTTCCAATGGGTTTCATCCTACAATTATTTTTTTCCACTTTTTACCATTTTCGAAGGCTGGTGTATCTTTGATATATAAATGTTAAGATTACCTGGATTTTATCGACAATATTTTAGAGGATCTCGTTCAAATTGTAATACACTTTTGCACAAAAAATAATGTTTACAAAATATATATTATAATGAACTGCATAAAAATAAACTTGAGTTTTTATGCTATCGGGTCAGATAAGATACGATGTTGCGAAAAGTCTCCACTTTCACTTGGAACCAAAATGCAATAACAAGTCTAAAATGAAAATAATGAGTGCACTTTTAATAACATCTCTTCATAAGACCTTGCGTGGGTACGAGATGAGAACTCTTTGTGGCGACGATAAATCAACGTTCAAAATAATCCGTTTTCCTGACAGGGACATGAAAATGCTGATTACTGGTTTTTCTATGAAATTAATTAGTAGTATTTATTACGTTATATTATATTTACGATTGGAACTAAAAAGTCATTCGAATTTAGTTATAAATATAAAATTAAAATAAAGGTGCGGTACTTTACATAATTGTTTTATTATAATATTGGCGGGTCTAATTGCTTATCGCGACATTGTGCATTGCAAGAGGTTATTTTTACATATTAAAACTTTTCAAAATCAACTATCCCTAAAATAATAAACCACTTCTAAATTCAAAACCTCCAAAAATATACCAAGAACGAAACTTCCAATTCAATCTTTACACAATCCTGTTTAGAAATAATTCATTAGATTTTATACTGAAGCTTCTAAAACTGAAGAAGGAATTGGATGTGCTATTGCAACTAAAGATGGTACCGAATTATATGGAACCTTAAAGACGAAAAAATTGCGATTGTAATGATTCTCATCTATCTTAGAGATTAAAAAAAGAAATGATAGATAAAATCCCTTAGTCTAGGTTATTTAATAACCTTATTATTTGCACAAGAACCGTACTACCCCTACAATAATGGATCTCTGCAAGGCCTTCTATGTCCTTGGCTTCTAGTGGCATTAAATTCTATTTTTTTTCTATCTTATTAAGTATCTTTTGCATCCCTCTCTGTTCTCTGCTTTGGTTTTCCTGTTTTGAACTTCCACTTTCCTTAAATCTCCTGCAATCGTGCAAAATTGCAGATACCAAAAATCAATCTTCCTGTAGAGATGTCGCTCTTCTTCGGTCAGATTCTAGTTTCCTTATGTCGCGCCCAGACCAAAACAGAGAAAATAGGAAACAAAACAAAAACACAACTTTTTAGAAACTTTCATAGCAACAAAACAATTTCGAGACAAGATTGTTGCAAAATCTGGAAACAAAACAGATCCGAGACAATAAAAAGTCGTTGAAATGTTTCAGCTTCGTTGCGGAATTATTGAAAAATATGAATTTATTGATAACAACGCATTTATTGGATTTTCTTGCGATATACCACAAAAAATAACGAAAGCTATCTTTTAGTAGACTAAAAATTAACCTAAATTATTCTGTACCATAAAGTAAATATTAATGTTTTCAAAAAAAAATTTGATAAATTATTTTTATGAGAAATTACTTTTAGTATTTTAATAAAAGATCTGATATTAGGTACCTCAGTGAAATTTATTGTTATTTTTTATTTTTTTATTTCTTATTAATACTAACCAATTTCAAAATAATAACTGCCTTGATAATCTAAGTTTTTAATTAACTATTTAATACATTTTATTTTATTGTTGCTTCCCCAATTAACTGAAAAAATTGTTGTATATATTTTTATAATTATAGATTCACATAATTTTTTATTAATATCTGGAATTTATCAACTTGTATCTAATTTTATATTTTATTATATGATTTTTATGCAATACATTTATTTATTCTAGATTTTTCACATAAATACATAAATGAAGTTTAATATTAAAAACAATAAACCTTAAACGTCAATAATACTTATACATAAGATAATATTTATTTTCGTATAAATTTTCGGAACCATTCATTCACCTCCTCTGGTTACCTACAACAGGGAAATATTTATTAATAAGACAATAAAATAAATTATTTAGTTTTTCTTAAAACAATTCCTACTGACCTCGTAATAGTCTTGTTCCGGTAATACTTTCTCAGCTCTTAGAGGAATTCCTCTGGTTGGCGGCTCCATTCCGTGAATTAAGCGATACACTTCAGAATGTTGAAGGTGGTCCAACTTTTTGGCAGGTGGAGTGTATTTCATGAAGTTGATCCTAAAAAAAATACGTTTAAAGGTTTTATAAAAGTCAGATTATTTTTTTTTGGTAGATAATTCATATTATATTTGTAAGGAATCATAACAAGACAAAAGTTAATTTTGCAGTTAGATAATTGTGTTAAATTATAAAAATTTTATAAGTGGTCAATGCATTAAGATTTTATATTTTGCTAATAACTGTAACTACGATTAAGAACTGTCGCTAATTAAAAAATGAACGAGGAGATGCATTTGCCCAGCGATGACATTTGATATTACGGAACTAGAAATCGAAAATAAATTTCATATTAATTCGTAAAAAATAACGAAAGAATTTACAATAAGATAACTGAAGTGTTTCAAAAAAAGTCGGTACCTGTAGACGGGCTTGTCTGAGTCTGACCAAGGCCAAGTGTTGTTCCATTGGTTAACCTGAAAACATGCACTAAATAAGCCAACAATTTTAGAAAATGCTCACCCCTTTCGTTTTCCTGCTATGACCTCCAAACTGCTTTCTATGGACTCCATAATTTTCTCATCAGTCATCTTTGGCTTCCTGGTGGGCACCACATCATCGGGGTCGATCCATTTCCTGCCTCCAGGAAGCACGATTGGCCTGAAGTTGGGTTTTGAAGAATTCTCCATTTCCTTACATATTAATTTAAAAAAAAATTAATTACTTACAATTTCGTAAATTATTGTATATTTCATATTTCCTGTATTTTGAGTGGAATACAACTAGTTAAATATTTTCTGAAATTTGACCCGTAACTCAACGTAAAATTTTGTTAATATTTTTTGACTACTTACGGCATCAGCGAGAGAAAAAAAAAACTGTAACACAAAATCTATAATTCACATTCGATTCACACCACAAATTATAAATTTTTTAAAGCTGGTGTGCATTGCATTACCTTGACAACAACTAAAGGTTCCTTAAAATCGGCGCCTCCCACCACTCTAAACCCCCAATTGGAGGGTCTGTCTACTTTTGAAAATTTCAGATCTAATGCCATCGGAAAACAAAGCCGTTAATAAATTTAATTGCCGCTAAAGCCGTTTGGTACTGCACCAATTTAGTTTAGTACTGTTCCTGTCTATTTTCTATTCTGGAGACTGATACTATTGATCCAATTCGTTTGCTTGCCAATTATTTTGTGATGCAATCCAAGTGGTTGACATCGGACGTATTAAAAGGTCAGATTTATTTAGTTCCAGGTAGAATTCACCTACAGGGTATTCCAATAAATTACGGAAGATGTTCATTCGGGCAACCCAGATAGCAAGAAATATTAATTAAACATTCTAAACAGTCTAAAAGAAGAAATCAAATAATTTAATCTATGGATTAAACTAAAATTGATAGGTAAAAACATATGAATCAAATAAAATTTGTTAAAACAATATAAGAATATTTTTATTGATTTTTTATGTAATACTTATAGTACTTAAACTAAGCAAAATTTTGTAAATTTAATAGAAATTGTTAATTAAACTTTAGTCACTATTTAGAAATATCTAGAAGCTAAAATTTCTCGATGATAACAAAATTAAAGTAATTAATTAAAAAAAAAATATGTTTTGTTGTATCTAAATAATAAACTAAATATTAATGCAGAAATAAAAATTATAATGCCAAGATGCAAGTAAAAATATCATATATTAATTACAAATAGTTAATTCTTTAGATACAATCCAAAAAGGGGTAAACATTTATATTGTTGTAATTTGTAATCAATAATTGCTATGATTTCGGAAAACTATTTAAGCTCTTTTCTGTTTGTGACCTGAAAGAGAAAACAACCTTGTTAGTAAGAAATTCAAAATTATTACTTAACCTAAAATTTAAATTGTCTTAAAACAATAATAATAACATTAAAATCTGTTAATATTACCTGATAGTATATAACTGAAGTATTCAGTTAATGTTATTTATCATTATAAAGACAATTTCAAGCATAACCATAAAATGAAAATTATAAGAAAAGACAATAATGTTATCAATCGAAATAAATAAACCCTACATGTGGTGGAGGGACTCCTATTAGAAGGAGAAATATAATTTTTTTTGGTATTTTGGAACAATTAAATTAAAAGAAAATCAGTTTTTTTTCTTCTGTAAAATTAATTTGTGAGTTATGACAATTGGCGTTTTCACAGATGATATAAATATTGAAAAAAATATTTTGTTAAACATTTGCTGCGACATTTTTAAATATTTCTTGAACATTTTTTATATTTCTGTCTTCTTGTCTATTAATAATACCAAAGTGCTTTTAAAAAATTTCATGATTTATAATATATTAATTTCCTTATATCACAACATTCTTTAATGCTTATGATTAGAGAATATTAAAGTCGAGATTCTATGTGTTTTGCTTCAAAATCTCGATTTTAAAGTTGATCTTTCAATAAATCTCGATTTTAAAGCAGAAATATTAAAATCTTGTATTTTTTTAGGGTCTCGTTTCTAAAGTTGAGATTTTAATGCACCTCGATGTTAAAGTTGACGTTTTAAATCGTTTTCGATTTTATGTTATAAATTTTAGAAATTTCGAATTTTTCTTCAAATTTCTTCTGGCTTTTTTATTGAATCTCGATTTAAAAGTAGAAATCTTAAAATTATAAAGTTTTGCTTCAATATCTCGACTTTTGAATTCCAGATTTCGACAAATCTCAAAAATGTATTAAAAAAAATCTTCTCTTCTTCTTTAAATCTCAACTCTAACGTTATTTTTTTACATATCGTCTTTAAAACGAAAATCTTAAAATATCTTATCTTTTCTTCAAGATCTCGAACTCATAATCGAGAATTTTAAAGTGAAGATTTCATTAAATCTCGATTTTAAAGTGTCAATTTTAAAAATATCGAATTTTACTTCTAAATTTTGGACCTAAATTCTTCTTCTTTAAAGTTAATATTTCAATAAATCTCTATTTTATGTCAGAATTATAATTCACTTCATATATCTCGACTTTTCCAATATGTTAAGAAATGTAGCCTTTAATTTAGGAAAATTAAAAAGAATCTCAGGTTTTTTTTTAAGATCGCAATTGGAAAATCGATCTTTAAAGCATCTTGATTTTTATGCACAGATTTGAATTAATTTTAAATTTAAAGCAGGAAAAGGCAGTTTTTTTCTTTAAGGTCTCGATAATGAAGTCGAGATTTTGTTAAATCTGGATTTTAAAGGCAAAATATTTAAAAGATTTTCTATTTTTCTTTAAACCTCCATTTTAATCTCGATATTTTAATGAATCTCGATTTTTAAACAAAAAGATTAAAAAAAGTCACATTTTCTTTTAAGACCGCGATCATGAAGTCGAGATTTTAAAGTTGAGATTTTAGTAAATTCTGCAAAAATCTTTGAAAAATATTTTTTTTTACTTTAAATCTCGACTTTAAGTTCAATATTTTAATGAAGCTGGAATTTTTCTTTAAGACCTCGATTATGAAATCAAGATTTTAATAAATGTTGATTTTAATGAAACTTGGAAAAATATTTTTAAAATCTTCTGTTTTACTTTAAATCTCGACTTTAAGCTCAATTTAAAAGAGAGAAATTTTAATAAATATCGATTTTAAACCAAATATTTTAAAAAAATCTCGTGTTCTACTTCGAAATTTCAATTTTTTGATGTGGAGATTTTGATAAATATCGACTTTAAGGTCGAAGTTTACGAATTTCGGTTTTAAAACCAGAAAAGCGGTACTTACCAGGAATTATGTTATATTATTAATAAAAATAATAACTATTAAGTATTTTTCAGTAATTTATTGATCGCTTATATAAATAAATAATTTAAAATTAAATCCTAAGAGTAAAATATTATCAATCTTTCATTTAAACCAGTCGTAAAATCAAATATCCTAAAAATCTAAATCCTAAGCGATAGCCAATGGTATAGATTTCACTTCCTTTTTCGAAATTTCATTTTCCTTCACAGGTGCAGGTTGGACTTGGGGTTTTTCTGCTGGCTTTTTGGCACTATCTGGGGATTGGGTTTGACCTGCTGAAGGGATGAGTTGTTGAGCCTGAGTTCCCACACTTTGAATTGCTAAAAAGAATACCGTAGAAATTATAAATGCAATTCAAGTAACAGAATTTGCTCGTACTCACCATTTTGAACAGGATTTTGATTGTTAGTACCACCTTGAGGCCTAAAAGGATTCAAAGGGCTGTTTTGAATAGCGTTTTGGATGTTTTGGATAATATTGGTGTTACTAGATTGAACTGGGGCCGCCCCTTCATCTCCTGCTGCATTTGGAGGCCTATTTTGGACACCTCCTTGGAAGAAACTTGTTATCGCGTTTCCTGAAAATGAAAAATAAAGATCAGTTCAAAAATTCGTCTATCTAAGACTCTCCTGGTCAATCAGCACCTTAATCGATTATTATGCAATCATGTGAGAGTTCTAATGTCGTACTCGTACGCTCTACATCATTAAAGACATTTACTCATCCAAAATCTAACCGCCTGGTTGGTTAGTTTGGTAAAATACAAACAGTGAAAGTAAATATTTTTATAACTAATAAAAAATAACTGTAAAAAGTTAGTTTTGCTTACCAACTGACTGAATGACTTGAACTGGCCCGTTTTGCTGCTGTTGAACGGGGGCGCCGGTATCTCCTGGAACAAATATAAATAAACGTAAAATCCATTACAGTTAACATTTTTTTAATGCTCCAAAAAGACAACCAAAAATTGGTTTGAATCAAAAGAAAGATCAGCAAATATTATTTTATGTTATAAAATTTGAACTTTCAAACCTTGTGCTCCAGGTGTTGGTTGCTGCGGTTGTTGTTGAATACCTAATGCGTTTTGAACATTAGATACGATGGCACCAAAGAAACCGATTGGTCCACTTGGTTGTTGAGGTTGAGACGCTCCAGGGTCGCTTAGGTTAGTGGTTGAGGTAGTTGGACCATTATTATTAGCACCTGTGATGGTACTTACAATATTACTTATACCTAAACATAAAATAAGACAAAACATTTATCTTTTACCAAGTCCAATCTAATTGCTTGAATCCTTATTATGATCATTATAAAATTACCGAATTATGAATGAAAAATCATTTACCGTTATTAAAGAACTGAATGAAGCCTTGGAATCCTTGATTTGGTGGTTGTGCCGGTGTTCCCTCATCTCCTTGTCCTTGAGGTGAAGGAGTTCCGCCATTATTTGGACCGCCTAAACTTTGGATACTCTGGACGAAATTAGAAGTAATACCATTGAATCCGTTTACTATATTTTGAATCCAGTTATTTTGATTTTGGTCAGGAGCTGGGCTAGCAGGCGCGGATGCATCAGGAGCAGCTAAATAAATATATTAAATTAGATTTAAATATTACATAATTTTTGTAATAGCGAACCTGCTGAATGTCATAATAATAATAACAAAAAAATGATGATAATAATAATACATTGAAATTAGATATATAAATTACCCTGTTGTCTGATGAGTAACTTTTGTTTTTCCTCATCGAAATATGTATCAACCGCTTTTTCCAAAGTTGCCCATTGCTCAACGCTAGGACTGAACTGATCTTTTCCTGGTTTAAAAGTTTCTCTAAGGTTCTTTAACCCTTTAGTAATAATTTGATGACTTTCTTGAAGGACCTTATCCAAAGATGACGCGGTTAGCTAAAAAATATGGATTTTAGTATTTTAATTAATTTCTTTGATTAGCTTTACGTTTCTTGAATCTTATTTTATTTTAAACACATGGAAGACATCTATACCTGTGCAGGACTTATTGCAGCTTTTCCTTGAATTATTTCTGCATTTTCTTGAACATCTGGTTCAATTAGAGATTTAATGGCTGGTACTGGTTCTTGCACTACCTGCAGTAAAATATTTTAATATTTGCTTGTATTTATATTAAAAATTAGTTTTCCATACCCCGACAGATTTTTCAGCTGGTTGTACTTCCTTAACAATAACATCGTTTCCTTCACTTAACTATAACAGTAAAAATAGTTATTAAGGATAACCACGTCAAAAACCTTTTTGAATATATCTTAAGCAACCAAAATAACTACACATTCAAAAATTTTGAAAAAAATATCACCTTCTGGTGACCTATAAGCTCATTCTAAGCTTTGATTTAATCTCCGGTGAAAAATTGAAGCAACTGCCAAGAAAAGGTACTGTAATACTGACATAACTAACCACTTAAATGTAGCAGAAGTCATCATGTTACTAAAGTCTGGATAACCACCACACGAAGTAAAATTTTAAAGACCGATTTCACTTTAACCACAAAATTTCTAAATTATTTGAAAAACTGTTGGTTAAATGAATAAAACCAATAATTCAAAGAACCACAATTATTCCTGATAATCATTTTGGAATAAGACGAAAACACTCTACAATAGATCAAGTCTGTACGACTTTATTTTTTGACGTCGAGCAAGTATTTGACAAGATTTGGCATGAGGGATTAATATACAAGCTAAAAAAATGTTAACAAGACAGTAAGTAGAAACCTTAAAACATTACATGCCAAACAGACTCTTGACAATTAAACAATAAAAATATCTTTACAACAAAAAAATTGTGAAGTAATTGATTTTCATATCTCGATTCATAAAGCACAAAAAAGTTTGTAAACTGTAAATAATATAAAACTCAATAGGAAATGTTGTAAATGCCAAAACCATACTTGATTAACAAAATTGGAAATTGATTTACGATGTATGTAGGGCAAATGTAAATAACAATAAAATATGTTTATATCAATATTCAGATAATGTGCTATTGAAGTTAGTTTTATACGCACTAAGCATGAAAATCTTCCCAACCAAATAAATGATTGCAAAAATGAATTAGACATTCTGTGGATATAAGCAGATAAAACCCTAAATATTGTAATTTATACCACAAAACAAAAATATGGTATGTTACTTAAAAACTTAAAAATATAATATTAGGAAATAGGAATAAATCAGTCTAATAATGAAAACAAATCTTTGGAATGTTTGTAACAAAATTTGATGTAAAAAATTAGTGTGGTTGAATTGTCCGGTTGAGGACATTTTAACTAATACTGCAAATAAATTTAATAATTACTTTTGACAATATAATATCAGAAATATAAAAAAAATAGATGTAGAATTTAATATAAACCAATTAAATACAAACAACAGATCAATGTTGCTTACAATCTACAGAACCTACAGACATAATAGAGTTGGCAATAAAATGAATCTTTGTATAGTAAAAATAAATGAAATCCTTTCTTACATTATAAATAATTCTTTTAGAGTTGGTATATTTCCGAAACATTTACAACAAGTTTTGATTGAACCTCTATTCCTAAACCTATTGAAAATTAAAGGCCGATCAGTTTGATATTGAATTTCTCCAAATATAAAAACCACATTGTTTATGTCATCCAAAAAGTAAATGAAAGTGTATAACAATAATAATCTAAATATTGCCTCTAGGGAGTAATTTATTCAAGAAGAATTTTTAGACAAAAATTTAGAATAAGCCAAATTCTGCATCTTATGTGCAATATAGAAAAACTTGGCTTGACGTTGTAATTTACAGTTTCAATTTCAAATTTTCTGTAGAGTTTATAGTTACTTTAATTTTTTGCATCGATAATTAGAATCATTATATTTTGTCTTCGTTGTGTATCAGTTGAAATTCATTTAATGTTCTTGTGTGGATTTATTTGTTTTATTGTATAATTATTTATTTTCAATAGTTTACTTTCGGTTATAAATATTACAATCCAAAAGTGATTTGAATAAAAAAAAATTTAAAAACGAATTTAAATAAATAATATTGAGTGCCTTTCCTACTTGTCTTATTTGTTGATATATTTCTGTGACATTTCTGTGTATTTACTACTAAGGATACATGGTGTTCCTACGAAAAGATCTCCCCTCCAGATACTTAAAAACATAAAGGAGTTTTGAAATATTAAAACACTTTTGTTTTGTTTCTAGATAGGCAAAGTTTATTATAAAATTTATATCCAAAAATCCTTATAAAATTTATACTCAAAAATCCAACATTTTCCTAAACTTTTTTAATAACACGTCAATGATACAGCATTTTAAAGATATTTTTCTTCTCAATACAGGTCTGTAATTTTTTTTAATATTTGGTATGATAATGAAGAAACCCGTTACTGTTTATATAAAAATACAAAGAATAAGAAAAAACTGGATTATTTTTTGATTATATATTAAATTCACACAGATTTAATTCCCAATTTATTTATATTTGAACTTATAACGGAGCTAAATAAAATTAAATTAAATCTACAGTTATATCCTATAATAAATAACTCCTTTTGAATTATTGAGAGCAGCATAAGTTTTAAGTTACGACAAATGTGAAAAAAACTTTTTCTTTTTATGAATTTCCGCCGTATTACAAGGCTTTATTAAATTATTTGTCTGGCCACGGTTTCATAACTACCGTGAAATTTTCGAAAATATTTGTTATGGATACTTTCCACAAAGTAAGGGTTGAAACAATTAATTCAATTTTTATTTAATTTTCAGTGACCTTTGCCTATCTTAAATTCTTAATTTTGAAAAAATCTCGAAAAATCTGCTACCAGATTACTTTTAAATGTAACTAGAAAGTGCTTATAGGATCACCAATAACTGAGACTTTTTCAAGAATTTTGCAGTTAATTTAATTTTTACTCAAGTTTAAAAAATTTAAATTTGGAATTTTAGATCCAACTTTTTTTAAATCATATTTATCTCAGAACCATTATTAAGCTTTTCTTCCTTATTTCTAAAGTAGTCCTCACAAAACATTTAAAAATATGTAAATTCAAAATACAATAATATTGAAATTATTATTTTGAAAACAAGAAGTACTTACAATGTTAATTGATTATGTTTCTACCCTTAAAAATGTGCATATTTTTATTTAATCGACTCGACTTGAAATCTATTGCGACTTTTAAAACCACAAATTATTACTGCAATTAAATTTTAGCAACTGTATATATGATTCAACTAAAAATTGTATTTTTCCCTTACTTGTACTTTTTCTCCTGGAATAGCTTCTGAAATATAGGGCGCGTCTTGTATCGGTAAGTGCTTTAAAGCCTCTCCTATTTGTTCCGTACTCAATTGAACTTGAGCATCCAGATTCCTTCTAGCTTGTACCTCTCTTGGGATCACCTTCACCACTTGATTGTCGTACCTCACCTCCACCGGAATGTTCCTCTGGTAGAACTCTAGGGGGATGGCCTCTAACGATACCACCATTAGACAGAGAAGAAATGTTATCAAGCCTTTTCGAAGCATTTTATTTCTATTTATTTTCCGAATTCGATTTTTGAATTGCAGGAATTTATCTGGTCTTGAAAATTGTGAACTGAAGCAGGATGGTATCTTCAGATGGGTTTTATACGAAGATTGTGTTTATGGTGGATTCTTGAGTTGGGTGACCCCAAGATAACCGGTCCTTGAAGATGCTGTTGCTGAAGAAAGAACTGCATTTGTCATAGGCGGATATTGAGGTTTTAACAAAAAGCGAAATTCTTATTTTATACATAAAACTTTTAAAATTATCATAGATTAAAATATATTTAAATACAAGTAATCCAGAAAAAATAGATAGAAAAATTTTCGAATAATATATCCATCCAAAAAAATTCTATTTTTTAATTTACATAAAAAATATTTTGGGTTCTATCCCTCGGACTTTTTAGTGTATATCAAATAAGCTACAAAGAGACTAATAAAGTGCCCTAATCCGACCCTGAAGAAGACGACGATGCGAAAAAAATATTTTCAAATGTGTAATAATAATTTTTATAATCCAAAAAAAAATCAAAATGGTACCTCAACAAAATTTTATTGACAATCCAAAGATTTCTAAAAGACTACTAGTTTCGACTTCTTACAAAAGTCATCATCAGGTGTAATAATAAGTACGCAGAAACAGTAAAAGTGAGAAAATAATTTTAATTAACTAAATTAACTTAAAAAATGTTAAGTGGTAATGAAAAATTTTGATATAAAATTAAAATTGTAATAAATGTAGGTACCAACTAGTGGACTTAAAACATTGAACATTTTAAGAACAATTACAAATTATTAGACCTGATGATGACTTTTGTGAGAAGTCGAAACTAATAGTCTTTTAGAAATCTTTGGATTGTCAATAAAATTTTGTTGTGGTACGATTTTGAGTTTTTTTGGATTATTCCACTTTACCACCTAGGAGAAACTTGGAAAACCTTTTGCAATTATTTTTGCGTCTAAAAGTTCATTTTTTGGGACAGAGGCACAAAGCATTCCCCAATTCTCAGGTAAAGTCCAACGAAGATGATTTGATCCATTTACACACATTTTTTTAGGCATCTGTTTCATAAAGTAAAATAAAATGGACACAAAATTTCCACTGCTAAACATAAATTTCATTTCAATAAAATAGGGATTAATACTATGATTCAAATAAATTAGTAATAAATGTCAGATCTTATTATTAGATACAATTCTAATGTACGCCACTGGGAATTACCTGTAGGCGCAGTGGCACCCAGGTCAAGGGTATATGCCAGAAACATTAAACCGTTATTTTATTGAAACCAATCATTTTAAAATTTAGATTTATAAAATAGTACGGTTTTATACCAGAAACGAAAGATAATTTTTACAAAAATTTTAAACTTATTATTAAAAATGAATCTTGAAATGACAAACGAATTTCTCCAACAGTTGATTTGCTACATAGAAATTGCACTTGCATTTTCAAAGGTCTGAATAATTCATGTTTAATTAGGTATAATTATGATTATTTTAACTAATAAAATATACTGATAAATGAAATGTTTTCTCTGCACGTATTTTATTGTTCCAAGCATTAATACAAATCATTCATAATATAAAGTGAATAAATCATAAACATTACTCTTTATTTTTCAACGTGACAAAATTATAATTATTATTTTATTCATTAGTCCAGTGGCGTGCTCCTTTTTTAAGACTAATCGTTAAAGAGATTGCGGCGGGATAGAGAGAATCAAAGTATTTAAAATTTGTTTTCCAAAATAATTAAATACCTAATTAATTTTTTAGATCAATGATCGATGTTTTTTATTGAAAAGTAATTAAGTTAATCATTTAGAAATAATTTAAAATAAGCCGAAGTTGTTTATATAATTTGAAGAAAAAATCTATAAAATATTTAATATTATTTGCAATATATATAAAAAAAATATTTCTATTTAAGAGTAATAAAAAAGAACTGAGACGAAGTACTTCACCACCACAAAAGAAGGCAATGTCTAGACATGGCATCTGTATTTTAGGATGCTGTATATAAAATATTGCTTATTGAATACAGGAATACTAGGTCAATTTTTATTGGTCAATTTTTATTGGTCAACTTTTATTAAATAAGTATAAAATTGGTCAATTTCTAGTATTCCACCAATTTAAATAAAAAAAATGGCGAATTGACCTACTACAACTGGACTAATAACGTATACTTACGATAACAGTTTATAATGAATATTTTAGCAATTTATTTTAATCTCTAAATGCGGCTGAAATTATTTAGCATTTATCTAGTATCATTTTGACATTAATTAAGTCACTGTGGCCCGTAAAAATTCCTATCCAACATTTATTACAGGCTATTTGGCGAATCAACATTTTTTCATTCTTCTAATTCTTCAGTGTATTTGTTTTTTTTAGACTATATTCTATAATCTTAATCTTCAAACTTGACCTTAAAATATGATTAAAAATGAATTTTTATTAAATAATTTAATTGTACTGTTAGTTTAAATTTGCGCTCTATCCAAATTCGATTTACTTCTTATTCTGTAGATTTTTTTTCCTTTTAAATGAGATGCTAGATCCATGTTTATTTAAAAAGAAATAAGGTACCAGCGCCTTTAGCCCTATCTATTTTATTTCAAATTGTGTTTTTATGTTTGAATACCACAATTTAGTATTAAATTAGATTTCAAACGAACGATCACATGACCCTACTTCTTATTAAAAAAATGAGGTGGCATCACACCGTCTATTATATTTCATGCACCTCCTTTATATCAGAAAGTGATATCAGTTATCGCATTTAACTTTTTATCCAGAGTTGTTACTTTCTTTCCTAAGGAAGTTAGCTTTGTAAAACTATTTACCCACGAGTTATTTGTACCTTATAAAACCAGCGATGGACAGATCCTTCGGTATTTTGCCCCAATACATTTATGAGAATATTTTCTAATTTTGGCAATATTTTCAACATTTCAATTCTTAGGAGAACAACACTCTTTTCGAAAAAGTAAACAGTTTTTATAGAAAATATAATTTCTTCTAGAAACAAAACCTTATGAAAGTGAAGAAAGATTATATGTAGCATGGGGCCATAAAACATTGTAGGTTAAATTGCAAATTTCACTCTACTTTTGCGTAGCTTAATTTTAAGAAAAACTATAAAATAGTAAATAAAAATTATGTATCTAGGTTTAACGCACACACGTATTTGTCAACCAATAAATTTATTATACCGTATGTTAATTATAAAACAAATAACGGTTTGGAAGTGTAAAATATAAAGAACAGGCTCATACATATCTATACGAAATAATAGTACCCGCATTATAAATAATATTTGAAAGCGAAGAATAAACAAAGGAGAAAAGTTTAGCAATTGACTTCAGCACTAGGTGAAGATACAAGGCGATTCCAAAGCATGTTATGATATTTCAGGATAGAATATGACCAATGAAAAGTTAGAATTAAACTTGTCCAAAAATGATACAGGGATACTACAACCCCCTGCATATGGCATTAAAAAATTTATTTGGATACCAAATTTATTGCAGGTCCAGTCAAGACTGTAAGGATGGTTCCTCAGTGCTCTACAAAACTTAGGTAATCAGAAAAACCAGACTACCGGGGAAAACTCTCTATTCTCACCCTTACCCTTATTACCAACATGAGTATTTCATCTAATTAGTATGTTGATGTTATATTAACAATGTATTGTAAAAAAAGTTCACTTCATAAGATGCTGTTCCTGCTGTTCTAAACAATATTTCAGAATGTTCCAGAACAGGACAGACCCATCTCCTTCGAGATAGTTAGAGGCTACTATTGACGCTTCTTATTGGTCTCAAAGTATTCCCCCGAATTCCAAGATTTCTCGCCATGAATTCTAAAAAGAAAGCAAGTAGTTTTCCTTACTAATTTACATCTTTAAAATAAACTGCCACTAATATCATAGACTATATACCTTGACACCTTTATCATTCAGTCCTCTTACATATTTGTATACTCAGGATTTCTTGATTAACCTTAATTGATTTCTTGATAAACGTGTCCTAAAAATGACTTCTTAGGCCACGTCCACTTGGATGTCTCCAATTACTAAAGTTTATCGAGAAATTATCATCTCCACCACTGAGGGATATTGTCTCCTTATGTAGCAATCCTCATTTTTATTTCATCACTTGAGTTACCACAAACAGCTGAGAGGTTAAAGCTCTACATGCTTTGTGCTCTTGAATTGCTTTACTTGGCCTCAAGATGCTGGAAGGTACTTCTTTTTGTTCCACTTTAGATTGTGGTTGGGGATTGTCCCTAATAAGTAGTGAATGGTGTGTCCCATCGCATGATAGGTTGCCTAGCCCCTCGGACTTGGCCATTGTTTTTTGCTCCTTCTAGTTAAAGCAGTTTCAACGCCTAGTAGTTGGTCCCTGGATTAGTCCCAGTAGCTGCTCCTTCGAGTGTTTTTGACTCCTCAGATGGAAGATCGTAATAGTGCTAGTGTAAGCTTTAGGGAACATATTTTTTGTTCACACTCTTAGCTCTACTCCTTTCCAATTCCCTAGTTGGGGGACCATGATACTCGCGTGCTCTGGTGCTAGCCCATCAGTGAGTAGTGCACATACCTTCTAACTCCTGCGCTAGTGGGTACATGCTTCAGCGGATCATCCCTTTCGCCGGCTTGTCCCAATACAGGTAATCCGGAGAGCTTGACTTAAAGTTACTAAGGATACCTTCTCCCAACCACTCCTTAATAAGCTTGTCTTACGTCAAAAGTTCAAGACTCTATTTAAGATTGTTTCAAGTCAAAGATTGAAAGTCCTTTTAAATGTTATTGAATGGATTGCTTCATTTATTCGTTTTGTGTGACGTTAGCGGCTCACTGTCAAAAGTTGAAGACTCTATTTAAGATTGTTTCAATTCAAAGATTGAATGTCCTTTTTAATGTTATTGAATGGATTGCTTCATTCATTCCTTTTGTGTGACGTTAGCGGCCCACTGTTTTTCTTTCTTTTTTTTTATATTTGTTTACTGTGTTCATATTTTGCCTCACGAGAAGATAGAGATGAAATGTCCGCTACGATTAGGCTCTGAATGTTACAATAAAGCCGAAAATACTCCGGAAGGTAGACCCTCTCCTGGAAACTCTGTTTACGATCGTACTCCTCTATCACTACGTAATCATCAACTCGGGTCGGATGACACCTTAAAATTAGATTAGGGAGAATTTATTGACCTTGTCTAGATCTGCCGCATTTGGTACCATCAGAGTTGCCACTAGTAAGTACACAGATCGTCTTAAATAAAGTAACCTCAAGGTTTCTCTTGCCTTCTCTACTATACCCCCATTATCAAAAAGCCAACTCCTGACTCCGTCATAATGAAATAAAATATATATTATTGTAATAAATAGTTTTATTCAAATATTGATACCAATGTTTCCATAACAATAATCACAATATATTAACGTAATATAGACTATACACTTCTATTTTTTTTATATAATATACAGTGAATTTCTCCATTATTTTCATAATATATGCTGGTGAAAACCTAGTTTCAAACATTGCTTATAAACGAATAAGTTGGTATTTCTTAGATCAAATTCAATATTATTGCTCCAAAATTTTCAAAAATCGGTATATGTACAGTTTTTGTAATAAAATATAACATCTTACATTTAACTACAAATAAATAAAATAAATGCATTAAAACAAAAAATAAATATATTTTACATTTTTTGGAAAAGTATCTCAAAAATTGTAACGTGTATAATCCAAATAAATTACA
This sequence comes from Hermaeophaga mercurialis, assembly GCA_951812935.1. Lineage (NCBI taxonomy): Eukaryota > Metazoa > Arthropoda > Insecta > Coleoptera > Chrysomelidae > Hermaeophaga > Hermaeophaga mercurialis. The sequence goes on along the minus strand of OX638362.1, from coordinate 16,980,442 downwards.
AATTTTGTTAATTTATAGTATTATATATTTATTCCTGAATGTTAATTTCAATATTTTAGATCTTAAGAAACACCTTTCTTTTGACATTTAAATTTTTAACTTTAAAAGTCTCCGAGACGATTTGCAGATAAATAACTATAAAAAAATATACTTTCAGTCCATTCGGTGGTCCTTACCCCTGCCTCAATATCTACCCATTTTAAAGTTAAAACTAGATTAATGGTAGTAATTATTTTGTTTAAACTAACTTATAACTATTTAATTTGACTACTACCTTTTTTTATTTTTTTTTAACATTTTTTTGATATCTTGTCTAATACCTTTTATCAAAAAAAAATGAAGTAATAGGTAGTTTCAAATTAAATAGTTATAAGTTAGTTAAAACAAAAAAATCACTACCATTAATCTAGTTACTATTAAATCAAATTTTGTATATTTTCTTATTTATAAATATAAAATAGGCGTGAATTTCTGAACTTATTTCAAATGCAATAATTATGAAGCAGGGATAAAGATCCTTTAGAAAAAAATGTACATCTTTTAAAAATATACAGATAAATTAATTTTAATGCCGTACAATATCTTTGCATAGGGTGATTTCTAAATCTATAAATTCTAACGATTATTTTGGCCTTCAACGGACTTAAGATAATATCTTGAAAACTCTTTTGGATTAATGGATGTTTGTAAAGAAATATTTATTGACACTGCATTTTCTCTGAGACCCCCCCCCCTATTAATCTTGGTGGCATCACGGAATTACATATATCTTTTATTTCTATGGAAATTTACCAGTTGAAAGCAATACGCTCATGTTACTTCAACATGTCTGCCTGTACAAAGATCAATTAGCCCCATAATTACAATTTGAAAATAGGTGTTGGCCAATAAATCACAGTACAAAAAGTATGATAAACATACAATGTTTAAAACGTTGGGGTTTCCTTCCACTTAATTTTCGTATTTAAAAAATTATGTAGTGTCTATTTAAAAATTATGGTCCGCTATTTTAGGGGAATAAGTGTTATGTATGAGATTTACTCAATGCATTATACCTTTAAGCTATTTACAGGCCCTCAACGTACACCCATTATATGTCTTTACAATTTATGATTCATTAAACAATAGTCTGTAAACCAATAAAAAATGTGAAATAATTCTATGTAATCTCAAAATAAATGTCTCGGAGAAAGTACCTCGCGCATCTATCTCATAATATTAGTTCTCTTTTTTTTTTAGAATTCCTCTTGTAATTTTTTCACGCTTGAAAATTCAACAAATAGTCTTTGAGCTGATTCGGCAGATTCAGCTTGTTAATGTAAAGGCCAGGTCTACGGCCCAAACAGTTGTGGATCTTGACGCGGCAGATTTGCTTGAGGCTCCGGGGCCGCTTGTAAAGATCTCTTATGATGGCAGTTAGGGGCTCAGTCGTTTTGCCGGGAACGAGGCTTAATTGTTGAGTGTGCAAAATCTGAAGCAAAAGATGTACTTTATGTCATAAGAGCACGCTGAAAACAAAGTAAACAACAACTTCTCAAAAAATTTAAGCTCTTGTACAAGTGGTCCAAGTGGTCGCTAATTTAAGTAGACCCACTATATAAGTTTGCTTAAAATATAATTTGAACAAAAGACATGTATCAAATATTGTTCCCTAAGTTACGAAAAACCATAATTTTTGGTACCAGTTAATAAATAGACGTTATTAAAATTACGGGTCGAGAATTTCTCTGATTTAACTATGAGTTAGAAATGGATTTTCTATTTTGATTACAAGCTAGAAACTTGGTTCCCGTGTTCTGCAGGTGAATCCCATTCGAGTGTTCATTGCTGGTTTCAAATTAATGATGCTGTTTGTGAAGTGGCACGGAAAACGGTAACAAAGCCTACACAGAACACCAGGTTAATGGCCCTAGTAGTCGAAACTGTCACTCAAAAAAAAATGTGAAAATATTTTAAATCATTATAATTTACCTTTAGGCACTCAAAAAGCGGCTTGTGCTGCATAACACAATAGAACAACCATATAATTTTAGAAAAACTAAGATGAGGATCGATTATGAGATTTTCCTTCCTCGATATCAACATGATGTAGTAATACAAAATGTAGTTTTTGGTCTTCCATATACTCTGAGAATGTAGAGGGTGGTTCTTGATAGCTTCTGACATGTTAAGGCTTAGGTCAGGGTTGGCCCCATATTGGATAAGCGTAAGAGTTAAGTCATAACTAAAAAAAGATATCGATATTATAAAAAATATTTGAGGTCGTTTTGATGTGTATAAAATGCTCTTACACATAGTGAATATCCATACAATCCCTGACATTCTGTACCATATCCATGCAGGACTGTAAAATGTGCTCGGTTTTCCTGCTAACTCTAACATTGGGATCCAACTCGTGATTTAACAGAAGGATTAATAAGTTTTTTATAAATTCGAAATTGATCCTTTTCTGTACATTGCAATTAAGAGTGATATTTTCTGAAACTGTAAAAACTAGAACGTGTAAAGGTGTGAGATTAGCCCTGTAACTACAATTTGGATTGGCGCCGTGCTTCAATAAAATTTTTATGCAGTTCAAATAACAAACCTAAAAATTCAAATAATTCAATCAGAAAATTTTATATAAAACTAAATTTTATATAATTAATTTTCAGTATGACAATAATATAAATCTTAAGAACATTTTTAATTACCGTGATTTCTTTAAACGCATAAAATGGCAAAAGGTGGATCTGATACATAAGAAAAAATCCCCGGTAATAAAAACAAACCTTAAGAAAACCACCATTTATTCTTTATGTAATTCTAAAATGGGACTTACTTTCATACTGTGGGTAAAATGATGAAGGGGATCTTTATTAATAAGTGGTACCAAACATACCATTAAGGGGACTGAACCATCTCTTCCTACCATATTGGGGTCACCTAAAAAAACAATTTGATTATGCTATCATCAAAATGGTTTAATTAGATTCAATTAGCCGCATACAAGAAATTAGCGACCAACCTTGCTTTTTATGTTCTTACCTCCGTCATTAAGTAACATATTGAGCAATTCATAGCATACATCCCAGTCTCTGACATGTCTCAATACACATGCTACTGCCGAATTGCCTGCATGGTTAATGGACTGTCTAGCTCCGTTTTGAATTAAATACCGAACAAGATGAAGAACATCCCATTTATTCCATTTGTCATAGCCATATTGTGCTTCTTCTAATGCGTACCTGAAGAAAATGTACTTTTTATTGTTGGTTTAACGTCCACGTTAGAATATTGCACAAATTAGACAAACCAACTATTCACAATTATTGAACTAAATTTTATTTATTTGTAATATACACCAGGCAAGCAAATACGTGACAATTCATCCAAATAGTTAGATTATAGGAACGTGTTTCACTGCGCAGCAGGAAAGTGGAAGTATGTATATAACTAATTAATCCCACTTTTAAACAGAATTAAAATCAAAATGGCACTCCATAAAAAAATACCGTCTCACATTGAGAACATTTAATTTAGCAGTAGACATATTTAAATAGTTCCATAAAAATGATTCTGCTGTTGAATGCCCTTTATTCCCCTATTAAAACCAATGAAAAACTGTTTCTTTTTTGATCAAACGAATCATTCAGTGTCAATCAAATTTTGCATATACATATACATATACATATTATACTATCTTTTAAATTTTGTGTAGGAATTAATAAAAATGTGAATATGTTAGTAAAATCGAAATTAAAATTTTGAAAAAAATGTATTGCACTTTATATTCTTCAAAAATTTCTTAATATTAAAAAGCCACACATAGAACCAAAATATTTTGCATTGGGCTAACATTAAATTTTTGTTAAAAAAAAATTATATTAAAATTAAATACAAGACTATCCAGACAAAACTGAATCTTTATATTTCTGTTTTTGTTAACATAATATTATAGTTGTGTTTAGCATTGATTTGTTTTAAGCGGAAGTTTGGATTTCAAAAATGACCAAATCAAAAAATATTCATTGAGTGTGACTAAAAAAACTGGAAAATCTTAATTTCTTAAAGTCCTTGAACGAACTAAGGCATGTAATAAATTACTGTTTCATACTTTATTACACCTCTACTTAAACCAATATAAAAATATTTCGATTTTAAACAAAAACGAATCATTCAATCTAGTTAAAATTTTTCAAATTGTTACGTAATGTAAAAAATTAAAATATAAAAAATATTAATGATTTTTCAGAACTGTTTTAATTGCATATATTTTTCTTACAATGTGTTATTCCTAAATTATTTATTTATTATTTTTATCATTCTCCAAATTTAAAATGAGTAAAACATTTAAAATGGAAAGAAATTAAACTTAATTTTTTAAGAATTTTGACTGGTTTAAAACTATTGTTTTAGGTGTAGTTACTTGACTAAACCTGAATAGGTAATTTGAACCCATTTAGTCGTGCACATTAAGGAAAAAAAATGGAAGAGGATCTAAAATTTCATGCTAGTCGAATCATAAATCAAAGAATTCAAATGTTGGATGGGATGCTATATTTCATTTAAAAATTTATATTGTTTGATATAGATTAAAAATCTTTCAAATGTATTCCATAACTATCAATCAAAATCTCAAAGTCCAAATATGTTTATAATTCTACGGTTTCTTAAAATAAAGAGTAAAAAGGGACATTTTTGTAAACAAAAAAAACACCTATCAATTTGTTTCCTATTCTCTATACTTTTTAATGCTTAATTCCTATTATCTACATTTATTAATTTCTTAATTCCTAATACGACTAAGCTTAATTCTACAAGAAATGCAATTTTATATAAGTTGACTGAATTTATTTCATGAAAAATAAGGTTTCTACCTGTCTGACCGTTCAAATATCCCAAGGACAAAATTATTATTCATTATGGGGAGTAGTAAAGTATTATTTCAAGATTTTTGTCGCTTGTTACCTCTATTGAATTTTAGTTTCATTAAAAAGGGGATTGGTAGCTTTAAGACTGACCTGACAATCAATGCATGTAATGGAGTATTTCCTAAACTATCAGGCGTGTTAATCAATTCTTTACAACCATGTTCCAGCAGCAACCTTATTGTGGCTATTGTATCCTCTGCAGACTTGTGTGCAACCAGAAGAACCACATGTAACAAAGTCATCTGTTGGGTGCAAGTGCGTACTGTTGTATCAGCACCATGATCTTAAAAAAATTGTTATGAGCAAATTTTTGGGATAAATATTTTACCTAGTTACCGATTAAAAATTCTAAAAATTTGCTATCGTGTAAAACTGCATAATGTATAGGGTAATATTCATCTTTAAGAATATGAATTTCATCAGATCTTTCTTTTATAAGATATTCAGTGCACTTCCAAGCACCTCTTTCACAGGACGAATGTAAAAGTGGTTTTCTAGCTCGAAAAATACCATTCTAAAAAAGTAATTCTCATTAAAGTAAGATTTTCGCGAGATATGCAAAAACACAAAGTACAAAGAACATTTCCACGAAAAAATAACATTGTTAAATAAAATAGAAATAGTTTTAAATTTACCCATGGATCTTCACACCTTTGCGATAAAAGCGTCAAAATATTAACTTGATCCCCATCTAAAGCATAATATATTGCCGACTGCAGTTTACTACTTGGCAATCTCTCTCTACTTTCTCTCTCTATACAAGTTTCTTCATGCTGAGCGGCAGAAGCTAAAACAAACAACAAACTATCCATACTCAAATGTGGCAGATAATTGTCAAAAATGAAGTCTATTATTTCAGTTGTTCAGTATATATGAACTATTAAATATGCATTTCATAAAGAGTACACTATTTATAAGAGACCCCAGTACAAATCCATTATTTTCTCTAGACCAGTTAGGACAAAATAAAATATGTAAAAGTATTTATTTATTTTCTCTCTCTTACTGCATATATTATGTAATTTGTAAGAGTTATAATAATAAAATTAAAAAGAGAAGATAAAATATACAATATGCAATACAATATAATTAAATTTGAAAACAAATTAAAACCTTGACTTAAAAGTTTCTACATCCAGATGACATGTTTAATTTTCTCAAAGTAATTATTAATGTTTTAAACACATGCCTTGCATTGTGGCTTTTAATCTAGTTTGGAACTTTCTAAGAAGTAGATTATGTAATGCAGGTGAGAGTGCATTAAAAAAGGGATGCCTATTACTCATGACTTGTTTATTCCGGTTCTAGTTAGAATAATCTGATGTTTGCTTCTATTTTATATACGCTACGTCGGAAAGAAGTTTATAGCTTTTGGAAGCAGAAACTTAGTTCTTGTAAACTGCACTTGTTATCTAAAAATGTGTAGCAAGGGCATATATTCCAAATATCCTTGTATAGGATGTTCAAATATATATACTAAGTACTGCCCTGTAGCCACATTTTCCAGTGATTTGTAAAAGTGCTTCCCTAGATAAGTAAATTTTATTTCAACCAAAAAAATTTACAAAAATCTCTCCCATGCCATTTCATAACCCCCATTTTAAAAAAAATTCGATATACAGGCTGTTATTTTTTTAAAAACTAATTTTAAAATATTTTGTTAAGCAGGTGCTGAATTTGATTTTTGGCAATAATTTGAAAGATTTTCCAGGTAATGGTTATTATGTATATCAAATATCAAAATAATATACAGAGTAATTCGGAGTAATTCCGAAGTTATGAGCTTCAAAAAAATAGGCCATATTTGATAAAACATGCTATATCTCAGTTATAAAGGATGGAAGACCCATTAAATATAGGTAATTTGGAACCATCAGGGTAACGTCCATCTACAGTTAAAGTCAGGCCCTTTCCCAATGAAACACATTGTACTTTTCTAAACTTGATACTACGTTTGGATTCTATCAGAATCAAGATTTAAAGTCAACTCAATCTTTATTGCTCCTTTTGGTAGATTTCTATTCAAATGGTTTTCCTTTGAACTTGTGCACCCAAATATTTATTATACAAAAGAAGTAAATGGCTTAAATAGAATTTACAATCATATATGTTGTTCCACCAAATAAAAACATAACAAAACGAAAATGAAGACCTTACCCTAATTAAAGATATAAATGTATCCTTAATGTGCAAAGCTTAACTTACCTAAGTCATCAAATTTAGGATAAAGAATCCTGTTAATCCTGAGCGTATTGTTTATAAAGATAATATCCTTTCTATTTTAAAAAAGTGAAATTTTTACAATTTTTAGATATGGTAAATTTCACTAGTCAGTTATCTAATAGGTTACAAATACTGGAACCTTTTACTTCCCTTACTACTTTAAAAAGCCTCAGAAAGCAGCTTTGGATCCATTCAAACTGATTATAATTTCAGCAGATCCTCATCTGATGGTTTAGAAGCCTGTCTTGTTCAGATAATAAAAGGCCAAAAAGAAGTACTGCATGTGTTCCGGCTGATTGAACCACAAACAAACCCTTGATACAAATATTATTGTCAAAACTTATCGATGAATTAACCCCTCATCTACAAAGATTCAGAATGCGGCTGATGAGGTATGATTATAAAATGGTATATAGTCCAGGGAAATAGCTCATACAAATATTTTAAACACTTTTCCAAAAAGACCCTGACAAAAAATTGCGATTGATCTTTGAATATTTTTTCTAGATTCTTTGAAATTTTTAACCTTTGCAATATGAGAGAATCGATTATTTACGAAAACTCGAAAGAAATATACGACGGCAATCTAATAAAGGTGAACTATCCAAATGTATTTGTTCACTTAGTATTCTACATTGTCATCTTCTTTAATATTATCTGACAATACCAACAGGAGAAACAATTATCAGAAGAATAATTTAAAAGTTTTTGGAAAATTGTGGAATTTTAATTATATTTTATCTTTAACATTTATAATGGATATATTCCACAAAGTAAGGGTAGAAATAAACATTACAATTTAAATTACTTATTCAGTTACCTAATCAATAACTTATATTTGTTTATCCGTTATTGTATAATTATTTTTTAAAATACCAAAAGTAAATGTATGTTATGATAAAATATTGCTAACTAAAAATAAAGAATATTGATGTATTTTTTAAATTATTTTAACATTTATATTATTAATTTAAATGAAAGTAAAAGTTACTTACAGTATTTTCCTCTTTCTTCACAGTTACTACTATGAGGTCCTGGCCAGCACATTCTGGCTTCTACATCTGATTTTGCTCCATGTTTTAATAGTAGCTCCACACATTCATCATGCCTATAAAATACAAGTATTAAATTAAAATCAAAAATAACCTTGACTTCAGATTAAAAAGAAATTTTGGTTGAATAAGTAAAACACAGACATACAACTGCTATTTGCTACCAATTAAATCAACTTTCTATCACTAATGAGATTCAAATTACTTGCCCTTTTAGGCAAGCTATATGTAGAGGTAAGCTACAAGGAAATCTGTTAACATCTGCAGCACTATGTCTGGCTAGTAGCCACCTAACTAGTTCCACATTATTAGCTCCAACACATTTTTGTAGAAGATTATAGCCAGTTTCATCATGAATAGCCAATATATTTTCATTCTAAAAAATAGTAAACACAAATAGTAGTATTCTTTGTCTTCTTAAATTTAGAAATTATTATTTGCTCATCATGATAAATAATCTAGGCATATTGGATTTCTGTTGTTATTGTTTGCAAAGTTATTTATAAAATGTAACAATTTTATTAACTATATAAATATAGTGTGACAGTTACACACCAGGTACACAAATATGTTAAACATATATAAATGTCATCAACTGTCAATTTATATTCAAATTGAATCACCAAATGTCCAAAAAGCTGCAGAAAATATTTTTTTTTCAAAAAGTTACCTTTGGAATTTGTTGTAAAAGTCCCTCAAGTCTTTGTACGCCGATTCTGGGGTTGGCTCTTAAAGCATCAAAAATTGTCTGAACTTTCTGTCTTGTAGAATCTGAGACTTTGTGTCCATGTCCATTAGTAAGCAAGGCACTACCAGACTGGAATACCTGACTGACTTGTCCACCCATTTTTGGAGAACAAATTTACTAAAAAGTATAATCTAACCATCGTACTTGCTGAATTTTACCCCAAACTTACCTTTATTATTAAATTCATTTTGAACTTAATTGCCACTAGAATATATTACAAAAATTGAGAAACTCCATTCTCCCTAGGATTAATTTAATGAGAATATTTGTTTCCAGCAAAATATGATGTTAAATTAAAAGAGGAAATCACTATTAAACCATAACTAACACTTTGGGCAGGGTTCACTTTATATTAAGTGACAATTCTAAATAATATTTATTAATTCACCTCTATTATTATTTGCGCAGAATAAAAATAAATCAATATCAGTGCTGAACTGTGGTATTTGACTTTGACGTTTCAAATAAAATTAACAGAACCCCTACACTATAGGCAACTCAAAATACATGAATAAGTTACAAAACCAGAATATCATATGTATAAGTCGCTATCCTTGTTTAATGGGGATCATTATTTGTTTTCTATTTTAAACATAAGACATTTCTTGAATCGAGTTGGAAGTTCGGATATTGGTCAGTAGGTAGAAGTGCAGTATCAATCAAAAACTAATGATTTAGAGTCTCAAGAGAAAGTAGGCATTAATTAATTTTTAGTACCATCTAAAATTTGACCGATAATCAAGAGGAACTTTATAATTTTATATTTACATATATTTTTAAGCTGTTATTCATGTAATAAAGAAATGTCCTTATTTAAACATAATAATAAAATGTGTAGGAATATAAAAAAAAATATGATTATGAAAATATTTTTTTTAAATGATCTTGTGGTGCCACGTACATACTGGCGAGTACAATGCCAAACAGTATTTCAAAATTTTGACAGTAGATGGAGACTATCTTTTAGCGCAGTCACCCCTTTTTTATTTTTGCAGTATAATTTAATTACTAGAACTAAATATCAATAATATTTACCAAAATTATGTATGAATGTTTTTTTTATTCTGAAAACAGGCTAAGTTTTCCCGTTTTTCACACCTGTTAGAGAGTTTGGTTCAACAGTTATCTACCTTTTCAATTAGTATACCACCTGTCCTCCCACCAGTCCCACCTGTAATTCGCTATTCAGGGCCAATATCTTGTGACTCGTCGTGTAATGAAAACATAAAAAAAGTAAACGTAAACAATTTAATTAAACGATGTAATATTTTTTTGACTTGCATAAAAATAAACAATTGAAATGACCGATTTAGAAACTGCAAAAAGTGTGTCAATAAATGAAGCTGCTCCAGTTCCACAGCCTTCAACGCAAAGTTCAACACCTAAAAAACCACAAAATTGGGTTAAGTTCGAAGAGGATCAACCCGAAAATAAAGATAGTAATTCTCCGGCTGTCATAAATACATCAGAAAGTGTCCAAGTAAATATAGAAAGAAGCTTAAATAAATCTATTGATAGCAATCATGTCGCAATTTTGGATCCAAAACCGCTAAGAAACGTCGAGTTACCTGTAGCAACTGTCGAACCAATAAGACAGGGATTTTGTAAGTTATTCAATTTTGCTACGTTAAAAAATGTAATGTTTCTGCAATTATGTCACATTTTTACTAATAAAAATAGTTTTAGCACTCAAAAAAAGTAGGGCAAAACTTGAAATGAAAATGCGTTTTTAGATTGTTCTTTTTGTTTTTGACATTGACATTTTAAAATAGAAAAAAACTGAGCAAATAATATTAGTTATAAGCAAGGAGCAAAATAGAAAATAAAATGAAAACTTCGAGATATATTCTCCTGGTTTTTAACTTTTTTCTAATATACAAAAAAATTTAAACTGAATAAATATTTCTTGTAAAATAAAAAAAATTACGACTATTTTACTAGATTTCAAGGAATAACGTAGCCACCGCTGGCATGTTACCCTCTTTATATAGTATGGTTGGAAATATACCGCTGACCTTTACTATAATAAATCAACTACCTCATTAAACTACATTGTGTAGGTCTCAACATCTGCAAATCGCAATAAATGGGTGCGAGGTTGGTTTGATTTATTGTTACTTTGAATTAAAATGGCATTTTAATCAATTAAAAATATTTTATTTTGTTAGCAATGGCATAAGTACAATAAAAATTAGTGGAATACTGATTTATTCATTTCAATAAAAATTAAGTTTTTAAAGTAGTTAAAGTTATTATAATTAAAATTTACAATGTTAGGATTTAGAGTATGCACACTACAAGATTCAAATTAAGTTTAACTTTATTCAATATAGGTACATAGAAAAATTTTAAAATTGAATAATGAATTTTCAGAAACTTAATTCTACTTGACTCTAAATTTAGTTACGTGTGACTATTATTATCTTCATCTAAACTTATTATAAGGATTTTCTACCTTATTTACCTACATGTTGTATACGGTTTTTCCAATTCCCTGCAGATATGTTAATTACTATACATTTTTTAATGTGGGGAATCTATTTTTTTCCAATATTTGATTTTACTTGCCATATTAGTTAATTTGGATTCAAAACACAATAGTAAGGAGGAAGGCCTAACACTGTATGCCCATTTTCTGTTACAAATTAATCACACACATATTCTCTATCAATTTTGAAAGCATTCTTTTCTTGTAGTATCCTGTGTATAGAATCATATTTCATAAAGGTAAATAATTGGTCCATTTTCTGCTCTATATTGTTTAATAGTCATTAAATATTTATGACACTATTCTCGTAAACATTGAAATTCCATTAAGGAATTGTCTAAATACCATTAAGGATTGTCTTTTGGCAATTGTATGATATTTAAAATCCATGTTAAGTAAAATTTTTTTAGACTTGAAATGTTTTGTTTCGTCGTTGGTCATCTTCTTTTTTAGAGAAACTAGAGTAGGTACAGATTCTTCATCATACAATTGATAAATTTTCCTTCTTAATAAATCCAAATCGTAAATACCTCTAAATATGCCAGAGTCGGAAAACCAATTAGATTTAAAATTAATAAAAATTAATTTGCTATTTTTGTAATTGGGAATTTTTACCTTGTTAAAATAATATATCACTTGAGGATGAACAAAATTTGTACTCCGGCTCTACCTGAAAGGGTAGTAAACTTGGGACATTTTGTGGCCAAAGGGATAGTTAGAGTTTTATCGCAATCAAAAGATCAACAGCATAATTCTAACCATACTATACTGAGTTATTATAAATTAGCAACCCGTTATCATTGTTATTATTCCCTATAGATAAAAGTTTTAAAGAAGAGTTAAAATGCAATACTCTCTAAGGCGCCGGAAATACTCATTCATTATACTATACTAGTTATCCTAAATTAATTCCTCTTGATTTTATTTCAGAAAACTTTTTAATTACCTTGCTCAAATCTACATATTCTCATATTTCATTTTCAATAAATAAAAGAGCTGCCACTGAAAGTCTGTCTTTGGACATTGAAACATGCGAATAACGTTTGATTAATTTAAGTTTAGAAAATAATCGTTTCTCTGTTGCAAAACGCACAGGAAGATTCAAAAAGATTCTAAAAAATAAACAGATATTTGGAAACGATGAACAAATGTCATTCTCTAAATTATAATTTAAAATATTTGTTGATATAACAATCAATGCTTAGATAAGGTTTTAACATAATATTTACTCATATGTTCCTTTGCATTTATATCACTTGATGATTTATTTGGACCAGTTAAAGCTAAATGAATCTTGCTATGATAACTTTTAAGTACATAAAACCCGCTTAATGATAATATTTTTATGCAATTTGAATCATAAAACGATCGTTGTAATAGATTCACTATTATAACTGTTATTGTTATTACCACAATGTTTGCTATTTTTTTTTTCTGACCTATCCAATTTTGTTTAGAAAATTATTTTTTAGCTAATGGTGACATAATTGTTACATTATTACCTGTAAATACAAGATTTCCATGGATTACTCCAGCACAATTCCGTCCAGAACTCGTGCCTGAGGAACTTATGGCCCAAGGCCTAACTGTAAGTGTTTTAAATAATAATATTTAAGTTGTAAGCCATATAGTCTAATTTAAATCTTGTCATAATAGTTATTTATTTATTGAAAATAAATTAAAACTTTTTCCGAATTTAATGCAAGTAAAAAAAAAGCAAACTATATAACAAATCATTATAAAAATGATAGAATATTAAAAAATATTAGTGGAATAAAGAAAAAGCCTGAATTCAAAGATTGTTTAAACAGTTTTTTATTGAAAAACTATTATCTAATCTTTTCCATTCTGTTCACCTGCATATTAATCATCATTTGTAATGTCAATAATGTGGAAAAAAATTATGATTCATAAGCTTCGAAAATGAAATGCTGTTATATTAGTTATATTTATTGTAATTTCCTTTGTGCTTTTTTAAAAAAAAGTATTTTCCAACAGCAAAAAATTTAGATGTCTAATCTCTAATCTATGATAGCCTAACAAAGAGTTCTATAAATATATTTGAATATTAAATGGTAAATTGTATAAAAAGCTCTCAGTTTAAATTTATATAGAGCGTAAAAAAAGTTTGAATATCATTCAATAAAAGTAAGAAATAATAGATAATAATATAATAAATCATTATAGGACGTGAATTGACACCTTATCGCCTCGCCCCTCACTACCGTACCACAAAACTACTAATAACCAGGCAAGGCTTGTTATTAGCTAAATCATTAAATTACATCAATTGAAACTCGTACTTGCTTAATTTATCAAATACTCCAAATGCTCTCCACTGATTTCTATTCAGAAAAAAGTGATTTTTGTTGTTTCTCTTTCGTTTTACAATTTCTTCAAAAACTTACAGGCAGAATATTTGGTTAACCATATCGTAGATCCATTATTTATGTACCAAAATCTAACGGGTTTAGAATTAAAATAATTAAAAACAATAATTGATTCAAATAATCCAGAAAAAATTAATATGGAATAATGGATAATATGGAATTGTTCATCATAAATGTAAGAATTTATTTAAGTGTTGTTTATGAGGGAAGATGGTTAAGCCTTCAAGATCAACAGATCTTACTCGTTTGGACTTTTTGCGGGGTTTCCAAATCCCATATGATTCTATAGAAAATGTACGGCAACGGAAAACGCAGAGATACCCTTTAATTACCAAACACTGGAAAATGTAAGGAAAGCAACAAAAACCAGTTTTTTTCTTTCAAGAAGCCAGAATAAAATACTTTAAGGTATCGGTTTCAAATGATGTAATTTATTTATTATTATACCAGTGTATTGTTTTATCTGGATAATTTATTTTAAATTTAGCAGGTTTAAAATTGTACCGTTAACTAGAAAATAAGGAATCCTTTAAAACGAGCTCTCACTTGACCCCTATTGCTGTTTAAAATGTTTAAGGGGGCAGTTACCCGTTGGTGGGGTTGATATCTGGATTGTTATTTTTATTATCAAAATATGCTTCATCAGAAATAAAAATCACTTCTTAGATGTTTATGTCAATTTTTTGTCATACAGTAATTAGTGAGGGGAGGGGAGTAACACAATAAGTTTGCACCGTATTATTACATTTTGCGTTTTTAAAAACGTCTAACAGACTCTGTAACTGATATTGTTTCATTCACATTTATCTACTATCAAAATAATGAATAATTATAATATTTTTTTTTCTTTTTTTAGCTTACTGTAGAAGAATACGTCCAAGCCTTAGAATTGTTAGTTAATGATGTGAGATTTTCTTTATACAATGTTTGTTATAAACGCGTACTTATTTTGTGGATATCGGTAGCTTTTATAGTTCTCTTGGGATTACTTTTTTCGGGATTACAAGGTCTCACCTTATTTGGTTTAGGTATAGGCTGGCTCATTTTAAACGCAGGAGCCATAGTTTTGTCAATGTTCTTGAAGTTTAAATTACAGAGAAATTTGGAAAAATGCATGGCGAATGTCAACAAACATCTTTTGAGACATAAGGTATATTTCTTATTTTTTTATTGATTTATTAATAAATATACAAAATCTGGCAAAGCTACGTAGTAGTTCGTTTATTCATTACAAAAAATCTCATGTAGTAACGAAGGAGTTTTGAATTGAAATATTTTAGGGATGAAATCATAGTAAGAAAGTAGCTCTAACTACGAAAAATCGGTGCAATTAATTTGAAAAAGTTGAATAGATTCGACTTATATTTTTTTTGGACTACCTGTTTTAATTTTAAAATCTGTGCTTTTGAAAGATGAAAAGTTTCATATTTTTTAAATTTCTCATAAAGGATCGTAGTAATTAGACTTCGACGGAGCTTTATCAGACTCTGTATTTTTTGTTTCGTTTGAATGTTTTCAGAAATAGTTACTGAACTTTCGTCTATGATTAATCAGATACAAATTTTTTACCTTGACAAATTACAGTTGACTGATGACATCTGATGTTTGCTTTGGAGCTTTCTGAAAAGTTATTTTACTTTCTTACTGAAAATCATATATAATCACATGTGTCACGTATTGATAGTTGATAGATGATATGTGACAGTTATTACTCTTGAATTTCGATAAACAAGAAATTAAACGGAATATTATTTTCATTTTTAGATTATTTTGGCACTGGATGACCGAGGTAAAATTAGTTGTCATAAAGTTACCTTGTGTTTTATATATTTGGATTCGGCACCGTGTATAGCACACCTTCAAACAGCAATAGACCAACTAGAGAGGGATCAAAACAGCGGATGGGAGCAGAGAATGGATATATCCGCTCAAGACATTGTTATACAAGGCAGTAGAACTACGAGGTTGTCTAGAAAACAGGTAAGTTTTATAAATGCCAAACGAATTCATTCACAATTATTTCTTTCATTTTTGCGATTTGGAGAAAATAATTATATAAAAAAAATCGCTTTAATTTTCTCTCATATTTATTCCACACCCTCAAGTTATATATCCGCATTAGAAATAAAATGTTGTGGTAATTAATTTTGTTTATATGTATATAAGAGCAGCCTGAACTGTGAAGTTGTAAATTGATAGATCTTATACCGAGTGTCCTATTTAACTTTTATTAACTTAATAAATAGAAGGATATATAGTTGACTAAGTTGAGGCATAACTTTATCAACCTCCAGACGCCACAATGCTGTAGGATTTACTTACAAAACGTCTATTATTTAAACATAATATGTCGTAAAAATCTCAAAAATTGGGACACTTGGTATTGATATTGGTAAATGTTTTAATATTATTGCTTGCAAACGTAAATGTAAATTTTAGCATATATTAAACTAATGACGAAACGTAATTAATTAACGTTCAACTTATTATGGTTCTTAAGAAAATTAAAATGTTCTTTTTATATTTTTGATTGTATTATGATCTGTTTGTTTACTTAAACGTTTCATTTAAATTTTGAAGCATGTCTGGAGTTTTTTTAGTGACTATCCTATTTCAGTGGAAGGAGGATTATCCTTTTTTAACTTTATGGCGTTTTATAAATAACAATAACACTTAGATATTTGTTTAATAATTAGGGTCATGCAGAACAACTTTTTCTACGCAACTGTCAGAAGTGGGGTAAGGATTTTTTGCGAAGGAGATTAGATTGGACTTTAGACGAAATCATGGGAAACCCTGCCAATCCTCGGCATATTACTTCTGCTTTGTGCCCCTGCCAATACGTGGAAGAATTGTTGACCAACAAACCACCGAGGGCAGACAATCGTAGAGACTTCTGCCCTCTATGGTCCAGATTTATGATTAGCATGGGCATTTATTAAAAGTAATTTCTTTATATATTTTTTTTGTTATCTGCAAAAGTTTGATTAATTAAGAAGAGGTCAACACAGTGAGTACATTTTATGTTCTAAACTTTTAAAATATTTAAAGAACCATAACGCCATATACATATAGCATATAATTGTTTTAATAACTTGTATCAATTAACTGTGTGTAGCTAAAGAAATAACATTTGAAATATATAATCTGTGGAAATTACATTTAAGTAAAACTTATATTTGGTATGTCACATTTTTTGGAACCCCCTGAATATTTTAAAATGTAGTTCTGATTAAACTACATTTTACTTTACAAACATATTTTGGAAAATTGTTATCATTTAGTTACTAGATTCTCTGTTGTATGTGGTGTTCCCAGCCTATAAATTTTGATTGATAAAAAGCTTACATGCAGGTAAATTAATAATTTGGCCTTTAAAACTACAAAATATCAGTGCGGGTATTTAGTTTCATAATTAATTCCTCTAATTATATTATGCTAACAGAGTTGTAGTAGAAACATTTATGGATCACCATAAATAAATTCAGATCTTTAGAATTCCCTTCCGCATTTTTACAGGGTCGCTCTTGGTTACTTACTAAAAGTATTAGGAAGTTTTTCCTGAAAATCCATTAGTAATAGCTCAAAAATATTACTACTGTCTCTCTACTAGCAACAATCGTGATACTTTTGTAAGAGGCTTCAATTAAGATTGAAAGAGGGCACCTTACCTTTTAATAAGCTTTTATCCAGCAGAATAATTTTTATGATCAACGTGTGTCATCAAACGTGCTCCAGTGTTTTTTCTACTTTAAGTCTATTCACTAATACTAAACTGTAATAATTTATTTTATAAATAATATTTTTGTCTTTAATTTTACCGTTTTTTTAATGTTTTTCTTTGATTTTCATGAATTAATATTTAGCAATGATTAATATTTAAAGCTCTTATCCTTTATTACAGTCATTACAGTCACAAATTGATACAATATTTTCTCTTCCGAATATATCCAAAGCAACGGAAAAAATATGAAGATTTTTCTGATTTTTTGTTAATGTAGAGTCGTCGGATTGCTATTTTTTTTTTAGAGAATTTTTAGCTTGACGGGGCAGAAAATCAAACCTAGTACATCGGATTCATTTTGGATTTATTTAACTATTAAACGTTACATGCAGTTCCATAATTTCTAAGTAACAGTTTATAGAACAACTCAATTGCTACTGGGCACAAAGTGTCTTTAGAACACAGATTAATATTGATATACGTTTTCACAAGTTTTTTTACTTTACTTCTTAGTTATAGGTTACAATAATGTTGATAAGTTTATTAGTTGTTATTTTAAGGTTTAGAACAAAATTTTTTGAAATGTTTCTGTTCGAAGCTAATGAGAGAGTGAACATTTTTAAGATATAATTTTCGGACAAGTGGAAATGATTGACGAGTGTTAGATGTTACATTTATCGATGAAAATAGAATAAGTGTCTTTGTGTTAATGTTTCTAGAGCTCCAATATGTCTGTGTGACCCTTTGCGTCCAATACTTTTAGAGACAACTTCCAAAAAATTGCCTTTCAGGATATGATGCACATGTGCATTTTAAAAAAGATATAATTGGTAGATAATCGACATGGATATCTGTTTGTTTGTTTTTTTTTCAGCTGTTCATTAGAATTTTTCTTTAAATAACGTTACACCATTGTCAAATAATTTTAATAAATGAGAAGTACAATGATATTCTATGGACTGCTATAATTTTGTTGTTTAAAATTAATTATAATTTTGAACAAAAATTATAAAATCAATTTAAAAGACAATTATTAAAGAAAAAAATATACCTGTTACTAACGATAACAAGCTTGATTTTAAATATTGTCGTATTAATTTATAATATTTCGTGGTTGAGCACCCTAAATATTTCGAGTCCTGCAATGAGTGTCTTCTCGGCTATTCTACAGGTTGTTACAAAAGGAAGAACTGGACGAAATTATTTGATGCTGACAGTTTGATCTTGGACATTTAAATTGGTTGTTAAATTTTTACTAGGATTGAATTGTTCATTGAATAAATAAACTTCAGAACTAGAATTCTTTCCTATTTAAGTGTCTGCTCTTTACGGTTATCTGTGTCTGTACTTATGTTTTAAAATGGAGTAAGCTGATGATTTGATGTACTGTAACCAATATTCCAATATTGGTGTTATGTCATTTATAAAATTTACCACACTATTTTAAATTCTCTATTTTTTTTTCTCTATATTATGTGTCAAAAAATATAATTTTTTCATTAAAGTCTTTCAATTATAAAATATTATAGTCATAACCGGCGATATGAAAAATAAATTATTTTCATATGACGCAAATTATATCAACCATTATTAATATGTTAATAAAAACTTATCGTGCAAATATTTAAACACGCAGCAATTCAAATAGTACAGGTTATTTGCAATTCTGACATGATAAAGATATTAAAAATATTTAAGGTAGTCTAAAAGATATTAAGAGAGTGTACTATAATTGTATATAGTGTTTCAATAATAACTCCATAGCTAAACATTTGAAAAATTATACAGATGCTGTAATTATGTAAAAGTAAATATGTAGCACTTAAACAATTATTTTTGTTCTCAAAAGAAAAATACGTAATGTGTTTTAATATAGATTTTGCAGAGAAGGGCTTTAATTTCTGACCACTAAAATTTATTTTATTCTCGTACTTAATTGTATGAAAAAAAACGTTTATATGTCTTATTTTGAAAGTTTAATTAATTTCTTTTTTGGACATGCCATTTTTATGACCTTAGAAGAATAGCCCATTTATGGTGTATTAGTTCAAATACAAGTTGGTACACCAATATTGCTTTTATTTAACTATCAGTAGTGCATGATGCAAAAAACGTGGTTTACTCGTTAAAAATGCGATTTGCGATTATTGGATTTTGGTTCGTCCTAAAAACATTATTTTTTTACTAATTGGATGGAACACCTTCTATACACATAGTTATAGAAAATTAACGTAAACAATTCCAAACAAATATAAACCGCTTAGTAGTGATTTATAAAAAAAACCTTGAATCTATAAATAATTGTTGATTATTCTGAAACGAGGTGTCCACATGATATAAACAAAATAATAACACGTAATTTACATTACGCAATTTTTACTGTACATTAAATGAAATTATCATTAACACTGACTCAACTCTTAACAGTGTCAAAGATCATTATTGTGTAGAGAAGAAATAAGAAAAATAATATGTTGTAAAATTTAACAAAAAAAGTACTGTTTCAATAATAACCTAACTACTCTTTTTTTATTCCTATCCTTATTTGATCCTTAGTTTTCCTTTATCGATATTACTTCTTATATTTGTTTATATTATCTTCCTAATGATATTTTTTAGAAGGGGGTGGATTATTGCTCGTTTCCATTTATCTGATATATACTCTATTTTTCATATTTCTAGCATAATTTTCACTCAATATTGTTCTCCTAACTTCATCTCTGCACAAATATTATTTTCTCTAAATTTCCTGGGTTTTTTTAACAATATCTAACTGTTAATATTACCAGTGAATCTGGCGTTTGCATATCAAAATTTTCTATTTCAATGACTTCTTTCTGAATTGTACACACTATCTGTTTTTAAATTTCCTTTTTTGTTATCTATAAAGAGTTATTTTATTAAATATGGCATTCATTAACTCCTTGTAAAGGTTTCTTGTATCCTTTCTATTATATTAGACTTTATTGCTATCCAATGCATATGAAAAAATATATTTTAGTATGTTTAATTTTTTTTCGTATTTCTTAATTATGGTCTAAAGAAAGGTCATGAAGCATTTTTAATTTCGTTCTCTTTCAAGTGATTCTTAACATTTTTCATCATACCATGCATTGTTTTTTCTTTCCTTTCATTATTTACTCAGAATTGCGTTTTCTATAATTTCTTATTTATGGTTTATGTGTTTTATCAGTTTCCTCTAAATTTTCGTTAATTTTCACCTGCTATTTTACTACTATAACCCCTTATTAAAGTAATTAAAAGAGCATTTTTGAAGAATTTTTATAAAATAATTATTAATATTATATAAACGTAATTATCAATCTACAGTCATGATATAAAAATATTTTAATTCAGAAACTAAATACTACCGTTGATATTTTTTTTGGTCTAATGGTAAGTGACTAACAAAATATCTCCATGAGGTACTTCGTGATACAAAATTCTTGTTTTAACTTATTTGTTAACCTGGACATTAGTTCTAACACATCTGTCAAATTGCTACATTTAATGCACTAAGATGTAACATACTTAAAAAATTTTTAAAGAATATTACAGAATCATATTTTTTCTCTCTACAGATCTTTATTAGTCATGTTTGGCCTATATACACCACTCTCATCAGGAGAAGTAACACAGGCAACACCGCCGTTCTTATTTACCTAATTCAAATAGTTGCGTGACTATGCCACACAAGAAAAAAAAGATCTGTATCAGTGAATAATTGTGCACATGCTCATGCTATCACTTAATTAATGTATTTTACCTCAACCGTAAGGGGTTAGCTTCGAAAGCCGCAATTAAGCGCTTGTTAGATTAGTATGAGACATTAAAATAATTTAATTATGATTTTTTTAATTCAGTGAATAACATTTTTAACTTTTTCACTTGATTATTTCATATTTTGTTGTCTCCTGCTAACTAGCAACATCATTATGTCCATGTCCAATCTAATTTTCTAGGTTTATTGTTAATGTTAATTTTTTTTGAAAAAAAATAAAATAAAACTGCATTTTCTTGTAGAAATATATTGAAGTGCGATATCTAACTTATTTTATTAATAATATTAATAGGATATGGCGTGGGCTTCAAAAATTAAAATTATTTTGAAATATACTAGTTGTCTTGTGGTTCCTGTAAAGTTATTAGTTATTAATAAGTAAATTAAAGACAATAATCTAATATGTTGAGCAACAGAACATCCATATATTTCAATATAATTTTAAATGGTGAATTCTTAAAATATGTTAGATATCGAAAGTTTTCAATATGTATGATGATATTTCAGAAGGCTACTAAAATATATCTAACGAACTCGTCTGTTTTGAAATATGAAATAAGGAAATATGGATTAATAAAATTGTACCTACTTATAAGATTTATAAGAAATTTTTTCTTCGTTATTTTTAGGAAAGAGCAACTTTATTATACCTGCGTTACGCTGCTAGGTGGGGTAGAGATCGGGCTAGAGGCCACTTAAACAGCCCACCCGCCTCTGGCGGACGCCACTGCTCTTCTTTAACATGCCCTTGCCAATTCATAGAAGAACATTTACATTGTAAACCTCCAGGCAAGTTGACATTAAGGTCATTTTTTTCGCTTCCCGATCAGTCAAGGGATGGTGGGTGTCGGATACAATGATCTTTTGGCTCAGGCCTCATATATGATACATGATCTTTTATCACGCATATCATAAGAAATTTAACTAACAAATCAAATTGTACCTGACTTTGAAGCACTTCGGCCATATGTATAAGAACTACTAGAAAGCTTTTTGTGTTTTAAATTTTTCAGTTCTTAAGTTTAGAGATGTGTATTTGTATATAGAATAGTGCAATATTTTTGTTAATTATCACTTATGAAATGCAAACATGTATCATGTATGGTACACACATTTTTTTCACTTTTTCTAGCTGAGACTGAATATTTTATCACATCTACTAACAAGAGTTTGGTTGTACATAACTACAGCTTTTGGGATTCTTAAGGGCACATTGGTTTACTTTTTTATGTTTATCACTTGTACTTATTAGGTGTAACATTAATTATGCTTTATACAGACTGAGGTATAATGAACGAATTATTTTTTTCTTGGCAATGTGGGGGAATAGAAAACCAGACTATGGGGATGATGGGAGATAGAAATCTATCATATATGAATTATTTCATCCTGTTCAGTTGATCTGGCGTAAAGTTAGCACAATATTGGATATTTTTCTCTCTCATTTTCCTCATCAATACACAAGCTCTTTTAAATGGGAGTATTCGATTACTGGTTGTGCGTTATATGAGATGAATAACCATCAGATTACTACATTTGTTTTTATTTATAAATAATATTGAATAGTATCATAACCCTTTCAATAAAAATATAAAAGAACATTGGTCTGGTTTTCCATTGATGAAATAAATAATTTGCAATTTTTGTGTTGTTCTTTGTTAAGGCTACGTTGGTATATTTAAGAGTTATTTGTCAGCTAGTCAAAATATATTTTTGCACTTTGAAATATATACTTATTTATATACAATAAGTCTTACAAGTATTGGTACGAGCTATTATCTTGGAAACTGGGAAATTGATAAATTCAAAATTTCATTATTAGATTAATCTATGTTTATACATTTTACACCCCATATAAATATTCTCATCTTATACTTTAAAATGAAACCAAAAATTATTTATTATTTTATTGTTTAAATTTGGATTTTTTCACTTTACTAGTTTTGATGATGTTAACTAAGACTTTTAAGACAACTTGTATGTACTCTTATATACACTATAACTACTGAAGTTGGCGACATATAAAAAAATTTTTTTTTTATAATTATTAGTTCTGCAAAAAAATTTACGATATATAGGGTGACTCCAAATTTAAAAATAAAAAAATGAGGAATTTCGATTGATTCTTGTTTTAGATCATGATTTATATTTTTTACAGAAAATGAAAATAGAATAGTTTGAGAAAGCAATCATTTTTCAGAATAGATGGATGTGATTGCATATTTGAAAGTAGTTTTTAATTTAATTTAATGAATGACATTTTATTATTACAGTTATCGATATTGTAATAATTATATTACTTTTATTTTACCAAATTTATATTTTTCGACAAACCCCCTAGGTTATTGATGATTGTAGGTATTTTATTTATTATGGTTCCAATATTTTTAATAAATAATAATCTAAAACAAGAATTAATAAAAGTTCCCAAAAGGACAAATGTTTGTTTTTAAATTTTTAAATATTCCATATATAATATGTCAAGTTTGTATATTACAATGTCATTTCTTACTAAAATATTTCCATATAACGCCAACTTAAGTAGACAAACTATGTTTTGTATACTTTATTGATTGGTTGTATTGGTACTTAATTTTATTCTTGGAGCGTTTTTAACATTTATTAATACTGAATCTCCAATATTTTATTTATACTCGTATTTTGTTTTTGTTATGTAGCTTTAGAAATATATACGAATATTAGCAATAGAGGATTTAATAAGTAAATAAACGGTTTCCGTCCTACACATCTGTGAATAAATTGTACTTAAATAGATTATATAATAAATAAACATATTGTGTTTCACGTGGATTTTCTTTAAAAATACAAATATTTTTGGATTAGAATTAAAAAAAACTATAATGGTAAATCTTGACAATTTAATAATTTTATTTGTTATTTTATATAAACATTTGTCACTGCTAGCGCTTCTAATTGGGGAAAAAGGCACAAATAACTAATAGTACAAAAGAAGAACTTTTGGTTTCGATTTCTTCTTTGGAGGTAAGGTTTTCTTTATTTTCATTTAAATGCAGCTTGTCCCAGCAATTTTCTTATGATAATCACTATATTATTTCGACATTTCACTGTATTTTATACAAAAACATTTTATTGAAAAAATTATGAAAGAAGATCTAGAAGAAAATTATTTAAGACAATCTGTATCCCTAGTAAAGCATTAACCATTTAACTTTATCTTTTCTAAAACTGGGTTGGAAATCATTTTCATATTTATCTAATTTTAACATTTATTATATTTATTATTTGCAGACTATCCCTGCAGTTTCTGCATTTATTCATCTGATAGACATTACCAAGATCCATACTTAGCTACCAATCATATACCTGTTTTTACATAATTGTGCTAACATTTTTCTAGACCTATTGATATTCTTATTTTATTCAATAAAGTTTTGCTCTTAACTTTTGTTGCATAATAGTTGCCTTTTTTTACTCATAAAGATTTTAGGATATACTATATTATTTTTTCTTCCAGGAGATTTAAACTCCTTTAGTGCTTATTCTTTAAGCAGACTAGGATCAGCATCCAATATGCCCAACTGGATGGGCGTCTAATTTTCTCCTAGGAAGTGCTTTTATGTTAAGACACAGGAATAAAGAAACTTTATATTTTAAAACTTGAACTTAACTAATGGTTGGTTGCTAAGGAAACACCAATTATAATTGATCATTTTGAAAATGACAATTGTAAGGCTTAGTTAACGTTTAACCAGATATTGAATAACTGATGCTAATATAATCTTCTGGGTAACCGTTAGCTTTTTCTATGTAGTATATTTCTTTTTTATTAAATTGGTTAATAAAATTATTATTATATGTCTTATGAGTTCATGTTAACCAACTTACTCGTTTACATGAACAGCAGACGTAAAGGCCATCACACATATTCCGTAGCACATATGTATAAGAAATATTAAGGTCGCCAACCAAAGTACAAATTGACATCGATATGTTTTTTATTTGTTTACATGTATTACACGTTATATATGTTATGTAAATGTGCATTAAGTATCTGAATGCCACAAAGAATGACCACACGTTAAAACACTAATAAGTGTAATGTCTTTGGATTCCCTGGTGAATTTTGTAAAATGTAAGCATTACTAGATCTATTGTAAACGCTTTTTTTCGTGTTACATTAACGTCGAGAAGAGAACCAGAATGTAAAACTAGACAGGAACATTGTGTAAGTCATTTTAATGAAAATGTTATTTTATAAGTGGTCAATTGTGCCAAAAATTTTCTTATAGAAGTACTTTGAAAATCTTTTACTAGTTCATAGAGGCGAAACAATATAAAAACTCATTTAATTAAAAATACAATTTAGAACAGTATTTTCCAGTTTATGCTTATGAAAAATGTTTTACATAATATCTAAAATTTTACTTAGTAAATTACATAAATGAAAAATAGATTGTAATATTTGTAAAGTCAGTTTCCACACTTCGTCTTTTTAAAATACATTCACTGATTATGGTAAAAAAACATGATGTATGTAACATATTGTTTTTTAAGATATTCAGCAACACAGACAAATAAAAACGAAAGACTGAGTTTTAGGAAAAATATTTTCTTTTGCAAAAAATAAATAAATTTGTTTTCTATTACATGATGTAGAAATCCTGAACAAAAACTACTCAATTTATCATCGCATTATCTTTCTAACGAATTAATGATTCTAACATATAGTACATTCCCTATTTATGTTAAAATTAAAAACATTGAAAATTAAACATTAAAATATATAGTTTTTTGAAATAATTTGTTAAAAAGTCGCCCTAATGCTTCTCTTTTATAAAATGCAACAATTCTTTGGATGAACAGTAACTGCTTTTAAAAGTCATTAGTGGAAGTTTTAATTTATAGGGAGATTATTATTTTCTATCCAATTACATTAATTTTTCCTCAGGTTTAGTACCAAATGTGAACAATTTTCATTGTTGAGAGCAAGAGAAAGCCTTCTATGATTTAATATGTAATTGACCAAATTACAGTACGGACATAACAAACAAAAAGGAAGAAGAGACTTATAACCTTATATTTTCCTGTCTGTTAGCTCCAGCCAAGTAATGAAAAAATTAGCAAATAGTTGATATAAATAAATAGGAACATAATTTAAAAATAAAGCTAATGGAATATAAAGAAGAAAAACAATTGATCGGCGATGATTACAACATTGAAATCAAACAAGAAGAATTGTTAATTAAAGAGGAAAACGAAAATGAGGACTGCAGCTATACTAATTACAGCTTTGAAATTAAGCAGGAAGCAAATAAAGAACTTGTTCCAGCTATTAAGGAAGAAACTGAAAATCACTTAACTATACTAAATAATAGTTTAGATTTAGAAGACCATGTAAAAAAGAACACAGTTGTAAAAGACTTTAAATGTCCAATTTGTGAAAAAAGCTTTCTTTTCAGAGCGCATTTAAAAAGACATAATATAATTCATACAGGTGAAAAAAATTATAAGTGTCAAATTTGTGAAAAATCATTTTCACGGAAAGACGATTTAAGCAAGCATTTAGTAGTTCATAGTGCTGAAAAAAATTACAATTGCTCAATTTGTCAAAAACAATTTTCTAGAAGAACAGATGTAAACAAGCATTTAGCAGTTCATAGTGACGAAAAAAATTACAAGTGCTCTATTTGCGAAAAATCATTTTCTCGAAAAAAATATTTAACCAGACATTTAGTAGTTCATACTGATGAAAAAAATCACAAGTGCTCAATTTGTGAAAAATCGTTTTCACGAAAAGACGATTTAACCAAGCATTTAATAGTTCACACTGATGAAAAAAATTACAAGTGCTCTACTTGTGGAAAATTATTTTCTAGGAAAACCGATTTAAACATTCATTTGTTAGTACATAAAATTGAAAAAAATTATAAGTGCTCTTTTTGTGAAAAATCATTTTCTCGAAAAAATTATTTGACCAGACATTTAGTAGTACACACTGGTGAAAAAAATCATAAGTGCCCAAATTGTGAAAAATCGTTTGCACGAAAAGATAATGTAACCAAGCATTTAGTAGTTCACACTGGTGAAAAAAATTACAAGTGCTCTATTTGTGGAAAATCATTTTCTAGAAAAAACGATTTAAAATCTCATTTGACAGTTCATAAAGGTGAAAAAAAAATATAAATATCACATTTGCACAAAAACATTTTCTCAAGTAAGCCTTGCAAAACACAATTTAGTAGTTCATACAGGTGAAAAAGTTGTTAGTGCCAAGTTTGTGAAAAATTATTTTCACTAAAAGACGACTTAACTAAACATTTAGTAATTCATAGTGCTGAAAAAAATTACCAAGTGCTCAATTTGCCAAAAATCATTTTCTAGAAAAACGAATGTAACCAAGCATTTAGCAGTTCACACTGGTAAAAATGTTACAAATGCTCTATTTGTGAAAAAACATTTGCTCATAAAATCTATCTAACGCGGCATTTAGTAGTCCACACTGATGGAAAAAATTATAAGTGCTCTATTTGTGGAAAATCATTTTCACGAAAAGACGATTAAATACTGATTCAGTAGTTTATACAGGTCAAAAAAAATATAAATGTCAAATTTGTACAAAATCTTTTTCTCAAATAGGTCACGTAAAACAGCATTTAGTTCTTCATACAGGTGACAAAATACAAATAAGGCTCAATTAAGAAAAATAATTTTCTCAAAAAAAAATATTTATTAGCAGTTCTTTGAGGCGAAAAAATAAGTGCTCAATTTGTGAAACTTTGTTTCCCCTCAAACACGTTTAGTTTATTCCGATGAAAAGTATATGGTAGTGATTTTGTCAAAAACTTTCTCGTATAAGTACTTTAAACAACCTTTTAAAAATTAATAAAGGAAAACAGTATAAAATGCAATTTATCAAAAATACATTTTAGAATAGTATTTTCTGGTTATCTAGTTTATGCTGGCGAAAAAAATGTACTTATTTTAATACATTTTTAGTTGTATCAACTTTTTTTTAGTTATCATTTTAGATTTGTTATTGGAAAATTTCATTTCATTTAAAAAGTTGAAAAGATTATTGTTTTATACAATTTATTATTATAGTTATGTTTCTGTTGTAGACCTATTCCAATTTTCTTACTGACCTACCCTAATATGATAGGAAGATTATTTTCTATATATTTACATTAAATTATCTCCGAAATATGAATAATTTTCGCTGCTGAGATCAAGATTGGAGGTCCCTAATATATGTAAACGGACAAAATTACATTATAGATACAAGAAATAAAGAAGAAGAGGTGTTCTAACCTTATATTATTTGTGTTTTTAACGTCGGGGAAAGTAAACAAGGAATAGATATAAGTAAATGGAAACAAAATTTAAAAATTAAGATTATGGAACATACAGAAGAAAACCAATTAATCGGTTATGATTACATCTTTGAAATCAAACAGGAAGAAATGTTTATTAAAGAGGAAAATGAAAATGAGCACTGCAACTATACTAATGACACTTCTGAAATTAAACAAGAAGTAAATGAATACATTTTTCCTGTTATTAAGGAAGAAAATAAAAAGCAGTTAAGTGAACCAAATAATAGTTCGGAAAATCAAGTAAGAATGCATACAGTAGTAAAAGACTTGCAGTGTCGAATTTGTGAAAAACATTTTGTTAGAACGGCGCATTTAAAAAGGCACTCTGTAGTTCATACAAACGAAAAAAATTATAAGTGCCAAATTTGTGAAAAAAAATTTTCACGAAAAAACGATTTAAACAATCATCTAATAGTTCATAGTGCTGAAAAAAAGTACAATTGCCCAATTTGTCAAAATTCATTTTCTCTAAAAATAGAAGTTTATAAACATTTAGCAGTTCATAGTGATGAAAAAAATTATAAGTGCCCAATTTGTCAAAAAGCTTTTTCTAGAAAATACGAATTAAATATTCATTTGCTAATTCATACTGGTAAATAAATATAAATGTCCCACTCCTAGAAACACAGTTTCTCAAATAAATCATGTAAAACAGAATTTCGTTCTTCATAAAGGTGGAAAATTGTTTTATCTCAAAAAAGTCAAACACTCATTTAGTAGTTCATGTAGCTAAAATATAATACATGTTCTCAATTTGTGAAATTCATTTTTTCAAAAAAATCTGTAAACAAGCATGCATTAACAGTTCATTGAGTGAAAGAAAATAAACTGGTGCTCAATTTGTGAAACGTTATTTCCCCTTAAAAGTAATTTAACCAAATATTTAGTAATTCATTCTGATGCAGAAATTTCTTAAGTACACAATATGTCAAAAATTATTTTCTCATTGCAGTATTTAGACAACGTTTTAGTAAGTTATAGAGGTAAAACAATATAAAGTGCATAATCATTTTCTTCACTTTACTAGTTAAAAATATGTCGATGGACAAATTTCTATGGCAAGTTATGGGTATTAATAAAGAGAGGAATTTCCTGTCTGGCTTACCCATCATTGCTGAAGGTCATCAGTTTGAAAATTTATTATAATTTCATGTATTTTACTAAATAAATAGTTTCGGTTTATCCCGTAGAAATAAATATACGAATATTTGATAGATGACTGAGATACATTTCAAATGAGGTGCCTCATGACTATTTTATTTACTTCACTTTGAAAAATTAAAAATATATTATTTTTAACAATATAATAATATAGTTGCTATGGACTCCTTAATTCAATTTCTTTATCTAATTCAATAATTTAACAAATTTTACCACTATCTATATATAATCTGTAATTCCATGCAAAAGATCTACTGTCGGGGTTGATAAGTGGAAAAGTGAAATATAGGGAGAGTATTTTTATTAATAATTATATATTCCATTTGGCTTAGTGCCAAATATGATTTTCAATGCAGAGAGATATTCTATATATTCTTTTATTGCATCATCAGTTTCGTAAACTGAGGACATAACACAAAAAGGGAAAGAAGAAGAAATTTTCTAACCTAACTTTGCTTTTTCTATCTTTCCTAATTTAGAATATAAATGAATAATAAAGTTTAAAAACTAAAATAATGGAATGTAAAGATGAAAAACTGTTAATTGGAGATAATTATATCTGTGATATCAAACAAGAGGAATTGAATATTAAGGAGGAAACCGAAGACGAAAACGACCATTACAGCAAGAACAATTACAGCATTGAAATAAAGCAAGAAATAAAAGAAGAAATCCTACCAGTTATTAAGGAAGAAAATGAAAACCTGGTAACAGTTGTAGAAGAGTCCGAGTGTCCAAATAGTAAAAAAACTGTTTCCAAAACAGGTTTAAAATTAACAAAACATTCAGGTGAAAAAAATTATAAGTGTCCATATTGTGAAAAATCATTTTCATTGAAGAGATACTTAACCATACATTTGGTAGTTCATGATGGTGAAAAAAAATTTAAGTGTTCTATTTGTCAAAAATCATTTTCTACAAAAAACTATTTAAGGACTCATTTAGTAATCCATACAGGCCAAAAAAATCATAAATGTCTCATTTGTAAAAAATTATTTACTCAAAAATCCGCTTTAAACGTACATTTAGTGGTTCATACAGGTGCAAAAAATCATAAGTGTACAATTTGTGAAAAATCGTTCTCTCAAAAAAGCCATTTAAACAGACATTTAGTATTAATTCATAGAGATGAAGAAGAAAAACTATAATTGTTCAATTTGTAAAAAACATTTTTTGATAGAACTTTAAAAAGCTAACCAGTAGTTTATAGAGTTGTAAAAACTAAGCGCATTTATTTGGTTAGTTATCGCCTAAATATTTTTTTCAGTGTTAACAAAACTAAACTCTTTGTCCAATGTAACAGTCAGTAGTTAGTAGATCATAATTTTTGAGTGTTGTAGTAAAAATGAATTAGAAATTACTATAATTAACCATATTACATAACCAGTGTAAACCCTTAAAGCTTTTGTTTGCTTATTTCTGGTTTTATCCACTTCTTTTGTTTTAGTATTTTCTATAAAAATTACTATTTTATAATATAAGAAAATTCGATTCCATTGACTGTAACCAGAATACAAACCAAGATGTGTAGGAGACAAAAATACTATAATTTAAAAACGTAGCTCAAATAGTTTATAAAGTATAATTGATTCTAGTTTTTTAGCATAACATGAAAATATTATATATCTAGTTAGTCGTAACTAAGATTTTCAACAATTTCATGGACATATATTTTTTGCCTTAAAAGTTGTACTTGCTGATTTAATGAATTTGTTTGCTATTTCAATCTGCATGTTGTATATTTGTAGTTATTAACATTTATTTTAAATTGTACACTAAACTCATAAGTATTTTTCCATCTAACTCTTAGAATCAATATTTAGATACTTGTTTGCGTTTTAATATTACCAGTTCTCATTATAAAATAATCGTAGTGTAGAATACATCTAAGTAAAATATCTTTCAGATGCCAGAAACTTTTATTTTTTTTCTCATAAATGTACTTCATGGAATTAGGCAGTGAAGAAGCAAATAACTCCAGGAAGTAAAGGTTACTAGTAATTTGTTATATAAATAATAATAATAATAATAAATCATTTTTTTTAGATATTGCATATCTCAAATGACTACATTTTTGCAAATATTTTGCAATGTATAGAGTGTTCCGTAAAAGATATAGCACTGATTTCGGGGTTCATTATTAAAAGAATGAATTATTTTACAAGCATTAAGTATTTAATTTTTCTTTTTACATACCAACGAGTTGCTATTAATCGTGTTGCATACTTTCGTTAAATTCGGATGGAGTGATTGTCGGAAGCGCACTGGTATTTTTTGATGCAAGGAAAATGAAAAAAATACATTTAAAATTACATTCACGGTAACTTTATTTAACCAAATATTGCAACTAATAAACACAATGCTCCTACTACCAATTTCATATTGACAATCCCGCCTCCAGAATTTTGATTTACTATTCTCGCTACAAATGGGTCTAGATTCTTTTTGTTGTAATTTTCGAAATACCAGTTTTCATTATTGGTATTTTCTTCAGTTGAAGTGATTATCATTTCTTCCAAAAACGTTTTACTAAGATCTCGAAGGGGACCAGCACCTTCAGATGGTTCTATGCTTGAAAGTAAGGGAGAATTTGAACTTCCATGTGGTGAGGCTACTTTTGTAATTGTCGACCTCGCTGTGGGTTTAAAGTAAGACTGTTGGCCTCCTGGGGCGAGCAAAGTGCTGAGTAAAGAACCTGTGATTGTAAGAACAGAAAATGATAAAACGTATTTATATTACACATTCATCCTAAAGGTGTTTGCCTAATTTCTAGATGGTAATGGTGAGGTTAAGACACAAAAAATCGTTAAATTGCACATTTGCCTCCAATTAAACAGTTATGCGTAGAAGAAAAAGAATCAACTAAATTATAGATTAGTTATTAAATTAAATAGATATTGCAGGAGATACCAAACATCTTAAGCTATTATATTTACAGAAACAGATGGTGTAACAAGTACAATAATTATTAAATAAGGCAGTCTTTATTTATAATTTCTTTTTATATATTATATTTATATGACGGGAATAGTGTCTGTATACTAAAAATAAAGTTACCTGTAGAATTTTTCTGCTCTTCTGTCCCAAGTGTCACTTCTTTTGGTAGAATTGTAGTAGACGAAATTTTTTCCTCGAAAACTTTTATTTGTGTTTCCATTCCTATTATTTCTGGTTCTTTGGCACCATTATCTGTGGTTGTTGTTTGAATCGTTGGTTTTTCTGTACTTATTTCTATTATTTCTGATCGGAACGTTGTTGAAGTAGTTTCCTGAGTTGGTGATGTGCTTTCAGATTCAAAATTCACTGAGGATTCTGAAGATTTATTCGTCGGATACCTGCAAATGTTCAAAGTAGCATAACAGACCTAGCTGGATTATAATGTATAACCAGAACTTACTCTTCAAAATAATGAACTTTGCTTTCGTTGAAATACTGTACATTTGCTATAATTTCCAACACTGTACTATTAGTTTTAGCATCATTATCAACTAACTGACTCTTTTTATTTCTGTTATTAATCACAGATGTGCTATCAGCTGAAATAATCAAAGAACTTTTATTTGACACCAACTCCAAATTATAGTTTTTGTTATTCAAAGTATTATCTATAAGTTTTTGAGGTTGGGACTCTTCTTTTTTTTCATGCTTTTTCGGATCAGGTAGTTCTGGTTCTTTCTCTGGTGGTTTTTGTACCAATGTAGATACGGTACTAGTAAGAACTAATCTAGGATCTGGGATAGGCTTAAATCCGCCATACCCCGGTAAAATCGGCATGAACCCTCCTTGTAATTCTGGGTGTTCAGGAGGTTGAACCTTTTCTCCTATTTTAGGAGCGGGTTGTCGCTTATCTTTTCTAGGTTTATTCATGATAGCGTTTTTTCTCTCGGCTGGCTGAGAACTAGGTTGGTCAATATTTTTTCCAAAAATATTATTTAAATTAAGAGGCGGTAATGGAATACCGAAAAATGTGAAACCACTGGTACTTGGTGAATCTGGAACTTTTGGAGGAATTGGTTTTCTTTTTGACGATGCTGCGTAAATAACAGGAGTGTTTCCTAAAATATAATAGTTTATTTATAATACATATTTCACACACTAATTTCCTACCTGTTGAATTGTCGTCAGTTTGTTTTTTTTCAACAGTAACCCTCTCATTATGTTGGCCTTTTTCTTTTTCCCTTTCTTTCTCCGTTAAATACCCACTAGGATCAACAACACTACTATTAAAAGGATAATCAATGTAATCGTCATAAAAGTATTCTGATTCTTGAGGACTGGGTGCTAGATTATTTTTTCCGTTTAAAGTAAAGTTTCTAATGCTGGCGTATTTGGAAATCAGATGAGGGTTTTGATAGTTGGCAGCATTTAGTAGTTCGGTTTCACATCCTGAAAAATATTTTTCTTTTGGTCTATCTACAGGACAATCTCGGGCGGTTAAAGGCATCTCTCTAAGATAAGTTCCATCTGAACACCGCGGACTGCTTTGGGAAGCCTCTCTAAGCCACGATTTTAGCCATAACATGTCGCATGAGCACTCTAATGGATTTCCTACAAAAAATGTATATTTTGATTAAAACTGCAGCTTATCTGATAATTCTACTAGTGCATGTACATTACTCTGTGTTTTTCCCATTGGAAAAGTAACCTACCGTTAACATCTAGCTCAGCCGTATTTTCCCTAAGCCTCTCTACGGCAACCTCTGGAAAGCTAACAATTTTATTGTTTCTTAAATCCAGAACTTTTAATCTGGGCATGTTTCCAAAAACTCCTTCTTCGACTTCACAAATGAAATTATTTCTTAATCTAAGTTCAACTAGCCATTCCAAGTCATCTAAATTTGGACTCATTTTTGTTAACTTATTGAAACTCATATCGAAAAGTTCTAAGGATCTCATGCCCTGTAGACCAGCGTCTTCTACTCTCAGTATTTCGTTATGGCTTAAATTAAGGATAAATAATTGTGGTACAAGATGAAAAGCCTGGGCATCGATAAATCTCATGTTATTTTCTTGTAACTCCACTTTCTGAAGGGAGAGTAGAGTACTGAACGCTTGATTAGGTAGTTTCTCAATTTTGTTTTTTGCTAAATTTATCATCTTCAGTACTGGTAACATTTTTATAAAATTAGATTCTACTAACATAATGTCATTATCGTCCAACCAAATTGTTTTAAGATGTTTCAAATTATTAAAAGTATGCGTTTCTAATATCTGGATAAAGTTTTTGCTTAATTTTATTTCTCTTAAATCGAGGAGACTGGATAAGATCGTGGAATTGATGGTTTTAATTCTATTTCTACTTAAATCTAGCTTTTTCAGTTTTTCCAGACCATAGAGCGTTTCTGGAAACTGCACTAAGAGGTTGCTGGATACATCTATATTTTCAAGGTTTAAGTTAGCTGAAAAAGTATTTTATTACAATAAAGGGTAAATCAAAAATCAATTCCAAACTAAGAAATATACATACCATCAAAGGTACTTGGTAAAATTTCTCCTAACTGATTCTGACTAGCATTAAATTTCTTTAAATTTTTAGCATTGCTTAACATCGCTGGACCAATTAAGCTTAATTGATTATTAGCTATATTTAAAAATTTTAATTCTGACAAAGACTTCATGGATTTTGGATTTATTTCAGAAAGCCGATTGTCACTCAAGTCCAAAATTTCCAATTGTAATAATCCATCGAGCGAACCTTCAGCCAAATTTCGTAAAAAATTAGAATCTAAAATTGAAAAATATTAACATCTCTCCAAACAATCATTCTAACTAATCCCTTATTTTATCATTATATACTCACTCAAGTATAATTTTTTTAGTCGCCCTAAGGACCTAAATTGGCCTTCGTCCAGGCTCTGAATCCGATTTTCACTTAAATCTAACAACCTTAGAGACGGCAATTGTAAATCGTTAGCAGAAATTTTTGAAATTCCATTTTGCCGTAAATGAAGATGTTCAATATTTCCTGGTAAATCAGGCACCAGCGATTTTAAAAGATTTTGACTAACGTCAAGTTCGTAGAGTTGAGTTAAATGTCGAAAAGTTGCTGGGTGTAACATTTTTATGCTATTGAGAGATATGTTGATATGTTCCAAAAGTGGCGTCGCTAAGAAAGCTTCTGGATCTACAAACGTTAAATGATTTCTGCTCATATCAGCTCGTCTTAACATTTCTACATTAGATAGAATACCATGTTCTAATCTTCTTATGTAATTTCTGGACATATCTAAGCCTTTCAAAGCAGGTAAATTCCAAAAAGGTACTCTTAAGTTATCTGTTATAGAATTATTCGTCAAAGTAAGCTCTCTTAAAGCAGGCATTACCATAAAAGCTTCTTTATCTATATGACGCAATCTATTATAGCCTAAATCTAGGTGTTCCAAACTAGAATGACCTAGCAACGATCCAAAAGGTATAGCATCTAATTTATTAAAGCTTAGATCTAAATAAATAAGTTTTGGAAGATCTTCTAGGACAGATCTGAGTTGGATTACGTCGTTTATGTCATTGTCTTTGAGATTAAGTTCTTCTAATGGAATCGGTTGTAGAAAACTTTGCCTTTGTATTCTTCTTAACATATTTCTGCTTAGATCTAAAGTTTTTAAAAATGGTAGCCTATGAAATGCTCCTTTTTTAATCTCGCCTATAACGTTGTTTGATAGATATAAGTGCTTTATACCAGCCATATCTACAAAAGTAGCTTCATCCAATGTTCCGATGTAATTATAATCAAGTCTAAGTATTTCCAATTCAGGCAATTCTCTACTGACTCTCCCAATCATTCCAGGATCAGTAATTTTATTTCCAATTAAGGAAAGTTCTTTCAGTTTGGGCAGTCTACTAAATGCTCGAGGGTGTACCCAGTTTAGGCCACAATTTGTTACATTTATGAGATCTAATTTTTGCAAGTCATCAAATAAGTTAGCTTCAAGCCTATTAAGCCTAGGACTAAACTGAATATGTAATTTTTCTAACGAAGGATTATCCCTGAAGTTAGAAGGAGATATCTCAGTGAGTGACGTCAATTCCAACTGTATGTACTTTAGGAAAGGCAAACCTGAGAGCACGGGTAGCCTTTTTAGTGACTTAGATCTTAAGGTTACAGCTTTCAACTGTCTTAGAGGTTCTAAGGACATCTGTGGTAGACTGCTTAATTTAGGTTCCACTATGAATAATTCCATTATACTGGTTTCCAAACCTGTCAGCCAATCAGTTGACACTCTCTCTAAGGTATTATGTCTAAGCATAAGGCGTAGAATTTTTAAAGAGGCAAAAGCACGACCTGGTAGAGATGGTAGGTAATTGTTTTCTAGAATTAACTCATCAATCGGGATGGTAATGTATTGTCCAATCGCTTTTAAACTTTCTAAAACACTGGGCAGGTTGCTGTGAGAACACCTGTGGAAAACCGTGATCATAATTGTAATTAAATTAGAGGAAGGTCTATAAAAATAAACGAGGAGGGGTTAGTAGAAGGATACTTACCATATTTGATATTCCTTGCTCCTGATGAGACATCTGCAAGGCAGTATGGCTTCCTGTGGTGGGCATTTCTTATCCGCACTTGTCGCACTAGTCGCTTGCAAAAGTATGTTGATAAAAATTCCGAAAAAAACTAATTTAAATTTTAGCATCAACCACATTCTAATATTTTTTCATTCTATTTCGAATTTTACTCATGGAAAGCTTCAATAACGTTGAGTTAATTGAAGAACAGTGTGTGGACATTTTTCATTTAAGGTGTGACACCAATTTTCCTAAAAACAAATTATTATTATTATTAAATCCCGAATAATAAAATATGATCTTCAAAATTTTTTTGACGCATCTTTAAATGGTTCTATATACATACGTACTTAGAAGATTGGTCATGATTAAGAAACAACAAAGAAAAAGCTCAACATTTGGTAAGATTTAATGAGCTTGCATATACAATAAATGCTTCAAATCCCAAGAAGTCCTCTTGTTTTAATACCAGTACTGTCAAGTTCTTGAATTTCCATTTTTATTGTCATATTTAAAATAGAATAATTTTCTCTTCTATAGAAGGTATCAACTATAATTCTGATTTCACAGCAAAATACCGCATACAGACTAAGAAATCTACTTCCAGTTCTAGGGATTATTATTAATTCCAAATCATCAATTAAGACAAGATTGTGTATCAATCGAAACCAACAAAATAAAAAAAATGACCATTACTATCTTGAAGACTTACGTCACATAGCAAAGAGCAAGATTGGTTGAAAAAAATAGGAAGCTTAAATTAATGAAACTATATACTTAAAAGCTAAATCCATCCACTACTTGTAACAAATTACCTCAGCGAGAAGAAGCCAAGTAATATCGAAAAAAATATCAATAAGTAAGTTATGAGTATAACTGCTTCGCCATTTTTAAATTTCCATCTCCACAAAAAATTTAAGACCTAATTTTTCTTTTTTTTTAAGCTAGTTAAAGATCACGCGCCGTTTTTAACATTCCTGAGTAACAGTCGATAAATGAATTTTCCAAAATTTCCAAGGGAGGAAGGAATAACACAGAGTGTTGGCACTGTGGTATCCTGGTAATGGAAAAGGATCAATTAGACGTATATTGGATCAGAATTAGTTGTTAGTGTTACAAAGATTACGCTAAGAGGATTTATACAAAAATAGGTGGAAGCAGACGCAGCAAATACACAGCTCCACAGAATC
Organism: Hermaeophaga mercurialis; assembly: GCA_951812935.1. NCBI lineage: Eukaryota > Metazoa > Arthropoda > Insecta > Coleoptera > Chrysomelidae > Hermaeophaga > Hermaeophaga mercurialis. The sequence continues at coordinate 16,941,911 of OX638362.1, read as the reverse complement.
CTCAAATTATATCTTTGTAGGGGATATCAGTACCAAGAGAGTGATGGACCTTATCTTGTTTCTCGTGCTTTATTCTTGGTTGAATTTCTGGAAGTTTGCTGTTTTTTTGATTCCCGGTGTTTTGCCAGAATAGCAGGGTTGATGCTCAGGAAGCGTTTTTGAGCTGAATTTCGTGGAATAGTAATTGAGAAAAGGATGCTTCGTTTGCTGCCATTACTGAGACGCGCTATAAAGTCAAAACGCCTTGGAATACTGTCGGATGGAATCAAATGTGGTGAGACATACGCTTCACAGATTTGACTGGGAAACACTTCAATATCATCCGTACATTCCAGGTCTATTCCTCACATTTTGTGACCTGAGGAAAGTTATTCGTGGACATGGGATTCATTCGGACTAAAAAGTCCTTGAATGGTGTGTGGCAAAGCTCGAGATATCCTCTATTATTGAAGTTACCAAAAAAATAGATTTACAAAAAACGTAGATGGTCTTAAGATTCTTATATTAAAATTAATCACAAATATACAGGGTGTTCAAGAACATCGTGTCAGACCAAAGTTATATTTTTTAAATGGAATATTTTTTATTGCCTATATGAATTCTGCTGCCTTCTGACTTGCTTTGCCTATTATTCGTGTTTAAAAGTTGTGACAATTTTTATTGTCAAAATCGATGTATATTTAGCGCTCCATATCTGAAGAATGAAAAATTATTTAAAATTTTTTCTCTGATACTAGTTTGGGTAATTATTCTCGAAATATCATTAATTACATAAAGGCTAGTTCAAAACTCGGAACCAACGTTTATTCATTTTATTTAAGTGAAACGCTCTATTGTTTTTATGGCATTGGGATAGATATTTAATAGTTGTTTCATTTTTGTAAACTTATTTTGAATCAAATAAGAAAATTATTCTTTTAGTTTTTTTCAAAGTGTCCATCGAACACATCAATGCAATGTTGCAAGCGATTAACTTAAGTTCCAAAATATTTCTACATCAACACTCTTTTATCCTTTTCTTCATATCAATATTTTATACACGCGTTCTTTTACATAACTCCACATAAAGGAGTCAGTTTTTGTTAAATCTGGTAATCGAGCTGGCTAAGCAACTGGGCTCCTTTTCCTGTCCATTGTTGGTGTTAGGATGATTTCGAATTGATCTGTTGTGACATACTGGGGCTCGATTGTGTAAAAACCACTTTCTTTAACTTATGTTAAGAGCAACATTATGCACCAATAACAGTAAGTGATTTTCTAAAAAGTCTTAATAAATTCGACTATTCATTCGTCCCTTAAAAATGTATGTAGTGGTAGTTGTATGTACTAGTTTGCAATTGCAATTATACTACCCCAAACATACAATGTATACAATATGATACGTTTAATAAATGATGTTTATTACTGTCTAAATGTCCTTTTCTACGGTTAACATCGTATAAGAAAAGTGCTTCAGAATATTGAAAAGTTAAAATCTAAAAAAAAAACAGTGATGTAATATCGACTGTCTTAAGAGAGACAGTGATTTTTAAAATTTTTATGTTTTTTAAGTTTTAAGTATAGTACTATTAGACAAATGACTAATAATATCTTTTTTTCAGTCACACACGAGGTAGTTAATTTTTTACTATCATGGCAAACAAAAAAGTAAAATTCAAGATGAATACCATGAATTTAGAAGTGAATAGATGGAAAACTACTAATTTATACAAAACACTCTAGGTCTTCCAATACGCCTAATCTGCAGTGAAAAATGATCAAATAACATCATTTTGTTGTAAGTTGTTGTGGTCACTGTTTATATTATTTACATTGTTTAATGCATATATTATTTCATTTATAAAAATAATTCTATGCTCTGGCACTAGGTACCTACACATCTTGAGATTGTGAATTCACATGTTTTTTATAAATACATTTTTGTAACATTTTTGTAACTTCAATACATATCGAGCTTTACCACACTAAAGGGTCACACTGTATTTAGTGGGCATTGAGATCCATTAACATTGAAACACCCTGTATAATAAAAACATATAACCGTCGTATTTCTTTCTATTCAAATAAATGTCATTTTATTTCTTTTTTATTGTAAATTAAGTTAAAATAACAAAGGAAAATTTCTCTTTGCAAAGATTATTTAATTATCCATGACTATATTTTTATTAACAATTTTCTGCATATTACCTGATTTTTTTTAAAGTATGCGCTTTATTCATATGTATTGTATTTTTTAATTTTATTTTCTAATTAAGAGAAATTGTTTTGATTAAAATATTTTTTTAGTAATGAATAAATTTAAAAATATTCTAATTATATATTATTTTTTAATATTAACAACTTTCTGCATATTAATTGAGGCATTTTTTAAAAGGTACGTTTTATTCATATTTATTGCATTTTTCAAACAACTCTTATTATAATTTTACTTTCTAATTAAGAGAAACCAATTTCGATGCTTTTTCATTAATAAAGTTACCTTTTTATTAAAATACTTTCCTTGGTAATGAACAATTTAAAAAATATTCTAACTATATATTATTTTTTAATACATAACTCACGCTTACATATCTCGAAAATTTATAATCAAACAACCGTAGAACTGATTTTCCTTTTTCAAATAAAAAGTCACTTCTTAAATACAATTTTGCTTTCCGATTTCACTTGAAATGTTATAAAACGTAAAAACCACCAGAAAACTGTATTAACGACACGCAAACTAGTAACAATAGCAATGATTCAAACAACAACAAATAAGAGAGAGTAAAATACTGAAAGTTTCTAGTAAAAAGAATTATTTTAAGAGCTGGAGTCACACTCTGGTAAACACCTATAGGTGTATCTTCAGCGGAAAACGCTCCTGATGGTGCAATATTGCCCCTTGAAGGAATCGACGCTGGACAACTGCACTGGAATCTCAAGAATACTCCAAAAAACAAGTTCAGCAAAGAAACTTAGAATAAAAATATATGAATGAATGATTTAGTGTTTGTTTTGAATGCTGTCTCTCTTAAATGAATAGTAAAGAAAAATGAATACATTGGATAAGAGTTCTATGAAAGCTCTTTCGAGAAATAAATATGATTAAAATACTCCAAAAATTACAAGTTCAGAGAAAAAAGTAGAATTAAAACAGAAACAGAAAACTGTTAGAGAAGAAGAACAAAAGAAAAAGTTAATAGGGAAATCAAAAAGTAGTGAAGTAATTATTATATTGTAGACAAACGCTCCAAAAAGAGAAAGAAAGTAGAAATAAAATATATAAATGAATATGTTAATAATTTGAATGCTGTATCGAATAAACAAATCGTGAAGAAGAAAGGATTTATAGGATAAAAGGTCTATGAAAGCTTTTGAACGAAGAAAAATGTTGGAGAAAGAGATCGAAGAAAGAAATTGGTAGGAAATGGAAAAGGAGCCATATAATTATTATATTTTAGACAGGCATTAATATGTAATCAACTTCTAATTTAATCACCCGCGGATGTTGCTAATGTAGTTAACGAAACATAGAGAGTTGAATAAACCCTAATATAAAAGAAAAGTACAATAAAAATTGAAAGAAAACTAACAACAGAGCAAGAACACAACAGAACATTTGGGGAAACATAACAAATAGCATATTGCTTCCAAAAGAAACAACAAAACAAAGAAAGAATAGTTTGATGTAAACTGCAAAGAAAAAGTAGAAGAAAAAAAGTGCCTCAGAAGTGGAGGCCAGGAAGACTTAAGCGAATACAAAACGAAAAGAAATTATTCAGTAAATGCTGTAGATCGAAGAAAGTAGCGTGGTTTAAAGTACACAGTCAGGAAATGGAAATTAACAAGGATAATAAAAAACTATTTGATATGATTAAAACGCTCCAAAAACAACAAGTTCGGGGAAAGAAAATTAAAATATTTAAATGAATATGTCAATAATTTGAATTCTGTATCTAATAAACAACTAGTAAAGAAGGAATAATATATAGACTAAGAGCTCTATGAAGGCTTTTGGAGGAATAAAGATGCAGTTAAAAAGAAAATTGTTAGAGACGATCAAAGAAAGATGTTAGTAGGAAATCGGAAAGTGGTCAAAGAATTATTATATTTTAGACAGGCATTAATATTTAATCAAACGTATAGAGATTAATAAACCCATAAAACTCAGATATTACGTTGTTGTAATTTTGTCTATAATTATGATAATTATGATTATATTAATTATAGTATTTAAGTCTAAAACCAAGAATATAAATGTACAGATTGTGTTAATCAGTTTATTTATTTCCTCCAAGTGCAAAATATGTGTGACCTAAAAGACAATACACGTACACGGTTGTAAATCTGGGTGAATAGATTTGGATTTTGCAAGCTTATGTAATGTCTGATTTTACAATGAATTTTTGGCATTTGGATTAACGTTCATTGTTCACCTCTTTTTTTGTTATACTTTCCTCGGGAAAAAATCAATTAATTTTATGTTACAAAACGTGACAAAAGTGGGTACTAATTGGAGAATAAAAAGTAAACTAAGTGTTAACTTGGTTTCGATATATATTAGTAACGATTTCTTTAATTCAGAGAAAAGTTTGCTTAACGTATGGAAACAAAAGGTAATAAATTTTATTTAGCTGTATACGTTTTTTTGAATATTTTAATAAAAACATCTTATTACGCGGTTATGTGCCATATGGAACTTTTCCCATTCAAACATATTTTACTATTTAGATGGATGATCTTATACGGAGTACTTCATTGATATGAAATTTAGTAAATATATGTCTGATAACATTTCGTTTGCAAAACACATTATGTTAAAAATTCTTGTTGTCCGCACCACGGGTTTTTATTCATGTTTCTGAACTGCATTATTAATTTTTAAAAGTATTCTCATTCCGTCCTCATCCATTTCTACTTTTGATTTATCCAATCCTGATACTTCTTTATTTTTAAATTTACATCAACTATTAACTGCTGTTTTGTATAAATTGCGTTTTTATTATGTTCGTATTGCTAGAATGAATCTGAGAATTACTGCTTTCAGAGGAGCGCATTATTTTTGAGATATTTCTCAACGTTTCGCTGTCTCATAAGCGACTTCTTTAGTAGGTGAGATGTTTACGGTAACTCAACTACTAAACGCAACCAGAGGAATCTGAGATTTCTTTCGCTTCTGACCTCTGGCGGAAACGTTCAAAAATATCTCAAGAAAAAGTAATCCTTAGATGCTATTGGTTGGTTTGCTTGTGTCCTCATATATTGAGTTTATTTCTCTTCCTGAAAATATTCTTTCCATCCATCGATTATTTTATCTGTTAACCGTTTTCATCATATAACACATTTTATAGATAGAAAAAAACAGCAACGAAAACCGTTTTAGAAATAATTGAAAATAAGACAAAGTACATGTTTTTGCAAAAGGCAAAGTTAGAGAATAACGATCTAGTAATAAAGAGCACAGTTGATGGGAAAGTTTATAGTATCCAAACTACAGTTAGTTTTATTTGGCTGGGAGTAAATATTAATAATGAAAATGATGACAGTGAAGATATAAAACCAAGAATTAATAATGGATATAGAAATGTAGGAACAATGACAAGAATTCGAAAACTTAAAGAAGTATCCAGAAAGACCAAAGAAATAATATTTCAAACTGTGCGCTATGAAAGCCAACTCAGGCCTGTAATGTTGTGTATATCTAAATTTAAGCAATTTCAATAAGTTTTGTTGTGTCTATTAAATCGAAAACGTTGTGATTGTGATTTTAGAGAAAACTCTACTTGGTTTTATGCATGTTACAAAGATATATCATTCTTCAAGGACTCTAGTTCTTTGTTAAATAAATAATTTTTAAATTGCCAAACTATAGATAATGATTTTGGTCTAGTTTAAGTTAAAAAAAAAGGAAATAAACATTTTTGGTAAGCAATTAAGATATAACATGACACTGTGGTAATAGTTGTAATTACATAAAGAATACGGTTTATTAAACTTTAAGTTAAAGATTGTGGTGACGTGATCCATAGTATGTCTAGATACGTTCCACGGCTCGATCACAATTATTCTTTTACGATGGTATTCGCACAGTAATTGTAGGACCGTTTCTTTTTTACTGTAAAGTTATTTTGACGACAACTTATTACGGAGCCGTGCGTGATAAAACATTCACATGTCACAGATTTTTATTATACAAAGGCCACGCGAACTGCAGTTTCATATCTACGACAGTTCTATTGGCATGTCATAAAAATATATTTGACTTCCTGATTAATTATTTAACACGTTGACTGCGATATGCGCAATTAACTTTATAAATCAAAATATGTTTAATACCCCTAAATATGGATTTATTTGAGTCTACTAGAAAATCCACTAATGTGATAATTGGGGGGTTTAGAGACCATCTATTTTGGTCTATAATATTTTATTTTGACTAATAAGTTGAAACTTGAAGGTGACAATATAGTCTCAAAAAGGGGCGATACCTAACCAATAAAAAAGCAAATCCTCTGGTACTTTTAGAGCAATAAGGTTCATCAAATTTTGAATACTAATGAAATGCCGCAAATAAAACCAATACGTTCAAATGATAAACTTACATTTTCTCAGTAAATTTAAAAAATTCGGGTTTCTCCCGGATTCAGGCAGAAAGCACTTAATGTATAAGAAATCGGATACTCCCAAAAAGGAAAAAAACACATTTTTTATAAAAAATTTAGGTTACTCTTACAGAAAAGCTTGGGAAGGATGGTACTTTCTCTCTAAGTAAGCATAAAACCTCTTCGTACTAAATTACTCTACCGACCTTAGTTCATAATAAACTTATAATAATAAAAGAATAAAAGAAAATACTATTTAGGGGCAAATAAGCTCCGAACAAACACACCTGGTGCTTGTCTTAAAAAATAATAACTGTAGTGACGACCCAAAAGAAAAACAAACTGTTCCTAATTTAACTGATGTTGTACTCGATTTTTTTAATGGCAGAATATTACCCTTATTTAAGTGACTGGTACGTAAATATTGATTACACCACACAAAATTAAACGCATTGAGGAAACCAATCCTTATCAAGCAATATGTACAACAATATTCTTCTTTTCCTAGAAATATTTTTGGTTGTTATTATTTAGGTATTTAGTCCAAAAGGTAATCTAAGATAATTGAACTTCCCAGGCTTAATTGTTCATTCAATACTGTATATTGAGGATATTTTAGGTATTTTTTTATTTCATATTCCTTCAAAAAATCAAGTTCATCTTTCTTGTCACTTATATGAAGTACTTCCAGTGTTGTTTCCACTGTGTTATTAAGTGTAGGTTTGTGTTTAGTCTTAATGAGGTGTTTTGATTTATCTGGTTGTTTTAATTTATAAGATCGTAAGTGCTTACTGTACCTTATTTCCAAATTTCTAAGGGTCTGGCCAAGATAGATGGAGTTAAAATTCGGACAATTTAATTTGTAAATACCTGATTTTTTTATTTATTAATTTTAGGTTTATATCTTTTCATATTTAAACTAAACCATTTTAAAATCCAATGACAATATATTAGTTCGTAAACTGGTCTTATTATTTTTATAATTATACCTGTAAGTTAAAGAGTAATAACATTAACGTAAACTATAATATAGAAAAAGATAACTAAATATTTGTAGCTTTAACCCTATATTTCGGCCCCGTAGCCGACAACAGGTTTTTTTAATTTCCTTTAGCATGGCTTTGGCCGTCCTTTAATTGAACCTAATAGTAAAAATAATTAACTTTTTTGGCTTAAACTAATCATGTACTTATAAAAACTAACACCTAAAATAGATAATTTTAATGTTTATAAATATGTCAAATTACTGGTGCGTTATGAATGCTACTAGAGGTAGCGATTTGAATAATAATTTCAAATATAGTGGAAATAGGAAATTAAGATAACAACATTCAAATTCAAATTATGTTTTTCATCTAAAGGGTGGTTTTCTTTTAATTTCAGTGATCTATGATTGTTACCAAAAATACGCCAATATTTCAGCAATAAATACCGCATTGCACTTGCACCGGTGTTATCCACAAACACAATACCCCGAATTAAAATCTAATACCAAAACCATAAACGGTGATTCGGAACAATGATTTTATTATTTAATAGTCGCCCTTAGATTTAGGGCTAAGGCCCCAGCGCCGATATTAAAAGCGAGTTGGCTTTTGTAATTCACCCCGTATCGAATGCTCATTTCGTTACACTATCGGCCGGTGCAAGCCTTATACAGGGGCGGAGGAAAAAAACGAAAGGATAAAAACTTCTTAAAAAAAAGCGATTTTCCTTGTCTATTTCACAAAATTGTCATTTAAAAGACATGTATATACAGTGAGCACGTAACGGTTGGAACAAATTCGTTTAAGGCTTTATTTATCTAATGAAGAAAAAAACCACGAACGTGTCGACTTTCTTTTTGAGATGTGCATTTTTTGGTGTACTCATATTATTTATGACATGATCACTATTCTATTCAAGTCAATTTTAAAAACTCTTCTAAACCATTGGTTAGAGTATCAGTGTTAATTAAATTAAATTTGGACCTAACCCTGTCTTTTAATTTTTTCAATTGTATTTCTAGATAACAAGAGTAGTTTACAAGAAATACATTTTTGCTTCCAAATGCGATAAAAATACTTATTTCCACCCTACCTGGGCTATTTGCACTTTTAGTAGTCTATGGACTAGATGCATTGATATTTGTGTCAATTGTCTTGTTATCTACAAATGTAGCAAGTAATAGTTCCCAAATATCCTTATACAGGAGGTTCAAAACATTCGAAACATATTGAATGAGTATGTCCTAAACTTGGCCCTATAGTCACATTTTCTATTTTTACATATACAAACTCAATTCAATTTTTGGAATGCTTCTCTAGTTAAGTTAAGTACATTTTATTTCAACCAAAAAATTAACAAAAATCTCTTCGATACCATTTCGTAACCCCCAATAAGCTCATAAATTATACGTGGATATTATGGATACCAAATATCAAAATAATATACAGAGTAATTCTGAAGTTATGACCTCCGAAAGTGGACCAAATTGATAAAACAAAATGTATTTCAGTTATAAAGGGTGGAAGGCCCAGCTACAGTTAAATTTAGGCCGTTTCCCAATGAAACATCCTGTATATAGACTAAGTTATTTACGGATATCTAATTGCTAGTAATTGAACAATCAATATTCAATTGTTCGCTATATTTTTAAAAGCTGGTGAATATTTATGAATATTTTCTGTAGATAGCTTCTGGTTTTATTTAGTAATTTATAGATTTCATCACAACTATTCTCCTTATGGGACATAAAATGACTTTTCTTGTCTCAGAAAATAATAATATAATGCATATTTAGCCCGTACTCAGTACACATCTACCATATCCACTTTATGATCCTTTTTCAGGTACTTAAGTACTATTAGTTTCGCTTAATATTAAAAAATTGACTTTTTTTATTCTCTTTCAGTCTATCAATTAAAAATTATAAATTCATTATCCCTCTCTGCACACCGCCACTGTTTCTAGTTTGGACACTGCACCCCTCTTCCTTTTGGTTTAGGCTCAATTGATTACTAATTTCAAATTCTATAATACGATTTGTCAGACGCAAGTGCGAGCAAAGCATTGTGCTTGGTGTACGCATCCGACAACCCTCAGTATATTATGTACATACAGATTAGGTGTGTTTGAGCTAGAGATTTGAGAAAAGAGGTTTAAAACGGGTTGATTTACATAACATCTTAATTATTAAATGTCGTAAAATGTTACTATTATGATATAAAGGGTGCCCGGAAATAAACTTAAAGATATTTAATGTAGATGTGACCGTAAAAATAAAAATCTAATGGTTTCAAATCAGCGAATCGAGCAGGCTATCTAATTGTAGATTGTTGAGTTTGTTCAATCCAGTCGTTTTTAAATAATAGGAGCTGTAAAAATGAAACTCAAATGCTCCAAAATATTTCATATAAATATAAATTTTCCTTTTTTTTTCTGAGAAACCAATAAAAATATGAAATTTTTTTTAAGAGAATTTACATTTTTAAAATCAGTTGCAGAATAACAACACTTGTTTCTAAACTATAAATTAAATTATTAGAAAAAATAGTAAAATACCTTATAGGTTACATTTCATCCCCTTGCGAAAAACTACAAAAAATAAAAAATATCCCCAAAATTACAGTTAGAAAGTGTAATTGATTCATAAAAGTATTTTGTTTGTAAAGGGTGTGTAATAATAATAAAAATAATAATAATAGCTTTAATGCTTAATAAGAGTAAATTAAACTAAAAACTAAAAAATTACAGAATTGAAAATCGCAAAAATAAGTGAAAACAATGATGAATTATATGAGCTATTGAAAATATAACATTATACAATAAGAAAATAAAAATGAAACAAAGTTAATAACTGAACATTATAACATCAAATTTAAATTAGTTTAAAACCAAAATTTTCTTTAAATCTAGTGTGTATTTATCACATAGTGACACGTGACATTTTTCTATAATTTTTTTGACGTTAAGTTTTACTTTTTGTGTTAACCAGTTACTATTGGAAGCGGAAGTAAAAGTACTTTTTTTCCGGTGAGAGCGGACGTAAAAGTATGACGGTGCATATGAATAAATATATGTTGAATAATATAAGAAATTTATAAACATACTTTATTTATTTTAATAAAAAAACAACATGTGACTTACTTAACTATTTAAAGATTAAATTAAAAAAGTAATTATTATTTGTAGCTTCAGAAAAATTAAGACCAGTTGAGATGGTAGAATCTTCATTTGTTTTAGTATTTTGTTATATTAAACCTTCGGACTTGCTGTCGAATTTATATCAGTGTTAATAATACAGCATATTTCTAAATTCGCGCCCCACAGAAGACATGCTTATTTATTATAAAAAATTATGGCAACTTTCTTACTAAAATTTTAACTATTAAAGATATACATTCAGAAGGAGGAATTTTTGAAAACATATTACTAACTAATTTTGTATTTTCAATTATGTGTATTTAGTTTATGTATTAATTCTAAAAAGTTTTGTAATGAATATTTTGATTTGTATCCGTAATTAGTAAAAGTATTTTCAAGAATTTCTGCCAATTTTTTATTTATGGTATTGACGTAAGAAATTACAGACCTAATTGGTTTTGCATCTTTATGTAATTTAATTAAGTTTTTAGCATAGTCATTAAATAAGAAATTTGATTGATTTACTAGTTTCCCAATATTATCTGCAAAAAATTTTGGTAGCTTATGATTCAATGAAACATAGAGCTTTTTCAGTACCAATGAGTAGGAATGATTTTAAAAGGGAAATGAATGTAATAAAACAAATCACTTCCTCTAATAATTACCCATTACATCTAATAAATAGGTTGTTATTAACCAAATTAACCATATATTTCCGAAACAATCTAAATATAACGGATCATAGAGAACTATTACATATTTTAGAGATATTTAAAAAAAAATATAAAAAATATATCTTTAACATATTCTATAACTTCTTTTAAAGTAAAAAATAAAGTAAGTTCGTTTTTAGTAAATGTAAAATCTAAAATTAATAAATTAAAAAGTATCAGTCATTTACAAATTAAAATCTGGAATGTAACGCCTTCTATCTTGGTCAGACCCTTAGAAATTTTAACATAAGGTACTGTGAACACTTACAAACTTATAGAATAAGACAACCAGATAAGTCACATTACGCAAAACAGGTATTTAACACTAAAAAAAATCTACACTTAATAATACGATTGAAACAACAGTGGAAGTACTTCATGTAAATGAAGAAAAAGAAGAACTTGATTTAAAAAAAAATAAAAATCAATAAATATCTAAAATGCTAAAATATTCTCAGTATGAGACTAACTAATGGACTAATTGTGTAAAATTAACCAATTGTTTTAGAAAAAGTAGAATATTATTATTTAAAAAAATTCATAACAAGAAATCATACTATCATACTATATATATATATATATATATTGCTTAATAATAATAATTGGTTTGAATATTTATGATGGGAGGTCAAGTATTCTTCTGTCACTGTTTGACAATGCGACTAGCGAAACTTGAGTTACAGAGAATATATTTTAAAAACCTTTAGAATACTATGGAAATTTAAGATAAGTATAATTTATCTTTCATATTTATTAAGGATAGATTCCAAAAAGCAAAGGCTGGAAGAATCAATTAAAAAAAATACTGTATGCAATCCAATTGTACATGTTTATCGTAGGTATAACAACTATTTTAGTGCATCAAAAGATTTAACATTCTTTTTAAAACAATTAAAATATCCAACAAAGCAAACAACAAAATTAGTAAACAACAAACAATACAACAAAATTAGTAAATTCATTAAATTTAATAATACACAGCTGAAAGCTAATACAAAAAACTGACAAGTAACACAAGATCAAAAACGGGTTCAATATCTCTATAATTGAATCCTGTGAAATTAACCCCCGAAAAACACTTGCTGTACACCATACTACCCCCTCAAATAAATCCTAATATATTCTTTTATAGCAAAGGCTATGAAACCAACTAAAACTGTCCCCTAACCACTCGCCGACTCACATCTGCATAACTAATTTGATTTTTTTAATGAAAACTTATTCGATCTGAAACCCAAACAACCAAACAATGAGGTGCTTAACAATGCTACTGGATTATTTCGGGTTATCCGTGGTCCACTAGGCCATGAAAATATCCTTTAGATAGTTTTGATAAGGACGCACCTGTATTTTCAGAAGTGGAATAATAAGTGAGGATCTGATTAATTGGTACGAGTTTATTTTATTCGCTTGAATAGCGTTGCTTTTGTTGTTTTAACTTGTTCCTGTACAGAGTTCGGCAAAAGTAAATCCTCAGTTTAATATATCCGTAAATGTAAATAATAGAATATAATTCAATAATTATTTTTTGCTATTTTTCACCATTTGTGATTTACTTAGTTCTCTAAGTAAAAATATTTTTCTTTAAATAATAACTACTATTTTATTATGGACCTTGAATACTAATAAATTTCTGAATATGAACATTATTTTTTTTCATAGGGTTATATAACGAAAATATTTGAAAATGACAGAAAAAAATTTCAAATTCTTGTCATAGAAGCTTTGCATAAAGATTCTTAATTTTATGTTATTAGTCATTCCATCCCTTCTGATTAAGAAGTAGTTTTTGGCAGTAAATATAACTGATTACGTCATATTTTTTAAATAGGTATATAAGTATTAAAAAAAATGGTAATTAAGATTCCCTGGCCTTTTGTACACAATAAAGTACTTTTGATGCGTTTCCATAAATAGCACCGTTTTTGAGAACTTTAAACTTAAAAGTAGACGTGCAATTTGCAAATAATAACTAAAAAGTCTCTAATTAGGCAAGTAAGCTTTGAAACTAATTTTCAAGATGTTTTAAAATATATTTTTCTATACAACTTTAAAGGCCTGTATTATTGAGCTTTCTAAAATAGTTATGAACAGTTCAAGTATAACTAAGATATTGATTTTTTTTGGAAATTTAAAATCCCATTGTGAAGGCCTATAACTTCTTAGGGGGTGCAACTTAATATAGAAGTTGCGTTAAATCACCATATTTTAGAGTCCCCTACATGCCCCTGCTCTGTGTCGGTTCTTATACGAATATCCCTGTATATTGAAACATTCGGGTGCGTTTCACAAATTTTATCTGCTAGAATACTTCACAACTGCTTTTAACAAACTGAAACTACAAATAACATGAAAGCAAGCGATTCTAATTCGACATTGTCAAACTTAATTCATTACTAATATACAACGTCCATTTCACAATATTTTTATACTTATCTTGGCTTCTCGAACATTCCAAAAAATTATTGATTTCTAACAATTGAAATGATGGATAAAAAGAGAAGCCATTGATATAAAAAAACGCCCAAATAATTTAAATTCAAAAAACGATACTTAGCTTACTCGTTGACCCTTTGGCTCGACCATATTTTGTAATGGTTTGGTCTGGACGACATAAGGGGTTATCTCCTTGAAGTAATGTTTCAAATAATACTTTTAACAATATGTTTGATTCTAAAATATAATTCAAAGGTTAAATTGTACAAAAATAATTTTATATACGGAATACACTTATTTAAAAGACAATATTTACAATTAAAGAGTAATAAAACATTCATTAAATTTTGTATAAAATAGAAATTTTTCATTATCACACCAAATTTTTGACGAAAAGGTTTCAATTTATGTAATATTTATATAAATAATTTCTCTACTCTTGAATGATTCGTAATTACCTACATAAAATAATATGGTATTGAGAAAGTCTTAATCATTTGGATAGAGCAGAGACATGCCAAAATGAATTTTCACATTTTTTAATTATCATTTTGATATATGTATGTTAAACCCAATAACTGAATTTGTTTGTATCATCTTTGGATCAAATTAAACATTCAACCTATAATTTTTTCTCACCACTTCCAAACGCTGCTTTTTTTAATGATATTACTTAATATCTTTGTCCATTACCAGTTTGATCAACTTCATGGTTATGGACATGAACTTAGCGTTTATATTTTTTCGTCTGAACACATACAGGACAATCACATTTACAGCATCTTATTCACACTAATTTATGAAAATAAAAATATTTAGCTTAACATAATTTCGATGCTACGTATTAAGTAATAATCAAATCAATACAAATGAGCTGTAAATAACATTAATTTTATCTACCTAATGTCTAATAGTTGACCAATAAGAGAAGGTACTTGATTGTTTAATTTTTTTATTTTTTTATTTTTATTTTATCTGAGAATTACATCTTGGTCGAGTTATTTTAATGCCTAAACTTTAAAATAATCGGATTATCTTAATGTCATGGACAAACGTTTCTAATGGTAAGCCAAATCGTGAGAGCGCCGTCAATTATGCAATTAATATTCAATTATTCTTGTATAATATTTTTTTTTTGTTGGATTGGAAGCTGGGCTTCTCTTGAATGGCCCGCTAGGTCACCCGATTTAAACTCACTGTTTTTTTTTACGTGTGGTCACTTAAAAACAGCGGTATGCAAGGAGGAAATTATATCACCAAATAGGCTTCAATTCAACATTTATTTGATTTTTGTACTTTTATATATTTTATATTTCTTTTGGGAATAAGGCAGAAAATAAATTGTCACAAAACTTTTTTTATAAACACTTATATTTAAGATATATTAAATTGATGCTTTACTTTTACGAACTTTGCATTTTAATAAATCCCATAGATTAAGTTTTAGTTTTAAATTTAACAATACTGGCAACATTGGTGTGTACTTGGAGAATTGAATTAAAAGGAATGTCGAATAACAACAAGAATAATACAAGGACAACTTATTTGTTGCCTTAAATAGGTATGCTTAGTCGTAAAATGACACAATCTAATATAAATGTATTTAAGATATGATATAAAAATAGCCAGTGGGTTTTTCTGAAGTACTTACGCTGTATAAAAAATAACCTCGTAAATATTGACGTTATAGGGTTGTTAACTCTTTAAGTGACTATAAATAAGTAAAGTTAAACGAACTTATTTTAATCTTTATTTTGAATTTAATTTTACAACCGTGTATTAAATTTTTTTGTGCAAAATACACTTTTAAACTCCAACAAAATACGTCTACTGATAACTGGTTCAGAAGTGCAGCGTTATAAAGTTAGTTTAGAAAACAGACTTGCCTTAAACAGTATGTTTCGAAAACAGAAACAAATTGCAAAAACTATAAATCAAAATCTCTACTTCGCACCTCACATTAATAATTTAATTAAAACAGCAAATGCTAGACTTCGTTCTATCTCTAGATTTAAACATACGGTGCTAGTCAAAAGTCCATTCCTCCCTCATATCTTTTGAACGGTTTTACTATAGGAAACAAAAATAGCTTGAGAGGAAAAATAACGGTTTAAATAACTTATTTTAATATCATCTTCCATCGTGTGTATTATTACGAGTCCATTTTCAATTAAATGTAATTATTGTATTTATTATTGTAAAAGTGCCACTAGCCTGATTAGCATTATGCAGTTATATTTTATTTTTTAAAGAAATTTTAATTTCCACTGTAAAGCAATTGTAAAATTTTCAAGTCGGGCTAAAACATTCCCCGAATCAGATTCCTGACTTTTATCTCATTCAGAATCCGCGATGTGTTCACTAATTTCATAGTCATCCTCATTTATGTTTTCGATTTTACTGGCACTTCCTTGTTCATTTTTAATTTTCTGAGAACCTCTTCTCAAAACGAGGATCACATACAAGAATCTTTTTTTGGTGGTCTTGTTTCACTACAGCTATTATGAATTTAAATTTTACAAGAATAATATTGATTGCAATAGAAAGTAACACTATAGCAGATGTTCAAAATTCAAATTCATTTTAAAAAGAAACATTTTATCAATTCATAAAATTGTTAACATTCCCAGTTATCCTAATAACAAAATATATTAAAAATAATTGACAACAGCGCCACAGATAAAAATAAAACAAACAGATACCTATTTCACTTTTATATTTAACTATCTTTTTCTTAAAAAAATGTATACAGTTTCGTTTTTTATAATATCATTAGAACCCACTTAAATTGTATATGGGCATTAAGCAATTCTGAACTTTTGATTGGCCAGAAATCACTCCAGAATACAACCCACCATGAACAAACGGAGAAATATTGGAACTCTCGCGACATTATCATAGAAACATTCACTCAATCATTAAACCTTGACCAAAAAACATCTCAAAAAAATCCTTACAGCTTTGAATGAAAATGTTTCAAAAATATTTGTTCTGAATTTTTAAAAAATACATCAACAATCTTATTAAAAATAAGAGGTTCTTAAAGTGGAAACTAGTGATAAATAAAATTTTAAGTGAATTTTTCTTGTAAAATTTACGTGATAGTATCACATTTAAAAGCTGTATCTTTATTGACAATTGAAGTATCAATTTGTGAAACCTTTTTAACTTTATACTGTGGAAACTTTTTAAAATTTTCTTTATGTAATAAATCATTAGTGAATTTGAGTCCTAGATTTTCCCAACTAAGTTCATCTAAATCAAAGAAAAATTGAAAATACCATCACATTTCTACAATTGATGTGCGATAAGGAAATAATTTAGTCTTCACTTCTGAAGACACTAAATTGAAGGTAAATAGACGCTTGAGGCGAATTGTTTTAGGGGAAAGTGGTGCTATAAAAATGAATTATAGCAGTGGTCTTGGTGACCTCACAACGGAACTTAAGGGATAAGTACTGAATAAAGTTTTTGGGATCACTTATTGAGTATATAGACTACTCTGTTCAACAGTTTAATTATTGGCAACAGAACTTTTGCTAATTGGAAAATAAGAGGTTCTCTTGGAGTGATTAATTTTAATGGTATATTTTTTTGGAGATTTTCCATAGATTAAGGTGCTATGGACTAAACGTAAAATTAAGACTTTTGTTAAGTAGATTCTATGTTGTTTTTTTCATTAGTATTATTTTTGGTCTGTATGTTACCTTTTGCTAGTTTCTCCTAGTTCTTAGAATACGTAGTTTGATTTTATCTAATTTTTTTCAATGGGCACCGAAAAAATGATGGATGGATGTTGATATAATACTTACGTGAGATTTGTGGTATTGAAAATATACGTAGGTTACTCACTGGCTTTGTATATGTCAAACCAATTTTTATAAAAACAAAATCAAGACGTGATCTAATATTTTTATAAATTAAGTCAACTATTATACAGGGTGTCCCACGACGATTAAGACAAGTAATATATCAGAATTGGGCAGTAGTAGAGAATTATAATTTAGGGGGTGTAAATTAGAGCAAATGTTACATCTTTTCTTGTTATTGTGTTACCCAATGAGGTATTTGTTTTTGGTCACGTGACGTCGCATTCAAAATTATTAATGGGACAACCTGTATATTTGTGCCTTTCTGTATTCCTCCCGATAAAACAATTCCAACAAACTAGCACACTTGGGTTTAAAGTGATTAATTCAACAGCTACAGGTACTTAAACGATTGTACCACTACGATTAAGATTTGATGGTAGAGTGAGAAATTATCTGGACATGATATTTCCAGAACGCTGGATTGGACGCAACGGTACTATTTACTGGCCTCCAAGGTCGCCAGACCTGACACCGTTAGATTTCTTCCTTTGGGGATATCTTAAAGGTATCGTATATGAAACTCCGTCTAGAGATTTAGACGATTTGAAAAGAAAAATACGCGATGCTTGTAGAACTGTGACACCGGAAATGATTAGGGCAGCATGTAACCGAAATCTATTATCAAGATTTGAGAAATGCATTTACGAAGATGGGCATCAATTTGAACATCTCCTTTAATATTGTAAGTTTTTTTTGTGACAGTTAATTTGAATTTTTATTAAAAATTATAATATTGGTTTGTCTTAATCATTACGTACGAATGTAAGATTGCCGAAAATTACAAGGGATTCAATTATGAATTTTTTAACTTACAATCGTTTAAGTACCTGTAGCTCTTGAATTAATTACTTTAGACCCCAAGTGTGCTAGTTTGTTGGAATTGTTTTATCGGGAGGAATACAGAAAGGCACAAATATACAGGTTGTCCCATTAATAATTTTGAATGCGACGTCACGTGACCAAAAACAAATACCTCATTGGGTAATACAATAACAAGAAAAGATGCAACATTTGCTCTAATTTACACCCCCAAAATTATAATTCTCTACTACTGCCCAATTCTGATATATTACTTGTCTTAATCGTCGTGGGATACCCTGTATGTAAATTGCATATTTTGTCAACCTTGATCTGAAATCTCGTTAAAGCTATCTTTAAATTTTGATTCTTGAAACTAGTTTGTAGATATTGGTATGCTATTGTCGAAATTTAAATACCCACCTACGTTTTGTCTTCCGCAGAAATGTTACCTACTTTGGGTTTTTACAATTTCTAGTTATAGCGAATAACAACGTCCATTTTTCGTTACATCTAATTGTCTCAAGGACATCTGCATTTTAATTTACAAAATTTTAATCTTTAATTGGAAATTGTAGTAGAAGGCCGGATAAATACATTTGTTATAGAATTTAATCTCTTGGTTAAATTACTTCAGTATTTTATAATTTTCAATTATCATAAAAACAGTTAATATTTTAAAATTGTATTTTATCAAGATTTTAACAAATATATATAAAAATATAAAACAATATTACAAAATCCGTATACGTACAAAGTGATTATAATTTAATTTTTTGGCCTTTGATGATTCTTCGTTTCTGGTACTTTTTTTGTGGTCTGGAGAATCCATCCATAAATCGACACCAGGATGAGTCTTAACTCTATGAAAAATGATTTATAGACATTTCATTTTTTAGCTAGTATTGGACTTGGATTCGTCGTCGCTATTACTTTTTTTGTGGTCTGGAGAATCCACCAATAAATTCATATCAGGATGTGTCTCTGACATGTGCCTCGATTTTAAATGCCTTTCTAAATCCCTCCGCCGTACCAAAACTTTTCCACAAAGGTCGCATCTAAAAAGAAATTAAATTTAAAAATTAAACAGAACAAAATAGGTATGTGGACATGCTACAAAAAAACGAATGGCAGTAAAATAAATATTCATAATAGTGCAGTAGGCAGAAAAAAAATGTTTGCTATTTAGTTATAAATTGATTCTCACCTATAAGGAGTGTCTCCTTCTGCATGTAATCTTATATGTTTATTCAAATTACTTGGATCTCCGAACGGCCGGTTGCAAAATTTACATTTTAACGGTTTGTATCCAGTGTGAGTTCTTATGTGAATTTTTAGACCGTATTTTCTTGAATAACATTTACCACAATAGAGGCAAATATGGCCTTGTCTAGATTTTCCCAAACTGCTAACCAAGCTCTCTATTTGTGCCTCATCGCTGTAAACGGGACTAGAAATATGATCGAAACATGTTGGTAGTGCCGGAGGTGGAAGACCAATATTCATTTGACCATCCTAAAAAAAAAGAATATCACTAGAAGAGAGTATTAATAAAATATTAAAGACGTACCTTGGAAAAACTATCGCACTCCATAGCATAATTTTCATCTTTTTTGAAAGGTTTAAAAGCAGATGGTTCGTGTTGGTAAGGCCTGTACAGTCTATTTTCTGTATTTTTAGTTAAGTCCATCGCCGTCTTTTGCTTGCTAATTTGTTGGCCCAAATATAATTGAAAATTAAAATTATCCTCTTTACCAACAACTTCGAGAGTGTCGTTTAGTGCGTTGAACAACCTTTGCCAAAGAGTAGAAATCGGCATTTTTCCACAACCGAGAGTTATGTGAAGCTTCAAGGGATTCGGGGACTCGTAAAGTGTTGAACAACGATTGCAAACATACTTTTTTTGACCTAAAAAATTAATTGTTTGTGCAAATTAATAGATAGATTATATTAGCCTGGTACCAAACATATACAGTTGACCTGATGAATAAAACTGTTAAACGCGATTTTGTTTGATAAAACAATATATAAGATATATACCAAACTATTCAGTTTAATAATACATTGCTTTTTTGCCAACAGTGATATACCACGTTAGAATGTTTAGAGTTTTGAACTCAAAATCGATACCCCACACCAACTTTATTGAACAAAAGTAACTGATAACTGGTCACCATCAGGTCTAAATAATTTTTAAAAACCGTAAAAAACAAATTACTAAATAACTTAACTTAAAAACTTACCTGTAGCAAAATAAAAGGGGAACTAACTATTCAAAAAATTCTAAATATGGTGATGACGTTAGGTGTGGTAATAATGCATTTAAAAGGGTCAAATGTAAAATAATATAAAATAAAATTGGGAAAATTAGAACTTAACTTTTAAGCTAATCTGAAAAGGGGGATCATCATTTACTAGAAGGTTGATAGTAGACCCTTAAAATAAACGGTAAAAATCTGAACTACCTATATAGAAATAAAATTGTTTAAATAGGTGCCATGAGGTATGGTAAAACTCAACCTCAAGAGGAACTCCAGGAAAGAGGGGGACGGAATCTTGCTCTCCAAATGTGGAGAATGTTTTAAAAACATTGAAAAGTAAGGCACAAAAGGTGAGCCAAACTGGCGAGGTGATAAAACTTAGTCAACTCCAAGCTGATAAAACACAATGGAAACTATGAATTTACTAGACAAAATTTGGGTATAAACTGAAGGATAAAGAATATGAAATTATACAATTATTCCTATATGGTTAGTTCATGATGATGATCCCTTTTTTTAGTTTAGCTTAAAAGTTAAGTTCTAATTTTCTCAATATTACACACCTAACGTTATTACCATTGTAATTTTTTGAATAATTAATTAACCTTTTATTTTGCTGTAGCTAAGTTTTTAAGTTAAGTTGTTTAGTTATATTTCGTACGGTTTAAAAAAAAGGTTTTAAGCCTGATAATGTAGCCAAAATTAGTTGTCAGTTACCTCTGTTCAATAAAAACGCTATTTGAGATTGATTTTGAGTTTTATTGAGTTCATCCACTCTACCACATTTTAGAAGCTTGGATAACCTTTTTTCATTATAATATTGTTTATAATTTTTATAAATAGAAGTGAATTATTTTTTTGAAAAGATGTGGAACATTTTTTACTCGTACTAGTAAAACAAGCTATATCACCAAATGCTTCAATTTGAACATTGTTAATTACGTTTTATTCTTTTAGATATTTTCGTTATTTAACCCCACGAAAAAACTGCTAAATCCATATTTAGAAATTTATAAGGTCTAAAAATCTCAATAAACAGTTACTACTCGTATTTAAAAATCTCTTTCTTCATACAATAAAATACTGAAAAATAATAGAGAGGGCCAAAAAATAAAAATAAAGAAACTAAAAGTAAAAATTAATGAAAATAGAATATACAGTTTCAAAGATTGACACAATTTGAATAAATACTTATGAATTGTAGTGACTCAACGAAACGAGGAAATGGTAAAAATAGGAAGCAGAATGGGAAAAGAGAATAAAGCACCAGTAGCAGCAACGACGAAACTACTAACATTAAAACATATTTGAATGTCAACAAAAATAATACTATTTGAAAGTAATACAACCAACAGTTTTATACAATGTAGAAATAAGCGCACTTAACATAAAAGAAGCGCAACAATTAAATAACTGGGAGATATATGGTGGAATTAAAGATTCAGAGTGAAACTACAGAAGAATTAAAAAATAAATTTTAACACACCGACAATAACTGAAGTGACCAGAGCGCAAAAAATAAGATGGCTAGAAGCTCTGTCTTACATATGTATTTATAATAGAAAATAACTTCTTTTAAATAAATTTCTTCTATAATTTACATTTTAGGAGACATGCTAGATGAAAATTTACCTTGGATATTGGCTGGTGTCAAAAACGCCATTTGCATCATGGCCAAAACATCTTCTGAGAACCATAATTGCAATTCTTGTCCAACTTCTATTGGCCTTACTGCTTGTAATATAAGTTTCGGGGCACTTTTTAATGTTGTTAGTAATTTTAACTGAAGGTTGTAAGAATGGCAGTCATCTGAGAGCCTTAAAGCTCTAACCCAATGCACAGTGGGACACCAGGTCAAGTTAAATTGATCTTCCAATTCGATTTTGCCATTAGTCGCTATTCTCACAGATATCTGAAAAAAAAATAAACGCGATTGTAGAAGATGATGAATTGTATAGTGTAATAAAGCGAATTTTTAATAAATAAATAAATGAAACATTACGTTATTAAGGCATTAAGTTAATTGATTTCCATTTAAATAATTGTCCATTATTAGTTATACATTTTTGTATTTATTTAATTTAACAAAATTAAAATAATACAAATATAATACGTAATCACTTTTTCCTTTAAAAAGCTATTTTAAAAACCACATTAAAAAAAAATATTAAAATGTCACAAAAATGTATAACCCTGTGACTGATTTTTCATTGTTATGAGCAACTAATAATAATCTATCTAGCAAATTATTATAAAACCCTACCTGCTGAATATCAGGCTGGCCCACCAGCTTCTCAGACTCTAATAGCTCCGTTACAGATCCCTGAGGGATTACGCTGCTTGCAGTAACTCGTCCAGGTACTAACAACTCAGAAGAACCGGTCACGTAGCAAGAAAGATTCCCTGAAGGAACACAGGACCCCGAAGAAAACATGTTTTTAAAATCTCTGATGACTTTACCAGTCAGGGTGGAAGTTTATTTGACAACGTTACCTCGGATATGTCAGGTTGAAAGTTTGGTCAGTAGTCGGTTTTTGACTGATGAGTTTGGTGGTTTCCGGGTCCACATTTTTCACCCACCACCCTACACTACGGAGGTGGTTATCAGGATTTACCCCGTATAACAACATCATCCCTCTTGTGAAGTAATGGACCGATTCTGATTTGAACAGGATAGGACTAAGTAAGAATATAATAATAAAACATGTTTATAAAGAATGGTTCGTAGAAATTTAGTGATTTTAACACTTTAGACTAACTTAAAAAAAATGCAAGTTGGAATTTTAAACTATTATTTCATATTTCTAGAATATATTTTTACGGTGATAGTATCCGGTTGTACTACATTAAAGAATATTTGCATAGGAAATAAAAATTTAGTTACAAAACAACAATTAGTTATTTGATTCCACTTTGCTAATATTAAATAAGTAAATACAAAATTAAATAAATGTATTAATATTATTATTAATAATATTTTTGAAAACATATTTTAAGGAAGACATATTCAAACTGGAAATAGGAAACTCTTATTTTTTTAACAAATATATACATTATCACCAAAGAAAGAAAACTTTTGTATTTAACATATATGTATATCGAGGGACCTTGAAAACCCACTTGACGTACACTAAGAAAAAGTAGGCATTTGAAAGGATATGTTTTATTAAGAAGATGAAGGTCAAAGAGTTTTAAAAAGGAATGAAGGTACCATTCTGAGAAAACAAATTAAAACTTATTCTATAATATTTCACAGGCATACCTTTCTAACTAAATTGAATTCATTGCAAATCGTAACCAAAATGTTTAACGTAAAAGATAATGACGCAGTTCTTTTGCCAGTTAAATAATGCGTATAGAATTGATTCTATTATTCTGTTCCAAGGTCAGTAAGAAGATAATGAACATACCAAGGAACAAATTGGGGGGCATCGTGAGATGAAGACAATGATGTTAAAGATATGTTGAGAATTGTTATCCGAAACAGAAGATTTAAGAGAAGAACTAAGTTGTTATGAAACGAATCAGAAACGAGAAAAGTAAATGTGAAAAATACAACAAAAAGAAAGGAAAAAGGCAACAGAGACTAGAAAACACTTAAAGAATATATGCGAAAGGTTATTTATTATACAACAATTGAAAGAATAAGAAGAGAAAATGTGTCTAATAAAATTAAGAGACAATAAAGACAGGATCAATATCCAAAAGAAAAAAAAATGATTTGAGACACTTGCAAGGAGATAAAGTCTTTATCCATGAGGATTTGACAGGAACAGAAAGAATTATTGCGAAGAATGTAAGAGAGGTAGGTATGAGGTGACGATAAAATGATCAAAATCGGGATTAAGAAGCTTACAGTTAATGGAGACGTATAGAAATATCAAACGCAGTACCAAAAACCAGATGCAGCAAATAGAGCAAGTAAAGGGTAAAAAAAGGTAATGATAAAAGATTTGGGAATAAGAAGGGATATAGATGACATAGAGATGAGGATATAAAAAAGAATATGAATGAAACAAAGCTAAGCGAAGAATTGGATTGAAGAAATGTGGATATGAAATTCGGGAAATGGAATATACAAATTATTTACGAATTAAGAAAGATAAGGACCCTGGAAAAAAAACTACAAAGTACAAGTTAGATCTGCTGACAATAAAAGAAGCATAAAAAAACAAGAGGAATCAACCTAGGAAATACTGTATTTTTGACGAGTGGTGGCGACACCAGAAGTTATCGGTAGGTTTTATGGTTAATAGACATATAAAAGAAGATCAGAAAATTTGAACCAATATCTGATATATTGTTTTACATTGAAATAAGGAAAAGAGTAAACACCACTATTCTCAATATATAAGCACCCTAAGAAGAAAAAACAGAGGAAGAGACAAATGAATTCTACGAACATATGGAGGACACTTACAACAAGATGAAAAAATCATACAAAAAAATTACTAGAAGATCTAAATGTCAAAATTGGGAAAGAAAAGGTCTATAAGCATAATATAATCGTGTTCTTGTTTTACGCAAGTTCGCCACAAATAGTTTCACTAGATATTGAAGCCTTTTACTCTCGATGAATGTACATTTATTTTTGCCCTTAAACAAAGAAGATGGCATGCAGAGGAGCCTTAAAGGCTGCATGTCATCTCTTTCTGTTCAAGTGGGAAATAAACTCCAATTTAGTTTCTTCAGTATCTAATAATTTGACTACGCAATGTTCCGCTCTGGTTTTTCCGTAGTCTTCTGTCTCAGGAAACATACATTTCTTTTACTTTATTGTATGATCGCCGTATCATTATTTTATCACGCATTGCTTATATTTTGCAACTTTTTGTTATTTATTATAGCAGAGGTAATAAACGCTGCGAAAAAAATTTAAAAAAATTCGGTACACTCCTGTACTTTATGCAAGTGCGTGTAACCTCTATCAGGTTGCAAAATAAACTATATTCCTAATTTGCCCCGCCCTATGTTAATGTCCCTTTAATGGTGCCTTAACGTATACACTTGTGTATATGCACTGCGAGCAAGAATGGATAGTAGCGAACACGTGGGGCGGACCTTTATTTGGACTTGGGGATGAACTGCAATAGGGTGGCATTGTTGATCCCAGATTAGGTTACAATTTGCTCTTTCTATTAGATTTTTCTTTATTTAATTAACTTTTTGGCGTTTTATGGAAACAGAATATACACGTGAACGTTTGTGTTAACATCAACCACAAGAGCTGCAAATCCCTTTTTCGAAACCAAATACATACATTACTCGATTAATAAATAATATATTTATTTAGTTATTCATTCGACCACTAACCCAGACTTAATTTAAAATGCTTTCTAATCACCTAATACTCTACTCCTTGAGCCTTTAAAAGTTTTTTATAGGATATCTAGCCCATGCTGGATTTGACAATTGAAATGTTACTTTTATATTCAAAATGTGCTTTCTTAGAAACAAAAATCGACCTGTCGACGAGCATTTATTCAAATATTTTGTCGTCCGAAAATTAGTTAATAATACAAAAGTTTAAAGTAATTTTTATTTATATGCTCATGATGAACGTAGAAAAAAGGAAAACTGAGAATAATAATGTTAAATAAAATAACTGATGAAACAAAAACAAAATATGAAAAGCAATGAAGGAATACAAAAAAAATACTAAGGGACGGAAAAAGCAAATATAATGAAAATGCTTTATAAGAATTAGAGAAGAATTACAAAAATAATTAGGTGAGATCTTTAGATCAAGGAATAAAAAGTGAACGAAAAGGTTTCCAACCAATGATAATTTTCTACAAGAACAAGAACGGACAGCTGATTACAGGAAGAGAGGAAGTTTTAAAGAACTGAAGAGAATACTTCGATTAACCACTGAATGGAGAAAATGAGAGAGTAAACGAAGCAGTAGAATATAATAATAAACCGAATCAAATAGCATCGAAGAAGCCTCTCCAACCAAGAAACAAATAGAAGAAATTTGGTATAAATTATAAATTAAATAAAATTATATAAGTATTACTACAAGGATTTAAAAGTATGGTTAAATTAGAAAAAAATTTAACAGAGAAATTCGAAATTTCCTGGGGAATTAGACTCTTTTCAACATCTTTCAACAAATATTAATAGAACGGAAATATTATGTCGAAGAAGACGTTAATACCTTGTATTTGAGGGTGATCTAGTGATTTTAACGAGGACGAGGCAAGAAATGAAAAATGTTACAAAGAAAAACGGGTTTATTAATCAATAAAAAAAACAACAAAATCAATGGTATGGTCAGGCAGGCAATTTAAGAAAGGAAATTATTTAAAAATACTAATAGCAAAAGGTACAATACATAAGTTTAAAAAAGGTCACATATTTACAAACTAGGGAACAATATTTATAATAACACCGAATATAGACAGAAATACAAGCGATTAATGACAGGAACCCTCCCTCAATAGTGTTTTAGAGAACAAAAATATGTCCAGAAAAGCAAAAGTGAAATTGTCTGCAATAATGATAAGGCCAATAGTTAGATTTGCCTGTGAAACCTGGACATTAAGTTAAACTGAACAAAATTAAGTAGAGGAATGAGAACGAACGGAGCTAAGAAAGATATTTGAAGGCAGGAAAGATGGAGATATATGGACAAGAGGAACAAATCAAGAAATAAGAGAACTGTACAATGTAATATAACATGAATTACTTGAATGGTTAGACACATGGAAAGGATGTCTGCAACAAGGATACCTAAAATAATAATGTCTAGAACAATTGGTGAAAAGAAGAGAATATGTTGACCGAAACCCTGCTGGAAAAATGATATGAAACAAGACATATATATGATAAGGGTTGCAGATTGGAAAAATAAAGCTAGAAACAGAAAGCTATAAAGCACTGCAATCACTCAAACCGTTGGCAGCTAGGCCTGCAGACCTAACTTATATTACAAAAGTATTTTTTCATAAAATAATTTGATATGTTAAACTAATTTTTGGTATCATTATCGGGAATTTAATATAATGGAGTTCTGATCTAGCGGTATTTAAAAATAAAATTTATTTTAAAATAAAATTCTTACATAATAGATTAAAACAAATTAACTATGAACAAAAACCAAAAATAAGAATACATTTGATCTAGAAAATACAAAATAATATGACATTAACATAATTAAAAAATTTCAAAATTAATCGAGCGAATAATTGAGATAACCAACTTTTAAAAAAAAATATAATGAAAGATTAAGGAAAGCCTATATTAGAAACATGTTATATAATAATTTAATCTTAAGTATGAAAGAAAATAATCTTTAAATAAAAATTATTATTGTTGGATTAAGTTTACATCGGAATCTTAGATTTTTCAATACAAAAATATGACAATGAATAATTAAGAAAAATTTTATAATGAATGTACGATAAAAAAGCATTTTACATGCATTTAAAGAAGAGAGGAGAAGCGTTTTTAATCTGTAATAATTTTTTAGCCAGCATTCATATTTTTAAAAATATAATGAGTTCAAATATACAAATTTTGTAATATAATTCAAATGTCTGATAAATTATAACATTTATACCTTAATCCATAAACGTATCAAGTTTTATTTATTTCAGAAATTTACCCAAACAACGGACAGTTATTCTGGGGTTAAATAAAATAATTAAACATATTTAAGTTAATAATAATATAAAAAATTTCAATATTTCACCAAGTACTTAATCATTTAGAGAATAAGTATTATATTATAGGCCGTTGAAGTCAGCTTCTCGAGGAGTATTTAAAAATATACAGAGTGTTTCATCGAAAAAACAGTTATGAATCACTCTGTAGATTTCGATTTTCGATTTTTCATAAATCTCTAAAATAACGGCAAAAATAGTTTCATTTCATAACCTAATCTAACCTAAGCTGTATACAGAGTGTAGTCGTGTGTATGCAAAAGAACTTTTTGCTGCAATCTCTACAATTAAAATGTGCGCTTCATAAATTTATTTATTTTGCTATAATAGTAAAATGATCAAACAGATTCAGATGAGATCCGCATAGGGCACTATCTCCCTACTATATCAGATTATCTGGCCGCAGGGCCCGTCTAAAATGTCCTTTTTGTTGTGGAGCAAGTGGCTTGAGAACTGGCACGTGCTCGGGAAAATTCGCACGTGGCACGAGTGAAGAGCCCATAGCGCAAGGTGCTGAAAACAAGTGCTGCCATAAGTGATTGTAATTGACACATTCAGAAAGCCATTTATGCCCTCAGGCGGTCATGGGGGCATGGCATATGTTTCCCAAATTTTTGCCCTTTAATGGTGCGTCGAAAATTTTGCCAGCGAAGGAAGTGTTTTCATTTTACCTCAATTTGTTTTTCATAAGATTTGACGAGGTGAAACTCATGTTTAAAAAAAACAGGAAAAAGAATTTAGTTGGATTTGTGATATTTAAAAATAATATTAATAATAATACAAACAATAACAACAAAAATAATTAATAATGGTACTAACAATTAGGCTTTATTGTCTAACAGTACAAAACCATTTAGATAAATACGCCAAAACATGATATAAAAAAATAAATAAAAAGTAAAAAAACTGAATATGCTAGTATCTGACCTCAAACAAAAGAAAAGCATTGTTTACTTTTATCTAAAATAAACCACATAGTTTCCCTATAAATATTACATAAATGGAAATTAAAAATAACTGGAACTTATTAAAAAAATGTTAATCAATACTGAAAAGTATGTGGAGTGATAAAGAAAATAACAAGAGAAAAAATTACTATGAGAAAAATACTTAAGAACAAATAAGAAAGATGATTATGAAAAATATAAACTAAAGAGAAAAAGTAAAACAAGCAGTAAAAGAAAAGAGATGTAGAGCAATGAAAACTTAAAACTCTTATAATGAACCAAAAAAACTCTAAGAGAAAGAAAGAACTCAACCCAGAGATTCAATAAAAATAAAAATTAAATATTAGTTAACATAAGAAGTTGAAAAGTAAAAACTCAAAGTCAAATTGTTGAGGCAAGTATGTGGTAAACTTAACAATCTTAGACATTTAGTATTTAAAGGTTAAACTAAAATTGAAATAAACAAAAGTGGATAAAACTTTTAAGTGCTCGTGCTAAAAAGCGCAACCAACAAATGATGTTGCAGAAGGTAAAGTTGGTGGTGAGAACCAAATCCTAATGTGAGGAGGAGGAGGAAAGGAGCCAACGACTCACAATTAAACATAGAAAGGGTAGGTAGAATAAGAAGAAAACGAACTCCCACAATAGGAGAGAATGCCAATTAGGGTAAGTGGACACACCAGTCTAGCAACTAATATTAAAGGTAGAGACCAGTGTGAGAAATATGGCTGATACTAACACGGGTATGTTTTATTTTAAGAATAAAAAATGACGAAATAAGATCTAGACTGGAACATGCAACCAATAACAACCAAATTAGAAGACAACCAACTAACCAGAACAGAGCAATGAGGATTATTTTGCAAGTTCCAAGACTTAGAGCATCAAACTCTATTGCTTAGTCACAAAATGAAGTTATCTTTGACTCTTCATATCTGACATTAAAACTAATATTTAACGGGGACATACACAATTAGAACATACGTAACAGAACAGATATAAGAGTTAAGATTATTATAAACAAGAAAAATCACAATTCCTTAGAGCCATTATTAATTATAATGAACTGAATGATGATGTAATGTATATTTTATTTCCAATTAGCTTGTTTGTTAAATAAAGATTCATAAGCATCAAAACCAATCTTTTTTGCGTCGAGTCTTCCTGTATTATTAAAAATAAATTTAAGCCCACCATTTCTTCAAACAGATTTTTCTTTAGGATGCCCTAACATATTTTTCAGTCTTTATAACATATTTACTCCCCCTCTAGGGAGTCGCGCCCAAGTGTCTGGGAGTTCCTGATGTAAACATTCTGCAAAATATTGTGTTACAATTGTAATATTAGTTATAGTAGAGCGCTTCTTAAAAAATCCATGCTGGGTATCCTAAATTTGGTTACAAATAAAGGAAAAAATAGAATCCATACGAGATCATCTCAAAGACCTTGTAGAGTTTGAAAATATGTCATTATCATTTTAACCTCGATTTATTTTTACGTTTTTAACTACTAATAATGACCTTTTTACATGCATCCATAAATTGTGTAGTTCCTGTTGCGATTTATATTATGCGTTATTAATAAGGCGACAAACTAGAGATTTTTATAAGTTAAAAAACATTCTTAAGAAATTTATTGATCACGATACTCAAGTAGGAATATAAACTAAAGTTATCAACTTATTTAATCGAGTAATTATCTTAATGGATCCAATATTTTATGCAGATGTATGAATAATGTAAAAATATATTTTTGCACTAATAGATACATGTGTTAAGATAATTTTCCACAACACCTTTGGCGGATATAATTTTTTTCATTTTCATTTTCCATCCAATCATATAAAATCGGCTAAGAAATTCAACAATGTTAAAATTGATTAAACAGTTCTGATGAGATTAGTTGGCGTTATTTTTTAATCAATTAAATTAAACTCGCTTAATGATATCCTTCATCCGCCGTTTTGAAAAATTACTTTAATTTATAAATAATTATAACTTTTTTCTTGGTTTTCACTTCATAATTTCTATTAATAAACTTTGCAATAATCTCTCTTGGTATTAATTGTATTCAATTCTAATAAAAATTATGATTGCTGATGTATGTTATATCCGCTTTGTTGGCATTTCTGCATTATTTTTGATTGATTAACTGTCCATAATACGCGCATAAAATAAATAATCATTCACCTCTGAAACATATGAATCACCTGTAGGTTTACATTTTGTCAAGGCAAGCGTTTTGTTGTAAGATATTCTATTTTTCAATATACATAATTTACAAAGATCAATAAATAGAAACAATAGACTTCAGGAATTAATTTACTCACATTATTCATTCTTCTTCTTCAGTCGTTCTCTCATTGCTGAGAATCGTGATCATTAGCAACCTGCGCTGTCAGTGCCCGCCATTGATTTCGATTTTGGGCTTTGTCTATGGATCCATGAAATGAGGTACCGGTGACCCTTTGAATCTGGTCGGTCCATTGGATAGGAGAACGCCCTCTTGATCTTCGTCCCTCTACGTTGCCAGAAACTATTAATCTCTCCAGATTATCCCTTCGTGAAACGTGACCGAAAAAACTCAGAACATTTGCCAGACACACCGACGAGAGTCTATTCTGGATTTTCAACTCTCTGAGAATCGAGTCATTGGTTCTGCGTGCCGTCCACGGGATTCGGAGCATACGTCTCCAGCACCACATCTCGAACGCATCGATGCGTCTTCGATCTGCCGTTTTAATTGTCCACGTTTCAGCCGCGTATCGAAAGATAGAGAATATCAGCGACTGAACTATCTTCATCTTGACAGTTTTTGATATGGAACGGTCTTTCCAGATCCTGGATAATCTGCTCATCGCACTTTTAGCCATTCCTATTCTTCTTCGAATGTCACCCTCGCTTGAACCCGTGTTGCATACATAGGAACCCAGATACACAAAATGGTCCACGGTCTGGAACCTGCGTAAAGCATCTGTCAGCTGTAAAACGTTTGAACGGTCGACAATCATAATTTTTGTTTTTTCTGCATTTATCTTAAGACCACATTTATTGCTCTCGGTCTCGACCCGGTGTAGAAGGTCTAACATTTCCTCTTCCGATGCAGCTAAGAGCGTTGTATCGTCTGCGTATCTCAAGTTTGAAATCTTTTTGCCGGCAATTGAGATTCCTTTGTTCCACTCGTCTAAAGCTTTCCTCATTATATATTCTCCATATATATTAAATAGATCAGGAGAGAGAATACATCCCTGGCGGACTCCTCTGGCAGTTCTAAAAGACGCAGACTGTTGGTTCTCCACTCGTACCTTCGCCTCAATGCACTCGTAAAGGTTTCTGATGAGTGACACTAGGTGTTTAGGCGTTCCCATCTCACGAAGAACGCGCCATAGCATCCTCCAGTTGACACAATCAAAGGCCTTCTGATAGTCCAAGAAACAAATAATCATTGGGGTGTTGTACTCTCGACATTTTTCTATGATCTGACGCAAGTTAAGTATTTGTTCCCTGGTTCCTTTTCCTTTTGCAAAACCCGCTTGTTCTTGGGGGATCTGTCGGTCCAGGTAGGCTTCTAAGCGCCGTTTTATAATTCGAAGGAGAATCTTGCTCGGATGCGATATTAGCGAGATGGTACGGTAGTTACTGCACTTAGTAGTGGTACCTTTTTTGTGCAATGGAACGAATATGGAGGTACACCAGTCTTTGGGCCATTTACCTTGCTTCCATATTATATTGCAAAGATGTGTCATGATTTTCTTGCCGTGGTCATCCAAACTCTGCAAAAGTTCCCCTGTTACACCGTCGCATCCCGCAGATTTTCCTCTTTTTAAATGGATAATTGCCTCTTCAACCTCAGCCTGCATAATGTCAGGTTCTCGCTCAAAGTTGTCGGTGTTATCAGGATCATCATCCTCTTCACAGATCTGTTGTTCCTTAAATAGTTCTGTGCAGTATTTTTTCCAAACATCCAACACGGTTACGAGATCTCCGCAGACAACCCCTTGTTCAGATTCGATTGCGTAGTTGCTTGGCTTAAACTCTCTTGAGAGGAGCTTTACTTTCTGAAACAGGTCTTTCGTTTCATTTCGATGAGCATGTGTTTCAATCTCTTGGCATATGTTTGAGATAAAATTTTCCTTGTCCTTGCGGCATCGTTTTTGGATCTTTTTTAATAATGATCTATATGCAGTTACGTTTGGGGGACCTGTTTTTAGCTGTTTTCTTTGTTCTATTATGTCCCAAGTCTCGTTACTGATCCAGGGCTTTCGACGTTCCACATTTCCATTGCCTCGATACTGGTTAGCTGTTTCCAGTAGACAATCCCTTATATGTGTCCATGATGTTTCCACATTATCATTGCATTTAATACTGGCCATGACTGGTGCGATTTCGTTTTTAAACGTTTCTAGTTCTTCTGTTGTTAACTTCTTTTGCTTGCAGGAAGGTTTGCGAATATTTTTAAAGCGTAGTCTAAAATCCAGTACCAGTAGTTGGTGATCGCTTCCACAGTCTGCATCCGGAAAGGTTTTGGCACATGTTACAGAGGATTTCCATCTTGTATTAATCAGGACGAAGTCTATTTGATTTCTCGTTCTGCCATCAGGAGACGTCCATGTGTACAGCCTACGTGGATGCTGCTGAAAATATGTGTTCATTATAGCAAGTCTGCGTTGCAGACAGAAATCCCTATCTCCCCTTTCGTTCCTTTCGCCCAGGCCATATCCTCCAACAATATCTCGCATGTGGTGATCCATGGATGTAGACCCTATTTTAGAATTAAAATCTCCTAGTATTATTGTGACGTCTTTGTTTGGTATATTGGACAGGACAGCATCTAGGGATGTGTAAAACGACTCTAGGACTGCTTCCTCTGCAGCGAGAGTCGGGGCATAGACCTGTATTAGGTGTAGAATGCATGTGGAGGCTTGGAGGCGTACGTGAATGATTCTGTCATTGATTGGATCATATCCACAGACAAAATTCTGCAATCTCTTAGGTATTATAACTGCAACACCGTTTATGCTTCCTACTTCGTGGCCTGAGAAATAGATATTGTTTCCGTCGAGACTCCGAAAATGGCCCTCTCCTTTCCAATGCGTTTCACTGATTCCAAGGATATCAATATTGTGTGCTATCATTTCCTTCTCGATTATTTGAAGTTTTCCGGGATATTGTACTAGTTCTCGTATATTCCAGGTGCCCATTCTTTGAGCTTTTCTTAGGGTCAGTCCATTTGTTTTGTTTTGACTCCGCCGAATCACTTTCAAGTCAGTTCCTCCCGGAGATCCGAATGAGGAACTATTTATACTCCGGACTTGTTTTGAGTTGAAAGTTGCCATGATTCTCTTGGGATGCTCAAGTGAGCCTTTAATACAGTGGTTTCCCGTTTCCTTCTGTATCTCCATGCCGTTGACCTGTTGGTTCATCCGCCTTGAGGACCAACTTATGGTCCAAGGACAAGAACGTGCCCCATTTGTTCTTTCTTGTACAATCCCTAACAACACGGGATGCCACTTACGCTAGTTCCGCCGTACCGAAATCCTTCTTCTCCGCCTTTCCTACCGGTGTGGTCTTCACCCGTAACCCTGGGCAGGGGGAAGCGCTATACCCCGCAACACTGGGTCCCCAGTAGAACTTAGCCACCGACTTGTTCGAGTCGGGCCCACCCCCGCGACGTGGACGCGCCTACTGAGATTTGCCTAAGTGAGTTCAGAGAAGCTGGCTCTGGGTCTCCTTAGGCCGGGTTAATGCCCGTGTATGAATCCACGAACAAAAGTCATTACAAAATAAAATATTTAAAAAATTATTGAATGAGAGTTCATGTATCTATCATAAATCATGTTTGTAAAATTTTGAATATTAATGCATTGATTATAATTTAAAAATCAAGAAAGAGGATAATTAAAATTCATAATAGTATAGAACAAGATCTTACGATGAAGTGCGGCGAGTCTTCAATGATTTTTTTCAATAACGTCCACCGATTTCCAAATCAACAGTCGAAAAAACTGAAAATTTCAAGAAGAGGGACTTGAAAGATCTTCCGAGAACTGGAAGACCGAAATCTTTGTTGCAGAAAAAACCGAACAAGTGTTACTGTCTTTTGTTGAAGAACCTTCAAGATCCTTATTAAAAGCGTGTCAGGTACATGAAATCAGTAAAAGTTCTGTTCACAGATTTTTGCAACAAAATAATTATTTCCCCGATAGAAGGTTGGAATTCTGCGAAATAATGCGTGAAAATTGTGATGGTAACAGAAATTTTCTTCTCATCATTGTTTTCTTTGATGAAGTTACTGTTTACATAAATGGTAAAGTAAATAGGCACAATTGTCATTATTGGGCTGCGAAAATCAACATTTAATAAAAGAAGGTCATACTCAGATACTGCAGAAAATTAATGTGTGGGCTGGAATTATGGGAGATAGAGTAATTGATCTTTTTTTAATTATTGGAAATTTGGAGATGGTGCCCCTTCACATTTTAGCCGAGCAGCCCGAGAATTCTTAAATCGCACGTTTCCAAACCGTTGGATTGGGAAAAGGGTGAAATCGAGTGGTCACCACGATCTCAAGATCTTTCACCACTCGATTATTTCTTTTGGTGATTTCTAAAAAATAGAGAGCATGCAACAAATCCAGAAACAATAAATAATTTGCAAAATCGCATACTTGAATAAATCACCAATATCACTAGGGATATCCACCAAAGGGTTCAAAATTCCATTTAAGAGTGTTTGAGTCATTGCGAAATCGAGGAAGGTCAACAATTTAAAAATGTATTATAATAATCGTAATAAACATGTTTCTTTTTCATATGGTAGTATAACTCTTAAAATAACTAAGATACCGGCTTTTGGGGACGTGTTTCTTTTTTCATTATCTTTAAAATAAGGTGAAACTGGATAGAGGTTGCAACTTAAAATTTTGGGGTTATCACCCCCTAAAAAAACTCCCCAGTGTATGAAAGTTTTAAACCATCCAAAAATGTACTTTTTATGGCCCTTTAGTGATCTCCATATTTTCAGATTTTTTTCTTCACTCGTTAGAAACTTATGGCTCCGTCCCGGGACTTTTGGAACACCCTGTATTTTAAACTGCAATGTAAAATTAGCTTTGCTAAATAAAGGTGATGTCTCTTAACCTTTAAGAGGATCACTACTGTGGCGGTTTAAATAGAAAATCATACATTTTCGTGTCCCTTTTTCTTTGAAACTATTCATCCGATTGCCTTATAATTTCCTAAGATTATTCGGATAGCTAATCAGAAGAACTGGTGACAATCTTATTAAAAAATATATTTATTTAAACTGTGTTTATAGGAGATTAAGAAATGGAATTTAATCTGAGGTAAAAGATTAAAGAAAACGTAATTTAGGTTACAGTTTGAAGTTCCCTTTTCTCGCCAGACCATCTCATTATTACCATGAGCAAATAAAAAAACTTAATATCCCTTATATAATCAAAGAAAAAGGAATTTCGACCAAAAAATGCTATTTTCCAGGCGAGCGAAAAAATTGAAAAAAAAATCTTTAATTGGTCACTTTGGAGACAAATTTCGACTTCTTATAGTGCGATTATTATCAATTTGTTTATAAATATGTCTAGTTTAAGAAAACCGATTTTTTTATTTTTATTTGCAGCGACCTCCCATGAAGAAGCCGATAATAGAAAAAAGTATGCTTATTCCAAACAGTACATATTTTCGAAACTTTGTGTTTTAAGTTGTTCACTCCGTATTTTACTTAATTTTACTCAAAGAGCTGATTTTAACGATTAGCCACATGCACTTATCTTGAATTTTCAAATAATTTCCTTTGGCATTAAAATAAAGTGTGTCCAGATTGGTAAAAAATTTTAAATTCTTGATCAGATACAATAATTTTGAAGACTCTGGGTAGAAATACCCTTCTATGCCAATGTAAATTATTTGAAAATAGAAAATTGACTATTTTTCAATTCAACTCACTATAAAAATGCAGTGATTAAGGATAATCAAAATATCGCAAAATGTTCCAAATTATACAAAGACTGTAGTAATAATAGTAAAAATGAGGAAAATATTCTGAACACCAAATCAACAAATAATAAAGTAACAATTCTCTGGGATTTAGACTATTTAAGTAAATAATTAATAATGAAACCAAATCCGTAAGACTTATTTATGAACGTAAGTATAACCAATACCATTTACATGGAAAACGCTCCGTATCCTCGAGAATTCCCATTCTGATTCGGATTTTTTCAACAGCTAAAACTTGAACCTGATGTCCATATAAATACTATGATTTTTAATGTTTGGTCCAGTCAAGAACTGGTCGTGCAAAAATAAACGTCGGCAATGAAACAACAACTTTATTTATTATTGTTGTTGTTAACCATCAGTGTGGGAAGGTGTAAGTGATTCATTTGTTTTAGTGGTTTTTCTAATTGGACTCCGTTGTAAATAAATTAATAAATTAAGTGCCGGATATATACATGTGCTGTGAATTGTTTGTTAAATAATCTAATATCGCGTATTAATTATTTTATTTAAATTTAGAATTAAAAAAAATCGAATGTCTTGTGACAAATAAATGCATCGCTAATCATGTAGTCTGGCAGTATTTAAATTTAAATTTGCAATTCAAATTTATTGATTTGGATGAAGGATCCAATATACTTATTTTTTAATTAGCAATTCATTCCCATGGTTTGGACTTTATACCCATAGGGTGGTTCATTGTTTTGTTTATGATTTTTTATATTTATTTTTATTTTTAATTTTTAAATCTTCATTTTTTTCTGTGCGTTAATGTCTACATCTTTATTTTTAAATCTGATATTAAAACGATTTTATTTATTAGATATTGCTTTTCAATGCTACAATTTTTATTGGTTCTAATTTTTGTTATTCTGTTATTATGTAAAGTTTAAGTTTTTTCTTTCTCCATTTTTCTGTAGATATTTTAATTCTTTACTTTTACTATTCTATTTACTCTTGTATTAGAGTTGTCGGGACTTACACCTCATCCTTTCTATTGAGACGAACGCCTCTCTAAATTCAATAAATGTCAATGTGACTTATTCTCTTTTGCATAATCGTTGTTTTTATTCTATGTAACCTTCTCCGAATAGATTATTTTCATTCAAACGGGTGTATAAACATTTTTTAACTAATTTTAATTGATAATATCTTGACGATTTTACCAATTTATTTTTACAAAAAGTTTATTTAATAAACGCATGTGCTTATTAACTAAACTCATATGGACTGTTTTTAAAATATGGTCATTTTCAAGTGCAAAACATGTCGATGTTTCTAAAGGTGCATTTTTTTATTTTGATATTATATGAAGGATGAAGAAAATACTGTTTCTCTAAATAGATCTTCCAAAAGCCATTAGAAAGATCATAATAATTTAATATCTCTTTGCAAAATAGCAAATGCAACTGAATATGAAGTCCAGAGTTGTTTGGGCGGCTCAGCACACGTAACTTCTTCTAATGAATGATTGAATGAAATGAATGAAAAATATTTTCATAAAATCTTTATTCAGATTATTAAAAGTATTTACATGCGGTAAAACAATAATCTGAAAGTTGCAAATCTAAATTTCAAAATTCTATCATTCAGAATCATTATATTTAAAAAAAATCTAATAAATTAATAAGAATAAAGTTAAAACAAAAATTGCGAGGAATCTATCACCTGTCAGCCAAAATAAACAAGTTTAAACATAATTTTTTTTAAATAATTAATTTTCTTTTAATAGTATGTAAATATGTATTTGCGTGTAT
Organism: Hermaeophaga mercurialis; assembly: GCA_951812935.1. Classification (NCBI taxonomy): domain Eukaryota; kingdom Metazoa; phylum Arthropoda; class Insecta; order Coleoptera; family Chrysomelidae; genus Hermaeophaga; species Hermaeophaga mercurialis. The sequence continues at coordinate 16,902,737 of OX638362.1, read as the reverse complement.
GTATCTTCCTCTTTTTATCATTTTCTCTCTCTTTCTTTGCATTATTGTGTACTTTCAGCACGGTAGTGCTTCACTCTAATGTTCACTTTGTCTAGAAATTATGTTTCACAAATATCACACATATTTGAAAATAGGTATATAGATAAATTCGGATTCACCCGCACACTTACCAGATATAAGAAATATGGGTGTTTATCAGAAATAGGAGCTAACATTTATAAATAGTAGATTGAGATTGGCCCGCTCACTCACTAGGTAAAGAATTTTATAAGGGATCTTATCAAAAAGAGGGCTAGAATTTGAAATAAGTACGTACACTGGGATTGACTCGCTTACTTATCGGATATAAGAAATTTATAAGGGATTTATCATCACTTCAGTCTTAAGATAATTACAGTTAAAATGGATCAGTTTCTGGTACACTCGGTATATGGGTCTATGTCTTAAAACTAGACGCTGATCGGCAAATTTATTTGTAGTTATCACATTTTAGATACTTTCTTGTGCAGAGGCGTCATAATTGTAAACGGAATCTTCAATGTCCTTGAGCTTACCAAATCATTCTAAGAAATATAATTATACCCATTTTTTATATTAATTATATACATTTCATTATTTTTCCCATAAATAAAATGTTCACCTTTGATAAATATAACCTGTTGATACCTTGAATATCAAATTAATCTTGTTCTGCGCTACATAAATAAAATCTTCTAATGAGTAATTTAAATATAACTCTTTTATAAGATGGGTTTGATGTCATTAATTTTAAAATAATTTAAGGAAATATCTTTTACGTATTTTAACTGATTTTTTTATTATTACAGCTTTAGGTTATGGACATGGAGTAAAAGGATCATTTAGCAAAAGTTTCAGTAAGTTTTAGAACTGCTGTTGGTTTATTATTTTTAATATCCTTTTAAGGTAATAATTCTAAAAACCATTCAATAACCATTGCGTAATTTTCTAAATTTAAATATAAACACTCATGAAAATTTAGTATTTGTAATTGTAATTTTAACAATAGCGCTATAAAAAATTATTTTCCAGGTAGCTCGTCAGCGTCAGCATCCTCATCAGGTAAGATAAATACAAAATTAATATTTTTTCAAAACATACAAATAAAGTTAATGTTAATATAACTTACTTTTATTTAAACAATTCTATTTTAAATATATATCTATTTAATTTTCCAGCATTCAGTAGCTCCTATTCATCTGACCCATTAGATATAAGTGATGATAATGGATATAGAAAATTAGGAAACGGAGCCTTTTCCTCAGGCTTTTCCGGCGCAAATGGTAACGGAGCAAAATCAGGTTCAGGAGCTTATGCCGGATCAGGGTCTTATGCCGGCTCAGGGGCTTTTGCCGGATCAAAATCGGGAGCATTTGCCGGTTCAGGGTCAGGAGCATTTGCTGGTGCTGGAACAGGAACATTTGCTGGTGCTGGAACAGGAGCATTTGATGGTGCAGGATCAGGAACATTTGGCGGATCAGGATCAGGATCCCATGATGGAGCAAACTTACTTACCAATTCTGGATCGCTTTCGGGATCGAGTTCTGGCTCGTTATCAGGGACTGGAGGAGAAGTTAATAAATATGGAACAGGACCTCACAACCCAGCATCGGCAGGCACTAAATTGTCTTTTTCTGGGTCAGTTAATGGAAATTCGGGATTGAATATAGGATTTAATGAAGGACAAACTATTAAGGGTAACAATCCCGAAATTCTTAGTTCTGGATGTGGAGGAGGTACAGGATATAGCCAAGGATGTGCTTTGTCCAATGGTCAAAATTATTATGGAGGATCGGGGGCTATCTCCAGTACTGGTGTGCAAGGTCAAACATTCAACCCAGTTAAAATTATACCAGAGAACAAACCAGGTAACTTATCACGTTTAGATTACTTTAGATACAATTAAAAACCGAGTTTTCCGTTCTAGTTTCCAATGGCAGCAACATCCGTTATAATGGCAATATAAATAACACACCTAACACAGTTAACAAAGTTTTCGTAAACGATTTCCAAATCCCAGAAGACTATGTTTCAAAAACTAGCGACCAACATGTACATATATTTCCTGGGAGCGAAGGTAATATAAATGATTTCAAACCATCTTCACATGGCACCGGTGGTCCTCCAACTTTTGTACCTTCACAACAAACAGTTCACACTTCACCTGAACTAGTATTTAATTATAATCACGATTCTATTAAACCAGGAACATGTAAAACTTGTAAAGGACCTTTTCCTGGACCAAAAGGAAGTATTCACGACTACAAGCCAGCCCCGAAAGACGATAATATCCCACAAAATTGGACGCCTGAAGAACAAACCCAACCACCTTTGGTCCGACCTCCTTTAGACTTAATACATAAATTGCCAGGTTCTCCAGGCAGCGTACATAAAAGTAAACCGGTGCAGCCAGGTGGTATTATACCAGTTGCAGTGATCCCAGTAGTCGTAGGAGTCCCTAATTACAATGAAGGTTATCCACCTAAACCTCAAGTTAATTATAAACCAGAACAACCGCAACCAAAACCAGGAAATGTAGCAGTGTCACTTGTTGGTCATTTACCAGGCCCTACGGATAATATTCATCATAGTGTCCCAGATAATAAAAACACTTACAAACACCGTGTGCCACCTACTGTTCAACAAGTTCCTGTTATTCCTACATACGATACAAATCAGAAACCAGTGCCATCACCACATCTAATTTACAGTTTCCCAGGAAAGCCTGGAAGTATTCGGGACAGCAAACCAATAAATGGCCCCGAGTGTGCAAATGGACAATGCAATATTAATCCTAGTCCGTACAATAAAAAACCTGGTGTACCAGATTGTACTCTTGGTGAGTGTGACGAATATGGGGGCAGATTAGGTTGTCACGGAGAAGGTTGTTTTGGACCTGGTAAGAAACCGTCCTACTCTCAATCTGGATCAGAAGCTAATAGTCACTCAAAACACGAAAACGGAAATATTAATATTTATTTTGACCATCCTACACCGGGCACTTATAATCCGGGAGAAAAACCTCGTGATTGTACAAAAGGTCAATGTAACTTTGACGGAACCTATTACCCGACAAAGCCTTTACCTGGTACAACGGGAAAAATATGTTCTGGAGCCCAATGTTTAGATTTCATAAAACCTCATGATAGTATACCTGTAGTGGTAGCACCTCAGCCTGTTACACAAGAACCGGAATTATCTAAACCTAAGGATATTAATAAACATTCAGGTTTGGACTTTAATCTTGATGTTAGACAGAAGCCTGATAATTCCGATAACATTTATCATGGTTGTGTCGGGCCGAATTGTGGTCAAGTTCCAGACGCTAGTAAACCTAATTGTTTGGGAGGTAGCTGTAGTTATAATCCTAAAAATCCTAACCCTTCTGGACATGGTTATACACATGCAAACTCCAACAGTAAAGCAGATGCACATAACTTCCAAAATCAAGAAAGGATCGACGTCCAAATAGATCAAAAACCTGATTTTAAAATTCCCAATGAGATACCTGTGGAAGTAGATATTCCTACGCAGCCTTTACCTGAAGATACTCCTATTCCTAAACCTACACCAAACACGCGACCTGGATCAAGCCATGATTTTTTGCTTCCTGGAAATAAGCCCTATCATCACCACCACGTGAAACCTCATTCTAAGCCAACATCTGAAATTCCATCTCAACCAACTATTTCTCACTCCAAACCTAATCCAACGCAACCTTCCAAACATAATTTTGCAAATCCCATCCAACCAACTCAGCCTGAACGTGAAAATTCACCTCAACCAACACCTGATGTTACGTATTACCAATGTACTGAAGAATCTTGTGCTTTACCTAAGCCAAAGATACCTCAAAATAATAATGGATGCGAAGGAAACAACTGTCAAGAAATTCCTTATTATACATGTACGGGATCTTCTTGTCCTTTGCCTTATCCTACCCCTAATCAACCTGTGCCTAACAAACCCAATTGTCAAGATAACCAATGTGGAGCTCCATCCTTCCTACCTCCGAAAAACATCAATAGACCTTTAGAGCCTTCTCAATATGCTGAATTCGGCAATGCAGCCAATGCAGGAGCTAATTCCCACAGAGGTAATGTATAATTTTTAATCAATCTCGCATTAAATTTTCATATTTTATTGCATGGATAAAAAATACCACATTGTAATTTTAGAAACAACAAATGGCGATATTGCTTATACTGGACAGTTTCCTGTAGAGCACACCATAAAAGATGAAAATTATCCTAAATTTACTGGTTCCAACAGTGGATGTCGGGGTGGCACGTGTCAGTTGTATCCAGGTTAGTTTCTTGTTTAATACCAAATTTAATTTGCTGAAAATTCTGATCTTGTAGGTTCAAACTCGCAAGGATTTGTTGCTGGAAATGTAGTCGTACAAAAAGCCGGCGGCGTGCAAGTTCCTGTAGTTGACGTCTACATTCCTCATAAACAACCTTGTTCAGGAAACAAATGCAACTTCCCCCACCAACAGGTACAAAATTCTGAAGCAGGAACAGGTTCTTACTCCAAATCCTCTGGAGAAGAACCATGTCCTGGAAATAAATGTGCCGTTCCAACTGACGGAGCTTACTCTGGGAATCGTGGAAACGAACCCTGTGGGAACGGTAATTGCGGACATGGAATTCACACAGTTCCTTTAGGAAGCCATTCCGGAGCACAATCCGGAAGTTTTTCAGGAGCGAATCATTCTGGAGGTAACTATTTATAAGATTATTTTAATGGGAGGATAATCTGTGCTTTTTTATTTTTTTTAGTCAAAGGGGGATGTAAGACTGGCACCTGTAGCCTTGTCCCATTAGGCAGTGGAAGCTACAGCAGCAGCGGAGCTTTTGCGGGCAGTTCATCATCTAGTGGAAGCCTGTCTGGTTCAAGTTCAGGTAGTGCCGCTGGACCAGAAGAAAGTTTTAAAGCGTTGAAAGATTTATTGACTCAGAATCTTAAGCAAATCGGATTCGAGGGTGAAACTCCCGGGGTATACGGTGGCTCTGGATCGTTTGCTCATAGCAATTCATATGGATACGGATCTTCTGGAGGATCTTCTGGAGGTAAGTTTTTTATCTACAAATGGTTATTACAAACAACTCTTAGATTTTAGCTTTATACATCTGATTATAGCTTTATAGATCAGAATGTAGGTTACTAAATTGTAAAATACGACATATATAACAAATTTAAATATATGTAGCTTATTAATATTTATTTATTTGTATGATATTTATATTTTTTTCTTTCAGCATTCTCTAGTTCCTATTCCAATACAAAATCTTAATTTTAAGAAAATGAACCCAGAACGATCTGATGTCCATTGGCTTTACTACAGTACACCAAGCACTGCAATAATGTGATTTTATTCTTAATGTATAATTAATTTTTTTATATTTCATTATAAATATTTCTTATAATTTATTCAATTTCATTTTATTCTTTTACTTATAATCAAAGGGTATTATTAGTTGTTGTATTATACAGGGTAGTCCAGAATTATGTACAGTAAATGCTAGAGTTTATAGTACATTACAATAAATTGAACGTGTACTTTCTAGTTCAATTAACTTAAAAACGGTTATATTTATCGGAATGTAAGAAGAGCACCTTCTTGCGTTAAATAGGAATTATTTTTTATAATTAAAAATCAAATAAAAAATCTATTGCGCAATAACTCCCATTTATTATCCCAAGCTACCCTTTATTCATAAGGGCTGAAATAGATGGTGACATAAAATTAGTTATCTTAATGGCTTATAATCACTCCTAAAATTTGAACTCGTTATTCAAAAGTAGGTATTTGGAAAATATTTGGTAGAAAATGTGGTTTTGTACTATAAAATTAAAAAAAAAGTGTATATTAAAAGATACCATTATTTTTTAATGTACTATAAGCTTAGCATTTACGGTACATAAATCTGGACCACCCTATATATATATATATAAAAACAAAATTTAAAACGAATGCACGATTTTATTTACAAATGACAGAAAATTTACAACTTTTTGAAATCAGTAATATAATTACCACCAACCTGCAACAAAAAAAGAAATTAATATATACATATTTAAGTATTAAAAATTATTCAAAAGTAGTCGTAATTTAATTTTTTAATGTTACTCTATGAAATAGTTGTTATTTAAAAAAAATACCTCCTCCATGGTGGACAACTTTGATGATCTTGACTGGTGGTGGAGGTGGTGGGGGTGGTGGACCCCATCCGAATGCAGGACCACCATGCCCAAATCCTCCAAATCCATATCCACCAAATCCGGGTCCACCGCCGATACCAGTATGATGAATCACTCTAACAACTCCTGGACCTCCTCCATAGAATCCTCCTCCAAAGCCGCCTCCATAACCGCCTCCAAAACCGCCTCCGTACCCACCAATAACACCCGCTAAAACAACAGGAACATTTTTAGAACCTACACTTAATTATATTCAATATTAACCATTACAATGTAATCAATGGTTCAAAAACGTTGTTTCAAAATGGTATTTTAGTTTTTAAGTAACAAATCAATGGATTTATTTATCTTACCTTGGCTCAGAGCAAGGACTACGGCCAGGACGAAAAGTGTTAAAAGGACCTGAAACATAGAATAAAGCAATTATCCAATAGTAATATTCATTTGTTCTAAAAAGAGCTCCATTTCTAGCACGCTAACTGTTGAAGCATTTCTTATAAGATGCAACCTTCTACGAATCTTGGTATGTTTTCCTCTGCTGATATACAACTTCCTCTTTCTTGTCGGATATTGTCTCGTTAAGCGCCATGGAGAAGAAACACCCAGCAAAACTGAAACCGAAGTTCTTCAAGCTAGTATACTTGTACTATTATTGCTTTTGGTACTGCTCGAGACAGAGCCTTAGATACAACTCTGTTAGAATGAAACTGCCATTTTTATATACACAAGCATAAAAAGATTGCCTCAGAAATGCTGCCGATTCAAAATAGAATTTCTCCACTAAAGAAAAACAATAACTCAATCTTACTAAGGCCATTTTAAGGTCTAACTGATTGGATGAAGTCTATAAAACCATACTAATGTCCTTGTATAAGAAAGACGAGTCGGCGCAATGGCTCAGTTCTAGCCTGGTACTCACTTAGTCATATTGAATTAGAGCAACAAGTAATGGATGCTGATTTTTCGAAAAAAATAATCTTCAGTAGTGATGCTCATTTTCGTATTCATGGCTTGATGTATCGACAAAATTCTTGCATTTGGGCTTCAGAAAATTTACGATTGACTAAAGAACCAAATGCATTCTCAACCTCAACGTGTCACTGTTTACTTCCGATTTTGGGTAGAAAGCAGGATCATTCATTTTCGAAAATGCGGATGGTCATGCAATAACAATTATAGATCACCTGCTGTCGCGATGATAATCCAGTTTTTTTACCTAAATTGCAAGATGTAGATGTCGACGACAAGTGGTCTCACCAATATAGTTCTATATGCAATAGCGTCTAAGAAACAATTCAGGTACTACATAAATAATTTCCTGGTCGTGTAATTTTTCGTTTTGGTGATCAGAATTGGCCGCCCAGATCCTGCGATTTAACACCGTCGGATTTTTTTTTATTAGCGTTTTTTATTTTTACAAATAAGCCCATGGATATTCCTGCCGTGAAGAAGGAAATTGAGTACTATATCAACGAAATTCAGTCACATTCATCCTTCATGCAAAACGGTTATGAAAAATGAAAAAAAAGAGTGCGTTTGCGATACTAAAGTCATACATAACTCTATATTGTATACTTCATGATTCAATAAAAAAATTACAATTTTAAATTATAAACCTGTATTTTCTATAAAAATTACTTCTATTTTGAAATTTAGGACATCTGTTAGAAATACTAAGAAGGTAATACACAAAAGTGGTTATTTGGTTCATCAGGTTTTGGGACAAAAATAAATTTTAAGGAGCGAATTTCTGATTCCCCATTCGAACATTTACGGTTGACTCCTAAAATGGCGTCGAGAGCCAGTAGCAAAACCTGCACAGAACACGAGGCTTAATATCTTTAGTTGGTGAAGATGTTGATACACAATGAAATACTTATAATATTGCACCATATTAGAATTATTGAGTGTACTGTACAAATTAGAAAAAAATATTTGGATCAGGTGCCACTGTCATCACACTTTAACCTGCTAAAACCGAAAATTGCATTTAAATTTTGTTTATGAACAAAAAATATTTTTCGGCCAAAGTTAAAACGAAAATTCAATTTTTCTCCGAGGAAATATATAAATTCTTTTTCTTATTTTGCCCTTTTACGAAAAAAAAAGTAATTTACGATGAAAATTTGTTGCTAAAATAGTTGTGCTCAATTATATGTGAAAGTACCACAATCCAAATCATGAGATATTCAATAACTATTTGTTAATATTAATGCTTTAATTGATTTATTTGATTTATAGGTATACTCGAAGTGTTTGAGTATTAACAAAATGATTGTTATCAAAATGAAAGAAAATGATATTTTGGCAATTATATTAAAACAATAATCTACTTTTGATATTTTTAGGTCGAATAATACTTCATTTTAAAGGTCTGCTCAATATTTATACAGTTTACTAGGTTAAAATTGTAAAAGTTTTTGCAATTTCGTAATTTTACTTTGTTGATTCAGCCGGCAGGAAATCCTGTGAAACAACTAAATTTTAAAAGAAAAATCCTCACTAATTTATTTTAGAAGTAACATGAGAATAGAAATGGCCTTTTTATACCCTTTAGTGGTAATTTTTAATGTTCATATTCTCCATAAAATAAATGTTCGGCAAATTTTGAGTATAGCGGGATAAAGTATTTAAAAATATAGTCGTGTACATAATGGCTGTAAACTCGTATAATAAGCACTGGTTAGCAGAAACTTAATAAAAAGTAACTATTATAAACCAAATTTAACCACCATTCTTAAATGACCAAAACTTCACTCTAAACATCACAAAAACACAATTTTTTCATATTAAAATAAAAATACTTTTACACAAAACACTTATTACCTTCATGATTTTTCTAATTTTTTCTAAATTTAATTTTTTTAGAAAAATGGAACTGACGATTTCAACCAAAAAATTTTGTTCTTATATACTAATTTCGAATCGGATTAATTCCCCCCAAATTTGACATGTCACGATATGCAAATTATGCAATTAAGGAAACTAAAACTTTTTTTGAATAATTTTGCTGTTTACATACAAATTTGAGGGTCTTGATGAGATTGCAGTCCATAAATTCGCAGTTATTGCATAGAACTACAAAGAAAACTACTTCACAAGTCAGGTGCCTACAAATTTCACTTTTTTATTGCTAGAAATTTTTTATATTAGGAATATATTTTAAAAGTTGATAGTTATACAAAAAAAAACGATATCTACTAACAAATATTTTTCTTTTTAAATTGAAAATTTTGAAGTTAAAAACGAAAATACAATTGATATAAATAAAGGAAAAAAATTTCAATGGGGATGCCCAGTGATTCCAAAAAGACGCCCAACATGTTTATTTATCGGAAAATTCCAACATTCAGTAGCTAATGATTTTTGCAATTCCAGAAACTACTGTTAAGAAAAATGAGCAATATATTAGTAAACAAAATTTTATCCTGTCACACCAATTTGGAATCAGCAATAAACACTTAACTACTAATTAGATTCACCAAATAATAACTGAAATAGAGAAATGATTGGAATAAAAAAATAAAAGATCAGCCATATTTCTAGACAACGCTAAATTATTTAATAAAGTATGGCATCAAGGTCTGTTAATGAAAATGAAAAAAAAAGATTTCCTCTACAATATGTCCAACTATTAGAGTCTATCTATACCAGCGATCATTTAGGTTTAAATGAAAACATTGAGCTCAAACTTATAACGTAGGTGTCCCGCAAGGCAGTATTCCTGGACAAGCGCTATATCTCTTGTACACATCTGACATTCCAGAGAGAGAAACACAAAATTACCCACATTTGCTGATGATAGAGTAGTTTTAATAGTAGGAGTAACTATAGATGAAACAACAGCCAATCTTCAAATTGTATTAAAAAACATAGAACATTGATATCTGCATCGGCGCCTAAAATTTATTTAATGAAGAAATAATATAAAATAAAAGAATCAGCCACTACCCTATTTATCTGAATAACAGCTTTGTTCCAAATGAGAATTAAACTATGTTAAAATATAATACGTTCTCTCACTATGGTTATCGCTTGACCAATGAAAAGCAGAGAACCTGTAGATTCTTCTTTTTTTGGTATTAGCCCTATAACTTAATAAGGTCAGTACTAGGGTCCCGCAGGAAGGTTCCCAGTATTATAGAAAGAAAGGATAAGTTATTGAAGATGAAACAACGATAACTCACTCAAACAGAAGAAGAAGTCAAATATTTTAGCCTATTAGATGGTTTGGAATTAAGTCTATGAAGATCTGAGGACTGTCTAGAGTTTCACATGGGGTGGTGGATGTCTAAAGCTTTTATTACCCAGTATACCAGGGTGGGTTATGGTCGAAATGTGTACGTGCTTAATTAGCAGTTAACTATAATTTGTATACACGCTGTATAACTTTAATCCGTGCAACTGATTCAGCTACTTAACAAGTTTTGCGTTTCTTTGCTACTCAGTAAATATGAAAATACCCTTTGAACCTAAGTTGGAATGTTGGATTTCAAGGTAGGGATGTTGCAATGTTGTCGAATCATACGTTGCTCAGTATAACATCTGAATTTTTAATATGGCTCTACCCGGAATAAAATTACACAGAGTGGTTATTAATGATAATAACTTTTTTATGATATTAATGGTAAATTTAAAAAATAGTGTTTCGTTACTTTGAATTATTTTAGCAATTAAAACGCTTTTAAAGAAATAAATGTAATGTTTTATCCAAAAAAAGTGCATAATCGAACTATTTAAGCATTTATTAAAAACCCTTTATTAACCATGCCACTGGTACGAACCAAATCTAAAAACACAGACAGGTTTCACAATTTGATATTTTCACCTAATGCACTCTCACGACACGAGATCAACTTACCTAATTCTAATCCTTGCTATTTATTGGTCAACATCTTAATAATCTTCGATAATGATGCCACTGTCCTTTTACAAATTAACTATTCTATTCTCGAATCGTATCTATTATTATCTTTAAAAAATTGCTGAAACGTCCAGCAATGTAAAAGAGATTGAAAAAATATTGCAATTTATAATAAATATATTATTCCCAAAAGTCCCGGGACGGAGCCATAAATTTCTAACGAGTGAAGAAAAAAATCTGAAAATTTGGAAATCACTAAAGGCCCATAGATGGTTTATAAGTTTCATATGCTGGGAAGTTTTTTTAGGGAAATTGCAACCCCTGTCGAGTTTCAGCTTATTCAAATCAACAGTCTAAAGAATTGTTCGAAAATTTCAAGAAGAGGGAACTGTGAAAGATCTTTCGAGAATTGGAAGACCGAAATCTGCAACAACTCCAAAAAAAAACCGAAGATGTGTTACTGTCTTTTGTTGAAGAACAATCAAGACACTTATTAGAAACGTGTCAGGTACATTAAATCAGTAAAGGTACTGTTCACAGAATTTTGCAAAAAAAATATTTCCCCTACAAGTTTCGATAGAAGGTTGGAATTCTGTGAAATAATACCTGAAAAATGTGATGATGACAGAAATGTTCTTCTCATTATTGTTCTCTCTGATGAAGCTACTTTTTACTTAAATGATAAAGTTAATAGGCACAATTGTCGTTATTGGGCTGACGAAAATCAACATTTAATAAAAGAAGATCATACTCAAACACCGCAGAAAATTAATGTGTGGGCTGGAATTATGGGAGATAGAGTAATTGGTCCTTTTTTATTATTGGAAATTTGGGCGGAGGCAGATATCTTGAACTGTTGGAAAATCAAGTGGTTCCAAGCGTTCGTACTGTATGTCCTAATGGTATTGACAATAAGTGGTTTCAACAAGATGGTGCTCCTCCACATTTTAGCCGAGCAGTCCGAGACTTCTAAAGTCGCACGTTTCCAAACCGTTGGTTTGAGAGAAGAGGTGAATTCGCGTGGCCACCACGATCTCCGAATTTTACACCATTCGATTTTTTCATTTGGGGGGTTTCTAAAAAGTAGAGTGTATGCAACAAATCCAGAAACAATAAATAATTTGCAAAATCGCATACTTGAAGAAATCACCAATATCTATAATCTATAACTAAGATACCGGGTTTTAGTTTTGGAGATGTATTTCTTTTTTCATTACCTTTAAAATAAGGTGAAACTCAACAGGGGTTGCAATATAAAAATTTAGGGGTTATCACCCCCTAAAAAAACTGCCCAGTGTATGAATCTTTTAAACCATCTAAAAATGTAGCTTTTATGGCCCTTTAGTGATCTCCAAATTTTCAGATTTTTTTCTGCACTCGTTAGAAAATCATGGCTCCGTCCAGGGACTTTTGGGAAATCCTGTATAGATAAATAAAAATAATCCAAAAAATGTGAAATCAGATCTAGATTATCTTGAAAAAAACCAGAAAGTTTAGTTTTTCGGCATAACTATATTGTAAAAAAGCTTCATTTGAAATTTTCATACCTAATTTTCATTAATATTTCAGTCAGAACTTGAAAATTTAAAATTTTTACAAAAAATCTAAAAATAGTCACTAAACTATAGATGAGTATTTACACTGAGCATAAAAATTAAAAGATAATTCACTCATACAACCAGTAAAAATGTAAAAGTTTCATCAGAAAAAACTTTTTAAATGACAATTCAAATCTGGAAAAATATTGTCAGTTTCAAAGAAGGGCGTGGATGATAATTTACTTTAGATGAAAATCGTGGAGAAAATATTTATTTTATGCACATAACGTTTTTAAGTAAAACAAATTTATCAAAATATTGAAAGTCATTTTTACGAGGAAACAAAGGTAGAATTTGGATTTAAAAGGTGGAACTACAAACGAAAATAGTATTTTCCGCATGTTTTTTTCATCAATTTCTTTTTCAGCAGGAATCCAAAAATTTTTTGATAAAAACTAAACGAGTGGATTTCAAATAAACAGTAAATTATTGAAGAAGGGTTAAAAAAAATTCCGGCAATTTGAGTAAATTTTGAACACCTACAAATGTAATTTTAATAATTACTTTGTAAATGTTTTTTACTGCACTATTTCTTTATCACTGTAGATAAAAAAATATGAAACAAGACAAAGTTCGAGATTTAAAAGTTTATGAACTGAGATTAGAAAACAATATCATTTTATTTTCCGAGTCGACTATTTCAAACCAAGACAATTTAAAGTCAACCATAACCAGTATAAGGTTAAATGTAACGATAAGCAGGTATTTGTCGTAACCATATTTGTGTTAATTGATGATTTCTCTTTTTTAACGACATCTAATAAATACCTAAAGAGTGCATTTATTGATTATTTAATTTTTATAATAAATGAAATAAATGTAAACATCAGGAATTATCACATTAAAAAAACAGCTTTTTCTTCGATTTTATTATTTTATTATATGCATTATTTTGTAATACTTCAGATCCTGTATGAGGGTCTTAAAAATATTAATCAACTATAGTTAATTAATATATTATTTATTATTTTGTTATTGTAGTTTTACAGGGACATCTTAAAGGTGGAATGTAAATGGTGTGTGTCTTACCACCAGGTACCTGAAATTAAAAAAAACAATTTGTCACAAACCACAAAGTATTGTAATTTCTATTAGAAATTATCACACTTTTCTCAATGAATCGATTATTGAATGATTTTTTTTTATTTAATTTTTTACTATTATTATAATACATTTTTCACCTCACCTTAATATCCAAATGAGACTATTGATACACTTAATATATATACCAATATATATTCCCATTTAATTAATATATTCAATACCTTGAAATTAAATAATTCGCAATATAATCTTTGTAATATAAAATTATATAATTGGATGACAGTTCGCTTAAATATCATATATCATTTTTTTTTATATTTTTTAATATTAATATTCATAGGCATAATTTATTATAAAATGATTATACATGATATACCATAGAAGATAGCATATATACAAATTATATTTAAATATATGCACTACTGATAAAAAAAAATAATTCACCCCATTAATCTTTTGAAAATAAAATAGTATTGAATGAACGATTGGGTAGAGATCATAAATCATGCTTTTAAATTTTGAATATTAAAGTTCATAGGAATAACTTAATATAAAATCCTTATACATGGTTAATTAAGAACGATTTTTATTAAAATAACGATCTTCATTAAAATATTAATGAAGCAAAATTTTCTATAAAATTACAATTTCTCACTGTACCAGGTGGTAAATTAATATAGACCACCGTCCTTATTTCAGTGTTGCAAAAAGTGTGCAATTTTAAGAATCTTCTCTGTATTTCTAAAAACACATATTGCAATAAAAAAATCTTAAAATACCTGATTGTATACAGGAAATTAAAAAAATATAAATTTGACCCCGTAACCAAATACTTATTGTATTTGTAACATTCTGTATAGTACTGTGTTGCTCATTAATAATATACAGATTTGGCCTGAATATTTAAGGTCATACACGAATCCATGCGAATGACAAAGAACGCGATATGAAAGAGAGAGGACGTATTACTAATATCTTAAAGTAGGGATATAACGAAGTCGGAACATCGTTCCAGTGAATTCGATAGTAACGTACCGGCAGTCGCAATCATATTTCTAGTTTGTTCGAGAGGGGAGACATTATCGTACTCTCTCTATAATATACATATGTTTCGTACTCTCTTACTCCTTAAAATTATGCCTATGTCTTTTAATGACTTTCTGAACCTGTATACGGATACGTTAATATTTTATAAAATAAAGAAACCCTGCTATTGACACATTTGTTTTTAATAATTTGTATCTTAATACTCTTACTTCTCCATTTCCATGTATTCCATGGACTGCTGCTATAACTGCGCCATCTTGTAGTGTAAGTCGGCACAACTTTTACAACTCTTACATTATTCCAGCCAGAGTTCCATCCTTTGTTCCATCCAGAATTCCATCCTCTGTTCCATCCAGGATTCCAACCCGTACCTACCAAAAATATACACTCTTATTTTAAAAACCTTAAACAGAAGACAAAGAGATGGAAAGTAGAGATATTTAGAGAAAGAATAGAAGAATGGGGTTTGAGGTTAGGCAAATAAGAAAAAAAGAAAAAGAAAAGAGAGAGACAGAGAGAAGAGTGAGAGAGAGGAGAGAGAGAGAGAGGAGAGAGAGAGAGGGGGGATAGAGAGAGAGAAAGATAGATATCAAAACACAAATGAAACATCACACAAAATTTGTTAAAAAATCTCGAGGAAAAAAGTAACTTCTAACAGAATGTTTTCTATTCGTGATTTGCAAAACATGGAGGCCACTTTCGCTAATAAATTCTTATTAGATGTTTATTAAGATTTTTTGACTTATTTTGAATCATACTATACCTTGTTCAAATATTCGTTTTTTTTAACACCCCTTTAATCTTATTTTATATTTGTGTTTTATTTATCTTAATTTCTCTTTTCTGTAATTTATTTTGTATTCTGAGTATACTTTTATTTTATTTTCATGTATATAATTATTTCTAATTAAATAAAGATCTATATATCTTAAAAACATAGGAATCAATAATAGGAATATTAAAAATCTCGTCATTAAATGCTTTTAAATGAAGTGTGACAGGGTTCCTATTGCTATTAATAAATATCTCTAGTGATATTTAAGAGGGTTTTTTTCTGTATTTTACCGTATCTCTCCCCTTGCCATTGCTAAGACACTTTTCGAGTACTTAGTTGCTATGTAATATGTTTATAATTATTATAAAAATTATCGTTTTAATGCTAACTCTTAGTTTTTAAGTTTTTATTTTCAACATTTGATTAATTTACACACATTTAATTTTATGTTTAAATTCACATTTGAATATTATTGTTACTAGGATCCTATTTGGTAAGTTGTAAGCTTCCTGCATTCTTTGTATTATAACATTTTTCATTGTAATTTTAGACCTGAAGATGGCTTTATAAGCCGAAACTTGTCGTCTTTAATGTGCTTAACCTTGTGAAATTAAAAACAATTCTGTGGTAAAGATATTATTTGGTTCTAAAAAATTGAATGTTAAATCCCTCTAAATTAAAAAATATTTTATTGTAATTATTAAGGAAATATTCCTCCTTATTTTTAGAAAAAATTCCAATAAATGATTTTTTTATTTAATATACTTCGCCAAATAATTTCATTATGAAAAATAAAAGCTCACCAAAATAATAAACTTACCCTCACACCAACTGGTAACTGCAACCAGTAACAATAAACACAACACTACCTAAAAAAAGTAATATATTTAATTCAAAATAAATGGTCTATGATAAAGGAATAGCAAAATTATTAATATTTATGACCAACGTTTCGAATTCATACGTGATTTTGCCTAGCGCTTAAATTACTTATTATGGTCACTAATACCTTCATCTTTGTAGTGTTTTTCCGAAGAAGTTAAACAGTGTTACTGATACTCTAACTAAATTTAAAAACATTTATATATGAAGTTGAACGCACTGCTTCTTTAAAACCGTAATTTAGTTGCCTTCAAATTGCATAAAACGTATAAGACATAAAAAACAATTGTGCAATACCCGCCAGGTATGTGCCTTATGTGTGTACCAGTTACACGTTCAGTTTCACATGCACTTTTCATATTAATTATAGCCAACATTTCTAAATTTTATATTTCTTGGTAATAAAAATAGGCTAGAAAAATAAACAAAATTGGAAACGTGTATTCCAAAAAAATCAAAACAACGTTATTTGCAAGGTTATTAAAAAAATAAGTTTTGTTAAATATATGCAAAAATAGTTAAATACTACAAGTTCTTTTTCTTTCTCTCTTGCTTAAATATAAAATAGATGAAACAGAAAATTACTAGATTTGTATATATTTTACTAGTTAAAAAATAATAATAACAAAATGGTTAAACGTTTTAGTGACCAATTAAAAACTTTAATATTAAATATCGTTTCATATATATTAAAAACAATAAATCAATTTCTGACGCTAAAGGAAAAACGTCCAAAAAAAAAGGCTGTGAAAATTAACACCAAAATATTTTCCGGTTTTCAAAATCAATAAAGTCTGGTGCATATTATGTGAGTAAAATGTCTCAAAAAGTAAGTGAATGTAAAACGACAGTTAATTCGCGAATATTAAACAAGTTGAGGGAAATTATTCAGAAGATGTTTGATGGTGCGGAATATGTAATAATGAAATCGTTACATAAACTTTTTTCTGAAGAAATGCCTAATGTTGTTTGTTCTGCACGGTTAATTAACACATAGATACGGAAAATTGGTTTCCGTTACAAAAGAAGTAGCAACAGAAAGTTTTATTATAACTCCCCTCAATACACTTAAAGAGGACATCATTGTTTCGTCAGTACAGAGGAAAACCGCCTAATATGGGGTACTCTCCTATTATGGGGTACCCACATATTCCTTAGCACATATACTGTCATCGATTTTATTATTACAGGAACCCTATTAAAGTTTTAGAATACGATGGAAATGCTCCAGGAAGAATTATATATTGATGAACTTGAACTTTAAATTTTTACGTGGTACAAACATTCATATGTATTTGTTGGAATGGAAAAAATTCATTATAATAGTGCAGCTATGTTCATTTAGTTAATTTTTAAAGTAAGTTAAGTCGTTTTAGATTTATTCATATTTAATTGTTACTTAAATTAACTTCTTTAGGTAAATATGAAAAAAAAATTTTTTTTTGTGTTCATTGCTGAGGCCTAATATGGGTTCGCCGCCAGTTCTATTTTGAGGTACCCCATATTAGATAAGTTAAATTTAAGCGCGAATAAAAAAAATTATTTCAGATACTTAAAGAAACAAAGCAAAATTCCTGGAATAGCGAAAATATTATAGCAGCTATTAAGGCATGTCGCAGTAAAGTCATAGGTTGCAAAAAAAGTTCGAAGTATCATGGAGTACTCCAAACAACCTTGGAAAGATATGTAAAGATGAATGGAGATCCAGAAAGTATTGTCTTAATAAGAATGGGAAGAAATGCTGTTTTTCCAATGAAATAAGAATTAAATATGATTTTAAAAGAATCTAATGATAGTTCCTTCAGCGACGAAAATGAGGAAAATATTTGTTCTGTGAACAGGAATAAGAAAACATCAGACCTGGAGAAGAGTGGGTTCAGTGCCAATCATGTAATAAATGGACTTATTCAGGATATGCTGGAAATGCCAATCCCAATTATGTTTGTGACTTTTTTATGCAGGTAATCATTGATAAAAGAATATTATATTGCATATAAAGTTCAAGCATGATATATTCGCCATTGCCAAATTCAACTCAAACGTAATACAAAATGCATAAAAAATATGAGTTGTTTACTCGAAATAGACTACATACAAGCTTTAAGTCTCTCCTTATATCGCCCTTAAATAGACATTATTTTTTTTAAGTTATGTAATACTGCAACGAATTCTTTTAAACTTTTCAAAAAGACAGTTGGAAAATATGATGTGAATGTATTAAAAAAAGTTGAATATAAATTTATGCAAAATGGACCACTGTATTGCCGCAACTCTTTTAACAGATCGTAGGATGACAAGATTAATTTGTAGACCTGTATGTTTCACTTGCGATACCTGTAGCGGAATTATTAATATTATTTGACTTCTAGTTTGAAAAAAATCTTCCAAAATCCAGGATCAATGTAATTTGTGTTTCCTCTCTTATTAAATCTCTAATAACGCATATCTCTCTTTTAAACAAAAAATAACCCTTACTTTTTGTCTATTTAATTTAGTCAATTAAGTGCGTTTGTTAAGATTTAATGTATGCACACATTTTGTCTTAACTCTCCAGAAAATAAAAATGTTAAGCACGTTCCTGTTGGAGCTACTGAAAATCGATCAAACATTTTGAACATGTATTTTGTTGTTTATTAGCTACGGTTGAAATAAAAAAAACTGTTGTTTTCATAGGTTTTTTTATGAAAATACTTTATAAAATTATTTTAGAGATTTTACAATAATTTACAAGTATGTACAAAAAAAAATATACAAAGTGAAATTTAATTAAAGGCAGTGATCACAATTTCTTTGAATTTTTCGTATTGAGTGGAATTGAAATATCGAATTGGCAGGTAACATCGTAGAATTTTTTGAACTTCCACGTTTACCACCATCCACCTCCACCTCCACCTCCTAGAAAAAAAATATTATATAATTTAGTGAAACTAAATATGAAGAATAAACTCAATTTAATGTATTCGCAACCAATAATACAATAATACGTTTTTAGTTATTATTGCTCGCCTAACCAAAGAGTACATAACTATATATATATTCTTTGCCTAAATTATTACATAGTCTTCCTCTATAGATTGACCATCAATCGAAAATCTAAATACATGAAAATTAAAAATTTCTTAGTTATTGTATTTTAAGTGTCTTTTAATAAATATGTTAATTTATATTTATCTGTTTTCATAAAATTTGAGCAATTATATTTACCAACCATTTTGAATTAACCTCTATAAGTTTAAAACATTTGAGTATTCATTTTAACTGCGAGTAAACCGAATAGCATTAATTAAGTAACCAAACGTCGGTTAGAATATCACTTAAGTTGCTTCAGATGTACAAGTACCGATCACATATATAATGAATCGGCATAATATCTACTCATTCGTATAGATTATTTTTCATACAACAAGCCTATTTTGCTAAGACCAACATTTGTATTTTTTTTTGTACTGACCTGATTTCCATCCACCGCCTCCTCCAGAGGACCATCCTCCACCTCCACCAGATCGCCATCCACTACCTCCGCCTGATTTCCATCCACCTCCTCCGAATCCGCCGCCGCCGCCGCCTCCGTATCCGCCACCGCCTCCGTATCCGCCACCACCGCCGGACCAACCACCGTGTCCGCCACCTCCGCCGCCTCCGCCGCTTGGTACGATTACTTTAATGATTTTCACAGTGGAGCCACCGCCGCCGCCGCCGCCGCCTGAAACATTCATATTTTACTACAAAAAGTCACACCCACCATATGTGGTCAAAATAATATTTTTCTAATGGTGTGTTGTTAAGAATAATAGAGTATTATTTCTAATTTATAAAAGTTGGTAATATGTGTTGAAATGATTAGTTATTAAATTGTGCATAAGCACAATAAAAAATCTGTATTCGAGTAACAGCAATAATTGAATTTATTATATATAAAGATCTTCAAATATTTCAAACTATGTTCATACCTGACCATCCACCGCCACCGTATCCTCCTCCGCCTCCGCCTCCGGACCAGCCTCCACCGCCTCCGGACCAGCCTCCAAGGCCTCCGCCACTTCCGGACCAACCACTCAGGCCACCGCCTGACCAACCACCGCCTCCGCCGGATTTCCATCCGCCGCCGCCCCCGTATCCGCCGCCGCCACCGCCTCCATATCCACCTCCGCCGCCGCCTCCGCTAAGGAAACCACCTAAAAAACGAAATTCAAAGGTTATTTTATATCGCTAGTGAATGTTTTTAGGGATAGGGAGGATTGTAGTTCTGTGATTTTCCAGGTGATATTAAATAAAAAAAGGGACTCAATTTTTAAAGGATCGTTATTTTCTAACTGAGAGAAGGGGAATATAGTAATTTATTATGTTTTTCTATTCTCTGTCTTTCCACTCGAATGTTCTATTTTTTTTTCCAAATCCTGCCTCTTTTTTCTTTCCTGTCGGTTCTCTCGATTCTATTATTGCTTGATTATTCTCTCTCCTGTGATTCTTTGTATTTACAAGTTCCAACCACTAAAGTTTACTTGCTACAATAGTTGGATCTATTTTTTCATTTTTTTTCTTCTTCGTTTATTCTTCTCATGTATGCCCCTTCTAATTTCTCCCAGAATCCTTCTTGGTATTTTCCTTTCCCATCTCATTATTTTTTTGCATTTTAGTCAATACCCACTTCTCAGATCCATACAATACTGTAAGACTTTAGTATATGTAGTTTTGTAGAGTCTTAAGTTATTAATTATTCCCGCACTTTTGTAGGCTTTTATAGTTGTCCAAATGACTTCATTATAGGTGCTAATTAATAAAGTTATAGAGATATATGAATTCATTCATACACTCGAATTCGTAGTTTCCTCTTTTTTCAACTGTGAAGTTTGTCCTTACCTTTGTTGATCACCAGTACCAGTTTTATCATCATATAATACAAAAATATAAAGACTATCGCCAAATTTGAAAATATTATTTAGTCTCTTTTGTAGAATTTCGATAATATTTATCATTTTCCTCGCCTTCAAAAATACGTTTACAGTATATGTAGGACGATAGTTCAATAGAAACACATTTAGAGGCTCTAAATGTATTTATTTAACGACGTTAAAGAGGTCCCCATTAACGTAGGTGGAATAGTCTATAAATTTTCTGCTGTTTAAATTCTTGCGGCTGTGAAAGAAACCAATGTCTAACAACAATTTTTACCTCTGCATGCGAATTGAACCGCCGTCCCTGTTTGGTTTAATGGGCCAAATACATGAGAATGAGTACCAGCATCAAAAATAAACCTCCCGGAATGCTCACTTGTTCCTGTGCGATTTTCGTATATTTGATCCATTAAAACAATTATTGAAAGAACGCAGAGGTAGAGATTGCTGTTAGAGAATAAACAGCTGCAGGAATTTCAGGAGCAGTAAATTTATAGGCTAGTCCACCACTGGGACTCATGCCTTAATGATAATTCGTTGAATAAACACATATATATATATATATCTATATATATATATATATATATATATATATATTTATATATATTTATACTTTACATCATCTAAACGTGTTTCTATTGAACTGTCCACGTAATATTCTGTATTGCAACAGGTGCTAAAATTAATGTTTATGAACTAAACAATTAAATTAAATTTATTCTGTATGTGGTTCTTATGTGCGCAGTCTTGCATCTTCCGGATCATATATGCTTTCACTAAGTTCTAAATTGTTAAACAAAATAAGAAAATTAGCAGGTTGTTGGGCATTTTGTGATGAACAATAGTACTCTGTTTTTTTATATTTGCGAGAAAATGTTAGATGCCTATGAATAATTTTACAGTCAAATGTGTTCAGAAGGTATTATGTAAATTAAGGAAAAAAATTATTGGTTAGAGCTTGTATAATGCAAAATCAAGTCTGTAGATGTAATGCCTGTCAATTTCTTTATTTTTATCTGACATGCCAAAAGGAGAAATAATGGTCATAAGAGCACAACAACATTTTATAATAATAACGCACAATTGTATACAAATTAAAAAAAATATTGAAAATGTACAATTAAGCATGGCATTTCTAAAATGTCAGATATATGTTTATGTCAAAGTATGTTTAAATTTAAATACAAAGCAAAAATTCAATAAAATTGAAGTATCAAATCATTACTGACACATTTATTTGCAATTATTGATTATAAATTTTGATATCAAATTTTCAACATTTTGTTCTGTATTTAAATTTTTTTGTAAAGCGTCTAATAGCTAATACTTAATTTTGAAAATCTAGGATTTTTTATCAGAAATATTTTTTGTGAAATGTGGAATACATCTTTTCGAGTCACACTATATAAGAAAAGGAAAATATTTTGTATAGAAATTAAAATATACAATTTAAATTATATGATGAATAAAATAATTTAATAACCAATAAAATAAATATATAGTTACACAGTTAACCTTTACTTCTTAATATTTATCAAATTTTCTTTCTAGAGGACTTCATAAAATACAGGATGTCCCAACGAAAAGTAGCTATATAATAGAAGAATGCTCAAATTCTACTAATTTATGCAATAACTATATCAATCTTACTAAAACTCAATCTTTCTAATATATTTCTAAAAATATGTAGCCTGTCCGAAAAAATTGCGAAAAAATGTACAGAAACAAGTTTTACAAATAAATCAAACTTTAATTTGCGAGGTAACACAATAGAATATCACATGTTAAAATAGTGAAAATTCTTCCATAAATCATGTTAAAACAAGCTAAACTACGTGTGACTAGGATTAAGTGGACAAAAGTAATCTCATTTTATGTACCTGAAGATGGCCTTATAAAGAGCAAAACGTCAGTATTGAAAAACCATAGATTTTCTAACCTCTTAAAATAACAATCAGTTAATTGATTCCAACCCTTATTATTATTTTTAAACAAAACATTAATTAATAAATGCCTTTCGTTTCTTTTAGTTTAGCAACTTTTATATTTCACTGAGACACCCAGTATTTTAATTTATAATCAATATTAGTGTAAAAGGTTAAAGCTATAACTAGATGCATATTTTATTAGTTATAAATAAAATAAAATCACTAACTGTACATATTATTACAAAATTGCAGTGAATCAGTAGATGTTATTTCTTAATTCCAAAATAGGAAATATTAGAATTTTGAAAGGTGTGGCATGTTGAATGCGGACGCTGATGCCCATTTTATTATAAAATTCAGATGATGTGTTGTAACATTGCTTCATTTCTCTATCATCTCGTGATTTTTTTTTTGCTGTAATTACTTTAATAAGATGATTTATTTGAGCCAAGGAGATATTTTGCAAGAGAACAAAATCGCAAAATCCGTGAGCTAATATTATATTACGCCAACGAAAAAATAAGATATTAATAAAAAATTATTAATTTTAATCTACGATTTTTTGGCGTGGTAAAAGAAGTTACGAAATTATTTAAATTTTCTACTAAAAATATTTTATTATGTAATTAAATGCGTATAATAGATCAGTGGATACCAAAATTCATTGTTGTATGTTGATACACATTATATAATTATATTTTAGAAAAGTGTAAAGTACTTTCACAAACCTTCCATTATTCTAATTTGATACTTTTATTTTTACAATAGGCAATTAATTTTAATATATTTGTGTGGTTCATAATTAACGGGTAAATTCATTTTATTATTATTATTAATATGTATTATTAAAAATGTTTAATTTTAGTTTTAAAATCACACTATTTAACTATAATTTTGTTACTCGCACCTTAACCCCTTGAGATAGTAGCTACCCCCAGATTTTTTAAATTGAACAAAGAGGCATTTTTTACTTCATTTGAAGGGTTTTTAATTCTCTGCTCTGCAATATTTGCTTCTTAAATTTCCATATTTTTTTTTTAATTAAATAATCTATTTTTAAATTTACGATATTTTAGTTGAAAGAAAATTTAAACTTGATAAAATTAAATCAAAGGGTCAAATTTGCTGCTGGTTTTTAAATAGAATGAGGAAAAATATTTTACATCATTTAAAGGGTTTATAATCCGCCTCTATTCAACACTATAAGGTTTTTAAATTTCAATATTTTTGAATACATTTAAAATGTTACTAAATTTTTATTCAAAAAATTTTAATTAAATAATTAAATCAGATGGTTAAATTGGTTACAAATTTGTAAATAAAACAAAGAGGCATGTCGTACCTCATTTGAAGTCTTCCAAATCCTCTATTCAGCATTCTAAAGGTGGTTCAATTTGTTAAAATATAACAATACATTTTTAAAATTACTAAATTTTAGTTCAAACAAAATTTTAATTAATTAAATAAGAAGCTTACCTTGACAGCCGATTTTTAAATAGAACGAGGAAGCATTTGAAGGGTTTTAAATTCTCCATTCAGCGTTCAAATTTTGTAGAAGAGAAAATATATTTTTAATATCGCTCCATTTTAGTTTAAACCGAATTTTAAAATGATATATTTGAATCAAATGAATAAATGGACTCCAACCATTTTACTTACCCCTGTTGTCTTATTAATGATTTGTTTTCTTTATTTTTTTTATTGAATAAATACACTTTCATTCCGATTTTTGACCTAGCAACTACAAAGTTTACTTAAATTTAAGAAAAATATGTTTGCAATTTACAAATTTCGAGTTTAAAAGTGGCTGTTTTATTTATAATGATTGAATACTTTTAACTTCATATATACAGGATGTTAAAAAAAGAATATTTGAACAGGGTATAGTGTGGATCAAAATATAAAAAAGGTCTGTAAAATTGCCTGCAAGATCGCCTGATTTAAACCCTCTTGATTTTACCCACCCTCCGCACTATATAAATTTTCGGTATTTTCTAAAATTTCTGATGTAAACAAGGCACACTAACTTATTTAACTGAAGTTATTATAAATTTGTTTATATAACAAACCGTTTCGTTGCAAAAATATGGAAATTTAAAAAAAATGTACCAAAATCAAAATTTATAGCGTGGTACACCTGGTTACAAACACTGATTTCTGAAAATTAAAATTAAAAATTTTATGAAGAAACATTGAAATATTTTTTAGTTCCAACATTCAAAAAAATATATCAATTATGTGATACTTTTAAACCCCCTAAGTTCGTTAATACTCAGCTTACTGTAAAAAATAATTAAAACGTTTGTATTAAAATAAGCTGAATATAAATAGCGAATTACAGCTTTATTCTGGAACACCTTGTATATAATTAATGTTTATGTAAAAATATTAGTGTGAAACATAACTGTTGAGTTTTTGGAGCATTCATCATAACCATATAGAAAAAATATTATATAGCATAATTATTGAAATAATTCCATTTTGACCCCTCTGATATTTTTTGAAGTATTACACTGCTATTTATAAATTGAAAATGTAATTTATTTATAAAAATAAAATTCGTCCAAAATATATATTAAATTCTATGAAACAGCAACTTTGTTTTTTTCAACAATGATGAGAATTATTTTGCTGTTTCCTTTAATTTTATTTATATTCTTCTTCAATTTAATATATAAGAAAAACAAAATAATATTCGAATTATTTTATTTTCGCTTTAATAATTTTTAAATATTTAACTTTTATAAATAGAAAATAATATTTTATTTAATTCTTAATATATGTAATTATTAAATTAACTATTTCAAACTCTTACTTTGTGGAAACTATCCATAAAAAATATGAAAAGATAAATTATACTTATCTGAATTTCCACAGTATTACAAAGATTTTTAAGTTACATTTTATCGACCAAGGTTTCGCTATTTATCTCTATCATTCTCAATCACAATCTGTGAAAATTCAGATAAGTATAATTTATCTTTTCATATATGTATAATTATGTTTTTATTTAATAACAGTTATGTATGTTATTTAAAAAAAGAAAAACTATAATTTCAGTGACCAAAAATACAAAATGTATAAAACAAATATAAATTTAGTCAATAAAATAATAAATAGACTCGATTTCTTGATAAATTAAATTTTTACTAACCTTGAACATAGCTGGCTGCAGCAGCTACCACTAACAGGCAAACAAAAGCCTACAACAAAACCGAAAAAAAAAATTAGTTACCACTTCACACGAAACCACAAACTACCAAAATATTGCATTACCTTCATCTTTTGGGGTTAGTCGAAGAAATCAAATCTAACTTGATCCCTAGTGTTTTTATGACCATATATATATATGAAATCTTTTCAAACCTTGGCCCCCTACCCCAGCCCTAGAACTTTTACGAGCTTCCAGCTCCCCATCTTCATTCTTTTTTGAGTAATTACCGCAAAAGGTGATTGCGCCGGCCCCCCAATTGGTAGTGGAGATCTTAAGATACAAGCTGAAGAGAATGCAGATTGTAAAACTCGGTAATTAGATATTACATTTGGGAAGAGTTGCCGTAATAGTCTGATGTTCGCATTTGATTTTAATTTGGTTAGTTTCAGTGGCGCATCATCATTTGTTTACTATAGTGCTTGCTTTGTGAGGTAGTTTCTCCGATAAATTCATATATTTAACCCTCAACCCAATAATAATATAATTGTGCAGGAAATTAAGACTCAAGTATGGTTACAATCAAATAAATGGGGTATTAAATATGGAAAGATAAATAATACTTATCTTGAATTTCATTTCTTCCAAAGCGTTTTAATATATATCCAAGTCTACCTAGTTTATTTCGGCTTATTGCGGGTAAATCAGCATCGTCCGTTATAACTTGTGAAACTTTTTATAACGTTATTATTTACTTGTTCAGAAAAAATGAATGAACAAGCTTACGAATTACATTTTTTTTAAATTCGTCGGCGTCGACTTTTAATAATTTTGGTCTACCTAATTTTTCCTCATTTAAAACTTTATATATCATACATTGTCCATATCCCATTGCTTTAAATAACATTTCAACTACAGTGTCAACAGCATTTGAATGATTATGTTGCCTAAAATAGTTATAGATATTCAAAAAAACCCTCTTTTCATTAAGTAACAAATGGTCTAGTTTTAATGTTTTAACTGGTGAATATTTGCAAAGTACTTCCCTTTCAGTTACTACTATTTTTCACGTTTATCGAAAACTAAATAACTGAATTTCGACAAATTTGAATTTTATTTAAATAAAATATCAATTACTTGTCGGCACCTTGGCCATTACAATATAATTATCACTTTCTATTACAGTTACGTATATGAACGGTTTTATCCTCTTAGGTACCCTGCTATAACAATGAAAGATAGTAAAATAATAAGGTCTAAAAAATGAATTAAATTTTATATATGAGTCATCTAAAACAATATAAAATCACTTACAAATATTGAAGATCTACCGCATGTACTGTAATATGATTTGAATACTAAATTAGGTATTACCACAAAACATTTCTGAGAATTTATCTCTCTTAATGTTCAAATGAAGTATAGTTACAAAATTTCTTTAAAACTATTAAGCAACAGTTTTATAAATATTACTCTGCAGTTTTGTAAAAGACAAATATACGATCATTCTTATTCAGTTTTCTTGTATTTAATGGTTTACTCGATTATATGAGCGAATCAGCTTTAGGGAGACATCAAAATTTTTCTTGATAAAATGTTTTAAGATCCCCAATAAAGGCCTGCTCGAGTTATGATCTGCGAGATTGCTGAGAATGTGGGCATTTTACATAAAAGAGTGGAGAATGTATTACCCAAATATTTGGAAATTAAGATCATTGCTAGATGGATGCTAGATTTGCTGTATATTGACAAGAAAGGCGATCAAAAGAGTGTTTGCGATGTTCAACCAAAACGTATTTAAAACATGGATCCATCAAAACACATTTGAGACCAAGAAATAGTATAATCTTGGGTTTCTTTTGACGAATTCATGTCTGATAAGGCCAAGGTGGATTCATTCATATGAATTACCTTGAAAAGGGCAAAACAATTATAGGTTGAGAGGTATCCTAAAAACGATTTATCATTAAAAATATATTCTAAATTTTTTTATTATTTCTAAGAAATTATTTTAAATTTGCTAAAAATTAAGATTGTAACTAGGATTTTGGTATCGTCCTGTATGACCGGAAAGTTAATGCTTTAGAACAAAATGGTTTTATTCATTCTCCAGACAACAAACTAATTTTTATATCACCTTACGAGGTCTGCTCAAAAAGAAACCGAACTTCATTTTAACATTTTTTATTTTTCTACTTACACATTATTGGTTCTTGTCTTCTTCAAACTACTCCCCTCCCCAATTCACTCACTTGTCCCAGCGGTGTTTCGCAAAACAGTCCTGGTAAGCTTCTTTCGGAATGTTTAACAATGCATATGACGAATTTGTTTTAATGTCATCAGTGGTGTCGAAACGACGTCCCTTCAGCACGGATTTTAATTTAGGAAATAAGAAAAATTCGCGAGGAACCAGATCTCTAGTAAGTAGGGAGGTTGAAAGAGGGCCACCATTTTATTTTTGGTACAAAACTGGCGAATTGACAAGGATGTGTGTGACTTGGCCACAACTCTGGTACCTTTTTGCGATTTTTCACGCAATCGTTTCAAAACATCTTCGTAGTAGTAATGGTTGAATGTTTGACAAAAATTCAAAGTGCAGAACTCCATTG
Source organism: Hermaeophaga mercurialis (assembly GCA_951812935.1). NCBI lineage: Eukaryota > Metazoa > Arthropoda > Insecta > Coleoptera > Chrysomelidae > Hermaeophaga > Hermaeophaga mercurialis. The sequence goes on along the minus strand of OX638362.1, from coordinate 16,873,722 downwards.
AAGTCGAAAAAAACAATGCTCATCACCTTTACTTTAGATCGAGACTGTCGTGCTTTTCTGGATCGTGGAGATCCCTTGCGAACTCACTGTGTTTACGTATACCTAAACTCAACTCTCGTCACCCGTTATGACTTTCTTCATAAATGTGTCGTCATCGATGGCTCGTTAAAGAAGTTCCCTGTAACTTCCACTCGATTTTCCTTCTGCAGTTCAGTCATCAAACGAGGAACAAATTTTGTTGGAACTCGATGCATGTTCAATTTCTCTGTCAGAATGTTATAAAACAACCCTATTCTGCAAGATCTCTGACAGCTGGTCGACGATTTACACGCACCAGATCAAGGATTTTCTGAATGTGAGTGCCATCAGTTGAAGTCGATAGTCTTCGTGGTTGAGTGTCATCTTCAACTAATTGACGACCTAAAGTATTGTCTCCATAAGAAATGAAGCATCAACAATCTGTAAAGGACAGATTTCTCGGGAGATTATGGGAACATCGCACGACCCTACCATACTTTGTTGCCGCACAATTTATAAAATTGAGTTATTTCTTGAAGAGACCTCGTATGTGACTGAAAAGTTAGTACTATAAAACAAAATATTTGTGTTAGTTTACCAGATAACATATCAATGTTGATATCACCCTGTTTGGTTGGTATGGAATAAAATATTGGTTTGGATTCACCACGCAACATACCAATTTAGGTATCAATTGTGTGCTGGAAAGTTGGTACTTTGGAACAAAATATTTTTTGAGATGTCTGGAGAAAATGCTTGTTTTGATTCCCCAAATAACATGCCATTGGTATCACCCTGTGTAACTGGAAAGTTGAGGCTTGGAAGCAAATTGTTTGTTTCAACTCCTCAGTCAAATATCAATTTGGGTTTAACCCTGGGTGGTTACAAAGTTGGAGGTATGGAACAAAATGTTTGTTCTGATTCTCCAAACAACATACTAATTTTGATATCACTCTATTTGGTTTAAAAAACAAAATGTTTTCGGAAATAGGAATATTTAGTAACTATCATTTTTGAACATGTGACATCATCGTTTGTTATTTTAAATGAATCGTTCTGATTTATTTCTGTTTCGGATAGATCTTAATATTGCGGAGCCATTTTTAAAAAACTATAAATTTGCATAAAAATTACCGAATGTTTCAAACGAAGAATCAGATCAAATTGTTACTTGTAATAGTTCATAGTATGGAATTTGGTAAATACAGAAACCAAAAAAAAATATAATTTTCCCAACCAACTGACTTGTCTTTTTCATAGATTTTTTCTTCATTTCAAATGGATTATAAATATAATTAAATTCGTATTAAAGTAGTAACTTATCGGAAATAATTCCATACATTTCATAGACCATCTTTTCAATATTTTCAAGTATAAGTGTAATTATTCCTAACAAATTAGAATTAAAGAAGACCTTGTCATATTTTAAGAGGTATTTTATGTAGTTATCCTTTCTATAGAGCAAAACAAATCCTTTCCGTATATACACTGTGTCCCAAAAGAAACTTATAAAATTTATAAATTCAGAAAACAGTCGATTAATAGTTAAATTGTTATTTGCTTAGCTAACTTTCTATTTTTTTGCAATATATCACGGATCTGTGGAATCATTCATATTTTTTTGCATTCGAAACGAAATTCGAACATAACACCAGAATAACTGAAAATTTAATTAATGGCTGCCGGAATCATTGAAGCCATTCTCAAATTGTATATGGTAAACTTTTACAGTAATTAAGCATAAAACTCTTTACGTAATATTTTTATATCAGATTTCTTTTTAATGAGAATAAAGTATTTTTATAAGTATTATCTAAATTATTATTATTTAAATTGATTCCTACAAAACTTATATTACTAAATTTCTTTAAAAATTCTGTTAAATTATAGTGATTGGTAGACTTTCTTTGTAAGAAATTCATTACAACATTTTAATCTTCTAGCAGTATCTACCTATAAATCTTGTAATGATTTAGTTTTGTATGGATTTCGTAAACGTTTGATCGCGTAAATAGGAAAGAAATGTACAATATCAATAGCCAAGAAAACAATAGAAATTATTAAGACTATGTACAAAAATGGGATTTAAACAAGGATGTGTGTGACTGTGTACTAACTACTATTCTCAATTGAACTAGATGAAGAACGAAAAACAGACAAGATCAAATTAAAAGAAAGGAGTTACAACAGGTTGGATTTTATAATTACTTATTCCAAGGAAGAAAAAGAGGTACCAAAAAATGTAATGTAAAACTAGAAGTAATAAAAATAGTTATAAGACCAGTAATGGAAATGAGATTCTTGCATAAGTTATAAAATACAAGAAAATGGAACAGAATTAGAAATACTACATACAGACACAACCTGCAGCTTGAACGAAAAAGCAATAAAGGGAATAATATTTAATATAGTTTGGACTTAAATGCTAGACGTCAGATAGCGAACAAAAAAAATTACGGAACTAAACCAGCAGTATACCTATCAAGGTATACCAAAAATACATGAAGGCTTAAGACCAATACATTACTGCCTTAGATATGGAGGTAGAATGGCGTATGAAGAAAAAAATAAATGGATGCCATTTTTAACTTTTATAACCCCAAGTACTGAAGACCTCGATACATCAAAATTTGTTGTAACAGAAAAATCAACATCACATGTTCACGTACTATTTTAGGCCATCCACTTCTAGACAAGGCATTTACATTTCCAGTTTCTCCAAATTTCCCACAGTTGTGCGTATTATAGATTGATTGCCTGATTTGTATATTTTTTTGTATAATATATCCCAAAAGAAAGAAGAAGAACAGATACCGGAACTATTGCAGAGGATCTGAATGTTTTACATAAAACAGTCAGTTAGTAGTGTATTAGAAAAATATGGTTTTAAGAACTAATGAACTTGTTTTCTGGGGATACATTAAAAATGTTATTTATGGTCGATAGTTCGGTAAGAGAGAACATTTGAACAAATTAAGATTTCAAATTACAAATTTGGTCAATACAATATCAAGATCAATTCGATGTGAAAGAACATTTCAAGTAAATCACCCACCTTTTTAATTTATTAAAAAATGTTAGAAGGAAAAAGTTTATAATATTATACTGTTGAATTTTTCTTTAGTTGGATTAAAAAATCTATAAAATGCGGAAAATCCCATTTAAAAAAATATCAATTCCATACATGTGACAATCGAAAAGGAAAAATGAGCTAAAAAAGTGGGAATGATAATAGATGTGGTTTTGAATCTTTTCAAAAATCTAAAACCCTAGATTTTATGATTTTGTGATTTGTATTTTAAGACACAGTGTATTTACATACTTCTGGCATTTATTACCTTGTCAAATCTCCAACATGAGTATTTACCTTCTCAATTTGTTTTAGTAACTTTGAAATGTAGGTTGATTCATTGCCATTCTCTCACTATGAATACGTTTACTGTAAAGAGGGTTAAATCAACATTTATATTTTGTACATTTGAAATAATAATAGATAATTTCGTTAACTCAGACATCGTAATTCTTTATAATCTTTAAGAAAGATTTACAGTGATAAAAAACCGGAAATTTCATTTTCAGATGGTCATTACTCTTCTGTTCTAGTCAATTTCTATGGTTGTAAATAAAAACGAATCCTTGAAAACGCTAAGTATAATTATTTTGACAATGAGCTGAAATAGGTTAAACGTTTGCAGATTTGATTACTATTAATGCACTTTTCATATTTAAAAGGTAATATGTAGTTTTATTAAAGCGTATTTATACCGGGTGTGATAAACACCAATCATCATCATATGTATTTTCTATCTAAATTTTAGTATAATAGAAAAATGGATCATGATACATCGTCGAAATCAGTTCCTCAAGAGATTTATTAAAATGTAAAAACATACGGGGTATTCCATTTAAAAAAAACATAACTTTGGTTTGGCAGTATGTACCTGAACACCCTGTATATTAGGGATTAATTTTAAAATATGAATCTCAAGACTGCCTACATTTTTTGTAAATATTTTTTTTTCGGAGCTTCAATAATAGCAGACTAATCGAGCTTTGCCACACTACTGCCTCGCCCTGTATATATTTTTTTAATTCATCCCATCCCATTTATTTTATATTCATCCCTTACCGTTTTTAAGATTTAATTTTATTCTTTAAATAAAAAAATATTGAACTTTATTGAGGGTGATAAACATGGTTGGAATCAGTCTGTGAAGTTTTTTTAGTTACACACTGCAAATTTACATCCTGTTATTTAAAGTTGTAAGTAAAAGTGTTTAAGATACGAGGAGGGAAATTATTCAGCGATAACTCTCCAAAATAATTTGGAATTTTTGAATTAACAGTTATTTTAACATATCTGTATGGTATTCTCTTGTTAAGATAGAATAACTGAGATGAACAAAGCAACTTTCAACCGCAGCTTCAATTAAAACTTGACAAGTTCATTTGATTGTCTCCGGGGCACTTTAGTATTGTTTGTAAATGCACTAATTACAAAGCCTTTTTCACTTCCATTTGTTTTAGGGAGCTGCGGCAACATTTTCGTCGGATTTTGTTGCATTTTTTCCAATAAACGTGTAACATCATTTTCACTTTATGGATTTCTTAGTGAACTAACTTCATTGATTTGTTTGACAAGTTTTCCCTAGTTTCTTTAACTTCGTTGTTAACTTTCTGTCTATTCAAAAAGTTGGAACTGTCACTATCATGTTTATGTATACAAATAAAATCTTGAAAATTCTCATCCTTGTACATACAATTTTACATTGCAACCCTTTTTATAAAGCTCCAACTTACTTCGACTAGTAATAATTTTTACCCCTTTCACTGATAATTTTCGTAGTCTCCATCTCTTGACAACTTTATCAAAGTAACTGAACTTAATTAAACTTTACAGGCAAGCGAATAGTGAATACCAATAAAATGATCTACATTTTCAATCTATATGCAAATTCGAAAAATTACGTGCTCGTTAAAAGATAAGTAGCCCTAAAAGTACTCAATGAAAAAAAGGGTACTACAAAGTTGTTTAGGGAAAATTTGGTAAACTTAAAGATTACATACCTGATTTATCCACTTAAGAGAACATTAATAATCTTGTAATTAATCTTAATTTACTCTAACCACAAATATTAAATACAGATTTTAAAAATACATTCTTGAATGATTATTAATTTTTGAAAAAACCCAAAGTACAGGCACCTTATTGTGTTCTATCATCTCTAGAAACATTCTTCCATAATTGAAAACACCTTTTAAAATAGAGCTGTTTTTCTAATTACAATATACTGTTCTTACCTAAAGTTAAAAAATCCACATAGAAATTAATTTAAAATTACAACATTCCAATAATAAATTAATTATATCTAAAACCAGTGTTGACATCTATTCTAATTTGAAATTTAATATTCCTATTTATTACAAAACCAATGTTTTTGTACATTCTCATTTATTTAGGGAAGTAAATTGGTCATGACAAAATTCAAACGTCAAATTAATTATGAAGAATGACAAATCGCGCCCATTATGTTTATTCTTAATTAAATTTCACCGGGTTTATCACAGTCATCATTTTTTTTGTTCACGTTACGCAATGACCAACAAAAGTAACTTATAAATTCAACGTGGAAGAATTATAGTGTCATTGAACTTTCAGGTAATATTTTCTGCGAGATCAAAATGCTTGAGGAGTTTCATCAATGGACTTTTCCCGTCTATGAATCAAAGAGTATATTTAATCCATTCACGTTTTATTTATATAAATATTGGCAACAATTGGTATTATTGTTACCTAAATTACCCTGTACATAAATGTGTTAATAGGTAATTATTTATCTTCAATTTAAAAATTGATATGAACATCAATTTAGAGATTGACTTATGCTTATCCACTGTTAGTTTTCCGTTCACTTCAATTGATCATTATGTATCCGCTTTTTCCGTTAATGACAACGTAAGACAATCTGTTTATTTTTTGAAATGAATTATAGCGTTAAGGTTTAATCATTTAATGGTGTTGTTTGTCATGTTTGGAAACCATTAATGTTTCTTTATGACTAAAACAATGCATTTACAACTGTTGCAATTCTCATGCAAGTTATGTTCGTTGGTTTCGACTTGTAACATCAGTAATTTAGATGTTAAAAACTAAAAATATGAAATATGGTTTCGTGGTTTTCAAGAAATAATGTGGCAACTTTATAGAAAACACATTCACATTCACTTTTTGTCGTACAATGAAAAAAGATATTCATTTTTATACTGTACCACTCTGTATATGTATCGAAAAAGGTGACTTTTCAGATAAGTGAGTTCCTTATGCAAGTTTTATTATTTGAATTTCCTACAAGCCGTTAGTTGATTTATTGTGTAATTGTAATAATACAGGGTGTTTCATTGGGAAAGGACCTAACTTTAACTGTAGATAGATGTCACATTGGTGGCTCCAAATAACCTATATTTAATGGATCTTACACCCGTTATAACTGAGATATAGGGTGTTTTATCAATTTGGCCTATTTCTTTCGAAGCTCATAACTTCCGAATTACTGTGTTTATTATTTTCATATTTGGTACGCATAAATGCCATTATATGGAAAATCTGCCAAAGTATTACAAAAAAACAAGCCTAGACCAACTAAACAAAACATTTAAATTCGTCATTCAAAAAAACAACACCCTGTGTATCGAATTTTTTTAAATTGCTTTTCATAATTGGAAAGAACAGAAAACACTAAATCTACTTATCTACTTTTTATTTTTCCACAGACAATTGTACTACCAAAATTTTACATTCAAAATATAATTTATCAGCGTTTGGGGGTTACGAAATATTAACGAAAATATTTTTGTTAATGTTTCGGTTCAAATAAAATTTACTTAACTTATCTAGAGAAGCATCCTAAAAATTGAATTGAGTTTGTATGTTTACAAATAGAAAATATCGCTACAGGGCCGTACTTAAGACATAATCATTCAATATGTTTCGAATGTTTTGAACATCCTGTATAAGAATATTTAGAATTTATGCACTTGCTACATATTTGTAGATAGCAAGAGCAGTTTACAAGAAGTAAATTTCTGCCTCCAAAGGCTATAAAAATACTTATTTTATAAACCCCACGTCGTAGGGTCACGCAAAAAGTTTATAAAATAAGTCTCCTAAGTGGTTCTATATAAGGACCAGGTTACAAATTCACTTATTAATTTATACACAGCTTAGTCCAGAGGCCCCAGAGGAATATTTAGGTCTAGGATCTTGGTGTTTGGAGATGGGATTTTTTGTAGCCGTTGCAGAGGAGTGCCGATTTGATGTGATTGAGAGATTTTCTGGATCAGAAATAGAAATGGCTCGTGTAACTAGAGAGTTAATCACTGAATTATTTTGGCTAGGATGGTCATGTGAGGTATAGTGGAGGTATCTATCGATGTAGGTTTATTTCTAAACACAGAGTGACCTAATGACAAGTTGGTAAAACGTGTAACCAATACATCCAGAAAAGGAAGGGAGTCATTGGATTCTGTTTCTATGGTGAATTTTATATTAGGATGTTGATTGTTGAGGTGATTTAGAAAGTCTGAAAGTGTGTGTCGACCATGAGGCCAAACAATAAATGTGTTGTCCACGTAACAGAACCAGTATTTAGGTTTGAGGTGAAAGGACTCGAGGACTATTTATTCAAAGGTTTTCATGAAGATGTTAGCAATGACGGGGGATAATGGTGAATCCATTGGGGTGCCGGATATCTGGAGGTAACGTTGGTTTTGGAAGGTGAAATATATGGATGTGAGACTTTTATCCGCCAGATGGACCAAGTTAGAAGGCTTGTTGTCTTTAGCTAGGAGAACTGACAAAATATTGGTGGAATCTGGGATTGGGACATTGGTGAATAGTGTGGTAACATCAAAACTAACTAGAACATCTTCAGGATCTTTGTGTAGAGTGGAGATTGTTTGAATAAAATGTGGAGAACTGAGGACGTGGGATTGGGTTTTTCCGGTGTACACTTTGAACAACGAGGCTAGGCATCTAGACAGTTTGTAGGTTGGGGAGTTTATGGTGTTCACTATAGGACAGAAAGGACAGTTGTCTTTGTTAACCTTGGGTATGCCATAAATACGGGAAGAAATGAAATTCTTTGGTAATAAGAATTTTTGAACGTCCATTTGAAAGAAAGAATCTCGAACCTGCAAAAAGTTAACGAATTTGGCATCCATGTGCCTAGTAGATGAATCTTATGTACAGAATAACATTACACACCCTGTATGAGAAATCCACAAGGTAAGTTTTTCTACGACTGCTAAGAAATATATTGTTATTCTCACATATCATGAAACTACAATTAACAAATTGCCCATTCCGTGGGAACAAATGGGTGTTTATCCAGCGCTATTTACATTTAAATGGAAAAATCAACAAAAATTTAATATTTACAAAATTTACTTTGGGCTTCTGTTGTAAATGTCACAAATTCATTTTTTGACTGGATATGTTTGCAAACATTTCTCTAAAACATCTTAAACTGGAACAGGTAGTGATTTTGAAAGTACCCCACTAGAAATTGTGCAAAAGACGCAGCTACCATCACTCTAGATTTATTACCAAAAATTTCTCGGGAAATTTCTCTTTTGATTGCTTTGAAAAGGCTCACTTGTTGTACAGTTTATTATTCTTCAACAGCAAAGTATGTTTTAATGTTTTATTATTTTACTTTACGAACTAGTGTGTGAATTTAATTTTCACAACATTAATAGAAAAGTTTGAAATTTACTGCCACGGTAAAATAGTTTATATAATAATTAACATTGCGAATCGCTGAATAATGCCATCGCTGATTAATATTCAAGACTTATACATTATAATTAATTGATTTTTATCGAATATACCGAAAATAAGAAAGCTCGAATTTTTACAAATTATACCTATTTTCTAAAAAAATAAAACGCAACAAGCGATATCCAGAGGCGAAATCTGTGAATAATTATTGCAGAACATACAAATTTGATGTAAATTGTTTATAAATTTATAATTACATCTGCGTATCTCGTAAAAAAGTGTTGCAATGCTCCACCTACCTACATTTCAAATTTAAATAATTATTTCTCTGATGGCGATCAAAAGTACAAAGCCGGTTACTAATTTGTGCAACACTTGTTGTGATGGGAATATTTATTTTGTTCTTGTTCCCGATGTTCTAGGTGAAGATACGCAGATATATCAAAACAAACTGTTGCGAATTTAAATGATAAAATTACCATAATTCACTCTCAGTGAAATAATTTATTTAGCATTTAAGTATGTGAGTAATATTATTTAGATTTTAATTACAAAATTTTAAATATTTTTTGTAGAAATACGATCGACGTTTAAAATTTAAATTGTATTCAATATAAATAATAATATAAATAACTAATATTGCTATTATTAGTTACTTATCTAATTTAATATAGATGGTGTCTAAAATCTCTACCGACAAATTAAAACCTCGAACAATAATATTTGACTAAAACGATTCCTACGGGAGCTCTAGAATTCATTACAGATAAAGCATTAATAACAATTTTTTCTTCAGATCAATGTTGAAAATATCTTCAAAGATTATCACTACTAATAATAATTGTTATTGTTCAGTTCTCAAATAATTTATTTTTACCTGATTGAAATATAAGTAAAGTAAAATTAAAAGTTAGTAAGTGTTTGTAGTGCAGTTTTTTAGATAATTATTCTCTATTTCAGCGTTTAAATATGGCTCAAATGACCAAAAATGCAAAATGGAATTTTGTCAAATTTTCTAAAACTTCACTAAATGTAACCAAAAGTATTAAAGCTATGAAATACTAATTTTTCATAATGGTGTTTTTATAAACTAATTTAAGTTCTTCATACTTCCGTTGATTTCTTATTAAGTTTACTTGCATTAAAGAGAAAACGAAATTTCGTAAATATAAAATTCATTAATTAAAATCTTATTAGAATTGGCGCCCAACGTGGTACTCCCTATAAATTTTTCTTGGGTATTAAATAACTAATGAAACATATATTTTAAGCCATCTAAATTTTATTTGAACTAATTCAGAAAAATTATTTTTTTAATTTTTCTATATTTTGTTTGTTTGAATGAAATGGGCCAATATTTGAAATTAAAATAAAAAATGATAAAAATTGCTAGCAATCATTTATTTATTATTATTAATTTAATTAATCAGTAAAGAAATATATTTTATGAAACTAAAAAGTGGTAACAAACCAAAATCAAAATTCGATGCAAGGTTTGATGAAGTTAAAAAAAAGAATAATTAATTAAAAAAGCTATAAATAAAGAAATAAGGGACACAAAGAAGCAAAATGCTGAAATAAAAAAGGAGAATAATGAGAAATTTGAAGAACAAAAGAAGGACACGTATAAGAAATTGAAGAATCAGAAAAAAGAACTGGAAGAACGATGAAAGAATATGACAGAAGAAAAAATTTACCAAAATAATTATAAAATTAATGACTTGTGAGAAAATGTGGAAAAGAAAGACGAAAATATGTAAAATAAAATCGAGTTACTAGTTAGTATAAGAACAAAACAGTATGGTTTCTCAACTAAAGAATGTAAAAGATAGAAATGAAAATATAAGCATAGCATAATAAGAAGGAATAGAATTTGTATAACAAAATAGACAAGAAATTTATAGATAGTTTCTGAAGTCAATTGATATTTTCATATTAGCAACTCTGTAAGTATTCTCTTATTTCAAATAGATTCTAAAAATAGTAAAATGATTCCCGAATTCACTCATGCGTGAAAAATAAATCTTGATGAAAGTAATATGTTATAACTGCCTTAAGTATATTAAATCAAATCTACAAATTATATAATATAAACATAAACGGAAAGCACCTGGGTACCTGGAGATTGTGATACGAAGATAACTGTTTATTTATATATCCCAATGCAATAGCTTATTTTTATTCTTAGAAATCTCGTAATTTTATTAACTAGTTTTACTAGGTATAAAACTATAAATTATCATATTTTAATACCTAACCTACCTACTAAAAATACGGAGCATTTCCTGGCGAGTTTATATATACATATTTTTGAGATGCGATCATTTTGCTACCTGCAAGATTTTTTATAAACCTACTGCTTCGCAAATCTTCAATTTAATTATAGCAGAAGACAATTTGTTTTGATTATGAACCGGAAGTTTACTTTCTTTTTAAATTATACAATTATTGAATTGATAAAAAACGCTGCTATTCAACTACATAATATAAACATTTTTATTAATTGAAGATGCTCATTGGTCTGTAGTAACAAAATAGTGCCCATTATGTGTTTTGGAATTGTATAGATGATCAAATCCATCCATGGGTCAATGTTTTTTACATGGTCAAGACACTTTCACTATCGTGCCGTACATCTCCAAGATGTAACATATAAACTGCACAAACTAGTCACACAAAAATATGTTTCTTAATTTCGAAATTTTGTTTCAGCTATTCAGTTACCCTGTAGATGTCATCATATTTCCAGCCAGGAAGTCCAACCATGTAGTCCAAGCAATTCTGAACCAACTCCTAGAAGGCAACAAAATCTGTGTCGTTAATATGAACGTCGTTAAGTTGAGTTAAGTTGTCAAGATTGACAGATTTTTGACAAGCGTAAACAACTTCAAATCACAAACATTTCAACCAACCACCATTAAGCAATATATACAATAATCTTCTTTTCTAAAAACTTTTTTGGTTATTATGTGGGTATTTGGTCTAAACGGTAATCCAAAATAATTGAACTTCCCAGGTCTATTTATTCATTCAATACTATATATTGAAGACATTTTAGGTATTTCTTTATTATATATTCTTTTAAAAAATCAAGTTTTTCTTTCTTGTCACTTATTTGAAGTACTTGCACTGTTGCATAATTTGACTTATCTGGTTATTTTAATCTATAAGCTCGTAAGTGTTCACAGTACCTTATGTTAAAATTTCTAATTAATTATATGCAATTTATGTTTGAAGTACTTATCAGTAGGAACTTTCATATTTTAGCACCAAAAGATATGGTAAAAGATTTGTGTTTTATTAGTTTGAACAGTTGACCTTTAACCTAACTAAAAAAAGTATATACAACCTTTCAAATGTTTTTAAACCTACTCTACTGTGCGGTAATTACGATTATTTTATTTTAAATAAATAAATGGAACCTTGAATCAGTAATACATCAATGTGAAAATCTCTGTAACGCGGTGTTTGATATTTAAATTTAAATTATGTATTCAGAAATGTTGAAATTTAACTGTTGATCAGAATTTATTAGACACATTTTTACAATGAAACTTTTCCCATTATGTAAAGAAAATATTTCGGCCATGAAACACCGATAAAACCGCTTGATATATTATTTGTTTTATTTAAAATTAACATGTCAATTATGAAAGTCGAATTTTAAGTTTTAGACATTATAATAACTTGTACTAAAAATTTTCACTTATAAATATCATTAATGCCTCAATGAGCAAATTTTCAAAATTTTATAATATTAGCAAATATACGCTGAAAATATACATATGTACTACATTAACTATAAAACATTGATCTGTTATAAGCAAACGAATAACCTAGTACTGTGAACCTAACTTATATTTTCGAAATCCGAAAAGAAATAAACAATGTAGTCGTTCTTAGTTATAGTAGATAAAATATAAATTGCTAACATCCCCATGGTATGTTTCTAATTAGTCAATTCATAACTATAATAAAGTTCTATACGTCAAGAACGTCATAATAGAAAAAAGTAACAAAATGTAGGAATACTTAAACGAAAATACTTAAGTGATCTGAAGGAAGCCTGAGAGAAGTTGTTACTGGAGAAGACCTCACCACCAAACATTAGCTAATAGTTGTAACTCTGATTTTTAATAAATAAATTTAAATAAAAAAAAACAATCAAAACTATAACTTTCTTCTCATATGCTGCATTTATAAACAGTGATTTCATTTTACCAGTAGTTTATTTTTTAGTTGAGAAAAATTAACCATTTGGAACACGCTATTATGAAATTAATTATATTTTCTTTCTTATCTATCGAAAACATAATTTATACGTATATATTTTTAAATGATCCAAATTACGGACCTATAATTAAATATTACATTTCGGAATGGTTCTTTATTATAATAAATTGAATAAAATTAAATTTCACCTTGCATAAACTTGCAAAATAATTGCAATGTCGTTCTGGTTGGTAAAACGGTCAAAGATCTTTAAGAAACTCTTAAAACCGAACATAACACAGTAATTTAATTTCGACAAGTTACGAAATCGTTCATCAAACTTATAACATCAACCTAATTTGAAACATCCTTACACTTTCTTGAAGTGAATTGGACAGGAACTTGACTGTCTTTCTAAAAGCAGTTAATTACATTGACAAATAGTGAAAGAAAGATCGATCTTTTATTACCCTGGCCAAACAGGTTAATCAATGTTTTTATGCACAATGAAGATATGGCTCGAAAATTTAAAAGGCAATTACTTAAAAAATGTGAGTAATAATAACATTAATAACTAATAAAAATTATTACATATAATATAATAAGTCATTTATAATTATTGTTTTTACCTTTAATTTGTGGCATCTATCCATTATAAATGTAAAAAACAAAATATACTTATCTTAAAATAACAGGATAATCTAAAAAATTTTTATTGGAATTATTTCACCAATATTCTTTGTTATTGTCAAATAAGATTATAAGAAATTGATTGAAACAGACTAGGTTTTGGTCATACATGTTCTAACCAATAATATTCTTCATTTTCTAAAATATTTGGTTAATATTATACAGAATAATTTGTATAAAAACCGACACAGAGCAGGTGCATGTAGAAGAACCTAAAATATGGTGATTTAACACAACTTTCCTCTATTTTAAGTTGCACCCCTAAGAACTTATAGGCCTTTGATAGCGGGGTTTCAAATTTTAAATCAATATCTCATTTATACAAGAATTTACAAAAATCAATTTTGGTACACGCTGCGAGTGTTCCAAGAGCATTAAATTGACAGTAAGTAGAATCCAATTGTAACATTCTAAAGGGTTGATAAGAGATGATGATTTACCTGTTGGAGGACTTAAAAAGTTATCACTTTATTTTATGGGGAATTCAATTATAAAACTTTTCTTACTCTTGTTATTTTTCAAAAAACTTGTCGTTTTCAATAAAAACCCGAATAATTAAAAATACGTATTGCAGCTGTGTTATTTAAAATCATGGAAAATTCAAAAGTCGGCTATGAAATTAATCTCCACAAATCTGCTCGAAACGGAATTGGCAGGGAATAGACAAATTCTTTTAATATTCCCCAAAGCAAGAAGTCACATTTCATCATTTCCTCTTCCAATCTATTTATTTGGATACTGGTGGTTTATAAAGTCTCTAACAATAATACTCAAAATGAGGCGGTACACCAACCAGTGTTTCAGTTTGAGTTGTAGTTGCAGCTCGTCAAGTAGATCCGGGACAGGATTTTGGAGAAATTCTAAATAAATTTCGCCATTCAGTCATAACTGGACCAATTTAATTATTTTAAACTCGTGTTGGAAATGTCGAGGAGATACTGAATGAGTATTTACGTCGGAATACTCATGATAGTTATGTAAATTTGTTATGCCCCTGCGAATGAAACAAGCTTCATATGTAAAGAGAATCTTCTTTTGAAAATTAATGTCTTGATGCAAAATAAACTGACAGAAATTCACTCGTTTAACCAAATCTTCTGGTAACAATTCTTGCATTTTTGGATATGATGGGTGTAGATTACATAGATTATATCTGATAATTCGGTGCCCATAAGTTTGCGACATACCAATTCGTCGATATAGAATTTTGGTACTAATATATGGGTCATCTTCAATTGTATCCAAAATAACTTTTTCGATTTGTATCCTGATGACAACAGCACGTTCTCGAGTGTTACTGAAAAACTTGTCTTTTTCTCGAGTCTCTCTTTCAACATTGGAAAATGTATCTCTATGAGAGATCACGCAATTAGGAAATCTTCTCCTACATTCTTCAACGCTTCTTTTGGAATTGCCTTCACAAAAATCTAACACTACTAGCATATGTCAACTTGTTCGCTAAGTGAAAACTTCCTAGCCACTCAGCAAGCTGTTACTATAATTAAATGAGATTTTTCGTCAAGTTTGACGTTTCATTTCATAACCAACTTTTGAAGTTTCGATGATTTTAAATAACACAGCTGCAATACGTGTCTTTAGTTATTCGGCTTTTTATTGAAAACGGCAGTTTTTTGAAAAATTACAAGAGTAAGAAAAATTTAGAATTAAATTCCCCTTAAAATAAAGTGATAACTTTTTAGGCCCGCGAATGGGTTAAAATATTCTGCCACATTTTAATGATACATCATCTCTTATCAACCCTTTAGAATGCTACACTTGAACTCTACTTACTGTTACTTAATGCTCTTGGTGCACTCACAACGTGTACCAAATTTGGTTTTTTGAGTTCAGTATAACTGAGATAATGATTTATTCGAAATTTGAAACTTACTTTCAAGCCGTATATTTTCTCAAGAGTGCAACTTCATATAGAGGTATTTTAGGTTCAGCTACATACCCCTGCTCTGTGTGTCAATTCTTGTACGAATCACCCTGTATAACAGTAACGTTTTCCGGCCAAAAAAATCACTTAACTATTCTCTGTGAGTTAGTTCGGTTCTGTTTTCAATTGTATAAATAACAAATCTTATTCGGTTTGCAAGTTATTGCAAAATATATAATGGACTATTGCATTACAGCTCAGGTTACTGTAATTAATCTGAAACTAGAGATGATTTATTTCAAATTTTTCCTATTCCATTAGTTGAATATTTTGTTAGGTAGACACGATGATTCATCATGCAACTAAAGAAATCTTTTATTCTGTTAGTTCTCAGACGTTTTTACCGAAGAGAAACTTACGTTCCCTGGTAGAATTAAAACAATTACATAGTATCTTATGTAACACATGTATTCAATTTTGGAGTTTTTGTAAGAAATATTTTTCCAAAATGAGTCTACATTAACACATTAATGCAATTATTCAAATAATGAAGAAACTAAATCAACAATACTCGAGCTAAAAAGTATAAAGAATAAACAGATCAGATGAAGATGAGCATTTCATAAATTGTAATTACATATAGCGTTATTACTTAATAAAGAATAGTAATGTACACAATATATAAATTATAGTGATTTAAAAGCCCATGTATTTGTTACGTTTAAAAATATTAAATTTGTAAGCAAGTAAGCTATTTTGACATATGTGAAAATAAGTCTTACTAATTTGTACCAGTAAATTGTACTAATTTTATACATCTTGCATTTTTGAAAAAAAAAAACGTATCCCTAATAACTTTACATAAAGTTAGCAACACCAAAAAAAATTATAAAAAGTTAGAAGGACCACAGCAAAAAATAATCAATAAATAAAAATAAGAAGAATAAATTGTTATTACTTGTATAAATTAGCAAAAATTATTCTCGTTTTATTTATATACTTGTTTTTGCTTCATATGATATCGGCAGCGCCATGTTTTTTTTTTCGAAATAGCAAGAGGCACAAAAATTTTATTAGTAGTACAAATTACTACTAAGTTAGTACTAAATAAAGTAGAGGAAGAGTTTCGATTTTTCCGATTTGCTCATGCGAGGTGATATTTTGCTAAACTAAAATGCTCTCAAAAAGTAAATGTCAAATAATGACTCGGGAAATTTTAACTCTCCGAATACAACTCAGAAAGTAAATATACTTGAATTATACAATACAACATAATTAGTAAAAGACAATTCATGAATTATATTAGACTTCAAGCTTTTTAATGAAAGGCCCATAAATGTAGAAACAGTATCGATTCTTAACAATCACGTTTCTGACCCCATTAGATATTCGCGCCAATCTTAATTTAAAATATTAAGAAATATTCATGTCTTCAAGTATAAGGAGAAAGGAATAAAATTAAGGAAATGTCAGTGTAATATTCTCCAAAATTTAGCTCTACATATTCGGTAATCGCTATACAGAGTGTCCCATTATGAACAAACAAAACTCAGTATCGAACCAGGTCATCGATTTCCTTAAACAAACAATATTAAATATGTTTTTATTTATTTTATATATTTTGAATTGTTCTTTTGTAAGAAATGCTGACATTTGAATACTAATTAAATGAACTAGAGAAGGTTTTAAGTATTTCAAAAACGTATAATGAACGAATATACAGGGCCTCTGATAAAATAATGCGCATATTCATGGAGGAGGTATAAAAACGTATGGAGAATAAAAATTTCTTATAATTTTTTTTTAAATCGGCCCTTTTTAAAGAAATAAATATTAGTATTTTTCATCTATTCAAATATTATTTACCGAAAAGCAACTACAGCAGGTAGATATTCCTTGGTTAGATGACACATATTTTTATTAAAAGTGTGAAGTGTTGCCACGTATAAATTGTCGGGTAAATGTTCAAAGTTAATTAATGAAATTAAAATACAATGAATATAAATAATAATAGCTAATAATTATTATTACTATGGTATGTTTTTCTTTAATTTTTTTTGGCAAATTTCCATTATAAAACTAACAATGTTTTTCCAAAATTATTTGTGCACAGTAAATTACTTTGTCTGGTATTATAATTGTCACATTCATTAATTTGATTAAAATGAAAATTTAAACTTTTCCACTGAGGTGACTGAATGCAGCAAATAATTCTATATTGATGAATTTTAATTAAATAAATTGTTCGCTTTATATAAATTTTTGGTGTGTACCATGTTTCAAAGACGTGAAATATACTTTATCTCTAATGTATTTCTGTATGAGCTTAAAACTTAAAAAAATGAAATTTAACAGTTTTTAAAAAGAAATTAAATTATTACTAAAATACATTCTTTTTGTTATTTATTATTGTTATTTTTTTGCAAAATAGTGATCAAAATAGTAGATTCTATTCACTTTTTCAAAAGGAATACTCCGAATGTTTTTTTTTGCAACTTAAACATTTTTTTTTCTATTCACGTCTAAATTATTTCATGTAAAAATGAGTTCTTGGTATATTTTTTGTTAAAAATTCAAGTTTGCTCATCTTCCTTCTACATGTTCGGGTAATGTAACTTTTTGGTCTTTGCTACCACATAATAGTATTGTTCATAGTTTTAATTCTTCAGTTCCTACAAGCTGATCTCAATTTGACAAATTGCAAAAAATGTGTTTTTTATTTTTTTTAATAGAACCCTATACAAATATTATGTCACATGTATGGAGAAAAAAACTGTCAGTAATGCAATTAAACTTTACTTACCTCAAAGCGTTTTAATTAAATCGTTACAAATAACCTACTACATAGTTTTGTTTTTATCACCAGTAATTTATAGTTTTTGATAATTTTGTATTTTTAAATCCTCAAGTAGCTTTTACCTTACTTTTGGTCCTGTATAAATTACAATATTCAGGATTTTGTCTACTTAATATCCACAGGATGTCTAATTGATTTTTGCAATTATTTATTTGTGGATTCGGAGAGGATTTTAATGTATTTTATAATGCACTAGCTAGTGGGAAACATTTACAGAAAAAATATATATAACTAATTTTATATTTTTAGAAAGTTCTCACCAGACTGACAGCACATTATTATTTTCATTAAACAGTAAGTGTAATTCCCAATTAAATTTGTTCAACGACAGTTAAAAATATATGCTGATCTGCTTTAGATTAAGTTTATGCACAATATGGTTCCTTAAAATTTGAACATTTTACAACATATGGCAACACAGATTAACAAATAATTCTTTGTGGTATCCCTCCTCCTTTAAGTCACTGCGCATCTCGCGGTTTCAGATATTCTTGACGGATAGTAAATTCGCAAAGAGAAACATTAAATAGACAAAGCCTCACAAAGAAATGGAATTACGTATTACAAATATTACAACAATTCTATAAATAAAATTAATATTTCAGTGTCATTTTGGCTGCACCTCGGATCGTCACAAAGTTTCAAGGTGATTGGGAGCCCGGTATGACCAGAGCCTTTTCATTGCAATTTCGTCTCCTATAAAATTGAGCTAGAATAAATTATATATGTTTTGTGTGAACATTATATCAAGCTAATATCGCAATAAAATCCATGTAAGCCCATTGAAAAAAACAAATACTCATAATGCTTTTGCTCAAAAACAGACCAACAAATGATTTACACAAAAAAGTATTCAAATATTTGTTAATGTCCGGTTTGTCATGCACAAAGTAGTTAACAGCGATGCCATATCCCATAAAATAAAATAGAAAGTTAGAATTATAAAAACACAAGGTAACATGGCAAAAGATATAAATTCTTTATATTTGTATTTGATTATTTGTTCGTTTTTATTATGTACCCATAAATATTTAATTTGTTATTAATATTAAAGTTTGTTCTTGATACCTCTTATATTTTTCTGTTCAGTAAAAGAATTGTTTAATATAAAATCTACCAAATTTATTTACTGTTTGATCCCAGGGCCTTAAAAGTGCAAAAAAATCATTCGTCGGTATCAAACCAAACTTGGTAATGAATTAGCTAAATGAACCAGATTATAATTACGTAATATTTATCAAATGATCTTCTTTAGTGAAAGGACTGTTTATTACATACATTATTTTAAACCGGTTACCACCAATAGAATCATATTAAACTTGCAAAATAGTAATTATGATTTTTATTAGCTTTATTAATAATGTAATAATTTTAATAAAAAATATTATTACAATGATAAATAGTATAATTTTTATGAAACAATATTTATTTTTGAGATATCATTTTTTTGTTAAAATTTCGCTTCCTATATTTTATTAATCTGTTTACAAATTTAAAAATGACTACCAAGACGCTGGAATCAAAGATTCAGGGACTACATTGAACGAGTCTGTCAACTCGTTTCAACGTTTCAATACCAACGATCAAAGAAAGTCTTCGGTTAGGGAAAATAAATAAAGAAATGAACACTGTTCTTTCAAACAGTTCAAACTTTTAGATGAATGTATTGGTTGTTATATATGTGTTTATATATTAATAGTTTGTTTCGACTTCAATCAACCCTAGTTACAAACTCCTTTTCTTTTTACTAAGTATAAAACATTATTTGAGATTTTTTGGTTGTAAAAATAATGGCTATCAATGATTTGGTAGCGATACAATTTTTAAACGGTATTGAAGAAGCAAAAGTAGAGCTCATTTCAATTGAACTAAAAGCTGTTTGTTTAGGTGTAATATGAGAAGCCTTTTTAATAATGTCTTTGCTCATATTATGATAATATTCTATTTTTAAACAATACGTAGCCCTATTACTGCAACTTAGTTCTGTAACTTCTCTAAATAGTAATGGTTCAATACTTCACATACGTCATACATACTAATAGCAGAATTTTGATTGATTAATCTGTCAAAGTAAATACCATAACGTTAAACTTTACCTGTTCTCTCATGATTCCTCTTGTTCAAGAATACACATTTTTTGGGGTAATCTAAATCAATTCCCCCGGGGAATAAATTTTTCTCGTGCTCAAGAATAGCCACCCTGGAACCTTATGCATGTACGCTGGTAAGGCAATTTCCTGGCCAATGCCAGATATTAGTTGCAATATCAACAACGGAAGCTGAGATTGTACCTGTGAACAATGTTGATTTTGAAAATATCAAAAGTTTCAAATATCTGCCACTGTTAAAGGTTGACACCGAGGCTGTAATAACTTGACACAAAATCCAGAGTTTCATCAACGCAATAACATATGCATATTCAACGCTTCTTTGATCGTGAGCTGGTTCTAGATGGACCAATTGAAGTCGAGAAGGATTCGACTGAACATCAATTAGACGATCTTTTGACAAAACCATTGTTTAAACTAAGATCAGACCTGTTACGAAGTACTACGGGATTGACCAAAATATCTCTATGAGGGAAGATATTGAAACAGGACAAACTCTCAGACCGCATTGTATATTTTGGACATTCTTCTATGTATAAGATAAAGATTGTATACATCAATTTTTGATTAAGTTGTATAAAAAAAGTCAGAAGAATTATATTTCTTAAATATATAAACAAGCCTTTGATTCGTCAATATTGTAAAACTTGTTGCATATAATTCAGGCGCTTATATATGCCGCACATATGTTTATTTGGAATGAAATTAAGCCTAATTTATTAGCAAATAAATGTTAAATGAAATAGAAAGAAGTATTATTTATAAATTAATACATATTTTTTTAAGGATCTTTGGTTGGGCACTACATCTCTTATACGAAATTAGCTTTAGATTGACAAATTGAAGACAATGACATTTCAATTTTAAGTAACCAACGTTCTAATGCTAATTTCACTAAAAAAAAAACTGTTAACATTTATTGCAAGTGTTATTCTTTTAGAAAATAAGATTTTTATCATTCATCAAATTGTATTATTCTAAGAACATATTACAATTGTCCCTATTTAATAAGCCGTATGATCTGATTATTGAATTAGTAAACAAGTAAGCAAAATAATATATTCCGTTTTTATTATTCTATTATGAAACAATCCTAGATAAATACAAGAACATAAAAGTTTAATCTTAAAATTTATGCTGGATTAACAAAATTAGATTTAGTGGTACATTTCTTTATGTTTAAATGGTTGTACATCATAGTTTGTATCCTATTCATATTTCCTAGTAGCAAAAAAATACCAAAAACCACAGTAGAACTTCCTTGTGAAACGAAAATCCGATAAAGAAATTCCAAAACACTTGGTAACCACAACAAAACGAAACTTAGAATATGCATATTTTGTTTCTTGGCCATATCTTCGTTTTTGAACTTTACAAATATTTCTGTAATCTTAGCAAAAAAAATGACTCCACAGTAACTCACAACAAATATAAAAAAATATAAAACTTTTAAAAAGTAGTTTGTAGTAAAGCAATTGGAATGTTTCGGGTCTTTTGGTGTATTAGGTGTAAAATACAAAACATCTACCATTACTGGCGTCAAATAGGTTGTTTTTTTCATAACCTGCTCTTTAGCTTCATTGACTATATTATAGACTTTGCTGACAATGCTATCTATCTCAGGGGAATTTGTTTTCACATTAGGATTATGGATTAAATTAGTTATATTTGAGTCAACTGGAGTGACACTGAAATTGCTTCTAAGCTTAATCTGTTCAAAATTAGGTAAACTCCGCTCAGTTCTACTTGAGTAATATAAAATTATTACAACAGTAATAGGAAGTAACCAAGTTAACAAAATTTGCATACTTAATTTATATTTTCCAATTGTTTGTGGTACATCAATAACATTAATTTTAGCTTTACTGCTAGATCTTGGCTGGACACTTTTAGCTTGAAATAATTTTAAATCTGGACCATTATTTGTACTCTTACTGCTTTCGAATAGAGGACCCACAGGTGCAGATGCACTACCACTTGTATCCAGAACTTCAACAGTTTTACTTTCAATGCTTGACTCACTATCATGAGACTCCTCTTTTGATTCCTCTTCAATCGTAATGCATTTGCTACATTGTAAGGTGTTGCCCACTAAAGATAACAAACAATGAATGAAAGAATAAAGTAACAGAGCATTTTCTAAAAAGAAATTGTAAGAACAGGTAACATCATCCAGTTGAAATTTAATTTCTCTGCTAATTTTAGGTTTAGAAGGACCAAATTTAATATTTGCTAGAGTTTGGTTAAGGATTGAAGAATTTGATAATTTCTGCTTAATAATTTCTCTAATAAATGTTTGATATTTCTTTATAAATTGTTCGGTCTTATTTATTTCCATTGGCAATGTAGTTTTGGTGCTAAATGTTTCTTCAGTATACATGGATGTATTTGTATCTTGTGAGGTTGTTTTTAATGTATCATATTCTGTCGTAGTCATTTCTTTATCATTTTCTTCATCCATATTTTCAATTTCTGTATGTAATTCATTCACTTCTGTCATCGTTTCTGGCTCCTTTGTAGTGAAATAATACTCAAAACTATCATTCTTGAGTAATATATCATCTATATTGTTTGTGAAATTAACTGGATTCGTTTCTGATTTACTAGCAAGTACAGCCACTGAATAAATATAAAAAACACCAATTATAACTGTGATAAGAGCTTCAGATACAGCTATAATTAAGTCAGTTCTATCCTTAGTTCTCACAAAATATTTTAAAAATATACACAAATAAGTTACGCCAACAATAATTAATGTTATTCCTATTATTCCATATATTAGATACATTTTTTATAAACTATAATATGCACAGTTGAGTGTCAGAATGTACTTTAAAAAGATTTCTCGAGTTTACATTAGTTAATGGTACCCACATTTGTATCTTTTTGGGGTAATGTGGGTAGGATGATATCTATAACTGTATGTTATTTATCAGAGTAAATACGGTTACTTATAATTGGTTTTTACAGGTCAGTATTTATGTACAGGATATATCAAAAAAGTATAGAAATGATTTCGTATTATTGTTGGTACTTTCAGATTTGGTTAAATGTTATATTTTTTAGCAATGACTATAAGAAGACAGACGGATCCAATTAATATAAAAAGAATTTGGAATGCTATAAGGACAGCAAATCATCAAAAAGTTATAGCTGATGTGACGAAAATTACAAAGTATCTACAAAATATTGACGATTATACACCAGAACAAGTAGAACTTCATATTAAGCAAGCCCTTAATGATAAACTTATAGTGTAAGTATGAAAGTGTGGGAATAGATTCATACATGTAAATAAAGGGGTTTTCCTCTGTGTTGGGTGTTTTACATATAGGGTAGAGATAAAAAATCCTAGAGAATACATTTTCTGAACTACTTTAAAATTTGCTTTTAATTAATAAATAACTTCCATCGAATTTTCACATGAGGTACAAGAATAACAAATTAGTAAAACATATATAAAAAAAATTAAATTAACTTGTTTCCTGTAAATAGTAGGTAATAACGTACCTATTTATTTATATTTCAGACCTACCAGAAGTTCAGGGGCTCACCAGACTTATAAAATTCCCCTGCAAGAGGAATTGGTAAGTAATTTAAAATATTGAGATTTTTATACTTTAATTAGAAAACATCTTACTGAAAAGTATGAAATATATGAATTTAGTTTTTAATGTGTTATTGTTATTTATTACTGCTACAGTTGTAATCGCACCTTTTATTTTTCTTAAGCTATTAATGCATATGGCGCCAAGTAATAACTTCTGTAATGCCCTAAGGTACTTGTACGATTTTGGTACATAGAAACTAATTTAACCACCCATTTATTTATAAGTATCTTCGATTGAAACGAGAAGGTCTTTTGATATATTTTTTTTAAACAAATGCTTATATTTCTTACTTATGAACGTAAGCTGTTTCTAATCATAATCTTTATATAATTAAATAAAGTTCGTTATTTCTTAGCCTGCACTGGATGGAAAAGATTGGTACTGTTTTGAGTGTCACCTTGCAGGAGATGTAACTGAATGTAAAAATTGTGCTCGAGTTTTTCATCAAGATTGTGCTACAGGCGCTCGAAAAAAATTCGAATCTCAAACAAAAATTATGAATTTTTCAACCCAAGTAAGTTTTTAAAAATCGAAATTTCAATATAGTTATTTTGATTACAAGGAGCTTTATGTTAAAAAAAGATATTTTTTAGTATGATTACTCTTGATAATATTCTTTGTGTTCATGTATTTACCTAGAATTTGAAATGATGTTTCTGGGTTAATTTCTATTACCTAAATTATCTGTAGTTGACTTTTAGCTATTATCTATATTAACGGAATATGAGTATTCATTGACGTTAATATATCAACAGAAATTATTTTTAGTTTATAAATTGAAATAGCTCTTATGAAACATTTATATAAAAAATGAACTAAAAAACAACAATATTAACAAGAAAAAAATATTAAAAGTAAATGACATTAAATGACTGTAATACTTACAAACCATTTTTGCGTTATTTTAGAACGTTCCTAAAACTACCCCTGTATCGACAAACAGCAACACCTCTGGTTCAGTTTCAATAACCTTGATAAATATTGTTGATGTAGCCAAACATAGGAACCCCAATTCTTCAAATCATTCATCAGCTAGCGACAAGAACTCTGTAACATATGATGATAGTCTTTGTTATATTTGCAATGTAAAGCGTATTGATACAACATGTCATATGGATAACAGTGAAATTAACTATCTGCTCAAATTTGTGTTACTTAGAATTAGAGCTTGGGTAAGTTTGAGCTAAACTACTTGACACAATCATCATTTTATTTTTTAGGTACCCGCTAAAATAACTCAAACTTTAGCAGCAGAAGATACTCCAGAATGGCTTGTAGAGAGTGAAATAACTTGGAGAGCTAATCAGCTATTTTGTGAACATACTGATATGTCTGTGATTGATGTTAAATTAAATACAAAGACATACACTATGTTTTCTGAATTTTTAGCAGATATTTTAACTGTTCATCATAATGTGGCCATCTTTCATGGAAGTAAGATTTAAGAATTAAAAAATTTTGTACCGGAGAACAAGAAAATCTACTTGAATATAAATTGCAAATCAAGAAATAGCTTATAATAGTAAAAAAGTCAAATTATTTCCAAAACATTTCTCTTTATCTTTTATAGTAAATTCATTTTTCGCTTTTCTAATATTTTTTTTAAATTACGTAGTAACAGAAATTCTTAACAATTATTATAATATTATACTTTTAAGCTGAATCTCAAGAATACGGCGCATCGGAACTTATGGTAAGGGATTCCAATCACGATTTAACTGAGATGAGGAATTGTGTGGATTGTTACAAGCACAGTAATGAAAAACTAAACTTGAAATGGTTTTGTTTGCCCTGTAGGATTCCACATGAATTGGTTTGGGCTAAACAGAAGGGTTACCCTTATTGGCCAGCTAAGGTTTGTCACAGCTTTAATGTTTATCTTTCTGCAATAGATTTACTGAATGCTTGTATCAGCATTTGAATCCTTAAGAGCAAGAAATATATACTATATTTTTGTATGGGATATAAATATTAATATAATTTACTAGGTGAAAATGTTTTACATGAATGTATAACTTCAGTTTGTGTAACGCTGTAATTCTACAGCATGTGTAATTTTATACCGAGCATAGTCATGTGACGAATTCAGATATAATGTTAACCAACATAAGAATCGACAACGTTGCAATATATCTACCTTGAGATCAGACACTCCAACTTTGATTAAGAGAGGATTCTCATTTTTAGAGAGTAGCAAAGAAACTCAAAACTAGCCAACTGTGCTTAATAGTTTACTCCTATGTATAGTATAAATTTACACAACCTGTATAATAAGGTAGTATTCCAGGGAATATAACTTATGTGTATGTAAAATTGTCTATAATTGACTTTTCAGGTCAAAAAAGTATTAAATTTATTGATTTTTTTACTTTACATTTATTCTAAATAATTATAATGTTTTATTAGAACTTTATTGATGCCAGTTACTCTCATATTGAATGAATATTTTTTATTAGTTTTTTCTACTTTAATTCTTTAGGTGATAACGATAACTGACACACATTATGATGTAAGGTTTTTTGGAGGAAAATATGAGAGAGCTTTATTGCAGAAAATGTTTGTGAAACCTATAGACACGCCAAAGGACAGTCTTATGGTAAGTGTACGTTACGTCGGACTTCCATTGTCTTACCTTTTTGGTGTTTACAACGTCATGTATCTCTGGTGTGATTGAAATATTGTGCAAACCAAAAAAATACGACAATGAAAGTTTAAAATAGTAAAAATCATCAATGTCAACGTTCACGTTAGCTAAAATAATATATTTATTGAACCAAACTTGGTCCAAAAGGCTATTGACCTGAGTATTTGTGCCTACAATTTTGTACAATAAATTAAGTCAATAAAACAATAATAATAATAATAATAATAATAGTAATAAATTTAATAAAATATTGTTTTGATCAACAGCGTTTAGTAGTATTTATTAGTTATTTCATAGAGAAGTTTGTACTACTATAATGCTTTGTTCACACAAACTTCGTTCAAAATATTTAATTTCTTTCCACCTTAGTCTGGTACACGCTGTATATTGTTTATCTGTCACGAAGAGTCATTTTCAATAGTGTAGGTTATCTATTTTTTTTCCTAAGTCTGAGTAGAAAAATTATCATCAAAGGGATAATTTTATTGTAAATGTTAGGACATGTTTTTAGAGGTCTATGAATAAATATGGAATGATATTTGCAGAAAAATGGCGAAGGAATAATTTTCTATTTTTAAATGGTAATTTAGGTAATGTCCCACTTTGTATGAATTAATATAGTTACAGTTTTGATGTTCCTAATTTTATTACTATTTTAATAACGATGAGGAAATTAAGCGGTTAAAATATCGAGAATTAATAAAACGACTAAGTTGAAAATTTGACATTTTGCTTTTGAATGTTATGTCAGGATAGCGCTTATTACTTCCAGCAAGAGGTTTGGTATAATTGTAATAAAATGATTGATTTTAATGTTTCTATATTTGGGAAAGTTTCAGCATTCTCTATATGTTTGGACAATATCTAAACGACGAGTGAGGCATTCGGCTCTATTTTATTTGGATTGCCGTACCATATACATTAATATTTATAAATTTTCATTTTTGCTTCGGGATTACCATGTATAAATTCAGATGAGATTCGTTATTTTATACGTCGTTTTAGGTCTATTTCTTCTGTAATAACGATAGTTTAGCTTTAATTCTTTAAGACTGTTGCTAATTTTTACCTAAGGCCCTGAACAAGTCTTATGCGAAATGGGGATCTGTAATATTTTCCCAAAATATTGCAGGTATAAATCTATCTATTGCAAATTGCTATCCCCATTAAATACTATCACCAACCTGTTAGATTCTTCGGAGTGTTGAACGGTGGCTTTTTGATATTGGACTTGGATTCATTTTAGCACTGAATACTACCAGTTTTTTGCATTTGTCAAAGTCTAAAAATTCCCTCCGAAATTTATTATATTTTTTCAAATTTACAGTTTGTTTTTATTTCTCTTAATTAAAATACCAGTTTTCTTAATTTTATTTCTCTTTCGTAAAACGAAAAAAATATTTCCCAAAATTGTAAGTAAAGTTTTTGTTGAGTTGAAGATTGAAAAAAATTTTGTTAGTCTGAAGGCGTGTTTCTAATATTATTTATTAGGTTTTATTAAGTTTGAACTGCGATAAACGATATGTAGTTTATAGTGGATTCTAGAGTATGACATCTGGTGTTACTTATTAAGATATTGATATCCTACTGAGGAGACCAATAAAAGCAATGGTAATGAACAAATCAATTATCGCATTGCTTATCGTTGCTCAGCGACCAAGCTTGTCTCAACGCCTCTCTCTTCGCTTTCTTAGGACCTGATTATCACAGCTCCAACATAAACGCTCCTTAATAATACGTTTCTGGTTCACTTTTAGATTTAATTACATTCCAGTAATTGGTAATTTTTAGATAAAACCTTCGACGGCATTTAATAAAGCATATGAAGAATTGAGGTATCACCAAAGACTACTTCAAGATCCGATGGAAACAGAAAAATTGTTATCAGAATCAAAAAATAAACGTAAGTCTTTATGGAAGCCGAAAATAACAAATTCAACACCTAAGACACCCAAGACGCCAAGTAAGACCCCTAAAATACCAACATTTAAAGATGTGAGTATATTTTAAGATTAAAGTAATTTTACAAATTAATCAAATTATTTTTTGTAATTAAAGTAAATATTTTTAGGCAAAGAAAAATATTTCAATGTCAAAGTCATGCAGCAGCTCTCAGAATTCTTCATTTTCTGCGAGCCCTAGTTCTAAAAGGAAACAAAATGACTGTGAGAACGAATTTGTTTGTAAGTAATTTTAGAAAACATAAGTCCAATAGTACTATAATTTTAATAAATAATTGTAACTTTAGCTGTAGACGAACCAGAAGGAGCAAAAAGAAAGAGACCGTCTGCAGAGACTGTCCCTAATTCTACTTACTCAGGAAACAATGTGATTGATATTTCTGATGGCGAGGAAGAAGAATGCGCCGAATATTCTTATAGGCAGAATGAATCATTAAGGTAAGATACTAGGGTCGATCAAATATAAACAGGATTTTTTTTTTTTTAAACTTTGAAAAGCGAATGTAAAGCCAATTTGCTTCTTCAGAAATACATTTTTCTCAGCGAGAAATTTTTTTATCCCTGTCTTAAAATGAAGCAGTTAAGCGCGAAACCTCATCTTTAAATCGTTGCCTGCTAAAGGATATCAGGTGCAGGTTGAAGGGAGGATGATCAAGTGGAGTATCAGCCTCTGACAGAGACCTCCAACGCCTTAACTTCTGCTCTGCGGTCAAAAGACGAGTGACCCATCTAGATAACACTTTACAGAACACTAAGTCGTTTTTGATTAATTGACAACTCTAACAACTTATTCCGATTTTTTTTTGTAATTTGGAATACGCTCCTTCCTAGATTTTTGTTCATAATTTTATTTATTTATTTATTTACATTGCTCTACAGGTAACAGGTACCCAATTACAGAGCAGGAAAAATCAGAACAATTAACAATAACAGAACATATAAGATAAAAGAAAATTTGTTTACATACAAAAAAATCTAAGATTTAGAAAAAAAATACTTTTTAATATCCCCTAATTTACAAGCAACTATATCTATATCAGAGCTAATTAAGTTAGTTATACTAGACATTGTATGAATCGGAGAATTTTTCAGAATATTGGTACGAGGTACACTTGCATAAAAAGTCTGTGTTCTTCTAGATGTGATCCTTGGAACAGAGATATTAAACATCCCCAGTAAGTCAGTACAGTCAATCATGTTGTTTAGTATTTTAAATGTGACGATTACGGAATGATAGTTGCGCCGTATTTCAAGGCTGAACATATTATGTCTTTGTAACAATTCTGCGTGGCATATGCCAATCTGCGGATATATACCATCACATTTATAACTCAATAATTTTAGGAAACGTCTTTGAACGGCTTCAATGCGATCAATGTGATATTATTACATCGGATTCCACACAACTGCAGCGTACTCCAACTTGGACCGTATAAATGCATAATAAAGGCTTTTTAGGATAGACACATTTTTAAAATCGCGGCTGCAACGCGCAATAAATCCGTACGTTCGATAGGATGATTCTACAATGTTGTCAATGTGGTAGGTGAAAGATAGTGCTGCATCAAAAATAACGCCTAGATCAGTGAAAGTTTTAGGTCGTTGAAGGAAAATATGATCAATCATGTAGTTGAAAGTTAAGAAATTGGTTTTTAGACCAAAAGACATAATATTACATTTACATAAAGCTTCAAAAAGTTGTTCAAATTCAGTTATAGGAGTGTTTGGTGGTATATATAGATTTAAGAGATAGATACATTTAAATGATATTATTATTTTTACTATGACAATATCAATGAGTTTAAAAGTTGGAAAAGAGTAGTTTGCCAAATCGACTTGCATTGATGCAATATTATCGCGCACGCCAACTAGAACACCTTAGTAAGTGAAGTTGTCAAAAAGTCTCGGTCCACCCTGTATATATTGAAGTTATCTGGAAATAATTCCGAGTTGTTTACCGATGTATCAAGCCAAGTTTCGCTCAGTGCGAAAATCTCGTACTCACATTGAATTAACATATTAAAAACCTGGCTAGTTTTTGTCTTTAAACCTCTGGTATTTTGATAAAACACAGATAATGTTTTCGGACTTTTAACGATACTTGACCCACTTACACGTACGAGGGGAGTATGAGAATTAACCTGTAATGGCTATTTGGATATAAATAGATTTTCTTTAAATCTTTAACAAGATTCAGTATAAGAAACACATTTCTCCTTTTCCCAGACCGCATGGTTTGTATCAACATTTGATAATTTCAAACAATTCGAACATTTTTTATCTTTTGACTTGCATTGTTTAACCTCATGTGCTCCGCTGCATATTGGACAAGAGACAGTTTTGTTACAGTTTCGCGAAGAGTGATTAAACTCATTACATGTGAAACACCGATAAATCTCGACTGCATCATATACTGCGCAGCTATCATAACCGACAAATACATTTCCAGAATTTAAGGCCCGCTTATAGTCTAATTTATTTACCTGCACAATTGACTGCCAAATGTTTGGATTCTTTTTTGTAGGAAAGACTTTTAATACCTTGCACTCTGAACCATTTGCGAATATGTTGGAATTAGCAGCTAAAAGATATTTGTGCAACTCGTCTGCTGAAAAATTCTCCGTCATACCTACTATTCTAATGCGAGAATGAATCCCAGTAACTTCTTTAACTTCATAACAGTCAGCCATTTTGTCTTCCACTACATGTCTTAACTTTTCATTATCTGCTGGATTCAGACATCCGATCAGTATTCCGCCATCTTTAACAGACTTCACCTTGGATAATTGAAGATTTTCAGTAGTAGGATTGAGATGCCGCAAGATATCTGATTTCGTTTGAATCAACGATTGATTATTGTTTTTCGGCCTAATAATAACAGCAGATTGCGATCGATCTTTGAGCACATCAGCATATTTAAGAGGTTGACGCATCGGGGAGAAATTACTAGAAGCTCCGAAGTCAGGTTTCATTGACAGAACTTGGGTTTTTAAAGTACATACTGCTTCATCAAATTTAGATTCCAGTAAATGTTGGATTCCATCGGAATTAATAACGATGCAACTTTTGACACAATCCGGGCATTTCCAGGACAGCCCTGGTATACTTTGAAGAAGTTCCAATAGATTATCTGTTTTTGTGATACAGATAACATGATAATGGTTTTTGCAGCCTTCACAAGAAACAGACGGTCGGGATTGCTAACTGCCGATAAACATAATGTACAATTAACCATTATGAAAAAATCATAATAGAACCACAAGCACCTCGACCTTGATTTTATGATCAAACACAGTTTTCACACTTTCAGTCTTTATAGCAAATTTCCACAATTTTTGACACAGCCTTACCACTAATAAAATCAAAAAATATATGTATATATGTGATACAATAGGTATAAAATAAAATGTATTGTGAACATATTTATGTTGTATCTTATATGAGGGCGGTAATCGTGATCCTGACATTCCACACGTTCTCATCCTTTTTTGAACGTTTTATGCCAGGCTAAGTCCTGAGTCCTAGACAGTGTTTGGTCTCCGAACTGTGTAGTTTACCCCCGGAAAATTTCCACTGCTTAAATTCCTTCATTAGCAAGAAGTTTTATTATGCAACGATGGGGTACACCTTGGTACAAACCTCATGAGCGTTACTGACGAACTAATCGGAAGTGGGGAATAACCAGTTGTTCCCATTCCTAATGACCCCACCCATGTAAACCAGAACCAACCAATCCTAAAACAACTGTAGACGTTAAAAAACAAAAATTCCGTTTATATTTGATCAGCAGTTAAAATCATCCATCTACAATAAACTATTACTTAAGCAAATTAAAAGAAAAAATTATCTAAGTCATCATAAAAATCATTTTTGTTAGTAGTATAGATGAATCGTACGAGCAAGTAACTAGCTCTACTGAACCCTTTGGAAAAATGTTATCGCCTAGAAGTGAATCTGGGATGCAACCATTAGACCAACCCTATAGTGATTCGGTTGAAAAGGTAAGATACTATAAAGCTCATTTAGTGGATCTTTACTTGCCTCAATAATACCATTTAAATGAAAAAGAACATTATAGTTCCGCGATCGTAGTAGCTCATGTGTCAAATTTCCAGTGACCAATAACTGTTCAAAAGAATTTTAACAATATATACAGGCGTAAGTTTCAAAACGTATACCATTAAAATTCATGAACTAGTACCGGCTTTGTTAAAATTTATATGTGAAATTCAAGATCAATTCCCGAAGTTACAAAACTTGACGTAGTACTTGCGTTCTAAGAAAAAATCTACTAATTTGGAGTAAGTCTTACACTCGGACAATAATTTACACAAATCGACTCTTAAAGCGCCAAGAAAGTAAAAGTGGCATCCCAGAAAGTATTCTGGGCGAAGGTTGTTAGAAAATGATTATATAGTCGAATTCCGCCTACTATGGAACAATGTAAAAGAGATCGAAGCTAAATGATCCAAGGTAGGTGGACAGAGAAAAATTTGCTGCCCCATTTTTTATAATTTGCTTTACTATGTAGAAAAATTAAAATTAACATACTTTTTTCACGAGTCTTCTATTTTCGAAAAAATGACTATTCCATACATTTGAAACATACTGAGTATACATTAAATTATAATTCCCTAGGACATTTCATAATTATTGGAGACATAGAGCCATTGATTTTGATAGATACATATTTTATATTATCAGATAGTAATAATGCGGTAAAAATCCACTGAACCAATTATAAATTATACATTTATATAGATTTAATATTTACAAACGTAAATAAAGGGAATTAACTGTTCCCAATTTCAAAATGAGTAATAATGTAAATGAAATTTCCATGCTATCACTTGACTAATTTTAGATGAGAAGAAAATTGGAGTGCCTTCCTAACAAAAAAGACATTGTAAAATGCGCAATGGACTGTATGCAGATTGAAATAGATAGAATAACTAATGATAACAATGAGCATTTAAAAAGGCTGTTTGAATCACATAACCAACAAATCTCAGAAACTAAGAAAAAGCAGTGGGCAAGTATTTTTCAATGGTTTTCTAATTATCAACAACAAAAATGCTTATTTTGAAAAATATTAATATACTTACATAAGATCTGTAGAATCTAGCACTGTTTGATTATTATAATTCATACTCATTTTTATGTATAAAAGTATCAAATATTGAACCATTTTATATAAAGTATTTTAAAAGTCTTTAATTACGTATATTTATTTGATATTTTTTTAGTGTTATAATTGCGAGCAGGATGCAATCTATCACTGTTGTTGGAACACTGCTTATTGTTCCCAAACTTGTCAGCAACAACATTGGCAAGCTGAACATAAAAAAGTATGTCGTCGTAAACGCTAGGATTACATAAAATAAGATTATTAATAAAATGGAAGTTTATTATTTTAAACATTTAATTTTTACTTTATATAACACGATGATCGATATTTAATAGTATTTGCATCATTTTTCTCTTTATTGTCAAATTTAAGAGGTTTTTGTAATACATTATTCAAATTCAAATGGGGTATGAATAACTAGGAATTTTTATTTCACACTAAAATAATATTTTTATAAAGTGCGTTTTTTATTTTTAAAGGAATAAAACCCATCATTTTGAAAATGTAACAAAAAAATAAATAAATTGTTGCAAATAATTAGACTTTTAAAAAGAAACAAATTATATTCTTTTTAAATATTTTTACTGTTATGAATTGTATTCTTTATTTTCGGATTTTTTATAATTATATATAAATAAATTTGTTTCAGAATCAACATTTTTAGATAATTTATTTTTGTTAATTTTAAAACTTGAACTGATTATAAATATGGATAGGATTTTATTTTTAGCCACCTTCAAAATAAGTTAAATATATCAAGCAGAGTTTATCATATTGGTTTTTGGTTGTCATTCAAGATGTATTATTAACTAATTAGGTGACATTTTACTACATATGGGGCAGTTTAGAGATATTGAAAACAGATACATTTTGGGAATACCAGCAATGATTTATAATTTAGTAGCCTCTGAATTAATATAATCGACTTATTTCTTGACAATGCATTTAAAATGTCATTTGAAAATTCTTATGATACTATTTGTATAAATTTTCTTTTATTTTGAAAACAACTGTAACATTTTCTTTAGTAAATGCGAGAAAAGTATTCTATGCCCAAATTTTGTTTTTTATAAATAGAATAAGATATAAACCATTGCTTTTATTTATGTTTTCTGCTTATACAGGTTCAGAAATAAAATATTAGAATAAAGGTAGAAGTAAAAGAATACAAATAATAGTATACGACCAAATATCTAAGGGAGAGCAATAATGTGTCTTCTCCCATTAACCTCTTCTCGCTCTCGTTGCAAAACACCGACCAAACTACAATGCTACTGCAGGTACGTTACTATAGAATTGACTCGAGAGATATTCCCATCTAGATATATCTACTTCAAGATATTAGAAAAGAAATTTTAATGCATTCTTGTTTTTTCAAGATGCGTTCTTTTAGGTTCGCATGGATTTATAATATATATTATTCACCAATCTCATTTATATAAGCTCAAAATTTTTATGAGATAAGAAGACATTGGTATTCTATAATATACTAGGATAAATAGAAAGAAATATGATTTTGCAGGAGACAGAGAAGATCCTCATGCCTCACTTTATCAAATGCTTGTTTTATATCCAGGAATGCTAATATTCAATTTTCTTTTATCTTGTTGACTAGTCAATGGCATTATTGTATGGTCAAGTGGTTTGAGCGAAATCCAAATTGGTGATAAATTATATAGAGAAAGTGTTATAAATATAATTTCTTTATAGAAAGGGAATATTCATCTTTAGACAATTAATTAAAAATAAAATTTTCATAATCTAAATGTATATTTTTTCTGCAACATACAAAATGTATTTTAGTACCTATGTAAACTACTATAGATAAAAAACACTAAATATAAATCAACAACAATAAAAATAATAGTTTTGCTATTCTTTAAAAAACGCCTATGTGGTACATGGTTCTATTTTTATTGTTATTAATATAGTAAACTAGACACAGCACACATCTATACTAATAATATACAAATAATATATATTTTTGCTTAAAACTCATTTACAAATGTTATTCATCTTCCACTTCAACAAAATTGTGTTCATAAAAAGCTTTGGCTATATGATTGTGCTTTTCCAAAAATTTCAGTTCCTCTGTAGTAAGTTGCTCATTCAGTTGTCTCAATGCAGTCAATATTTCAGCCTATTTTAAAATTTAACAGTAGTTAAAAACAAATAAAAAATAGACAAAGTTACTTTCACCATCCTGTATCTCTAATTAAATCAAATATTTTTTATGAGTCGTGAGAAACTCTACATACTTCTTCCCTATAGAGTATAGAGATAAGAGTATCCATGTTAAGTAACTTTTAAAGAACTAATTTATATAAAACACTATGACAAGATTGGATGTAAAATAGTGTATTCCTTAATTATACAACTAAAAACGTGTTGACATTTTATAAGTGATATTTTGAAAAATTAATTTAAATCTTTGTTATAGTGCAGAATTGTGATTTGTGTGCATATTGAAATTTTTGAAGTTATTTATTTGATGTCAAAATGAAACACTAAAAAAACTATCGATGATGATTTTGATCGCCGTCTCGATTTTTGTAAATTATAGAGACAAGTGTTTGACTAAAAATCCACATTTGTTTTTTGAATGAATGCACATTTTTAGTGAAGGTTTCAGTTAATAGACATAATTGCTAATATTGAGCTGAGAGTGATCTAAATGTTGGACATGAATAACACACACAGAAGGGGGGGGGGTGGGTCGTTGGCTCAGTGGTAGAGTGGCGAGCTGGAGAATGAATCGTCCCCGGTTCGAATCCCGGCAAAGCGAGAATTTTTCTGATTTGACTACAAGTCAGAAATTGATTACAAGTTAAGAAGTCTGTTCTCGTCCCTAAAGGTGATTCTCACTCCAAGATTCACTGTTGGCTTCAAATTAACAGTGCTGCTCCTAAAATGGCGTCGGAAATTAGTAACACATCCTACAGAGAACACGAAGGCTAATAACATTAGAGGTTGATGCCAAACACAAAGAAAAAAAAGAATACACAGAATCCTCTCGTTGAATTTATGGAATGGTATCCTAGATGACAACTAACAATAGTTTTCTTAATCTTTGTAGATATTATATTTTAGCCAAATTCACAAATTTACTTAGAATGCTATTAAAGAAGGGGAGTTGAATCTTTTTATCTCATATAAGATACATAAGGTAGAAGTATATTAAGTTCCTCATGACATGACTCACCTTGTGTATACTGTAAAATTTGCAATTACCTTTTGTCTATCTCTAGCTTCTACAGTAAGTTTGTTCAGTTTTACATCTTCATCAATGACACACAACCTTTCTCTTAACTGTTTAGGTTCTTTTCGTCCAAAAAGTCTTATTACTTCAGGTGTCTTAAATGCTTTTGATATGGCAGCTTGCGTGGCCTAAAATAAGACTGCTGTTTATTAAACTATTCACCATTTAAGAAATAATAATAATAATAATTTTTGTTCAATCTCAAACACATTTAAAAAATACAATAATAAAATATCCAAGTAAATAAACATTTATACTTCTACTGAGAAATATACTATTGCCTGCATCCAGGAAAATCTAAACTTTTATATATACATTCTCACACACATACACATATTGTTGAATAAAACTGTACATTGTATGTTAAAGGAGAAGAATTAAATTAAAATTGCAAAGTTATAATGGGGTAAATTTTTGTATATTTGTATGTTTGTATCACTTCATATTTTTATTTTCTTCTAATTTTTTTGCTTCTTTGTATATTTCATTGTATTTCTCCAGGCTTGTCTGTTTCTCAATTTCACTTTCCTTTTACTATTTCATTTGCTTGTAAATCATTCGCTATTTGGTTTTTCCATTTTTGCCTCCACTTTCCTCTATTCACCTTGGCTTGCAATCTGTTAATTTACTGATATTTCCCTTTTTCTCTCCTGTCCATACCAACTTACTCTTTGTGCTTTAATAAACATTATATCTTCTTCAGCCATTTTTTATCAATAATACATTTATCTTCTTAGTTGTTCCTCTCTTGTTTTTTGCTGAGCTAAATATTTTTATGAAGATTTTTTGTTTAAAATTTAACAATTTTTTAATTCTTCATTTGTAATTCATTAACTCTGCACCATACTTTACTATCAGTCTGATAGTAGCTTTCCAAATTTTGATTTTTGTTTGCTTTGCATTACTTTTGTTCTGTTTCTGCTCAATTTTTGTTCTGTTTCTGCTCAATTTATTCACTTTGTCGTTATCACTTTCATAAGTACAAAATTTCCATAATTTGGTGAGTATAGATTTTTAATTCAAGTTTTCATATTAATAAGTTGGTATTTTTAGTCCAGTAGTATATAAATATTTAACAATTCCTATTGCATATAATATCAAAGATTTGGATTTGTTGGTAGGGTTCATCACTTGGAATTTTATTTTGATTACACATTATTGTATAATGTGTAAGTTTGCAGATAACATTGATTGGATTGTATCAGTGACAAGTTAACGGCTCAGAGAGCCGATGACCTAATGATTTCTTAGTAATTTAAAATATAGGAGGAAACAGAGGGGTTGATCACTCTCAAATAATTTGTACATGTATTGTGAAATGTATCTAAATCATAACGGTATCGGGATTTCGGCAATAATTTTTACATGTTGATAAAAAATATTTTAATGAATATATTTGAAGTCTTCGGGATACCGAGTCCAAGGTCATTTTATATCTTAAGTAGTTGTAGGTGAAATTTTATCATTTAAGGTACACAATATGTGCTCAAACTAAAAATTTGTATATGCCGTATTTTTATGATACGTTTATTTTACATTTATTATTATTATAAAAATATATATACTAAACAATTTCAAAATATTTAATTTTCAATTTTTCAAGTCTTTTTAAAGTAAACGGATTATTCCTATTTAAATTTATAAGACCAGAAAAAATAAATTTTGTCTCAACTGTCTCAGTGCCTTCATCTTTTGACCATTAAAAAGTATACATTCAACATTAAAAATTTTGTTTTGAATTATTTCTAATTAAACAGTTCTATCATCCTTCCTTTATACCACAACAATAACATAGTTCATTAATTATTTTCACAGAATCATTACTTTCAGTAATTTTCTGATCATCATCAGAAAAACATTGATTTCGCTCTCATAAATCTAAAGAACTCTCAGTATCAGATATTTTCTGTAGTTGTTTAAGTAGGTGCTAAGAATTTACGCCTTAAAAGGCTATCATTTGAAAAATCAAACAAATGTTAATTCCTTATTAGTTCTTATTTTTTTAAATACTACTCTTAAAATAAACGTGTCGTTTGTCTGTTTGTCATTATATTCCCTAATATTAAACCTTGAAAAATCAGAAGATAGGGTACGTTTATACATGTATTGCTAGAAGTGGTCACCTCCTCGAGGAAACCTAATTTTTTTGCAATAAACCGTCATTATAGTTTCATAGATGTTTTTTTAAAACGACTCCTTAATATTTAATAACTGCTGCAAGATAAAAGGTTTCGCTTTCCTTCAATGGGTCTAAATAGGGTAAGGTATTTACAAATAAACAAAATATTAAGTACTTAGTTTTGTCAATATTAAGAATTACTTCATTATATTGACACCATTTTGCCTTATAAAGAAGGCAATATCACCATCAAAACATTGCCTTTCGTTTTGATTTACAGAAGAGCTTATTATATGTATATAAACCAAATACTGGATCAAAAACTGTTCCTTGAATTTTTATCAAAGAAAGTTTACTTACTAG
The DNA here is from genome assembly GCA_951812935.1 of Hermaeophaga mercurialis. Classification (NCBI taxonomy): domain Eukaryota; kingdom Metazoa; phylum Arthropoda; class Insecta; order Coleoptera; family Chrysomelidae; genus Hermaeophaga; species Hermaeophaga mercurialis. The sequence goes on along the minus strand of OX638362.1, from coordinate 16,834,091 downwards.
TTGTACAGCGCCTAAAGTGCTGATAAGTGAGATATCGCCTTTAACTAGTTTACTCAAACTATCATTTAACTCCTTTAGCTGCTCCATGGTCTCGTTTTTGGTTTCTTCATATTCCTCTTGATCTAAATCGTCCCTAAAGAATAACAAATGACAACAATCGTAAAGGTTAAATTGAGATAAGTATTTACTTGCAGTTTTCTAAATCTTGTAATTGTTCTACCAATCTATCCAATTGATTTCCCAAATTTTCTTTAAGTTTTTCGGTTTCAGCTTTTCCGTGTGAAGTCATAATAAAACTAAATTCCTGACATTTTTTTTAATTTTGAGGTTAGTTGACCGGGATTTGTTTATTTTGACACATTCGACATTCACAAGACAGTTCTGGTCACTACGAAATAAATATAGAGTTATGTAGCATAACATTTATTTAAAGTTAAAAAGAGATGAAGCGTTATTTATGTGTCTTAGATGAGGAAAAGATTTATTATGATTGGACAAGTTAGTTTTGTAAAATTCCGTTAGGTGTGCTTTTGTGAAAACGTGAAAGCCGCGTGTCATTTTCGATAAAGTGAAAAATTTATAACTTTAATTTGTATAATATAAAGTGACATTTTATATGTGTTACTGAAAATCAAACATTCAGTGATCCCGCTTCAATCCCTTAAATTATATTAAGGTGAAATGAACAAGGACATCCAGTGAAATATGTTTTTAGTTTAATACTCCGCCATTTTGGAATTATCTTAACCTCCCATTGCAGAGTTCAAACTGTTTAATTATTGTTCACTTTTTTAAATTTTCGTGTTAGTCGGCGTTTAAGAAAGTACGCTATTTAGTGAAAATGTTAACAAATAGATTATGTACTTTCTTAAAATTGCAATAATGTGTCAACGTTCAACATATGCAGATTCCTAAAGTTGGTCTGCCACCGCTGCTGTAAGGGACTTTGCGCCCGAGCCTGAAATGAGCAATAATCAGAAGCAGACGGCGGCAGGCGGGCCGCAAACGCAAAGATACAGCTCATCACCGTATCCTTTTTCAAAATCCTAGTCCTAGTTACACCCATCTGTCACACCAAAATGTCAAATCACGTTCACTATTACCTACTTCAAGTTTAAATATGCGTGGAATTTACTCATAAATTTAGTTTTTCTTGTTCAGTTTAAATTTAAAAATACCAATGCATTTCCTGGTTTTGGTGTGTCAAGAGGTGGCTCATTAGCTTTCATTATTTTAGTAGGTAGGTTAGGTATACCTAGAATCAGGTAGGTCTACATTCACCTGCTTATGCAGCGTTGGTCAGTTTAATAATCCATATGGTATCGGTAGTATCTCCGATTTTCTGATAACAAATAACGAGTTGTATTTGAAACAGATAAAATAGTGAATGTTCTGCTAACATTTATTCGCAATTTTTAAATTAAAGTTACGTATTTTTTGCTGGAATGTATTACATCATATGACCTAGGTGGAAAATGTTTAATAACAATTATTATTGTAAGTGAATAAGTATAATTAACGGTTTCAAGTTACATAAGTTTTATTAACAGTACATATGGGAAGATAATTTTTATGCCACGTTGAGTATGTATAATTTATGAGTGTACTTTTAGTCTGTGGCATGTTTTTTCTTTTTGAAAAAGATTTAGAGCAATTAGTAAACGCATAAATATCTCGATCTATTTAAGGTAATAAACGTATTTTGCAATTAAAAAATTAATTTGTCGGGCATTGTACATGTTGCTCTAGAAGATGTAATCTCTTGCGAAATTTAAAAATTGAAATATTTGATTGGTTATTGGTTAGGAAAGAATGGCGCATGCCTTGTCATTCCTGGCGGCCGATTCCGGAACTACTGTCACTGTCACAGTCGATACAATGGCGTTTGTCGCCGAAAATCTATTTTGACTTTGATAAGTAAACGACTAAATTTTTTTAATTATTGAAATACGTAGATTATAAAGGTTGTGTAATAAAACCTGTAAATTGTTGTGTTGGTGATATGCCAAAGTTTTCATAGTGGCCGTGTGATAGTTTTAAAGTAGGGAAATTATTGTAAAACGCCCTTATTGATTTTTGCTGTTAGGTGCAACGCGACGTGCTTGGCATGTTCGAAGTTTTTCCAATTCCTTTTTAACACAGACAAATAGTTTTTCTAATCACCTAATTGTGTTCATTGTGAATAGGGGGCAGACTGAGATTTATTTCGCGAATGACATTGCGTTTTGTACTTGTTTTCTTAGCGTTTTTGTCCACCCATGCACCCGTTGCTGGTGGTTGCAAAAACCAGTGGTGATTCACGAGATGTCGACGCGAAGTTCAATCAAATATTCACCCCATACTAACATATTCGTTGTTTATTTTTCATTATACATTAAGTCGAAACAGTCGGTTATGTTTTTTATAAGGAATTGATACGTTTCATTGACTGCATACATTTTTTAAATTCGTCGTAAGTTGTCCTCAGCGAAATGGTTTCGAGGTACATGACTAACGGCACCATCAAGCAGGAGGGCATTTGCCTGCTGCCGCAACCTCACTACAGGATGTTACAACCTCAAAGTAAGTTTTCCTACAGAAAATAAATACATATATTACAAAATTGTCAGTGGCTGTGAGCACACGTGTGTAGAGTCGAGCATGGTGTGTGCGCCACTAAAAACCAAAATCAATAGAGTATATTGAAGAGCGTCATCGCGGAGATGAATTTCCCCGAAGTGTGCACCTATCCCGATTTCGAGGTTGTACATCGGGTGCACCCGAGGTTTTCGTAGAGGACTCGAAGGACCTTGATCATTTGAGATCATTGGACCTCCTACCCATACCTCCTACAATAAATTTTCGACTTTTGTCTAAACCAGACATTCAAGTCATTGCGCTGTGTGGTTTCCCATCTATTGACGGTCAATCTCCTTGTCGGGGTTGGTACTTTTTTCTTTTTGTGGCTTTACTGGGAATTATGTTTTTAGCGACATTAAATAGACAAGAAAAGAAATAGATATTTCCATAAATAAAATCTTATCAGTATTCTAGATATTTAAAAAGGAGCTATATTTTAAACTATGTAAAAAAAATTTGATTTAGCAAATAATACTTAAAATAGTTTTAAAAAATAGGGAAATGTACATATAAATGTCTTCATTGTCGACTAAACGTGTTCAAGCAAATAACAGATCCTTGGATTCTAATAAGTATAACAAGATGCTTACCATAATGACCCGTCCTAGATGTATTGTGTATTTAGTCGGGAAACGTTTCTATGATGAATTTTTATAGATATACAAGGTGGTCCAAAAGTTTCTGATGCCGAATAACTCTTATTAAAAAATTACAATGCAAATGTTGGTAACAATGGACCCTTATTTTTTTTTACAATTTTTTATTGTATATTTTTGTATTGAGGAAAGAATATGAAATTTTTATTGAAAAATTACATAAGTTATCAAATATGACAACTCGTCTCTACATGGTCCATTGGATCATAGAACATAGTTGCAAAGAATCATTTGAAAAAATTAAACTAAGTATTTTATTAATTATAAAAACATTGTTATCGTTGTGCATAGCCGTTTTTTTCAATTGATTTTTGACAAAATGGCGCTGTATTTAGAAAATTCAGTTTTTATTATTTTAAGTAACCTCAAAAATCCTTATTTTCAAAACTGAAAAAAAAATGGCTACGCACAGACTAAGAAGCGGCATCAATTATAGAATTTTTATAGAAATTTTCGTTTAAAAAAAATTTAGGCCCTTGTTTTATCGCATGCACAAGTTTTAAAAATCGTTTTGGCAAAAACTCGAAAGTTTCCTTTATAAAAATATATGCCTTTTATTGAATTACCGGGTGTCACAATCACGAGGCCATATGACCTTACGGTCCTTCCCCAAAAATCATCTTTCTCTTTATCAGTTTTTAATTTTTAAAACTTTTTTAATCCAGCACATATTTGTTTTCAAAAATTTTTAAACGTGTCCCTGTATTTTATTAATTTTCACCGAGGGTAAAGAAATCTTATACAGATACATCTTTCTTTAATTTTTAAAAATTTTTCGTCGTTTAGTAAATTTATATTAATTACTTAATTACCAAATATGATATGCTGATCTTTGGAACAATCCTCTTCTCATAAAACCGAATATTTTCTTAACCTGTACAAATATGGCGATCGTTGTGCGATTTTTTATTTTTGACAAAATGGCCTCACGTGAACTAGATCGTTTTTATAATAATTTTTATTAGTATACGTTTCCTTAAAAAACTATAATTACTCGAGTCACTGCATGTGCAAGTTATAAGAACATTTTTATATAACAGTGTCTGCCTTTTATTGAATTACTGAATGTAATCAATCGCGAGGACATATGACGGTCCTTCCCCAGTATAACCTTCCTCTATATTATTTTTTAAGAACATCACGGTATTGTTCCCTTTTAAAAAATCTGGGACACTTACTATAGCAATAGAAAACCACTAAAATTATCCGTATAGCATAATTTCTACTGAATAAATACATATTTACTAGGCAATTCAAATACTTTATCCGAATTAGTAATCCAAAACTCAGACAAATTATACGGGCTTTCCGCTTCTGTATTTCTGGACGACCTTTGACATACCAATCTTTTGATTAAAGTAAGTGGGGAGGTGGTGGAGGTCAGTGACGCTTGAAACGTGCTCTTAGCGTGGGCTATCATTAATTATTACTAGAATTTTCAACAATCTAACACTTTCGGGACATCGGAGATTATTCCTTGAAAGTTCAGTGTGTTGCATCAGTTAAGACTTCCTATTTTCCTAACGTTTTATCAACCAGTATCATTTTCCGAGTCTCCTGATGTAAAATATAATTTTAGTTGTAGCGAGTCTAAATTCACTTTCTTCAACTAGGTTTTTCCGAATTCAACGAAGCAAAAAGTTGATGCTAAAATACCCATTTGAAACTAAATATAGGAAATCATCGTAATTATCTTATCAAATATTTATATGTTCTTGAAATGGAAATTAATAATTATTTAGGTGGAATTAGTTTCTCTTAGTTATTCCAAACTTTAGTAATATCTCACGATTAAAAGTGATTGGGTACACGTATTAAAACATTAACTAATCTCGAAAACTGCAGATTTAAAATCAACATGTTGATCTTTTTTATTTTCTAACTTTGACAAAAAATAAGCAACCCATCAGTTCCTGTATAATTTTGTTCAATTTTTATTACTAAGATTTGACAAAAAGTTAAATGTATTCGTCTGTGTTCAGGAAATTATAATACTGATAAAAGTACTAATTAGTTTACAGCAAAAAATCTTAATTAAGGTATTTGACGTTTATCATATTTGGTATAGCTGTTAATTTTCAATTGGTCTTATTTTATCTACACTCTCTCAATTCTACCAGACGATTTAGAACACAATTTAGGTTGTAACATTCTCTACCTGCAGGTAAAATGGATAAGTACTAAATTTTCAAGAAGATGGGTCATTCTTTTTAAAAATCCGGATATTGATTGAGTAAATAAAGATAATGATATTCCTAAAAGTACTCATGGTGAAATGTAAGCAAATAACTTTACACCATAATTATTTCGAGTTTTTCTGGGAATTGACGTAAACATAGACAAAGGTAGCTTTCTGGAAATTGAATAAATTCCCGAGTTGAATTCACACGTGTTATTATTAACAAAACACATTTTCTTATACATTTATTAAAATTAACAGATTGTAGAAACAATTGCAATATTGAAAATAAACCTACACATTTAATTAGCATTATAACATGTTTAGATTCTTTTTAAAGAGCAGATTCCAGCAAAGTATCAAACTTGGATTATAACTTTAGGGGGATCAGAACAGGGCTGTTCTACATTAAAAATTATGCTTTTTAATATTCCTTTTTCTCTGAAACCGTTCACCTTAAAAAAGGTCATAATATATATAAAATTATCAGTGACGTCATAACTTATATGTGGAAGACCCTATATAGTAAAAAAAATTACACAATGTAGAAAACTAAAATTTGAAATAGACCTGTTTCAGATTTTCTAGACAATATTTTTGGTAATGAATTTATTCCACACTGAACGACTACAGAGTGTATATATTTTAGAACTCCATTTATTCTTATTCAACAATAACAAAAATCTTTATAAGTTACCTGGAAATAAGAAAATCGGGATTTAAATTATGCACTACTATGCATAATGATATGAAATAAACAAAGTTCTTAGTAATCACACAAAACAATATTGTTGATTCCAATTCTACCAGGATTCAAAATAAATAAACATTAGAATTACCTAAACATAGAATTTTATTAGTTACATGTTTATTTAATAAATTTTGCGAAATAGAAATTTATTTGTCGAATAAATAGAGATGAAACTGCAGATAAATGAATAATTTTTTCGGTCCAATTTTTCTTTTTATATTTTCTTTCCTTATTTTTTAACTATTGTCGCTTTTGTTCACACTTTTTTAATCATGTTATACATTCACCACTAGGGGATTATTTTCATCGACTTAAAAACATTTGAACCAATTTCTTGTTATTTTTCTAGTAAAAAAATTTGCGCCAATGGTAATAATTACCATAAAATAATGGTAAATAATAAATTGGTGGTGTATTTTTAAGATGTTATTCTATCTATGAAAATTCCATCTCCATTTTTATCAATTTAAGCAGAAACTTAGTGAATACTCTTTTAAAAACGGATTTACATGTTATTTATGCCATACCATAATGTACTTATCTGGTTTAAAATGATCAAAGGCGTCTCGAGCCTTTGAGGAAAATGAACGGAATGATTAATTTGGAAAATTTTTAAACCCTTTAAGTAGAAAATTTTTGTGAAAATTGGTTGATATTTTACAGTTTTCTAAAAAAACTCCAATTCACTTTATATTGTAAACTTTCATTATAGTGAAGTAGAAACAATGTCTGACAGTAAATACAAAACAATGTCGCCATATTTTTAATCAAATTTAATAAATTTAAATAAAAAAATTCGAATCAAAATCTTGTACCCTCTCAATAAAAAAATCCTTTAAATATGACTTAAATTGTACCTAGTACAGGCAATAATGGTGTTTTAAAAATGAGGCAAAGATTTTATTGTGTTCATAAAAACATCCCATCATTATTGTTAAAAGTTTATCTAGACGTCTTAATCCTGTTGATTGCATTTTAATACAACATTTAGGGAGGACCCGTAAATAACACTAAAGACATTGTTAGCTTCGGTCTTTCCAGTCAGTAAAGTGTTTACCTCTTTAATTCGTATCTTATATTATTAGTGAAATAAGGTCTTAGTCGTGTTAAGAACAAATTGTACTTGGTAAACAATTTAATATTCTAGTGACAACGTTTGTTGACGAGATGTACTTTTAAGTTAGATTTATTTTTAAAATTTTTACAAAGTTAATTTCCTTAATGTGGGGTGGTAGTTACCAGCCAATACAACCAGTCCCCGGAAGTGAATATGAGTATTACAACAGTAGGTATCTTTTTATTTTTGATTTATATGTTTATTGGATTTTTAATCCAATAGATATAATTACAACACACAGTTTAATTATGATGTATTTATGACAGATTTATTTTTCTTAACTTTTAAAATGGGTCAGGGCTGTTTTTAAAGCTCCTTTGGTCGAAACTGCTAATTTAAATTTAATATACTTATGTTACAAATGAATTATCTACGAAATATATAAATTTGTTTTTAGTTAAGTATAATAATTTCACGAGAAAATTTCATAATATATTTAATTCTACCGAAAATATTAATAAAGAATAATACTGACTTTAATTACAAAACAATAATTTAAGGTATTAATTGGTTATAAAAAATTGGACCATTATAATAAAAATTAAGAAGAATTTGTTGAAATCTAGAATTTGATTTATCACGTGAATAGTAAAATGAAATATTTGCTATGACTTTCTTTATATTGCTTCTTTTTTTACTTACTTTTGAGGAAAATAAAAAAGCTGGTTCCCATGCTCTTGACCCTTTTATGATAAATAAATTATTGCTCAAAATAATTTCAGCAACCTTGTAAAATAATTTACCAGATACGCGAAGCCGGATTTAAAACACCAAATCACCGATCTTTTTAATGTTTTCGTCTGTTGTTACTGTGACCTCAAGTATGTTCATTTTCGTCCTAAACTTTAACGTATATCTAATAGTAATTTAATTTGAATTTGAAAAAAATTATCAAAAACCAACTAATGAAACAATAATCAAATATAAACATTAACATTAATCAAATATAAACATTAATTTTATTTATTGACTTATTCTGACTTTTAAAATTTTACAGGACCTGAGGGGTTTGTGTCGACGCCTCCCGTAACTTATGTGACTGCACAATCCAATCAGGGAGGGAATCAGGGTCCCACTCTGAGAGCGCCCTCCGGGCCGCCGAACCAATCTTCGACACCACCAAATGCGGCCGAGCTAAAAGTGCAAACGATACCGCAACAACCTTCCATTAATCCTATGGTAAATATTTTTTATTTATAAGATACATATTTTTTCGTTATTGCCGTGATTTCCGCTAAGGTAGTTACAAAATTTTATGCAAAGACCTTATTTGCGCAGAACATAAATAAATAACTAAGATAATAGCCATTGATATTTTGTATTTTTATTAATTTACTTGATAAAAATAGATAATAGTTACAGAAAAATATTATTCTGTAAGCTAAAATGCCATATATGAAGAGATCTGTAAATTTGCTCTAAGATTTTGTTGACGCTGACAAATAATTCTTGCTGTAACAGTAAAAAACAAATTGAATAAATAATATATTTACTACAAAAACCGAGGCACGTCATATACGATATTTCTATTACGACATAGTATTACTAACTATTCGAAATGTTCTGAAATAAACTACCCGAATCGAACCTACCGAAAACCTACACAAAGACGAAAAGAGATAAATAAATGTGATTATTTTTATACATTTATAACTATTTCAATATACTGACTTATACAAATCTTTTATAATCTATATGAACAAAATATTGACTATTTGCTATTGGCGAATTCATGCTTTGCATATATTAACTCTGAAAATATGTACAGCCATGAAAACCATATTAAATTAACATTGATTGTACTGTTGGACCAACTGATTACGATCGAAATGTATATTGTCATTGATTTAGTTAGTGATATTTCGCAAACAGTAAAAAATAATGAAGTTTTAAAATCAACCCCAAAAAACTTTCATACAAAAAAACAAATATACACAAATATTGGATACCAGTACAATTCGAAATGTGATGAATACCATGTACGAAAGAAGTAAGAATATTGATCAACTGTTAAAGTTATACTGAGTGGACCAAAAGTCTAGAAACGGCCAATTATCACGTAAATTGCTAGTCCAAAATCTACAAAATTTGGGACAAGTCTATTTTGAGATACGGAGATTCCAGATTTGATATTAGGTTTTTTAAATACATCGTCCTGTATATTCAGTCATTTTTGGAATCTTCTCTTCTATACGAGTTCAACCCTATATAACACTTATGATTTTATGTAGTCTAGAAGATCTTAAATAAATAAAACAGAACTCTGGCAACGCCTAGTTGTCTCAATAATTTTTTTAATACAAACTATTTTCAACTACATTAAAACGAAACAATTGAAAGATTATAACATTTTTAAAATAATGATTACTTAATCAAGTGTTCAAAATGTGCTCCATTTGCGAGTTGACAGTACCCTAATCGATGGTAGAATGCGTCTACTACATTTCTCCATGATTGTCTAGAAATTAATCGAGTTTTATCTACACTAGACTACATAAAATTATAAGTGTTTGAGAAGATACCAAAACTGATTGATTATACAGGGTGATGTATTTAAAAAACCAAAATTAGTAATAATATAACATTGCAAATGTCAAATCTGGAATCTCCGTATCCCAAAATAAGCTTATTCCAAATTTTGTAGAATTCGGACTAGAAATTTACGTGATAATTGGCCGTTTCCAGAGTTTTGGTCCACTCTGTTTACAAGTAAGTTATTTGTGTATCTATTAATGTGCATAAATATATACTTGTTACTTTGGCATCCTTAAATAAACATTAAACGAAAAGAAATTATTCATTGGGTGTAATAATTTAATATAGAAATTATTATGAGAAACCACAGAGTAGATTTATGGAACAGTATGAAAAATGTAGACATTCGATATTCAAACAAACAACGCTTTTTTATTTAAAAACATTTAAACTATGAGAATGTATCATAACTACATTTTTCTGCTGTTCTCTCGATTTTCTCAATTTTGTGTCAATTAGACAACGCTGTACGGTTGTTACGTAGAAATTTAATCACGTGTTCTATGACGTTCATCGGTTTTTATAATAAAAGTCTAAAGGCTACCGCACACGACAAACATTCCCAAGTACTTTTAAACGAGTTAACGCAGTCAGTTGACTTAAAAACAAGCAAAATATATAATTACATGTTTTAAGGACATAGTTGCCGGTGACTGATATTCTGTCGTGTATTCATTTCCTGGAGTTTCCGTAAATGATTTATGTTGTCTACCGCTTCTATGTATAAATATTTCTTCAAAAATATAATTGACATTCAAATTATTATCTATCAACATTTTTATATTATTAATATCTACCCAAACTACTTCTAGATTAAACAGAAATATTGAAAGCGATTCCTCTTTTATCAGTAAGTGTTCAGTATTCGTCAAGATAATTTGTGTTATCAGAACTCGGTGTTTTTATATTGTTTATTTAATCACCAGTTTAGTTAACTATTCTTTGCGAGTTCTAAAGTTTGTGTGTGCAATGTAAAAAACATATAAATAATTGTTACTAATCCAGGTATTTCATTAATCAGTATTTTGACATAGTCCAGTTGGTATTTTAAATAAGTATAGCTATACATATTTACTAATCTATATAATTCTGGGAGAAAATTCTTATATACGCTTTAATTCTACTAACTATCCTGGTGTTTAATTTGCAGACTACCGTGATTTCCATTGCGTTTACAATCTGATTAAATTAAACAACTTCCGCTTTATTATTGTATTTGTTACGTTTTTCTTATTTAATATTACAGAAACGACTAAACGTATCCAGCTATTTCTATTTTTTCGTAATCTAATTTGTTAAGATGCAAACTATATGGCAAATATTAAGAACAGCCTTAGATTCTCCTACACGAAATTTTTCACAACATTGAATGAATAAGAAATTAAACAATTCGTACCTATATAAAATGTAAGTTAAAATTATAACAACCCATTGTGATTTTTTACTTTGATAATGGATAATATTTATCTGTAGACAGATAAGTTTAGTAATATTTTCCCTATATATCGCAAGTAGGTAACGAAAAATCTTATACAGGTATTCTAAAAAAGTTTCTATGGTAAATCTTAATATTGTATTTGTTTCGATTTATTAATTTTTTTTTAAACGTCTTTAACTTTTCAGTTTTCAGCTAGTATTCGACCTCCTACACAAACTTATTATCAAAGAGCTGCCGGACCGCCTAGTCAACCTCCCAGAATGGCTAACCATAACGCTAGGGTAAAACATTTTTATTATCCGATAATTATTATAAGAAATTTTATAAAACTGGTGTATATTTTTAAAAATTTAGAGAGCATTTCAACCATGTTTTAAATATCCTGTCTATAAACTAATGCATTTTTTAGGCGCAACAAACTTCTTTGTTTACGCCTCCACAAGCTCAATTCATGCACGTAACACCCCAAATGGTGTTCTCGTCGAATTCCGCTGCCGCGCAGTATGTGTATAATCAAAGGCCAACTCCCGGTTTCGTCCCTCAAGTACCCCTGTATCAACACGCAGCCTACCCTTATATCACCACGCCGACACAAACTCAACCTGTGCCCTGTAAGTAATTCTTTACAAACAGTATAAATGTATAGTTAAAAAAGGTATATGTTGAATAACACTCTCTTTATATTTTAGTTAATTATTATGCTCCACCAACGATGATACCAAGAACCGGTAACATTCCTCAGGCGTCAGCAACAAACCCAAACTCAACGCAAAATACGATGCCAAATATACCTATAGTAACAAATACTCCTCATCAATCGTTCCCGAGGCAGCAAAATAAACGACGATCGAAAGCGATACCGATTATCGATCCCGACACAGGTAACTAATTTTTTGCTTGTATGTGGTCTATTTTTTAAACATGATTTTTCTATTAGGTGCTGACCGTCTACAAGAAATATACGACGACAGTTCACATCCTCCTTCCGGCGAATCATCCGCTAGGCAAACTCCTCAGCCCTCTGCTGCTACTCAAAGTCACAATAAAGAAGTGCAAGCTGCTTTTGCCAAGCAAGTTATGCAGGCCATAAGCAGCGATAGTACTTCTGGAGATCCACAGCAACAGCACCAACATACGCACCCCCCTACCCAACCGCAAGAAGACCACCACTCGGAACTTCAACCGGACGGCGGGGACGTAGTTAGCGGGAACCTCCAAGCCAATCATGTTCACGACCAATGTTTTGTCGCGGGTCCCGGACACCAAGTGCAACAGCACCCCCACCAAATGAATAGAGAACATGTCGTACAATCAAGTAAATTACAAGTAAGTTATTTGTACTAAGTTTTTTGAGCCTGTTGGCTTATTGTACTAGAACCAAAAAAATTCGTAGTAGTTTGTGTGTTTGTTGATGCACTACTGTTCAAGCGTATGGGAGTGCGTTATGAACCGATTCTCCAAAAGAGAGGTGTGCTACTAATGACAGCAAATCCATTGTTTAAGTGTCATCGTTATCTTGGGAATGTGGTTTCAGAACGTACTCCTATACTTCGGGTCCAATTATTCCATTTGCATGAAGATATCTTAAGAACACTGCTTAAGCCATCTGTAGAAAAAGTCAACACTAAAGAAACATGAGGAAGTAGTAACTTTTTGTTCACATTAAGGGTGTGTATATCAGACCAAATTATTTCAATATTTCCTTTTTAATTTAATTAATTTCTAACGTTTGTTTTGTTCATTTCTTAATTCTTACGGCATTCATTGTGAAATAACGAATTTCTTAGTTTATATTCTCATTAAGATTTCAGTATTCAATAAGTAAATATTTTATTAAAATATGTAATTAAAAAAACAAAAATTATTCATAATAAAGTCCAAAAACCAGAGCATAACCGAAAATAAATGGATTTTCCATGGCAAATTTAGTAAAGTTGTCTTTTTCAAAGTCCCACATAAACCGGCAGCAACAATAGATATCTTGGTTATGTTTTTCGCCCATTGTAACGATGCATATAAGCTTGTATCTATCAAATTCAAGTTCCTTAATTTTTGTCCTGATAGTTTCGGAAGCCCACTTCGCCTGTTTGGAACACAATTCCCCATTGTAAGGCAAAAAATATTTTATGTCAGTTACATTCCCCTCTTCATCAATTCTATATGCACTAAAAATAACGTTTATTGTAAAAAGGAAATTTTGTTGGAAATTATACTTACGTATATGCCTCGAATGCTTCTATCATTACTTTTTCTAAAATATCAATGATTTTTTCTGGATTAAAAAACTTGTCTGGTTCCAATTTGTAGGTATTAAGGAAACGTGCTACCTTTGGTACCCCTGTAGCATCGACTACACTATCTCGTCTTACCTCAATTGCATCACCTACAAACAACAAACGATATTTCTATTTTCAGTTTTCATAGGTAATAAAAATGTATGTGTACATACCCACAACTTCTTTGGCTTTTTTGTCATACTTTTCTCCTCTCACGTCTGTTATTTTAGCCTTTTCAGCTGCTTCTGCGAGACGTTGTACAGATTGTGCGATTTGCATTGAAGAAGTTTTGACAATTCGATCCAAGGAACTTTCATGAGCTGGTGCAACCTCTTCTTCCTTTGCCGCTTCATCTTTTGGAGGGGCTATTAAAAATTAAAAAAATCCTTTTAATAAGTCCTAAGTATAAATGTATTATGGGATCTAAACTATTATTTTGTATTCAAAATTAAATGCTATATATCTACATCCTGCTGTAGGAATCATCTTCCTTTTCATTTCTAATATATCTCCTTTTAATAATTTAATATTATAAAATTAAAATAATTGAACCTACCATAAAATGATATCCAAATAATGAAATTCACTGTATAATTTAAAATATTTGTTGCCATTAATTCCTACCTTCAGCAGCAGGCTTTTCTTCAGCAGCAGGAGAAGCGGACTCGTCTGCCATTTTAATTATTCTTTTTAAAAATAATTTTTAACGTCACAACTGACAATTCAAATTAGTTCATTTGTACCTGGTTAAGCTTTGTTTGAATAGTAAAAAATCTGAATAGTAAGTTATAGGTGTTTAAGCCAATGATTTTTGTTTTTGTAGCTCAGATATACATTTTGAATATTTTAAAATACAAGGTGGCAATTTACTACAAATGAGTGGTTGTTGCCATGTGTGAGTGTACATTAACACAAGGAAAATAAGTCTTTTAGTCTCAAAGTTTTATTTTTTATAGAAAAAGAACTACCGGGTTCGTGGCGAAATGGGCGGCATCTTCAGGTTCAAATTACAAAAATTCTGTAATTAAAAACAAATAGTTTGGTGAAAGTTATTTACATTTATCTTACACCAAACTATTTGTTTTCAATTACAAAATTTTTGTGATTATATATATAAAAGAATAATGAAATAAAGCACTACACCCAAGATTTCATCCTGCAGCTAATTAGCTCTAAAAAAACCTACTACCAAACTGTCAGTGCCGCAAGAATATATTGATTTTTTTTTCTCTATTTATTATATATTTTTTCAATTTTATCTGTTTGGTTGCAGGCAGAAGCAAAAGAATTCGTATTAACTGCCAAAGAGCCACCGATAGTGTCGGCGAATATCGACGCTGTTGAAGTTACATTACCTAATAAGTTACCTAAAGACAGGGAAAGTCCAATAAAAGGTCGCAAGCAGAGGATAAGTGACCACAAGGATTCCAGTAAGGATATTGCGGCAGCTCCTAGTAAAGAAATTATCAGTGATAAAGAAACTTCCATAGCTAAAGAAGAGGTAAGCAATTACATTGATTTTTTCGAGATTCAAATAATCATATATCGCATAATCTGATGACATATTGCTAATTGCATTATTATTTTTTAAAGGTAAAGTCCGTTTATGAACTTTCCTCGTCTTCAGCAACTATTAATCAATCAACGAATTTGACTCAGGTACCCCCCGTAACTAAAGAAATGTCGAAGGAGACTACTGCACCAATACAGGAAAAGCAGCACCGTTCCTCGCATCAACAGCACAAGAAGGACGCCAAAGAGTCTTCAACAAAGGGTCTTGAAAGACAGGACAGCGGCTCAGGCAGTGTGGTTGCGGCAAATGATGGTAAGTCGTTATCTATTTTTCTCATGATTCTCAATGATAAAATGAAGAAGAGTATGTATTTGTTTGCTGTAGGAAGCCTTCTATTATAAATAAATAAGATTGTTTTTTACACTATTTCCATAAACTAAAATAAGAAATAACATAACGTGTTTTCCCAATCTCATAATATCTCTTAATTAATCCTTAAGTCTATTTTCTCCTTACTACCAATCAAACATACATATTCAAATATACAATTAAGCAACACATCAATGAAGGGAACTCATACAAGACATTAATGAAAATGATCTAGATTGCATGCTATTATTTATTTTTAAAATTGTAACCCCTCTTCAATAATATTTATTAAACCTTTTACTGTTCTTGGCGAATAGATGAATTATAATTTATTTGTACCAATATATATCATGAAAATGAAGAAGACACTACAAGAAACAAAAATACTAACAAAAATGGTGAGAACAATAAGAAGCGTTTATAAGTAAAGAGACCCTTACAAATAAATGAAGAAAAATACAACGACTTTGTATTAAAAATAGATTGTTAAGCAAGGGAATAGTGGAACATCCATTATTATTTTTAATATTAAGTTGATTACAAAAATTAAAAAAATAACCAGGCAGGAAAGATCAAAAGTAAAATGAGAGACCTGTAAAAAGATAGACTCAACAAATAACTGAAACACAAAATCTCTATGTTTATAGACAAGACATTATGTTTCCCATTTTTAACTTCTACTGCTAGGTAAGACCATTACACTTCCAGTTTGCCAACAATTCTGCTTATTGTGGATATTTTTTATTAATTAACCGAAAAACATCTCAATTCTATCTTTTCTCCTGAGGTGCACTATTTTAAAAATTTTAAAACCTCAACTCGAATTAATAGTAAAATTTAATAAAATCGCCACTTGTTAATATCTAATGAGAAATTTCAAATACTTTTTTATGTTAAAAATACATTAATAAGTAATTAATTTCGAATTTTGCTTTTGATTTTTTTTTCAATAAATTAAAAATCAACTGAATTAAATCAGTAAAACATTTGCTGTACAGAAAATTAGAATGAATCATTGTTTAAAAAATAAGAGCAAAATATATGTGTTTCCTGATGAAAAAAGGAACCTTATCTTGCACAAATCAAATTGTTTTTTTTTATTCTCTAAGAATGCAATACCGTTTTATTGTATATAAAAAAAACTTAGACCATAAACCTTGAAGTCTACAAAAAGGAATTTAACTGTCCCATAAGAAATATCATGTAGGAAATTAAGGATTTTTTCCGGATTCCTAAAATAACAATTTAATTTCAATTCAGTAAGTTTGAAAAATTAATTTTTAAATAATAGGCAATTAAAAATAAATGTAGGTTCCTAATAAACGTTGTTTATTACCTATTAATTAGTTATATTGTGATTTATTTCTTATCAGTTCTATATACAAAATATATTTACCACAAAAAATAAAAATAATTAAATAAAAAACCAAATCAAATCAAAAATATTGCTGTGGAATAAGATATAGGGCATTAAAGTTGGAATTCGTTTCTTTCTGATAATGATATATGATGATACATTTATCAATTGTTATAGAAATCGGCACAGAGGCATATCTTTGGACAAGGAATATTATTTTATGTCTTAATTCACATTTTGTTACAGGGGGCGTCACGTGAATGACTCCTGATGATGAAATTAAGTGGTAACTTTTTTTGACGATACTTTTTAGTAACTTTGATTAGAAAATATGATGTAAACATCATTTCTACGTAATCTTGGTACTTTTGTTTAAACACGATAAGTTCACCCGTTTTCGAGAAAAACGCAATTGAACAGTTCAGAGTCACAGAAGGGGATTTCAAATACACTCCTGGACAAAAAAATCCGGACACTTGCATTTTGTATATATTTTTTTTAATTTTGTCAGTGTTTAGTGGTTTTAATGAGGAGGAAGTAAACAATAATAAAAAACGTTTATTCATAACAATAAAAAAGTTTCTTTTAATGTTTTTAAATGATCGCGTCACCTTTGAAACAAAATTTTGACGTTTGGCAAATAATGATACTTTATCTTGTTTACTAGCAACAGATTTTTTTGCATTTACGATAAGTGTCACGTTTATTCTGATAAATTCATATCACTTTTCATTAGTGTTTTTAAATTTTGTGAGTATGACGCCCGAAAATAATGCAAAAGTTGTGGCATTACATGAAGATGGTCGCAGTATACGGTAGGTATATTGCAAATCATTTGAATATTGCCAAAAGTACCGTCCATCATGCTCTTATCGAAGTATCGTCAGACTGGAGAATACACTAGAAGACCAGGATCAGGCAGAAAAAGGTCCATAAATCAGCGTGATGAACGTTTTTTAAAGATTTCCGCATTACGGAACCGCTCTTTAACGTCAAATGTTCTCGCTAGTCGTTTGTTAGAAGTTCGAGGAACTCATATTTCTGCACCAACTGTAAGAAGAGTCCTGCATGAAAGTGGTTTACGTTCTCATAAGCCAGTAGCATGCCCTAAATTAACAGCAGCTCATCGAGCTAACAGAATGAGATTCACGACTGATCACAGAGACTGGACTCTTCAGCAATGGAGTGTTGTAATGTTTTCTGACGAGTCCCGTTTTTGCTTACGATCTCCAGACGGACGCGAACGTGTATGGAGGAGACCCGGAGAACGATTTGCACCTTGCTGTATTTCACCCAGAACGCCGTTTAGTGGCGGGGGTGTTATGGTATGGGCGGGTATATCTTTCAACGGACGCACCGAATTAATTTTCATCGAGCATGGAACTCTAACAGCAGACAGATACATACGACAGTGTCTGGAGGACCATGTTGTCCCCTACGCCCCTTTTGTTGGGGATAATTTCTTATTTATGCAGGATAATGCGCGTCCACATACTGCGCGAATCATCATGGACTACCTAAATACTGTCGGAATTCCCGTTTTGGAGTGGCCCGCTTGTAGTCCTGACATGAATCCAATAGAACATTTATGGGACACTTTAGGGCAAAAGATTAAAAAAAGGCAACCATTGCCAGAAACGATCGAAGAGCTGCGAATAGCGTTGAATGAAGAATGGGAACAGATTCAGCAACTTATTGCAAGCATGCCTAGGCGTATTGAAACCCTCCGCAGGTGTAGGGGGGGCAATACCCGATACTAAACCTAAAGAACAGCCAACTGTGGGCAATTAAAATTTTGTTTTTCTTTTGTTTAATTTTTCGAACAATGTTAATTTTTTTTTGCGTTACTTATTACTTTCTTTTGGGTTACTTATTTTTCCTATTATTACTTTTTTAGTGTTTTAAATACACGATTTCTATTATTAATGTTTACTTCCTGCCCATTTAAACCACTTAACACCTACAAAATTAAAAAACAAAAACAAAATACAAGTGTCCGGATTTTTTTGTCCAGGAGTGTATTATTTCATTTATGTAAAGTCATAAATGTCATTTCTTGCCAGTGAATTATTTTTGCGGTGTCATTATCAGAAAAGAACGAAAAAAAAATGTCAACTTTAACGCCCTATATCTTATTCCACAGCAATATTTTATTAAGGTATATTTGGTCCTATCGCCAGATTTTGGTCCAAATAACCTGTCCTTAGACTATGTCCCAATAGTTATGGATCACCCTGTATATTTATTAACATTTATCGACTTAGGATCAGTTTGTGTTGAGGACATATTTGAGCTGTGCTACCAACCGTAATCTGAAAACCGAAAACAATCCTCAAACTCACATTTTTGGCTTTCCTGTAAAATATTGCCTGGTAAGATAAGGATCCTATTTCTCAGGACGATCACATATTATTAAATGTATTCGTTTATTTTTTACAACTCTGTATGTTATAATTCCGATTCCTTAAAATTTATCGATACTACTTAAAGAAGAATCGATTTGATTTCCACCTTTTTGCCTCTACCAGTTCACGGAGTTCGCGTAGTGCAAACGTTTGTAGTCAACCGTTAACAAAAAATCGTAGATTCCTCAAAAAGCATGAACAGAAACTAAATGTGGATGATTGAAGAAGCAAAAAATAACTAACACGAACAATGAAACACACGTAGACCACGTGGTCTGGCTTTAGTTCACTCACTTTTAACCGCATATTTTGGTTATTTCAGAAACCATGAAAATATTTCGAGCTAGTTAACCGGTAAAGAAGAAATGCGTTTTCTTTTGTGACTGTGCCTTTAGTTATTAAAATGTTATAAAAACTATACAAAGATGGGTCGTAGAAAATGTAAGTTTTGTTTGCTTATTTCACACGGTGAATATTTTTAGGTCTGCTTTATTTTTAGACGTCAGAGTAAATGCATCGCAAATTCATTTGTTGTCTGCGTGACAATTATCTTCTGCTAGGGTTTATTTATTTCTCATTAAAATGTAGATAAATATTATTTTGAAAACTTGTCTGTGGTCAAGATAATTGGAATTATTTTCAAAATATTTTTTTAAGGGAAATAAAATTAATTTCCATCAGTGAAATATATACAACTTTTAAAATGTATTTCTCTTTAGTAGGTATTTGTTAGTAACTACAAAAATATTATTTGGATAAAATAAACTAAAGGAAATTAATTGCATTATTGGTTTATTTACACGTGTATTTTAATCTCGGAATAATTTATAAATAATGACAATGGAGCATTTAATATTTGTAGATCATAATATTTCAGGTTCAGGATCATTATATTTCATATTGAACTAAAATTAATCTAATCTAATAAATTTTGATTGTTGACTTAAAATTAAATGGGTACAAGGAGTATTTATTGTTTGCTAAAAAAAAAGGGCGTAAACGGGCCATATATTAATCCAATATATTCTCGAATATTTCCAACTAAAAATCATAAAATATTATTCTTTTCCACTAAAGGACGGCTTATCTACAAAAATAGCTCTTGCATGAGATCTTAAGTAAACAATAAAAAGAGTTGAAATGATAAAAAATAATATGAATGTCCCCATGTATATAATTTATTCATAATTATTTCTGATATAAATATAATCTTATAATGATTTAATTGTACTATCTGACGTTCTCACCTATCAGTTTTAATTGTTTTATTTACTTATCAATTTTTTTGTGAAATAAAATTCATTCATATTTCTTGAAATATTTAAAAAAATTAAAAATCATTAAAATTGTTAAAATAATTTTCTTTTGACTAAGTTATTCAATTTGACATAGTTTTAGAAACAATAGTAAACATGTTTAAAGAAACAATATAAGGTTAATATACATAGGTTACAAACTTTATATCGTTTATTTTAATGAGTGAATTTTCGTGTTTCTTTCTTATTTTTTGCTTATCAAAATATTTCAAATTATTGAAAGCAAACTTTATCAGAAATTAGCTGTTCAAGTTAAAAAAAATAATTCGGAATTTCGTTTTTTACTCTCTTAGTCAGCATACATAAAATAGAAGACAACAATCAGGTTAAATGAAGCTTTATCAAGGAAAATTAAAATGGCGCTACACTTCTATGCAATCATAATGAAAAATGAATATTTTTTGGCCATTTCTCGCTATTTCCGTAATGTAGTGTAATTCATGTAAAAAATTAGCCCTTAAGGATGCAAAATACATTAATTTTCTAGCATATTTTTAGTGATGTCGTGAATTATGAAATTTCCACCGCTTTGGTAGCTTGTTTGATTCTAGATAATAATAATGAAACCCACTATGTTGCCTCTGTAGTTTATATTTATAAATCCTGTTTTTTATCTAATTAAATAATGCTACATATTCTTTAGATACCTGTATTTGTGGTCGGTAGTTAACAAATCCATCTAGCAAAAATATATAGTTCAGCTGATACACCAACAGACGTAGGTAGCAATTTTAAAAATCTTTATTCAAATATCCTCCAATATCTTATCATGGGCATATATTTTGAGGTGTTCTCTTTTAAATAGGTTTGTTCAAAATTATTTTATTCTTATATTCCATTTTTCATTCCTGAAGCTTTTTTTTATAAAGCATTGCATTACTTTTTTAACGTATTCAATACTATCATTAACGTAATCATCTAAAGAGTGGTTCTTCCATCTGATTTTGTCGTTGAAGATGTTTTGAACTTTTATGAGGTTTAATAACGTCTTCAAATACCGGATCTTAGATGAATGCGGAAGTAACAATCTGTTTAACTGCAGTACGTCAACAATGAAAAAGCATCCGTAAATATAACTCCTTTGAGTCTTGATTCACTTAACAACAAATCAAAATACTTTACTATTTTGATTTGGTTTTAATTGTATCTAGACTCAAGTAGTTACGACAAACCAAAGGTTCCAGTCCCTAACGTAATAGTTACATTTGTCCAGCATAAACCGTAACTACTAAAATATTTTACAAGCTTAAATAACAAGGCTTCCTTGTCTTTTTTCGAAAGCTATTAATCAGATTTAAATATTTTTATACTCCATTGCCATTCTTGTTATTTGTGTTAATGTTTTTCTCATTTTCTTTCCTATCTGCTCTAGTCTCAAAAATCTTCCTGGCTTCAAATTTTGTGAAGATTGATTATTGTTTTGCCTCTTGTCTTATTTCTAAGCTTATGTGTCTTAAAACCTGGGAAGTTCAATTACTTTAGATTATCTTTTGGACTAAATACCTATATGAAAATAACCAAAAAAAATTTAGGCAAACAAGATTATTGTACATATTGCTTGATAATAATTGGTTAAAATGTTTATGGTATGACGTTACTTACGCTTATAAGAAATCTGTCAATCTTATATCTTGAAAATGCTATAGGCGAAACCTGGTCGACAAAATATATTTTTTGAAAAAGCTCTTCTGAAAATTCAGATAAATATAATTGATCTTTTTATATTTACTAATAATAATAATAATAATAACAGTACTAGAAATTTATTGGTCACAATTACAAAAATAACTACACCAAAATGCTATCAACCAGGGTGCTGCAGTCTTTAATATTAATTAACCGAATATAATAAAAAAAAGAAAAATAGGAAAAAGCTATTTAAAGATTATATTTGAAAAAAAAAGGAAATGTTAAATGTCATGATAATTCTTCGCTTGCCATATGTACAAGAATTTCTTGTATAGTTTCGGTAGGATTTCTTTGTTCGTGAAGGCAAGATTCTTTGGACAAGAAACATATCCAAAACTTTTGTATTGGATGGTTTTTTAGAGAATTTCTGTGCAAGTTTTATCCTTTTTTCGATTGGTTTTATCTTGGCTTGATTAGCAGGGTGACGCAGAGAGTTATCAGTGTTTTCATTTCATATCTATACCTTCATTTTTATAGAACAGAGATCGAAAGAAATTTGGTCTGACTTTAGTTTATACAAAGATATTTCACCGAAGAAAAAAGAGGAATCAGATTGTTTTGAGTGGAGAGTGTTGATGAGTAAAAATAAACATATGGTATGAGGCATACAGCGAAAATGGAAGTTAGAAAAGCAAAACAAGAAAAAGAAAAATTTAAACGAAACAAACATAAACAAAGAAAAATATCTAACGATAATAAAGATGAATGTGGAAATATTATAATAAGAGAAACATAAATAATGGAGGAATGGCTAGATTTCAAGAGAAGAAATATAAAGCACAACAAATTAGACTAATTAGATATAGTGCGGGTTAAAGACCTGTAATGTGATATTAAGGCTGTAGCATCAGCTTATTGAAGAGTGTATTTGGAAAAATTGTGTTCTCTCTTGGCCTAAGGGAAATCATAACAGAAAGTGTTGTAGAGTAAAGGAAATATTGGAGAATTTTAAGGTATTTCTTGGTGTGTGAAACATTAACTTTTTCATTTTGTATAAGAATTCTTTATGCCATACGCTGTGGAAAGTTTTTTAATATAAAAAAATATGGCTACGGATTTTAAAATATTAACTTTGGTAATTCAAACTTTAGACACAAGTATAGAAAAGGGAAGTGTGTGGACCATTGAGATCTTCATGATCTTCTCGAGAAATTTGCTCAAAACAGGGAGAGCGGTAATGGACTACTAGGTTTGGAGTTAGCTATAATGTTTCCTTTTTCCATTATTCCTGGCGGTGGCTGTATTCTAGGCAACGTTCAAAAATTTTGATCCGTGAATGTTTTTTATTTAACAGGTTTTCCTGGCCTGATTTTAGGGTTTAGTAAATGCTGAATTGGTTATTTAATTACTCTACTACCACAAAATTATTAAAAAGTCAGTATGAATCACATCATTTTGAAGCATTTGGCAGCCATGCGTGACAAAACCGTGTGGTATGTTAACACGAATGAATGTGGCGCCCATCGTATAATCATTCGCCCCGACGTTTGCCTCGCCAAAATTGCACTTTTGTTCCCACTACGACTAGTCGAAAATCCCTCGGGTTTTTTCCGACTACAGCTCGAAGAATTCCGATCTTACATAAGATGGCAGACAACCTCTTATTAAGCGTCGACCACATGGGTCGGACGCAACGTGGTTAAAAGCTAATTAAAAAGTAATATTTCTTTTATATATTTGGTTAAAAAAACTTAAAATTCTCAAAAAGTGTTCAGTAAGTTACATAATTCGCGGCGGTAGTGCGTTGGTTAAGCGTATACGTAAAAATTTAAATTTATTAACATTTATATCTGACCTTGCCACCATACGATAACTACGGGTTGAATTCCTCATCTAAATCAATTACTAAGCTAAACATTTTTGTAACGAACGAAGACTGTGAAAGTGAAATATATTTGTGATCAATTTGTGATTTTAATTATTAAGAATAAGACTGAGCGAAGACTTTGTGTGCGAGTCTCCCACACATATGTGCTCGTCACATCCAAGAATAGCAACGCACTAATTTCATATAAGCATGGAGGAAGACTGGACTCCTGTTAAGGGTAAATAGACTTTGAAAAATAATGCAATTAGCAGCCACGATGTCGGTTGACCGTTACGTAGCACCTTAGAAAGTTGCAGGTCTACTTCGCCCAACAGCGGCCTTCGCCGGAGCATTTTTCTGTTTCACTTGATATGCAAAAAGATAGAATTTCGCCCAGTGGGCAGGGGCCAAATACCTTCCAATGCAAATACCATCGAAGAATCGATACAATATAGTCACAAACAAGTGTTATTTTTCAACCACATCCTACCGGTTATCAAAATTTCTAGCGATAACGTGCAAATATAGAAATGCCGGGTCAAATATTTCGAAAAAGAATTTCTGTAATGACGTCAGATTCATGAGTGACGATTATTAGCCTCGATTTTATATCCATCTGTTTACTGACCTACGAATAATCGGAATGACAATGTTATACGACCAAGACAGATGTCCGATAACTTTTCAATGTCGCCAGATGGCGTCGTATCAGCCAACTCACCGTAGGTACCACCGAAAAAGGGTACCACAGAATGGATAAAAATCTATTTGAATTTTATTGAGATTAAACTTTGGCACTGTTCCAACGCAGTTACTAATGTATCCATTTTATATATGTGAATGTTGCATATTGAAACTAAATATTCACATTCGAGAATAAAATTAAACAGAATTCCATCGAAAAGTTTATACCTACCAAGATTTTTTAGAAGGAACTTGAAATTAAAAGATGCGAAATTTGAGACACCCAAAGGCAAACACGAGATGGACGTCATTTTATTGATATAATAATAATAATATAAATAGAACAATTAAGTTAAATTAGTTGAAATATGATAAAAGAGCTCCACATAAATTACAAGATTCTAGAAATGGTACTAATTGCATGTTTCAGCCAACATACATTGTTTATTTAATAGTGTAAATTAGTAAAACTCTGACAAAATTGTGACAAAAGTAATTATTGGAAAGGTACTATTTAAAGAAATACAGAGTTAACACCAGTTTAGATAGATAACCTTTATTTCCCATGCTACTTTCCACCCAAATGAATTAATTACAAATTACATCTATAAAACACGACAGTTTGGTGAGAAGCATGTTGAGAAACAAAAATTATCAAAAGAAACATGACGTAGAATCTTAAATAAATGACACGTAAATATGTTGCAACAATCAGTGCATAAAAATAAAAGGCCAGGCATTTTAGCATTTTAAAACTTTTAAATATGTTGATGTTTCAACTTTAGACAGTAACCAGAGCATAAAAAGTCTTATTAACAAAACTTAATGATTTATTTATATTATTAAGTCCAAAGAAATTATTTTCTATGACCAAATGGTTTTAACAAGAAAAAATAATGAATGATTCGTTAAATTGCGCTGTTCACATTGTTAAAAAAATATAAAATGAGGCGGTTATGACTAACATTTCATACATCTATGCATAGACAAATATAACCTTCCATATATAGACAACAATTTAGACTCATGTCGCTACACGCAATTAGAGAAGTAGGTTAGGATAAATCAAACTGCCGACGACGTCTTTCGGACAAGGCTGTTACTTTGCATGCATTTCACTAAGAAAATTGGGTGCGGCTGTTAACCGCTAAACAAGTTTTATTGATCATTGTATCGTCTAGACTTGAATAAAGATAGTTTGCATTAAAATATTAAAGGAATAATAGTTATACCTACTTGCTAATAAAATTACGTTCGAGCGAACAGTTTTTTTGCCAATTTAGAGATCATTTTAACAAACAACTAAATATATTTATCAAAATATTTTACGTTATTGATCTGTAGAGTTATTAAAAAATAATGCGATAATGCGAAAGAAGTTTACTAAAGACGTGTGTGTCAAACTTGGCAAAAATGAAAAAAATTCATTTTGATCGTTGACATTTCAAATATGTATAGTTGATTATTAAAATAATGGTGAAAATATTGCACGACTGATAAATGCACCCTAGAGTGTTTCAATGAATTTTTACGTCGCACATGATGTTATTACTGAATAAACGTTGAAGCTTATCGCAAATATTTGAATATAATTATGTAACAATTAAAATACCTTACTCAACTTGTCATGTTTAGAAGGTATATGTACTTATATACAGAGTGGACCAAATGTCAAGGAACGACCAATTATCTCCTAAATTGTTAGTCCGAATTCTACAAAATTCGGGATACGGATATTCCTAATTTGAAATTTGCAATGTTGTTATATTTGCCGTTTCTCTGATTTTATTACCCACTTTAAGTTCAACCATATGTAACACTTAGATTTTATGTAGTCTAGAAGGTCTTAAATAAATAAAACAGGAGTCTGGCAACGCCTAATTGTCTCTATAAATTTTTTAATACAAAGTATTTTCAACTACATTAAAACGTAACAATTGAAAGATTACAACATTTTTAAAATAATGATTAGTTAATCAAGTGTTCAAATTCACAGCATACTATATTTAAACATTTAAATTTCTTCAAATCTAAATATTTTGCACTGTTTTATTTATTTAATACCTTCTAAACTACATAAAATCATAAGTGTTACATATGGTTGAACTCGTATTGAAGGGTAGATTTCAAAAATGACGTAATATATAGGGTGATGTATTTAAAAAACCAAAGTGACTAATAATATCAGTGAAACGGCAAATCTAGCAACATTGCAAATGTCAAATCTGGAACTTCCGTATTCCAAATTTTGTAGAATTTGGAGTAGCAATTTACGAGATAATTGGTCGTTTTCAGACTTTTGGTCCACTCTGTATAATTTTAATTACAATGGAAGTAAAAGCTAATAATTTTTATTTTTCTTAGAATAAACAAAGACAGAATATAGCCAAAATTATGCATAAGTTATCAGCTTATTTTACGAATACATTAAGTTAAAATTTACTGTAGTTATTAAGAAAACTACCTGTTTAGTGCGTAGTTCCCAGGCCAACTTTCAATACATCACTTAAAAACCACTGACTCTTTGAACTAATAGTGAGTTACTAAGCTGAAAGTCAGACTGCTATCGGAAAATCAAAATATTTGTTTAGGGACGCAACTATTATTATTATTATCGCAAACAAAATGAATGGCAATGTTTATAAAACCTCCATGCACAATGATTGTATTTCATTTATTTTAAATATTTGCACGCATTATGTGGTCAATTTAGTTAAAAAAAATAGAACATGAGTCTATCATAAAAAAAGAAATGTTGGGATTTATAAACGTAATTAATAAAGCAAGATTATAATAATGCCTAAATATTTTGGATGTAGAAATAAGAGTTAAGAATATTATCAGCTCAAATTTTATTTTATTTTTGCCAAGTAAAATAATAATCAAAATTGCTTTGTGTGAATGACCCAATAGCATGAGTTATTTAATAAAATTATTATTGGTACTTATTGCTAATTAGCATATTAATATTTTGAAAATAAATATGCCAACAATAATATCCAAATCATCTAATGTTAACAAGCTAATATGTTTCAAATTTTAAATTTAGGTGCAAGAACAAAAATAAATTAAGTCCTATATACTAGACACCAACACAAAGTAAAAAGGCCAAATAATAAGTGTATAAGAATTAAATGTTAAAATAATACAATGTCAATTTAAAATTAATACTAAGAAAATTTTTTTATTGGACATTTCAATTTTAAAATGGATGGAAAGTTTGCAAAATATATAACAAAAATTTAGGCGAAAATTTTTCTTGTTTTTTAAAGGAACTTTAATGAATGCAAAGAGAAATAACTTGTAAGGATATCTCTTTTTTTTAAACTTTTTTTTTTGTAAATGAGAGATTATATCTCCAATTTTCAATGAAACTTAAGAAGGATATGAATCCAAATCCCACTGCAGACCACGTGACTTGCTATTTTAAAAATGGGTGCATCAATTCATTATCTTTAGTAATAGTCTCTTCTTAGGTACACTACCATACAATTTCAATGTACAATCATTCCGAATTCAACTATAATTTGCCGATGTTGCCGTTGCATACATCTGGAGTCCTCTACCTTTCTTAAGCCTCTAATAAAAGCTTTCTTACAATAACTGAAATCTAGATAAGACTTCGCGACTATAGATGTGCCAAACAGTAGACGTTACAATTATCAATTGGCATTCATACAATTGTGAGAGTACAATTTGGTATTCTACATGTATCTAGCAATAATCGTTAAAAAAAATTAAAAGTATAATTAAGAGATTAATTATATTCTTTTTTTCTTTTAGCGAAATCCAAACAGAATGCTCAACGATCGGCCTCGAAACATGGTTCGGCAGGCGCAAACAACAATCAAAAACCTGCTTTAGTTGTACCGGTACCTCAACCGCAGCCAGCGAAATCCGCTAGCAAATCAAACAAGAAAAATGAACTTAACCTAAAAGGAGCCAACAAGGAAGGCACAGACATGGATGCATTCAATGATAACGCTCTTAGAGAAGTAAGAATCGATATTGTCTTGGCAAAAAATAAATGTATTAATAAATATTTTTATAAGAAGGTCAACTCGAATGTAATACCCACTCAAGTAATCAACAATACCGATATTATAAATGCCAATTCTCTACCTCTGACAGCCAATAGTATTGCCCCTATTCAAACTCACATGGTTGATGATGTCAATGTAAATAACGAAACCAATAACAAAAAGTTTGACAACGAGATGACAATCAAACCTTCAGAACCCATTACTAAGACACTAATTAAAAATAAGGTAAACACCATTCTTGTTACAGTTTTCTATTATTAGTTCTAATCATTAATATCTTCTTATATTTAAGGTTGATATTACAAGTATAGTAAAAGATAAGCCTAAAGACATCAAACCTTATCCTAGTTCAATAAGTCAAGATGAACCTGACAGGGCGCCTTTGATGCAATCCAATGAAAAAATGGTGCAAGTTAAAAATGACGTTAATGCCAAAAGTAGTGAAATTAGTAGGATAGATAACAAGTTACCATACACTGATGGTAAGTTTTGAAATTGATTGCTTCTTGTACCATAGCACGCAACTTCAGTAGATCTTTCATAATAAACATAAATATGGTTATTATTTCACATTTATACATGATTTACTTATATACACTTTTATTTTTTAATTCCGGAAAAAAGATGTAACTAAGAATATTTTTTATCGAATGTATTTGTAGGTCAGTGGTCCCCGGCCAATAAAACTGGTTTGATGAAATACCAAAAAGATTTTCTTTTGGCACTGAAGGACACACCAGCCAGTAGGGTGGCTCCTGAAAATATACCTGAGGTTGTTTTAGCTGATGAAAGGGGGGTAAGTTTACTTCTTAATAATTATTTTGTTTATCACGATAAAGTTTCTCATTTTTCAAAATATTATTTATTTTTATATAATTTATATTTTAAAATAATAATTCATTTTCAGCGATTGAGTGACGGGCGTTTATCGATGGGTGGGGGAAGAACTGATTTCAATCCATCCTTTAGCACCTTTGGTAGAAATAATTCACAAAAGGGGGTAAGTAATGTATTAAATTTCTTTTAAATGTTTTACAAATAAACATAAACGTGATGACAATGTGGATATAATGTATTGCCTGAACAAAAAACATGTAGGGCTAGATAGTGGGACTGAAATATTTTTAAAATTTCATTAATTGGATGTGTTTTTTCCATTTGTGTAAATATTGAATGTTTTTTTTCAGCCAATGCAGGGTAGATTAAGTGCTAGTAAAATGGACAGGAGTAAAGGTGGTAAAGGTAGTAATGTAAAACTATCCATGATATCAATATCAGTAAGGAAAGATGTCAAACTTCACGAGGCTGAAAATGCCTGGCGACCCGCTAGATTAAATAAAGGCGATTTCGTTACAGATGATGATAAAAAAACGGCAGAATTGTATAGGTTAGTACAACATAAAAATTATTTTAAAATCTTTAATACCAATTTATTAGAATTCAGTATACACAGTCCCAGCTCCTCGTAATTGTATTTTAAGTTATGATGGCGTTTAGTACTGTAAGATAAAATACTACGAAACTTTATTATGCAGTCTATGAAATGATTAACATAATTATACAAGTGGTAACAAAATTCAGTTAGAATTTTTTTTATTTATTTGTAATTATTTTAGTAATAATTATTGGTAATGAATTTTTTTATTATTTCCAGGAAAGTGAGGGGTATACTCAACAAACTGACGCCTCAAAAATTCGATACATTGTTGCAACAAATCAAAACATTAGCGATAGACACTAGTGCAAGATTGCAAGGTGTAATAGATTTAGTTTTTGAAAAGGCTGTGGATGAACCTAATTTTTCGGTTGCTTACGCCAGCATGTGTGGTCATCTCGCTCTCTTACAGGTAAAAATAATATTATTTGAAAGAAGTGTATAATTCACTTCGATTTGAATAGTTCTATTTATTTTAACTGTTTTTTTAGGTGCCATCAAATGCAAGTACTGAAGACAAGCCAGATTTCGTGAACTTCAGAAAGTTGCTTATCAATAGGTGTCAAATTGAATTTGAAAAGCAATCTGTTGACGAAAATGTTAGGAATCAAAAATTAAAGGAAATCGAAGAATGTACTGACCCAGAGAAAAAGAAAGATCTCGAATTTGAACTTGAAGAATATTATCGAAGACTTAGAATGAAGTCTGTAGGAAATATTAGGTTTATAGGTATGTACATCTGGATAAATAATTAATGAATACTTATTACAATAAGTTGTATCAAATGATGCTTTTAAAGAAAGTAGTGGACTGAATATATTTGAGGACACTTTTTAACTGATTTAGTTATTTCTTTGATTAAAGTAAACACTGTCATTAAAAACGTTATTTATTTTATAAACAATCTTTCAGGGGAACTTTTCAAACAACAAATGCTTACCCAGAATATAATGATGAGGTGTTTGAACATATTATTGGAAAATAAAGATGAAGAAAGTTTGGAGTGCCTGTGCAAGTTACTGACCACTATCGGTAAAGAATTGGAAAGTAAACATGTTAGCCTTGCATCAATTTTTTCCCAAATGAAGCAGCTCGCGGATAAAAAAGAAGCAAGTAAAATTAGTAGTCGAATTCGGTTTATGTTGCAGGTAAGTTACGATTATCGATTTTTTTTT
Source organism: Hermaeophaga mercurialis (assembly GCA_951812935.1). Lineage (NCBI taxonomy): Eukaryota > Metazoa > Arthropoda > Insecta > Coleoptera > Chrysomelidae > Hermaeophaga > Hermaeophaga mercurialis. The sequence goes on along the minus strand of OX638362.1, from coordinate 16,802,727 downwards.
TTGATAAATATATTCTAACCTTTTTCATTTTCGTCAGGATGTGATAGACCTACGCAATTCGAAGTGGGTGCCTCGTCGCCAGGACTTGAATCCCAAAATGATTGATCAAATCCAAAAGGAAGCAGAACAAGAACAAATGAACATACAAATGATGAACTCTGTTGCTATGACACCCCGAAAGGATGAAAGAGGAGGTGGCGGCGGTGGTCCAAGCCAGAGCTCAATGAGTGACAGAAAGAGCAATAGAGGTAGAAACGTCACAGATGACGGTTGGATGACCATGAAAAGCAATAAGTTCTCTGTACAGAGTGACAAACTAAAAGCTGGTAAAGCTGTAAGTATTTGTATATGTATAGTTAAACATAAATTACATATGGGTATAATTTATTTTTAAAGCTCTTACTCTTCCGCTAAGTACCACAATATAAGAAAAGTGATATTGTTGGTGTGATAAGGAAGTATAAAAAAATCTGTGATGCAATAGTGGTTGTTCTTTAGATGGCATCTTCTAAAGAAACGCAGAAAACACAAAAAAGTAAAAAAAAAAAAGTATTTTTGCTTCAAGCGTATAATAATATGGTATATTATATTATGTAACAGGTTTTGTAGAAGTAGCCTATTATTGTACTTGTACAAAAAAGTAACCATAGAAACGGATTAAACAAAAGAAATTTATGTAGGCTTAATTTATTAGAACTATCAATTTGATATTTTAATGTTGTGTATTTTTCCACTTTACAAAATAGTACATTTAATAAATATAATGTAATAATATTTTTATTTATTTAATACATATTTTACTTTCAAATCGTTAATGGAACTCTTCAAATCAAAGATTTCATAGAATACAAAACATTACTCGTCATTTCTCATCTGTCAATTAAATTATCAACCTACATATTTATTATATTTAATTTTATTTGGCTAGATAGGAAATATTTCTATAAGAGTTGAAGTATTCTTTTTTAATACTTATTTTTTATTTTAACGCTTGAAGAAAATTATTATATGTCACTGGGAGTATGAGGCTCATTATATATTTCGCACTGTTTGCACAGCCCCATATACTTGACTCAACAAATAATGTTAGCCCTTCTATTTCTAGTAACATAATATACTATTTTATATTATCACATTCTTAAAAAATTATTATTTTTAGCCAATGCCTGATGAACCCTTTGGTACTGCTTCGATGTTTAAATGGCATGTAAGTTCCGGTTCAAATGTTAAACCTGCATCCCAACAAATTCCTAACACTGCCAATATGTATGCTGCTTTGGATAACGAGGCCAGTGATAGAAGAACAAGTAAGTATATTTGTCTTTCATTCTGAGCTCTTTATACAGCACATGTTCCCTTGTAATTGTAATTTATAAAATTACAACGGCGTAGAGTGCTGTAAGATAAATATACTATAAAACTTTATTATCCAATCAAGTGGTTGGTGTAATTATACCTATAGTGACACATGTTTCATTTTATTAAGATTATGGTGTTTTTATTATTATCTACCCAGGGTTCTAATTAAAATTTGAAATTTGTTTAGATTCTCGTCCAGGCCAGAAAGATTCGTACCATTCAAAGGGCACTAGCTTAGAACGCAGTAGCTACAAATACGATAGTAGAAGCGGGTCCCGTTCAGGTTCGCAGCACAGATCGAACGACAGTTCTGCATCATCTTCGCAACGAGGTACCCCAGCGTCTATGACGGCTTCTCTACCACCTCAGCCTCTTCCACGTCAACAAACTCCGCATAGAATGCAACCATCGATAGCGAACGTTTCCTTGCCGGCTGCAGCAGTTCAAGTGGAGAATCTCACTGAGGACCAACGTAACAGGCGTATTACGAACAGTTTGGAAGAATTCATTAACGACAATTGCACTGTCGACGAATACTTTACTGATATATGTTGCGCCGTTCCGGTCGACTTGTTCTCTAGGATGGTTAATGATAGGTAAAAGAGAACTACATTATATTGAATATATATAAATATGAAAATCCTGAAATTATCAGCCTGTTTTGAACCACCCTGACATCAAACATTTTTTTTCTTTTAGTTACTTACATATACTGGAAAAATCGCAACCGGCGCGATTAAAAACTGGTGGACTGTTTGCAAAATTAATTGTACGGGGTAAAATTCCACTAGAAGATTATTGTGCTGGTTTGGCAGAATTGCTTTCTCAAGCAGACGACCTTAAAATTGATATACCCAAAATTTGGGATTGCTTAGCTGAAATTTTAGGTAAGAATTGCAACGTTGTCTAAGTACATGTTTTTGGTTAATTAGACTTAATACGCTGTATAGTAGTATTTATTCAACTAATTTAAAAGCCGTCTTCATTAACGTTAAGGCATGAGTCAGAGTGATAGACTAATATCAGCGCACTTAAAAAAAGAATATATATATATATATATATAATATATTTTGTTTAAAAAGATGAATAATTTTTACCACACAATCATTTTTTAGTTGATTTAATTTGTGAAGAGGCCCTTCCCCTGAAGAAGCTGTTTGAAAGTATGAGCATACTGATTGATCAGCAACAAGCCGACAGACTGTTAGCGCCCCTCTTTAAGTTAGTCATTAGTAAAAAGGGAGCGTACTTCCTGCAAGCCTATTGGCAATGTTCGCATCTGCATGTTGCAAATTTCATGGATAAATCGCAGGTCGATTCTTTCATCAAGGACAATGTAAGTATTAATTGAATTGATTGAATTAAATGAAATCTACAATATTAAATTTTTTATGGAATTGTAATTAAATTAATTTTTTCCAGCAATTCGAATTTTTATTAGGCGGTCCAGCACCTGTAAATCTTAACCAAGTATCATATGAAGAAATTCAAACAAAGCTGTTAAGCTTCCTCAGGACTAACCGAAGTATTGATGATATACGAGACTGGGTGAGCGTAAGTATCAGTAATTTGAAATTTGATTGGCTAAAAAAATATGAAACAAATAAATCATTCTTTGTTGTACAGGCTCACGTGGGAGATGAAGGTGTGAAAGAAAACAAATTTATAAGAGCTCTAGCCACAGCCATCTTTGAAGACTCAATCAACAAAAATTGTAAGCTGGCTCCAGAAAGGTTAGAGCAACACACTAATCTGTTGCTCAAATATGTCGACAATAACGCCATGTTCGAGCTTGAATGCTTGTACGCTCTCCAGGCTCTTATCAATAAAATGGAACATCCTCAGGGTAGGTGGCAAATTTTTGTTGAAAATAATTGCAATTAACACAAAATGAATCTTTAAAGGAATAAAAAAATCAACCCCAAATTTTTAATTACCTCTCTTAAACAGTTGCATGGATATAATTTAATAATTACCATAATATTTAAACAAATGATAAGTGTGGGTTAGGTTAGGTTTATGCTGTTCGTTCTAAACGAAATTTATTTAATTATGGTTTTTGTTTTCAGGGCTTTTACTACAAATATGTGATAAACTTTATGAATTAGGAACATTTTCTCAAGAAAGTTTTGTCGCTTGGGAAGAAAGTCAAGATCCTGCTGAACAAGAGGGCAAAGGTAAGTCGCAAAAAAATCTTTTAAGTAGCATATACTTTCTATATTGAATACGCATGATTAAGCAGCAGCATTGCTTATAACTAAAGCATTGGTGTTACGATTATGCTATATTAAAAATTAAGGAATCAGTTAGCGGCATAAGAATCTTCAGATTCAGAGAATGTATGTGGATTGTTTCCTTGGTACAACCTAATCTGCTAAAACTTATAGACTATGAGTAGTATCATAGAGAGGAAAAGAAAATCTGTTAAATAAATCAAAAAGACATTTAGTTCGCACATATTTCAACCAACGCTTAAATGGGAGTGGGGTAACTTAGATAATAGAATAGTATAGAGAACACTAAAACACTGACAATTAAGTATGCTAAGTATATTAGAAGGGGTCAAAATGAAAAAGAATCAAATTGTGATTGGCATAATGTACTAGTTGGATGGAGGGGACATTGAAAGTGGATAGATAAATCGAAGTCTATGAAAGACGAGATGTGGGCGATTATATAAGTATATATAACCTATCCTTATTCATTGCATAGTTTTGTTTTCTATCTATATTTCCTAGAACTTTTGTCAGATCGGTATAGATTTATTAAGAGATTGAAATAAAGGAAATTTCCTTAATGAGGTGTTTTAATTGTTGCTTTTTTATTCCAGGTGTTGCATTGATGCAGCTGACGTCATTCTTCTGTCAATTGAAAGAGAACGACGACGACGACACGGAAACGTCGGGTTCAGAACCTGAAATAGAGTCTGCTAGTTACACCAATAGATCCCAGTGTCAGTGATCTTGGCGCCCAGCATAGACCTAATAAATTAAAATTAATAATTATATGATAATTAAGAGAAACTTTACGAGACGTGGTGAGAAATGTGACTAATTGACAAACAAAAACTTTAGTTAAAAAATTTATACAATTGTTTATATTATATATATTATACATATTTAATTATATACTATATATAAAAACTGTTGTGTGAGTGCGGCGGGATATAAAGAGTAACAAGTGCCCTCAGAATAATAAAAAATAGAATTATACACAAATACGCGAAAAGGACAAAAAAAATTTTTTAAATTTAAGTAGGGACTCTGTGAACGCTCATTAAACTATTTTTCAAGAGGAACATGGAACTAGAAGAGGAGGGCTCTGCTGATGTGGTCTTTTTTATCTATAGGGTGTTTCGTAATTGCGGAAACTGTCGATTCTACCTTCTCTAACAACTGATGAACCCAATATTTATATACTTATATATATTTCTTTTATAGAAATCTTTCACTCTATTAGCAAATATTTTTAAATACAGCACATACCAAATAAGTTGCATGTATACTACGTATTGGCATGCTGCATGTATTTGATATAATAGCTGAAAATTTTACTAAACCAATAACTGGATGGTGCCAAATTATTTCATATTTTTTTGTGTATGGTAATTAAGATCATTTTCACCAATCAACATTCAGATTTTAATATGGCTGTTATTTTTTCTAGAAGGTTGAGGGAGCGAAATAATTAAAAAATAATTATTAGAACCAAAGGATGTTGTGGTATTTGCAGTAACTTATATTAATTCTTAGTTCATACATTTTAATTGTGGAAGCTTAGAAATTGATGTATTTTTAAGAAAATTATTCAAAATTCTTATTACATACAATTTCAGCTAAAATATGTCGTGTCATTTGATGCTATATGAATATTACCTACACTGAATGATACCTCATGTTTTGTAAACAGCATTTTTTTTATTAGCGGTTGCTAATGTCTTCACTGCATTTATGTAAGAATTCTATTTAAATTATTTTTATAGGACAATAGTAGTTAGTATTTGTTTTATTTTTTTCGCCAGGAAAATCGACAGTTTCTATATTTAAGTTCCACCATATAACTATTGAGTTAATCTCTTTATTTATATTATATTATATATTTTATATTATTTAAATAATTTTTATTGTTTATAGTAACGTTGTTATTTTACATGGCGAAGTGTTTTTTTTTTGTTGGCGATAACAGCTGAGCCCTCCGAAATCTCTTACTTTTTTTGGTAGATGGCGTGCCTCCCGTTGAAAACGGCAGTCGCTATTTTATTTTTGTTATTGGTCGATTTGTTATCCTATGGTAGGGTGGTAGTGTGACTGTTTTTTAGCCCCATTCGCCATCCCTCCCCCTCCCCATTCCTCCAATGACTATTCCCAAATATTTCGTCTCAACAGTGGTAATAGCAACAACAAACTGAGTTATGGAATTCAAAAAATGTTGAGAACACAGACATTCAAAATTACAAATATTTTTGTTATGCAAAGTTCCAAGATTTTTTGTAAAAGTATCATATTACTGAATTTCTGGAAATTAATTTTGAATGATGTTTCTAAATTAAATCCAGATTGGGCGTAACATATTTTGATTCCTGATTATAAAATAATAAAGGCAAATTTCTAAAACTACGCCAGAATTTTTTTTTGTTGAGGCGAAAATTAATTTTGTGTAAAAATGAGACATTCTACTGCTCTACAGGATTGTCAATACTGTTAAGTTATATATATTTGAATAGGTATAAAAGAAATTGTTCTGTATAAAAGAGAAGCAGCTGCGCGGCCCAGTTTTAGATACCCGACAACTTGGATTATAGATTGTTTCTTATACAAACGCTATGGTAAACACATTTTTGTAAGATCTAAAACTGGCTTGAGCGACTGTGGCTAGTCAGAATTGATTGCGTAAGAAATATTGTATATATTTTTTTTTTGAAACATATACAGTATTTTTCTGACTGATGATTTGTACATAGACTTCCTCAGAATAAATGCGTTTAAACAGAGTGCTTTCCATTCTCGGTGTTTTATTAATTTGTCTTAGCACTAGAGTAGGTGTAAGAATAGGTCACCTGCTATGTGTTATCCTTAGAGAAAAATCCAACCCTATATTCTTAAACGTGCTCCGAATAACAGCACATTTATATGTTTGGCTATTCAATAGGCTCTTCTGAATGGCATTTATGTACAAAGGATAATCAAGACAAATGATCAACAATGAAAATATGAAAATAGATTTGCAGGCTACATATGTATGACTTCATTATAACATACTAGCTTAGCGAAGAAAGGTCTAGAGAGATAAAATTATTCGCCTGTGAACATGACGCCACTTACCTTATTTATTTGAATACTGTTAAACATAAGAACACGTTAAATAATCTTTGAAATCTTAATTTGCTTTGTTACAACGCGCCGTAAATGTTGTTTTAATAATAGCAAAAATGATTTAAAACCGGTTCCTAAATAAAGGACAATATAAATATATCTTATGACGGTTTCTGTTCAGAGACGAAGTGAATTATTTAATAGCAATGATACTGAAATTAAAAATTGGATTTTAGTGTAAAAATAGCTAATATATTATTACGGGTTTATATTTAATTATAAAAGAAATGTAATTATTTGAAATAAATTGCTTACCACGAAATAATTCGAGATAAAAAAGTTTCTATTAAACAGCCGAACAGAATACTTGAAAAAATAATTAAATAATTAATAAAATCTGCATTAGTTTAAAATTATTTTTTATTTGATCAAATATTCGGATTTTCAAGCTGTAAGAACTTCAACTTAATTGTATTATTCTGCCTTTAATTTTTAATGAATGTGCTTTTTAATATTAATCTTGTCAAACAAGGATTTTTACTTAGGCGGAAAGTAGAAATAATAGTGAATCAAATCAAATCAAAAATATATTTTAATATTTCTAATAATATTTACTGACAAGACTGTGCATTTTGTACAAACATTCCCTAATATATTTTAATTTCTATCCGTGGTATTGAAATTTTAGAGAAAAAAATTTATCTTGTCAACTGAGATTAAATTAGATTTTCAAAATATTCAGAAATTGTTTTTACACTTTATCATCGTTTACTGCGTTTTAAATAGAAATTAGAGGAAAAATAAGTCGCTTTTATATTTATAATATATGTATGATTGCTTTTTGGGTTTCAACTGAAACTTTTGAGAGTGGTGAGCCTCTATTACATTGGCCTGAGGAGGGCAAGTAAAAGTTATACTCTTAAATTATTTACCAAAATTAATTAAACACTGTATCTCGGTTAATGAATTAAAAATTCCGAAATACAAAATTGTAGATAAAAAAATATTTTTTTGGGGTAAAACAAGTTATGGAAAATATGAGAGCCAAACTGTTTTAAACTGATGAAAAATGTTAGAATTAAACTGTTGTTTAACCTTTCACAAATAATTTTGAATGCTCAAAAAATAGAAAAGTTATTCCGTTTTTGTATGAGATAAAAATTTAAAAAAATGGATATTACGACTTTTACTAGTGCAGATTTTAATAATAAAGATAAGTGGAATGAATCCAATTTTTTTTAAATTAAATTGTTCAAGTAGCTTTTAGCGATTATTTTTAGAATCAAAAATTTTTAGTAGATCTGGATAAAAGATTATAAATTCTATTATTCAAATTTTTAATGAAGAGATATCTCTCTGAAAGGGCTGAAGTGTAATTTGTTGTTAGTTTTTATCTCAAATCCAATTTAATATAGAAATTTGACATTTTGAGTATTATATACACCAGTAAAGAGGTAATTATAGGACCCCCTAGATTTGATTTGAATGTATGTAATTTTTACGTTTAGGTTTACCTTACGTGTTTAGTGTACAGTAAACATTTTGTTGATGTTACTGATTTGAAAATTTTTATACAAGTAACGTATTTAATGATCAATGAGACATGCTAAATTCGTGTATTACGCTGAAGGCGTGAAGGTGGTCACTTTCACAATTTATGATAATGATTAATGAACACTAAATATAAGGGCTATTGTATTATTTTTTTCTTAAACTATTAGTGTCATGGTAAAAATGAACTGACGATAAAGTTATGAAACGGCAGGAATTACGAATATTTTTAATTTATAAAATCGATGCCATCAAAAAATTGTGAAAAAATATGGGTTGTTAATTTCACTCCTTTGTAACACAATGGTAATACTAGAAAAATCTCATAATTAACTATTTAGTATATGCCATTTCTACAATTTCTACAAGTTTTTATGTTAACCCGAAAAATTAAAAACTCAATCTTACTTCCCTTCTATTGGATGTGATAGCTCTTTAATGGTAGAACTGTTTATAGGTAATAAGAGCACTCAATTTTTAACCAGGAATCCGAATTTTTCCCATGAATTTAGCAACACCCTGTATTTGTTTGGGTAACCCTTTAGAATTGAAAATAAGTTTAGAAGTGCTCTTTTGGAAACAAAATTTAATTTTTTAAATTTTAATTAAACTTCAAGGAAGCTTTACCGGATCCTTTAGGTTAATTTGGATTGCGTCGACCATTTTTTAATGTTTGGGTTTTCTTAAACGGTTATTTCAGGGTTACCACAACAAATTGATTAGTAAGTAAGAATCAAATCGATTTTTTAATTATTGCTTTTTGGCTTATGGGCGTAAGTCTTAAAAAGTTTTTACCTCTAGTGAGAGAACATAATTCTATATAAATTTTAACATTGTTATTTATCTTATATGGAAAAGTACTAAATGGCAACTGGCAATCATTTTTATCTTCTGTTAGTAGAGAATGTAAGGATATCGATTTCATTTAATTGAATATTTACTTTTTATTTTTGTTAATCATAGATAAGTTAGTTTTAAATCTAAAAAGATAGCCTTGTGTAATAAAAGACGTGAGCATAGATATATGTTAAGAGTTTTATAAAATAAAAAAATTTGCGTAATCACAAAAGCTATGGACACACCCACATAAGTAAATATATAAATTTTCAAGTGTTTCAAGTGGTTTTTAGAAAATTTCGAAAAATCTATAGTGCCATCTATATGGCGGTAGAAAATATGTTAGTATAATTTAAGAGCAATCTGTCGGAACCTCTCCTGTGCCATCTATCGGACGGTCCATCAATCATTTTCACAGCAGTGACAGTTGTATCTGAGTGGGCATGCCCTAGTTAAGACGCGAGCTATAGTATAGTAATCGAATTGGATTTTGTTGGAGGTAAGTGTCAGTTTTATTATAATATTGAAATATAACATTTTTCTTTTTCGTTGGGTTGCTTTAAGAATTCCCATTTTAAATTGAATGCCTCGCCCACATGACGGGAATCCTAGATAAGACTAAAAACATCAAACGATAAGCCTTTGATGCAAAATAGTAGTATACATAACAAGTTACCATACAGGGATGGTAAGATTTAAAATTGATCCTTTCTACCATAAGATCATGGAACTTCATGATTTCTTTTTTATTATACATCATTTGGACTGTAACTTCACATATTTATTATAACTGGATCGAAGCAATGACAATAAAAGATTTTCTTTTGGCATTGAGACACACAAGAGCCAGTTGTTTAGCTCCTGAAAGTTTACTTTTTAATATTTTTTTAAATTTATACCATTAGAAAGAATTTATATTAATATACATTTCCTCGTTTTTTTTTTAATATCTTTACTGATAGTATTTAATATCATTTATGTAATTTTAAATTAATAATTGATGAGCTTTGGTACTTATTCATTAATTCTTAATTTTGATCTTTTCCAACATTGGTTTTCAAATTTCACTCCTTAGTAGATCCATCTCAGTGTTCTCTTTTCCCAAATGTTTGATTTTTTTCCCTCTATTTGATTCCTGATATATTATACTTTATTTTTCGTAGTTACCCTGAAAGGCCAAGTTTTTATCCTTGTATTCATTTTTTGATGTCAGTGTCATATATTTAGCTTTTTTTGTTAATTTATAATACTTTTGTCCTTGATATACTTTCTAATCGTTATGTGACTTTTATGATTTCACATCTACTCCTTGCTACAAATACTAAGTCGTCAGCATATACTAAGCATTTATGTATGTCATTAAACATTGTACCATTAGTGTGTATGTTGCTGTTAAATAAGGATATTGTTAATGGAGTTAATTACTTGTAATACTTCTTTCCTGCTCCGTAAAGCGTTTTATCCGCCTTCATCGTCTTCTTCATATACTATTTATACAAATTTCCCATGTCTTCAATTATGAAATTTTCCCCCATTTTTCTTAGTTGGTGTACTATATTGTCCCCTTTCATTCTCTTAGGGGTGTTTTTAACTATGTTTCAAAGTTCCACATATTTTTGTCTGTTTATTTCTGTATCTAAAGATTTATTGCTCTCTGCGTATTTTCGCGTTAGACTCATCTAATACTATTTTAATATCAAAAATTGGGGTTTCTACTTCTACATAAATCTCTATAGATTTGGGCACAAATTTTTCACAGCATCAAATTAAATTTCATTTAAATGTTTTACAAATAAACATAAACGTGATGACAATGTGGATATAATGTATTGCCTGAACAAAAAACATGTAGGGCTAGATAGTGGGACTGAAATATTTTTAAAATTTCATTAATTGGATGTGTTTTTTCCATTTGTGTAAATATTGAATGTTCTTTTTCAGCCAATGCAGGGTAGATTAAGTGCTAGTAAAATGGACAGGAGTAAAGGTGGTAAAGGTAGTAATGTAAAACTATCCATGATATCAATATCAGTAAGGAAAGATGTCAAACTTCACGAGGCTGAAAATGCCTGGCGACCCGCTAGATTAAATAGAGGCGATTTCGTTACAGATGATGATAAAAAAACGGCAGAATTGTATAGGTTAGTACAACATAAAAAATATTTAAAAATCTTTAATATCAATTTATTAGAATTCAGTAAACACAGTCCCAGCTCCTCGTAATTGTATTTTAAGTTATGATGGCGTTTAGTACTGTAAGATAAAACTACGAAACTTTATTATGTAGTCTATGAAATGATTAAATAATAATACAAGTGGTAACAATATTCAGTTGGAATTTTTTTTATTTATTTGTAATTATTTTAGTAATAATTATTGGTAATGAATTTTTTTAATATTTTCAGGAAAGTGAGGGGTATACTCAACAAACGGACGCCTCAAAAATTCGATACATTGTTGCAACAGATCAAAACATTAGCGAACACTAGTGCAAGATTGCAAGGTGTAATAGATTTAGTTTTTAAAAAGGCTGTGGATGAACCTAATTTTTCGGCTGCTTACGCCAGCATGTGTGGTGATCTCGCTCGCTTACAGGTAAAAATAATATTATTTGAAAGAAGTGTATAATTCACTTCGATTTGAATAGTTCTATTTATTTTAACTGTTTTTTTTAGGTGCCATCAAATGCAAGTACTGAAGACAAGCCAGATTTCGTGAACTTCAGAAAGTTGCTTATCAATAGGTGTCAAATTGAATTTGAAAAGCAATCTGTTGACGAAAATGTTAGGAATCAAAAATTAAAGGAAATCGAAGAATGTACTGACCCAGACAAAAAGAAAGATCTCGAATTTGAACTTGAAGAATATTATCGAAGACTTAGAATGAAGTCTGTAGGAAATATTAGGTTTATAGGTGCGTGTACATCTTGATAAATAATTACTGAATAATTATTACTATAAGTTGTATCAAATGATGCTTTTAAAGAAAGTAGTGGACTGAATATATTTGAGGACACTTTTTAACTGATTTAGTTATCTCTTTGATTAAAGTAAACACTGTCATTAAGAACGTTATTTATTTTATAAACAATCTTTCAGGGGAACTTTTCAAACAACATATGCTTAACCAGAATGTAATAATGAGGTGTTTGAACATATTATTGGAAAATAAAGATGAAGAAAGCTTGGAATGCCTGTGTGTATTATTGACCACAATCGGTAAAGAATTGGAGAATAAACAAGTTAGCCTTGCATCAATTTTTTCCCAAATGAAGCAGCTCGCGGATAAAAAAGAAGCAAGCAAAATTAGTAGTCGAATTCGGTTTATGTTGCAGGTAAGTTACGATTATCGATTTTTTTTTTTTGATGAATGTATTCTAACTTTTTTCATTTTTGTCAGGATGTGATAGACCTACGCAATGTGAAGTGGGTGCCTCGTCGCCAGGACTCGAATCCCAAAATGATTGATCAAATCAAAGATGTAAGTATTTGTATATGTATGATTAAATTTAAATTACATATGGGTATAATTTATTTTTAAAGCTCTTACTCTTCCGCTAATTACCACAAAATAAGAAAAGTGATATTGTTGGTGTATAAGGAAGTATAAAAAAATCTGTGTTGCAATAATGGTTGTTCTTTAGATGGCATCTTCTAAAGAAACGCAGAAAATACAAAAAAAGCAAAAAAAAAGTATATCGTCAGCATATACTAAGCATTGATGTATGTCATTAAACATTGTACCATTAGTGTGTATGTTGCTGTTAAATAAGGATATTGTTAATGGAGTTAATTACTTGTAATACTTCTTTCCTGCTCCGTAAAGCGTTTTATCCGCCTTCATCGTCTTCTTCATATACTATTTATACAAATTTCCCATGTCTTCAATTATGAAATTTTCCTCCATTTTTCTTAGTTGGTGTAATATATTGTCCCCTTTCATTCTCTTAGGCGTGTTTTTAACTAGGTTTCAAAGTTCCACATATTTTTGTCTGTTTATTTCTGTATCTAAAGATTTATTGCTCTCTGTGTATTTTCGCGTTAGACTCATCTAATACTATTTTAATATCAAAAATTGGGGTTTCTACTTCTACATAAAATCTCTATAGATTTGGGCACAAATTTTCCACAGCATCAATATTTTGCACTTCTGATACACTTATCAAACTCTACTGTAATATTTTCCACAGGTCAACTTTATTTTTAGGATGAAAGATTTTCTTTTGGCACTGAAGGACACACCAGCCAAAAGGGGGTCAGTAATGTATTAAATTTCATTTAAATGTTTTACAAATAAACATAAACGTGATGACAATGTGGATATAATGTATTACCTGAACAAAAAACATGTAGGGCTAGATAGTGGGACTGAAATATTTTTAAAATTTCATTAATTGGATGTGTTTTTTCCATTTGTGTAAATATTGAATGTTCTTTTTCAGCCAATGCAGGGTAGATTAAGTGCTAGTAAAATGGACAGGAGTAAAGGTGGTAAAGGTAGTAATGTAAAACTATCCATGATATCAATATCAGTAAGGAAAGATGTCAAACTTCACAAGGCTGAAAATGCCTGGCGACCCGCTAGATTAAATAAAGGCCATTTCGTTACAGATGATGATAAAAAAACGGCAGAATTGTACAGGTTAGTACAACATAAAAAATATTTAAAAATCTTTAATATCAATTTATTAGAATTCAGTAAACACAGTCCCAGCTCCTCGTAATTGTATTTTAAGTTATGATGGCGTTTAGTACTGTAAGATAAAACTACGAAACTTTATTATGTAGTCTATGAAATGATTAAATAATTATACAAGTGGTAACAATATTCAGTTGGAATTTTTTTTATTTATTTGTAATTATTTTAGTAATAATTATTGGTAATGAATTTTTTTATTATTTTCAGGAAAGTGAGGGGTATACTCAACAAACGGACGCCTCAAAAATTCGATACATTGTTGCAACAGATCAAAACATTAGCGAACACTAGTGCAAGATTGCAAGGTGTAATAGATTTAGTTTTTGAAAAGGCTGTGGATGAACCTAATTTTTCGGCTGCTTACGCCAGCATGTGTGGTGATCTCGCTCGCTTACAGGTAAAAATAATATTATTTGAAAGAAGTGTATAATTCACTTCGATTTGAATAGTTCTATTTATTTTAACTGTTTTTTTAGGTGCCATCAAATGCAAGTACTGAAGACAAGCCAGATTTCGTGAACTTCAGAAAGTTGCTTATCAATAGGTGTCAAATTGAATTTGAAAAGCAATCTGTTGACGAAAATGTTAGGAATCAAAAATTAAAGGAAATCGAAGAATGTACTGACCCAGACAAAAAGAAAGATCTCGAATTTGAACTTGAAGAATATTATCGAAGACTTAGAATGAAGTCTGTAGGAAATATTAGGTTTATAGGTGCGTGTACATCTTGATAAATAATTACTGAATAATTATTACTATAAGTTGTATCAAATGATGCTTTTAAAGAAAGTAGTGGACTGAATATATTTGAGGACACTTTTTAACTGATTTAGTTATTTCTTTGATTAAAGTAAACACTGTCATTAAAAACGTTATTTATTTTATAAACAATCTTTCAGGGGAACTTTTCAAACAACAAATGCTTACCCAGAATATAATGATGAGGTGTTTGAACATATTATTGGAAAATAAAGATGAAGAAAGCTTGGAATGCCTGTGTGTATTATTGACCACAATCGGTAAAGAATTGGAGAATAAACAAGTTAGCCTTTCATCAATTTTTTCCCAAATGAAGCAGCTCGCGGATAAAAAAGAAGAAAGCAAAATTAGTAGTCGAATTCGGTTTATGTTGCAGGTAAGTTACGATTATCGATTTTTTTTTTTGATGAATGTATTCTAACTTTTTTCATTTTTGTCAGGATGTGATAGACCTACGCAATTCGAAGTGGGTGCCTCGTCGCCAGGTCTTGAATCCCAAATTGATTGATCAAATCAAAGATGTAAGTATTTGTATATGTATGATTAAATTTAAATTACATATGGTTATAATTTATTTTTAAAGCTCTTACTCTTCCGGTAATTACCACAAAATAAGAAAAGTGATATTGTTGGTGTATAAGGAAGTATAAAAAAATCTGTGTTGCAATAATGGTTGTTCTTTAGATGGCATCTTCTAAAGAAACGCAGAAAATACAAAAAAAGCAAAAAAAAAAGTATTTTTTCTTCGAGCGTATAATAATATGGTATATTTATATTATGTAACAGGTTTTGTAGAAATAGTCTATTATTGTCCTTGTACAAAAAAGTAACCATAGAAACGGATTAAACAAAAGAGATTTATGTCTGCTAAAACTTATAGACTATGAGTAGTATCTTATGGAGAGGAAAAGAAAATCTCTTAAATAAATCAAAAAGACCTTTGGTTCGCATATATTTCAACGAACGCTTAAATGCGAGTGGGGTTACATATATAATAGAATAGTATAGAGAACACTAAAACACTGACAATTAAGTATGCTAAGGTATATTAGAAGAGGTCAAAATGAAAATCAAATTGTGATTGGCATATAAATAATGTACTAGTTGGATGGAGGGGAAATTGAAAGTGGATAGATAAATCGAAGTCGTTGAAATACGACGTGTGAGCGAGTATATAAGTATATAACCTATCCTTATTCATTGCATAGTTTTTTTTCTATATATATTCCCTAGAGGTTTTGTCGGATCAGTATAGATTTATTAAGCGATTGAAATGAATTAAATTTCCTTAATGGGGTGTTTTAATTGTTGCTTTTTTTTATTCCAGATGTTGCAACAATACGTCTGATGGAAATCTTTTGTCACTTGAAAGAGGACAACTACGGGGAAACGTTCAGAACCTGAAATAGAGTCTGTTAGTTATACCAATAGATCTCAGGGTTAGTGATCTTGGCGTCCAGCATAGATCTAATAAATTAAAATTAATAATTATATGATAATTAAGAGAAACTTTACGAGACTTGTGAGAAATGTGACTAATTGACAAACAAAACTTTAGTTTAAAAGTTTATAAAATAATTGTGTTTTTCCATTCTCATTGTTTCATTATTATATCTTAGCAGTAGAGCGGGTTTTGATTTAATTATTTCCAACTTTGTACCCTTAGAAGTTACGCACTTTCTTTATGATTTAGTCCATGTTAATGTTAAATGTAATACTCTATATGATAGACAAATACATCATAACGTTATCAAAACAATTGAAAATATTTAACACGATGCAAGCTAATATACAGTGTCTCTACTTAAGTTGGAACCATATGGGAAACTTTTTTATTATTAGTTTTATGAAAAAAAGTTATTCTTTATAAAAAGTTCTGCATGGTCTAAATCCTGAAATACAACCATCGGATTTAAAATTTGTTGAGCCGTTTACAAGGTTTGTCGAAAAATATAAATTTTGCTCAAGAGTAAAGTATCTTTAAATTTGACAATATCGAAAAATGTTACTAAAAAAGTTGATCAGAATTAAAAATTACGTTTAAATATGCAAGCTGCGATTCCCTGAAACCGAATCTGCTCACGGTGTATCAGGGTTGCCACAACACATCGATTAGTAAATAATTGTCAAAACCAACATATGTGTCGAACGACATAGAAACATCGTTTAATGAAAACAAAAAAATTATTTTTTCAAGGTTGCAATACTTGTAGATATCTCTAAAAAAAATCGATTTTTTAAGTGTAATTTTGAGGATAATACTATTGCTAATTGTACGATGTATAGGACCAAATTTTTTAAAAGTTTAATGACAGCATAATTCTGTATAAATTGTAATACTACTAGCTTGTACTGAACAATATTAAATAAAAACCTATTTAGTAATATATGCAATTAACAGGGAATATTGTTCCGTTGTAGGCTGCAGAGACACAACGTTAGTATATCGATTATATTGAATCGAATATTTCCCTTTTATTTTTCTTTGAATGTGTTCTAAATAATCTAAATGCCAGCTGGGGTCCATCGAAAATTTGATACGATAAATACTAGCGAACACATTTCCAAAGTATTTGGTGTATTAGTTTTTATATAGATTTTTATGGGACTGGTCAAGGTTAAATATTCTTGGAGCCGTATATATCGATTATATACACAAATTTTAATTCAGTGGGTGTATAGAAGTTGGAGTATCAGTTTAGGTAAGGATCAACCTTGGTATTTTGTTTAATAATTCTTAATATTTTTTTATAATTGAATATACGGAAGGTTATTTTAAATAAATAACTGATAAGTGAGGCTTTTATCAGTTCGAATTATGTTGTCATTTATTATTTCTAAATAAACAATATATATCTTTATGTTCTACCTACTGAATGTTTAGTCATGGTATTTAAAACAAACTGGATGATCTCATTAATTACTTTTTTAATGCGTAAGTTTTGAACTATGTAGGTGAATTCTGTTTATTAATAATCTTCATTTTTATTATATATTTTTGTAAAAAAAAATTTTCTGATAGAACTAAAAAATGCACAGGAAAATTAAATTTGTTACTTGAAATAATGCTGCAAATTCGACCTTTTTGAAGTATTTAAATTTTACATTTTTTAATTAGAATTGATTATATACAGGTGGCACTAATCTTAAGCTTATTTTGAAATGACAGTTTTTAAACGATTTTTAGAAGTACTTAAAAAATTAGACAAGAAAGCTTAATTATCATTTTTGATAAATGTTGCGGTTTAAAAAAAAATGGGCCAAATCTGAATGTTATCTTGTTCTAGCTTAGTTTTTGCCTAAACTTTAATATTTATCGAAAAATATTAAGCTTGTACTACTTATAGTATTTGATGTTAGAATACAATGTTATTAAACCCAATAAGTGCTAATAAAATAGAGTAATAAAAAGTTAACTACTTTGTTACTGTTCCACTGTATTCAAGGGAAAAAATAAAGCTAAGGTAATGACCTATTTCTATAAAAACACTTTTGGCAATATATTTGTATAGGTTTCTATTATACGCTTGTGCAAGGAAATAAACAACTCTTATGGAATATTTTGTTATTACCATTTCAAAATACTGGGTTTTGAAGGTTAAATATAAAAATCTTTAATTTAAACATATTTCGATTTAAGTTATAGAGGTACTATATTAACCTATGTGGGGAAAGAGCTACAACAATTAAAAATTTCATATGCTGGCTCTTAATTTTTCTAAAATGACTTGAGAAGAGAGGATAGTTAAAGGTTATTATTTAAAACTTAATATGAAATCAAAACAACTTGAAATTATGGACTTTTAGCAAGAACCGTAGAAAATACTGGGGCTAAGATTACCCTTTGTACCACGTCGCTGGGAAAAAGAAACATAAAAATTTAGGTTTTCAGATAGGTATATCTACTAATGTAAAAAACAATGTTTATCATTCTACTTCTACATTGTACATTGAAAATGGTAGATTTTTGAATACAGCAATATTAGCAAACCCGAATTTTAAATCGGTCTCTATAAATATCTTCCTAAAAATAAAATCATTCATTTGATGATACTTATATTATTATCAAATTTCTAGGAAGAGGTGAATTTAATATTTTGAGTCCTAAATTTAATGTTTTTTCTTTTATTAACTGCAATACAGAGTGTATCCTTAATATTTGGAAATAAAACAACTGTATATACTCTCACTAAAAAATAAAAATGAGTATTAATCTAACCATTCCTAATTTTCGAAATGAAGGTTGTTAAATTTTGGAAATTGATTGTTGGATATAATCTTTTGTTATTGAAAAATAATTTACCAAATTTTATCGAAATATTTTACTCTTAAAGATGGTGCTAACTCTAAAACTTAATTTTAAGATATTAAACATTAAACGAGGTATTAATAAATATATTTTATATTAAAGTTTAGAAATAATGAAGGTCATGTCAATTTAAATTTAAAAGAGTTTTTAGAAATATGGATATGCTATCACTAAAAACGTTCGTCACTTCAAATCTGAAACTATTCTTTATCTGACACAATTCATTTTAAGCAGATTTTCGTTTTAAATTTTAATATTCCCACTATTTAAGTTTGCTATACTTTTACATGTTTTGTTCGGCACTATTTCTGGGATAAACGCACGCAGCCTTGATTTTATTTTTATAAAACTAATGGAAAAGCAAAACATTTTAGAAATATATTATAAATATTCTACAACAACAAAGCTATTGCTGATATATTTTTTGGAAATTTGAAATATGTTTATAAAAACTCGAGATGTTAATAGTAAAGCTTTTTCTCTGTGATGAGGAAATTGCATGTATGTTAAAAATTAGAAACAATTTGACCTTTTCTTGATTTTACTTAACCCCAAGGGAATATGTTCTGCTCTGTTGGTTTTTAACAAAAGTAATTTTTTTTTTTCTTTTTTTCCTCTTCTAGAATGGGATTGACATATTTTAACATTTTTTAGCAGTTACTACTGGTTTCCGAACGAATCTAAACATAATTCTAATGTTTCTACCGAGAATATCTTGCGCCCACATTCTATTAACTCTGTGGGATTTGGTTATCTTATGCATTATTGTTTTTAATCATTCGATGAATGATGATTTACACTCCCAACAGGAATTTAATTTAATGTTTTGGTGTGTTGGTTCAATTTTAGTCCACCTATTTTTAACGTAACATTTTATTTTCTTCAGGTATTTTCTAATGTCTTCGCTTCTTATTCCGTATTTGTCACTCCTTCAATTTTTCTTAGTATCATTATTTTTATGCACTATTTGTCTATTAAGTAGTTCCCAATACTCCTGTGACGTCCTGTATATTGTTTAATAAATATGTAATATACAGAGTGTCACAGAAGTTGCGGCCAGAATAACACATTAACAACTTTGGCCCCCGAATTTCTAAGTGATATTGTTTATATAACAATTTCTTTTCTTTTTTTTCAGTTTTGGTATTACTATTTACGATTTATTCACCAACTTCTTCAGTTATGGCCGAAAAAAATCAACATGTATCGGCAGTGCTTCAAGGCAACGGCCTCTTCACAAGAAACACCTACGGTATTTTAGCCCAAGAAAAAAACAAGAACATCTTTTTTTCTCCTATAAGCATACACGCCATTTTGTCCCTTGCCGCCCAAGGTTCAAATGGAAAGACCAAAAAGGCATTAACGAATTCGCTTCAAGTACCTGATCTAACCACGCTGGCCGAAGGTTACAAAGAGGTTATGAATCAACTAAACTCGGTGCAAGATGTCATTTTACTCATGGCAAATAAAGTTTATCTAAAGGAAAATTATGTTCTACAACAAGCCTTTCAACAAATTGTCACCAATCACTTCTTTTCCGAGGTTCAGAAAGTAGATTTCGCCCAATCCGCTGCAGCTGCCAAGACTATCAACACATGGGTGGAGGATAAAACTAAGAATAAAATAAAAGATCTTATTAAAGCCGATGACTTAGATTCTGATACACGTTTAGTGTTAGTCAACGCTATTTATTTCAAAGGAAAATGGGCAGAGCCTTTCAAGCCAGAAGATACGAAAACAGAAAAGTTCTACCTCAACAACACTGATACCATCGACGTTCAAATGATGCACACTAAGAAGAAATTTTACTTCAAAAACGATGAGGCTTTAGATGCCAAACTTTTGGAACTTCCCTACACTAACAGAGATTTGAGCATGATTATAATTTTGCCTAACAAGAGAGACGGCATCGATCAATTAGAAGCCCAACTGGCAAACACCGATTTAACCAAGATCACTCAAGATATGCACAAACCCGAGGTTATTTTAGCACTACCTAAATTTAAAATCGAGACTACTATCGATCTTAAAGAACCTCTGATTAAGGTAAATATAAGCGTGGTTCACATTTCACGATTTGGCTTTGATAAGAATTTTTTTGTTTCAGCTTGGGTTGGGTGAAATTTTCTCTAATTCTGCAGATTTCTCTGGCATGCTAGAGAGCCCTGAACCTTTAAAAGTCAGCAAAGTAATTCACAAAGCTTTCATTGAAGTGAATGAAGAGGGTGCTGAAGCTGCTGCTGCCACCGGTAAGTTTAGTTTCGTTATTGTAATGGCACTGAACTTATGGCTGAAAAAAATATTTGTTGAATTTAATAAAGTAGTTTTTTTAATGACACGATTTTTTAACGTTAACTAATTACCATATTACATCAATATGCTTTATATATTCAAGGCATATACTAGAATGTGCTATGAATATCCTCAAAATACAATATTTAGGCATATGCAACAAACTTGCGAATTTGAATCCCAAATTATAATCTGAATTCTACTATTCTTATAAAATTAAAAAAAAATTATTTTGATTTTTAGTTAAAACCTATTCAGTAAACATAAGCAAATACTACTTATTTTAATGTAATAAAATGTCGACTTAGTCTATGAGAAATAGTCATTTTCACATATAAGTTCAGTGATGCTTTTTTGGGAATTTGGGCTTTAATTGTGTTTTTACTGTGTTTTTATGTCTTGAGTACTTATAATACTATAACATGAAGGCATTTTTTTAAAGAAACAATTTTAGAAAACGACTAAACCTTTTGCTTTGTGTTGTCCGGTTTTTTTATGTTTAACTGAAATTTTACATATAAACATATAAAATTGTGTTTTTAAGTATGTGATTAATTCTACAATTGTATAATTTTAAGGTAAGTCTATATTCATTTTAATAAGCTCAGATAAAGTCATGATACAATTTAATCTTTTTGATTAAAATTAATTCCATTTTATCAGTAATTAAGTATTGATTGGTCTACAGTGTTGACTATTATTTAACAGGGACAATCACTATATGATTTTATTTGTTTCACAATATATAACCTTTTCCTCATTTAAATTACTTTTAATTCCTACCATTTACATTTAAAGTTACAATATTTGTTCCCATTACAAAGTATCGACTCTGTATGCGAAGTGAGTGTTTATATTATATTAACATTGCGATATGGACAAAGATAAAAAAACACGATTGGAACAAAAGTACTGTTTTTCAAAGTTCAAAGGGAAATTTAAAACGGACCTTTTCTTTGTTTTGCCACTAAAAATTGAGAAAAAAATGGAATGGGAACTTCTGTGGACAACGACTTGAATTTTTGTCTTTTATATGTCCAATCAGCATTTTCATTTTTTAAATATGGACCTGGAGATATAATTTGCAGTTCTGCATATTCTAAATATATTTATTAGCATATAGATAGATAGGCAAAATTTTTAAAAAAACAGATTTAAAATTTTATGATTTATATTAACAATTGACTTTAATAAAAGTTTTCCTTCATTTTCTATGATATATAAGTCATTGCCTGTTAGTTTAAATGTATCAAACTCTATTTATATTATTTTTGATAGATTTGAGTTTTAGGAATCCCTTAATATAAAATTTTATAGGTCTATAAAGATATATTTGATTTTAAAATGCACAATAATATATTATAGATGATCACTATTTTGCAACTTTTAGTATCACGATATTCGATTAGATAAAATGAATATAAAAATTGCTGTAAATTTACTATCGCTTTAACGCAACAGCCCATTTTATTTTTATCTATATAACCACTTCAAAGTAGGTTTTTTTTATTGACTCTGACAAGTTGACGTTTACTAAGGAATGTCAGGTGACTCTCTTAATAAATCAAGTAAATAAGCAGTTTTCCAATTAATGAATTGAAGGATTTTCGCGTTTAATAGACATACGAGAAACCAGTTTATGAATTGGTATTAAATTTCTTTCTACTGTTATATTTTTATAATGGTTAGCTAAAGGTGGTATTTTGTTTTGCAAATAAAAACTTGTATGTTTTATTAACAGAAAGTGACATTATGGCTCTTCAGTGATTACCGGTAACTGCCACTCTCATACAAAAGAGGATCACTTTTCACTCTTACATAAAGCTCTATTATCATGTTAGATAATATCGGATTTAGTGTACTCATCAAATGCATTAAGCGATAACTATCTTTTCCTTATAAATCCTATTAAAAACACTTGTGCAGGGTGATTCATTAAGGGTGCCTATGCTTAAGCAGTGGAATAAATTAATAAAGTAGCGTTTGGAAAGTTATTAACCCAAGTGTTTTAAAAGCTGTCGTTGTTTTGACTGTTAGAGAAGTACGTTTTGAAAAACATAAGGCAAAATGGTAGGTTTGGATAATTATACCCTTTTAAAATATCTAATTTTTTTATTTATTTTAGGGATAAGGATCAAAAAAAGATCTCTTGACATTACACCCACAGAACGATTTATTTGTGAACATCCGTTTTTAATAATGCTTGGTATTAAGGATACTAGAGTCCGTTGTGAAACTAGTGTAAATGTTGTGTTTAAAGGAAAAATATTCCATCCTGTTTATCCTCGCAACGATCATCACGACGAATTTTAGAAGATTTTTTTATACATTCTAATATTTATAGGTAATTTTATAGATAAGTAATATGTAATGTATTTTAGAAAAATAAAAATAAGATTACTTAACCAGTGGTAGTATTAGAGAATAAAAGATCACAACTTTTTATTGAAATTCAAATATTTTAATTAATAATATATTCGATTTTTGTAATAGAGGACATCCTGAAATTGTATGTGGGTGGTGGCATCTAAATTTCATTAATAAATCCTGATCCGGGTTGCTTTAAAATGCAATATTTAACTAAAGCCTTAACATCACACAATAACGATGCACTTAGCTGGGGCTTCAATTTTTAATGATATTTTTCTATAATAAATACAGGAGCAATGAAAAAAATCCAAAGAGCGCATTTAAGGTCCCCTTGTCTCCGGCTAACTGTTAAAAAAAAAACGATGGAATAGAGGACGCTGTAAAAAATTTTTTAATGCTCTGTTACAAACTGACTTGCTTTTGAATATAACGGTAGTGGCTGCGCACTAAAATTAGAAAGTAGCATAAGATATTCTATTTGATTTAGTTTTCTTACTCCAAAGTTTGAAAATACTAAAAGTATAGTTAGTTGCAAAATATAATAATTGGACTTCCCAAATCCCCAAAGAACGGCAGCGATTTCGATAGTATGACATTAAAACCATTTCGAATAGGCAATATTAAGCCTTATGTTACTTGTACATTCGTCAGACTTTCAGTAGAAATTTCTGCTGCATTGGTACGCTTTCGTCATGTTTAGTACTATTTGTAACAGGGTTGTATTTCGGCGAACTGCTTAATACCGGATAATCTTCGACAATAGTGCTATGGTAATCGCGTTAAGATATTATTTTATTTTTGAATTTGACAGAAATTTTCGAAAAGAATATGTTGTAGACAGACTTTAAAACAAAATGGACACGATATTTTACGATTGCCCCCTTATTATTGTGTACTAAATCCCATAGAATTGATGTGGGCTCAATTAAAAAAAAACGTTCGAGAAAATAATATATCACCAAACTCAAGTGTCAGTGTAATAGATCTAATTAAAGACTCATGTAATAAAATTACTGACGAGAACTGGAAAAATGCGATCAAACATGTAAAGACTATTGAAGATAAATATTTTAATTCAATTCCAAAAATAAATAGTCTTATTATAAATTTGGATGATAGTGATAGTGATAGCGAGCTTAATTCTTTGTAATTTCTTATTTTTATAATGACTGTTTCAACCCTCACTTTGTTTATATATATTCTTATTTTTAATCAATAAAATTTTAAAATTTAATAGTATTGCATTTATAATAACAAATAACTAAATTAACAAAAATGATAAATAATAAATAATTCTTTAGGATTTATTTATATTCATTCTTATTATTCACAATCCTAATGCCTACCCTGCCCATGAAGAGCTTATCGAGGGATTTGGAAAGTCCATTTCTTATATTTTGCAACGGACAATATATATTTTATAATTATAAATAAATTTTAAAGTCGTAGAAAAAAAGTAGTATCTAAACTTATGCGTGAATCATACTTGTTACATAATATTATATTTTGACTCAGATCGTTGTCTTTCTTTATTCTGAAGTTAATTCCCAAAGGTAACGCCACTTTCCGTTTCGAAAAATAATCTAAACCTCATTTTCTTGATGGAAGAATTCTCTTTTTCTTATTTATATTTTTTTCGGTTATCTGTCGTTATTTCTTTCTGACTTTGTTTTTTCCATCACTGTCCAATTTGTAAGATATTGTGATCTCTTTCTACCTCTTATAACTTTTTTTCGTTCCATTAAATTCAGTCATTTAATTCCTCTCTAATTTTTATTACTACGTCCCATTTTTATTTCTGGTTCTTTTTCTAATTTGCCGTCTGATTTTTATATTCCAGACTCATTTTTAAGATATTTCTTTCTTGTACTCTCAGATTCTCTTTTGTTATTTCTTGACCATTGTTAGGGTTTCGGCCTCATACATTATCACTGGTCTAATTATGGTTTTATAACTTTTCGTTTTGTTATTTTTGGGTTCGGTATTTATCTAAGGTTACCACAATTTGGAACAAAACTTCAAAATTAAAATAGGGTTAATGAAAATGAATAAAAGATTAATACAGCTTTCAAATGAAATATCACATGCCTGCAATGCTAAGAACTATTACTTTATGTCGGAGAATTGTTCTGTCGCTTAAACAGGTTATAAATAGAAGTTATTTTTTTCTTTCAAAAGTTAGTATGTGGAGGAGACCTTGGAAACGTACTATAAATGAATTTGAAACTTTTAAATTACTCTAAGAATTAAAGATAAAAGAGTTAAAATTGTTAAGCAATACTTCTAGGAGTAATAGTTCACCGAAAAATAAAGGTATCTTTTTATATACACTTTTTTCGAACACTCAATAATAAGAGAGATACAGGCCTCTAAAATAACGGATATTTGATTGATTGTCCAATGAAATCTTTGAGTTTTAATTTCTTAAAAACGATCAATTTTTGCATGATACATAAAGACTAACTTTTTCAAGAAAAAGCTTCAGGGTCTAAATACGTAAATAGTCTTCAAGTCATACTTGATGCGCTAGCGTTGCATTATTGTTGGTTTCAAAGCCTACTTGCCTTATTAAACACTTTATTTTCAAAATATTTAAAAAAAATATTTTTTTAATACAATTTTAGAGACCTGCATCTCCCTTATTATTGAGCTTTCCAAAAAGTGTATATAATACGTATCTTTATTTTTAGGTGTCACCCCTAGAAGTATTGCTCAATTATTTTGCACCATCCTGTACATTAATTTTTTTTCATATCTTCATGTTTTTTACTGTTTTTCTAACTGGAAAGTCTTTTTTCTAATGTTTATTCAATATTTTCTCATACCATCTATCTTTCTTCATTTCTTTGGCAAATTTTCAATTAATGTTATTTTTGCCTATATGGATACCTTAAGCCCAAGTCTTATACTACTATTTCATTCTAATGCCTAAGTGCCTTACCATAAAAGTCTTCGGAGTGGCCTCTTTTAGTTTCCCAAATATTATTATCTTATGTAGGACCAATATTTGAAACACGACCTCGACCTCTTAGCACCCAATTGCTTTTGGCACGAAATTTTTCAATTAGTCAATTCACTTTTATACAATTAATATTAATATTTTGCTAACTAAAATTAGTGCATCTTGATAAAACAATTCGGTAAGCTTTTTTACGGCTTCGACGTAGAAAAAACAGCTTTGGATACGAAAATTGTTTCTCGAGTATGAGTTTGTACTAATTGTTGCTCCTGTAAAAAACAGTAAGTTACATCCATAAATATGGTAATATATTTTTATTCAGGTATGGTCATGATGATGAGGATGGCAATGATCGAACTGGATCCTGAACATTTCAAAGCCGATCATCCTTTCATCCTGAAATTGATCAAGAGAGAGGGTGTAGAAAGAAATGTCTTAACTCTGTTCAGTGGAAGAATTTTTAAACCAACCGTATAACTTATTTCAATGTTATATAAACTTATCACTTATTATTAAAAGAATAAAAAAAATGAAAAAATGTTAAAAAGATAATTAATACAACTAATATTGATAAATTTCCGCACGTTCTGCTTAAAAATATTAAAAATGTTAGGGGATAGGTAAAATAAAAAGTGAAAATACAGTTTATGGGTTATTATACAGTATGCCCGTAGAGTCTGGAATATATTAATTACCTTTTATTTTTGTAGGATATGCCTTCATTCCTCTTTTTATTATGACAGTGGCACAATTTGATAAAGTTTGATAGGGTGAACGTTTTGCAAAAAACAGCTCGTCCAGTTCTTCATGATGATTTATGTATGTATCTATTCCAAAGGATCAAGGTACACAGTGCCCTAAGAGATTTACCGTGTTCTCGTTTGAGATGTGGGATGAATTTAGGTTCACTAAGTCCATTTTTTTTCTATTTGGTATATCTCTATGTGTAACATCTTTCCAATATTGATGCAAAGTGACTAATCATATATAGGTGGTTCGCGTGGATATAAATTTTTATAGCATGTAGCTTTATACTTATAGATTCGAAATTATTAATACCTCTTTGTAGTATTTTCAGTACGCAACATTCCAAACAAACGTTATGTGACTTTGCATCAGTAATGGAAAGACTTTGGTGTTGTTGGGTTACGATCTCAAAGGATGTGGATAGAGGTTTCGTTCTCTTCAGAACCTGCTCTCGGTTTCCTCCATTACTCGCAATTTCTTCAGTTGTCAGTTCAATCGATAGTGCCCTGTCAGAAATCCTGTAAATATGCGAAGAAAATTTCTATGAAGTTTTCCACCAAATTAGTAATGAACAAATGAATTCCACAGTATAATTAATCCTTGACGACGTGGTGAATCGAGTTGGTTCCGCTTCGTTCAGGTATATTTTTAAAAGGATATACGAATTGGTTCAAGTTCTTTCCCTTACAATGTTTATATTCAAATAAATATTATATATTGTTGCCGGCTTTTTTAATCTATATTGATATTTTAATACGGATTTTAATTAGTTTGTCCAAGTGCGTACTATTTATCTGATTTATTTAGCACTTTAAAGAAACTCGTAAATCTTTATATATAATAAAGATTTAAGTGATATACACTTAATTTTCCAGAAGTGGCTGAAGACGAAACTTTATGCCAAAAAAATTATAGTAGACTTCGAATTTTTTAAATTTAATTAGAGTCTGTTTAAAAAGTACTTTTTTATGAAGAAATTGCTAAAAATAAATAAACGAAGAAAATCAATAAAAAATACATAACTATTTTTTCTTACAATTTATTCAGAATCAACGAGAATTTACATAAATTAGCAAGCGTTATAATCCAAAACTTATTATATAATCGGTCGTAATAGTTATTTAGGTAACCGTATCCAAGGTAAAATAAATAAATGAGCGATGGAAAAAAATTGACAACAAATACTGTAGGTAATTTAAATTAGTTTATTATTATGCTACGAAACTTTTAACAAATTTTATTCGAGATTTTTGATTTGGAATAAGATTTTTGGTCCCACTTTTTTGCCTAAATATTTTTTAGTCATATATTTTGTATGGTGTATTGATGCTGATAATTCTAATTTTAAAATTGATTAATATTGAGAAGTTGAATCTTCACTTATGTAGTTATTAACAAAATAATCGTGAAACTTATCCATTACATTATGTTTATGTTTAAACTCAAAAAATTAGTTGCAAGAGTCTCCAAAATCTGAATTTAAAAACGGTAGTCCAAAAATGTAATGTAAAAGTTGACCATATAAGTTTCCTCGTCTGTTTTTCTCTGGTATTCACCTAAAAGTTGCAACTTTTCGATTTTCCTCTACCAGGATTGTGCTAAATAAAAGTGATAACTTACAATTTTTGATTTTGTAAATGCCTCCCGTATCGTTGCATATATCAAAATTCATTTTTTTTTATTTACAGTAAGATAAAGTGTTTGTTTGCTTTTCAAACATCGCTTTGGTCCAATTGATAGTTTGCAATAAAGACATATTTAACTGACTAGTTGTTTGATTACCCAATATTGTAATGAATTAAATTTTTTAGATAGGGTGGGCTATAAATAAAAACCTCATAAAATTTAAAAAATGCCCAAGTTTCGCCTGCTAATTGCAAGCATCCCCAGGGTACTACAGTATATTTTAATTTGCTTTTAAAATTATATGCGACAAATATGAAAGTTTGGATAAGATGTTCTTACAATTAACAACATATATGTTTATAGGAAAGAGGTCAAGACAATTAAAAGTTATGAAAACACTTGTACATAAACTATCTTTACTTACATTTTTAATATGCTGATCTTGTTAAAACTATGTCTAAAATATGATCCATTAAAATAGGTACTATACAACACACAAATTTCACAATAGATTAAAATATTTATTTAAAATAATGTCTTAAATGTAGCAGTAGAAATGATATCTACGAGTTTTAAAATTTGGATATTAGGTGGAAAATACCAAAATATATTTAGGATTTGTAAAAACTTAATGATGAACGAGATGGTCAGTTTTTTGTTATTACTAAGAGGGCATACTCCTATATTTCGCATAGTAAGGAGAAAATTTAATTTTATAATTTGCATTTGATTAAAATAAAATAGTACTAAGTTTTTTGATTTTTTAATTTTGACGAATGTAATTTTGTAAAAAAAATCAGCATGTGAAACGTGGGCATTTTTTATATCTGGCTGAGGTTTTATTTTATTTAATAACTGTTAGAATATAACGGCCATTTTGAAAGTCATAAATAGTAAATAGCAGTAACAATAATTTAGGACAGTATACTTGAAAGTTCAGTCAGCGTTTAATTGGTTGTAGAATAATTTGTCATTAAAAACTTTTCTTGTCTGTCAGAACAATATCAAGCTTTTCAAACAATTGGCGGAATTCGAAAATAATTTTTGGTCATTTTTCCTTAAAATATCGGTAATCACAACCGATTCACTTAAAGAGTTTGATTTGAGAACATCTTGTATAACTTTTTGTCTATGGGAGCAAATTCGGACTCTAATTTTTTTCAGTTCAGAAGAATTGTTAAAATTAGGAACCAACTTGATCCCGTTCATTGACGACAGCCTGTGATTTTATTAGTCTATGTCTATGTAATGAACTTTGGAAAATATTACACTTTAATAAAGCTAAACAAGAAGGGTGCTCAATAAACATTAATGAGTATATAAAATAATATAATCAGTTCTTACCGAGGGGATGATGCTCTTGAAGTACGCTTATGTCACTTGGACACTAGTTAAACTTGCCTCCACTATCGGGGGACCGCTTGAATCCCCAAACGGGGACGACTGGACCCACTGAGCTCTACTGAACTCACTGAGCCGTACTGAACCCCCGCTAATATAATCGTCTCGTATTTATATTAAATAATGTTTATGTTCTTGAAAAGTAAACTCGCGTACAGAAAGTATTTTTTTTTAAGAATATAAAACGATGCTTACTATACGAAACGATTATTAAATATAAACATGTCCGTGAACTATTGAACGGGTCAACTAACTAAATCTAATGCCCTTTTTGTATGTGACAGTATCTAAACCTAAGTATCTCCAATACACAGATTAAAACTTCCAAAACTTTACTGGCACACTGTATAATACGACTAAAAATACAATATAGCAGTGAAAGTATCAACATTTTTGTAAATTAACTTGCGTTGACATTAATACAAAAATATTATAGGTTTTCCACAAATCTCTGTCGTAGGTCATTCATGGAGGAGATAAAAATAAAAAAAAATAGGATTTTAAAATTATATTCAATTCCGAATATAAGTTGAATCGATCCAACTTTTACAAATTCCCTGTTGTCTTCCCCAAAATATTTTTCTTAAAAACTAGTTATTTTTTAAAGCAAACATTCTCGGGGTGAAGTATTTTCCTGTGGAAACCGTAAAATCCATTTTTTTTATTTGCATCTCGCGCAGAAGCGAAGTAATTGGCCTATGACGAAGCTTTGTCGGTCCTTATATTGTACAAAATCAACTTCATTTGGATTTTTTATTTTCAGCAATAATGATGGCTCCTGGCTGTTGCATGCCTTCACCTCCAGAGTACTTTTTGGTTGATCATGTCTTCATTTTTCTATTGGTTTCAAAAGAAAAAGAGAACAATATTTTATTTTCTGGTCGCTTTTCAATTCCTAATTAATTTTTCGTTGCTTCTCTAAACTAATAACATTTATTCGGCAATTATCTCATTGGATGTTATAGAGTTAAATAAGGTCTATTCACTAGCATTACTCAGTGTTTCTACCATTCCAGTTATTCTCAAGGTTTATTGTAACTTGTATAAAAAAAACAATATTTATGAATTTTATACATACATTAATTAAAATAATTCTCAGAAATTTTCACGTTTTATTTACGTTGGCCTTTTTAAAATATGAGTGTACACTACAGACTTCCAAAACTTTACTGGCACACTGTATAATACGACTAAAAGTACAATAGAGCAGTGAAAGTATCAACATTTTTGTAAATTAACTTGCGCTGACATTAATACAAAAATATTAAAAAATAATATAGGTTTTCCACAAATCTCTGTCGTAGGTCATTCATGGAGGAGATAAAAATAAAAAAAATAGGATTTTAAAATTATATTCAATTCCGAATATAAGTTGAATCGATCCAACTTTTACAAATTCCCTCTTGTCTTCCCTAAAATATTTTTCTTAAAAACTAGATATTATGTGATTATATTTTTCATGTTCAGATCAGCTGCAACAGTTATTTTTTAAAGCAAACATTCTCGGGGTGAAGTATTTTCCTGTGGAAACCGTAAAATCCCTTTTTTTTTATTTGTATCTTGCGCAGAAGCGAAGTAATTGGCCTATGACGAAGCTTTGTTGTTCCTCGTATTCTACAAAATCAACTTCATTTGGATTTTTTATTTTCAGCAATAATGATGGGTCTTGGCTGTTGCATGCCTTCACCTCCAGAGTACTTTTTGGCTGATCATGTCTTCATTTTTCTATTGGTTTCAAAAGAAAAAGAGAACAATATTTTATTTTCTGGTCGCGTTTCAATTCCTAATTAATTTTTCGTTGCTTCTCTAAACTAATAACGTTTATTCGGCAATTATCTCATTGGATGTTATAGAGTTAAATAAGGTCTATTCACTAGCATTACTCAGTGTTTCTACCATTCCAGTTATTCTCAAGGTTTATTGTAACTTGTATAAAAAAACAATATTTATGAATTTTATACATACATTATTAAAATAATTCTCAGAAATTTTCATGTTTTATTTACGTTAGCCTTTTTAAAATATGAGTGTACACTACAGACTTCTTCCTAGTAATCAAAAACTTAATTTTTTATTAAAAAATCTTTATGTTGGCATAGGTATCGACATTGAGCCGAGATGCAATTTTGACCCTGACGAATTCTTTGTCGATCACCCCTTCCTTCTAGCTCTTGTAGCTAGGAACCATGCTAGCAAGCAGCTAGACAGTATTCTGTTTAGCGGAAGAATAGCTCACCCTCAATCATAAAAAGGTAAACGTGAATGTATTATCAGTGTTAGTTTGCATGATGAGATGAGACACCATGAGGTATGTTCACACTTGCATCTTTCGAACCTACAACAAAATTGTTACACGAACCGTAGTTAAGAATGCAATATTTTAGGAGTATGTGTTTGTGAGTTCTTAGGCATTTTATTAGTGAGAATAAACATTCTTAATGATTTATTCACAATTCTCTATGTTATATCCATTAGTGGTCGAGAATTACATAATTAATATCAAGACTTACATAATAATTCTACAGGGATAGTCATTATAGCAACAAAGCGTTTCACAGATAAAATGAGTTAATTGGATAAAGCAGGTTTGTATCAAAAGCTGCAAAAATAATATTTTTAAATGGAACACCCTCTATAATTTTGCATATAATTTTAAATATATTTTAGATATACCGAAAATTACACAATAAAGTGTGATATTAAAATTATGGAGAGAGTCAAGTTCCACATTTTAAAATTATGATATATTGTTTCATAAAGTTAGACCATAACAAAATTAATGAAACGAAATTAATAAGTACATTTTTAATATATAATAGTTATTATTATTACCGTGTGTTTTGAACTTATATTTATTTAATAATTTTTTAGTGCCCAATTTCCGATTCCTTTTTTATTAGAAATTTAATATTGAAAATGAATATTATTCCATAAATACAAAACCTTAAACTAGTTACTTACAACTGGCTCTACCAACGTGGACATTCATTGACATGACCTAATTCTATTATTATATATATACATTTATACATAGAATATTCCATTTGATAATTTTATTTTTCTACCTTTTCCATCGAAACATCGTCGTATATCTTGGATTAAGTTGTAGTATAAACACCCTGATTTTAAAAAATCGGTTCATTCATTTGTTCTTACCCCCAAGCCAAACCTAAAATAAAGTTTTAAAACAGTGAAATTTTGGTGTACTAACTTTAAATTAAAACGAGGTACTTTTAAATCATGCAGTCATATTATAAATGATTGTCTATGGTTTTTTGCAGGCATGGCTATTAAGAAGAGAAAGATGGTATATCCAAAAGAATTTGAAGCTGATCATCCTTTTATTATAATTTTAAAACAAATAATTGAAAACGATATAAATATCTTATTTCAAGGCAGGATTTTTAAGCCGACTAGGGTATAAAAACTAACGATTATATTGAACGTTGTATCGTGTATGATAGGATTGTTTTTCATAACATATGTGAAAATAAATTGCAATTACCATGTATTAGAATAGAATTACAATATATACTTACTTTCATGAATGGGCTAGCTTCATTGCTTAGCTATCCCCGATAAAATATAACAGTAGAACCACCTAGAAGTGGCACCTCAAAATTGGATGCGCGGTAGCAAAATTAGAAGTAGCTTAGTCTGGACTGACCGTCGAGCTGATACTTTCGTTGTTTTGCATTCACAAGATACCCCACCCCTTGCTAAATATTCATTTCTCTTCTCGTTCTCTTTTCATTTGACTTCCCTACCTAATTAATATCTATTTTTTATATAAAATTCTAAATACTTTCTAGCTATTCGGGTGAAGATGGTTAAGTGTTTAATAATTGGTATGGAACCAGAACGATTTGAAGCGGACCATGCTTTTATGATAATTTTACAACAAAATATATACAACCAAAAGAATATTTTGTTTAAAGGGAGAATTTATAAGCCGACTGGTTAATAAAAACTCAAGTAAATAGGTAATTATCTATTTTACTTTTACATTTATTATTCATTTCTTCATATTTAAAGAAATTAAAGAAGAGTATTGTGCACAGGGTAATACATTAGGTACAGTAATAATTGTCATTAGTACGAAAAATCATGAGGTTAGAGTTATTAAAAAGTTATAAATTGGTAGAAGTATAAAGATTTTGGAATTTTATAACTTAAACCCAGATAGGAATTGTTTTTTAAACACATCACTCTCTATTTTATTTTAAATTTTTAATACCCCCTTCAGATCGTAGCAACTTCTTGAATGAAAATATTCTTTTAA
Source organism: Hermaeophaga mercurialis (assembly GCA_951812935.1). NCBI lineage: Eukaryota > Metazoa > Arthropoda > Insecta > Coleoptera > Chrysomelidae > Hermaeophaga > Hermaeophaga mercurialis. The sequence goes on along the minus strand of OX638362.1, from coordinate 16,768,225 downwards.
ACGTAAACAAAATAATAATAAAAAATAACTCATTTGATCAAAAATAAAAAGTATTTAACATGTTATGAATAAAATAATAAATAAGACTTTCGAAATAATGTTTTTTAATTTTAACTTTTTAGAATATTATTTACAAATTTGAATGGTAACGGACAAATCTAAAATGACTTCTTTAAGTCCAGAATTTTTATACTCACCAGAAATTTCCATCTTATCTTTTTTTTAATTCATTGGATATTACAAAAAAAAGTTCATATATCCCACATTGTACATTAATTCCCCGTTTACGTTAAGGTCTCCTTTATTGAACAGGATAATTAGCAAAAATATATAAATAAAAGGCATGAATTCTGGTCTTCTAAATTTTAATAATAAAAAGGTACAAACTGGAAGATCATCATATACTCCGGATTTCGATATCTCCGTTGATTGTTTTGAGGGAACTAAAAAAAGTTTTGTATAAAAATTGTGTAGAAAATCAAGTTCCTCCTTCAAAGATATTGTCACTTTTATGTGATAATCCCGTTTAAGTTGACAACCTGTATATTAAAGAACAATGCACTGAGGGTTAATTTTTTATCAGAAAAGTATGTTCTGTATAGTCCAGCTTTATGACATTTTTGGTTCAACCTATTATCTGTACAGGGTGACCCAAAATACACGCCCCCAATTTTCTTTTAAGTTTTTTATAAGATTTAAAAAATGTTTTTCAGATCAATATTTGAAGTTTTAGAACTAGAAAACTTTATTTGTTGAAGGGTCATATCGAGCACTTTTTATAAATATTTAATGATTAGTTATTTGGAAGATTGTGTTTATTGTTGTTTATATGTTAAAATTATAATTTTGTAAAGCGCTGATGACTTTATTTTTCAAATATTGCATAAATAGGGAAGATGTTTTTCTGAGCTATAAAATGATATACACAACTCGGCGAACCCTGAAAATACAAGATGTTTCTAAGATTTAAGTTTTCGTTTGTAATAACTGTAATATTTAGTTATATAGAAAATTCTATTTAAAAAACTAAAGAAAATGGCCTTGAGTTTAATGTCACTCTGTATACAAAATAGAAACAATCCAAAAGTTTATTAATTACTATAAAAATAGACTTAATTTAAAACTTCTTGCCAATAAAAGATTAACCCCAGTCTTTCTGTTAAAATATATAGGTCGCTAGCTTAAAAAATGTTTTCAAATAAAAGTGACAATATATTTTCCCTCTATAACTTAATAAAACCTTATTGTTTGAAATAGGAAAAGTCGAAATCAAATTTAAAATTCTATAAACATTCCATTTAAAATATCTTTGATATATCCTGAATCTAGGTCTGAATTGACGCATAATCAAATTAAGTAACTGCTTAGAGCTCCAGCTAAATTAAGATGTTTCGCATTTAATTTTCTATTTCTAAACAAAAAGCAAGGAATAATGACGAAATAAACGAAAACAGCTACCGAGGGCCCCAATTACAGTAGGGCCTCGCAATTTCTTTTTCTACAACTTACACCTTTAAGCAAATAACACATGTAATCGCAGGGGTAGGCGCTATCAACTTCTCGATCCGAGAACCCAAATTTGACACTTGATCTCCTTTTACTTTTCTAACCAAGAAGACCCCAATGTTTATTAATTTTGATGACTTTACTAAAAATATTTGTTTAACATTCGTTTGGCGGACTAAAATATTAAATAAAAACTAAGTTCTATGTACAGGGCGATGCTTAGCTAGATCCCTGTACACGCTATTGTAACAATGTAAATTTGAGAATTGAGTTGTGTTCACAGTAGGTGTACATTTTATATAAATTGTTATTAAAAAGGCCCCAAAAATTATAATTGTTTAGTGCCCTTCAAGGGATTAATCCGGCTCTGTCTGGTTTTATTAAACAGTGCATTTATCTTAAAATAATTTTAAAATGTAGAGCTGATACTCCGCATAATTTTTAAACAAAACTTTTTTTAGTACTGAATAATGAATGATGTTTTTTGCAGGCATGGTCATTAAAGCGAAAATGAGGGTAATTCTAAAAGAGTTTCAAGCTGATCATCCTTTTATTATGATTTTAAAACAAATGACCAAAAATGGTGTAGAGATTTTATTTCAAGGCAGGATTTTTAAGCCAACTCAGGCATAAAAACTACCAATTATTAATACATTGTACTTTATGTTTTTATGAATATGTATGAAATTAAATCGTAATTAACACGTATTGTAACATGATTACCACACACACCTCCATCTATCTATTGGCGAATTTATAACCCCAACTTCGCGTTTTCGGGACGATATTTTTTTCTCTACCTTTTTGAACGCTTAAATACTTATTTAAATTTTAAATGCTTTCCAGCTATTCAAGTGAGGCATCAATGTTTGATAATTGGTATGGAACCAAAACGATTTGAAGTGGATCATGCTTTTATTGTAATTTTACAACAAAATATATACAACCAAAAAAATATTTTGTTTAAAGGAAGAATTTCTAAACCGACTGAGTGTTCATAAAAATTTCGAAAATTGGTAATTATCTATTATGCTTTTACATTATTTTTCGCCCTTTGAAACTTAAAGGAATTAGTTAAAAGCATGGTAGAGTTACAGCGCTTTATTTATCTCCACCATTAGAATTATAAACTGAAAATTATTTTCGAATTAAGTAACTCAAAGCTAGATCAATTATTTTTAAATGCTTCATCCTGTATTTTGTTTTAAATTTTAATCCCATTAATTCTTTGAAACAAAATATTTTTTAAACAATTTGATGATAATTAAAAACGATACCAATTTTTTTATTAGAAATGTTGTGCTTATTAGTTTTATTAGACGTTAAACAGTTAAAACTTCTTACAAAATTAATAAAATATTTGAATATTAATAAACAAATCTAAAATTCCTGCATAATAAGACAGGTTCAGATTTTTTTAAACTCGTTAAAAAGTTCCATAGTCTTTTTTTCATTACATTGCATATACCATAAACTCCAGTGCCACACATTTTTCCATTAATTCGCTCTTTAAATTAAAACCTCTCTGAAGGGTATAATTAGAACAATTAAACTACGAAAAATAAAACGGATAAATTTAGTAAGTAAAAACTTTTTTGCAATCCCCTCTTAAAGTTTGTAACAACCTTTTCGTGTTTTGCATGAAAGTATGTAAATATTTTTGCTCATAGATTTATTTAATAATTTTAGTTTTACGACGAAAATATTCTTCATGGAAATACGAGGAGCTTGAAGCAGATCATCCTTTTGTTGTAGTTATTATTCAAAAAAATATTGAAAGTCATATATTAGTTTTATTTATGGGATGTATTTTCAACCCATTAGTTTAATAATAACTTATTGTTAAAAATTAATAACAGTTTTATTAGAACGTAGTTGAAATATAGTTATGTTGTTAAATCAAAAGCCATTTTTATTTTCATTTCATAATACCGACAATATAAGTTTAGATATTATTACCGTTAAGAAAAACCAAGTTTTTGGGATGGGGAAGGGAAAGAATCAAAAAATGATATTTTGTGCCAAATTATCGAACTCTCTCTAATGTTTATATTCTAAAATTTGAATACTAGAAACGACAAACTTAAAATAAAAAAAAATCCATAAACAGATTACAAATTAACAAAATATTTAAAAAATTGATAAAGTGACATTTGCTAGAAATTCTTGATCTGTATTAGATTATCTCGCTGATATTTTAGCTACCATCAACATTGTTTATTTAAGTACCGGTTTTGATTTTTTTTTTTAATATTCAGTATCCACTTTTTCCCTTAATATGACTAGTATGCATTTTGATTCTATATATTCTCATGAAAAATTTTGCAAGATTATTGCTAGTGTTTGAAACATTGTTGTACTGTTTGCTTGGTACTTGCACTGTGTTAGTTCTATTCAAATTTTAACCGGTTATAAACTAGTAGAATTCTGATATACTAAAGGATTAACAAAGGGCACACCGTGAAGTTGCAGAGAATACTTTTACACCAATAGTTTGTTAGAAGACATGATTTTAAATCAAATAAAACACACAACACTTACAAACAAACATACATATTAAAATAGTCAAAAATCTTAAATATTCAACAAAAAATAAAGCATTGCAAATAAACAACTTCAAATGTCGAACATAAACAAAAAAGAATATGGTTTTCGACGTATATCTTCGAGCTATGCTTGTAGCATGACTCGGACGTTATTAACCGATAAAGATAAAAAAGATACAATTTGGTTTCTGCAATTGTAGTGGTTGCAACTTCATGGTGTGCTCTTTACAAGAGAAATCCTGTCTATACTAAATTCCAAATACCTTTCAAGTAAACAAATCCACGCATTGTGCACGTGCCTTTCAAGTATTGACACTATGCAGAGTCACACTAAGGATTTACGCTATATTAGAATTAAATTACAATTAGAAATGTATAAAGTAAATTTAAGTGCGTACCTGTTACAACTTCTCCCTATGGATATCGCTTGACCGTTAGGAAGCGGAGAACCTTTAGATCATGTGCAGATAAGCAAGTATATTTTTTTTGACGGCTTACAGCTTGAATTTGATTTTGATGTGTAGTTAACAATAAAAATGGATAAGTTAGTTAAGACTCCTTTTGTGTGTTGTGTTACTTTCTTCTCTTTAAAATTCTATGAATTATGTCAGTATGTTATGTTAGCTGCATGGCGGTTTGTTTAAGTGACGTCTTTAACCTCCTGTTACTTAAAACTAACCAAACATTGTAAATTTACCAATTTTTGGTTTTTTATTTTTAATAATTCTACAACATCCTCGCCTGTTTGGTCTCCAGTTTCTCTTTTCAACCAGTCAGAGTAATTGATGTGTGTCTGAAGTAGCGGAATACCAATCAGAGCTCATCTAGTTGAATGATGTGTTGCATAATTACACACATACTCTCCTGTTAGTCTCGATACTATTGAGAATAGAAACAAGGAGAAGAATATTTATGAATAAAAATTATACTCAAAATGTATGAAAATAAGGTGGTGCTACTAGAGTTAATGGGTAAAATTTAAAGCAACACGCATATACTTGATAGTAACACAGAATTAGAAAGAGTGAAAAAGTTACTTCCAAAAGCGTTATTTTAAAATTTATCCAATCGTGGAAAAAAGCATTGAATTTGTTGTTTCTTTGACTGTTTTTTTACCCTCTGATCGATTTTTAACTACGCGCACTTTCAGCATGTTTATAGTTTTAATAGAAAATAGAAAATTTATCACAATTGTTGATTAAAATTGCAATTTTAGTTTGACAACTGTTAATCTCAAGTAATAACCTCTAGCTATACTAGCAACATTTCATATATTTCGGTACACACTTTTTCAGTGGAGATACATATGAGAAACTTCTCCTTAACTTTACACTCCATACTTACCAACCAGAGCACGGTTGCACCACTTATTCGCTTTTCTGGTCTTGAGATGTGTCCAAATTTGTGGAATGCCAAATAGAGTTCGTATTGTACTAATTCTTTACTTTTCTTCTTTTTTATTACTCATTTTGAACTATCAGAAGTGTGTCCAAAGTGAAAGAATGCCAATCAGTGCTCATCTAGTTGTATGGGGTGTTGCTTGCCTAATTGCGTCCACGTTGTTTATGTACACAATTTTCATTATTATCCCAGTTTTATTGATTGTGCTAATTATTTACACTTTTACTTGATGCTGTTGGCAATTGTATCTTTGAATAAAAGTACGAGGGTAATTTTTTAAGTAAGGACCGTTTCACAATAGTACAAGAGAAACGTTCTTTATGAACATAACTTTTATTGAAAATGAAAATATGAACACTTTTCAAGAAATCTCCATTAATATCTAAACACTTTTAAGTCGGGAAAACCACCTTCTAAATACAATCTGAAAAAATATTTTCCGTGTCCATTCAGCTTTTAAAGCCATGTTCAGCTCTAAAATTACAAAGAAAGTGACCTAAAATTAATACAATGAAGGAAACTTACAAGTTACCAAATATAGGATCTTAGTAACAATATTAATCAAATATAAATGTAGACATAAAAATTAATTGTGGATGTATGGTAAAAAAATATTATAAGTAAATGTTTAAACTGAATTAATTAAAGGTTCAAATTAAACATAAAAATTAAAATAATACTTGAGTATCTCAGTAAAGAAAATAAGTAACTGGTAAACCGGAAAAAGAAAACTCCAAAAAAGATTTGAAAATTAAGTAGGGATAGATGAGAAGGGTGCAAAAAAATAAATTTGGTGTTTCAAAAATAGGAACAACTTCTATTGGATTCACATGGTCGCTAGTACCAACTGGAAAAAATAGAGTATATGAAATTAATTTAAAAAACACCATAGCTATTGACTCCCAATAAGGAAAACAACCCACTACGTGTGGGGAGGGAATACACAGCATTTGGAAGCAGGAAATACCGTTGAAACGGTAAAAACTGGGCACATTGGAATATCACTTTAAAATGTAACTTCTCTAATCGACACATACGAGCGTAAGTAACCAAAATGTGCAAGAATGACATTTTCCGGTAAAGAAAAGGTGGGCTTTAACTATCGAAAAACAGAGATTATTCTACTCAATATCTAAGACCCAATTAAACCAAGGAAGGAAAGAAAAATAGATTGTATTGGAAAATGAACAACAGGGAGACGTCAAACTCTATAAGCTTAACCTATGTTGGATATAAACAAAACAATGACTAATGGTAAAAAAGTGATTATGTAAAGTCAAGGTTCATAAAAACGTATGGGAAGTCTGAATTTGTTCGTTCAAACATAAGGTACTATTCAAGGAATAAGCATTATTATAAGAATTCCAACAAGTTCAATCACTGCCCTTTGTTACACTGATGAACCTGCTTAAAGGTATCTTTATCAAAACTATGATTTTCAATTTCATTGATGTCTACTTAGATAATAATAAATAATTTATTTTCTAAACGCAGGATTAAATAATTACATTTTTATTGTTTCAAAATGATGAACTACATAAAAAATAATCCTGATTCTTTTGATGTTTAGGCAAATAAGCTTAGGTTACATTTCTTCGAAAATTAAGTTTTTGTACCATTTTAACTAGAAATTATTTTCCCGTTGGTAAAAAAAGTTCAAGTCCATATAATTTTAACGTTAAGTTATTCTACTTGATATCTAGGTTTTAAGTACCACTTGATTTTCTAAGTAGTCTAAAGGACTTTACTGAACATGTCATTTGTATCAAAATATACCCCCTTTCTATCATCTTCTTGTATTTAGAGTAGATAAGAAAACACATATATTTGATTTTATTATATTTTTGCAATTCTGTATTTTGTTGTATGTATTTGTTAAGTTGGTAGTAATATAATTTCTGATCTGCCGTTGTTGAAATGGAGTAACCAAATTTTTATGATTTTGCATAACGTCTTTTAGTTTAAGAAAACTTCTTTTTGGAGGGATTGTCAATGGTTTCACTTTCGGGAGAATTGCTTTCAAAAAAAATATAAATCTGCATCTTTTCTCGTAAATTCGACTCTAGAAGTTGCTTTGCATTTCTACATCTTTTTTTCTTCTTGATCTTCTATTTCTTCTTCGATTTCAAGGCCTCAGCTACCCAGGGCTATTGTTAACAGAGTTCTTTCAAGCACGAAAATTATGCTTTGCATTTAATTGGACAAGTGTGACAGTTGCTATGACTGAAAATATTTACAAGTGACCAACTTAAATGTTAGCCTATCAAAAGTGTAATTTCAAAAATGCCCATTTTCAGTAGGCCTTAGTAAATACGTTTCCATATCAACGGTTGTTATTTGTTATTCTTTGCCGAGTATTTGTCTCCGTAGGTTGCATCTCATCAGAACTGGAATTTTGTTAGACGATTTTCGTGTTTTCACCGAACGATTCAAAAGTTGTTTGATAAGTATCTACATTTCCACATGCAGAACCGTAAGTAGATTCAATTTCTTTCCTGGTTTATTTCTCCGTCAGTTGTAGCTCGTTACAACTGGAATTTTCGTCACCAATCTCGTTTATGGAATGACGTGCGGATTCTAATTGTACGTCATTTATGGAAGTTCGACTTCATATTTGTTTTTAGTAAATTTTTACTATGCACAAAGCTTACCGTCGCTAAATTTTTCATCAATTAAAAGATTGCTTCATTTCTTTAACAAAAGCCATATTACAAAAAAGTGATATGTAAAGCATAAAAAAATACATAAAAGTTACTTTGACAAATTTTGACAACTATTCCGATTTAAATCATATATATATGTATATATATGAATTTTCCACAAATGCCATAATTATTGACGAAAGTTCCAGTTGCAACGAGATACAACCGATGGAGAAACAAACCAAGAAAGACTTTGAATCAACTTCCAGTTTTGTATGTGGAAGTGAAGATTCTACAACTTTTGACTCGTTTTATGAACACATGAAAGTTATTAACCAAAATTCCAGTTCTGATGAGATGCAACCTACGGAGACAAATACTCGGCAAAGAAAGACTTCGTCAGAGGGCGCTGTCATCAATCTTCAAAGTAGTAAAACAAATATCCGTAAATACGATACTTCTGGTAGGCTACCTATAAAGAACCAAAAAAGAGGAAAAAGTTATTTCCACTCTTTTAACTTAAATGTTGGGTATGCGTTCCATATACCAGGAGAGCAAATTTAAATTCAACAGACAGCTTTTCCGAAAACCATGTAGCAATTGCTTGATAACAGGTACGAGAATAATATTTTTAATAATCTAGCTTTAACCCGGTTTTTAAGAGAACCTGTATAATACAATTTGCCGAAAATAGCATATTATACAGGATATTTCTAAACTTAAGCAAAAAAATTCAGTAGGAGGTTCATTGTTAAAAAACATGAGTGGTTTTTTCTATAAAAAAATGTTCTCACCCCAATCTCTAAAGAGTTCATACTCCCGAAAAGTTGGAATTAATTTTCAACTACGAAGTTTTTTGCAGGAATTTAGAATTTCAATAGTAAAACGTGTACACTCTTTCTAGTCACAATCATCAAAGACTGAAAAAGAGAAAACCGTTTTTGGCCATCATCTGCAGGGTATTGTGGTATACTAATATTTTAAATTTAATCTTTTTTAGAAAGAACTACGTTTTGGTACATAAATAGTCTAGTTTATTTTCATATTCTTTTTCGGTTTATATGTCTAGAAATTGACAAAATTAATATTGAAGTAGATTTTTTTGAAAACTTGAAAAGATAATAAAATCCATCCTCTCCCTCTTTGATTCCTCCTGTTATATTTATTTGGATTAATTTTTGACAAATTCCTAAGGAGGCCAAATCAATTTGATTTGCATATTTTAAATAAAGAATATAGAGAACTAAGTGACATTATCAAAGAAGTAAAAGCAACTCTAGAGTGAATACATCTCTATATATTAGTAGTGACATGATTGCTTGATATGTATATACTGACATTTTATTGGTAATAGAGTGGCCCAAAATGGACGTTATGGTTTGAATGCTTTATAGCTTTAATTAAAATTTCCTTTTTTTCATTTCAGAATTTTCACAAGAAAATTTAAAATTGAACGGTACCTAATAGAACAACGAGAAAAATTCATTGAATTTTATTATGCAAAAGGAAAATCAGTTGTTTTGACGCAGCGTACATGTCGTCGATACTTCTTTGAACGGAGAGGATACTCGGTGCCAACAATAAATCGTCTGGTTGCCAATTTACAACAAGAAGGTTGAGTAAAGAACCTTCGTGGTGCCGGAGGCCCACGTATAGTGCGTACTGCTGCAAATATTCAACATGTACAGGAGAGTGTGGAAGAAAATCCAGAAACATGAACCACAAGATGTTTCGGCGCAAGTCTATTCAGAGAATTTTGGCCACATTGCACATGTTTCCATACAAAATCCAACTGGTGTAAGGAATAAAGCCGGCAGACTACCAACAACGACCAAATTATGCCATTGCATTACAGCAAAAAGCAGGAGAAAATGCAATTTCATTAAAAATTTCATGATGAGCGATGAAACCCATTTTCATTTAAATGGGTTTGTTGATAAACAAAACTTCATACTTTGGGCTACAGAAAATCTAAGAGCACTTCAACGACAGTTACATCCACTTAAGTGTACATATCGCCTAAAACGATAATTGGTACATATTTTTTTGAGAATGCAGCCAGTGCTCGAGTTACAATCAATGCTGTCCGCTATCCACCATGTTGGACAATTTTTTGAGGCCAGCTCCGACAAACCATCCTCAAATATGGTTTCAACAAGATGGAGCCAGAGGCCTTACTGCAAGGGACACAATATTTCTGTTAAGAGAGATCTTCGGCGAACGCATTATTTCGTTTTGGAGCGATTTTAATTGGGTGCCGCATTCGCCGGATTTGACTGCCCCCAAGTTATTTCTTTCTCCCAAATAACGCTTGCAAGCACGTTATTTTTAATGTTTAAATGGTCAATAATCTTAATTCATATACTGCATTGTCAAAAAATATGATTGTAATTTACTTAAGAATAAAAAAGTTATAAAGCATTTAAGCAATAACGTTCAATTTGCGCCACCCAGTATAAGTGTATTTGTTGGCATGAAATAAATATTCTAAAAATCCGTTACTGTTCTATTGGCCGGTACTACCTTCAAAGCAGTAAAATAAATTAAAATAAATCATTGTGCTATCATGCTGGAGTTGTTTTCGAGTTTTCATTGTCTAAATTTGTACTAATTTTACCTTTACTATTTTGCAATTAAAAGTATAAAAATCGTTTTTAGGGATATTTGTTTTACTACTTTAAAGATTGATGATAGCGCCCTCTATCGAATTCTACTTTTCCCAATAGTGTTTAATTGAATTGCGAATTGCATATTTTACGTCTCGTTTTTTTGGCATTCTTGCCCATGTTAAGTTTCATTGTTGAGTTACAGAATTTAGTATAATTTAAAAAAGCATAGTAGATACACGTAATTATTAGTTATATACAGGGAGATCTACTTATACTCAGGAATTAGATATCTTCATTATATTGGAAATACTAAGAAAAGATTTTTCTAAAAATTGGGGTGCTTTACTTTGTAGAATTTTTAAATAATCGGGAGGAGGGGGGAGATGTCTTGTAATAAAGTTGGAGATGATTCATTTGAAAAACATAACTGTTATATGGTCTCACCTTATAAACCATCTTGTATATTTCAAATTAATATTATATTGTGAAAGTTAGCTTCGACTCTGTCTATAATGTTTTTAGTAACTCTGAAAAGAACGCAGATATCGAACTCCGGATTATAAGTTGATCACCGTGTATTAAGCATAATTTTTATTCCAGAATATATAATTACGAATCTAAATCGTACCATTTTTCTTTTAGCTGTTATCATGAAAGGAAGAAGTTTGGCTATTCCTAGAGAACCAGAAAACTTTGTCGCTGATCATCCTTTCATAATTATCCTAAAACACGGTCCTTTACAATCAAATATTCTCTTCAAAGGCCGTATCTCAAAACCAGTATACGAATAAATAAATTTAAATAAGCATCAAATTTTAAGTCCTTTATTTCAAATATAAGTTTTAGTTATAGTTATTAAAATAATTTTTTAATTGTTCGTAATACATCGTATTCTTGTCATTTTTAGCTTTAGTTAAGAAAATTTTGTAATCGACCATCCATTTATGTTTTTTTGTTAAAAAGAACAAACATGTACCTAAAAACCTTACTCAGTTAAATAATTTTCTAAAAGAAATACCTCTAATAATATTTATAGTGGGACCCACCATATGAAGGCAATAAAACAATAGATTAACCTACTTATTTTTCTGAACTCAACGATTTTTTTATTTTTGAAATCCTAAACTTACATGTGACAATTTTAATTATTTAGAGATATTTCAGTGGGTGCAGCTTAATATTCTTCAGATTACTAGAACATATTTTCCATTTGAATAGATTTCGTAGCACAAATTTAAGTCAACTAAACTTAGGTTTTAACTTATATAATACAATGTGATAACATAGATTTATTTTGTCGACTTCCATGTATTTAAGAAATACTAATGTGTTAAAATTAAATTGCCTAAATTAAAAATTTACATACAGGGTGTTTCATTCGTAAGTGTAGAGGTTGCAAATGAGATCATCCTTGACAAATTTAGTTATTTAAAAACACCATTCTCAAATGTGAACACCATCATGTTGGAAATTACAAGGAAACTTTTTTAAAAAAGTATGAGATAAATGAAACATCTTGTATATTATATAAATGTTGGTACTGTGTAGTAATTAATTAGTTTTTGTTGGTTCGATGTTAGTCTTTGATTCAATATTTAAAATAAACTGCAAAGTTTCTTTCATTACATAAAAAATATGACAGTGGAAATATAAATGCGAGCATAAGTTTGTAATTTTTTGAATTTACAATTAGTTTCAGATATAAGCATCACAGTTCTCTATGATATTAAATGTTTTATATATTTTTTAGAATTGTATCCTAGAGTCAAATATTTTTTATTAAAAATCTTTAACTGTTACTTGTGTAGAAAAAATGAAAAGTAAATGTACTAGCATTAAATGTGATAAAGACTAAATAAAATACGTTGATCAAAAGCAGGTTGTATTATTTACGATTTTTTTTTCTTTTTCAAATTAGCAAGAATCTCCATGATACAATGCTTTTTTATATACCTATTATTAGTAATTGATACTTAAGTCCATTAATATTTTTAGCTATGGAAATAATGCTATGTTGCATGCCTCCTCCACCAGAAGATTTTAGAGCAGATCATCCTTTTCTCATAATTCTTCAAGAAAAACAGGATTCTTTCAATAAAATACTTTTTGGAGGAAGAATATCTGAACCGTCTTTATAAAGTTTTTCAAGTTGCTTTTCTGATTCAATTATGTTTATTTTTATATATATATTTTAGTTATAAAAAAATGTTTAATAATTAATAAATTATTTAGAATTTCTTGTGCATATTCTTGTATTCACATTGCATATACCTACAGAATTGAAAAGAAAATTTGAAACTAAAAATCGCGCTATTAATTCTGAAGAAATTTTTTGAAGTAAATTAATAAGAACCAGTAGTTAATTTATTACCCCGTATTTTTTGTAAATAAAAGCAAATATTTGAACCGTGCATTTATTCAGCTTTTGCTTTTTTGCTAAAAATTAGGCTGTTTTTGTTTAATGTTATTGTCATTGATTTAATCAATAAAATAAATTGCAATTCTAATATTTTTTCTAAATTTTAAGACTAAATATATCGGGTGTTATTAAAAGAGAAGTAAAAAAAATAAGTTTCATCTAATTATGCTAATCTTTAAATCGTTAATGAAAAAGTTGTATAATTTATTGCGTGATAGTAATTTTCAGTTTGTTTTTTCTACTAAAACAATTTACAGCACATCATAAAAATAGGGTTTCATCTATATAATATATTTTGAACTAAGAGTATCTGAACCATCTAAAAAGTTTAAAATTTTTATCTTTATTGTTTCAATTATTATTCTTGGTTTTTTTCATTAAAAAAGATCAGACTATAGTTTTTGATGTTAATAATATTGATTTTATTAATACTACAAAAAGCTGATCTAGAATAATTCATAGGGAAAATTAAACCTTTTCATTGCCATTCTTGAAAAAATAAGATACTTTTAGAGGAAAGAATGTCTGAACGTCCTATATAAAATTTTTGAATTTTAAGATCTTGTGGTTTGTTCTGTGAGTTCATTTTGATTCTATAAAAGTATTTTTCCAAAAATTTAAAAAGAAAAATAAGAAAATATATTCCTTCCCATACGTTTTTTACTAATTGTCTTCGCTTATTTTGTCATGTGTCCGTATCATCTAAATTTATTTTCTACTATTTTGATTATTATTAGTTTCACGTTAAGCATTTTTTTATTCAGTCCATTTTTGTTACTTCTTCTATTCTTGTTAATATTTCCATTGTTGTAATCTTTGATATTAATCTTTGTGTGAGTATCCATGATTCGGTAGGAAAAGAGTTTTTTAAATCTAAAGATTTGTATTTTTGGTAATCTCTCTCTTATTTAAAAATACTCCTTTTAGTGCATCGAATAAATTAGATGTAGCTTGTATTCTGTTGTAAATAAATTGTCCTCTAGGTTACCTTTATTTCCTAGAATACTTCTGAAATACGTTAAACTTTCTGTTATCGTCATGGTGTATTTTTTTTATGTTAATTTGTTTGTTTTCTTGTGTTCTCATTAGTGCTAATATTTGAGCATTAATAAAATTGATGATCAGGTCGCAATTCTTGTGTCTTTGACTATTGGCTTTATTTGTCGTACTTCTGCATTAAAACTTTTCCTATCCTTCTTACAAAATTGTAAGTTTCGTCCATAACTCCAATGAATAGTATGGGGCTTAGGTTTCCTCCCTTTCTTACAGCTTATACATTTTAAAACTTTTTTTATTGACTGTTCCCACTCTATGTTACTTGTATCAGTATCCATGCTTTGGATGGCTTGCATTATTTCAAATTAACAAATTAATCAAATAAAGATATTGTATGATAATATCCATATATTTTATATGTTTATGCTGAGGACAGTGCTAACAAGATAAAAATCTTATTTTCAAAAAACTAAACAATTAAATAAAAATATTTAGGTTTATAATTATCATCACAAACATTTCTGGGTAAGTCAATGAGCGATCTTATAATAACATAGAAGGGATACAAATAAAAAACGACAATGGGATATTTTATTATTTCTAAAATATTTTCTTCTTTTAGCTATGACGATGTCATTTTGCTGCGCGCCGAGACCTGTTTCACCAAAAAAGGAATTCATTGCAGATCATCCTTTTAAAATTTTAATAGTAGAAGCAAAGAATGAGGAACTTAATATTTTGTTTGACGGGCGTATTGCGAAACCTGTAGAATAAAAGTTCTGCTTAGAAAAAAAATGCTGTTTTAAGAATTTACGTTATACCTTCATTTTAAAATTAAACTTTTTGTTTTTACTGTTTTTATTTTTTTATAACAGTATTTTTTTGTTGTATTCCTTGTATTTATTACCTCGATGTAAACCTGTTCTGCATCGAGAGCCAACCCGGGTGTCAAGTGTAACTACCCTTAATGCGCTTGTAGATTTTAGGTATATGAAACCTATTTCACTACCAACATATTCGTAACAAAGACTAGATACTAAAATAACGTAAATAAGCGTTATTATTATCTGTCAGAATACATGCTAAATATTGTCCGTAAAGAAACATATTTATTGTGAAGTGTATCTAGTACTTAAAACATAGCTATTATAAATTTTATTTAGTAATTGAATCATGATTATTATACGTTAAAATAACAAAACTTCAGATTAAGTTCTAGATATTTTTTTCTAGCTATGATGATGGTTGTTGGATGCTCACTAGTTATGAAACCTGATCCGGAAGAATTCATAGTGGATCATCCCTTTATCATCATTCTACAAGAAAGACAAGATTCTATGAATAACATACTTTTTGAGGGAAGAATATCCGAACCCTCTACATAAAGATTTTAAAATTGTTTTTTTATATCTTAGTAATTATTTGTATATTTCATTTCAAATAAATTAAAAAAAAATGAATCATTTTAACTATAATTTAACTTTTTGTTTCCATACATTGATTCATAATACTTATACCTAGAGAGCTAAAACGAAGGTCAATTCTGAAATTATTATTAACTGCCATTATAATAAATATGAAAAATAAAAAAACTTTACAACCAGCTGATATATTTTTTTTTACCGCTTTATTGGTCCACGGATTGTGTGTAAGTGTGGAATATTCAAAACAATTCGCTTTAAATAATCGTTTTTTAAATATTTTATAATATGTGAATCAATCTCAACAGACAAATATACTCTTTATGGAAAAACACCTCATTGAAGAAGTTAAGTTGCTTTTACAAATTTTTCAAATAATATAATATATCAATTCCCTTTTCGATTTTCGATTATCGAAATATTAAAAGACCCTATGCAAATACAACAAAAACAGGGTAAGGATACATAACAAAAAATTCGCAGAATTTGAAACAAAAATAGCACTGAAACCGGTGTGCATACTATTTTTCATAGATCTAGATGACACCAGAAAGCGATGTAAAGAAAGGTGCAAATGCTAGGTAAATGAAAAATAAAAGATGTGACATTACAAGAACTCCTATTTGCTGACAAGATAGTCCTAGTAGCAGAAAAGATACTACAATAAAACTTAGAAATGTACAAATAAGAGCTGGGAAAATAAATATGGAAATATACATTGTAAAAAGCCAAACCATGATACTCTCATTAAGAGCCCCTAAGATATTACAGAAACACAAGAGGTATAACAGGTCACAAGCTTTAACTACCGAAGAACGATTATAGAAGAGTATGGCAGAATAGATGTAGAAATAAAACAGAGGATTGGAAAAGCTGGAAGACTCTACAACGCTCTAATAAACATCTCCTTTGGAAAGAAAGCTAACACAGCAAGTAAAATCACAAGTCTACCTGAAAGTAGTTAACCTATAGCAGTGAAGACTCGATATTAAATAAAAATAATAAAAGTAAAGTAATATACTCTAAATGAGGCTCTTAAGGAAAATAAAAAAATTATACGAAGCGACCACATTAGAAACAAGTGAGTAATAATAACAGATTTAAAGAATAATCCGATAGAAACAATTGGAGCAAAACAAATAAGGTGGCCTGTACAGATACATAGAATGAATGACGACAGATTGACAAAAGAAATTTCCGAAACCAAAGTACAGGATAAGAATAATATGACGGTCACGTCTTCGATGGGAAGAACTAGTAAGTCAGGAGACAGAAAAACGAGGCATCAATCGATTAGCGGAAGATAGGAAAAGCTGTAAGGGGAAGATAGATACAACGGAATGAATATTCTATATCAGCTTTATATATTTCGCATAGTGAAGTAGTATTATTATTGTGTCGGGCAGTGGTTTCGGCCGTATCTTTCCTATCTGTCACGGTATCGATTTAGTATTTCTCCATGTATTTCCTCAATTTTACAGTATATTGCCTATTTCTTGGTTTCGTGTTTTCCTTTTTTTTCCATACCATCCAGATTCAGATAGTTCTTTTACTAAGTTGTCTTCGGTCATTCTTGTCATGTGTCCGTACCATTTCAGCTGGTTCCTCTTTATTTTGATTGTTATTGAGTGCTCGTTCAGTCTAGCTCTTATTTCGTCATATTTTATTCTACCCATCTCCGTTACTCCTTCTATTCCTTTTAGTACTTTCATTTCCATTGCTGTAATCTTTGATTTTGTTCAATGGGCGTATTTCAAAACCTCAAAAATAAAAGTTCGTTATTTCCAAAAAAAAGTTACAGTTTTAAAAATTCATGTTATATCTTTATTTTAAAATTAAACTTTTCATTTTCACAGCATTTTCTTTATTAACAGTATTTTTTATTTTGTTCTCTGGATTCACTTCACCATTCTAATTATGTTACTTGTGTCAGCTTACAGGCTTTGCATTGCTTGGCTTATTTCGTATTAAAAAATTAATAAATAAAAATATTGTATGGAAATATCCATTTTTTTTAAGTTTATGCGCTAACAAACCTTATTTTCAAAAAACTCTTTTAAGGTGTAGTACCAATTAAAAAACCCAAGAATTATCTTTATAATTATTACCATTACATACATTTCTGCATAATTCATTACGTGACCTTACACTACTAGACAAGACTTCAAATAAAAAACGACATTTTGGTATTTTATTTCTAAAATATTCTTTTTTTACTTTTTTTACTAATTGTCTTCGCTTATTTTTGTCATGTATCCGTATCATCTAAATTTATTTTCTACTATTTTGATTATTATTAGTTTCACGTTCAGCATTTTTTTATTGAGTCCATTTTTGTTACTCCTATTCTTGTTAATATTTCCATTGTTGTAATCTTTGATATTAATCTTTGTGTGAGTATCCCTGATTCGGTAGGAAAAGAGTTTTTTAAATCTAAAGATTTGTTTTTTTGGTAATATCTCTCTTATTTAAAAATGCTCCTTTTAGTGCATCGAATAATTTAGATGTAGCTTGTATTCTGTTGTAAATAAATCTTTCTCAAGGTTACCTTTATTTCCTAGAATACTTCTGAAATACGTTAAACTTTCTGTTATCGTCAAAGTGTATTTTTTTTATGTTGATTTGTTTGTTTTCTTGTGTTTTCATTAGTGCTAATATTTCAGCATTAATAAAATTGATTGTCAGGTTGCAATTCTTGTGTCTTTGACTATTGGTTTCCTCCCTTTCTTATTGCTTGTACATTTTAAAACTTTTTTTATTGACTGTTCCCACTATATGTTACTTGTGTCAGTATCCATGCTTTGGATGGCTTGCATTATTTCAAATTAACAAATTAATCAAATAAAGATATTGTATGAAAATATCAATATATTTTATATGTTTATGTTGAGGACAATGCTAACAAGATAAAAATCTTATTTTCAAAAAAACTAAACAATTAAATATTTTGTTAAAGTGAAGTACTCGTATTAACTTAAAAAAATATTTAGATTTATAATTATCATCACAAACATTTCGGCGTAAGTCAATGCGCGATCTTACAATACCATAGAAGGGATACAAATAAAAAACGACAATGGGGTAATTTATTATTTCTAAAATATTTTCTTCTTTTAGCTATGATGACAGATGGCTGCGCGCCGAGACCTGTTTCACCAAAAAGGGAATTCATTGCAGATCATTCTTTTAAAATTTTAATAGTAGAAGCAAAGAATGGGGAACTTAATATTTTGTTTGACGGGCGTATTGCGAAACCTGAAGAATAAAAGTTCTCTTTTGAAAAAAAAAATGCTGCTTTTATTTTAAAAACTTTTTGTTTTTACTCTTTTTTATTTTTTTATAGCAGTATTTTTTTATTAAATATTGTATGCAAAAAAAATACATTTTGAAGATGTATACACGGTTTTTACGAGATCGAGCATTATTATGCAGAAAAATGACACTATTTTTGAGTATCGGAGGAAGTTTATTCTTAATGTTGGCATATAAATGTTTTAACTTGACCAATACCAAAAAACAACTAAATTGTATATCAAAAAGTCGATATACTTTTTTGTGGCTTGAACATCATTATTGATTCAGCTGGAAGAAATCGCACATCTTATCGTTATTGTAGGCTTGGAGACCTTGTTAATGTCCTGATGAGACTGCTCCAGTGACAAGATCTCCTCTATCTCATTTGAAATTTATTGATCAGTACTACGTTGAAAATAAAAAATGTTAGTTGCGCTTGATTACCAGTGACTCCTCTCCGCTCACTGCTATTTAAGCACAACTAACACTTTTTATTTTTACTGACAATGTGATTTAGTTATGGTTGAGGAGTTGTGTCCAGTAAAAAAAATTACAGATATACACTATTTATTTTGTAAAATAGCGTAGTCAAGCGTATTTAGTCAGAACACATCATGCTAAATATTGTATGCAAAAAAAATACATTTTGAAGATGTATACACTGTTTTTCGGGAATTAGAAATCTAGAAAATAGTGTTTAAAAGTTGTCTCCATTAACATTAAGGCTTGTTGCGCTTGTATTACCAGTGATTCCTCTCCGCTCACTGCTATTTAAGCACAACTAACACTTTATTTTTACTGACAATGTGATCTAGTTATGGTTAAGGAGTTGTGTCCAGTAAAAAAAAATTAAAGATATCGTCTATTTGCCAGAACGTTCATCCGGCGTACTAAAGATTTGGACAATAATTTATGCGAGGAACTTCACGAAAAGACCCGATTATTTGAAAGGTTTTTTAAGCTACCGATGAAAGTGATGACATTTCAGCTACTAATATTTGTACGCGGAATTGATATTTTTGAGGAACTTTTACAATTATGTAACTTGAAAAGAACGACTGCAGGAGTAGATTTATTTCGTCACTTTGGCAAATCTAGCTCTGAATTTCTAAAAATGTGTGAGATGCGCGATGTTAGAATGAGAAAATATTCGGACGACAAAGAGGGTAGTATACGCTTGGGTAAATTGTACAGTCAGTCAGATGCAATGCAATTGACCAGTGAAGTTAAGTATACTTTTTTATCGGACTGGCCCGATGCCTTTTGCTACCGCACATCGAAAGGCGTAGCGACTTCATATTCAGAGCAAGATTTGCCAATAATACAAGTTAAATAAGGAAGTAGAATGCCTAATATTTGGGCAAACTACAAACTTATTTTGTACAGTCCAACAATTTTTAACAGCACTATTATCGAATACTTTTTTATAACAAAAGAAACTAAAATATGATGACAAAGATGCAAACTTTATAAAATATTATAATTAGTTTTAGAGAAAAACTTACTCGTTCATTTCGTGACCTCGTAGTAAGATTATTTTATATAAAACAATTTTTAACATCAAAAATTAACCAACTAAATCAAAAAGAGAAAAGTGAAGAAGAAAGTTTCTGAAAAGATTTCTATAGTTACCTACTATAAGAGAATTTATGTAGCTTGAAAACAGATTTTAAATTTAATAGACTAAAGAAACTTTAAATAAAAGATTGTTAGAAAATATTGTAACGATTTTGCATTTGTTATTATATAAAGAAAAGTAATTCTAAAAGATATATAATAGTTTTTTATAGTTAATTAACTAAATATTTTAACCTTTATACACTTTTTTGCGATATCGTCTGAAACGCCACTTTCTGTAATTTTTGGTTAAAAATAACCCAGGGTTATAATTTAAAAGGAAGTTATACTCAGTAATATGACAAATAAAAAACGACAATGGGGTATTTTATTATTTCTAAAATATTTTCTTCTTTTAGCTGCGATGATGTACCTTCGCTGCGCGCCGAAACCTGTTTCACCAAAAATGGAATTCATTGCAGATCATCCTTTTAAAATTTTGATAGTAGAAGCAACGAATGAGGAACTTAATATTTTGTTTGACGGGCGTATTGCAAAACCTGAAGAATAAAAGTTCTCTTTTGAAAAAAATGTTGCTTTAAGAATGTACGTTATACCTTCATTATAAAATTAAACTTTTTGTTTTTACTGTTTTTTATTTTTTTGTTGTATTCCTTGCATTACCTCGATGTAAACCTGTTCTGCATCGAGAGCCAACCCGGGTGTCAAGTGTAACTACCCTTAATGCGCTTGGTGATTTTAGGTATATGAAACCTATTCCACTACCAACATATTCGTAACAAACACTAAATTCTAAAATAACGTAAATAAGCGTTATTATTTTCTGTCAGAATACATGCTAAATATTGTTTGTAAACAAATATATTTACTGTGAAGTGTATCTAGTACTTAAAATATAGCTATTATAAACTTTATTTAGTAATTGAATCATGATTATTATACGTTAAAATAACAAAACTTCAGATTAAGTTCTAGATATTTTTTTCTAGCTCTGATGGCTGTTGGATACTCACTAGTTATAGAACCTGATCCTGAAGAATTCATAGTGGATCATCCCTTTATCATCATTCTACAAGAAAGACAAGATTCTATGAATAACATACTTTTTGAAGGAAGAATATCCGAACCCTCTACATAAAGATTTTAAAATTGTTTTTTTATATCTTAGTAATTATTTGTATAATATATATATATATATATATATATATATATATATAATTTAAAAAAAAATGAATCATTTGACAACTATAATTTAACTTTTTGTTTCCATACATTGATTCATAATACTTATACCTAGAAAGCTAAAACGAAGATCAATTGTGAAATTATTATTAACTGTCATTACAATAAATATGAAAAATAAAAAAACTTTACAACCAACTGATATATTTTTTTAACCGCTGTATTGGTCTATGGATTATGTGTAAGTGTGGAATATTCAAAACAATTCGCTGTAAATAATCGTTTGTTAAATATTCTATAATTTGGAAAAAATACTAATCGATAACACCTCATTGAAAAAGTTAAGTTGCATTTACAAGTT
Source organism: Hermaeophaga mercurialis (assembly GCA_951812935.1). NCBI lineage: Eukaryota > Metazoa > Arthropoda > Insecta > Coleoptera > Chrysomelidae > Hermaeophaga > Hermaeophaga mercurialis. The sequence continues at coordinate 16,746,270 of OX638362.1, read as the reverse complement.
TTTCAAATAATATAATATACGAGTATCAATCCCCCTTTCGATTTTCGATGATCGAAATATTAGAAGACCCTATGCAAATACAACAAAAACAGGGTAAGGATACATAACCAAAAATTCGCAGAATTTGAAACAAAAATAGCACTGAAACCGGTGTGCATACTATTTTTCATAGATCTAGATGACACCAGAAAGCGATGTAAAGAAAGGTGCAAATGCTAGGTAAATGAAAAATAAAAGATGTGACATTACAAGAACTCCTATTTGCTGACAAGATAGTCCTAGTAGCAGAAAAGATACTACAATAAAACTTAGAAATGTACAAATAAGAGCTGGGAAAATAAATATGGAAATATACACTGTAAAAAGCCAAACCATGATACTCTCATTAAGAGCCCCTAAGACATTACAGAAAAGCAAAAGAGGTATAACAGGTCACAAGCCTTAACTAGCGAAGAACGATTATAGAAGAGTATGGCAGAATAGATGAAGAAATAAAACAGAGGATTGGAAAAGCTGGAAGACTCTACAACGCCCTAAGAACCATGTCCTTCGGAAAGAAAGTTAACACAGGAAGTAAAATTACAAGTCTACCTGAAAGTAGTTAACCTATGGCTCGATATTAAATAAAAATAATAAAAGCAAAGTAATATATACTAAATTGAGGCTCTTAAGGAAAATAAAAAAATTATACGAAGCGACCACATTAGAAACAAGTGAGTAATAACAGATTTAAAGATTAATCCGATAGAAATAATTGGAGCAAAACAAATAAGGGGGCCTGTACAGATACATAGAATGAAAGACGACAGATTGACAAAAGAAATTTCCGAAACCAAAGTACAGGATAAGAATAATATGACGGTCACGTCTTCGATGGGAAGAACTAGTAAGTCAGGAGACAGAAAAACGAGGCATCAATCGATTAGCGGAAGATAGGAAAAGCTGTAAGGGTTTCGGCCGTATCTTTCCTATCTGTCACGGTATCGATTTAGTATTTCTCCATGTAGTTCCTCAATTTTACAGTATATTGCCTATTTCTTGGTTTCGTGTTTTCCTTTTTTTCCATACCATCCAGATTCAGATAGTTCTTTTACTAAGTTGTCTTCGGTCATTCTTGTCATGTGTCCGTACCATTTCAGCTGGTTCCTCTTTATTTTGATTGTTATTGAGTGCTCGTTCAGTCTAGCTCTTATTTCGTCATATTTTATTCTACCCATCTCCGTTACTCCTTCTATTCCTTTTAGTACTTTCATTTCCATTGCTGTAATCTTTGATTATAATTTGTTCGTAAGTCAAAATGGGTAGGAAGAGAGTTTTGTAAATTTTAAAATTTGTGCTTTTGACAACATATTTCTTTTTAAAAATACTCTTAGTGCATTGAATAATTCAGATATAGCTTGTTGTTTATATGTATGTGCCTCTAGGTTTTATTTACTGAAACAGTTTTAAAATACTTTAAATTTTCTGCTGTCGTCAATGTGTGTCCTTCTACCTTGATTTGTATGTACTCTCATTGCTGCTCATATTTCGGTCTTATTAAAATGTGGTGCCTTTTCAAATTTTGTATTGTTTATTTTAATTCGCTTTTATTGTTCGATTTTTATTATTTTTAAAATATTTTCTTCTTTTAGCTGTGATGATGGCATTATTTGGCTGCGCGAGACCAATGGAATTTATCGCAGATCATCCTTTTAAAATTTTCATAGTACAAGCAAAGAACCAAGAACTTAATATTTTGTTCAATGGGCTTATTTCAAAACCCCAAAAATAAAAGTTCGCTATTTCCAAAAAAAAGTTAGTTTTAAAAATTCATGCTATATCTTTTTTTTAAAATTAAACTTTTCATTTTCACTGCATTTTCTTTATTAACAGTATTTTTTATTTTGTTCTCTGGATTCACTTCACCATTCTAATTATGTTACTTGTGTCGGCGTACAGGCTTTGCATTGTTTGGCTTATTTCGTATTAAAAAAATAATAAATAAAAATATTGTATGGAAATATCCATTTTTTTTAAGCTTACGATGAGTACAGCGCTTACATTAATATAAACCTTATTTTCAAAAAACTCTTTTAAGGTGTAGTACCAATTAAAAAACCCAACAATTATCTTTATAATTATTCCCATTACATACATTTCTGCATAATTCATTACGTGACCTTACACTACTAAACAAGACTACAAATAAAAAACGACATTTTTATATTTTATTTCTAAAATATTTTTTTCTTTTAGCTGTGATGATGGCATTCGGCTGCGCGTTCGGAACTGTTTTACAACAAATAGAATTTATCGCAGATCATCCTTTTAAAATTTTAATAGTAGCAAAAAATGAGGAATTTAATATTTTGTTCGACGGACGTATTGCAAAACCCAAAGAATAAAAGTTTGCTTTTTCGAAAAAATATTGCATTTTTAAGAATTCATGTTGTCTTTATTTTAAAATTAAATTATTCGATTTCAATGCGTTTTATTTTTTGTTTTCTTATTTGGATTCCCTCGATGCATCCTCGTTCCTTATTCGGAGCCAAACCTTGAGACCCAAGCATAGCTGTCCTATTGATTTTAGATACACACATTCATAACTCACATTAGACACTATTTATTTTGTAAAATAGCGTAGTCAAGCGTATTTAGTCAGAACACATCATGCTAAATATTGTATGCAAAAAAAATACATTTTGAAGATGTATACACTGTTTTTCGGGAATTAGAAATCTAGAAAATAGTGTTTAAAAGTTGTCTCCATTAACATTAAGGCTTGTTGCGCTTGTATTACCAGTGATTCCTCTCCGCTCACTGCTATTTAAGCACAACTAACACTTTATTTTTACTGACAATGTGATCTAGTTATGGTTAAGGAGTTGTGTCCAGTAAAAAAAAATTAAAGATATCGTCTATTTGCCAGAACGTTCATCCGGCGTACTAAAGATTTGGACAATAATTTATGCGAGGAACTTCACGAAAAGATCCGATTATTTTAAAGGTTTCTTAAGCTACCGATGAAAGTAATGACATTTCAGCTACTAATATTTGTACGCGGAATTGATATTTTTGAGAAACTTTTACAATTATGTAACTTGAAAAGAACGACTGCAGGAGTAGATTTATTTCGTCACTTTGGCAAATCTAGCTCTGAATTTCTAAAAATGTGTGAGATGCGCGAAGTTAAAATGAGAAAGTATTCGGACAACAAAGAGTGTAATATACGCTTGGGTAAATTGTACAGTCAGTCAGATGCAATATAATTGACTTGTGAAGTTAAGTATACTTGTTTATCGGACTGGCCCGATGCCTTTTGCTACCGCGCATCGAAAGGCGTAGCGACTTCATATTCAGAGAAAGATTTGCCAATAATACAAATTAAATAAAGAATTAGTATGTCTAGTATTTGGGCAAACTACAAACTTATTTTGTAGAGTCCAACAATTTTTTACAACACTATTATCGAATACTTTTTTATAACAAAAGAAACTAAAATATGATGACAAAAATGCAATCTTTATAAAATATTATAATTAGTTTTAGAGAAAAACTTACTCGTTCATTTAGTGACCTAGTAGTAATATTATTTTATATAAAACAATTATTAACATCAAAAATTAACCAACTAAATCAAAAAGAGAAAAATGAAGAAGAAAGTTTCTGAAAAGATTTCTATAGTTACCTACTATAAGAGAATTTATGTAGCTTGAAAACAGATTTTAAATTTAATAGACTAAAGAAACTTTAAATAAAAGATTGTTAGAAAATATTGTAACGATGTTGCATTTGTTATTATATAATGAAAAGTAATTCTAAAAGATATATAAGAGTTTTTTATAATTAATGTTATAAATCTGCCAATACCTAAAAATTTTTATTATTCTCCATATAATAATGTTTTCTTCTTTTAGCGATGATAATGGCAGAATGTTTAATGATGATTGATTTTGAGCCACTAGCATTGGAATTCATCGTAGATCATCCTTTTAAAATTTTAATAGTAAAAAGACAGAATTCTGGAGAACTTAATAGTTTGTTCCATGGGCGTATTGTAAAACCCAAAGAATAGAAGTTTTTTCTTTGGAAAATTAATTTTCGCTTTAAGATTGTATGTTGTAGCTTAAAATTAAACTTTTTTATTTTTCCTGTGTTTTGTTTTTTATTGCTGCATTTTTTTCACATAGTGTAAACCTGTTCCGCATCCGGAGCCAACCCCCTGGGATCGAGTCTAGGGGTTATGCTCCCCTTTACGCATTTATTATTGAATTACAAGTCATACCAAATGTTGTTTGTACAGGAAGATATTTTGAAGTTGTAGACATGGTTTTTCGGGATTTAACAACTGAAATCTAAATGGTACAACATAATTGTAGCTTTATTTTATTACTTTTTACGTAAAATGGTAAGTGATACGTACCTATAATAAATATATATATAACCAATATTTACTATTTTGTAGTTGCAACATTCTTGAAGATATTGGCACAAAAACATTCACTCATTCACGCGGTATGACGATATTATCTTATAACATCACACTTTCTAATTGCCATTATGCCTAAATTATACTTTTAAATTTTATCTTTCATAAATCCCGGCAGGGTCGAGAATTTTTCTCGTATCCTAAAGATGATTCCGACTCAATAACAAAGCCTACACAAAACACATATATTATAAAAGAATATTAAGTTGATATTTAAATAATTCTCGTAGTCAAAAAATTTAAGTAAATCTTTCATAAATATTTTGTTCTAGGTGTGAAAATGGTAAGGTGTTGTTTCGGGGTTAGGCCAAGGCCACCAGTGGAATTCAGAGCAGATCATACTTTTAAAATCTTAATTGCAGAAAGTGAAAATTTTGGAGAACTTAATATTTTGTTTGAGGGACGTATTGCAAATCCCGAAATATAGATGCTTCTTTTTCAAAGGAAAATTATGGCTTTAAATTTTTGTATTATATACTATATTGGAATTATTAAACAGTTCACTTAAAGAGAGTTTTATTTTTTACGTATAGTAGAAAGACCGAGTCGTAGCCGGTGACAAGTACTGTTCTCGAGATGCGTACGAAATTGGTACCCTGTTAGAACTCTGGAATCGGTCTTTTGCGTTTTTTCAAGCAATAAACGTAATAGTGCAGTATTGTAGGGATTATATTTTAAACAAACTCGTGAAGTGATCGCTAATGTTTTTAAAGATATGGCGGAAAAAAACTTCAGGGTGTGTCAAAATTCGAAGAATTGTCAAGGAAAAAAGTGAAATAGATGCTGGCGCCAGTTCATCTTTTATCCCAAAAAAGACTAAAAATAGCTTTATATGCTTTCGTTAGTTATATTATTTGGATTAATCAAAATTAGATAAAAAAAATGTATTTTTAATATCAAACAATAATGTTTTGATGAATATTTAATGTTACCTAAGTACCTACAGTTCATTCGTAGAATCAAATTACAAGAAAAACATGTTATCTTTAAATTAAAATCGTAATCAATAAAGTACTTTTTGCATTTTTGGTGCAGTAGAGAGTGCAAAAAGTAATCACTGGCGCCACATGAGCTATTAAATCTATTTACTATAACTTTTTTCTAAAGTGATGTGACTCGAGTTATTCAAAATTTTCTTTCAACACTAAAACCCATAATATCAAGTAATCGATTTAAGTTTTGTGAAGAACTGGATGTGATTGATCAAGAACTAGATGAACAAGAGTTCTAGTTTGAGCATTTGTTCAAATGTTGTGTTTATTTGCAATTACTTTTTTTATAATATAAAAAATTATTCAAAATTTACTGCATATTATTTATTCAAATTATCTATATACAAAACAATTTTTCATATTTACTTTGTCCTCTTCAGTAATATTAAATTATATTTTACAAAGGTAAAATGTCCTATCTTACAAAACTAAAGTTTCTCTTAAATAATATGAAAAATTAAATGTTCATTATATCTTTTTTATTCATACATTACTCAAAACTGTACTTGTTTTATTAAAAACAAAGCCTGTGGCCCAGCCATAAACATTAAAATGCGCTTTTCTCAATATCTACTTAAACTCACTTAGGACCTTTAATTTGTGGCACAGCAGTATTGCAAAATTCAAAATATAGACGTTTATCTTTCTAAGTTACAAGCCAGTAATAGTAAAAAGCAAGCCATACTTTTTTTACATGTAAAAGGGTCGCGTATTCAAGATTTATAAACTGATTTACACCAAAATGTCTGTCTTCTAATCCCGAGGGTGATTAATTAAATATATTTATCTTATAAAGTATTTAAAAAATATATTATTTTGCAACTTAATAACATGATTTGTTAACTATCCAACGTCTTTTTTTTTAAATATGGATTATGATTATATTATTAATATTAATAGAAATACTTTAATGTAAGAAAAAAAAAGATTAATTTCGGATTTTTATTGCATCTAAAACAATCGTTTTTTCATTTTAGCTCTAAGAATAAATTGCTGCGCAATGGTATTTCCTCCATTAGAATTCATCGTAGATCATGCTTTTATAGTCTTAGTTGCAAAAATGGAAAATCTTGAGGAACTTAATATTCTGTTTAAGGGACGTATTGCAAAACCCCAAAAATAGACGTTTCTTTTTCAAATAGAAAACTGCAGCTTTGAGAATGGATACCACTCTTAAGAACTCTTCATTTTATGTTCTTATTTATTGAAAAACATTAAAAAAAATATGTATTCACAGTATTTCTTCATTTTGGAAAATAATATATAGTTAATTTCAGGCGATATAAGAACATTCTTTTATGTATATGTACAAACGGTATTTTTTTATAAATATTGTATAATAGGTGCATAGTTGCTATAGTTTAAAAATAATGAGTAACATAAAGGTTGTTTTAAAAAGTGTGTCACATTGAGAATACATCATACTAGATATTGTTTGTACATTTTAAGGCTACGTAAACAGTTCAATATAGTTTACTTTTAAAATAGTAGATCACAATTCTCTTAACGATAAATTGTTGGGCTTTTATTATTATATTAGCTTTGCTAATGTAGGTCTAAACCACTAGGCCAATTCGTGGCAGATAAATTAATTGTAAAATCAGAAAATGGTAGCGTTTTATTTATTTGTATAATCATAACCAATAATTGTACTTCTTGATTTTGTAATATATATTATTTATACAATATTTAGGCCAAATACAATAATTAGTATTAAACATTCATATTTTCTATTTTAGACTATTATTATTATTATTTTCACTATCATTAGAAGTACGAAATTTTATTTGAAATGAATAAGAATTGAATACAAACGCTTTCCTACAGTGTCGCAAATTTCATAAATCATGCTTTTAATTTGTGTTGCACTTAATTTTTAAGTTTAAATTTTGTTATATCTAATACAGGATCCTTTCTTATTCTAGGTATGATAGTAATGTTAAAGAAAAGGAAAAACAGGCCTTCATCACCAATGAAATTCATTGTTGATCATGCTTTTAAAATTTTAATTGTAAACAGACAAAATGTTGGGGAACTTAATATTTTGTTCAAGGGGCGTATTGCAAACCCTAAAATATAGATGCTTATCTGTCTGAATGAAATTTGCAAATTGTTAGTGGGGTTTATTAAATTATATTTTGCTAAAATCGTAAAAAAACAACAGATTTTACTTTAATTTTCTTTTTCATTTCTGTGTTTTTCTTAATTTAATACATATTGTAATATTTGAAATAACTGTATTCTGCAGTATACTTAAATAAAAATGCTGTTTCTATTTATATTGTTTTGTTAAAATACAGAAAGGTAAAAAAAATATTTCCAGTATATTTGTACCTCATGTTTTAAATGAATTATAATCGATAAATATGTACCACTTATCTATTATTATTTATTACAAAATAAATGAGTACAATTAGATTGTATCGGATGTCTATTGGATAAAGAATCATAGAACTCCATGAATGGAAGGTCATACAACTTATTTCTGTGGATATCTGAGGCTTGTTGAGATACGGCTCAAATATTACTTCAGCATAGGAATGATGTTCATTGAAGATCAACCAGTTTTCTGACAATAGGAGGGATTGAAGGCGTCTCTGTAACACAATAACCAACATACTCTCCGATAGTGAAATATCAACTAAATCCATGTGAAACTTGAAACTTTTTTGCCAAATTCCATATATTAACTATTTACAAGAAGTTATCCAGCTGATTTTCCTAAAATTGGTATAGGATCAGAAATCAAAATTCAATTTCACTTATTGAACAGTTATTAACTGGGTAGTTAGAGAATTCAAGGTCTATCCTTTATTCAACTTCAGTATAAATCTTACTATTTTACCCAAAAAGTACATAAAGACAGAATTCTTACACCTAGATACAATAACATGTTTTAACTTTAAAGTATTTTTCCTTTTAATCTCTGGGAGGGTAATTCACGGGTGATTGATATAATGGTCTAGTTTGTCCAGTGTATAACGAAGTTTGTGATGGATTTTGTTGGTACTGTGGCTGACTTCTAACAGGATAACCTGCGGTAATACTGCCACCTGAAAAATACATTTTATCTTCATCCATTTGAAAAACAAAAATGAAAAATAATTTTTCGTACCTTTTGGAGGATTCTGTTGGGAAATTGGGATAGCTCCAGGATGTATGCCATGTCCAGAAGTTCGTAATGCATAGTGTTCTGGTATTTTTGGTTCCAGATGAAATGACTGAAGTCTCTGAGGCTCATATACACTTCTGCCTGGTTCACGATTTATCTGGTAGTACATAGGAGGCAATTCTTGCGGTGTTACGGAGTAAAAAGCACTTGGCTGATTTCCGTATTGAGGAGTTTCTGAAAAAAACAATCAGTAGGTGTAAAATTAATTTCAAACATTATAAATCAAAACAAATGAAGACCTTATCTGCAGTCGTTATCTTTAATAAACCACACTCTTTCTTTAAAATGTAATAGGCCAATCATGCTTTCTACAATGTCTCTCGATAAATATATTTATGCAGAATGGTGGTGCAGGTAAATAATGCAACAGCTAATATAATTTACATTAATGTAATATTAAAAAAAATCTGGTATGTGTCACTTTTATTGACTACTCTGTATATATCACATTATGAATACATATATTACTATTTTGGAAAATTATTGCAATGTAAACATAAGTTTCTATTTTTTACTTTGAAGAGGAATTCCATTTTGATATCAAGATTCCTCATGTCAATTTTGAAGCCGACATTTTGTACATTAAAATACGGTGAAGAGATCACAGACTACACCCAAAAATCGCATTTAAAAAATATCTTTAATTCTGTTCTTTACTTCAAAAGGTGAACAATGTCATTTTGTGAGTTTTTTCCTTTATAATAAAAGTTCTAAAACCAAAATGTCTTAAATGAAATTAAATAGGTTTTTGGTAGCCGATTTTTAAGTAGAACTTTGACAGAAAAATTTTAATTTGAAATCAAGATTTGACAAAACCTCATTTTAAAAGTCGATGTTTTATAAAATAAAGTGAAAGCATCATAAAGTACAGCCAAAAATCAAGAGGCATTTTCAAAAAATGCCTTTAATTCTCAAAAGTCTCATATAGTTATTTAAAATACAATAACTTTCTTACACATTTAATTTTTAATAAAACATTATCTATAGATTTATTAGATAGAGAGGATATCTGAAATGTTGAGAACTGCATAACATCAAATAATGAAAATTCACCGAGAGACATCTTACACAGAAAATTACATTCCTACTAAAAACTGATTTGTACCTATTTGAAATCATTTTAAGTTATTTATTTTTTGTTGGAAGCACGAAATATTAAAAATACATTTAATGGTAATACAAGTATAAAAATGTGAATAAAATAAAAAATTGTATCTTTTATAAATAAGTAATTTCTGAGGTGGTTACTAAAAAAAACAGAAATTACTTCAAAAAAATAATAAACCTTTTATCACCAGATTATATTTTACCGATTTATTATTATTAATTTTTAAAATTCCTTTAAAATTTACTAATAATAAAACGTAGTTATTATAAAAATAAGGTGCAAAAATGATAATAGTACTGTCAGTCACTGAAATATTAAATTGAAAATAAAATCAATATTTACCTTATTTTCTTTAATTTTTTGTTTATACTTAATAGAAAGAATATGGGTAAAGCAAGCTATTAACAGAAATAATATTTATCATAAAAAAATCAATTTTAATTGCCACTTTAAGTAAAATTAAAGAATTTTTATTTTAATTAGTCACATCTGGCAGTACTAAAGGATATGCTAAAGCAATATGAATTGATTTTAATGTGTGAAATTGATTTAAAATAAGTATGAAGTTTAAAAGCTGAAAAGCAGAAAGTGTGATGACACTCACTGTTCCACAGCACTGCTCGAACTAACTCATTACGTCTATTGTCATCCTCTGCAAATAAAAACAAAATCAAGTTTTAAAATACATGTGTTATATGCTTTCTTATCATTCAAGTAATTTCTTTAGCAATAAAAGAATTATTGCGTTAATCAATGGTTTTCCATAAATCCTGTTACAGAGACATCTAAATAAATAATTTGCTTGAAAAACTTTTACTTGCTTAAAATTCTTTGAATAACTCATTTATATAAAATAAGAAAAGTTACTTTGTGGTGATCCCTGGTAGGAAGATGACCCTACTCCAGGAGGTTTATACCCATAACCATGATACATTGAAACAGGCACTTGAGAAGGCGGACTAGGACTTCTGGGCCTCTTTGTTTGTTTGAAAGACGCTTGAGGAGGAGGTTGGGGCTGTTGCTGAGGCAGCGGTGTCAACCTCGGAGGCTGGGGTGCCTGTTGGGGTTGTTGATGTTGCTGGATATATAATTGTTGCTGTACCATGTTTGTCGGAAGATTCTGTATAGATATCATGTTTTCTCTAAGAAAAAAAAACGGCAATCAAAGTTAATTAAAACAATTTTAAAAATTAGCAAAAAAACCATATTATTGCTATTTGTAACATACGTATTTTCTTTCTGTCTCCTTCTGTTATCATCTTCATTCAAAACTTTCTTTAATTGCAAAAATAGTTGGTGTTTTTCCTCTTTTAACTGTGTCAACTTCTGTTCCAGCTGCGAAATTTGTTCTCTAGTTTCACCTAACGTCATTACATCCTGCTGTTCCCTTGCCTCTCTTTCTTTTCTAAGCCTTTCTTCTTCGACCTCCTGTTCCCTTTCTTGCCTTTTTCGTGCCCTTTCCCTAAGTATGTGGGCTTTGAGTACTTTCCACATTTGCTCTGAATGGTCAGGTTTCGTAGACTCTTGTACTGCTGCTGGCATCTTGTAGCGTATTTGAACTAATTTTAGTTATTTTTATAAAGTTATTATTTTTTCACAAATTTACAATGACGCTTGACGTTAAAAATGACGTTTTGTTATAGGCATGAAAACGTATGTTTTTTGTATTTACGAAAAGTAACCAAATTTCAGATATATGTTTGCCTAAAATAATTCTTTCTTTCTTTTATTAAATGAATAAGAAGGAAAGAAAGTATAAAGCTTCATAAATAAAAAGAACTTTTAGACTGTTCGCCAGGAATACCAACTTAAATCGATCGCAGAGTGACTACTCACTCTCACGTATCAGAAAAGGCTATCGTATATTTTTTCCAGTTAGTGTAATGATAGTGGCAATGTTGGATACCAAAAATTTTATGCCTATATACGCGCATGTTTACATTTTTATGGTTCCTTATATTGGATTTTGATGGCTTTTCCACAACCTAACGCTCAAAGAGGTAAATGAAATGAAAATTTATTACTATAAAAGATTTTTGCAATATTTGTTTTAATTTCAGAACTCGAAAATCGTAAAATTTTAGAAGAACTACAAAAGAAGAAACAGTTACTTCTTAAACAAGGTGTTGCTTCTACATTAAATTCCTCAGCTTTACCAGTTCTTGGTTCTACAACTGTGCCGTCCTCAGATGGACACTCAATGAATTCCCTTCAAAGAAGTGCGTTACAGACTGCAAATTCTCAATCAACTGGTTATTTTATAAGCCAAGATTCATCCTTTGGTAACCTTATACTGCCCGTATTGCCACGCTTTGAAGCCGCAAAGCCCTAATGTTTCCCTGTTTAAAACTAAAGCGTATTGAAGAAAGGTTGCAGTGCATTTCAGAGTTTCAAAAACCTAAAATACTCTTAGAACAATATGTTACTCCCTCTCACTTGGGTTCTCACATGTTGTACACAATACAGGTAAGTTTAATTAAGAATTTCTTTATCTGTTTAATGTGTTTTTAATTAAAACTATTGTAAATATATCAGTTAAAGGGACTTTTTTATTTATGAGGTTGGCTTTATATAAAAGTGTCATTTAACTTTGACACCACTATTTATAGGTTAGATTTGTTATTATGCTTTATTTCTATATCTATTAAATTAAAAATTAATCGATGTATTAATTATTGGTGACTATAAAAATTTCCTATTTCAGTCACAATACGGAGATATTGGAGGTAAATTAGTGGCAGATCTTGGTAGTGGTTGCGGTGCTCTAACAATTGGAGCAGCTGTCTTAGACGCCTCTTTAGTTATTGGTTTTGAAGTTGATGAAGAAGCAATAGAAGTTTGTCAGGAAAATATTGAAACGCATGAAATTAATAATATTGACATTGTGCAGTGTGATATTTTAAATCAGATATCTCCAAGGTATAGTAGGAGAACAGATTTTTTTCTTGGTATTGCGACTAAAACATTATTACACAAATATAATTTTGGGCTATTAGGTTATTCATATTTTTTAAATTAAAAAATGTAAAATATAATTTTATTTAAATAAATATTGATCTCATAATTTTATTCTAGTATTCGTAATTGTTTTGATACTGTTTTGATGAACCCTCCTTTTGGAACAAAGCACAATGCTGGTATTGATATGAAGTTTTTGGAAGTAGCATTAAGTTTAAGTAATAACGCCGTTTATTCTTTACACAAAACATCAACCAGGTAAATTACATGTCTTAATCCGAAACCATTTGAAGTAATGCTTTAATTTTACAGGAAATTTGTCTTAAAGAAAGCCGATTCATTGGGAGTAAAAGTGGAAGTATTAGCAGAGTTATCGTATGATTTACCCTCCTCATATAAGTTCCACAAGAAAAAATCTGTTGACATTGAAGTAGATTTTTATAGATTTACAGTATAAATCCAATCATGAGTTCATCATATGCCCGAGACCATTGTAAAATTGCAATGGCAAAAATATTGCAAACAATTGGTTGGCACTCTATTAATTCCACTCCTTTAGAAGTATTGACTGATTTGCTAGTTACATACTTGAAGCAAATAAGTCAATTAACAAATGAATATGCAACTGAATTTGGACATACAGAAGCTAACCTTGATCATCTAGGCCTGGCCTTTAGAGTAAGTTGAAAAATAAATTAGTTCAGGTAGTCCAATCTTTTATTTTTAAAAGCTAAGGATTTATATACTCTTATTCAAAGTTAGTTCTGCAGTGTCTACAGGATGATCTTAATATCAATTGAAATGTGACAAAATGTAAAATCTTCTTTTTTTTTCATATGGGACCTTATTAAAACTTTTTCACATAACTTGGAATTCGTAAATATTGGCAACCCAAGTGTGATACATTTTTGAAATGAGTATTTTAAAACTTTTCAAATAAGGTGTTATGTGACCTCATTTAAAAATCTTGAAAATATGAATGTCAATTGAAGAAGGATCGTGCAAGGGCCCAAAATTTTATGCTATGATGATTTTAAAAACGGACCTCTCTGAACAATTTGCTCATAGACTATAGTCCGTTCAACTATGAGAGAACAATTTTTCAAAAATGTTTTGCGATAATAAAAGCAGATTCAACGTTTTTATTTTAATTAAAATAAAACTACTTATCTTTTATTTATTTATAGTTACAAATTTTAGAAAAATGAATATAATTTGTCATTGAGTTTATGTTTAGGGATTAACTATTTAAAATATGTAATATATAATAAATTTCTGAAATAATGTTAAAATTGTGAGACATTTATTTATTAAATTAAACACATCGTTTTCTATTATGGTTACTTCATGACCCGCGTTAATCTTCTTAGGCATATTGCTATAAAAATAAAAGTAGTAAAGTAATAGAATAGTACTTAAGTTTTGTATTGAAATCAACAAAACAAATAGAATTTATAATAAATATTGGAGTTTTACCGCATGTATCGCACTATGGTTTGCTTATCAAATTCTTTTTAATTGCAAAACATTTCTGTGAATCTATTCTCTTAATTTTCAGGTGGATTATAGTTTAGGACGTGTAGGAAGGGGGTAATTTATCCCAGGCATTGTTTATTTTGTATTATGACTAATTATATTTAACTATATTGCTATTGCTTATTCTAGGAAATGGGAATTAATTTATCTGAATTAGACGAGTATGTAACTTATGTAAATTTCTGTCCACCTGCTCATCCAGCTCCGAAATTTCCTATAGCAAAGGAAGACAACTTAAATTTTCTAAAACCGGGAAGTCAAGAAGTAGTAACTAGGCCTGTACATATCCATGAGCACATGCCTCCTATGTTTCCATTGTTAGAAGTTGGTAAGTCCCTTACTATTTAAAAACACTAGTAACATTTTACTGTGATGTATATATAATCTATATTTTTGTAGAATCAGAAACAAAAGTAGAAGAAAAAGAACTAGTAAAAGAAGAAAAAATAACTGATCAAACGCCTACTCCAAATATACCCCAGTTTAAGAAACCAGCTGACGTTTCTCCAGAGTTTCGTCGTTTAAGACGTGATGATGAAGGCGCTAGACCAACTCGTGAAATTAGCAGCGTAATGATGACAACGTCCGGCTTTCTTTCGCCCGCGCGTGAAGGTAAACTCCCGGAAGCCAAGGCCCCGATACCACCAACACCAGTGGAACCGCCTCCTCCTTCTCCTCCCGCGCCGGTTCCAGTACCTACGATACCCTCCGGACCTCCCATTGAACCGACCTTTAAAAAGAAATCAGAAAAACGAGAAAAGAAAATTAATAAGGAGTTATTTAAACCGATACTTGAAGAAAAAGTATCAAAGAAGAATGCCAGTATGAAAGATGTAGTAAAGATGAAGCAAAAAGCTGCGGCAGCGGCGGCCGCTAATGTTAATTTAAATCCAAATTTTCCTCCTCAATTGCAAATACCGTTCTATCAACCTCCTAGGTTGAATGAAATAAAGGTTAGCCCTGTGTTACCACAAAAAATCGGTCGTGATAGTACAGATAAGGCTTTGGCAGCCGCTAAAGCTAAAACTGAAAAGTTTAATACCACTATCACTCCTATTCCAATCAAGTCTCAAAATTCCCCGGCACCTCCTTTGATGATGCAACAAGTGGAAAAATTATTTAATGAACCTGATAGACAGAAAATAAATATTTTGAGGAAAATATCTAACGTTAAGGATAATAAGAAAAAAGATTCAAGAGCTGGAACTCCTAATATGGTTATAGACGAATCAACAGATATTGTGAATAAAATTAGCCTTTCCAGTGATATAACTATTGAACCAATACCAATGAAAAGGAGCCCACACTATTTTGACGATGGTTCTCCTCCTGGTACACCTTCTGCGCCAAGAACGCCAGAAATTATATTACATCAAAGCCCCCCAATTCAAAAGGAGAAGAGGAAAAGGAAGGAAAATAAAAATAAAGTGAAACGACCGAGAAAATCGCAACACCATCCGATTTTCACGCAATCGGAGTTAGTGGACATAATTGTAAATAGGCCCAAAACCCCAGAACCACACATTAGCCATATGAGACCTCAAATACCGCCATATATGGGATTGCCTCAAATGCATCCACCACACATGCCATTCCCATTTTTGACGGGATTTGGAGGTCCCGGCTTAATCCCGTCCCAACTAAACCCTATGTTTCCTTTATCTTTGGGTGGTATGCCGAATTTCGGAAAAGCTCCTTATTTTCCCCCGGGTGTTCCAAACTTAGCATCCCAAATGGAAACCATATCAATGCCATCGAGTAAATCAAAGGAACCAAAAGAAATCCCTCCTCCAGTCGAGATTAAACCAGTAGAGATAATTCCGCAGGCATCTCAACAGCTGCAACCTATTCAAGTACCGGAAACGAGCTCTAGCACTTCCATTGGACCGCCGAAAACACCCACGCCTATGGATATTATTCCAAAGAAAAGCAAGGAACATAAAAAAGAAAAGAAAGATAAGATTAAGAAAAAGAACAAAAAAGATAAAGTTAAAGAAAAAAGTGAAAAGAAAAAACTGAAGGAAACCAAAAAGGAAGCAAAGGATAAAATTAAAAAAGAGAAGAAAATTAAAAAAAAAGATAAAGCCGACAAGGAGGATAAAGTGTTAGTGGAAAATCCGGCAATACCAAAGATCTTGCTTAAGGTGAATTCACCGTCTCCCAGGCCCGAAACTCCTGAAATGAACAGAAAATTAAATATTAAACCAGTAGTTAGAAAGGATGATGATCCTGTAATTGAGGATAGAAAACGAGAACCATCTCCAGGAGGTCTAGCAAAATTCTCACCTCTGGTTACTGGTCCTCCAAAACCGAAAACTTTATCACCTCTCCCGCCTGTTGAAAAAACAAACGTCGATGAAACTCAGCCTCCGACGCCTACACCTCGCACACCTGGCCGCCCCCGATTACATCCCCTCAAACCGAAAGCGCCTCCCAAACCAAAGAAGATCGAACAGAAAGCGTTTAAAAAGATCGACGAACAAGGCAATGAGGTGTGGATATGTCCTTCTTGTGGTCAGCAGGACGATGGGAGACCTATGATCGGCTGTGACGGGTGTGACGCGTGGTACCATTGGGTGTGCGTTGGTATCCAAGTGCCGCCTGACGAAAACGAAAACTGGTACTGCAAACCTTGCTTGGCAAGGAAGAATGAAGACTTGCAGAGTGACAAGAAGAGAAAACGGAAGAGGAAAGACAAGAAAGACCACTGATGTTTATGTGGCTGCTAATTTATAAATTTTGTATATAGTCTGTGAAAATGGACATTTTAACCTCAAATGTTTGTATAATTAAGCTTCAGTGAAATTTATATTTCTGGAAGCATTATATGATGAACTTTATTCTATAAAAATATGAACTTTACCTATAGGAGATAGTTACAATCATTCATATAAGTCTGTCTGAAAATATTGCCAACATGTAGCAAAATGTTTACATTAAAAACATTTTATTGCTTGTTTTTTTTATCAAATAGAATAGAAAAAATTTATTAAGATTAATGTGTAGTCCGTCATAAACCCATTTAAAAAAAAGTTTTGCTTAATTGTTGATCCATCTATACTTAAATAGTCTGAAGAGATATTAAAAAGTTTTATGTGAATATTATAAAGATAGTGTACTCATTTTAAAATTATTTTGGAATTACAGGCTGTTCTATTTAAAAATCTATTTTGATATGTACTGACCTGAATTCTAAAATGACTTTAAAATGCAGAGATTATTTCATTTTGTTATTAAGTCGCAAGATAACGAATCAGCCTGTATATAAACTTAGGACGTTTGTAAATGTTAAAATATATATATATGTATCTGTAAATATTTTATTAATTTGAAATATTGTTTTACTAATTTTTCGTTTTGCATTAGAATTAATGTTTTCATTATTTTTTAAAATTTTGAATTTTTATTTTAAAATGTTAGCAAATAATACATAATTAAAATACATAAATATGTTACAAGTCATGCCTTTTTTTAACTAAAATAGACAGAACTAAATGGTGAAAAAGCGACTTGAAATAAGAATTTTTATTGTACCTTTTCTCGAAAACGTAAGATTTTTTGATTAAATTTTATGACGAATCAGACTTTGTTGCAAAGATGAAACAATCCTTAAATATTGTGAACGATTACCGTCGGCTAACGTTAATAAGACAGAAACGGCCATAATTTTATAGAACATTTTGGGCCTAATTACTTCTTAAATATCTCCAATAATTTCGGTTCCTACTCTGTTAGACTGAGATTGAATTCCTCGATAGAAAAGATAGTCAAATAGAAACAGCATTGCCATGCTAGGAAGCGCAAATAATTAGGCCTGCAACTTCCTACCCGGAATTAAGGAACATACAGTTCATGAGAAAAATATCTTTATGTGAATTTTAACGACAAACATAAATGTGAAAAGTAGTTTATTAAGTTTTTGGTACACTTTTTTTGTACAAAATGTAACTGAATTTGTATACCATATTAAAAAGTTATGTTCAATTTTTTATATTTACCGACAGGGGATAGGTAGCACAACGGTAGTTTGGCAAGCTCTTATAAGCTTAGGGTCTATGGTTCACTAATTCTAGGTTTTTACTTACAACTTTTTATAAGTCAAAATAAAAACTAGATCAAATTTGGAATTTTAATACTTAATGTCATATTCAATAGTACAAAAGGGTAAGTTTTTTTGTTTTAATCAAACAAATTTATTTTCCATCCGTTTTTAATACTTAAAAATAAAATAAAAAAATATGGCTTCGCTGAAATTTGAATTCGGAATCAGCATGGCAAATGGTTGGATTTTCATGCATTAACTACCCATTATTTTTTATTGGGAATCCCGTAAATGACTGGAATTAGAAAGTGGGAGAAAAGTTTTATGGTACCTAAATAAATTAAATGAAAAACCGAAAGTAAAAATTTCCTATCAACCTGACGATATAGGAAAAATAAAAAACGATTCCTTTTTTTTTCGTAATAACAAATTAAAGATAAGCTAACAAATATAGTCAGTTTTGTAGTTACTCAAAAGAGCATAAATCGGTACCGTAATGATATAATAATTTCTTTAATATAAAAGTTACAGATACATTGAAAATCATTTGATTTAAAAAAAGAAGATCTTTATCGTTATTTGTTTCTTAAATTTACAAATTTCGCCCATGTAAACAGACTTTATAGCATTCACGAGATAGGAGTATTGTCTCTATTAAAAAGTTTCCACCCTATATAAAGTAGTCGCCTTATTTTGATCTCAAATAAACCACCTCCGAAATAAATTTGTAAAATAAGTGGATATAGGTATATAATAATCAACTAATAACTACTTCTTTTATGATCATCCATATCATAATTATATTATGTCCTAAAAAATTTTTAAAAGATGTGCAAACAACAATCAAATCAAGCTTCTCCCCAAAATGATATGCAGGAATTCAAGCAATAAATCAAAGAGTTCATGGTGCAAATAGAGTAGCACGCTCAACCTTTCAACACACCGTTATTTTAAAGATGGTATAATGATTGATAACGTTAAATATCTAGAAAGCTTACCACAGCACAAGCATGAATTTAGTATTTATTATTCTAATGAGTCACAAAGCTGGCATACATACGATAAACAACAACTCAATGCACATACAATTACACATTAGTCATTGCTAGTTGTGTGAGTTTAACAACTTTATATATAGGAAAAACTTCTCAAAACTGCATCTATTTACGTTCTCAAAGACTGTGGTATTGGCCTGTGCAACAAAACCGTTACAACATTGTACTATTGTCTAGTGCAGCGGTTCCCAAAGTGGTGGTCCACGAGAAAATTTCGCTGGTCCGCAGAATGTGTTCTTTGATCACAATTTTATTTTTATAAATATATTTAACACTTAAAAAATCCTATTAGTGGTCCGCGGGATTTAAATTATGAATTAACTGGTCCGTGAGGTCAAAAAGTTTGGCGACCGCTGGTCTAGTGTAATAATCAAGACAAAAAATTGGACTTATTTCAATCATATGCCAACCAATATATTGTTAAAGGCAAATGAATAGATTGACAATGCTCTTGAACTCTTTAAATCAGTCGTACAATAGGCTGCTTGGAGCTCAAGACCATTTAACATGAATTAAGCAAAAAGTGAGTTTTAACCAGTTTTTATTTGTGAGAATATAATAAAGAAGAGGAAACTTGAGATGCAGTGGCAAGAAACTATATTACCATAAATAAAATCTCAGTTGAACAAGACTCTAGAAGAATTAAAAAAATCTGGTACTAGTTAAAAAAACGTAGCTTCAACGAATATTTAAAACAATTAGATGCAACTCAAGTAACCAAATGCTCTCCATGGAAGAGTAATGGAAAATTAAAACGACTTCAATTTTATATTGCGCCTCTTATAAAAGCTCAAGGAAAATGTTCCAAAAAAAAGTCCAAAAGAAAAGAGAAAACCTTACTCCCAACGAGACAACAGAAGCTGAAAGTAAAATAAACGAGGCTCTCGAGAGAACAATATCAGCTTGAACTACCTATCAGTCAAAACTTTACATAAAACGAAATATATATTTTTAACTCATTCAATGCAGTTTTGAAACTTAGCTACTTCTCCCAATTGTGGAAGATAAATGAAATAACATTAATTTTAAAACCAGTTCAACAACATAAAATTTTTAAATCTTGTCGGTCGGTTAACCCGTTTCCAGTGGTTTCCAAAGTTTATATTAGCAAGTTTGACACATAGACTAGAAGAAAGTAGAATAATATCACGCATCAATTGGGATTTAGGCAACAACATTTTACACATTAACAGATTACCGAGTTGAAAAATTAATTAATGAAAATTTCGAAGCATCCAGATACTGCTCTTCGATATTCTTAGATATAGGTGAAGTATTTGATAAAGTATGACATCAAGAGTTATATAAATTAAAGAGTAGCTTATCTATAAAGTATTAAACACTAGTAAAAGCATACCATGCAAAAAGACATTTCAGAGTAAAATATGATACAGAAATTGCAGATATCAAGCCGATTCAAGAGGAGTACCTCAGCGAATCGTACTCGTACGTACTTTTTACTTTAAATTTGTTCGTGTTTCGCTTGAGGATCAACCAAGAGAAGGTCGTTCCTCAACATCCGTTGTTGCTGAAACTATTGATTTTGTACATTTAATGATTGAAGAAGATTGTCATGTGACATACAACTAGATACAATCATTTCTCGCACATCAATACAGTTCATTGTGCGTAGTTACTTAGTCGCGGGAAAATTTGTTTTCGATGGATACTACAAAAACAAGAATGTGTCAACTAATGAACAAGCAACAATTGATAGTTTCGGTATTTCAATATGAACTTTTACCAACAAAGTACTTTTTACTTTAAATTTGTTTGTGTTTCGCTTAAGGATCAACCAAGGGAAGGTCGTTCCTCAACATCCGTTGTTGCTGAAACTATTGATTCTATACATTGAATGATTGTTATTTAATTTAAACGTTTGAAAAAGTACGTAGAATGTTATGGCGAATACTTTGAACAACAATAAATTAACCTTTTTGCATATACACTTATTTTCCATAGCTATTGCTGAATCTATCCGATCGCCATTTGTACATAGGAGCGACTGTCTATAATGGGAATAAAAGAAGCATAGACATTTCACAGAGCATACATGCAGACAAGTGAATTATATAAAATAAAACATTAAAAGAAATTACAAAAACAAGAGTTTATAAAGCAGCGATAAGATCGATGGGGCGGAAACCACGAATCTTATAAAAGCCGTTGAAAGCTGATTGAAAATGTGTGGGAAGAAAATAATTAGAAGGATATAGGAAACCAACAAAATAAATGAAGGAGAGTACCGTAACACTTATGATTCACGAAAGAGAAGACTTAAGGAGAAAATATAGTAAGATTTACAAAATCGCAAAGGCTACGTTGGATCGGGCATATAAAAAGGACAGACGATAACAAAGAAGTAAAAAGAATTACAGAATGGAGACTATGGGGAAATAGACCGAAGGAAAAACCAAAAAGAAGATAGTGGGAGCAAATAAAAGAGAAACATAATGGGAATAATGAAGAAATATAACGTAAAAAGCGACGACATACCTAGAGCTCTAAAAACGGAGCTTCTCTCCACAAAAAAGAGCAATATAAACGTTGGAACAGAGCGCCTACTATCCCGTAAGGATGTTATTTACTATTTTTAAAAATTTCCTCACAAATATTTTCATTTTATTATTATTAGTCCATGTTTTTTAGTTTCTATTAAATTGACATTATAAAATAGATATACAGATTGTTTAAAAGATGGGTGCAAATCTTTAAGGGGTACAAGCACGGACCATTTAGAACCATTTTAGCTATAGTTGTTATAGAAGTTTCACTAGTTGTTTTTATTTAATTTTTAAGGTGATTGGCAGAAAATCGCAAAATTTTACAGCTAATTGCTGGTTTGAAAGATAAGTAAATTTTAGAATTGAATTCATTTATTATTTCGAGCATAAAAAGTAATTTTTTGAACAAAAATATTTTTTTATTAGTCTGTCTAAAAATTTAAATATTCTCCCTCAATTTACGAGTATTTTGTAGGTTCTAATTTCAATGGTTTGAAAGGTATCTGCGTAAATGCGCAACAAAAGAAATAGCAATAACCAAACATGTTTTCAAAAAGGTTTGAACAAAAAAGGCTACTTCCATTTGTTTAAAAGAAAGCGATCGAAAACGGTTTTATTAAATTTTGAAAAATTTTGGCGAACTACAAATGTCTGTAAAAGAAATGGATGATAACACAGATGATTAGAACATGATTTGTTAAATGGTTTACACATTACTTTAATTAAATAAAATACAAAAAAATCACTTACTTAACATTCAAGCAGGCCATATCAGCAATTAACTGTGAAATTTTGGGGTCAAACACCTAAAAAATTATATAAAAAAGATAGTCAGACTTCAAAATACCTTGTAGAGGGGAAAAACATTGGAAGTACTGAATTATGGGGAAGAACCACGGTAGTCCACAGCGCACAGATGCAGTACCAAAAGAAATCACCATTCCCTATAAGAAAAATATGATCCATAGAAATCACTAACTCATCAAAAGTTACCCATAGAAAAAACTTTTTGGTGAATACAGCCAAACTGTTATACATTTGAGAACCTCTAACTAGAAGAAACAAAAACAGAGCAACTTAATAACTTCCATGCCAGATTGGCATTGACAAATTCGTATAATTAACTGTTGCGAATACCAATAAAAAATACGATTTTCAACACTTAAAGTCTTTTTGATAAATCCAGAGTCGAAAAATGTTTATTAAAATATTTTGAACAACTATTGTCAAGAAAATGCTGAACACTTGTATTGTGATAAAAATATTTTTTATAGAATAAATTATGCAAAGTAAGTATACACATTTTTACTGTAATAAATTTACCTACAATACTTAATTTTTAAAAATATGACCTATTGTTTTTGATCTTTTGTTTTAGTTTTTCCACAACAGAGGTAAAAAAAATAATTTTAATTTTTCTAAAATTCTAGTATTAGGTATTTTTGAAAATATCCTTTTTTTACTTGATTTTATTTAATATACTATTTATTTTAACTAGCCTAATTAATAACCTACTATTTTAGTAGTTTTTATTATTTTCTAGTTAAATTCAATAAATTTATTGGTTTTCTAATATGATTTATGTGGATTTTCCTCACAATTAGGTTAGAAGTTGTTGACTTTTTTGAAATAAGTAATTACTTTTTGGATCTGAACTTTTTAATACCAGTAAACAATAACATTCAGAAGAAGCCTTCTTATTTAGAACTAGTTTTTACTTTCAGATATTCTGAGTAGATGACTTTAAAATTTATATTTAGTTTTTCTCAAAACGCATGTATTTCCCCTCTACCCTTCAGATATTTCTGTGATGTGTACTAAAAATATATTTTTGTATCGGTGGATCAATTTTCTTAAAAATAAAATTCCTTGCTTGTAGATACGCTCGCTATGCGTCTCTTATTTACAATATTGTATTTTCCTTATCCTTTTATTACTTTTATCAGTCAAACATTCTCGCACTTTGTTATGATTCTATTCGTTTATTTGCTAAATTTATTAATAATAGGATATTTTTTATTTTTAAATTGATAACAACATTTTTATTCGGCGTACATTTTTACTGCAAAAAACACTATTCAACATATTAGCAGCCTGAAATGATATTTTTGTACATTAATTATAAACATCCGTGTCATTTTGAAAATATGTTGTGCCGAAATAATTCGCAAGCTGAAAACTGAAATATTTTTCGTAGAGCAATGCCTGTGAAAAACAGTATTTCATTCTGAAACATCAGCTTGAATTTTCAAGAGAATGTACTGTTCGCGAGAATCCCGTATTTTGTCTCTCTCCCGTGTTTCAGTTTGAATTTTCCTTCCCTACGGCTGCTTTTGCCTCGGTGTTTTGTTCAAAGTTTGTATTCCAAAACAAAACTAGGAAAACAATAACAATGTAAATTTGTAAGGGTGTTTACAAAAGACGGATACTTTACAAAGAAAAAGAACTAAACTTGTTTTAATCTTTGAGTTAGCCTATAAAAATAAGAATATTAAATTAAGTATAATTGAATTTTGCGTTCCTGGACATTAATGTAAATATTTATTGTTTATATTGTTAGTTATATCTGAATTTACTATGGATTTTTTTTGTATTGTAAAAAATTTATAAATAGAATGTTCTATCCATTTTGAGCTTATGAATGTACAAAAATATTATTTCTTATTGTTAGTATATTAATTTGTTTTTTGTAGTGAAACTTATACGCCAAATAAAATGTTATAAAAACAAAATATTTAACAAAGTACAAAGTTTATGAACATCTACATGAACGGTAATAAAGGCACAAAAGAAACGAGCAACAACAAAATGCACAACAGGCTAAAATTGAAGAAGAAGTATCTATAGTATTTTCGCCATCAGGAGAGAGTAATAAAATCGGTTTTGATCACTAAACCATGGGCTTGCACATAAATATAAAATATTATTGAACTAAAATGAGAGTTCCAATTTATATTATCTATTTAATAACAGAATATAAAAATATTTTGAAATTTACGAATTATATTCCAAGAAGAATTTAATTGCTTCTTGCTATTACAGACCGTTTTTTTAATATTTAAATTAACAATATCTCTTAGTTTAATTGATTTTCTATGTATTTGGTTACCATCGATATACATCATTTATTCTGTAATCCAAACAACTAATCCTTGGAATAATTAATATTAACACAGCAATATTTATAAGTAACGTCGAAAGTGGGTTATTCAGTATTTGGAATATTGTACCTGCTGTGATAGATGAATTGGTTTAAAAAGTGTCAGTAAATAGACTGAAAATGGAAATGTAGTTCTGTAAAACGTGTGACAAGTAGTCTATTATCGTGAAACGAGAAAATTATTATAGAAAATATGTTTGACTACGTAAGAAGAGAAAATTAATCTAGAACTGTGGAAAACGTGGACCAAACGACATCAAATATGACAGGTGTGGGAAAGTCAACTATATAACTGCTTAGAGATTAAAAATTAGGAATTCTTAATCCACCAAAACAACAAGTGGATGGAGGTAAACAAAAACAAGAGCTTCCAGAAGAAGTTTAAAGAGCGATCAGAAGGAAGGTACATGAATTTTATTTTAAAAAAGACCAACAAAGCAAACATTTTGAATTCTATGAAAGAATATCTTTATTTACCTGACATAAAACAAACAAAACTTTAGCAAATCCATAAAGAATTACATTTTACATGGTCAAAAAGATAGGAAATCTAAGCTTATTGATAATGACAAAATTCTAAGTTGGAGAAGAAAATATCATAGAAGAAACTTATGTTTTTATGTCACAATTTTTTAAATAAATTTTGGAAACTATATAATAAATTATTTTTCTTTTTTTTTAAGTTTCAAGCAACGATATCTACAAATTGTAATTAAAATAAATGTTATTTTCTTTAATAACTAATTAATATATTATAATTGTTTAACATATTTTAGTAATCCCTTAAACATCCAGCTAGCACGGTAACGCTATGTAGGTATACTCGTTCGTCACTTAATCAAAAATTAGAAAAAGGTCTTGGATTATTATTTGGCGGGTATACCAGGTAACACTAAAACTAAAATAAATGTGATTAGTGATTAATAAGAGCTATTGAAATACACAAAAAAATTTTTGACCCACCTCCGCTCTAGTTTGCATATATAAATAATGTTTTATTACTCTCTCCTGATGCCGAAAATACTATAACAAATAATAATAATAATAATAGAAAAAAAAACGAATAGCTGGTGATATAAGGAAGGAATTTTTAATAGATCTGATCGGCCACCAAGCATTCCATTTCCTTCAAAAATATCTCTTGCGTTGGATTTTAAATCGGTCTAAAATATTTGATGTTTAAAACTCCCCTAGCCCTTCGACGATCTGATATTTAATAAAACCATGAAATCGAATATTTACGCGTACGCGCGTCGAAATATTTGTCCTCTGACACATCGGGAGATCTGGAATTACAGAATGGACCTTCTACCAATCTATGACGTGTATGATTAAATTCTTTATCGGAAATAATCACATGAAACCCATCTCTTCGAGAAACAACTTTTTACAAGACAGATAAAAGAAAGATGTAATGAAAAACAACTTGGAAGCTAGTCTTAAAAGTTCTATATTAAAACAACAAAGATACCAGGAAATTAAAAAATAATATAAAAAATGAATGCTCATTTTACACGTATTAAAAGGAAGAATTAATACCAAAAGATGCTCATAAACATTCTGAATATACAGGGTGAGTCACCGTAGAAAAAGCCATCATTTAAAATTAGTTCCACTTACGCAGGTTATCCCAAGAAAGTTATGTTTTTTTAAATGGCACAACCCATATCTTTTTACATTTCTATAAACCTCTTGCCGAGCTAATTTCAACGATGTATCATACTTGATGTCTATTACGTTTAATAAAGGATCTATAGCCACCTGAAAATCTCATTTTTTTGAATTTAGATGTCTGAAGCATCCAAACCGTCGAAAATGGTTTAAAAAATATTTGGTACAGATTGATCAGAAATCAGATAAGATTTTAAATTTTTCAAATGTATATTTCCGAATATACACGAAAAAGTATCAAATTCACAATTCTGGAGTTATGAACCTTCGGGTCTACAGTGACTCACCCTGTATACATATTTGTTTATAAGACTTAAAAAACAACAAACCTAATTCTATAATGAATTCTAGAAGTTTGCTACTTTTTACTAGACATTGGTTAAAATTTCTAAATAAAGAATTGTAAATATAAATTCGTTCAATTCAATCGATTCCCATGTATGTGCCCCACACAGGGCACATCGTTGAAATCTGGAAAATAGGTTTTAAAATTAGAAAAAATATGGGATGATCGTTTAAAAAACATTACTTGCCAAGTGTTACGCAATTATGATTTAAAAAAGGTTTGCTTTAATCAAGCCGAATTAATGTATAGTTAAACTAAGCAGTAGCAATAAAAAGAAAGACGTGTTAGGGTTTTATATTAATTGTAATTCTTCGGCGCTTTATAAGAAAAAAAAAGGCTCCAAAAGTTATTGCTTAGGGCTTTTCTAGGGGTTAATTTTATCCTAACTTTAATAATTTTTCTTTTACAGTTAATTTTTAATATTCACCATACAAATGATTTTCTATACTTAAAATTAGAATTGATATATCCTCCACTTATCACATTTTCCTATAAATTTATCAGATAAAAATATAAATTGGTATACCAAGTGTCACAGAAGATAAAAATAAATTGTTTAAATGTATTTATTATTTTTTATATGTAGGCCTCTGATCTGGTATTGTTTCTTCTCTTCATTCTTTCCTATATATTTCTAGTAGCCACTTTTTCCCTTTACTTATAAAATTTTTAGTATTTTTGGGTCGATTTTTTCTGGTCCCTGGTGTATTTCCTATTTTTATCTCCGATAATGCCTTCTCTAGTTCATTCATATCAAGTTCTTCTTTCTTGTCACTTATATGAAGTATTTTACTGTTGTTTCAATTGTTTAGTGTCAATGAGGTGTTTTGCTTAATGTGACTTATCTATTTGTTTTAATCCATAAGCTCGTAAGTGTTCACAGTATCTTATGTTAAAATTTCTAAAGGTTTGACCAATATAGATGGCGTTACAATCCGAACAATTTAGTTTGTAAATTTAATAAAAATGAACCTACATTATTTCTTACTTTAAAATATATTATAGAAGATGTTGTAGTATTGTGGAAATTCAGACAAGTATAATTATCTTTTCATATTTATTATGGATCACAAAGATTGAGTTGAAACAATTAATTTAATGACATTTTGGTTTGGTTTGGCTCTTAAATAGGCAACTTTTTTTCCCATTTAACCATCTTTGTATCTTTTATGACTTAAGAGATAGCAATGCTAGCAGGATCATCCTGTATATTCGTTTAATAAATATTGCAGGCTGCCGGACCTCAGTCGCTGACCTTTTGCTTGTAGTTATTTTTGTAACTGTGACCAATAAATTATTGTTATTATCATTATTTTTATTAAAATTCAGTTCAGTTAGTAAACGAATCAATAACGCTAACGAACGTTTTCGCATATGGCTGTTAATTTTACTCGTATAAAAATAAAAATAGTGATAATTTTGGATAAAATTATTTGAAAGACTTGGATAAAATATTACAGTATGGATTCTACTCGCTTATGATTTAAAACACCCGCCTACATTTCATCCGCGAGAATAACAACCACCATTTTCTATTAATAATGAAATATCAACAAAACAAAATATTGGCAAACGTCTTGCTCAAAATATCGACCCAGTATTCATATTATAAAATTATAATGAACAAAGTAGTAATATCTGTCTTTTTGTTCTCCTAATCTAGAAACACTCTGTAGCTATATTACTTTTGGAATATACCGCACTCATTCATCATAGCACTAATACTCAACATAGTCACATCAACTTGAGTTTTATATTTTTATTTTCTATAGTTGTTTGTGCAATACAGTCCTTGTAGTCATGTGCTATTTGCGTCGACCTCTAAGAAATAAATAATTTTACAATTTATTACATCGATATTACTATGGTTATTTTTCACGCAAAATCGAGGAGAAATTGTGAGAAAACAGACTAGTGGCACGCCAACGTTACGATAAAAAAAGCGGATATTTTAATTTATTTTTTCTTTCTCGCTTTGAATAAAAACTAGAGCAGATTGAATGAATGTTTTAGATATTTCATACTAAATGGTAAATTATGTCAGAAGGGCAGAAAAAAGCATTTGCAGACCGAGACTATTACATTTGTGACGCAATGTACTAGTTCACACTAATTTACTAATGTACTACCAATTCGCTTTAGACAAAAAAGAATGTTTCCTAATATATATATAATACAGGGAGAGCAAAACAGTTATTTTTTGCTTAATAAATAAACATGTCCCAAAAACCTTATTTCCAACATACAGGATGATCAACTTATACTCCGAAGTTTTATATCTCCGTTGTCTTGAGAAATATGAAAGAACGTTTTAAACAAAAGATATAGATAGAGTCAAGTTTCATATTTTAAAATTATTTCGTAATATACAGAGTGGACCATAAGGTAACAGCATAAAAAAGTTATGTTTTTTTAGATATATTTTTACATTTCTAAAAACCTCTTGCCGACCTAATTTCAACAATGTATCACACTTCATGTTTATTACGTTTAATAAATGATCTAGAGCCACCTGAAAATCACATTTTTTTGAATTTAGATGTATGTAGCAGCCAAACCGTTGAAAATCAATAAAAACGGTTTACATGTCCCTATCCTAACTTTTCAAGTTCTATGCTATAGCATTAAAAAATATTTGATACAGACTGATCAAAAATTTGATATCCCATCTAATTTTTTTTTGAAAAATGTGTAAATTTAGTTCAAATTTTTGCCTAATATTTTCCAGCATTTCAGGAGTTATTCTCCTGCATTCATCAATATTGCGTTGAATCTCTTCCAACGAATCGTACTCGGTACCACCATAAGAAAAATCTAAAGGGGAGAGGTCTGGAGATTTGGCTGGCCATTCTACAGCATCGTTCTCAACAATGTCCATTAAGATAGCGTAAACCAAGTCTCCGAAAATTTCAAGATACCGTGGTCCTGTCAAATTGCCATCTGTAAAGATTGGTCCAATAAAGCGATTACCAAAAATACCCGCAAAAATATTTAGTTTTTGTGAAATTCGAGTGTGGGCTTCATAAAAAATATGAGGGTTTCCATCTGACCAAATCTACAATTATGATGATTCACAGTACCATTTAGAAAGAAAACTTTCGTTAATAAAACAAATATTAAAAATAAATTGTCACCTAGTATTTGCGAACACAAAGAAGGAATTACTAATCAAAATGGAAAAGTCGAGGAAAGAAATGAGGAAATCTGGATTACAAATAAATCTACAGAAGACAGAAATAATGAAAATAAAAAATATACAAATACAAAAAAAATAGATAAAAAACGTAGACAAAATGTATTTAGTAACAATTATAAAATAAGAAAAAGGGGAGATGAAAAGATTGCTGAGAGGTCAGGAAAGTAATCTAGCTATATATGAAGCGTTGTATAAGGTGTTCTTTAATAAGAAAGAAATATCGAAACAAACAAAAGTTAAAATATATGAATCCGTTCTAGCACCTACGCTTAGTTACGAATGTGAATCATGGGTACTAACAAAAAAAACTAAAACAGAAATTAATTGTGATATGAAGATACTGAAAAAAAGGGCGAGATTGGATAAAATAAGGAACGAAAAAATAAGAAGTGACCTAAATGTAGTGAGTGTGATACATAAAATTGAACAACAATTGACACATAGTGCGAATGGGAAATTAAAGGACTGTCAAAGTAATATGGGAAAAAGAAAAAGTAGACCTAGAAGGAAATGGAATGCAGATATAGCAGATAACCTGACAAGACGCGCATTGAGCTGGAACTAAGCTAAACAAAAAGTAGAAGTTGGAAAAAATTATCACCTGCACACCCCTGGTAGAAAAAGTTGCAGATAAGTATGTAAGTAATTATTCAGATTCAATTAAACTCACATACTGAATCAGTACGTGCCTTAATCCCAACCACTAAAGACTATAATGAGACTAATAAAGCTTCAGTAATTGCTAAAAACTTTTTTTTCGACTTTCAACTTTTTAAATCTATAAATCAATCGAAAAGTTTTGACCATCATGTATAATTTAAAACTTTTGCTTTAGTCTCGATAAGATGATTTAACAATATATTAACTTGTTTGTCTTTAAGTTCTTTAACTTTTTTAACAATCTGTAGTATTTTCGAAATCAGGAGAGAGTAATAAAATGGGTTTTGATCAGTAAAGAATAGGCGTGCACATAAATATAAAATATTATGGAACTAAGATGAGAGTTCCCATTTATATTACCTATTTAATAATAGAATATAAAAATATTTTGAAATTTACGAATTATGTTCCAAGCGGAATTTAATAGCTTTTTCCTATCATAGACAGTTTTCTTTTTAATATTTGAATTAACAATGTCTCTTAGTTTAATTGACTTTCTGTGTATTTGGTTAGCATCCATTTAAAGCATTTATTTTCTATTTTTATTCCCTACGTAATTAAGTAGTTATTGCACCCTTAATTACAAACGAACTAATTCTTGGAATTAATAATATTAACACATCAATATTTATAAGTGTCAGTAAAGAAAATGAAAAGAGAAAATAGTTCGTAATGCAGTACTGTGACATGTATGACATTACCGATAAACGAGAAAATTATTATAAAAAATATGTATGACTGAAGATAAAATTCATCTGGAACTGTGGAAAACGCAGTACAATCGACATCAAATAATATAGATTTGGGAAAGTCAACTATGTATACACTGCATAGGGAGCAAAAATTAGAAATTTTGAATCCACCAAAACAACAAAGTGGAGGTAAACAAAAACAAGAACTTCCTGAAGAAGTCAAAAGAGCGATCAGAAACAAGGTACATGCATTTTATTTTGAAAAAGATAGATCAATGTTAACAAACATTTTGAATTCAATAAAAAAATACAATACCTTTATTTGTCTGACATAAAACAAACAAACCCTTAAAGAAAATCTATTCTTATTGATAATGACGAAATTATTTGTTGGATAAGAAAATATAGAAAAAATGTGAAAAAATGCATCAATCAGGTTCTTAAAGAAGAACAGAAAATGTGGAAATGGACCAATTTACAGACAAAATGGTATAACCTCTAACTTTTATTGTTAACAATAGTGATTCACACAGTGAATTTTGAGATTTTATGTCACAATTGTTTAAATAAATTTTGGAAATTATTATTAAAATAAATGTTCTTTTTATTTTTATAAATAATTAATATATCATAAATGTTTAACATATTTTAGTAATCCCTTAAATATCCCACAAGCATGGTAATGCTTTGTATTCTAGTAACTTAACCAGGGATTAGAAAAAGGTCTGGTATTGCTATTTGGCGGGTATACCGGTACCAGGTACACTGTAAAACTAAAATAAATGTGATTAATGCTTTATAGTAAAAGCTATTGAAATACACTAAAATTTTTTGAACCACCTGTGCTGTAGTTTGCATTTTTAATTAGGTTTCATTACTCTCTCCTTATGGCGAAAATACTATAGATTAAAATAGTCGGCGTAAGCATAATCTTGGTGGTGCCAGCGTTCTTGTACTTTGTACTTATTTTTCTACCATGAGCGCGCCCTTCTTGGCCCTTAGGTCGGGCGCCAGTGGCAGGAGGCGTAGCGATAGCGGAGTACGAAGTAACCTCGTGGAACTTAAAAATGCCGCCGTGAGTAACCGAATCGATACGAGCTCGGCGAATCACATCTGGACTCTGAATTTAATGTATCGGTTTATAAGTTTCAAAGGTAACGTTGTGCAAATATTTTTTCATTCTCCGGAGTATTGTTCACAAGCGTAAACAACTTCACATCACAAACATTTCAGCCAACCACCATTAAGCAATATGTAAAATAATATTTTTCTTGTAACGCCATCTATCTTGGTAAGACACTTAGAAATTTTAACATAAGGTACTGTGAACACTTACGAGCTCATAAATTAAAACAATCAGATAAATCACATTACGCGAAACATCTCCTTGTCACTAAACACAAACTTCATATCTGACGAGGAAGAAGAACTTGACATTTTGGAAGTATTTCAAATAAAGAAATAACTAAAATGTCCTGAGTATATAATAGTATTAAATGAACACATAAACCTGGGTAGTTCAATTATTTTAGATTCGTGATTAAAGCTTGGTCAGACAAATAATTTAGTAGCTTAGTAATACAGTGGAAATTAGATAAATGCAATTTATCTTTTCATATTTAAAAAATATGTATTTTCTGTAATATGTGTCCTTATGGGATAGTAGCCGAATTCCTCGAGGTTTTAGACTCTTTCTTTTTGTGGGGAGTCACTCAACGTTATTTGTTAATACTTCTACAGATTCAGGTCTTTTTCCGTTATATTTCTCCATTTTTGTCTGTCTTTTATTTGCTCCCACCATCTTCTTATTCCCATACTCGAAATATCTTTCCTCACTTGATTTTCCCATCTACTTTTTGGTTTTCCCTTTGGTCTATTTCCACATGGTTTAGAATCTGGAATTCGTATTCCCGTTTGCTTCATTTCGTGATTCATAAATATTTGGTACTCCGCAGATAGCAAGAAATATTACTTATTTTTAAACAATGTTTTATATTTGTGGCGACAGATTTTTAACAATTCGTTAAATATTTTCTACACATATTTCAATGGATCTACAGTCTTAAGAAATGTTGATTTTAAATCAGAAATATTAAAAATATCTGGTGTTTTCTTTAAGAATTCAATTTTAAAGAATCTCAACTTAAAGTCCAGATTTGAATAAGCTTTTATTTTAAAACAAAAACTTTAAAAAATCAATTTTTTTCTTTAAGATCTTATATACGAAATAGAGATTTTTTTAAACCATTATTTTAATGTTGAGATTTTAATTAATCTCGACTTTAAATTTTAAATCAAAAATCTTAAAACATTTCATGTTCAAATTCAAAATCTCGGCTTTTTGAAGTCGATAATTTTGATGAATCTCAACTATTTAGAAATTTCAAATACTCATAGATACGATTTCTCGCTACAGCACGATGGGGCACCACAAACTACTTTGTAAATATACGAACCTTCTTAAATAGATTCAAATCCAATAAAATTCCAAAATCAAGCCACATAAAATTCTTTATTAATACCGACAACTAGATTCGACCTTAGTAGGTCATCATCAGGTCTAAAATTGAGGAAAACAAATCACAAAAATTTACTCGAAGTGGCCTTTTACTTTTAAGTTGTCTTCCTTTGTTACCGTTGCATCTTCTATTTGTTTTAATATACGACACCTGACATAACCTTGTGAGACTCACAGTGTGGCCATTTCGACGAGCTTTATGCTTTTGGTTTTATCCCCACTTTCAGTGGGCATAATTTTTCCACCTGTTTCTAAGGTGTACGTATACGGGGTCTTGTTTTTCCTTTTCTGCCCTATTTTCACCTTCAATGACCTCTCTTCCGTTTTTACCGGATGCCAGACCTCTAAGGGGGTTGGTTGGCTGCCTTTAAGCTCTCTTGTTTCCTTTTCTCTCCCTCCGTATCTGAAAGGGGTTCTTCCTACACGAGTCTCTACCCTTATTATCGGTTGTATCACTTGTGTATTCTTTTTCTTTCTTTTGTTTCCTACCTTAGGTTGGGATTTTATCCTTCTCTGGGTTTATTTATCTATTCCCTTTTCAATGTTTCTTTATTTTTTCTTATCACTGACTGAATTTCATTAGTATATTAGACTGATGTCTAAAGAACTTTTACAAACCCGTAGGTTTGTGTTATCTACCTGGAACTTGCAATTTCAGGGTGTTATTTCACTATTTTAAGTTTAACATTAATTTTTTGACTTCGTTTATTTAATTGCCACATTTAATCAAATTTTAATGTCACTAAAGTGTCATCATTTAATTTTTAATTTGCATCAGAGTTTACTAGAGTATTTTTAAGGATATTATTTAGTATTGTTGTTATTCCTGTTTTTACTTGGTAAGTGTAGGTTTTTGCTTATTGTAAAAATTTTTGTGATTTGTTTTCCTTAATTTTAGACCTGATGATGACCCACTGAGGTCGAAACTAGTTGTCGGTTTTAATAAAGACTTTTATGTGGCTTGATTTTGAAATTTTATTGGATTTGAACCTTTGTACCACATTTGAGTGTAATGGATAACTTTTTGGTTCTTCTTAAATAGAGTTTTCTGAGGTAAATGAATAAGGAAGAGCGGATCGATCTAATGGCCACCAAGGTCTCCAAATTTGGCTAGATTAGACTCTTTTATTGGGGTACTTGAAAAGCAATATTAATTAAAGTCGACGAAATGATCTAAAAGAGTTGAAAAAGTCCATCACAATAGAAATTGTGACTTTTCGATTGCAGGGTGTCCTCAAGGAGGGATCTGTCCCTACTTTTCTGGCCAGGGGGCCCTTAATATCAGCAAAATTGGTTTGAAGAGGAGCAGGTATCTGTAAACTTCCACAAAATTGAGGTGGTTTTATCATTGTTTAATAAATATACTAAATCAGCTTGGGGTTTATTCTCCACCTTTTACCTTACATCATTATAATATTCCAAAAGGATGTCCTAGCTTTGTTTGTTGAAATAGCAAGCTTTTTATTTTCTTGTAAAAGGGTTTCCGTTGCATGTACTAAAAAAATATATGTTCCAGCAGCGATTTAGTATTGAATCAAAAGAAATGTTCATAAAAATATATTTTTAACAAATTACGAAACAAATGTAACATTTTTGGTTTAAATGTGAACTCAAAAGTAATTGTGGTAGATTTTTTCCAAATTCCTGAACATGGTTTCCAAAAAAGGAAAATTTTAGTCTTGTTCCTAAGGACGAAAACAGTTCAATTGGAAAATGTTTGTTTTATCTATTTGGTTTACCATTCTTGGAAGTAGACAATTTTTTTGTTTTCTATTTTCCAGAAATACAACTTAAAGAAGAACACGAATCATGATTTGTAGACTATTTGGTTGACATTTACATTAACGAAGAAGTTGTTTGTGGACCAAAAGCTTAGAGAGAAATACAAACGCATGATTAATACATTTTTTCTTCTAATTACTTCTGCAATATCCAATCGCTGTGGAGGTGACAGCGAAGGGTTTCAAAAAGTCTTTAGAAGAAAAAGTAAAAAGATGGTAACAGGAGATGGTGACAACGCATTTCATGGAAGAGAAGTAAATAAAGATAAAACATTTTAAATATTTATATTAACAGTTTCAGGTAAAGAACAGCTTGACGAGGTGACCCACGTTATACAAACCAAAACAAATACGAATGAAATTGTTATCTACAAAGAATGTTAGGAAGGTGAACGAGTTGTTTATAAGATCAAATATACGATCCGGGTTTCTAGCTAAAAAGATGCTTTTTGAAAGATTTGATTTTAAGTTTTTCTGGACATAGCCCATAAAAAAATTAACAAAAAGTAGAATTCCATTTTTTTCTCTGGTAGCGTCCCTGCATGGCTCGAATGTAATTGGAAATTTTCTGGTATTAGGACTGCACAAAAAGTCGTTTTTATTTGATTAGCAACGTTTCGATCTTCTTCGGGCTTTCAAATATAACGTCAGTGCTGAAAATAATTTTAAAAAACGTATATGGTATGGTACACGGCACATAGAAAAAACCGTCAATCTTCTTACACGCAGCAACAAACACAGTAGTTTGTCATATTAGACGCAGATTGTTTTTTTCAAAAGCTTAAAACTAGATATTTTATTAGTTTTTCACACTGTATTGCCATTTCATTAAAAACTAGAGAAAATAATTTAACATAGTTATTAAACATTAATATTATATGTGTTAACTGTCTACGAATTTTTTTTTGTATTTTTATACATATTCATATGAGGCGGGAAGTAATAGTTTTCGAGCTGTTTTACATTTTTAGCATTTAAGTTTTTAGAATGCTATCAAATTTCATTTTTTTAAGCTTATCATTAAAATGTTTTGATGATATGTCTAATGGTTGATTTGATTTTCCGTTAAAGTTAATTAGTTTTAAGTGCAGTTCAAATTGGAAAGAAGTTCTTTTTGTGAAACTGAACCTGTAATCATAAATGTAGAAACAGTTCTAAAACAGAAAATGGAGATGAACTATACATTATTCAAACAGCTAACGAATTAGGTATTTCAATGTAAAAATTATAGAGTTCTGAGCGAAATATACGAGACACGAATAAAAAAATACCAATAATAAGCAAAAGGGACAAAGGGACAATTAAATTGGTACAGGCATATCATAAGAGGAGTAAGAAATATATAATACTTACCACTAACTACGTTTGTTAATTTAAACAAATTTTTATAATTCGTTTATTTATCTAAAATAATTCATAGTTCATCTCCACTTTCTGAAACGGTTCTGTTTCCAGGATTTACGATTACCGGAAAGTTTATTTGTCATAAATATATTTTTCACGATCATAAAGTTCTAGTTAGAATTAATTTGTACAGGAAAAACCATTTGCAGAAGAAAATCAAAAGACTTAGTAAAAAAAACGTGTATATCTAAGTTATAAAATTTGAGTGTGTTATACTTACTATCAAATTAAAATAATAATGTAAATAACAAATGTTACGAAGAGAAATATTTTCTACAGAAAACTAAGTCAATAATGCCGGAACAAACCAATATTTTTAAAAGAATAGTGGGGCTGTATCAATTAAAATTCAATATGCTATATTAAAATTATGTTAATTGGAGTGGACAACTTTAAAAAAATACATTTATCAGATTACGAGAATTTTCAAGAGGATAATTACTTTTTCTCAAATTCCTTGAAGATTTTTTATTTTTATCGGTTTTAATAACAATCGACAAACATGTCAAAAACGAAGAAGACGAACACTCTTAATAAAAGATATATCGATTAGATCAACTTTTGGTAACTTTTAATTAATATTTATGATTTCGTACCAATTTTATCTTAGTATAAAATAGTTGTGAATGTTTTTTTATCGCAGATATTTCCCCTCTCGACGGAACTAAAGGTTGCATAAATTCGTGTATGACCTCAAATATTCAGGCCAAATCTGTATATATTTAAATAGGCGTACGGTGGAATTATGGACAATTTGTCAACTTAGAATCAATTGCACCGATTCACCGTTTAAGGGTACTTAACTAAAGTGACCTTAAAATTTAAGGATCCTTTAAAAATATAACCCTTGCACCATGTTTACTAAATGTCTACTTAACTACATACTAAGTAGCCATGGAGTTTTTGGAAATTTTTATTTTTAATTCATGCGATTGGTACCAATTTTTCAGTCATTGCTTCTTTATTTAGGCCACCTTCTGTCATCTTATGAATTTGTGGTTTTTGTTTGGTTTGAATTTGTTTATACCCTTTTTAGAAAATTGAAAATAAACAAATAACTGTAAAAAGAAATTTATCACAGTAAATATGCGATTGAAAATAGAAAAACAGATA
Organism: Hermaeophaga mercurialis; assembly: GCA_951812935.1. NCBI lineage: Eukaryota > Metazoa > Arthropoda > Insecta > Coleoptera > Chrysomelidae > Hermaeophaga > Hermaeophaga mercurialis. The sequence continues at coordinate 16,707,894 of OX638362.1, read as the reverse complement.
CTGTTTCCCTACAAGAAAAAGAAAAAGAAAAAGAATAGAAAAAGCATTCAATAATAAATCGGGTTAATCATTAAAAAAACTACAACAAGAATAATTTTTAAGTTAAACCTAAGTTTAAGTTTTCTTTAAGTCCTCGAAATTGATGTCGTAAAATATGTTGAATTTAACATATGGCTAAAACATTATTAACTTTAAGCACCACTAACCCCGGCTTAAAATAATCGGTGCAAATGGCCCTTAGGGAAATAGGTTTTAAAAATGTATAATGATAAAAAATATTCAAACATGTACTTTACATTGAAATAATATCCTGGTTTACAATTAATTTAAAAAAAATCTATTTTGTAGTAGTTTCAACCCAAGGCAGACAAAATATGTGTAGATTTTAAAAGGAAACAAATGACAGCTGTTAATTGGAAAAAGTAGAATTTGTTAGAGGGCGCTGTCAATAATCTTCAAAGTAGTAAAATAAATATCCGTAAATACGATTCTGGTGCTTTTCGTTATAAAATAGTAAAGATAAATTAAGTACAAACAAAATTACACAATGAAAACTTGAAAACAACTCCAGCATGATAGCACAACTATTATTTATTTTAATGATTTGAATGCGGTTCACTTTTTTTATAGATCGTGAAAAATAGATTTCGATAGTGGTCCTGCCAAATGTCAGTCTCTAAAGGCATTAAACAAACAACCCTAAATACGATTCTTATGCTTTCTAATTTGGGGTTTTTAAAGTGTGTGTGTGTGTGTTATTAGAACTGTTGTAATGTAGCATTTTAGAATCCATCATTATAATCTATGGTAGAGAAAATATGTATAATTATTTTAGTTAATTAGTATCGCCTTTGTAAAAATTTGCATTTAATAAGATGGTTTAAATTGTGGTTCAGTCATAATATGGAATTTACCCTAAAAATGCAAGCAAGCTCTATTTAAGTTTTTAGAGGCTAAGCCATCATCAAGATACATAAATGCAGGACAAGCTGTTTTAAATGCTGGTCAACTGACACAATTCATGTTCATCTATAAAAAATTTGAAATTATTATTCCACATGATTATAAACTGTACTTGTTGCATAAACATTTTAAGACAATTGTTAATAACTTTTCATCTACAAACATGGATGGATAAAATCTTCCTTTGTAGAGTGCCAATAACAAACTCTCACACTGTCGGAAGTGGCGTCCCCATTTTTAATTTATTTATTCAAGCCTTTCTTGGAGATACTTTTTCAATAATTCCATAGTTATTTTAACTACCAATCGAGGGAAATGTATGAAAAGATAAATTGGCATTCTTCCCTTTTCGACTAGTGCAATTAAATACCCAACAATTTCGATTGTTAAGAGCCATGATCGATGGTCTATTGACGTAATAATAACAGTTTCATTACAAAATAGTAAAGGTTAAGTAAGTACAAACAAACTTGCACAATGAAAAACAACTCCAGCGTGATAACACAAATATGATTTATTTTACTCCTTTGATAGTTGCACTTTTATTTTCACCAGAGGTAATAAATATTCAAATTATTATTATAGTAACAGTAATTTATTCACATAAAAATTCTTAATTACAAGTTATGTGTCTAAAATTACAGGAACGAATAAAATTTAAACGCCCGATAGGCGTAAAACACCTGGTTCAGGTAAGGAAAAAAGAAAGATAAAATATACATATACAGACAAGAATTACTTAAAATTACATAAACTAAAAGTAGCTAAAAGACAAGAAAAGAAGGGTAAAAGATAGAAAACAAAACACGTGATGCAAAGTGAATACGAGATTTTTAGTTAGCTATTTAACCTACTTACAAAAAAATAAGAAATGAGATATATTTGATACTTAATATAAAAAAAAGTCTAGTTGTGAAACTATATCCCTGAAATAATGTGGTTTTCTTTGTGCAAATTTGATTAAATTCGTTTTATAGCTGGCAAAATTATTTATGTCTTTAACCGTTTTAGGAATAGAGTTAAATACCTAGAGCTAAGTACTAGAAAGAACGTTGTCATAATAACTTGTGCATATGAGGTAGGGAATAGTGATTTTTACATCGAGTTGTGTAGTTATGCATTGGGAGGTTCATGGAATGCTTTATGCCAAATAATAATGTTGCCTGAGATCGAACAATCCACTCTCTTTATAAACCCCGTCTGAAATATATTTAGGACTTTTATCAAAACCGATTATATGCCCAGTACTATCCACCGAGATCAAACAATTTATATAGAGGTTATATAGTATTGGTCTCAGGATTGCTCCCTGTGGTATTCCATATTCGACCGTGTTTTGGTCACTTATCACCCCACCCACACGAACTACTTGTTGTCTGTTAGACAAATAACTTTTAAACAGCTGTAAACAATTGTTTCGAATTCCGTATTCCTCTAAAGTAGTTAGAAGGAGATTGTCGTTAACAGTGTCGAAAGCTTTTAACAAGTCTAGGAATACACATAAGCAGGGTTTGCTCTCATTTAATGCACACTGTATGTTTGTTGTTAACATTAAAATTGCAGTGTCATTAATGCGTAATTAGGGATCAGAACAACGTAGTTCATTGATTAAAAGGCAAATGTTAAGTTAAGGATACGTAAATGACGTATAGGTACACATTTAAAAATCCGAGTGTATTTTTGAAACAATGAATGTATGCGATACATTTGCATCGCACTGTAGATTAGGATTAATGTAGTTCGGTTGAGCGTTACCTTCGGTCGGGTTCGAATCCACCAGGTTCAGAAATTGTGCGTCACGTGGTGCGCACGCCAGCCAATGGCACCACAATCCGTCCCGACTTGGCAGTGGCAACTAGCGTGCCATTTCCATGAAACCAGTTCCGATCGAACCGTTGAGGCGGTGATTACGTATTACTTGCGATGACTGTTCTCACGTGAAATCGAGTTTTTGTGCAGCCGTGTGATCGGTGTCCGCCAAAATGATGGAAGACCCGACGCAAGTGTTGTTCACAGAGTTACCAGTGCCCTTATTGTCGACGGCCGCGTTGATCAGGCACCACCATCACACCAGGTACCAGCCGTACCATCTTCCTCACAGATTTCACATACAAGAGTTCTTGGAACAGCAATCCTACGAGGAACCGCACACGGACTTGGATACTGGCAAGACTCACATCTCCTGTTTGTATCCGGAAATTTTGGCTATCATCTTCAGCTACTTGGATGTTAAAGATAAAGGCAAAGTGGCGCAAGTTTGTACCACTTGGAGAGACGCAGCGTATCATAAGTCCGTTTGGCGAGGTGTTGAAGCTAAGCTGCACTTAAGGAGAGCCAATCCCTCCTTGTTCGCGTCTTTAGTTAGGAGAGGGATTAAAAGGGTTCAAGTACTCAGCTTGAGGAGGTCTCTTCGTGACGTTATACAAGGTAAGGACATGTTGCTTTCTTTTGACGAAACTCTTTCTAGTTTTTGTGAATACCACGCGAATTAATGACACCTTTCTGGAATACAATAATCACGTTCCAATTCTTCATAACAATTATTATTAATAACTTTTTGTTGCGGATATTTACGTCTCACTGAAAAAATAAAACAGTATTAAGATTGTCTAACTAAAATTTACTTGACCATTTTTATATAAGAAATATAATTCAATAAATATCTAGTTTTTAAATTTGGTTTTGATATTTACATATATTTTTTCTTCTTGAAACAATTAATTAATTTTAGAAATAGCATCATTACAAATTGAGGTTATGTTTTCCATGTTTCGTTTTTGTTTTGCGAGATTTAAAAACAGCGACTTGTGGGGTGCAATATGTTTTTATTTTTTATTTGTTTTCGCATATATTAAAGATTGTAAAGCTAAATTTAGAAATGAATATATTAAATATATTTGAACACTTAAGAAATAAAAGTTATCAATAATAAGTAATATGTTACAACGCTTACTTCGTCTTTAAATTAGTTATTTTGTAACAAGTGTGGTAAAGAATATTTTTTATAATACACTTGTTGCATGTACTTTTTTCTTATATTCTGTGGATCCTATAATTTCTATTATAATGGGAACAAATCAAGAAAACTCATTAAAATTTAAGGGAAATTTGCGAGTATATCTAAATTTTGATTATGTTAATTTGCTAAATAGATCCTGTTGTTTTTTCTCTAAACTCAACAAAAATATTCGTAGATGTCGTAGGGACCCAAATTTGTCCCATCTTAAAAAAATGTAGTCCTACTCCCTTAAATAACGTTGAAAAATACAAGATTTTTCCTCAAATTGTTGGCTTTATAAGTACCGCAATAAATTTCATCCTAAAAAATGAAGCAATCCATTTCAAAAAGATATAAATTAAGGAAATTGGGGCTGGATAGTCACATTCGTAAGGTTTTTGAATTAGCTTTCTAAAATAATTTTAAATAAAAGTAGTGTTGGCTTCCTTTAAAGAAAATTGAAAACACAAGATTTTTTCCAATAATTTAGTTGTAAAATATTAAAACCAAAAGAGTCTCAGATTGTAGGTGTCGCAAGTTTTTCAGAAATAAAGCGTACGGGAAATTATGGATGTCTTGTTACATTTGTTTTTAAAATACGAAAATGTTACTTTTAAAATCATGTATTTAAAGAATAGTTTTAAATAAGCAGTTTTCTGAATATTGTTATGTGCTGGCATACAAAATTAGATATTTTAAAGGTAATTCCTTATTTCTAAAAAAAACACGGAAATCAATATTAAAACACCAATAATTAGGTATATTGAATTTAGCTACTTAAAATAATTAAAACATAAAAAGTTGGAATAAAAACTATCAGAATAGTCGGTTATTTAGTTATTATGCTAGTTAAAATATTAAAAATTAATGTCAAAAAAATTTTAAAATTATTTAATGCTAGTACTAAAAAACAAGATATTAATATTCATTTTTCCCTTCTGTTATGGAAAAAATAAAACAAAAAATAAAAAACTTTTCTATTATTGTAAAAAAACATATTGTGAGTAAATTAATTATGGTAAAATTTTTATACCTGTTCTTACTTTGCATAATTTATTTTATAAAAATTATTTTTCTAATCTTTGTATTCTGTATTAAAATTGAGATGTAATTTGCGAATATACCTAAATTTTAATTATGCTAAATTGCTAAATACAGATTTGGTCTAAATATATAAGGACATATATGAATCCATGCGAATGATAGAAAACGCGTTATGAAAAAAAGAGAACGTATTAATAAAATCTTGAATTAGGGATACATCGAGGTGGGAACATCGTTCCATTTAATTCCGTAGTAACGTACCGGCAGTTGCGGTTGTACCTTTAGTTCATTTGAGAGAGGCCACATTATTGTGCTCCCTCTCAATTATTTGATTAGATACATTTATTTCGTGTTTTTTTATTCCTTAAGATTTCGTCTATGTCTTTTATGATACTTTCTAAACCTATATAGAATATATCATTTTCCAAACTTTTTGAAAAAGGTAGTTCAAATGCAACATTTCTTTATAGTTCCCCGTTTAAACACTATATAAAATGACAAAAAATACTTAGAATATACCATTCTTTTTAAATACTTCCTGAATCTGTATATCTATCATTGTTTTATCTCAGAACTCAACAAATATTTTCATCCCAGTCACTGTTTTCCAAAGGGATTAACTTAGCAATATCTAGAGTACCTTCAATTTATTTTTCAAATTATTCTTAATTATTCTTAAGTATTGTTCGAAATTAAACTTTTCCTTAGTAAAAACTGTATTTTTCCGTTAAAGTTCAATAAAAACCAACCCTTTTTCGTTAAATTTTAATAAAAAATGAACATTGTTAATAAAAATTGTAGATTTTTCATCAAATTTTAGTGAAATTTAAACTTCTTTCTTAAGCATTGTTCGAAATTAATCAATTTTCTTAGTAAAAACTATTTTCCGTCAAATTTCAATAAAAAACGATTCTTTTACGTTAAATTTTAATAAAAATCAATTCTTTTACGTTAAATTTTAATAAAAAATGGATTTTTTTTATGAAAATTGTAGTTTTTTTAAATCAAATTTTAGTGAAATTTAAACTTCTTTCTCAAGTATTGGTCGAAATTAAACTTTTTCTTAGTAAAAACTGTATTTTTCGTCAAATTTCAATAAAAACCAATTCTTTTACGTTAAATTTTAATAAAAAAATGGACTTTTTTTAATAAAAATTGTAGTTTTTTTTATCAAATTTTAATGAAATTTAAACTTGTTTCTCAAGTATTGGTCGAAATTAATTTTTTTTAGTCAAAACTGTATTTTTCCGTTAAATTTTAATAAAAAATGAACTTTATTAAACATTTTTAGTTTTTTCATCAAATTTTAGTGAAATTTAAAGAATTTATAGGTATTTCTATTTCTCTCTCGATTCTGAAACTTTTCGTTTTCTTTAAAAATGTCTTATTAATGATTTTCAAAAAAAATTCCATAAAATGGAATTCCTTTTAAAAGAAGAAATTATTTTAACAAAAAAACCGCGCAGTATTTTTTAATGATTCTTTTTTTATATAATCTTATTTATCTGTCGATTGTTTTCTTAAAAAATATATTAATGGTTTTAGAGAGAAAAAAAAAGGAGTCTAGTTTGCTGTTTTCTATTAACTAGTGCTATCCGTTTTCTTCTTAATTTTTCCATATGTTGTTTGCTGAATTTTATGTTCATTTGCATTATTAAAGAAAACCAATTTCATTGTGTTTGGTTCCGTTAAATAAATTCCAAAAAGTGTCCAGGAATAAACTTGGAGCCTTGGCAACATTTAAAAAAAAAACCTTTCATTGTTAACTTAGGCGTCTTAAAGGGAGTCCTCAAAATACAGTTTTTATTTGTTTTGACAAAAAATATAACTGCAATAAACAAAATATTTTCGTAAATCAAGTACACTCACTGACTGTTATTTTGGGCAATTTTTTCACAGCTCTGAGTTCATTCCAATGGTGTAAATTAGTAACATATAAATTAAAGTATTTTCATTTTATTAAATAATTTACTTTATAGATTCTTCTCTATTGTTTCACTATACCTTTAAAATAAGGTGAAATTTGACAGGAGTTGCAATTTAAAAATTTTGGGGTTATCACCCCCTAAAAAAACTCCCTTATGGCTCCGTCCCGGAACTTTTGGGAAACCCTATATGTATTTGGACCATGTCAACACAATGTGAAATGTATTTTCACATCATTTTCTTTAAAAAGCTCACTATTTATGATTAACCCACAATGTAAAAGCTTTAAAATGAACGATAATTAGAAAATTACGATATCCAATTTTTTTTGGAAATAATTTTCCTAGGCGTAAGAATATACAAAAGACATATTATACTTCCCCTTTATCTATTTACAGAATTTCGTTAGTCATAGAAATACCGATATAATGGCTGATGTGAATACAATACCATTTGCTTTTACTATTAAGTATAATAATATATATATATATATATATATATATAATATTATTTCCAGTTTAAGCTTTTATTTTTAGCTACTGCTACAAAGCTTTAGCTATGATTTTACATAACAATAGATACAAGAAAGGAGATAAGCATAAAATTGGCAAAATAAATCATAAAAGAAAAAATTAAGCTAGTTTGGACATCTAGCAAGAAAGGGGGAAGAAAAAGAAGCGAAAACTGTGGGGAAAATAGAAGAAAAATCCCCAAAAGGAAGTGGAATAGCACAATACAAGACATTCTAAGAGAAAAGATTGGAAATCAGTGGAGAAAATGGAAGGAACGAAAGAATAAATGGAAGAAGTTTGTAAAAGAACACTAAATAATGGCATAATAGTGAATTCAAGCATAAAGATAGGAAGTTAAAGTGTTTGTTAAAAAATCTAGCGTTTATTACTAAACGACAAATACGATTGTAATTAATCACTAAATGTAAACCATTTGCATAGAAATCTTTAAGCAAAACAGTTTCTGTTTAATTCACACTATACAATATGCGCTTTTTTTTATTTAAAAATTTATTCCACGAATACAAATTAAAAGTATTTTGAGACATTACGTCATTACAAAGCCAGTGCATCCTCTACGCCGTTTAAAAAGCACACATACTTAAGAACGTGGTTACGGAAATTCCATGTAAATTCTGTTCTGTTGTTGGTTCCGTTGAAGCAAAAGTCGATTGTCATGAGCAGGATTCTAGGAATATGTACACTTGTATTCCGTACTTGTAGAGAATTATTAAGTAGCAGTGTATTTTTCTAATTAAAATTTAATTTGAAAAATTTTTAAAGGAACTAATGTTCTCAATCACCGTTAAGTTGTTTCGAAATCAATCATTACGTTGTTCATCGAAAACTGGTTATAAGTTGTAACTTAAAATACTCTGTATAAGCTATTATAGTAATATTGTAATGAGGTCAAAAAAGGAATTGAAATTTACGATTAAATACAGAATCAATCGATTTTGGAAAAAATTGATTATGCTAATTTGCTGAATAGATCCAATTGTTTTATCTCTAAACTCAACAAATATGGTCTAAATTGAAGATATCGTGAGTACAGAAATACGCTCCCTTCTTAAAAAAATTAGTGTTACCTCCCTTAAAAAAATTCTTCTTTAATTGTTGATTAGTAAGTACCGAAATAAATCTAATCTTAAAAAATGAAGAACTGGAATTGAAAAAGATATAAATTAAGAAAGTTGGGTGGCATAAATAGTCACGATCATAAGTATTTTGAATTTGTTTTCCAAAATTATTTTAAATTATTAATTTTTTAGATCGCTGATCACATACTGTTGATTGTTGATATACAGTATGTATCCAGAAAATGGGTTTAGGAAAAATGTATAATAAGCAATTAACTTTTGAGTATTTTATGAAATTTGAAGAAGAAAAAATAGAAAACTTTGATGTTATTTTACATTTTCTCTAAAATATATGATGAAATTAAGTAAAAAGTATAAGTAATGCAAATAAATATAAGGATTTTTAGTAAAAATATTATTTTTCTAATTTAAATTATTTACCTTGACTTGCAGTTGGCAGCCTGGACATTTACTTGTGTATAAATGTACATGTAAGCTTAGCATTCAATTTTATTTCGCGAAAATGGAAATTGATAATAACAGGAATAGTAATAAACATACATTTCTTTTATGGATTCTATTTTATTTAACACAAAATTGCTCCATCAAAAGTAAAAACACGATAAACAATCTAAAGCATTTGGTTTTATGTTAACTACCCATACATCTGCTGGAGTAGCAGCCACTTCTTAGACTTATATTTACTTGAACCGATGATTTTACTGAAACATTTTAATTTAGTACAAATACAATAAGTGACGTATGGTAAAATTATAAAAATCCAAATGTACCTACATCGTTAGAACACAAATTGTTTATTAACTACTAAAGGAACTGAGACTGCACCTAGTTTTTAACTCCACCGTATATTTTACATATGGATTGCATCTTGCGAAACCGATTTTATTTCAGCAGGTTTCAGTAAAATCCATATACTGTGATTAATAAAAATCAGTACCTAAATATGGTCACTATTTATTATATACGAGTCTGGTGGTTACACTGTAATTAAAAACAGATATGAATAGAGAGAATTACAAAATGAATGAAGATCCAAAATATATCTTTGCAATTTATTTTTAAATTGATATTATGGATCCTCGATACATCTATTCCATTTTCTATAAATTTCATCCATAATTTTTTTACCTAATTTTTCTTATTTTATTCCACAAACAACTCTAAATAAAACTGATAGAAAACTCACATTATTTAACAATCAGAAATATCTAGTATTTGTGGTTACGGTGTTTAATTATGCGCTGGCAACGTTGGTATCGAAAAATTCTGTTTGAAAGGATTTTTTGCATTTTATGAGTCCAAAGAAAACCTAAATTTCCACAACGTTTGTAAAAATTAAAGCAAAAGAAAGTCTTTCATCGATACTGTCATTCGTCATTCGGACACCTTAACCCTCTATTGTATGGATTTATGGAAATATTTTAAATTGTAAAGAAAGATTTTAACACATTTTACTGAGAAAACATGAAATTAAGTGAGAAAAAATAATGTTTTAGGGATAGTGTTCGTTTATGACCAATTGGCAACAACAAGCTCAGAAACCAGTTTTGTTACAAAGTAGAATTACAATAAATTTGTATGTTACTTTTAGAGTAAAAGCACAAAAGTATTTTACATTTTTGATATCTTGTTTAGAGTTCTTTTCTCTTTAATCGGTCAATTCAGGCCAATGTCTAAATTGATCAATTTGGAAAAATTGGTTGGGAAAAGTTTCTAGATGTTTTTTTTTCACTGTTGGGTACTCCTCTTATAATAGAATTGACTACTCCACGGTTTCGTAGTTGTTTTGCGAAATTTATCTCGAAGATAAATAAAGAAACTGAATTTTTTTGTTCAAGTTGAGCTTTTACTCTTCTATCAACAGCATCAACATATGGAAGAAAATACGGTGGTACCACTTTTCTAACAGTGAATTTTATAATTCAACACCCTCCTCCCCATGTGGGGTGTAAGACTTTTAAAAGTGGGGAAAAATAATAATCAGACATTAGGGAGACGATTTTATGTTGGTGTTTGTTCTCCCTCTTCCATCTTTTTCATTTCTTTTTGATTTTGCTAATTACGAAACTAAGAGTATATCAGAGAAGTAATTGTTGTAATATAGTCTACTAAATCGAACAAAAACGTTGCTTATGGCTACAAAATTGTTTACTACAGTGTACCTCATTTGTGTAGATTTCAAATTGTATTGAGTATTGAGGTGTGCATCCATAAATTGATGAAGATTGGAAAAATTTCGTCAATACTTTGAGCATTCTCTCTGCTGTTGTCAATAATGTGTCAGAACCATTGGGTTGTCTAAAAACAATTGACAGGAATTTAATAAGTAGATTCAGGAATTCGAGTTTATAGTGGGTTGCTTTATCCATAATAAAAATCCTATTAATTATTCCGTTTCTTCAATACTGATACGTATTTGGCGATAGGACTTGCTGCAATACGGTATATGCATCTCTGCTGAACAACTTCTACAATAAAGTCTTCAAGAAAAAAGTAACTGAATAATTTATAAGCATTATTCAATTGCAAAATATGTTCGGGTAATGGTTTATTATCTTGGAATACAATTTCTTTTTCATTTTTTATATTTCTCTTCCACATGATGTTTCGGTTAAGTAATGGTGGCTGTGAATAATATTCTTAAAATCGATTGACAATATTGTTGATAATCATTTAATTACGAATCTTCAATATCGAAGGGAATAATATTGACAATATTTTTGATCGTTTTGAAGAAACTGTCTTTACAATCATTAACTATATTTACAATTTTGGGTACATCAATTTTATTGCTCTGTATCAGTTATTGATTTTAGAGTAAATAAAATACATCCTGTTTAGTCATATTATCATTTATTATTATTAGTCTACTGGACGATATTTTTTTAAATTATTTTGCTCATACACGTACCTGTAACTAATTAACGTTCGCAATTATCGATTTCGTAGAATATTTATTATGTTTGTAACAACAAATTTGTTTTTTACCTACTATCAGTAGTAGATATATAATAAATTAATTGTTTACTAAATTGATAAAAATGATTGCATATAAATACTTACATACGTTTAAAAAGGTCAATAATGTAGAAAAACATTCCGCTACCATACCCGATTCCTGTTCCATCACGGAAAATAACATACCTATAATTAAACTAATTTTTATTCCTACACTTCCTTATCTATTTTTTAATTCATATACATTTTTTTCTCGTTAAGAGTTAATAATTTATTATTTTTATTATGTCTTTATATGAGAATTGTAGGCGTTTGGAGGTAATAAATTAGAATCTTACGGAATAGTTTAAAACACTAAAAACTTTTTTTGTAGGATACGTCCCTTCAAATTTATATACCCTAAATAGCGATTTACGAAGATGATATTTTTCAAATAATTTCCCAACTATCTACTGTAATGATTTTATTGAAATTTGAACAGTATCCGAAGTAAGTAACTACGAACCCAATTTTTTCATAAAATCAGTGGTGACAGGCCCTTCTGTATATTGAGTGTGGATATTTTTATATAAATAGTTGTTTTAATTTAAACTCAAAATAAGGTTATTTCGTTTCTTGTGAGAAAACATTCATCCACTTTCGAGAAAACAATCTTATAGATAGATAATGATGTAAAACTGCACTTTTATTGAAAAATTGAGTTAATACACAGATTTGGCCTGAATATATAAAGGCTTACACGAATCCATGTGAGTGATAAAGAACGCGTTATGAAAGAGAGATAACGTATTACTAATATTTTGAAGTAGGGATGTTTTTCAAAAATAGTTCAAATGCGGTATTTATTTATAATTTTTCTTTTAATAGACAAAAGTTAAAAAATAGTTACCATATACCATTTACCAAATTTAAAAAAAAAGTAGTTCAAATGTGACATTTTCTTATAATCTTTCTTTTGAAAACTAGAAAAATTAATGAAAATTACTTAAAATATCGTACCGTTTACCAAATATTTAAAAAAAGTTTCACTTAAAAACTAGTTAGAATAAAAATTAGTTAGAATCTACCACTTTCCAAACTGTTAAAAAATAGTTTAAATGCGATATTTCTGTTAAAAACTAGAAACAATTATAAAAAATACTTAGAATCCAAACTTTCCAAAAAAATAATTGAAACGTGATATTTTTTTATAATTTTCATATTAAACACTACAAAAAATGATAAAAGACATGTTTCTTTTATTCATGCGAAGTCTTCTCAAGCAATATTTATAGATAAAATAACTTAAATATAATTTTATAGAGTTGATTCTAAAGTAATATTGGCAAGTATTAATAGCTTAAGATAAAACACATTTATTTTACTACTTTCAGGAGTAGCTTAATTCGTTTTTATTACTACAAAATTACTTTTGTAATATATTACCTAGTTATGTCATTACTACGACATATTAACGCAATAATTAAGCTACGGCTGTATCGAAATATTACTTCTTGCATTTTTATTATCACCGACACATCATTATTTGAAGTTCACTGGCTAAAACTATAAAAAATATTTTTCTTGTTTCAGGTATCCCGAACCTGGAATCCCTAAATCTGAGCGGATGCTACAACGTTGCCGACGTAGGCATTTCACACGCCTTCGTCTCGGATTGTCCATCCCTTACGCAACTGAATCTCTCCCTTTGCAAACAAGTCACCGACAATTCCCTGAGCAGGATAGCGCAGTACCTGAAAAACTTGGAGGTACTCGAACTCGGTGGATGTTGCAACGTTACGAATACCGGCCTGGTGTTGATCGCCTGGGGACTGAAGAAACTTAAGAGACTGAATTTGAGGAGCTGTTGGCACGTCAGTGACCAGGGAATAGGACATTTAGCTTTAGGGAATCAATCTTTGGAGTATTTAGGTAAGGATTATATTTATTATTATTATTATTATGTACATTAATTTGTGTCGTGGCGTTTACTCCATACCATTGGCGAAGATTCTCGAGCCAAGATATTCTTCGGCGACCAGGACCATGCTTTCCCTCTATTTGTCCTTGAATAACTGTATGGAGCAATTCATACTTCGGATTTCTCATTACGTGGGCTTTCTCCTTTTTACGGTATTAAGTACCTCTCTTTCTTTGTTCAAACGAGGTAGAACCGCTTCATTCGTCACTCTGTCCATCCACTATATCCTCAACATTCTTCGGTAAGCCCACATTTCGAAAGCCTCAAGTCTCTTGTACGTTATTTCAGTGAGGGTCCATGCTTCCATCCCATAGAATAAATATGCTGAAGACATAACAACATAATAGGCGTATTCTTAAAGGAATTCTTGGCGCTCTGTTGGTTAACACTTTTTTCATGTTCTTGCTTGCTCTATTCTACTTGTGATTTTTTGAGTTAAGTCCCATTTCTCATTCACCCAGCAGCCCAGATATTTGTATGTTAGCTACATTTTTATTTTTGCTGACGATTGTCCATTTAGTTTTATTTATATTTAAGCGTAGACCCATGGCTATGTTCTAGTAAGTCCTTGTCGTCAGCATATCTTAGATTGTTGATGACGGTTCCATTAGCAATTATACCCTCTGTTATTCTTATCTCTAAAATATGCAACCCATGTTCTTTCAATAAGCTGCGCCCTATTAGTCTTCTCCCGCTGATTTCCAAAATTTTGCTTATTTACAAATTTACGAATTTGTTACTCATCTCCACCAATCCAGTTTTCAGAAAGATAAGATAAGAAAAATGCAGCCATATTGGTTCTCTTGGATTTTAGTTCCTTTTTGGGACTTGATGAATTAGTTGTCTTTGAATTTTATAAATTCACATCTACACAATCGTTTCCAAAAAGTTATTATTAACAAGCAGATGTCAACCTCAGTTCCAATAAAGTCCGGTGTGCCCCAAGGTTCGATTCTGGGCCCTCTCTTATTTTTAATCTATTCTTCAGATCCACGCAAACATATGGATAATTGCGCTGCTCAATACATTGCCGATGATTATCAATTATTCTTTGATTTTTAACCAACTAATTATTTAAATGCGGTAAACATAATAAATAGCGATTTAAAAAAAATCATTCGTATTCACTAAATCACAATTTGCATTATAACGCAGCTAAGTCTAAGATGCTAATATTTTGATTGTGGGAATACATTTATAATTACAAGGAAAACTAAGTACTTTTACGAGATACTCGGATATGTTTATATAAAATTAAATAAATATACAAAAAATGTGACGACAATAATAGTAATAATCAAAATAATAATAATATGATTTCATTATTTTTATAACATTTTAAAATAAGAATAGATAATATGAATATATGTTATAAATAGGAACTTTTACAAAAAATTGCTTAGATTCCTGAAGGTACATAATATTTTCAAGAACTTATACAAAAATCAAAATGTGATTATTTCTAATATATAAATTAATTTTTTGTAAATGGCTAAAGTTATATTTGCTTTTTATACGTTAATATGTTAATGTATTGATTTCTTAGAAGCATACAAAATGTTCTTATATACAGGGTGTCCCACGACATTTTGACAGTCCAATACCCCGAAAACTGTTCACATGACAAGTATGAAACTTTTTATTCGATAATCTAGGTATTTTTTCCAGAATTTTCTGTTGCAGCTGATCAAACAAGTTAACATAATATTCCCATTTAATCAATAAAAATAATGCCTTTTTCATCCCAAAATACCGTCGTCATAACTTTTCCGGCCGTTTTTTCCTTCTTTGGGGCTGGTTTGCTTTTCGTTATCCGTTATCTCAAAAATTCCTTATTAATGTGTACATTTCATCAAACAATCTAAGATCGATTTAAGAATAACTTGGACGAGCCCCTACAAAATATGAATATACAAAAAATATAATTTAATATTAGTAATAACTGATTGACTTTATTTATATTACGCCTAAAATAAGGCGAACTCTATCTAGATATCAAGCTTTGTCACAATAATATCCCACCCTGTACATACATTGTACTGAGCACTATTGAATTAATTAACAAGTAACACAGTAGAGCATTGTAAATTGCGAAAGCAGCGGCTACGCACTACAGCGTGTAAAATAATTCTTGGGTGAGTAAGAAGCAGCCATGTTGGAATATGAGAGTAATAAATTAACATCTGTTGCAAAAGTTTACGGTCTTTTCGTTGATATATTAAAATAACGGCAATGCTTAATTCCTAGAACACA
Organism: Hermaeophaga mercurialis; assembly: GCA_951812935.1. Classification (NCBI taxonomy): domain Eukaryota; kingdom Metazoa; phylum Arthropoda; class Insecta; order Coleoptera; family Chrysomelidae; genus Hermaeophaga; species Hermaeophaga mercurialis. Next base: position 16,692,180 of record OX638362.1, on the reverse strand, counting down.
CGAAATTTGATTAAAATAGATTCTACTATTTTTTTTATGGAATCGAAGAAAAATAAATATTTTTTCTAAAATTAGACGAAAAAACGGTATTATATTTTTCCAAATTTTTAAGTGTTAAGGTATTTATTTTGCCCAGAATTGGCTTAATAAACAAAGATTTAACCAAAAAAAACTCCAAATCCTTACTTAATAATGACGACTAGTTTCGACTTCGGTAAGTCACCATCAGGTATACAATAACCAAAGTATTACAATATATATATATATATATATATAACCAAGCCAAATAGGCAAATTGAAAATATGTGATGTAGGGAAACACTAGCTAAGTTTATTGATTGGTTGCTTAAACATTTTGTAATATTTTAACTTTGGTTATTGTAGACCTGATGATGACTTACTGTAGTCGAAACTAGTCGTCTTTCTTTTTATACATTAAATTATTATGTGGTAAAGATTTAGAGTTTTTTGCTTAATCCTCTATACCACATTTGAGTCCAATGGATAACAATCTAAACAAAGAATGTTTGGAATTCGTTATGTAAAACTAATTAAAAAAATTAATGAAATTGCTTTAAATAATAACAAAAATGATGGGTGCCTATGGTACAAAGTGGTTCAAATTGGAGACTTTTAATCAACAAGTGACAAAACAAATTGATGTTGCGTCGAAATTATTTTTTATAAATTAAATACAAACGCTGTGCTTAGATTTCTCATAAATTCTTTTATTAAGGAGCTACGTGGTGATTTTCTTTTAAAATTATTCATAATTCATTATTATGAATCATTTTGATACTGTATGCTTTTATTTATCGTTCGAAATTATTTATTTTGATCTTTTTTGTATATTAATATTAAATGTCCCAAACGAGTTCAATTGGATTGAAGAGGTAATGATTCGGAATGATTGATTTTAATCTTTTTTGTAATAGTCTGCAATGTCCCAAATAAGTTCAATTGATTGAAAAGTCAATGGTTCGGAATGATTCATTTTGATCTTTTCGTTATATTATTTTGCATTATACCAAATAAGGCCGATTGGACTAAAGAAGTAAAGGTTGGGAATGATTCGTTTTTTTGGAAATGATTCGTTTTGATCTTTTTTGTAATATTATTTTGCAATTTTGCAAATAATTCCAATTAGATTGAAGACATAATGATTGGAACTGATTCTATTTTATCTTTTTTCTAATGTCCCATATAAGTCTAATTTGACATATTTATCTGTTAAAACATCAATTGCGTGAATTTTTGGTGGTTTATTTCTGAAAAAATCCAATTATAAGTTACTCATAAAACAATTAATCTACTCACTGTGCAAATACATTGAGAAGTTCTGCTTTAAACATGGTAACACAAAATTTAATATTCTGTTTCGTTAGCCAGTTTTGAATTTTATCCTTTGTCCTGTTAGTATGTGTTTTATGTAACAATGTAATATAGAATGAAGCATTATCTACTATGATTAAGGATGGTTCATTAAGTCTTTTCAGCATCAGTTCTTCGAACCATTTTGGAAAAATTCATTCATTTTACCATTATAATCGCTCAGATTAGCGTTTGGTGGAAATATGGCCTCTGTAGCCTCAATAAACCCATTTCTAGCTTTAAATATAATATAAAGGCTGTCCTATCGAACACACTGAATATTTAAGAAAATATTGTACGCTTTTTAATCCAAGCAAACGTAATTCTGAATATCAAAAAAAAATCAGTTTTTATTTAACGAATTTTTTCCATCAAAATTGGTGTTTTTGAGTATTTATTAGACGGAAAGAAATATATTTCAAACAATTACGTCAACATAAATCAGAGTGATATCGGTATACTTAATTTAGTAATTAAATGTGACGTCTAATTAAACTTCATGGATGACTTCCTGACAAATACATGTGTTTCAATCACATATTTATTAAGAGGTTGTAGGTTGTTGGAAGAAGTCACAAAAAAGGAATGTGTTATTTTTTCAATATCTACATTTTGGTCTGTATAAGACCATCGTCAGGGCACTACAATACAATGGATACATCTTAATAGATACATAAATATTGTGTAAAATATAAAAAACAATAAAATATAACCTCTATGTATATACTATTATATTTAAATCAACAAAAAATTATTTAAAATTATTTAAAAATATATTTTTACTTGATTCAAATGAACTATTTATTTGAATTGCCCCGTAAAATGATTTATCAGAACAAATCAAATATAATTTATTTTGATGTCCTTATTTTTGGTTTCAGACAACAAAAATATTTGATTTAACAAAAAGTTTGTTTATTTTAAAACAATATACTTTTTAAATCAATTAAACGGTATTTTTTGTTCACAAATGCATTTTTTTTAAATGAAAACAGATATATAGAATAGAATATGACATCTAGTTGCATTTCTCATTGAGAAATAAAAGTCAAATTAAATAATAAAAAATATATTAATTCGATATAAAAACTACTAAAATTAAATTCATAAATATAAACAAATAAATACAATAAAGTCTCAGGATGCGTTTTATCCTCATGTTAATCAACACGTAATCAAACATTGTAATAGATTATATTTACTTACACATGATTATAAATGAATGCAAAATTTAAATTTCCCTCACTTACCCTTAACAAATTGTTAATAATAGTTCTAATAAATCACTAGTGTGTTTTTAATAAATTTAAAGTAAACTATTTATTTATTATTTATTTATTTAACAATGCTTGCAACAGAATAAATAAAAGACAAAACTGATGTAGAGTTCTCTACTCCGATTAAATTAATGGTAAATTAATTTTGCAATGATGGTTGAAGCTGAATAGAGAAGACTCGTTCTCTCTGGCAATTTCAAAATTCCCAAATATTGTTCAGAAGAACATTTCACAATACACAAATTGTTGGCATGGTTTTTATAATAACCTAAATTTCCGAGCATACTTAGAAATATTTTTTTATAATTTGTCAGCAAGTTTTTTAAAAAATTGATAAAATATAAAATTTAAATTCTCTGAGCCTAGATTATATATCTATCTATATATTCTAATATGGTTCCCATAAAATAGCTACTTATTATGAAAATCCAGATTTCATTACTCAATCTGGATCAAACAAATTTTGTTCTTAATTTCTATTGTTCTATTCTATTTCTATTTTATTAATTTTAAGAAAGCACATTCCATAACTTCTGTTAAATTTTTTTCCAATTCAAATATAATTTACTATAAGTACTAATGGAAAACCGTTTAATATGAAACTGATGACAATAAAATTTGAATTTAATACCTTTTGTGCCATAATAATTAAATTCTGAATTTATTTAATTACTTATTAAATTCCTATGCTACGGCAAAACTTAAGATGTCACCAAGAATTTCTTACATAAATTGTTGTAGGAATTGTCAATATGACAGAAAGCTAAACTAAAATAATAAGATTTGTATATTTTTATATTTTAGCAACAGTTTTAAAATGATAACATTTTTATGAAACAGATTTAAATGTGTTAAAAGCATTAACCACTACACCCAATACTTATTTCAATGAAACAAACGTTTAGTTAAGTGAAAACCAATGTTTACTTTAGGGAAATTAACGTTTGGTAAAGTAAAATCAATCAATCAATCAGACTTTTATAACTAATTCGATAAATGTTTTGTTCAAAATCATTGAGATTTATTTAACACTAGAATACGTATTTATATTAAATTTTTACCACTTCGATTGCAAATGACAAAAAATATAAAAATATTCAAGGTGATTTCGTAAAAGTATTTCAAAAATCAATTGTTTCAAGTTTGATCCTGGTTTTTGCAAAATTTGGCCGTAGTTTCAAGTCAGTTAATTTTTAACCGAATTTAAAAAATATATACTCCAAAAATTTTGATTACAATTCTATGTGACCGAATTATACAAATTTTAAGTAACATAGTGAGGTATATAATATGCAACATCGTTAGGTAACATGTAACTTTTTTTACATAAAGAACTCGTAAAATTTGTTGGAGTGCAAGAGTATAATAGTAATATTAATAATAGTGATAATAATAATAATAATAATAATAATAAAATGTCTTTATTTGCATCGTAATAAACAATACACTATAAAAATATAAGGCGAAGCTTAGCTAGGCTACTCTACTTAACCTCAATGTTACATAACATATATGAACGTTAACAGTATTTCTAGTATAAAACCTTAATTCTAGGACAGATATTTCCATTAATATATCTAAATAAAACGGAGATGAAAAAAATAAATTTTATGTGGTAATAATACATTTGAAGTAATACATGACACATTGACCAATAATTATTCAGAAAGTCAATAAATGATCACATTGCAAACATTTGTTTAAAGTGTTGCTTAAGACAACTAAAACGGCGAAACTTGAATTCTATAGGTAAAATATTGTAGACATTACATGCTTTATAATCGAAATAATGATATCCGATGTAATGGCCCTAAAACTGACCCTGTGGCGCATCTAAAGTCCCGCATGCAAAATTAGACGAATGGTTATCAACTGTAATCTTTGGGAATCTATAACTCGAGTAAAATTTGAAGAATTTTGATGATACTTTATCGAAACCATAATATTTTAACATGACACATAACAATTTATTGTCCAAACTGTCAAGAGACGTCCAATAGGGTAATATTTGTGCTAAATCCTTTATCAAGAGATCTGATAATATATGACAAATTTAAATGCTAGTTGTTATGCTAAATCCCTTTCGACAGTCTTTAATAATATTATCTTAGAATTGTGAATTTGCAAAAATAAAAGTAATAAAGTTATTGGGCTGAGATCGCTGTACGCTAAAGGGTTAGGAATTTTTTGATGTAGTTTAATCTTAGAGTCTTTCCAGACTTCCGGCTAATATCCTAGTTCCAGACAACAATTAGCAACATGTGTCATTTATGGAACAACAACATTTAGACATAGTTGTAACATTTTCGAATGATATTATGGATACCAAGGGCATTTGATTTGATAGATAATACAATTCCCCTGATTACGCCTAGAGTGGCCAATTTGAATGAAAGGAGAGTAGTGTTTAAAGATATGACTGAAGACCTAAAGAAAATAGTTGTTGAATTCTTTAGCGGGCTTTTGTCGAACTTGATTACTTCTAATATTTTAATTTTAAAGGAACTATATACTTTGGTGCTTGAACAATATTAGTAAATTGTATTTTTTGTTGCAGGCCTCCAAGACTGCCAAAGACTTTCTGACGAAGCGCTTAAACACGCCACCGGCCTTACTTCCCTGAAATCCATCAACCTCTCATTCTGCATAAGCATCACGGACAGCGGCTTGAAGCATCTCGCAAAAATGTCGAATCTGCGCGAATTGAACCTTCGATCTTGTGATAACATCTCGGACGTAGGCATGGCCTATTTGGCCGAAGGCGGTTCCCGGATATCCTCCTTGGACGTTTCTTTTTGCGATAAAATTGGTGATCAAGCTTTAGTGCACATTTCGCAGGGACTGTTTAATCTAAAAAGTTTATCGTTAAGTGCATGCCAAATATCGGACGAAGGTTTGGCGAAAATCGCGAACACTCTGCACGACCTCGAGACTTTGAACATAGGACAGTGTAGCCGAGTGACAGATAAAGGATTAACGAACATAGCAGAAGCGCTTTCTAGATTAAAGTGTATAGACTTGTATGGATGCACAAGGATAACGACAGTAGGACTTGAGAAAGTTATGAAATTGCCCCAATTAAGTGTGCTGAATCTCGGATTGTGGCACGTTAGGTGAAACGCGTCCCTATAAATAGATAACAATTTGTTTTTGTACCAAAACAACATTTTCCGCGAGAAGAATGTCTGAACAAATCCATAATTACACATATGCCAATCTCTGTATTTATCAACTAAAAAAACACCAGCACTTTAGAGTCACATGTACTCATTCTCTAATGCCGCGTCCAGACCAAACAGACAAAACAAAATCACAACTTTTTAGAAACTTTCAAAGCAACAAAACAGATACACTTTGATATTTAACGATAGAGATTGTTGCAAAAACCGATTACAAAACAGAGCAGAGACAAAAAAGTCACTGAAATGTCTCGGCTTTGTTGCAGAATTGCTGAAAAACTGAAAGTTTCTGTTTTGTCGATTTGGTATAGATACGGCATTAAACTGTATTCACAACCAAGTGTCACCAAACTTAAATAAATACACAATACAAACGGGTGAACAGAAATATTATTTATAAACATTTTAATACTAATTTAGCAATGAGGGTGCAGTTTTCACCAGCCTATAAATTGGACGACATGCATTGTACATTGTTTACAATGCTGCATCTCGGTTGTGAATACAATTTACAAAATACGGTTTTAACAAAATATTTTCGTATAAAGTAAAATGACTCGATTATTTTTGATAGACCCGATCGCTAACTTAGAGAATATATTTGAATATTGCATGTTTATTTTTGGATTTTGTGCAGATTTTCTTCACAATTTTGATTGGTCGATTTGGATTTACATTCCAAAAATTCCTAACCGCAAATATGATTTTCTAGTGGATGCGTATTCTGAGCTGTGATAGATAAAAAACGAATGACGTAATGTTAGATTAAGGTGATTATTTTTTTAGGTCAGATACAAGAGATATTTTAAGAGACTTTGATTGTGCCCAAAACGTGTAAAATATGTAAACGTTACAACGACAACAAAATTCAATTAGACTGAAAACTACTTAACATTTATTTAAAGGGATTATGAAAACTTATTTTAACGCAAAAATTTTAGCGCACACAGTAGATGTTTTGTGCATTGCCAAGCTTGCTGTTTTTAAGATAATATTTTGAACTTAAATGGATTACACCGTCTAATATTATATTTGTGAATGTTAACTGAGGGAAAGTGGGCCCACTGAAATTTTTGAAATCGTTTTGATATTTTGATTTATCAACATACCAGAAAGTGTTACTGAAATTTTTTAAGGATTCTTAGGATTCCTCAGTATTTGAATTGAATTGGTAACATAATGTTTTGTTTTTGAAACATTATATTAAATGCGGATCTATATCCCATAATTAAAATTACCAACGTTTCGAGCAAATTAAAGTATTAATAAGTACATGGATTATTTAAGAACATACTTAAAAATATTCCGATTTTCTGAAATACTAATTAATTTAGTAGTTGTTAAAAAAGGTTTGTTTTTCAGTTTGTGTTAATGGCATGTAAATTGCTTATATATTTATAAAAAAAACTACTTAAAATTGTAAATAACATGTTTGTAAAAATTTAATTAAATTCGAATTCAGGGGCGTAATAATTCATATAATGTAATTTGTTCGAAATAACAATTTATATTGTGGGATATTAAGATAGAAAAATAGCGACGAATATTAAAAGTAATTTAATTTTATTGGCGTGTACGTAACAGTGGAATTTGTACGTAAGTCCGAGAAAAACCTCATCAGCGCTTTTCAAATAATTTTCTTCTAATGTTCACCTTGAATTTTGATGTGAAACGACTTTTTTAATATTCATGTGGTATTTATCTGCGTTTGAATATTAAAATAATTACATGCACAAATTCGACCTTGATGAGTTTGAATGTCACGTTACGTAATGGAACCATAAGAAAATATTATTAATAACAAAAGATCCAAATAGCACTTAGACAGAAAGAGATAGACAACCTCATTTATTACAGATGGAGACAAGGTCGGTTCTTATAACAACCAACAAGGAACAATCGTTTTACCGTTCTTTTTTAGGATAAAAATTCTCAATGAAATCGGTTCCAAGTAAAACGATCTTCTGTATTAAATGTTCAATTATAATTTTCAATATTTATGCTAACTATTCTAGTATTGTTGATGATAAACAACGATTTTCACTTATACCAATTTGGGATGAAGAATTTTCGGTCGAATATTGATAATAACTAATAACAAAACATTTTAACATTGAAATTATATATCACGTACTTCAGTTTAATGTAAAATAGTCGTACATGTTCTTAAATAAAACTTTTAAAGCCGGGCATACATTTACTTTACGGTTACAAGATATTAAAAAATGTCTTCGCCTTAACCTCGTGAAATATTTTTTTTACATAAAACTTTAATACGAGGTAAAATCAAAATCATTTACTTGACCTCGGGAAACTTTTTATGACCAGGCAAATAACTTAAATAGAATACATGGAAACACGAAGGATTTTTCATTCCACCCTCGTAGACGCATATAATTTCATTTCACAGTTAAAACTAGTTCGAGGATGTCTTGTTGCTAATTTCGATTACTTTTCTTACTATTCTTGATGTTACTCATAAAATTGTCACCGAAAAGTGAAAAGTGAAAATTTCCATAAAAAATTACTCTGTAAGCGATTGTTATTGACTAAATTACTTTCTAATAGACTAATTAAAAATACGTGGAAGAACTGTTTCATCGGCAATAAGTGACCGACTAGAAAAGCAATGATCAGTTTTCATACACAGTTATTATAAGAGCAATAAATTATTGGTGTTAATTTTTCGGTTAAACCTAGATAAGCAAATAGCATATCCATTGTTTTTGAACCAATTAGTCTCGTTTTTTTTTTTATAAAAACTCATTACGTTACGACGTTTTGTGTTAAATTTTGAAATAAAACGGAATAATGGAACATTGAATTTGAACCGTTGGGTTTACCATAACAAAAGCGAATTGTATTTCTACACAAGATTAATTAAATTGCTATTTTTTAGATTGTGCATACTGGAAACCTAAATTTAAAATGTTAATTAGATATTACTTAATAGAAATCTAACAAATTAATTGATCTGTTTATAATAAGTTTCATAAATGACGCAAGGTTTACTGGTTTTGTTCGATTAACTCGATAAATGTTTAATTTATTTTGAATGTTTTTAATTAATACTACAGAGGTAGATTTCAAAAATATTCTATACAAGGAAATTAAAAAAAAATAATATAGTTCACGAGAAAATCTTAACAAAGCATTATTTACTAGAAAATTATAAGTGAGAATTTTGCGTCGTAAGTTTAGTTTCTGTTCGTGAGGCATTAAATATAAATGAATCTATGAATGAAGCCGTGTTTATGGGTATAATCAATGTCATCTTGTCCTGAAAATACTGTAATCAACCTAAACGATTGACCAAAGGTAAATATAATGCCACAATTCGATTTTATCAGGTTGCATTTTTAAATGTACAAAAATACTATTATTTAGTTTGAAAGCAATGTCGCTTTTCGAGTGATTATGTTAATGTTTTCGACAGTAACTTTCCTAAACCATGAATATGAATGAAATTGCCAAATTACAAATGCTTTAGAATTAAAATTTAGATTTTAAAAATGCAACCTTAGTTTATTTCGTAAGTTAAGTTGAAATGGCCATTTTTGTGTTCAAAGAGTTTTCCGGAAATATCTGAGAGAAATAAGTGTAAAAATATTCTTGGATATTTTCGAAAAATATTGTAATTATTACTTTTTTTTGTTTAAAAATGTGTTACTTTTTAAAAACCTCTGGGTACTTGAAACTGTTAAGGTAATTATTACCTACTTAAGTTGAATAATTCTGATAATGTGATAAGGCGTTAAACAATCAGTTAATAAGAATGTAACATCAACTATTCGAATATATTTGTTATTTAACAAAAATACAACATTAACACGATTAAAAAATTAAACAAATACATTGAGATGATTTTAATTACTACAATAAACAGAACAAAATCATATTTCAGATTATTTAAATCAAAAATAAGTATTGAAAATACATCCTATATTAGAATTAACATATTTAAATAAACAGATTTTTTGTTTTATTTTCTGTTGTGTTGTTTTGTACAATTTTAACGGAGCATTAAATTTGTCCGATAAGTTTAGCGCATGCCAAAATATGAAGACAACATTTGGTTGCTTTATATTTCGAAAAACTTTTTTACTCAAATTTTGGCATGAATAATCTTTCAGTGGCAATGTATTGAGAATGTGTGTGCGAATATACTTACAAAATTAATAAAATACACTTAAAACCTCCTAAATGAGGAGAAATTTCATACACATTTCTGAAAATAACAACGATTATACTAATAAATAAATATTAATTATATCTTTATACGTTTAAATTTTAAAATTTTGCTCTGTTTTTGAAACTGTTATTTTTCCAAGGGCCATGTTATAATTTGAGACCTCGATTTCGGGTCAGACTTATTAGAAAACAATCTTTAAGTTTTAAGCTAATTTTTGTAAAATTGTACAGTGATATTATAATGTATATAAACGTGAAGTTATCAATATTTGTTACTATTACGTTATGTTTTTATAAATTGAACAAATTTAAACTTAATACAAATTTATTGATAAGTTTTTGTTTTATTTCAGTCCCAAAAATAATTAAAAAATAAGGTATCGTTTAATTCTCTGAAAAAGTTGCATAACGACAATTTGATCAGCATTTAAAATTAAAGCATCTTGTAAACTTTTTTTCGTAAAGCAAGTTTTTACACAAGATTTATTAAAAATTCTGAATCTTATGTAAATATAGTAACATCTGCTGTAGATAGTAAATTACTTAAGGAAAAAAAAATGTTATTCCAAAATTAGTGAATTTTGTGAGATTTCCGTAGTTTTGTTTTAGTTCTGATTATATGAATATTTTTCTAAATCAATAAAAAATATCGCTATATCCTTTAGACGATGTTACCATCTAGTAAAATATTAGAAGTTAATATTGAAATGACCGCTTGCACTTTGCACAACCTTCGATAATTAAGTGTAATTTAGCAACAAATGTACTAATCTCACCTTCTGTTCTATCCGGCTCGAATTAGGAGCATGAACAAAAATGGTGGTATTCCATACTAGTTGGATGAAATGGAATGCTTCATAATATTTCCCGGTGTTATTTTGTCATGTTTCTTTGTTTTTATACAGCTGCTTGGTTGGTATCTTATTTACTAATCTCACGATGTGCATTATCCGGCTCGAATTAGGACCATGAACGTAAATGATTAGTTTCCAAATGTGTTGGGTGAATAGAAATACTACAAATTGAGGTGAAGTTTAACAAGACTATAAAAAATAACGTTATAATGTATAAATAATAATAATTTTTGAAAGTGTGATACCATTACATCAATACAATGTTACAAGTGGTGTTCAAATGATCGACTTACATTCCTCAAAATTTCTACATCATTACTCTGAAATGCTTCTTTTATCCTGATCTTCATATTATCTCTTGTTAACGGTACTTTATACAAGCATGTTTTTACATAACTCCACATAAAGAAGTTAGTTTTTGTTAAATCTTTTGATTGAGCTGGCCAAGCAACTGGCCCTACAACCCATCGTTGAATAAAATTGATATTAAAACGATTAGGAATTAATCTAGCGTGATGTATGTTAAGAGGAACATTTAGCACCAGTAATGGTAAATGATTTTCTAAGCTTAAATAAATAAACAAAAACAATTTTCATATGTGATTTGCAATATAAACGCTTTCAGATAAGTATTGAGAACAGTTTACTAAACTAAAAGATCTCTTTAATGTTTATCCGATTGACAAAAATATAGAGTTATATTTAAATAAAATGAGAAAGTGTCGGTTCCGACTTTTTTCTTGCTATGTATATAATTTATGAACTTTTTAAGTAGGGGAATGGGCGTAGCAAACCCTTTCTTGATAAAGTACATCAAAATTCATGTTTGCAATAAAAAATCCATTGTAAAAAATGTAATTGGTCAGGCACTTCATTATTGAGCAACCTGTATATATTGACTAATTTTAAAATGTGAATCTTAAGAGTGCCAATGCCTGTTGTAAATGCGTTTTTTGGTAACTTCAGTAACATTGGATATATCGAGATTTGCCATACATTAGTATAAAATATGCGTCACCCTGCATATAAGTATATACATATACAGTGTGGTCCATAGGTATGGAATACATTCATTTTAACGTTATTATGAACTTTTGGGGAAAAACCAGAAACAGGTCGAATTTTATTCTTAATTTTACAAGGTACGGTATAAAAATATTACCCCCTCCTTTCACCCCGTCTGAATTATGACAAACCCTCTGAAAAATCTTAATGAGAAAAGGGTTCATCTGATACCTCTTGTAAAAGGGATTTTAATTATCTGTTCATAAATATACAGGTTTTTAAATTTGGTGGAGAATTAAAATCATTTTCAAAAGAGGTATCACACGACCTCTTTTCTCATTAAGAATTTTCTTGGGGGATATCACAATTCACAGGGGGTGAAAGGACGGGATAATATTTTTATTCCAGAACTTGTAAAATTAAGAATGAAAATCGACCTGTCTCAAGTTTTCCCCCAAAAGTTTACAATAAAGTTAAAAATGAATTTATTCCATACATATCGACCGCATTCTATATTTTACTATGTAATTACAAAATAAATAAATAAATACAAGGTACCTCTCAAAACTTTAAACAAATGTTTTTACTATTTTTATAAGTAAACATTTACGGCACAAAATATTTAGTGCGATAAAAATTTAAAAATATGCAAGTTTCAAGTATTTCGTTATCAGAAACTACCTGTATATAGAAGCTATTAAAATATTATGGCCATTATATCACAAGCAGTAAATCTTTTGTTATGACCTCTTCCTTCTATATATCTGAATGTTGGCTTTACGACATCATCAATATTTCCTTCATTCATAAAAAATCTAAGAGCTAGATAAAACATGTGAACGAGACGCTATAAAAGACTCACAGTTTTTCGATACAAAAACTATTTTTAATTGGTTTTTTTCGAGTTAAAAGTAAAATTAATACTTCTCAGTTCTATGTCGACATATTGGCTCATGCTCGGGAATTTTAAAAATTCCGATTTATAACTTAAAATAAATAAGTCGAAAAACGGATTTTTCTCTAAGAACTTCGATATCGATTTTTAATTGCTTTCGAAACGCTTCATGTAAGCGCCACAGATAAAGCAGTACAACTCATGATATGTCAGAAATTTAGTTATTAGTTGAGATTTGGATATTTATTTATCTAAGAATTCTAAACTATAAATCAGCGTATACCTCGGAATTGCGAGTTATAAGAATTTCTGATAAAATAGAATAAATATCATTTCAGCGATTTTATTTTTTCATAAAATTGAACGAGACGACACAGAAATCGAAAGATTACAAAAGAAAAAGTTGCATTCGAAAAATAAAAGAAATAAATCTTACATCTCGGAATTCAAGCTTATAAATCGGAACCTAGAAATTCCCACGGAATATATATTAGTTCTATCTCATAATTCCAATAATAAGTCAGAATTTTAGAAAATATTTATGAAATATAAAATGAATGTTAATAGTATAAAAAAAATAAAGTTTCTCAATTTTTAAATATGTAAAACGATCTTTTGTTTTATTGAAAAATGAAAAAACAGAAAACGCAGTATTGTAGATGCAAATATTTGGTAAGACCGTTATAGGTTTTGTAAATATACCGTCCCTGAAATGTTTTCAATGAATTTAATTTTTTAAGAAGATATATACAAATATTAGTGAAGAATAGTATTGTTGAATTGATATTTTTAATGATATAAAAAATAAAACAATTGCATAATTAAAGACAAAGAAGATTGGCCTTTAATTATTTTCAAAGATTGAGTTGTTTTATTGTCCATATACAAGAGAGATTGAAAAACAAATTTTAGTAAACAACATTTGTGTGCAATTTACCAAGAAATAGCTGTTTTGGAGATTAGGCTATAGAACAAGGATAAATTTAAGAATAACAAAATTTTCTTTTGAAAGCCAAGTAAGTGGAAACTAATTACTTCCTGAATATATTTAATAAATTTGTTGTATCGTGTTAATGTTTATTAGAGAAATTCTTCTTTTAATATTATTTCTCTAATTATATTTAATCACTGGAAAAAATATCTACTTACAATAACTTCAGAAGACTATGAAGAATATCAGGAAACAAGTAAAGAAGTAAAGGTAGCGGCCAAAAAAGCAAAACAGGTATTATAGACAATATTCGGGCAAAAAATGATTGAAGACTACAAAGAAAATCATACTTCTATGGCATACTAAAAGAATTAAACAGAAAAAACAATGCAAGATGATGATCATAAGAGATACAAGTGAAAATATAATTACAGAAGAACACAAAATGATGGAAAAGGGGAGAACAACAATAAGAGGAAGAAGACGAAAAAAAACGAAACAGAGATAAAGATATGTTAAAGGGAAAATAAATTATAGAAGCACTTAGAAAAATCAAATTATGAAAATCATTAGCAATATATAATATATTCCAGAAATGATAAAATATATGGGATAAGAAGGACTAAATAGTACCTAAAGAATATTCAATATAGGTAATAACCTATATTTATAAAAGTAGATAAAAGAGAATACGTTGATTATAGAAACATAACGTTATCAAGTCTGTTAGGAAAAGTGTTGGCCAGAATAATAAAAACAACAATAAGAAACCAAATTGAAACAACAATAGAAGAAGACCAGTGAAAATTTCTTAACAAAAGACAGAGCAGAACAAAAAGCATTCGATACAGTGAGAAAAGTGGATTTAGGATAGTATTAAGAAATGGAGAAACATATAAAGGCCTAATAGAAATAGTGAAAGCAATTTATGAAGATTGAAATGAAAGTAGGAGTAAAACAAATGAGCTCACTACTCTTCTCATTAGTTGTGGATACAAAAATAAAGGAAGGAAGCTAAGAATGAGAAATTTAAACTTAGGTTACTGGAAAATGTTACAAGAGCACTCAAAAGACAGTTTCCAATATGATTTGGAAGAAATAGATAGAGAACTAATAAAAATTAACATGAAAATAAATAAAAAGAAAACGAAAACAATGATAATCTCAAAAGATGTAATGTAACGAAGTCTACAGGCACAATTTAAATATAGAACCAATAAATGATAAGATAGTGAAAGGGCAATTGTGAGTTACAATGAAAATGTATAAACCACGAATCTTAAAAAAAAGTCTGATCGGGGAAAACATGGATAGATAGTATAAGAGAATAAATTCAGAAAAAGGGAAACCATGGGGAGAAAGTAAACAACTAACGCAAGACAGACAAGCATAGAGAGAATTCAACAAAAGAAAGTAAGGGTGGATGGAGGATGAAGTAAACTAAACTAAAGTAATTATTTTTATTTGGTGTAAAAAAAGTTTCAAAAAAGTACAATTAATCATTAGTAACTATAAAACAACAGGGGACTAACAATTATCAATCATGTACAAATGTACAAATAAAGTTCTTGAAAATATAAAAATAGGAGCCCGATGTTCAAGTAGAGTTATTCTTTTACTTTTTTCTTTGTCGTGAACGTAATTACAAGAGGACAAGCGGTAATCTTACGGTACGGTACTTGAGGTACTTCGAGTGCCACCATCTGCTCTCACTTCGGCTCTATACGGTCGTATCAAGAGTCCCTGAATGAATAATCGAATTTTTTAAAAGCGTCTGCAATGTTATCAAACACCTGCCTCTACGTTAAAACGTATGTTGACTTATTTTTTATGTTGTATGCCTACAGAAATTTTAAAATTGTATATAATAAAAGTGTGTAAAATATGTAATAACAATGCATTACATTTACTTCAAGGTACTTTTTTCTTTTAGTAAATAAACATTAATAAAAATAATTAGTTGGGAATATTGGATTATTATAGACCAATGTATTTATTAATCATAATGGCACCATCAAATATCTATAAATTGCCCGAGAGCGCTATAGCAAGTTAGAGTAATATCTATGTTGCCCCTTAGTCGTCGGAGCTTAGGGAGATTTATAAGGAATGTATTATTATTATTATTATTTAACGACAAAGTTGAGTTTTCGTCTCATTATGTTATAGTGAGCGTTACAAATATATCCCCTTCGAGATTTGTACAACAAAATTTGGGCGCCACTGAAGCGGCTAAGCTTAGGTCAAAATTCAAATGCTTGTGACGAATTCTCAGAATCTTTGTTGGATTCTCGAATAATATATAGTTACGGTTAGTTTTTACTCAGGTGCCTTGCAGAGTTTTTCTTTCTTGTATAATTTCTGAACTTGTCTACCTACAAGAAATTGTTTTATTAATTTATTGCAGCTATAATTGGAAAGGTTTGCCGTTTCTTTTATTGCGGATTGTGGAATATATAGATGTTCGGCAATTGCTACCTGAATGCCGAAATAGTGCTTTTAACAAATTTTAGTCTTACATTCACAATAAAAATAAAAATGTTTGAAGCCTATTTTGAAGTTTAAGATTGGAACAAATTCAATTTGTAGTAAACATTGCGATGTTTTTAAGTTGGGATTCTAAAAACTTTTTTAATAAAAACTATGACTTTCACTAATTTACTGAACAATTTTTTTAATGCTATAGAGTAGAACATCATCCAAATGTGCGAAATTTCAGCTTATTTTCCTTCCATAAAATATTCTGTAAGTATTGCAAAATTTCATTAAACAATAGTTACAAGAACTTTCTCATAACTCTTAATGAATTAATACGTAGCCTTGTAGTCTTTAAGAAATTGTTTTAAGAACATTTTCAAAATGTTTACATAATCCAAATAATCGCAATTTACAGAATTAACATTTCATATGAAAAAGTATTTGCAAAAGTACCATTCGAGTTGTAAAAACTATCTCACAACTCCCAAAGAAACAATATGCAGCCTAAAATACTCTCTACTAGACACTGTTCGATACAATAACATTTTTAAAACGTTTACACAATCAAAATGTGCTCAATTTGCACCCTATTTTCTTTCTATGACAGATTTTCTAAGTTGTAAAAAGAACCATTAAGCAATTATTCCAACATTTTTAAATAAACAATATGTAGCCTAGTATAAAACGCCTTTTTAAAACATTATTTTAAGAATATTTTCAAAATGTTTACATACACCAAATGAACGCAGTTTACAAAACCAGTTTTCCATTTATAAAAGAATATCTAAGTGTTGCAAAGTACCATTAGAGAATCGTCGTTAAAATTTCTCACATTTCTAAAAGAACTAATTTAGAGTCTAGAATAAATCGCCTCTTTTAACAATACAATTTTTGATGTAAGAACATTTTCAAAACGTTTGTACAATCAAAATGAACGCAGTTTGCAGATAATGTTCCTGCAATAAAATATTCTGTAAGTCTTGCAAGAACCATTTTCCAACTTTTACAAAAACTTTCTTATAACTTTTTAAGAAACAATGTATAGCCTAGTTTAAAACGCCTCTTGAATATATTATTTTAAGAACATTTTCAAAATTAAACAATAAATAACTCAAATAAGCGCAGTGAAGACAACGAACTTCCATTTATAAAAGATTCTGTAAGTATTTCAAAACACCATTACAGAATAGTTGTAAAAACTTTCTCGCAACGTTACCAATACACAAAATACAAATATGGGGCCTTGAATAAATGCCTCTTATTGTTTGATGAAAGAGCATTTTTAAAACGTTTGTACAATCAAAACGTGTACAGTTTGCAGTTTATTTTCCTTTTATAAAAAATTTGTAAATCTTGCAAATAACCGTTAAGCAATTATTACAAGAACTTTTTCATAACTCTTAAAGAGCCACTACATAACCTAGTATAAAACACCTTTTTAAGACATTATTTTAAGAACATTAAAATATTTGTAGTTTGCTGTTTAGTTTTCTTCTATAATATATTCTGAGAGTATTGCAAAGAACCATTTTTTCATAGTTCTTAAAGAATCAATATATAGCTTAGTATAAAACACCTCTTTAAGACATTATTAAAATGTTTACATAATCCAAATGAGCGCAGTTTACAAACTTTCCATTTATAAAAATTTCTGTAAGTATTGCAAAGAACCATTTTCTCATGGTTCTTAAAGAATCAATATGTTACTTAGTATAAAACACCTCTTTAAGACATTATTTTAAGAACATTTTTAAAATATTTACATAATCCAAATGAGCGCAGTTTACAAACTTTCCATTTATAAAAATTTCTGTAAGTATTGCAAAGCATCATTATGGAACCGCCGTTAAAACTTTCTCACAATTCTTAAAGAACCAATACGTAGCTTAAAATCTCCTTCAAAACTAAACTTTGTTTGATGTAAAAACATTTTGAAAATGTTTATTCTATCAAAATGTTTGAAGTTTAGTTTTCTTCTATAATATTTTCTATAAGTATTGGAAAGGATCATTAAGTAATCATTATAAGAATTTTCTCAAAATTCTTAAAGAATCAATATGCACCATATATAAAGCGACTCTTGAAGAGAATATTTTATACAGAACCAACTTTCTATTTATAAAAGTTTCTGTAAGTGTTGCAAACCACCATTACAGAATAATTGTAAAATACTTTTACACAACAAACTCCAAATATTGTTTGGGTACATTTAAAACGTTTTTACATTCAGAATGTGTGTAGTTTGCAGTTCATTTTCCTTCTATAAAAGATTCTGTAAGTATTGCAAAGAACCATTAAGCAATAACCATTGAGCAATTATTATAAAAACTTTCTCATAACTCTTATAGAACCAATATATTGCTATAAGTATAAATCGCCTCATGAAGACATTGTTTTAAGAATTTTTTCAAAATGTTTACATGATCCAAATGAGTGCAGATTACAGAACAAACTTCATTTCATAATTATTTTAAACTATTGCGAAGCACCCGTACACAATAGTTACAAGAGGTTTTTTACAACACTTAAAGAATCAATATGTGATAAAAATAATAGTATATTTATAAAGACTTGTTTCAGTCACAGAATTACAAAAAAAAATTATTTGATTTTACATTACTATCACCCATTAGTAAGGCTATTATTTTAGATTAAAGGATTATTCTACTGATTTTGTGACACAATTCTAATTCTTATACCTGCCACTCGAATTATTGTTTCCAAATAAATTAAATCGTATCCTTAAATAACAATTATCGTGAGTTAGAGATGTTGATTATAGTTATATTCCTCTAATTCCATCCCGCTTTTTAGGGGCTTATATATAAACAACTGGCTATCATTCTAATTCTGAGGCTGCTGGGACTAGTTAGGAACAAAGAAAATATGCCGAAGAGAGAAATTCTAAGAAAATATAAAACTACCTGGGTCTCTTCTCTGAAAGTGTCTACCACATGTTAAGGATTTCTGAACAAGATTGTGCCCAGTGGTGGCGATTGAATCACGCAAAATCAGTCGATAAATAATATTTTTCGCCAACTTAGAATAATATTCTGTAAATGTATATATTTAAATATTATTAGAACTTTTCAAAACTATATATTTCTATTTAGAAAAATGAACATTTCTATTTTTCGAAAATGTACATTTCTACATTTATTTAAAAACTAAAGATTTTATAATTTTTGTAATGCCCTTAAATTTTAAATGAATAATAAAACACCCTGTACATATTTTAATTATGGAAGTCATTTAAGTCACTTTACGATATATTAAAGAAGAAAAATAATTTATATAAATTATTTTCATCATATTTTATGAATAATCTATTATTATTAATAAAAAAAAAACTAAATAGCATATTTTTTGTTATTCTAATAGGCAATTACTAAATCTTACAAAGGCAGTGTAGTTAGTGTCTTGATTTTATATTTTAAATGTTTTGATTACATTTTTGCTGGTCGCAAGCAAACCAAGGTCCTCATTATAGTGATTATGGTATCAGTGTGCATGACTAAAATCGTTGTAGAACCACCCCTGCTTTAGGCTTAAAAATTTGTGAGTTATTATAGAGTATCTTGGCTAGATACCCATAAAACCGGTTTTTAAATCTAGAAGATACGGTTTTATTTGGGTACACAGAGGTCCAATGGATCATGAATTACACGTTTTATTAAGACACTTTTATGTATTTTCAGTACTTTTTGCTCATATACCGAGAATATAAAATATTTTTTATAAACAATAAGCATAATAATTTATTTAACAAATTATGCAGTTATACGTTAATTAATAAATTTTGTGAAATTGTAAAAGAAATTAACATTGCACAGTAATATAAAGAGAACATGACATGAAAATAAATGGGGCGTTTTATGAAACTCAATTAGATATGAACAATATATTAAAACAAGCAGAAAATATTTTTCTAGTAGGATGCAGAATAGTAAAAATAGACTGAACAAGGATAAAAAAATACTAAAAATTTAATAAATGTGAAAGATAAAATATACTTATCTTAAAATTTCTATTCTAAAACTATTTAAGTATTCTGATGGTGAAACAATATTATAGTTTTCCATTTCTTCTTATCTACAGCCACTTCTTTCCAGTCCTGGATATGTAGTTCCATTAGATACTGTTTCGTTAAATGCATACATTAGATCTTTGGTCGGCTCCTTTTTCTTTACATACCTGTTTTACTTTTTTGTTAGTCTTCCTTTGGTAGTCTAGCTACATGTCCCAGCTAGCATAAATCCACATTATTTATTTTAATCTTTCCATACATTTTCATAACTTATCTGTCTGTTCGTCGTTCCATGTATTCTCCTTTATGGTTTATGCCTCATATGCATAGTATTGTTGGTCTAATAACTGTTACTATAGTCTATGACTAGTTTTTGTCTTTAATGACACATTCTTCTTAAGAGCGTCATTAAGGCACTAGCACTTTTATTTCATTCACTGATATTTGTGAGTGTTACTGAGAAGTAGAATTGATGGAATTTCTTATGAGTTTCACGTCAAAGATGTGCTAACAACAAAAATACACGGACGGTGTACTACCGAAGGTAACAACATCGCCATCTGAATTTCATCTCACGTCGAGCGTATCTAATTTGTTAGTTAAAGAATGTGTTTCTCAACGTTATTGTTAACGTTCTTTAGTGTTGTAGTTTGTTTAATACCTATTTAGTTGTAGTTTTAAGTATAATTTATTGTTGTAAGGGTTGTAGGTATAATTTTTGCAAACAACTTCTATGCAACTTTTGTAAAATATAGCAACGCGCTACTCTTAGCTTAGTTCACAATCTCAGGAATGAAGTAACCTAACTACCAATTCGATGTTTTTAAAACTGATTGTACTATTTCTCTCATATATTTTGTTTGAGCTGCATAAACCTTCAAACCAATTTCTTTTGATATTAACTTCTACTCTTCTGAATACTTTTCTTTAGCTCATTTCATTTCATTATTGTTTTTGATGATCTGACATCCCGTTTGCGTATATATTACTCTACCTTAATACTTTTTCAAGTACTATATAAAAAAAAGTGGGTGATAGTGAATCACTGTCTTTTGCTGTCATTAAGTACAAAACCTGCCAATTCTCAATATTCACTTTGCAGTTTGTGTTACTAGGTACAGGTTTTACCAAGTTGATTATTTTTTCTCAAAATATTCTAAGGCGTAATAGATCTTGTGTCTATTTATGGTATCATATGCTTACAGGAAGTCTATAAACAACAAGGTCAGAACGTGCTCATAGGAGTTTGCCATTATTTTTTTCATGAGAAAAATTTTATTCATTACTGATCTACTTGATATAAAACCAGATTGGTATTTCCCCAGTATGTTATCAGTTTGGTCCTTAATTCTTTCTCTTAACAACGTTGCTAAGACTTTGTACATTGTATCCAGGAATACTATATATATATATATATATATACCTCTGTAGTTTTTATATTCCATACTATCTCATTTTATATATAGGATATAAAATTGTTTCCAACCATGTCTTAGATATTTTTATTAATTTTATTATCCTACGTTATACAGTATGTCCCCCTTCCTTTTCTGCCATTAAACCATTTTCTTCTGGTGATTTGTTATTTTTCAAAAGATTTATTATAAATCTAGTTTTGTATATTGTTATGCGGACTTCTTTGGTTTTCGTTATTTAGAATCCCTCCAATGTATTCTGACCAAATTCATAATTTATTTCTCCTATTAGCTATACATTTTTATCCTTCGAACATTTTGGTAGCTCTTCTACTATTTTCATTTTTTTATTCAAATGTAATCTATTCTTGTGTCCAAAAAATATTTTTCTTCTCCTTTTTTCTTTGTAAACATCTTTGCTTGTTTAATATATTTGTATTTTGCATCATTTTAGTTATAGTTATATTACACTCTTCTACGTTATTTTAGATTCGTCAGCGTATCAGTTATTTCGTTTCCTTTTTTTGGCCGCTGCTAATAAATATTTGTTCAGCAACTTTTTGAATTACCGATTCGATCTATATTCTCAGATATCCTTTGATTCTCCATTTTCTTATGTATTAATGTTTTGAAAGTAGTTGTGATTTTCTCGTTTTGCAGAAGCTCTACGTTATATTTTCTAATTCTTTTATGTATGTACAAATAATTGTAATGAGAATATTTAAAAAGTTTTAGAGTATCGTGATAAGTATATTTTATGTTTTACATTTATAATGGATAGATTCCACAAGGATAGAAACAAGATTTATGTGAAATCGTACTGATAGACCAAACTAGAAAGATGAACAAATTTTAAAACAGAGTTGAAAAAACCTTTCTAGTTGGATGCTCAAATATTAATGATGGACCAAAATATGTTTGAATTTAAAACTGCAATTCTTATTGCTGAAGGGCTAAGTTGTCTTTAGAATTTTGGGTTCATACTGAATACATTATTTATTTACTGAAATATAAGTAAATGTTTCCGTCTCCAGAATTCATTACAATTGCAAGAGTACGAAAACTAGTGCAAACTTAATTGCATAAATTTACATGATTTTATCAACATTTATTAAAAATTCTGTTTTTTTAATTTAACTTAATTATCAATAAATTGGTTGCGACGGTTCTGTAGAAATGATTAATTAAACAATAATTATTTTAATTAGTGTTTCACCAACCTGAATTACTATTAATAAAATAATTACCTAAGAAGCTCACTGAGTGTGTAGCGCTGATTTCACAATTTTAAACCCAAATTAAAAAAATAATCAGAAAAAAGTGATTTTTCAATGATATTTGTGAGTTAAATTATAATTCGAGCGTATAATGTAGGTCCTAAATTTCACCAACATGTCTTGAACCACTTCCCATTTTGCCAACATTGTAAAGTTTATTTAAAATAGTTTACCTTTAACCCTTAGAGGGATATTTTGATTCATTCCATTAAATCTTGTGTTCCACCATTTTACTACTTTATTTTTTTAATCATTTCATCTGCCTTTGAAATTGTTTAAAATGTTATAACGTCATTAAAAATATATATTAACATAAATTACTTTTTATTTACTTATAAATCTTATTAAATTGGAGAAAATTTAAATAATTTGTGAAGTGAAATTATTTTATAATAATTAGTTTATTTGAATATGTTGCTTAAGTCTAACGTTTTTCTACAATTGCTAAATCGGCGTATTATAAGATGAAAGTGGCAAAAAAAAACTTTTGCACAAAATATTTCCTAAATTATGCGTTTCTCGGTAGCGATTTGGAAATTTTTCGGGTTGCTTATTTTATAACCTTGGTCTCTATTTGCCAACTTTAGTGCGATTTGTGCAACGACCTGCTACATTAATTAAAGTTATAGTACAGTTAATAAAAACTTGTTTATGTAAACAGTTATAGATATATAAAAAAATAAAAAACACGGCGAAAAAAATTTTCCACAATAAATATTGTATTGATATTATTTGATGGAGCAAATTAACGTATGTATTGTTTTCTTTGAAATATCTTTTAAATTGCAACTGGCAAATGAACAATTAATATCACTGTAAGTTTTTACCAGTTTAATGAGAATTTCTTTCCTCCGTCTATTGAATAGATTCTTTTATTTTTTTTTCTCCTTCATATTTCTATCCTATTAAAATCTTAATTAATTCTTATTTTTTTCCTCAACGATTTTTTATTTCTTATTATAATTAAACTTCTAGTAATTATATTTTTAACGATATTTTTTAGTGACCTTCTTTCTGATTTACTTATATTTATATTTATTCAATTTTATCTATTTTGTTACTTATTTTTTGAATTTCGAGTATTTTGTATTTCATTTAACTCATTTTTCATTATTTCATCAGTTTCATCTATACATATTATTTCGTAATAGAATTCATCAGTTTAGTCATTACAGTAGCAGACAGTTATAAAAACTTATATATAAATTATGATAATAATATTAGTTATAATAAATAATTTGTAAATTAATTTTAAGTAATTATAAAATTTTTGGAAATTATTGAAAAAATATTAAATTGAAAGAAATAATCCACCTTGATGTTTCTTATATTTATTTGTTTGTGTATTTTGTATTTAATTTTATTTTATGTAATTTAGTAATATTTTGGGTGTTGGTAACTTCGTTCCTGGCAGGTTAGGTTCAAATGGTTTAGGTTTTTAAATTGCACCAGAAACTAAGCAGTAGCTCGCCGAAGAAGCTGACTGAAAGTTTACGTCAGGTATCGAAGCTTATCGAAAAACATTTATTTGTTTAAAAGTATTGGGTGCACATAGCATGAATCCAAATAAAATAAAGAGACATTTAGAAACACTGCACAATGAATATATGAATAAACCCCATGATTTTTTTAAGAAACACTTAGATTATTCAAAAACTTGAAGTCAAATTTTCACAAAGTGCCGGCAATAAATAAGAAAGCTTTCTAGGCATCATACAAAGTGGCTTATAAAGTAGCTAAATTTAAAAACCACACATTATTGCAGAGTAGCTTATTCTATATTTTGCAAAAACATTTTAGAAACCATTTCTGGTGAAAGCTTTGCTAAATAACTTGACAATATTTCTCTGTTAAACGATACAATCTGTAGAGAAATTAACCATATCTCAGTTGATGTTCAGCAACAGCTTACAGGAAAATTATTTGTTATACAACTTGTGAAGCAACTGACTCCAATAACGATTCCCATTTGATTATGTTGCATTAGATTCTGTCAAGGTTCTACAATATATGAAGATTTATTGTATTACAAATTAAATAAAGGAAGAACTACAGTCATCGAGTTGTTTAAGATTACTAATGATGCTATTACTAAACCAAATTTGGTTTAGAAAAATTGTGTGGGATTTGCACTGATATAACTCAAGTCATGTCTGGTAAATAAAGTTTACAAGCGTTGGTAAAGAAAATATCTTCAGAAATTATCTGAAAACACTGCATGATTCATCGGGAAGCTTTAGCATCTAAATCGCTAAATGCTGAACTTAATATGGTTTTGACAGAAGTTATTAAGGATGTTATCTGCTCTATATGAAGATATTGAATCTTCTATAAGAAAATGCAGTTATGGAATAACAAGTTGTCTTGTAATGTAGTAGTGTCAATTTATACGGGATTTCCCATTGGAACAGAATCAGAAAACTGGATTTGTAAAAACCGTGGGAGGTCATTTAGAAATTTTAGACGATATTTCTTTGCAGAAGATAATTCAAATTGTCCGATTGGCGCTGGGTTATAAATCCATTTGACAGTACACCTGTTGGACTATTAATATAAGAAGACTGGCAGATAGTCGAACACTTCACAAAAATTAAACTTTACTAACAAATCTTTAACAAGTTTTTGGACTCAACTTCCTTCATAAAAGCCGGGCAATTTGTATTCTGTTACAATGTTCTTACGTCCTAGATTTTCCGTTCTTGTTGCCCTTAAATAAAATGTCAATAAAGAAATATTTTTTGTTTATTTCTAATACGAGTAATAAACGTGATTGCGGTGATTAGGTTAGATGTTGTCAGGTTTGTCTCATTTAAAATGATATTTATTAGTCTAGTGGGACAAGAACTATTTGGATTTAACCTGGCTTAACCTTGCCGAAAATTAAGACCTTTATGAGTTCCCCAGCTATTAGCACAGAACCGTATTTAAGATACTGACTTCATCAAGGGTGTTTCATCTGCATTTCTTATTAATAGTTAGTAAATAATAAACAAAATTTTAGTATGTAAATTTTATTAACTTCAGAAAATAAATTAATAAATTACCTGCGTTAGTTTAAGAATTAATTATTAAGATTAAAATGTCAACATCATCCCTAAATACAGTTAATGACGGCTTTTAACAATAAAACTTTATTTCATTTAAGATATTATTTACCATTTTAGTTTTATTTACACTAAATGAATAATAAAAACAAAATTTTTAATAACAAGTGGATAAATGTTTTTTGACTCTCGAAATTGTTTCTACGTCAATAAACTCTTCTATCATTTTCATATTGCACCACAAAATACACAGAACAAAATAGGGAAAAAAATGAGTTAACTAAGCTAAAAGTTTAATGCGGGCAGTACGGCCTAGATAAAGAATTTCTGTGGCGATAAGATTTAATGATTGTTCCATTGCATACATAGCCTGGGGCGGTCCAAATAAATATTGTGGACCTACACTAAGTAGTATGTACATTTAATGATTAAATCAGCAATTACGTAAAAATATAAATAAAATTTTGTGAACCAATTTGCCTGCAATTTTAACATTTCCTTTTTTGTGAAAGGAACCGTTTTGAATATTCCCAATATATCCAAAATGGCCAAAAATATAAAAAAATAGTAGCAAATTTCAATGCTTCGGCCCTTCTTATGTTTTGTAAAAATTTATAGTTTATTAATAATAAAGGAACCAAAGAAAACTCTAAATCTTTACCACATACAATTTAATAACAATGACAACTAGAACCGATATTAATAGTCATCATCATGTCTAAAAGTCATAAAATAACAAATAAAAGAATTACCACAAATTGTTTAAAAATTTCAAATTCCAAATTAACATATTAAATTACAGTATATTTTAGATTACACGTGAAATTAAATTAACAATAATAAGAACAAATGATTAGTAAACTTAACAAACGGTCATTTAATATTTAATGCAAAAAAAGTGAGTTCTGGTTTTAGACTAAGCCAATAAAACAGTGCAAAATAACGTTCAATGATCAACCCAAAATCATCATGATAGGGAAGGGAAGCAAATACCAATTAAAGGAAAATAAGCTGAGGTTAGTAAATATGAACCAGAGGAAACATAAAAATGGGCTTCAATTACATTTAGTGTAGGTGGTTACATAAGTCATACAACCAATATTAAAGGTAGAGACCTGTATGAAAATCACCTCTATCAAAAAGGGGACGTAACAAGGGTCACAGGAATATAACAAAAAAGGATAAAACGTCAGCCAATCAATAGCCCTCCACATCTGACATCCAATAATAATGGAAAAGACGTGTATGAAGGTTATTTAATGGGCTCAAAACCATGAGGGATTATGGACGAACATCCTCAAAAAGGGGGTGGGAAAAGGAAAAACAAGAATCCTGTATTCAAAAATTAATGTAAGTTCAATTACAATTATTTATTAACCAGGCTCAAATATTAAATATATGAAAAACATTGGAATTTTTGCTATATATCGACATACATATTCCTCTGCCAAAAGTGGTGAAGATGTTTTAAAATGCCAAAAAGAATTTTTGCGACTGACTGTACTACCGTAAGCTCAGATGATCGAATCTGGTACACGTACCTATGCAACTTCAAACTCGGACGATATTTCACAGCGTGGGAGAAAAAATTGTTGGTGTTGCCGCGCGAACCTGTAATGACAATGAGGCATTAAGTAGAGCATTCTTTGTGCAATTTCGAAAGTAGTACACACTATCTGCTGAAAAATCGAATAGACACAGAAGCTGCATCAAAATAAAATAAACAAATTTATATTTGTAGCGATCACTGCGAGCGTAGTTGTTTATTTATAAAAGTCAACAGACCGTTTATACAGAGTTGACAGCGAGATTTATATCGTTTTAAAACGGGGAAAAAAATTACAGATGTAGTCAGTTCAGGGCAGCTCTTTCAAATAAAGGTATGCTGTTTTCCATATTATCTGACCTTAGGAACACACAATTTTGTAAAAATGTTCAAAAATCGCTAATACTTAAAATTAGAGGTAAAACTGCTGCAGAGGCGATTCGTCTTTACTATTTTTGGGTAGTTAGCACCACAAAACTTTTTCTCTTAAGTATGTTTACAAAGTTTATGTTACTAAACAAAACCAAAATAGTAAGCTAGGCTTTACATATAAATTGGAATATTAATGATTATACTATGTTAGTGATGTGAGATTGGCATATGACACGATCACGTTACGATAATAATGAAAATAACTGTCACGTTATTTTATATAGTGACATCAACGTGACAGAATTGTCATTTTTCTATCATCATTTAATAAAGTGATATATAATTTTTCATTAGAACTGACAGTCACTGACAAGCCCATTCCTGTTTTGTTTTTAATCGTGGTTTTGATAAGGAATCCGTAAACTGTATTCACAACCAATATTTTATTATCGATTTACCAATGGACGTGCAGTTTGTCTGTCACGTGGCGGGCATGCATATTACATTTGTTTACTTTGCTGCATCTCAGTTCTTAATATACACCGTGGAATAGTGAAATAGAATAATTGTGAACTCAAGATAAGTAGGAGGGGAGATCAGGAAATAAGAAACTAATTTGCATGAACATGTCATTTATTGAGTTTTATCCCTTCTAAAAAATTGATAATGTATTTAGGAATAAATATGAAAATATAATTATATTTGTCTGAATTTTCACAGTATTACAAGGTTTTTTTTAATATTATTATATTAGAATTTTTACAAAAAACTTGTATTAAATCCGATAATGTTAATTCGCAACTAAATCTATCTAAACTTTATCATCCTCAAAAAGGCAAATAAATTGAACTCTTTATAAAAAAACAGTAAAAGATTCTAAAAACTAAATTAAACTTGTTCATAAGGGTGTAACAGTCAATATTTCAAGCGTACATAAAAGTATCTCTTATGAGAAATGCCAGGGGTATTTTCTCATATGATTGTTATCATTGCTTGTGTACAGGCTGGAGACATTGAATGGAAAAATGTCGCAGAAACTTCAGAAACATTTTTTGAGAACTGAATTATTGGATTTAACAAGAACATATCAATTGTGTAAAAAGCATGACGATATTGCTCAGGCTAAAGTGCTTCGGTTCTCTTCATACCATGCAGAATTAAACCTGAAATAATTAATTTGGGATCAACTTAAAAGTTTTATTACTCGATTTAACAAAATATTTGCTTTGTCAACATGCAAAAGTTTTTTTAGAACGTGTCTTCAATGCATAAAAAATTTATATGGAATATAATATATAGAAAAGTAATTTCTTTAATGAAGTTGCAGAAAGTTTAATTCGTCTTTGTAGTAATGATAGTAACCTGGTTTATAATGACAGAGATATAAGTGGGTATATTAGCTTTTTTCCACCTACATCGAGTATTCTAGAGTAAGACGTACATTTCCAGCCAGAACAAAAAGCATAACATTAAATTTTTTAAATTTTTTGTAGCAAATGTTTCTCATTAAATTCAATATTATTTGGTAGTTACGGAACATATGAGCATTAATTTTTACTTATTACTGTATCCCCTAAATTTGTACACCACTGATTAATTCAATCGAGCTTAATTCTGCATGATATGAAGAGCCTGTGCATTTCGTCGTGTTTTTTATATTTTCTTGCTTAATCCAATAATATGTATTTTCTTCCTAAATCTAATAATTCAGTTCTCAAAAGGTTTTAGCAGGATCTATGTGACATAAGGTGATTTGAGTTATAAGGGATAGTCATATTTGTATGAATTGGTTTACGATAAATTGAATATCCAAGATTATAGTTTCCTCTTTTGATATTTATATCTAAGAAATTTATAGAACTGTTATCTTCAATTTCAACAGTAAATTTTATTTTGGATGAAAACTGTTAATACAATAAAAGAAAATACCCAATTGTCTATCACTACCTGTAAAACCAGCCAAAACACCATCAACGTATCTACACCAAAACAACACATTCCTGGAGATATTTGAATCAAAAAATTTTTATTGAAAATTATCCATAAAAATATTTGCCAAAATTGGTGATATTGGACTACCCATTGGCAATCCTTCATTTTGAATATAAAATTTATCATTTATTTTATATATTGTATTTCTGACAACAGAAGTTTTATATTGTGGCGGTATCAGTAATTGTACTGATAATCAGTAAATTAACGTAGGTGAAATATAAGATGAAGAGTGATTCAATGAAAATGGCAGTTTGAAAGGTTTAGATAGCTTTGGTTGCGAATTAACCCTATCAGATTTCATTCTGCATATAGTATGGAAGCAACCAACGTACATTAATACCTTTAACCTGCCATGTTTTCTATAAAAATTTTTCAATTTTTATGATAAATCCAATAATTCAGTCATTAATTTAGGCAAACAAACAATTCTTCTTTAGTTTACTTGTTAGTTTACTATAAGAGTATTATCTACGACTATCACGAAATCGGACGGCAACTGTTGGATAATATTTTTAAACCAAGTTTCATTTACGGGCCCGATCATATCTTGGTAATAGTCTCCTGTTTTCTTTGAGTTAAATACTAATAGCACGTCTTGAATAAAACCTGCTTAGTTTCCATTTTGGTTATTATTAGGCGCTTTCCTTTTCTTGTTGCCTTTTTTAGACCATAAGAAAGTCGCTCCACCCA
The DNA here is from genome assembly GCA_951812935.1 of Hermaeophaga mercurialis. NCBI lineage: Eukaryota > Metazoa > Arthropoda > Insecta > Coleoptera > Chrysomelidae > Hermaeophaga > Hermaeophaga mercurialis. Next base: position 16,661,633 of record OX638362.1, on the reverse strand, counting down.
CAAATGCCTGTTTTTATACTTTTAAGGAAGTATCTGTGTCAATATATCCAGCATTAATCTAGATTTCATCCAAATATATTTTATTTTTAGTGTGGTTCCTGTCTTCAATAATTTTTCTTAGGTAATTTCTTCTACAAGTGAGAATTTTTCTTACTTTGCTATTAACAGACGGTCCCCGTTTTGTTTTTAAAATCGAAAGTTTAATAAACTGAAGTTTGTCATTTGTGGCAATTTTTGGTATAGCTTCTACTTCTGATAGAACTTTCTGAACTAAGATTGATTCAATTTTAAAAAAGAATTTTATTTACGACTAACAAACAATTTAACTTTAACATTATCAGCATACGTACGTACTTATCTACAAGAGTGAGTCTCGGCAGTCTCAGCTTCCCGTTATTCTTTCGAATATTATCAGCAGAAAGCGCGACTTACTGCGACATCAGAGGTGGAATAAGGAAAGTTAATCTGAAATAATTATCAGACTTTCACGTGGGCCGAACACAGATTCTTTTTGCTTTGTTTTACATTATGCTTCACAGCATCAACTCTTTTACGTTTCCTACATATATTACCAATTTTCTAGAAGGGATAAAACTTCATAAATGACATGCTCATGCAAACTAGTTTCATGTTTCAATGCAAATTTCCTGATCTCTTCTGCTACCTATCTTGAGTTCTTTGGGTTTTCTGTCGTTCCGAATATATAGAATTTTGACTACAAAAACTTATGCATGTCATGAAGCATATGGTTAGTTAAATTTTTACGTCACAACCGTACGGCGTTGTCTAATCTACACAAAAGTAGAGAAAATTAACAGAATAGTAGAAAAATGTAAGGTTATATTTCATTATCATAGTTTTAAATAAAAAGTCATTGTCTATTTAAATTTCATACCGTTTGAGCATAGCATAATAAAGATTATTATTGAATATGATTATACTGTGTTTTGTAGTTTAATAATGTAAGAAACATTGATATAGTAGAAATCAAATAACCATTTATATATGTTTTCCCACCCACGTCTGTAAATACAAACTTAATGTACCGTTTGTATTCCTTAGTAATCTGACCTGCTGTGCAATATGGATCTGAAGCATAAATCACGAATAAAAAAAAACAAAACAAAATAAAAGAATCCTAATAAGATTATGTGGAGGAAATAAGATGAATGAAAATAGATGGAGTTGAAGGTGGAACAAAGAGCTGTATGAATTATATGGTAAACCAGACATCACATCAGTGGATAAAGCTAGGGAAGCTATCTGGTTAGACCATATTATCAGATGAATGGAAATTGATCGGTGAAAAAAGACTCCAAATAGAAGAAGAAGGAAGAGTCACGAATGAGATGAATCGATATATTAAAATATGAATATTAGAAGTAGAGAGTTGGAGAGATCAAAGCAAAACAGGAAGTGATGGAGGAAAATTGTCAACAAACATGGCTTGTAGTGCTAATGAAAACGAAACAGAGCTATTTTTTTCGGACAAAATTACATATTGTGTGGTAAAAAAATTGTTACAAGTAAAAACTATTTATAAACATAATAATGATATAAAATATTGTTACTTGGATCCAATTTTTTGACCTGAATATGGCTGTTTAAGCCGAAACTAGTCGTCATTTATATATTTAACCTAATAAATTAAAAATATTTTTGTGATAAAGATATTGAAGTTCTGATTATTCCTAATTCCTAATACCACATTTCAGAAAATGGATAATCTTTATCAACCTAAAAAATAAACGATAACTAAACATAAAGCTGAAAATTTACCAACAATATGATAAAACAGCTTGCGAAAATTCAACCGAAATCTTAATCAGGCTCAAAATGTAACAATTATCCCTAACCAAATAAGGGACCTAAATATAGAAAAAAGAAGAACAAGAAGGACTTAGTAGATGACAAGAGTACCAGAAGATAATAACACTCTATTCAACCTAACACAAACATTTAATAGAGATACAATAAAAACAGAAAAATTATTTCGTTAACAAATATATGAATTAACAGATAACCATGACATAATCCTTATGGAAAGCTACAAAAACCTAAACAAGTTGGTAAAACATTTCCCAGCCATAAAAAAGACTAAAATAAAATGCAAAAAGCTAAAGCTTTCGATACTCATTTAAAAAAGTTCTTCCAACCTAATGTGAGACCGGTAAGGAAATAAATTTAGAAGTAAATGAGTAGATATCTCTAGAAATCCCTCTTGTCACACCTAAAGAGGTTGCCATAGAAATCAAATTAAAAAAAGAGACCAAACAGCAAACTGTGACGTCATAAGAGAGTTAGTACTTAAAAAATTACCAAAAAAGCATTTGTGAAACTGATTCGTCAAATAAATGCGATATTCAAACGGAAACACATTCCAGAGATATAGAAGCAATTTTGATTCATAATAGAGGAAAATTACAATATATACTATCGACAAAAAAACCAATAATCTTTTTTGGTGCTTTTATACCTATCCATTTTAACTTCTGACAGGATTTTATGAATATCTATTTAAAGATTAACATATGCTTTTTTTTCCTCTCTAGACAAGTGTTTATTTATGACCACTTGGTCGTATTCATCGTATTCATGTACTTCCACTGGGTATATTTTGCTCTGATATTTCATAATGTATATTGTTAATGTTATCATTATCGTTATGAATCTATTGAACTGCTGATTTTTAGTTTCATCCACATTCTTTTATAAGTGATACTTTAAATTCCATTAGATGTTTGGGGTAAACAGATAAATAAATTGTTTAAACGCATCAGAAATGTCGTAACTTCGCTAATGATCCTCAACACACATTATCATAATTTGCAGAAGAAATAATAAGATATAAGTGGACTAACTTCACGAAAAAAATACTTGTCTTCTCAATGATTATCAACTCTGTCCTCAGTTTAATATCTAATTTCGGAATTATGAAACCAACGCTAAAACCCCAAACGTTAGAAGGTGTTGATATATCTTACCTTATCTGTTCTCATTAGCATTTTACAACCATTCAAATAGTATAATTTAAACATTATTAAAATAAAAGCGGGAAAAATTAGTATTTCTCTGTAATTTGCTTATATATTTTAACAGTTTCTTAGTGGCCGCTTCTTTAATTATTGACACAATACTTTACTGTACTCCTTTATCAATTTTAGAATTACACTAGTGGATTCCTGAAATGACCTAACTTTGTTGTCGCTAAAATCAGTATTTCGTGCGTAGGTAATCATTCTTTATCGGTAAAGAGACATTACAAATTTAAAATAATAGGCGATATTTAATTCTGTCATCCAAAATCAATTGGATTAAGCTCCATTTTTGTGGAAATGTTGGAATACAAATTTACTTTACAGTATTAAACAAAAGAACTATGTGAAACTCTTCCTAGCAAGATTTGGAATTATAATTGTGGAGCAAACATGCAAGTACCGATACATTTTTAGAACAAAGTCCCAATTCTTATTCAATTTGGTGACATCTTTCAATCTAGAATATCAAATTTACGAAATATCCTTTAAAAATGGTATTTAAATGTAAGTGTTTCGTGCAAATGCCGATAAAATTTTATAATATATGAGTTCCTAGAAGGCTAGTTTTTTACAAAAGTTAGTGCATGTTTAGCGAGTTGCTTGAGCAAAATACCTGTTTATGAAGAAAGAAAACAAAGTCAATGTGTTAGATATTTGCATACGAAGTATAAAGTGCAAAGAAACGAAACAAAGCGTCGAAAGCAGAAAAAGCAAAGGAAAAAATTAGAATAACACACTTGTTTTTTAACATTTAATTACATTCTGTTTTCTTTTATAGTTATGTAGACGGAGATATTGATATTACTAACTTTAAAACGGTATGCAATAATAACAGACCTACATATCCTTGTGAAAATATTGCAGGCAATAACGTCCAAGCTTTTCAAAATAATAATAAAATTGTGTCACTTTATATCCGTGGTACCAATTGAGGAACAAAGACCTACAAAACGGGGCCAGTCCAAGAGGGGTGATTTTTCGATAGAGAAATAGGCTGATCATAACAAGTTTGGCTTAATATATTTCTATTTTGTTTGTATTTTTTGGTATCTCTATTTGTTCACTGTTGTGTTTTAGAGTAATACTAAAAAATATTTTTATTGATGTACTGAATTCATTTTCAGATTATAAAAGGCAAGGTAAAATAGCTATTTTCATGCACTGATTAAGCTACTTATATTTCACAATTCAAGCAAAACCTGATAAAAATTTGATTTCATGCAAAAACCGATAAACCAAAAAAATTATAAATAAAAAGTGAAAAACGATACTATGAATACAAAAGTTTGGGATTAGATAATATTTTTATAAACAATTTATGTTACAGAAAATGTAATTTCTGGCATTCAAAATGTCCCATACCTACAATTATAGAATTTACAGCTCGTCAATTATACAGATTTGGTATAAATGCAAGATGTTCCAAAAAAACATCCTATATCGTCGAACAGCCGCACTGGTATTTCCCAGACATTCTCCTAGGGTCAGTAGCATATCTGTATACTCTTTAAACGTGGATGCACTCATTATTTTTACATAGCAAATAAAGAATACTCAAAAACAACTTTTACAGACTGAATTCAGTACCTAACGACAACAATTAGAATTGTTACCAAATGATAAATTGTCACTTTAAGTACCATTAATTTTGCACAGCCTGTGGACTACTAATTATTAGTTGTATCATTAATATGTTTTGGTGGAAACTTTTAAAAATATTTCATAAACAAAAAAATAGTTTATAAAATCCCAATAGTGCCAATAATATTTTGCTATTTTATTATGTTCATGTATTAAATTCCTTATTTTAATGATACCATTTCTTTAAGTGCTAATATCTCTAAAAATACTCATTTTATGGAAGTATGAGAAGAGCACATAATTTATTCAGAAAAATTTACGAAATACAGGGTGCGCCAGAGAAACTTACTTATTTGAAAAAACTTCCGAGCGGTGAGTTGGGAGGGTAGAGGGGTGGGAGGGGAATCATCTGGAGGGGGAAGTCCCCAAGTTTGTTTCCCCTTCTAGTCAGTTGCCATCATGCTCTGGTCTCGAGAGCAGCGGGCATTCGCTTCTTTTCTAACGGTCGTTCATTTGTTGCTACGCAACGTGCCTTCCGCGCTCGTTTTGAAATTCCTCCTCACAGACTTGTTCCTGGCCGTAATTCGATTCTGTCGTGGTTTCACTCATTTCAGGAGTGTGAAAGTGTCGCTAAACCCAGAAATGGACATCAACGGACCACCAGAACTCCGGAAAATGTCGAAAGAGGAGGCAGTCAATTCTGCGTTCTCCCCGGCGTTCGGCTCGCAAACATGCAGCTGCTCTGGGAATTTCTGACACCATTGCTCGACGAATTCTCCATGAAGACCTTTGATTTCATCCCTATAAATTGGCTGTTGTGCAAGAATTAACTGAACGCGATTTTGTTGCCCATCAAAATGCATGTGAAGTGCTGCTTGACAACCTGCCTCAACACACAGTCGTTTTTTTCAGTGACGAGGCTCACTTTCACATTTTGGGGTTTGGGGTTATTTGAAATCCCTGGTTTATGTCGATCGACCACGGACCATAGCTCACAAGAACAACATTCGCGACGCCATTGCCAACATACCGATTGTATGCTGCGAAGAGTGGAGACTAACTTCAGAAATCGACTTAATCAATGTATGCACAATGGGGGTCGCCATTTAACCGATATCATTTTCAAGACTGTATGAAAAAAAACTAGGGATATTGTATTCACAAATAAAAAAGAATTAAAACAATAACTGAATTACTTTTGTTTTTATTGACCTTTCAAATAAGTAAGTTTCTCTGGCGCACCCTGTATAAAAATAAATATAAAACTATGATTTATTCAATAGCTGCTAAGTAATGGGGAAAAGGGATTCTTCAATCCAGCAGTACGTCACTGGCTGCACCAATTAAAAAGGCTTTTTTGCAAAAAAAGCCCCTTAAGTTAATTAAACTGGCTGACAAATTTTATAAAAAAATACAGAGTGATACAAAAGTTATAGACAATATTCATTTTTGGATTTTACTCTAACCCTCTGTATTTCAAAAATGGGAGGCGCTAGGACTTAAGTTTAGACAAACCCTATTTATTTTTGGACGTACTATTCACACTAAGAATATTGGGATGTTTTTTTGGAACACCCTTATGAAAGAGAGTGAGAGAGAACGTATAGGTATATCTTGAAGTAGCGATACATCGAACTCTAAATAATGAAATAAATTTCAAGTAGAATGAGAACTAAGAGTGGCTATCTCAAATTTAGAGCCGACTTTAGAGAGGTTGTGTGCCATAAAATAAGCGCCTGTTAGCAATTCACCTATCCCTAGGTGATGTAGACTTCGCACATTCCCATTCTTCAGTTATTGTAGGGGAAAGAAAGGCAAAAGAATTAAGTTATATTATATATATAGCAATTTAAAAGTACCTAGTTTTTTTATTGGTATCACTGTTGTCTTTTGTTATCCCAGTTCTTGTTAGTACTTTTTACCTATTGAGTTATTGTCACTTTTATATTATGTTACTAGAATGAGGAGAAATTTTAGGGTGGTGGGATCTGCGCCTGAGCATAGTTGAGCCGGTGTTTTCTTATCAGGAAAGGTATATTAGTCATTAGAACATAGACTGAATAAGTTTCTTATAATTTGTAGCACGCTCCACAATTCGAGAACCTATGCCCTAATGGATGATATCATACTTCAAGAGATCTCTTATAAGACTTCAAAACAAATAAGAAGTTAGAATGAAAGAATCTTGGCCGTGGCATCTAGGCTCAAAAGCTGGCGAATTAATCAAATAAGAATCATCACAGACTCTATTAAAACCCTTCTTGTTGGGCGTTTTACTCCGAAACACCTTGTATAGATCTGAACAGATGTTCACGTTTACTGAATTTTAACAGCAATACAGAAATGAAAGTAAGCACAGAAAAGACTGGTGCTGATTCGAATAATTTGAGATGGTGCTGCAGCTGGGCAGCACTTAAGGCGAGCTACCACTGGATTGTGGAATTACGAAACGTCAATATATTACATTAAAATAATTCATAGGAAAATTTTTGAAACAGAAAATATTAGCCAACAACTCCAATATTGAATTTGAAAATGTTTATTTCCGGTTGAGTAGCAGGTGTTGATGAATAATGAGCAAGGAGATTGCGCGGCGTTAAGACTACAGATATACCATAGTAAGTAGGTAAAAAAGTTAGTCATAAAGTATGCAGGATGTGACTAGTATGCGTGTACAATGTAACAGAACAGGCACACATGGACACACAAAACAAACAGATACATCGACCGATGGCGACGGCACAACGCATTGCAACCGTTTTCGTTTTATAGAAAGAGTGACAAAGCGGGATTTATAAATAATTCAGTCACACTTCCTGTGTTCGATTCGTGCGTGAATAACGTGGAAAATTAGTTGGTACCAGTATGAGCACAACTCCGATGATATGTACATGTGCAGATCCCATTGCAACTAATATTGTTAAAAGTGTACATGCAAAAGACGCCATGAAATTTCATTCAAATTAAATATAATTTATTTAAGCTTAAACAATAATAGTTATGCAGTTACACACAAGTCTTTGTATTAAACTTGGGAAAAAAAAGTCATACATAGCTTGGCTTCATATATAGGATTTGTTTTCTTTGTAGCTTATTTTGGGTGTTTAAAATTTCCCAAAACGGTTCCAGAACTAGTTCGATGAAATACAGGGTGTTTCATTTATGTATTATTGTAAATACACTCCCTAAAGAATTCTGATCTTAAAAAATGTAGCGCTAACCCCAAAAAAAAAATACATTTCTCCCTAAAAACAACACATTTTGGTGTAAAATAAATACAATTTGTACTGATAATTTTTCCAGTTCAGTGAAACAACAGAGGGACAGTGTAACTCTTTTCCAAGCTACTGTCTGAAATTCAATAATTCTTTATTTATTTAATTTTGTTAAAACCAAGTACTCTTGTTCGTTTTTCTGAAAATAACTCATTTTTGAATAAAAATACTCTTAAAAATAATGAATTCAATCAACAACACTAAAGAAATTTTTGATAATAAAATTTAAGTCACTTTAATTTAAATTAATACAAATGAATTATTATAATTGCAAGAAAAAATGGAAAGATTAATAAAAAATTGGATAGAAGACATTGAAATAAGAAAAATGGAAATGAATATAAATAAATGTAAAACGGTAATATAATTAACCAAAATGAACAATGAGATACAAAGATCAGGAAATAGAAAAAGTATCAATCTATGAATATCTGGGTTTAGCCCTTACAAATGGACATAAATAGTTAATAAAACTAGAAAACCAAATGAAATATATTACTCACTAAAGAAAATACTATTAGATAAGATAAAAATAAAATAGACATTAAAGTAAAGCTGAGAGTATACAAAATGAACGCAGCAGAAATAAAACAACTACGAAAAATAGCAGAAAAAATCAAAACCAGTTAGAATCAAAACGAAGGACAAAAGAGACAAATTAAACCAACAGCTAAAGTAACCAAAAGGCAAGTAAATTGGTTCGGTCATACGAAAAGAGCACACTCAAATAGTCTAATAAGAAGAACCTTGGATTCCAAAAAATACAAAAAAGAAGAAAAGCAAGAACTAGGAAAACCTGGATGGAAGAAGTGGTTGTAAAAGGAAGACCAAATAAGAAAATGTATTTAAAATTAACGAAACGGCCGCAGATCGCAAAAAATGGAAGTAATGGAGAGAAGAATAAAACCAACCATTCGATGTCCTATTAAGATATAAGGATGTAATGAGAAAGAAGAAGAAAATCATTATAAATTATATTATTAAAATTATTAAATAGTATATGTAGTGAACGAATTTATTTTTATTTTTTCCAGGAAATCAGTGGTTGAAAAGCTTTTCGGTAACTTATCCCAAAATCATTTCAGAATATTTTTTTTTTAATTAGACAACTGAATGAAATTTTCCAGAACATTTAATATGGTTATCGAATAAAAACGAAATCTCGAAAAATCGATCTTGAACAACCTATGACGAAATTAAAATTTTTGGAATAACCCTTGAAATAATCATACAGTTAAGTAGTGTAAAATTCTTCCGAACTGCTTTGACACCTAGTTTGATTATTTTTAAGATTTCTATAAGGTCCCTATAAACAAAATTATTTATGAATGGAGTTTACTGTAAGAGTTTGTCCCTCTAATTTAGAAAAACCCTGTAAAAATAGATTTAGATCAACCCTGTAAGCAAGGTCCTTGATAGGACACTTGTTACCCAAAATATATCAAAAGTCGGACATTGGACTTCCTTGGACGTTCTATGGATATCCAGATTTTACCTTATGTACTTTTTGACTTATTTTTAATACTTTCTAGTTTGAACTTACGGACACTTTTGGGATACATACAAATATTATAGATAACAGAAATAGGACGATATTTGCATAGTTATTTTTGATAGAACATTTTCTCTTTAAAGCATGTTCAGGATTTTATACATTGAATATTACACACGGTCCATTTTGGACTTCTTGTGGGCGCTTCCTGGACTACTCTTATACACTTTTTGTAACTTTTATAGACACTATGTACTAAACTTGTACACATTTCAGAATTGTTATGTACAGTTTTAATAATTTGCGATTATCACTGAGCCTTGTTCGTTAAGATAAATTATTGCCAAGTTTGCTGTTATATTCATGTTGTGCACATTTATTGGATATTCTGAATCCGGGACATCAGAAACGGGACATCATTTCGATATCCATATTAATGAAGGTCCGATGTTATCTATGACTGCATAGGGAAAGAAACTGAATCTACGTTGAGTGCTATTGCACATGCATTTTCCATTAGGATTAAAAATTAATTTAATGTAAATGTTCCAAAGGTATCATATTTTAACGATTAGAGAAGGGTTTATTGCAAAACTGGTGAGATCCATTTTGTCCTAAAAATAGAATTAATTGTAGTATATTTGAAACGCGCAATCTTTTGGAAATAAAAACGGACGGTTCCATGATTAACAATAGGAAACATCAATGGAGATGTATCAACATTATTTTATATCAAGAATCGACCAGCAACAAATCACAGACTTGTTTTCGTGATTTCATTTAAATATGCGGTGTTTAACTCATTTGTTCAATATTTGTTAGACTGAAACGTGTACTGTACTGTAATTTTCACAAAAGTATGCCTTATTTATTAACATGGCTAATGTTTTTCCCAATAATGAATAATACCAGCAGGGAATGTGAACCGTTCCAAAATGTACTCGACGAGTCCGAAATAAACAGAATTAACAACAAAAAAAAAACATAAAAAATCAGTCTCATTTTATTCCTCTCTTAAAGAAAAATCGGCCCCAGCTAAAGGTGAAAAATTGGTTGAGGTACTTTGCTTTGAAATACTCTTGCCCCACATTCCTTCCGGAGATGTATTTTATAAAAGGCAGTTATGGGTCTACATATGGATTCATTCAGCGAAAACAGGTGAGGGCAAATTTTATATATACGATGAAAAGGGAAGCAACGAAGTTGTCGGGTTTTTGTTACATTACATACACATTTTTTTCACTACTGTTTGTGAGCTATATTTATTCTCTGTTAACTGTTTTGCTCAAAATAAGAACTCGGATTCAATTTCGACCCATATTTATCGATACTATAGTCAGGTATTCAAAAAGAAAACATTTTAAAAGTTTTCTTAAAAAAGCTGTTGCAAACGCTAAAAATGAAAAGTTTATATTCCAAATTATCGTTGTGCAAGAAAGAAAAAATAAATGTAGTATAGTAAAGTATAGCAACAGATATAATATTGTTAATCATAATCATTGTTTCTACCCTTTATTTGTAAAATATATCCAATATAAATGTAAAAGATAAAATATACTTGTTTTAAAATTCCAGAATTTTTTAAAACTTTTTAAATATTCTTATGACAATTATTTCTCTTTTTGGTATTGTATTGTATTTTAACTAATTTCGGTTACATATCACGATACTCAGTTAAAAACTCTTTGGAATTGATTAAAAAAATGTATAACCAGAAACTAAAATAAAGCACAAAATTAGTAACTAAATTTTTAGAAAAAGAAAACATTAAAAAAAATTTAATATAGAAATTCTAAACTTGTTTATTTATGTATCGATTAAAATTACTTTGTTTTGTGTTACATCTCGACCAACATCTTCAGCAATATCTTTAAGAGTAAAGAATAATGCAGATATATTTTGTAACAAACGTAAGAACCAAAGTTCCCAAATTAAAAAAGTTTCTTTTTTGTCTTTTTAGTCTGGACCCGGTATAAGAACCATCAGTGGAAATAAGATATTGTATTTACTGTTATTGGTTCAGAAATACCTCAGGCCAACCCCGATAGCAATTATGAAAATGTAAAAGGTGAAATATTTCGAACTTAAGTTTGCATTTTAAAATTATTGTTATTATATTTGATGTCAAAAGACAGACAGCTCTATTTTCAAAAATTAATATTTAAAAAAAATATGGATATTTTCAAATATTTTAATAAGAATAATGCTTTCTAGTTACTTTTTCTATATTGAAAATTTTTACCTTTTTTACATTTTTTCTATTTTAAAAAAATAGTTTTTTGTTAAAATTGTGAAATTTTTGAAAAATAACGGGCTGGTTTTTGCACCAAGCCCTTCAATTATATTATTAAACCAGTGGTTTAAAAATCTGATATATCTGTTCCAATGTAACAATAAGACTCACACAAATTTCAGAAAACCTAAATAAAAGTATTTTGAAAAAAAAATGTTTTGATAGTAAATTCGAAAAATAGATTCTAACAAAATGATTAATGAAGTAATAATTTTTAAGAAGCATTATGGACTATGAAATAAAAGTAAATATTCATGCGCACATTTTGAAGAAATAGTGAAAAATCTTTTATAAAAGCAAATCTATCGCCGATATTATTTCTTCTATTATATTATAGAATAATAACATAATAACTGGTTTTACGCCATTGGCATTTTGGTATTTTCAACCTGACTGTTCCAACTGCGACCATCGCATCGTCTCCCCCAAAAATATGAAAACCAAGCCGACAGACAAACTGAGACAAGAACCACATTGAAAATAAAAGACTCTGAAACAGAATAGCCTGAATAGCTCACTTGTGTGTACTGCCACGAACTTGCTACACTTTTTTCAAAACCAGTGACGTACTTTAAGATTTCTTTATATTATATATATTATATAATATGTTCTTAATTGCAAATTTCCACTTATTAGATTATTATTTTTTACCAATTCTTCCCGTGAAATGTAGTGCCGAAACAAATTGGAAATATGGAAATGAAATGATGCTATTCAAATTTTAAAATTACTCATGGACGAGCCTCCTAAATATCCCAACCCCTGTGAAGTACTTTTATTCTGGGTAATGTTTCGTTATTCTCAATATTTTTTTTATAATTAATTTCTTAAATTTGAAAACTTCTTCAAAACATTTCGTATTACTTAATGGTTTTCGAGAAAAAAAAATAGAACTCATGTAATTGAGATCTTAGATGCAAATAATATTTTATCTTTTAAAATTTCGCAGTATTTTAAGAAATTAAAAGAAAACAAGAAGCACTTATATGGCCTTCTCGATCTCCGGATTTAAATCTTCTAGAATTTTATTTTTGGGGTCACATGAAAAGTGGTGTTTATTCACAACCGGTTCTAAAAATAGAAGTTTTAACCAAACGAATATTTAATGAAGGTTTAAAAATTATTATATACTGTAACAGTTTTATAGGTTTAAACACTTTATTAACACTTTGACACTTCACTACCCTTTTCTACCAGTTTCTTCTTATTGATATCCTTTTTTTGCTTTACTGGAAGGTTCTAGAAAATTCTAGACGTTTTCTAAAATATCCTTCCTTTTCGAGAATGTTAAATTAGGTTTTTGGATCTTTTCCTGTGGCTTAACCTATCCAAACAAATCAATACAATACATTATTTGCAGAATTAGCGATACTTTTCATGTAACCCTGATAATAAAAATCTATCAGATCCAAATCCGGTGATCGAGAAGGATACCTAATTATAGCATTTGTTTTTTTTTTAATCGAGACGTTTTTAAACACTGCGAAATGTGAAAATGGGGACCTACTAAGCTAAAATATTGTTTTTTTTGTGAATATATCTCATATATGTACTACATACAGCCATATTTTTGTCTGCTTCAAGTTCAAATGAGTAAAAACTGGCTGAAACTTTTATATTTTTGGATTGCTATTTCAGTTGCCAATATTTTGTTTTTGTAGAACAAATGATGAGTTGCCAAGGTATTTACATATTTATTAACTTTTCTGAAAAATCGTTACATTGCGGAAAAATTAAGATAGAAATTTATAAAAGAAACTTTGCCTGAAGTTAGTTGTGAAATAAATATACCTTGATTGACCATATTTCATAACTATTTCAATATCTAAACAGCATAAAACTAAAGTTTAGAAATGTTCAATGTAAAAAGACTATATTTTTATTTTATAGTGTCGTAAGGCAACACAATTATATATATGAATATTAAAGCGTTTCGCACAGCAATAAAACAGTTTGTAACCTAGAGTATTTTTATGTATAAGGTTGGATCGAGTGGATTGTTGTTTTCTTCTAATAAAAGTGTAACTTCTTTTATTTTCTAGTTATTACTTCGGACATGTTTACAGACAACTTAGTTTTATCGTGGCCTAAAAACAATGAAGAACTGTATTGAACAAATTTGTGTCGAATAACATTATTTTATTAAATAACATTATTACGGTTTCCATTATTCATAACGTTATATCAAAATATTATTAAAATGTTTTGAACAGCAGTTTTATATGTGAAGGAGACGTGTCGTAAATGACACTTTAATAAAATTATTTTCTAAGTACCAGGTAAAACATGTGTACGTTTGTTTTATTATGTATTTAAAATGATTGTAATGAATATTTTAAAAATTTAGTATCGAACAAATTAATTTTGTAATTTCAATTTTTTAGTGAGGAAATAAAATATTTATATAAAAATTATACAACCGTTAGAAAAGATGTTATATAATTTTTTATGATAAAATTATCCAATATTTCAGCCATGAACAAAAATGGGGTAGCAAGCAATATTTATAAATTTAGAATTTAGAATTCTTCGAGCAACTACTGACTTACAAATAAAATGAATATTTATTATGGAGTTCTACAAGGAAGTGTACTTATACTGTATTCTGTATACAAGATGTTCTATAAAAACATCCTAAAATTCTTAGTACGTCCAAAAATACATAAGTTTTGTCCAATATGCTTAAGTTCTAGCGCCTCACATTTTTGAGATACAGAGCGTTAAAGTTTAAAATCCAAAAATGAATATTGGCTATAACTTCTACATCACTCAGTATTTTTTTATAAAATGTGTCAGTCAGTTTAATTAACTTAAGTGGCTTTTTTGTCTAAAAATTTTAATTGGTGCAGCCAGTGGCGTACTGCTGGATTGAAGAACCCCCTTTCCCTTCTAACTTTTACCCAATAAACCATAAAATGAGTATTTTTCAAGATATTAGCACTTAAAGAAGTGGTTTCATCGAAATGAGGAATTTAATGCATGAACATAATAAAATAAATAAAAAGTATTTTGTTTATTTTAAAACGTTTCCACTAAAACATATTAATGATAACCGTGTGTAATATAAAAAACGAAAACTAATAATTAGTAGTCCACAGCCAGGCTGTGCAGAATTGACAGTACTTAAAGTGACAATTCATTGTTTGGTAACAATTGTAATTGTTCTCGTCGAAAAAATTATTGATGTTAAAAGTAGTTCATCTTCGTTCTTTATAAAAGAAAATTTGTCTTTGGAGTCAATGTTAAGTGTAAAAAGAACCAATTTGTTTATTATAAACAAATATACATTTGCAAAAAACAAAGAACATAGTTAGGGGTATCATTATATTATTAAAATGGATAGATCAGAATTTATAAATAGGCTGTGTAATTTTATTCGTGTATAGGATTCAGTTACTAAGCAGGATTCGGCAACGTTCTGCGTTTCATTGCTACTCAATAAATGCCAATTACCTCTCGAAGTTCGAATCTCGGTTTTCATGGAAGGGTTGTTGCAACGTTACCCCATCGTGCGTTGATCAGCATAACATCTGAATTCTTAATAGGGTTGTGCCCAGAATAAACTTATACAACCTCTATCCAAAAAGGATTGATAAGAAAGGCAATCAAAAACATTTTTATTAAAACCAGTATTAATAATTAATAAGGTAAACCGAGGAGATGGAAATTATTTTAATGTAACTACTGCGAATATTGAGGACATCAGAAGAAGTGTATATAGGGCTAGAAGAATCATATTACCACCTTTGCCAAAGTGTATCAGTGATGTTCATTGCCTATTGGAAATAATGTTTAAGAAATAAAGGTGGATTAATTTTATTATCGAACAATGAAGATTCATTTTTTATTTTAAATTCATGTGATTGAAATTTAAAATACTTGTGTTCTCGTGATAGTCTTTATTTTTAAATAAACTGATATCTTCATTATTGGATCTCGATTTCCTTTAACCCTACTAGGTTTGGTTTATTATATTGTTCCACTTTTCACTCCTAGTAATTCGATATCCATTACCACTTACTGTATCCATATTTCTCTGAGCCAACTTCTCTTTTTCTTTTCTCCAATTCTTTTATTCAATATTATGCTTGGTAGTCTGTCCTCCGCCATCCTGTTAACATGCCCGAACCGCCTTATTCTCTTACGTTTTATGGTGGGTCTTTAATTCAAAGTTGGATATTCTTTCCCATATATCGCCTACCCACCTCCCTATAATTATCTTCCTGAGTATATATATATACCTTTCGCTACCAGATCTCAATCATAGTGATCTTCAATTTTGTGAGACCACATGAATTTTTTAATCTCCCGAAGTAAGGTGAACTTTTTGTAAACCCATTCAAACTATAAAGACATCTGTTTCTTTTCATAAGACTTGCTTGTATCTCTTCCCTTACTTCCAACTTCTTTTTGAATGTTGTCTCCAAATATACAAATCTATTTATTTCCTCAAAGCTCTTTGCTAGATCTTGTTCTTACTTTTATTCTCTGCCCTTTGTTGAAGTATCTGGTTGTCTATGTCATATATTATATACGTCTTCTTTCCCTCGTTTATCTCCAATCCTTACTGCCTCACTTTTTCTTCCAAGGATTGTTATTACTTTCCGTATTTTTGCTTTGTTATAGCAAACCAGTTCCCCTTCTTGTTAATCGCTGAAATTATTCTTAAGAACACTTTGATTAAATCGAATTAGATACTTTTAATAATCTTGATAGAACTAAATAAAAATTTGATTGGCCAAAGTTAAAAATGACCTTCAAAAAACCTCGTCAAACGCCTAAGTATGTAGACATAATTATTATCTTAATCGTAAAACAAAACACGTCTAAGAAATTATTCATAAGACTTTGAACAAAAATCACTCTAAGCAAAGTAATCTACTGTGTGTTTTTCTGACACTACATTAACTATGTTACAAAAGCAACAATCAAACTAATTAACATTGTAAACTAGTAAACTCTATCATCATTTATTTGTTTCCTGTATCAATTTATGTATGTGCAGAATCTGTTTGGCATCACTTAATAAACTGTTGATTTGTAATATCGAATTTCTTAACATTTAATTGTGAATAGAAAGACATTACATCGAAAAAGCACCCTAATTTTCAATCGAAAATTCTTGCGTCAAAATATCTGAGTTTTTTAAAAAACTCGGTGGACTTTTTGTTCGTTGAAATCTCTACTTTTTTTTCGATTTTTGATTGAAAATTAGGGTGCTTTTTCGATATTAAGTCAAAATAAGGTGAAAAAATAAATATTTTAAACCAAAAAAATTATAGTGTGTTTGGTACATAAAAAGGTAAGTTTTCTCCAAATTTCGTGAAAAAAAAATTTGTTTGTAAAAGATAAAAATAAAAAACCAAAAACTTGGTTATTTGAACTTTTCACATAAATTTTGTGGTTATGTGAAAAAAGTGTAAATACAAAAGTTGTAGATATTTTTATTACCTACAACTTTGCCATTTTCCATAGGACTTGTAGTTTTGCCGGAAATCGAGATAAACAGTTTTCTACCCTTAAAAACTCACCCCCTTCCACTTCCCGACCTCAGATCGCCCGTAAATTATTTTTCCTCTCATTTTTGTTATATTCTCTTCCTTTTCCAATGGGTTTCATCCTACTATTATTTTATTTCGTTTCAAAAATTATCGACCCTGGTCTATTAACGTGAGTAAGGATTTCGTTTTCTACTGGTGTTTCGTTACTTTTAGTCACTAGGTTTGCTCCATTTATTTATGGCAAGCTGGAAAAACAGTATTATTCAAATGCATAAAGAATGTATGTAATTTTTTTTAAATGTTATAAACATATATTTTACTATATTATATCTAAGAGTTTGATTTGATTTTGTTTTCAATATGTGCCCTAAAAATGTGTTGTTTAAAACAAAAATAAATAGGCATTAAGTTTCATGTATTATTATACATGTATTTCCTAAATTTCGATGTAGATACTGATGCAACTCATATTTTCATAGAATTAGAATCTTAAAACTACATAATATACAAATAAACTTACCTGATATAGTAGATCAATCAAAAGCACAATAATTAAATATCGGAATTTGTATAAGATTTTTTTAGTAAAGAAAGAGGATATAACGAATAACATTTGAGAACAGGAATGAACTATTTTATTAGGTAGGTATTATACGAAAATAGGGGGGAAAACGTATCGCTGTATGTCCATTTTCTGTTGCATGTTTATCACTCTCTAACAATTTTAAAAGATCCATTTTTTGTGTGTTTCTTCAAAATATAAATTTTGAATTTCTGCTTTTGTACTATTAGAATTAAGAATCTGTTTTACTTGACGACTGTACTAACTAGCATTGTCCATTACAATAACGCTATTTTTTAGTATATTTTTAAGAAGTCGATTAAGAAGCAATCTTCAAAAAGTTGTACGTCTGTGTCTTCGTGGTAATCTAGAGAATAGTCTACTATATTTTTAGCTTTCAATAACAGACAGCTTAGAACAAAGCCATGCATGTATTATTGTTATCCTTTTGCCTTTATTTGAAGGATCCTTGTTACGCCATGTTACGTCAAGGGAGATAATTGGTCGATTTTCTGCTCTATATTGTTTAATAACCGATAAATATTTATGACGCCATTTTCTTAAGCGTTGAGATTCAAGAAGTGTTTGTTACATCGTTATTGGCCACTCTATTTTTTAGGAAAACCAGGAAGGTACAGATTGTTCTTCATAAATTGGATAAATTTTTCTTTTTATAATAAATCTAAATATCATTCTCGTTAATACTTCTAAATGTGCCAGAATCACTCAGCTTTTTTCTGGAAATGATATAGGCAAATAAAATATGTACCTTGGCTCCGCCTGAAAAGATGCTTAGCTTGGGACAGTTGATGGCCAAAGGGATAATTAGAGTTTTATTGCAGTCAAAAGGTCAACGGTATAATTCTAGCCAAACTATAACAGATTTATCAAACTGACTAAAAATTTCAAAATTACTGCAAATTTTTTACTTGTTTCCTCAGATGATAAATGTGTCTTAGTTTAAACTTTTTGTAAATAACTATAATATAGATTTAACCATATTTTGATG
This sequence comes from Hermaeophaga mercurialis, assembly GCA_951812935.1. Lineage (NCBI taxonomy): Eukaryota > Metazoa > Arthropoda > Insecta > Coleoptera > Chrysomelidae > Hermaeophaga > Hermaeophaga mercurialis. The sequence goes on along the minus strand of OX638362.1, from coordinate 16,642,882 downwards.
AATGTAAACATATTTAAATGTATTTATACCGTATAGTCCAAATGAAAAAAATACATTCATTATTTTTTAAATGCCTATTTTAGGGGAAAATCCTGAAACCCGTCGATTTTTATTTTTAAATGGGCACTTTATCAGATCACCTCTTTATTTTTAATGTCATCTCTGTGAGAGTTATGACGTCGTCAATAAAATTTTTAAATAGAAAAGTGGGTCTTGCAATGCATCAATTGAACGGTCTTTTAAATATCTATTCACCCACATCAATATATCTAAGTAATTAATTTTTGTACGTTATCAAAAAAATGATTTATTAAATTTTTAATGTTTCAATAAATAAGTACAACGTAATTTATAGCAAGTGCTCAAATTGTTTACCGTCAGCTAAAATACAATGCGAAGTTGAGCAGGGAACTCTTCTCGAACTTTCGCTATAACTTCCGGAGTTATTTTTGCAATTTTAATGCGTATTCGTTCTTAGAGTTCATTAATAGTTTGTTGTCTATTTATGTACACTTTACTTTTCAAGTATCCCCATAAAAAGAAATCCAGAGGAGTTAAATCAGGTGACCTCGGTGGCCACACAATTGCTCTTCTTCAACCTATCTACCGATTTGGGAAGACATTGTCCAAGTAGTTTCTCACCAAGACAGCATAGTGCGGTGGCGCACCATCTTGCTGCAGCCACAAATCATTTCTTTTTGGGAATAACCGGTTCAATTCCGAGAGCAAGAAGTTGTGCAGAAATTGTAAATATCGAGAACCTGTTAAGGATTTTTCATAAAGTATGGTCCTATAATCCTTTTATCTGTTATTCCCGCCTAAACATTAACTTTCTCTGGGTATTGAGTACGGTACTCCTGCATCCAGTGTGGATTTTCTGTAGCCTAATACCGGAAAGTCTGACGATTCACAAGACCGTTAAGGAGAAATGTAGCTTCATTAGAAAAAATAACATTTTTTAAAAACATCAATTTCACAAAATTCAACTCGTCTATCAAAATCTCCTTCCATAAGTTCCTGTACTAAATTTATATTATAGGGATGCCACTTCTCCTTTTTTAGCGTTCTAAGAACTGTTTGGTGGCCAACCTCATTGTCTAACGCTACTTGCCGTAAACTGGTATGAGGATTATCCTCAAAGACTAGCTAGCAGAACATCTAGTTTCTTGTTTTCAGATATTTGTTTTATACTACATTTAGGGAGGTCTTTTACATGATCCGATTCTCTTAATTTTTTTTCTATTTTGTTTATTGTGGACTGTGTAATTGGTTCTTGGTTGGGATATTTATTATTGAAAGACGTACATACTTCTTTCTGCGTACGTGTTTTATCTCCACAACCAATTAATATTAGAATTTAAATTCTTTCCGTTTCAGTCAGTTTCATGTTGATAAAAGAGTCAAAAAGTTTTTTATTTCGTCTACTACAATACGAGTATCATTACCCACTTGACGATAACAATTATGTTGAAGGTCAATGAAGGAATTTTGATAATGTAACTAGTTTTTTTAAAAAAAAAGCTAAAAAGTAGTTTAGACATATTTTCATTGTCAGTGACGGCCTTTACCAAATTTATTTTTGGTTATCAGTAAATAGATCATAACAATAATTAATAAATTAAGAAATCTATTCGAATATCATTAATACTACTTTTGACAGTAATACTTAGAGATAATTGATATGGGTGAATAGATATTTAAAAGACCTTTCTAGTTATGTATTGCAAGACTCACCTTTCTATTTAAAAATGTTATTGATGACGTCATCACGCTCACAGAGATGACGTCAAAAATAAAAAAGGAGAACTGACGAAGCTGGATTTTCCCCTAAAATCGCTGATTTACGAAATAATAAATGTATTCCTTTCATTTGGACCATAATGTATAAAATGAATAATTTTCATTATAGCATGTATAAGTTTATTTGATAATTTTTTGAGTTGACTCAAATAAAGGTTGTTTATATTATGACTTTAAAGTAATAATGAAATAAAACTATCGTCGAACTAAAAGCGTCACATTTGACGCGTCCTGTATTAAAGCAGCCGAGCGAAAAACTTTTGAGTACTCCGTTATTCCTCTATAAAATAAGAAATTGCATCGTCGTCGTCGTCGTCGTCTCGTCCGTTACTACGAAACTAAGAATTCGAGTTCCAATTCTCGTTTCTCATTTTGGATTTCGAGCGTTTTCTCGGCGCTCCGCTCGTCTACCTGGCTGCTGGCTGCTGGCTGGCCTGGCTCCAATCCACATCAAAACACACCGCCTTGAATGTGGATTTCTCAGTTCGGACTTACCTGAATTTCTGCTGCCTCCGATCGCCAACTTTTCTTCGCTGTCTAATTCTCCGTCTCTTTCTTCGTTGCGACGAGGAGAGCGTCTTTCTCTACCCCTCTGACACTTGACAAGTTGCTTTTTGAGATTTCAGTCTAGGCCTAACAGAGGCGATCGCCGCCCGCGTTGCCAATTCAGTAAATTTCTCGGATAATTTAAAACATTATTGTGTACTGTTTGAATTAGTTTTAAAAAAGTACCCACTTTACGCACCCCTCTACAGTGCGTGAAGTTCGACAATAGAACACTAATGCTTAAAATACGAAATCGCTTTTTTGAGCAATTAAAATGATTTTACAACAGTAAAGATATGTTTTTTTATGGTCAGTTGTAAGCAGGCTTGAGTAACTTCATGTATTTCTTTCACCAGTTATTTCTATCCCTCATCATTTCCTAGATCTGCCCCATGCTATTATACCTTTTTTAGTGCTTCTGCTTTAATATTTTCCTTCCATACTTTCTGTGACCTTACTTTAAAATGTACATGTCATCTTTCGTCTCATATATTCTTTTATATTAAATACTTGGCTTAATCTTTGGGTTTTCTCTGTATACAGAGTGATTCATATAAAAATCGACACAGAGCAGGGGCATTTAGAGGAACCTAAAATATGGTGATTTAACGAAACTCAATATCTCACTTTTACTTCAACTTAGAGAAACCAGATTTGGTACACGTTGTGAGTGTCCAAAAGTACAATTATAGCATTCTAAATGGTTGATAAGGAATTATGCACCATTAAAACCCATTAAACCCCTTAGCGGACCTAAAAAGATATTATTTTATTTTATGGGGAATTTAATTCTAAAACTTTTTTCCCCCGTATTTTTCAACACTAACCCCGATAACTAAAAACGTATTACAGCTAGGTTATTTAAAATAATCGAAAATTCGAAAGTTGGCTATGAAATTAGACATTAAACTTGACGATCGGGAAAAAAGTTATTTAATTTTAGTAATTCCTTGCTGAGTGCTTTGGAAATGGCCGATAAGTTTTCAATGAGCGAACAAGTTTACATCCTAGAAACGTTAGGTTTCAGTGACGCAAATTGCAGAAGAAATATTAAAGAATAACGGAAAAAATGTCCTAAGCCAGTGATCCACCATAGAGAAACATTTTCCAATGTTGAAAGACGGGATCGAGAAAGAGATAAGTTTTTCAGCAACACTGGAGAACGTGCTATTGCAATAGGGGTACAAAACCAAGACATTAATATGCATACAATTGAAGATGACCCACATGTTAATAGCAGAATTCTATCTCGACAAACTGGTATGTTGCAAACTTGGATGTACCGAATTATCAGACGTAAGTGCAAGAATTTTTACCGGAAGATTTGGTAAAACAAGTGAATTTCTGTCATTTTATTTTGTATCAAGACATTAATTTTCAAATGAAAATTCTGTTTACTGATGAAGCGAGTGTCACTCTCATAGGTACTTTAAATGTACGTAACTATGAAAAGTATTATTATTATTATTATTTAGAATTTCTTCAAAAATACTATCCCGGATCTAGTTGACAAGATGCCACTAGAACGCAGACTAGAACATTGGTTTTGTGCATGATGCTACACAGCTCCACTTTAGTATTATTGTTAGAGACTTTTTATACCACCAAATAAAAGGATTGGAAGAAGAAATAATTGCCCACAAATTTGGCCTCCACGATTACCAGACCTTTGTTTCGGTTCTTATACGAATCACCCTGTATTTCGTTTCGTATCGTATCTTTCTTTGTTTTATTATTGATTTTGCGCCGGAATCTTATTTAACTAGGTTAATTATTTTTCATTTAATATTTCATAGCTGCATATTATGTGTCTTACTTTCAATAGTATTTGGCTTTTTATTTTTTTTTTGGTACTTCCTTCTTGTTTAGGAATAGAATTTTCATAGTAATAAAGATTTTAAAGCTATGGAATTAAAGCATGCGTCAATATTCTGGAAATCAAGAAGAAATCGCTTTTAACAGATTATTTCAAAAGAGAACGCGTTATAATTGGGCGAAGTTTTCGACCATTAAAACCCCTTTTCCGTTACTCTTAGGGTGAATTGGAACCTAATTCTTTCTCTCATCGATGCTTGTTTTCTTCTTCATAACGTAGCAAATTTTTTTAAGGATGAAGATGTTTTGAATGGAGATTAATATAACATCTTAGAAGAAGATGATTATAAAAACGAAGATCTACATTATTCACCCGAGATATATATAGTTGCTATGCATTTAGAAGGAAAAGGTGTAATGAACTTGCGATGGGCTTTGATCGAAATATCTTCACTTTTACTTTACAGTCTAATAATAATAAAAACTAAAGATTAATACATGATCTGTCACTTTCTTGAAGGATTTCTTGCGTCTATAGTTCATTTTGTAACTTTTTCTTTTTATAGGCGGATTAGTTCAAGCTCTTCTGATCTTTGTTCGGTATTTGTCAATTTGGTGGATTTTTCGGTTTCATATTTATCTAAAACACTGTGCTTTCCTGACAGGGTTGTTGGTGGTGGTGGTGAAGGAGGTCACTTTGACATATACGAAGGAAATTGTGATGAAGGCAAACTATTCTCTGAATCCAGATGGGAAGGTCTTTTTACAACTAATGCAATTTTTCTATCCAGTTTATCCAATACCGCATTTGAAACCGAATTATCTCCATGCATCGCATGGACCATAGTTTCTTCTGCCAAGTTGAATGTTATGCTTTTATTACCGGTTGCATTATTATAAGTCCTTTTCTTTACAACGGTCTTTAAGTTATTTATTTGTTTCAATAACATTTTCCTATAATAAGCGAATTAGTTTGTCTGTGTACAATACAACATATATAATCCTTAACAAATTCTCGTTTGCAAAAACAGAACTGTATTAGGAATAGGTTAAAAAAATACACATTCGTAGTTTTTTAACAGCAAAAATTTTACCCACGGTAAATGCGCACACGGCACTAACAATGAGCATCCGATAGAAATTAAAATAAAATTAAAGTACAATTAAAGTACTGACTTACTTTGAAATTCTTCCACCATCAACTCCAAGGCGGAATTTTTCTTTTTGATATTATATATTTATATATATATATATATAAAACTACATAAGCATTTACTACTTTTTATTAATACCACTCATCATAATCTTAGTTTTTTTGTCTATCCTCACTAATTGACGTGATCTTTAGGTTTTCTGCTCTTTATTTCGTTTCGTATTCTAACTTTCTTTATTTTGTTTTTGATTTTCCTCAGAAATCATATTTCTATTGCGTTTATGCAGATTATTTTTTTTTTCATTTAAAGTTTCACAGCTGTAAAGCATTGTAAGTCTTACTACTTTCTTTTCTATTTTATTTTTTATACGTTTTGGTACATTTTTCTTGTCTAGGAATGGAGTTTATATAAAATATTTTACTTGCTTTTTTTAATATTTCATTTATTTCCTGTTCAAGTTTACCTACCATTATTCTCTATTAGAGTTACCAAATATTTGTAACTGTTCAATTTGCTTTTCCTGTATTTCCATAGTTTTGTTTATGTTTATCTTCATATTTATTTGTTAATACTTTTATATTATGTTGTAGATCTTCTTGTAAATTACTAGTAGTTTCTTATATATCAACAGTAAATATCAGCTCTGTTAAGTGTGATAATTGCATCCAGTCCAATAGTTTTGCTTCTTTTATTGCTTCTTCCATCATTAGTAAAAATAGAAGTGGGTTCAGGACGCGTCCCTGTTTTAGTCCTATTGTTTTTCTACTTTGCCTTTAATATGTTTATGCTCGTCTTATCTACATCTCCTTGTTTTTAAAGAGTTTTCCCTATATTTTTACTTTTTATTTGATTCAAACTTTCTCTAATCGATCTATTCATTTCTAACTGATTTGTGAATAAGAAACAATTAGTGCTCTTTCCAACTCTAAAGTGATATTATTATAAAAAAAAAAGAATTTTGTTATTACTCAACAATTATTTGTGAATGATTTATAATTTGACGTTCCTTTCAACGTGAATATTGACAAAACTATAATCTGATATTTGCTTAAGGTAAAATCGATTAAGTGTAAAAGCAAAATTTTGATGTGTTATTTGTTTAAAAAAGATTGTGTTAACTATATCATCTACCATTTTCAAAAATAAAAAGGTTTCTTTTTCTCAAATTTATTTTTTCTTTAGAAAAGACTGGCAATTAGGTGGAAACATTTTTTGTACAGCAATTCAAGACAGACGAGCAATTTATTTATATACAGTTCTACAATTTGTAAAGTTAGACTTTAAAGGACTAGTGCGTAAAGTCAAATTGTAGGAAATCGCTTTTTTGAACAACTATAATTATTTATATTTATTTTTTTATCATGTCACGGTTGAAACAAGAAATGTTATTATCAAGTGCCAAAGTAGAATTAAAATTTGTTATTTGTTTTAGACTTGATTTTTAACAAAGTTTATGTTTCTAAGATAAAGTAATCATTAATCTATTTTAAAAAGGTAATCATTAATCTATTTCAAAAAACAAAATTTACCAACAAATCACAGTTTCTGTGAAATGGTAATTGACCTAAAATCGACTTGTCAACTTTTAAATTAATTAATACTCAAAACATGCTTTTGCATCCATGGTTTTCAAATGATATGGCATTTGTCAGTTTAAGTAATACGAGTAACATCATTGCGATTAGAATTTCATTTAATAAAAATATGGTAAAATTAAAACTTGTAAGAATTAATTAATTTTTCTTACTAATTCTCGATAGATTTTTTTCGGTTCAACAATACTAATTTACTTTAAACATGCATTTGCATTACGCACTATAGCCCAGCGTACTTTAGAAGGATTTATCTACTTTTCCGCACTAGTGTGAAAAAGTAATTATTTTTTTTTGGCATTTTTGTGCAAATTTTAAGAATGCAATTAACGCAATGTTTAATTAAATGAACCCTCTTGACTTTGAAATTTTAACATTTCTCATTTTAAGTAAAATCGGCGTTTATATTAGAATAAACATTCGTGTTATTAATTTTTTATCTCTTTTACATTCTCAGAAAAATGTAGTTCTTAACACGATAATTGGAATGGAATTTCTAGTGAAATCAAAGAATAATAGGGGATCGATCACCCCCAACAAGGTAGGTTTAGAAAGATTTTATAAGCCAATTCCACTTGGGGTGTTTCAGCTATTTATTCATGCACTGACTCTTAAAAAAATGTAGTTCCTAACCCATGCGGAAAAGTACCACTTCCGGTACTAGACAGGAAAATAACGAACAAGTTCTTAAGGTAGAGATGGTTCCACGTTTAAACGGCACACCATAAAGTTGCAGCGTATGTTAGAACGAGTTGTCATAACTAAGGGTTTATTGTCAATTTGATGTAAGAATTGACATCAGTAAATTTTCTTTTTACACTATGAGTTTTATAGGAGACGTGGTTTTAAATTAAATAAAACACAACACTTATTTATAAACAAATTAACATCTTAAAATAGTAAAAAATTGCAAATATTCAGTAAATAAACGATTGCAAATACACCACCTAAAATGTTAATATAAAGTAAGATGGTTTTCAGTGTAAATATTCGCCAGTGGCGTGACGCCGTCGTTCTAAGCGTCAAAGATTAACAAGGCATAATTTATTTTCTGCGCATGTAACGAATGCAACTTGATTGTGGTACAAGTTGAAAAATCTAAAAAAAATGTTATTGTTGATATTTATATGGTAAAATGTTATTATAATAATGATATAAAAATGAGCGAACCACATATGGCAGATCAGTTTTTTAAATTTTCAAATACTAACTAACCTGCAATAATAAGAAAACCAGCACCAACTGATAAAAAATATTCATAAACCCACATGGACAACTTCTTTGATCTGCGGTTATTTGTCGACACACATCGGAACCACAGTAACCACGCATCACGAATAAACTTAAACGATGTGTGGTTCGTGGTTTGTAAGGTTCGCTGTACTACGCGCCGTGTAACTGCTACTAAATATCATGTAACCTAAAAAAGTTTATACAGAAATCACGTAATTTTAATTATTATTATTTTATGTGTACCGACTTTAATTGCATTATCGGAGTTAGGTGGCGCTGCGATCTTGTTTGATGATCTAAAAGTTTGTGTGTTTGTGATTGGTTATTGCTGTTTACATTAAATGAATATGGTATAGTTGCAGTTACAAACCGCCAAAATTAGAAAAACCTGTACAAACTAGCACGAATCGTCAAAAACTGTTGACGAACCAACAGGGTCAGCTTCTTTGAGCTGCAGCTACAGCTATGGGAATCTCAAAAACCATGTACCTCGAAGAACAAAGGCGAACGGTCTACATCAAATCAAATTCGCGTTTTTTAGAATCACGTTTGCAGCACCACGAGCTCTTTAAACACACCTTAACCCTAAAAATTATATTAAACAACGTGGCTTATACGCCGACCTCGGTAGTCGAGTGAGCAGAGAACCGAATTCAGTCCCGAGGTTGTAACCCTAGCGTTGTAAATGTCCCAATTTGTATATTTAAAATGTAATTACCTTTATGGCTGAGCATGAGATATAATTGTTCGAAGGCCAATAAAGAAAATCCTGGTTTATACAGAAATCATGTGGTATTGACCCAATTTTTTTAAAGATGTCTGTCTGCCTCTAATTGCGTTGTAAGTTTTAGATGGCACTGCGATCTTATTGAATCTTAAATTTAACGATGAACTAGACATACAGAGGATTCCATTATATTCCTCCACATTTTAACATCCGATACTAGGATTATTATGGGAGTAATAAAACGCTGTGATCACTCTGCTTATAGGAAATTTCACCGAATTTGAGGTTCATTCGTTGCAGCGGCGGACATTTGGTTTAATCATTTATGTATTATTTTTAAATTTTGAAGTTTGAAATGAACTAGCCAAAGAATGAACCAATTTCAACATCGTCCCCGCAAAAAAAATATATAAAAACCAATTATTAATAACAAAAACAATGCACTAGTAAATATTCACTAAACCTATCGAATTGAACATCCCGATTCTACGCAACATAATTTTCACTTTAACTTCTTCAGGTAAGAAATTTAAACCAATGAAAAATATTCTCGTTGCTCCAAAAATATACCAAAGGCCCAAAGTGATTTTGGACAATGTTTCAGAGGACACAAATATTTATATTTGACGAACAGTTCATCGATTTTATTAGTAATTAAATACTAACTTATAACTGATAAAAATTTTATTAGTATAATTATAATAATAAAAATGATATATTATGCAGGTTCAGAAAGTTCCTAAATGGTTGAGCGATATTTTAAGCAGCGGCCAGCGATGTATCTCCTCTCGACCGAACTAGAGGTACGATCACGATTGCCGGTACGTTTCTATCGAATTGACTGGAACGATGTTCCCACCTCGATATATCCCTGCTTCAAGATATTAGTAATGCGTTCTCTTTCTTTCATAACGCGTACTTTATCACTTGCATGGATTCGTGTATGACTACAAATATTCAAGACGAATCTGAAGATTTGAAAAAAGAACGAAATGTTTTTACTTATGTTAGAAAAAACCAAAAAACTTTAAATTAAGTTAACATTCATAAAAATTCTACAAATTTGGGAGAGTAGTAAACAAAAAATATTCAAAATTGTTAATTTAAGTTTTCACATTTTAGTCATCATCAATACAATTTTCACATTTATATTGTTATCATATTTTTTAGAAGGGGTATGTTTGATAGACTTATAGGTTTTTCTTTAAGACGTTTATCTTCATAAAGTTATTTTTTAGTTCTTCTGTGGTATTCACTTTAGCTCCTTTAGCAACTTCTCTTTTGAATATCTATAAGCCAGTTTGTCTATATAGTTTCCACTAGTAGAGTTTCAAATGTGACTAATGTTGAAGGTTGAGGATTGTTACAGACTACAAGAGAAGAACTATTTCTCTAAGAATACTGTAACACTCGGATAGATCTTTCAAGTAAAGTAAAGTAAAGGTTTCCTCAACAGGATTAACCATTTGGTTGAAAGGGAGATTAATGAGTATAAGTGGATGGCAAAGGGATTCTTCAATAATAGGCAGTATCTCGTCCGTTTCAGTTGAATCTTTGGCGTGTACATCTTCCCTTTTTTCCAAGGCAACGGCACTAAACATAGAGTCAGGAACGATCTTTTTCGATGGATAAATACCAAACTTTTCTGAAACCATTCATATTTATTTTCTGGTTCAAATCGCGCCATATTTTTCCAATCATTTTAGAAAACTCTCTTTTTAGGGATATCACTCCAATATTTTTTCTTTGCCATGTGGACTAACTTTTGATCCCACAAAGTGTTCAATAGTTTGAAGACGCTTAAGACTAATGGTAACATGTGACTTGGGTGGGATGGTAGTTTTAGAATTGTAACATTAGATTCACAAGCTTTTTCTAATAATGGGATACCTAATGGGTAGGATGCCATCATATATTGATAAGATAGGGCGGTTTGGAAAAATAATCAAAAATAATTGTTGGTAGTCGCAGAAAACGTAGTTCCCGGAAAGCCAGAATTTTCTGGAGCATACCATTGTTCCTAGATCATTTTTCCTAAAAGTGGTGAGAATTTTTCACTCGATTCACTGAACTGTTATATTGTCTCGTCCAGGAGAACTTATTGTTTGAGTACAAGGCAAGTTCCTACCACCAAACACTTTGGAAGGGTCAGTACAAAAAGTAGACTCATCAAAGTTCCAAATTCCTGAAATGATAGCAGCATCGTTTGCGCGCTACTTCTACCCCTTGTAGTTTGGTTAAAGATAAATCTCATGATTAATTTTTTCTATTTTTAAAGCTTAGAAACCAATCTTCTGCAAAGAGATCATCTTTAAACAGGATTTTGGGCATGTTAGCTTCTATAAATTGTCCAACTAGTTCTAATACCTCTTTTCTCGACAATCCAAATCATAATTGTCCATTATCTTCAGAAAATCAGCAAACCACTTTTCATGTTCTTTTGAAAAATCTGTTCATCTATCAGTCATTTACTAACTATACGATGTTTTCCTTTTATGTGATCCTTTATTGTGTTTAGTAGTTTTTTCCATTTTTTCTTGCCTTCTAAGCATTTATGCGTTCTGTCTTAATTGTTGTTTATTTTTCTAACACAATATCGAACCATTTTGGATGAAAACACGTCATAAAAATATAATTCAATTAAGTATTAGAGCAAGAAACCAGAAAAAGTAAAAAAAAATATGAGCACATGGAGAGACCCAGGCAGGTCTTACCCCGCCGTATGCTACGAACTTGCCCCATTTACAAATATTTGCGAGGCAAAACGAAATAATATCGTATTCACCTTGGTACATCCTGTAGATTCCCTAAACGCCCTCATTTACAAACGAGATATTAGGTTCGTATACAAAAGAACTGTATCTTAACTTCAACCAATCAACAACTCGCTAATATACGCCACCAAGTTTGACCAACAAAAACAGCTTCAACTGACCACATAATTGACCAATAAGACGTGATCACCCTTAAATCGTCGTAATCGAAAAACACACACGCCAAGAGTCGCTCACCCACCAAATTGTTGAGATAGACAGACTCCGCTCTAAAATATAATTATTTTGCTCATTACACACGCAAAAATAAAAGTTGTCTCCCCATTTCAAATTTATAAAGTTAACGACTCTTCAGTAATTAAACAAAAGCATTGTAATTTAGTTAAAGTGTGAAAAAGTGAAAACAGTGAAAATTTGTGAGTGAAATAAACCGAAAATCCATGGAAGAAATATTAAAAATTTAATTAACGTAATTATAAAATATTCTGGTTACCATTTTTGTTTTTGTATGGCTGGAATTGCGTATTTGTATAAAATTACCACCGAAAATATTTATGTCGGATAAGTTTTTAAGTACAATACGCTATATGTATATAGTTATGCCGTCCATATTATGAAGATGAATTTATGAAAAATGGATTACTTGTTTTGGAATCGAAAAAAACAGGAGTTTATCTAGAGGGAAATGCAGTCTTTGTTCTTCATTATGCTTCATATCACAGTATGAAGCTTCAACGACAAACTCTATGAAAGAAGAAATTAAAGAATGATTGTGGAAACTTAATGTGTATGAAGAAGATATGAAGAAAATAGAATTTTTAACAATATTTTTTTTAAAATGAGCTGATAAAATGAGGTTCATGAGATGGCCTTAAGTTATAGAACAATTTTAAAGTTGCCACCTTATCGTTTTGAATTGAACCATTGATTCGATATAGACAGTATCTCAACTTTTATAATATCATAGATGTTTATTTCATTTTTTATTTTTTTATTCCAAAAAATCAAGTTATTGCTTCTTATCGCATATGTAAAGAGTTTCCCTTGTTGTCTCCATTATTCTGTTAAGTGTAGGTTTGTGTTTAGTGTCAATGAGGTGTTTTGCGAAATGTGACTTATCTGGTTATTTTAATCCATAAGCTGGCAAGTATTTACTATACTTGATTTCAATGTTTCTAAGAGTCTGGCCTATATAGATAACATTACAATCCGGACAGCTTAACTTACAAATGCCCAATTGTTTTAATTTAGTAATTTTGCTTTTTACATTTGTCAATAATGAACCAACATTATTCATTATCATTTCAAAAATATGTAATAGTTTTGTATGATTCGATTTCTTTAGGTTTGTTAGATATAATGGATAGTTATTAGTTAGTTAGTTATTTGTTTTATTATATTAATTTACCTTTTATTCACTCATTGGTTTTGAAAAATCTTTATGTATCATTGAATTATAAGCTGCCAGTTTATATGATACAGGATGATTTTATTTAAAAAGGTTAGTCATATCTTTACGAGTTGGTTTACGATAAATTGAATACTGAAGATTACAGTTTACTCTTTTGATAGTTATATCTAAGAAATTTATGGAACTGTTTTCTTCAATTTCAACGATAAATTTTATTTTTGGGTATATATTATTAATAAAATTAAAGAAAATATCTGATTGTCTAGCACTGATTGTAAAACCAGTCAGAACATCAACATATCTACAGCAAGACAATATATTTTTGGAAATATTCGGATTAAATATTCTTTGTTACAAATTATCCACAAAAATAGTTGCCAAAATTAGTTATATTAGACTATAAATTGGTACGTAATCCTTCATTTTGATTATAAAATTTTTACAAACTGTTACATAAATCAAACAAGTTTATAATTTCTATAACTTGTCTTATATTTTTTTAGTTACTATTGGTGGAAGGATTTTTGAAAAGATGCTACTAACATTAAATGAATCTAAATTTGTACCTTTTTTTATTACATGTATTAAGTTTTTGAATCAATTCTAAGTTTTTATTGAATATTTTGATATTTAAAAAAGTCTTAATGAGAATGTCTGCTAATTTATTATTTGATTCTAATTGGTTCTATATCTTTATGCAATTTAACTGTACCATATAAATTTGACGTTTGAGGATTTTTTGAATTATACATTTTTTGGCATAGTCGTTAAAAAAATTGATTAACTAGTTAACATTGTCTGAAAACTTTTTGTTTGGTTCTCTACTAAGGATTTTCAAGTGGCTTTATTGGATAAATTCGTTTATTTTTGATTTGTAATCATTTGTGATGAAAATGACTGTCCAACCAACTTTATCAGATTTCGATAATTTTTTGTAACTTTACCTTTAATTGTTTTTAAAGCTAGACTCTCACTATTAATTTCTGTATTAGTTTTGACAGGTTTGATTAAGTTACGAATCTGTAATTTTTTTTAAATTATTTGACTGTTTTCATAGCTATTTCGGAGTGAGTTGCTAAAATTTGTTGAATATTATTTGTGAATTTAGGGGGGTGTATTGTATTTAAGTCCTTCATTGAGAAATTCTATTTTTAGTAAATTGAGTGCCAGATAAGTTTTGGAAACGTGATGAAAATGTGTGTGTATTTCTGTCGTTGTCATATGTGTTTTGTGCTACTTACGTTGAGTGACCTCTACATTTTTTTATTTATTTGATTGTTTCAGAAATTTTTGATATTTTATTCTACTAATATCCTATCGAATCTGGTCATCTAGAATATCAAGTTTACCTTGATGTAATCTGTAAATTAATTAAGAATGTATAGTTTGTATATATACAGGGTGCGGCATTAGTGCGTCGAAGTACGATATATCCGTTATTATTGAAGTAACGAATAAAAAGCTTTTACAAAAAGTGTAGGCAGTCTTAAGATTCACATTTTAAAATTAGTCCCAAATATACAGTGTATTCAGAAACGCAGTGCCAGATAAAAATGTGTTTTTAAATGGAACACCCCGTATATTTTTAAAATTTTATAAACCTCTGGCCTAGCTGATTTCAACGATGTATCACACTTTATGTCTATTATGTTTAATAAAGGATCTACAGCCAACTGAAAATAACATTTTTTTGAATTTAGATGTACGTAGCAGCTAAAACGTTGAAAATCGTACCATAGCATAGAACTTGAAAAGTTAGGATAGGAACATGTAAGCCATTTTTATTGATTTTCAATGTTTTGGCTGCTACATATACCTAAATTCAAAAAAATGTTATTTTCAGGTGGCTGTAGATCCTTTATTAAACATAATAGACATAAAGTGTGATATATTGTTGAAATCAACTCGGCAAGAAGTTTATAAAAATGTAAAAATATACGTGGTGCTCCATTTAAAAAACAAAATTTTTATCTGGCACTGCGTTCCTGAACACACTGTATATTTGGGACTAATTTTAAAATGTGACTCTCAAGACTGCCTACACTTTTTGTAAAAACTTTTTTTTCGTAACTTCAATAATAGCGGACTTTGCCACACTAATGTCTCACCTTGTATATATATATATATATATATATATATATATATATATATCGAAATTTTTTAATTTAAATTTTTGTTTTTTGTAGAGTGTGGCCTTTACATGATCACTTTGTCTGTACGGTAACGGTAGTAGTACATACAGTATAATTTTTAAAAGAGTTAAAAGAGGAACGAGCGGTTTTCACAGAATTAATTTGTTATTTTTATACTAATTATACCACCAGGATGTTGCCCTACCATGGGGTGGATCAAACTTGAATAAAATCTTCCTTTGATCCCACTTTCAGACGCTGGTAAGATACTTACAATGGGTCCGATTTTAAAAAATTGAAAGAGGCAATTTTTTGCAATTTTAACAACGGCAAAAAAAATGAGTTGATTGCGTCTCATGAATAATATGGTTGCTTCATGCCGCCTCAACTTAGATATATTTTAAGTGGAAAACGTGGCAACCTCGAGTCAGAATGTTCTCGGCAACCATCCTAAAGGTGATATGTCGATTCGTAGCCGTTCTTGAAGGGGATATACGCGTTCATGCGTGCAGGATACGAAATTTTATTATCGTATTGTATTTATTTATCGGTTGTTAGAGGGAAATGAACTGCCGCAAAAAAATAAACATTCATACTTTTGCCTCTGTCTTATTAACTAAACTAGGTAAAGAAGAGAGTATGTGCATCGAAATTCCTAATAAAGTCGGATACATACACTCTGTATCTCTGCACCAGTTGGGTATAAACATTTTTTTTAATTTCCGGTTTTTGTTTACACAATCAAATTTCCAAATAAATCTCTTTTAGTAGGTATCTACAGCGGGTTTCTAATCTTTGCGAACTTCAATAAAAAAGAAACTCCGGATTTATCAATCGACAATACTGTTTATTTGAATAAAGGGGGCAAAACACCTTTGCTGATATTTCTGAAATAGGGACGGTTATTTATAACTAACCATACAATAAATCAGCAGCAGAGTGCACAGACGCAAACCCTGTTAAGTAAACGTTAAGCAAATTCATTTTTTTGAATCTTCCAAAAAATAACTCAAATTTGCTTTTGTCGCTGTGTAATCTAATCACAATAAGAAATTAGTTATTTTGATATGTAAAACTGATTTAGCAGGTTTTGCAGGGGCATAACAAAGTTACTTACTAGGTTTTGAAACCTTTGTGAAATTTAAATGTGAAATGATGTAGGTTGCAAAACCTTTAACTTTATTATGCGGCTTCAAAACCTGTTTATTGTTTCTATGTCCAACATTTATTTTGCACGAAGTACAGGGTTATTTATTATATTTTGGCCACCCCTTATTTTTGTTATTATTAGGATATAAAACAAAGTTTCGAACAAAAGTTTTAGGATTAAACTTATATTTTTCTAAAATGTGATTAATACCGTATTTAAATATAAAGGATATGTCCAATTAAAGATACTTCTATTTTTTTAAATAATATATACATTATTAAATTTTTTAAATGATCTTTTTTTCCCTGTTTCAAACATATAATAATACAATAGGTATTAACTTCAGTTGTTTTTGAGATATTTAATATTGAACAGTGCATTTAGCGAATAATTGGAAACTATTATAAAGGGTGAATCACCTTATACGTGACGGTCCAAAACTCCAGAACGGTACATTTGACGAAAATTTTGTAACAGTACTTTTTTCTGTATATTCAAAAAAGCCATGATTTAAAATTACATTTATACAGGTTGTCCTAAAAAAAAATATATGTAACAGTTATGTATTTTTAATTGGAGCATCCCGTAAATTTTTACATTTTTATAAACCTTTGGCCGAGCTGATTTCAACGATGTATCACACTTGATGTCTATTATGTTTAATAAAGGATCTACAGCCTTTCCTAACTTTTTAAGTTCTGTACTATGTCATTAAAAAATATATGATACAGATTGGTCAAATATTTGAAACACCACATATTATAGTCAGCATTCAGCACTATTTTGAAATTACTTTCAAATCTGAAGAATTTGATTATAAAGACCAAAACCATTGGCTTTGAGAACGCTATATGAACGCACAGAACAAGACTCAGGAAAAGTAGGATAACCTAACCTATTTGCAAACATTCTCTTTAACTTCAAGAGCTATCCGGAATATTAAAGCAAAGTTCAGATAAATATGGGATAATTGACGTTAAAAGACGTAATGAAATGACAAGTTTGAGCAGACGAATCGGAATCGCTGTGATTGTATACATGCAGGTTAAAATGTAATTCAAATTTTGTTAAAGACGCTTGTGAATTCTCTTGTAAATAAAGTTTGTTAAACTACCACCAGTGTTTCAAATTGGTTTTAGGTTTGGGGTTTAACAATTTTTATTTACAAGAAACTTGACAATCAAATTTAACAAACTTTATTTACAAGAGCCTTGACAACTGCCTTTAACAAAACACGCATTAGAAATGAGTAGCAACCGAAGTTTATAAACCGAATCTAGTGGGCCCTTTCGAACTGTCATCACTATTGAAAACATCTCATCGAAATCAGAGATTTTAGATCTTGTCAATATCCAAGATAAAATAATTTTCCCAGTCTCTTTAAAGATCGAGATAATCTTTGACAAATATCTAGCAATGGTTGGATTCATCCGTTCCACTGTTGGCTCCAATATAACCACCCCCATGTACCCACACGAATGTACCCAACTATGTGCCTTTTTTTGAAGAAACCATATGGTCGTTGATGATAACAAGACAAACGGGTACATTTCCAGCAGAGCTAACAATCTATCGATATGGATACTACCTACTACCTACGCTTGGTCCTACCCTCTATATACCAATTCGAATGGTGGTGTCCAACCGAGCCGTAACAATAGACTCGCATCTGTCCGGCAGCTCGACTTTTTCTCTAAGACCACTCCTTCTCGTTGATGAAGAATCGACTCCTCGGTGTCTATGTCAATGATTCGGTGCTTGAAATCCAGTTGGAAACCGCAGGAATTTATGAAGTTCGTTCCTAGAATAACTTTTTCCTCGATGTCGTAGACGAGAGTTGACTGTCAGTCCTTAGTCAAGCCAATCTGTATCGGTAAACCTCAAGTGCTTTTCATGTAGCAATTCGCAGTTGCCATCTGTACAACTTCTTCCTGGCCATACCTGTCATGTCGTGCTGTTTTTTGCTCTGGTATCCACCAATATTGAATTACTGCCGCGAAAGTTGTTTTCTTCCGACGCTTACAGACATTAGAGATGTATCTGATTTCTCACACTTCCAACAACTTACGGGTCGTCGCTTCGTAGACGCCATCTTTTTCATCAAGCATATCAATTCCTGTAGAGTATCTTGGTTCAATACCTTGTAGTGCGAGTGACCCTTAAGCTATTTTTTTTAATGGTTACTCCTGTGCGTCTGATTTACTCGATGACAAAATTGAAAATAAAGATAATTTTGAGCACGAAACTCAAGCTAATTCTGTCCTAGAAATTGAACAGCCGGAAGAAGATCAGTACAAGCAAGATATTAATAGGATGTACAATATTCTAGACATTTCGGAAGACAGATTTGTTTCCGTTTTGGTGCTTCGACTAGCACTTATATGTAATTCAGATTTTGTTAAAGGCTGTTATGAATTTTCTTGTAAATAAACTATAACCTTTAATAAAACTTGAATTACAGGTGTCTGAATATTATTCGAGATTGTCTATCTCGTAGTTAAATTTTATCATCTTTTCCTTTATTGTACGTTTCAATATTCTAGAATGTTATTCATTTCGAGATTGCCTATGTTACATTTAAGATCACTTTCAAACTTGATCTTTTATTTTGAACGTGCGTCTGATATTTTAAACTATTGTTTACAATGGTAAAATCATTTCTGATCTTCCTCAGGCTGTTCAATTTCTGAGGGAGAATTATCTTGAGTTTCCTGCTTAAAATTAAGAAATGCAATGTTTGTGAATAGGGAAGCAACCAAAACCACCGTCCGATCAGGTGTGGCCAGGAAGAAGAAATTGTCGCTTCCAGTTTACCTCGATTCATGTTTCACACCCAACTCTCGTCAATGACATTGAAGAGAACTTTATACTGGGAACGGGCATTATGAATAATCTGCCGTTTCGAACTGGATTCCAAGCACCAAATCGTCTACATTGGCACCGAGAAGTTCATTCTTCTCCATCGAGAGATAGTCACCGCTTAGAAACCGCAGGACGAGGCCTTTGTCCAAAGTTGCAGAAGAACTGGGAGTAGTCTCAAAAAGATTAATAACCTTCAAGTCTCCCAGAAAAAGACCATCTTGATTGACTACCGTCATTCGACGGAGACTTCACAGAAGCTGAAGTCACTGAACCACTCCATGAAGAACGTATCTAAGGGGGTGCTAGTTAACGGATTGATTTTTCAAGCTACTGGTTGTGGAGATACTGGCTGCATAAATACACACGACAAAATCCCGTAAAACCAGGATAACTTGACTGCTACTTGCTACGGTATTTTTTCAAATATTTTTCTCAAATTGAAGAGTTATCCGAAATGTACGAGAAGTTTATTTAAAAATCTAAAGGAATTGACGTTAACAGAACTAATGAAGTAATAGGCATGATATAATTGAACAACCAGAGTTACTTGTTTTTTATTCATGTTAATTGTAATATAAGTTTCATTAAAAATAGTTCCGAATTTTCTTGTAAATATAGAGTAGTTACATATTGTAGATTATAGTTATTGAAAGTTCATGTATTACACAGGGTGACTAAAATTAATAATATAAAGATGAGGTAAAAATGCAAAGTGTAGTCCCGAAATTCAAATTATAAAATGGTTCACCTTGAACCAGGGCTACGTTTTTCTTATTCAAATAATCAATATCTTTGCTTTCTAAATCGAGAAATGTGAGATGCCTGTATTCTTAAATAAATATTCCTCAATATTCTTCCAGTCATAAATAAGACATCCATCAGCATTTCCTAAATTGGTTACTGTAAATTTTTTTTTATAATGTATATAATACAAATTTGGATTTGCTTTGATACTAAGTTTTTTAAATAGGTATTCTAAATTTCCAAATTTGCAGGTAGAAGGGGCTTGTAGCAAAAATGATAAAAATCATCGTTTTGTTCTTATTTTATCATCCGCACCCATCTGAAAATAGTTTAAGTTTTCCTATATTATCAAAATTGCTGTTAAGAAGTCTGTAGGTAGTCGAACGTGTTATCTACTGTTTGGTAAAAGTGAGATTTGAATTAGCAATATGTAAAGTTACAGAAGTACAACTGTACTTCAGATAATTTGAGATTTTTCTAGCAGTCATCTTACAATCTTAGAAGATTTTACAGACGTACTACATTTTCTATCTAATTTTTCAGAAAGTTTGATTCCCGATTTTAGTACAGACGTGTGACAATTAAACAGCTGTATCGAGTGATACAACTTATCTTATATTTTGTTTTTTATGAACAAGCAGGATTTGCATCTGTACTCAAATGAACCTGAAGTTGACCAAATGTAATAGTGAATATTCATGGAATAATGACTCATTTAATAAAAGTACACAGACATATTGGTAAACTATTTTACTTCTTATCACGGTTTATTTATCTAAAATGTATATTCATGCACGGAGATAAGGGGACTTAATAATAAAGTCGTCGAAATTAGTTGCCGCTCTCCCATATTTAAAAAACTTGGAACTAGAATGAACTATTACATTTTTTAACTATCATCTTATTACGTCTAAAATTTAACATTCTTTTAGCCATCAATATTTTTTATCATTTCTCAAAATCCATATAACATACAAAACAATATATATGATTTATATGTATAGATTAATTATTATTCTAGTATTGATTGAAGTTATTTTCAATTGTTAAATTAATTTATGTACATAGTGAATTCAATAATTAGTGATGCCTGAAAAATATCTTAAAAATACTTAACAAAGGTCAAGCGTTTATGGCATCTAATTTAGCCTTTGAAATCATGTAGTAATACCTTCTATGTATTTAAAGTACCTGAACGTTTTAGAAAACTTAGATGATGAGCTAGAAGAAGTAAGGAAGATGATTCAGAGTACTGTCTGACAGCTTCTGAACTATCAAATGATAGTATTACCGATTATTCATTGTAAAAGGCTACTAAGTAATTAAAAAGACCTAACATACATAATCTACTAAATAGAAATGTTAATGGTAACTGACCTACACAAAAGGCCAACAGGATTGCTGTCCATCTAGAAAATACGTTTTAACCAAACGAAGAATAAGAAATATTAAACTGGATACTCCTTATTTTCTATAAAAATTAAAGAAAATATAAATCCAAATAAAACATAATGTTTGTTTCTATACCCTTACTTTGTGGAATCGATCCATTATAAATGTAAAAGAATATTAATATTCTAAGATATTCCAAAATTAAATATTATAATAATAATAATATAACAAGAAATTGCCATAACAATTTCCATAAGCTTATTTAAGAAGTTTTGGAATATCCTGGAATTTTGTAGTAAGTATATATTTAAAATCCAAAGAAAACTCCTAGATTTGATCTCATCAATGGAGAAGTGTTAAAACTACTTCCAAAGAAAGCTATAATAAAATTAACACATCTTATAAATACTTCCTTCAAATTGAAGTACATTCCAGAGATTACTCTTAAAAACATTACAAGATATAATAGAAGAAAAAACCAGTTTGGCTTTAGAGAAAGCTATTCAACGATACATCAGGTGTACAGAATCACCGATATAGAAGAAAAGGCTTTAGAAGAATGAAAATTCTGTTTTGCAATAATATTTTCAACTATTGGAATCGTACATATACGGAGTGGGCCACTCAAAACAGTCCACCTTGATATGTGGCAGTATTTATTGGATTTTAAGAAAATACTGAAACACGTCGATTTTTATTCCAAAAGGGACACATTTTCACGATACAGACATCTGTTATTTGTCTAACCCCTCCCTTTCACGTCTCCAACCCCTTAATTTTCAATAGGAAATATACCGTGTGTGGCAATTCATTAAATCATTAAAAAGATATTGCGATGGGCTAATCAGCCATATGATCATCCGTGACTTTTTTTTCGATAATCAATTTAATTAGAAGTCTAATAACTATTAAAAATTCAAAATGTTTTGAGTGTCCCACTTTGTATATCTGACAAATACTTTTTTTAAGTTAGTTAAATATGAAGAAGCATACACAGAATTTAGCAAAGTAAAAGTTGAAGTACAGCAAGCAAGCGTTCTGGGACCAGTATACCTGTTGTGAACCAGCGATATCCTAATTTTATAACATAATATCAACATTTCCAGACAACATAGCAATTTTAGCAATCGGGATAAACTATGAAGCAACCAAACTGCAAACTGTTAAACAAATTAATATCTAGACCAAACAATATTCTATAAAACTGAACGAAACAAACATTCGAGTTAAAAAAGTGATACATGGAAAAGCAAAGGTTAAAGTGTATACATTAGTTAGTAGTGTAATTAAGTTATGTATTAGAGCCTAAGGGTTATTGGTGAATGTGATCTTAGATAATAGTATTAAGTTAAGAAGAACTGATTAGCTTATTGATCGTACTAGTTATCAGATTGTAACAATAACAAAACTCATGTTGGTGTAGACAAAGCATTTCTGGTAAAATACGCACAACGTCAAAAGTCTTGGACCCTCTATATATCAAATGATTTGATTAAACCCAGTTATTTTTCTTACTGTGGTAAAAAATTACATGTATTTAAGGAACAAAAAAGGCAATAAAAAGATGTCGATAACTAATCCTTACTTTATTATCAATGTTTTTAGAAATATTGGCAGTGATAGCATATTCAGCCAAGTGACTAGTGTATTATTTCTTTTCATTTTTGTGGATTATAATGCCAGGACGTGAAATTTCTCAGTTTATTAGAGCAAGAATTACTGCTTTACACGATGCAGGACACTCTAATCATCAGATAACGGAAATCTTGGGCATTCCTAGATCATCTGTTGTGCGAATAGTACACAGATATCAAGAATTTGATAGAGTGGAAAACAGACCACGTAGTGGACGTCCTCGAGTGTCTAGCGAAAGGGAGGATCGTTATTTGGTGCAATATGCCCGCAGACACCGCACAGCTTCAGCTTCAGCTCTTAGGAGTCACTTTCAGGGTACCTTTCGCCGTGTTATATCGACACCTACAATTCGAAGACGACTCCATTATGCAAATTTACGTGCTAGAAGACCATTACGGGTCCCCACTCTACTTCCAAGACATCGTGCAGCACGTCTTCAGTGGGCGCGAGAGCACAGGGGTTGGCTTTTGCAGCAGTGGAGGTGGGTGTTATTTACAGACGAAACCAGAATTGGTCTGGTGAGTGATGACAATCGGCAAAGAGTATGGAGAGAACCAGGTCGTCAACAGAGACTTAATTTCGTCCGCGAAGTTGCTCCCTATCAAGGGGGTACCGTAATGTTTTGGGGGGGAATAATGTTTAACCGCCGTACCCCATTAATTCGCATTCCATAGAATATGACCAGCCAAATTTACGTCGAACAAGTTATTACACCCATTATCTATCCCATAGGAAACGAATTAGGCGAAAATTTTGTGTTTATGGACGACAACGCCCGACCACATCACGCAAGAAGGGTTCAGGATGCACTTGAAGCAGGACATATCAATAGACTGAATTGGCCAGCCAACTCGTCTGATATGAATCCTATTGAAAACATGTGGGATTACATTGCTACAGCCATTCACAATCGAATCAACACACCCCAGACTGCAGATGAGTTAGTCATAGCGGCGGTAGAGGAATGGAACAATATTCCACAAGACACTATCAACCGCTTGATTATTTCAATGCACAGACGTGTCAATATGTTATTGCAACGCCGAGGAGGTCATACCGACTATTAGTCAGTGTGCAACATGTTTCATTACTTTTTTTGCTTCAATACATTTTGTCAACAAATTCACACATTCGTTAGTTTTTAATTTTCTAAGTATCCCAGTTTGTGGAAAATACTCCTTTCACAAAAAATAACTTCAGAAAACAATATACTTTTTTAAATATATTTTGTTTTTCTATCAAAATATTTCTTAAACCAAACTGTGTGGGGGTCCAAGACTTTTGACGTTGTGTGTACTAGAAGCAACAGTTTTTATTGTTACAAATCCTTGTTTTATAAAGTTGTGTTCTGAAAAATTCAGCAACGACGAAAAATTTTACGATTTTGCTACATATGATGATCAGACTTCATTTATCTTTTCACAAGTACATGTTGGTCATTAGTTATTTATGTAAATCTTGCTAATTTCCGGTCAGAATGACATTTAATTATTTTGACACTAAAGGTTTTTTTAATTTTTACTTATTTTAAAACATTATTGTTATTTGAACGGGATTGTGAAGTCATTAAGAAATAGTAAATTGCGGTTCCATTTAAAATCAGTTTTTTTTTATTTGACAGTTTTATTTTAATAACAGGTAATAATTGGTATCCAACTTTTGAATAAGTAGTAAACAATGCTTTTAGATTATGCTGCCTAAAAGACATTAAAATAGTGTAACGAATAGTAATACCCATAAAAGGAGCATTAAGGATTATTGTTTTTGTCAAATGAAAATGGAGAAAACATAAAAATTTGTAGTGTTATTAAAAAAAATCATGATGGACGAATGGAGATGTCAAAATCTGTTGGAACTCCATCAAATGAGGAGCAAATTTCTGAAGTTTCTTCATTTATATTTAAGTTTCAAAAATATCAATAAAGAGAAAACAAACATAACATTTCAGTTTTAGTTTCTAAAATACGATTTTATACTGTAGTATTTCTGCAATTTGACAAAGAAAGTTTAATATTAATAATTTTAAATGAAATCAATGTTTTTGCATTTTTATTTACACGTTCTTAGTTGTTATGGAGAATCAAGCCATAATATTGTGAAGTTGACTGGAAAAATCTGCTGAAGCCAGAATGAACTATCATACTCTAACTTTTGTATATTTTAACTGATAAAGGAAACTTATGTCTCAAAATAAGTTCACTAAAAATTACTGTCCAGCAAGAGTAGGAATGTTTCTGATCTCAAGATTCGCATGGACAAATGGGAAGATAATTCTGCTTCTCAATTTCTCATTTCATAAATTGTTAGATTTTTGCTATCAACCACATTCTAGAATGGATAATCGATTTTCCATATTACATCGATAGTAATGGTGAAAGTTGTATATATTCTTATAAATCGTAAACAAAACAACAATTTACTAATTGAGTATTTCAAAATGAAGGAAAGCTAAAAAAATTACTCGATGCCGGAGCGTTACGAAGCAAAAGATTGCTTGTTTTTTGTTGAAAACAAAGCATGTCGCTATTAGCCCATTAAAACATCGCAGAACAGTGAACGCTGAGTGATACACAACTATTTGTTTACCAGAAGTTATCTCTAAAATTAGAAAAATCAATAGAAGACATCGTATCATTCAGCACCAAGACAATCTAAGCTCGCACATAGTGAAACGAATAAGTAAATATTTAACCACATAAAAGGAAGAATTAATGACCAATCTTCCATCTATCCTGATTTAAGTCCAAACGACTTTCATCCATTTTTAAAGATCAATTGAATGATCAACGTTTTTCAAGCACACATGAAGAGTTTAAAAAGGCCGTGATATGACAATTGGTTTACTCGCATGAAAAAGTACAGATATTGTCAAGAGGAATATTTTGAAAAGCTATAAAGCCACTTTTTGAATTCTAAATGTTTTTGTTTGCGTCTATCTCTAAATTACAGCACTAATAATTATATATATATAATAATAAAAAATTAGCAAGTATCAAATTGTATGTATACGTTTTTCACGAAACCAGTTTTCAAAAAAATGATTATAAGTAAGAAGCAATTTACATGATCATTATCGAGAACGGATTGATTCAGAAAAAATCCGTTGCATCCATTTCTTCTTCTTCGTACTAATCAGTTTTTTTTAGTAGAAATGTGGAAGACTTTTATAAACAAATCAATTTGTTCTCCACTATGCAGAACTATTAAACAACGACCCTTTACGTTCCTGTCTTGCTAAACTTTTAAAACAATATATCCTTCATTTATAGTTTCGTCAAAATAATATATTTGTTTTTCTTATTCAGGTGCTTTTGTTTATTCAGATCAAAATGTAATCTTTTTAAAACTCTTAGACATTGTTTTACATGGCAAATCAAAGTCTTCTTGCACATATTACTGTAATTGCTTTAAAGTGTTAGCTTTTTAGAAATTTAGAATGAATGCTTCAGAGAACAGCATTTTTACAAAAATTATCAACACATTTGTTGATTTACCAGAATTATTCAAGGGCTTCTGAATTTCTGTTTTTTCCCCGCTAGTTTTTGAGTTTAGAGCACCTGGGTACATCCATAAAAAATTAAAAGTCTATCCAAATGAATAAAATATATATAGGTATATCATATAAAATATATATAAAATGAGAAAAGTTTTAACTCACCGTCACTCATCTTTTTAAATAGAGAAAACTTGTAGCGACGAAAAAATTCCAGATAGTATTTCTCTCTTCAGAGCTAAATATACATCGATTTTGATATAAAAGTGGTCGTAACTTTTAAAACAGTCGGAGTGGACCAGCAAACCATCTATTAGACGATATGAAAAAGTCAGCAGAATTGATATAAGCAATAAAAATATAGTATTCCCTTTAAAAATGTATAACATTGTTCTAGCACGGCGTTACTGAACAGCCTGATTATTTATAACTAATTTTAAAATGTAACTCTTATAACTGTTAATACTTTTTTTTGCAACTTTAATAATAGCGGACATATCGAGCTTTGCCTCACTAATCAGTCATCCTGTATATTCAAATGCATGGGTAGTATGTACCCGTAGTTATTATTAGAATATATTTTCACTTTATTTCTGTTTACTTTTAAATATCTTTATCCATGCCGCACATTAATAAGAATGATAAGGTTCACAAAAGTTTGGCACGGATTATAATTATTTGCTGCAGAAAAGAGTAATGTTTTAATGCCGACCCCATGAAGAGAACATTAATTTTTCATTTTTGATAAAAAAGGTAATTACGCATTTAAAAATAATTTTATGTCATAGCTAACGTGTAGTTGTCGTTATATTCTTTTGGTAAAAAATGTTCAAAATAAAATTAAAAATCTACCTTCTTTAAAACATTTCTTAATTAGCCCATCTATTTTGAACACTTTTTTCTTATCAAATATTCTTATTAATATACCCGTTTTCCTCGAAATAAAAAGTAAAGGTAACCAGATCAAAGAAAACTTTAAATAAAAATTTTGTTAAAAGATTTTTTTTATCTAGTGATAAAGACCATGTTGATAGAGAATTACTGCAAACATATATTAACGATGACTTTATTAGGTAAACGTTATTAGAGCTTGGCACTAATTGGCTTTATTAAGAGAGATAGTGCAACCACACATTCTGTGACCCTAAATAGCTTCATATTACTACTTAAACAATTAATGAATAGACGAATAAGCACAATATATAAATACGAGGGTAATTCGGCAAATAACCTCTGTTTCTTTGCGAATAAAAAGTCCACAGTTACTTCTATTTAAAGCTGAAAGGAATTATGCTTTGCAAGATATAAGATCTGGATTTTATAGAATCTGGCAGGGTTGGAATTAGAATAATGAGAAACGAGAAAATACCTACAAAGTGTTTAAAAAGAATAATGCTTACATAATATTTATATATATAGAATTATTTCGGGTGTGGTGCTCCGACTAGCAGTCATCTGAAATATGTTGTCAATTCATGTTTCACACTCAACTCTCGTTGCTGACATTGAAGAGGGTTTTATACTGGGAACGGGCATTATGAATACCATGAGGTTTCTAACTGGATTCCAAGCGCCAAATCGTCTACATTGGCACCGAGAAGTTGATTCTTCTCCAACGAGAGACAGTCACCGCTTAGAAACCGCTGGACGAGTTCTTTGTCCAAAGTTGCAGAAGAACTGGGAATAGTCCCAAGAATATTAATGATCTTCAATAATCTCCCACAGAAAAACCAGTCATAGTTCATCTTGATTGAGTAGCTTCATCTGACGGAGACCAAACAGAAGCTGAAGTCAAACAAGATTTCTGCTAATGCAGACGACAAGATATCTGCTAATGCAGACGACAAAATCCCGGAAAAGCAAGATAATTTCACTGCTACTAGCTACGATTTTTTCCCAAACATTCTTGATAAATCCAAGAGTTGTTCGGAATGTTCGAGAAGTCGGGAGTATATTTGCAAATCCAAAGAAACTGACGTTAACAGATCTGGTTAAGTAATACGTTTGACGTAAGCGAACCAGAGTTACTCATTTTTTATTCAAGTTAATTGTAATTTAAGATGGTTAAAAACAGTTATTTGTAAACATAGAGTAGTTATATATACTGTTAGATTAAAGAAAGTTTTTTAAAGTTCATGGATTACACAGGGTGACTAAAATTAATATAAAGATGAGTTAAAACAGCAAAATATGTAAAATTAATAAACACTACTTTCATGTAAATATATTTGTGATAACTTTCATTTTGTATTTTCTTGTTCAATATATTTGGGGTCACACTGTTCAGCTATAACTTTTATTTATTTATTTATGAAAATATTTAATATTTGTAATTAATTAAATGTAAATGTAATTAATAAATTATAATATCTTAAGGATTTTTTATGTATAAAGTAAAACTTGAAGAGAATAAGCTGATGATTCTGGTCACCCTTAGTATTGATTTGCAGGGCCACCCATTGTAAATAGAAAGTTAGTGCCATGAGAAAAATAGTTTCGCTTTGAGCTCCTAAATAATATACGTACATGAATATCTGTTGGTGGCCAAAATCCATAAGAATAGTAAAAGGTCCTTTGTATTTTTTCAATGAATTGAATAAAACTCGGTTTCCTAAGAAGGCAATTTTCGGAGTACCCCGCAAGCCGTACATGTCTTTTAAAATGTAAATTTGTACCTCCTTTTTTAAAAAATAAAAATTTCCTCTAAGAGCTGTACAGGTTATTAATGATAGAATCTCCACTTATGAAATACTCTGTATAATCTAATTTATAAAAATTTCATTTCGCATTTGCAAAAGGTGAATCAAATAACTATGAATCAGTATGCTTGGCGTATAAATTAATATAATCTGTGTAGATAACCGGATCATTACAAAATTGATTGACCCCTCTTACACAATATCAGTCTAATCAGATTTTACGGTAAAGTTCCTTCCTTACAATTTAACAATTTCCAAATAAATTAGCGGTTGGTGTTGGGCTTACTTCATGTATTTCTTCGACAGATATCATACCATGAAATCATACAGTAGTGATTACCAATAATTATGAAATAACAGCTACTTGAAACTCCTATTATTCAAACTTTTATTACTGAAATTATTAGTGATTAAAATTCAATCGATCATTTGAAAAGACGCTGTTATTACACCATTTTGATTTTGTAGAGGATTGCAAATATATATGGAACATGTTTTTCATTTATCTCAAAGATGTAACTTATCTATAGTGTACTCTAAACCGCTAAAATGGTATTTGAATTGAATTAATTTGATTACATGAAACAAAGAGAGAAACGAATACGATTTCAATTAAAACTATTATGGCAATATGGCTTCTATGATATACATATCGATTGGAATACTGCACAGGTCCTGTTGTAATAGAAAGTATTTCCAATTTTTTTGTCTCATATACAAAGGGAAGGGAAAAATAAAATAATACATTTGCAGAGAGTGAAAAATTCTGCATTTCTCAGTTTTTGAATCATCTTATTATCTCAACCGATTTCATGTGGTATCGTTGGCTCTTAAAGTTCACACCTGTACAGTGTGACCCAATATAATAAATGCTAATATACGAGGATTATTCTGTAATTACGTGACCAAACATGGATGGTGGAAATTTTGAGAAATCTTCTTCACCATTCTGTACAATCATCCTTTAATAGGTTAAAAGTAAGTATAGACCGATCTGTCAATCAGTCTGATTTGACTGTATGCCGAAATGAACGTCGCATGTGATTTTTAAAAAAATGGAAAAAACTGAGTGAAAAGCTGAAAAAAGTACTTTCATTTGAAAGGCTTAACACCAATTGAAATCGAAGAGCTTGATTTAATATTATTGTAATCCTCCTTAGTTTTCAATAGTTAAAAATTGGATTGCCGAATTTAAGCGTTGACGTATGACGACAAATCATGAACCCTATAGTGGACGTCCAAAAACCTTTAGTGTCCCAGATATGATTGAAAAAGTCCACCATATCTTATTAAATAACCATCTAGTAAAAGTGCTCGAGATAGCAGACTTTCCCAGTTTAACATCGAATTTGAAAGAGGTCCATTCCCGGTTCAGCAAATTACAAAGCGCTGCGGTGTATTGTCGCGTTAGGAAATTTTGGTCGCATTACTTATAGAATGCACCTTGTATACCTTTTATTACTATATGCGAAATAAATTATTCAAAGTAGCCCACTTTAACACTTCTAGATTTTCCCAAAATCAGTTTAATGATCTGATAAGTAAGCATAGTTTGGATATTGAAAGTATGATCGAAACCTGCTTATATACTCCTGGATAAGAATAAATTGCTATCCGAATTTTTTTAGTTTTATTGGTCACCAGCTCATCAGCTTAACGATCTTTTTCGTAACTGAATCGCTTATAAATTCCCTTAAGAACCACAATGCGTCAAAAAAATGATTTTTTATCTTCATTATGTATTAAAGCGTCAGAAAGAAATGTACAAATAGAATGTTGTAAACATGCTGTATTATACGGAGGAGTTAAATAATCCAAAGGGTGCAAGTGACAAAATTGCGTTTTTAAGATAAATAAGCGTATAGGTAATCAAATTGTATATGTTCTTATAAAAGCATTAAAATAATATTTTTTTTGTTACGGCTTATATCTTAGTTTTGTATTGTTCAATTTATTTTTCAAAAGAGTAATAGAGAAATAAAATATCCCGTGGATTTCAATCACTTCTTATATACAATGTAATTCTTTCACGGATCATAATAAAAAAAAGGGGCACAAAAATTACAATTGCTTGGGGGATACAAGTCTGTCGCTACTGACGACTTAGAATGATTAAATAATAATAGTTGAATAAAAGGTTAGAGAAAACTGTAAACTATAAATCGTTTGTCCATGATATTTTTGGAAGTTACAAGATATTTTCGGAAGTTACAAGATTTTTCTGTACCGGAAAAATTAGACTATAAAGAACTTTGTGCTCGTTTGGTCTCAAAGAATGTGACTGGCAACTACAAAACTCGTCGAGTGGTTCCAAGTTGTAATCGGTGTAAACACATGGATTCAATATGACACACTCAAAACAAAACGAGAATCACAACGATGGATGTGCACAAATTCACCAAACAGATCAATAAAAATCAAACAAACCTCCAACAACCAAAAGATAATGGTATCATGTTTTGAGACCAAGAAGGTGTGTTGCTCGTAGAATTTATAAAACTTTAAGAAAATTACGAAGAGCCATTTAAAACAAAAGAAGATGCATTCTCTGACTGCTGGAATCGTTTTAATCTATGACAGAGTGCTGGTGCAATCCAGCTCCGACTTAACACCGAGTGACATCCATCTTTTCCCTGAACTGACGAAGTAGTTAAAAGCTTCAAAACGACGTAAAAGTTCATTACTCAATTCTGAATATTATTTCATCAGACATAAGTGTGTACACTTCACCTCAGTTGTTGGATTTATTTATTAAAAATTATATTTTCCAATAGTTCTTTGTTCAATATATCTTCTTGAAACTTTATTTTCGCGGTGATCAGTGTATATAATTTCGTCTTTTCGCCAAGTTCAAGTGGATATGTTTCTAGAGTCGTTGTTGTCATTGATCGTGATAATTACAGTAACACGCAAAACATTCCTTGTAAACATCTGCGTTCATGTCTTTGTATCCCGTATGCTTCCAATAAAATGTTAATAACTCCTTTTTGAGGAAGTCATTAATATTTCCAATACTGCAATAATAATACGCCAGTGACCCTTTTCCTGATGGTACTTTCTAACCTGTAGAAAAACCTTCTAGAAATGACAAACAGGAAGGATGGATGATATTATTATCCTGCTTATTATCAACAATAATCTTTGTTTAAGTGTTTAAATAATAAAGATCATGGCGAAAAAACTATTTTATAGGTCTCAGGTACCGTTTCCTCCAAATAATAATGTCAGCTGAAATTCATTTCCTTCAACGTTTTTAATTATTTCTTCAAAATTTTTTAGTAAACATCTATCTACTACTTTACTAACATGTAATATTTTGAGGCGTCCATGTTGAATACTCTCTGAAATTAGCAAAATAATATTCGTGGCATTATCTCTGATTTATTTCGTATAAAACAATCCCATTAACTTTGCTTCCTTTATGATATTTAATAGAATTTTAAAAATATTTTCATTATATTGAGTAGTAATGGTAACAATAAATTGCAATGTTAAGGTTAAGTAAATCAATAATAGTTTCTATGTATTCCGAATGCTAATAGGCCATTTATAGTCACATTCCTGCTTATAATCCTGAAACGGTCGAAAAAGGGATTAGGGAGCAGTTTAATACACCTGTACTTTGAAACTACTAATAGAGAACAATTTGACGGAATTATTAAACATGGTAACGGTTCATCCAACGAACGTATAAAGTATAAAATTCCGCATTTACACTGATATTTAGATTTGAATAAAAATACATTTTCTAAAACGCCAATTTTTCTTTTGTCCAGATTATGTGAGTAATTTTGACCTTACTTTAAACATTGTACGTGAATGTGTTGTGTTTTACAATTCTAGTGAATAATTTACCATCAAAGTCCTTTGATTTTCTGTAAAATGCATGAGACATAATGATATTAGCTACTTTTGCTAAATTGGGGACTGCAGCATTTAGCTTGTTGTAATGATTAGAACTCTTCTCCTGATGATGGTAACATAGTGTTTAAGCGGTTCAACCCTAAGAAAGTAACGAATCTATGTATGAATTATTATAAAATTTAAAATAATGATTCTAAAGTTATGTTAAAAACTTTATTTATGTCAAATAAAAAAAATATATCCACATGCTCCGCTTCTTCCGTTTTTTGAAAATTAAGATCTTTGTATCACGTAAATACCCCAGACTTTTAAATTATGAAAAAACTCACTTATCATAAAATAGTATATTTTTATTGTTAAACTTAATCAATTAAAACGTGCAAA
The DNA here is from genome assembly GCA_951812935.1 of Hermaeophaga mercurialis. Lineage (NCBI taxonomy): Eukaryota > Metazoa > Arthropoda > Insecta > Coleoptera > Chrysomelidae > Hermaeophaga > Hermaeophaga mercurialis. The sequence goes on along the minus strand of OX638362.1, from coordinate 16,609,475 downwards.
AAAGTATCTACAAAAATATGAAGGAAACAAAGAATGTATTTAACTCAAGTTAAAAAACGGTTTTTTCTTTGGTTAAAATGATAAAAATGATATTCGTATTGTAATTAAAAAAAAAATTAAAACAATTCTTTAGTTACATAACTCTGTATAACAGCCATAATCTGCAATCTAACTTCCATATTAACATCGTCAGACAATTTCCTCAAAAACGGTACCAAAGATAATAAAAATTTCTTATTTCCCATAGGATCATCGTTTTTTTCTTCCTCCTGGGCCTTCACCATCTGTTCTAGAACGATAGATAATTTGCTCATAGGCCCGTCCTCAGATTCTTCTTTCACTGAAGCAGGAACAGTAGGATTGGGTTGCAGCTGGATGAATTGAACTGGTTGGAGGGTGCCAAAACTAGGTATGGGAGTTATTGGAGTAACAGGTGCTGCAACTTTTACCGGTTTTAAAGTCGTTGGGGTTGGTGGTTGTACTACGGCGTCATCTTCAGAATCATTGGTTTCGTTAATGTAAATAATATTTGGAGCATTTCTATAATAAAACAAGAAGTCAGTATCTTCGAGCAGATTTTTAAACCGAAATAGTTGAGAATTATTGGCTTTACAGAATTATAAGATTGGTTAGAAGTAAAAATTAGAATTGGGTTGGGGTTTGTCTCATGTTTTATTCTGCTAATTAGATATCAATTATTGTCACTAAAATGTAATTTTAGAAGAAAGATCAATATTGCAAATAACATTTGGAAAAGACATAGGAAATAAAATGTAAATACGCCCATAGATCTCAAAATGCATTGTTAAGGGATGTAAAAGAAGAGTGTAAGCAAGGAAAAAATTAGTAAAAGAAGTACTAAAATATAAATAGGTTAGAGAAGGTTATCCATAAAACTCAAATGTGGTATGTAGGATAAAACCAAAGAAAACTCTATGTGGTAACGATTTAGAGTTTTCTTTGGTTTTAAAATATAAATACCAAACTAATGATCAAGTAAAGGGGGAAATGAAGAAGACCCAATTGAATCCTAGTTTTAAAAAATTCCAGAACATAATCAATGAAATCAATATACAAAATTGGTGACATTGCAGATAGTACAAGAGTAATATTAACTATTACAATAGTGGAAATACGTTGTGGCAGGAAACTGGAAGGATGCTAGAAGGGGGCTAATTGGGGTTTAGACCAAACCCTAGAAAGATAGCTTTATTCTCTTACTAATTGGAACATTTAAGTACCTTATAAGATTATACGGGGCTGTTTTGGTAACCCACTTTTAATTAAAAGAAATATATAAAGATAAATACTTAGCTAAATAAATTTACTTACTTTCCACCTTCCATCTCTATTTCGTCCTTTAATTCACCGCTTCTGAAATATAAATCAATATACAATTGCACAACGTGAATATACGAGATCTATTTGTTATGCTCTTATCTTATATTTCTAGTAGTAATTAGCATTCATTAAATAAATCCATTATTGTTACAATAAACTGTCCAATTAAATATTATTCATAAAGATGTGATAAATAATAGTAATCATAGCTTAGCTATTTTTTTAAATGATATTGACAGTTTTATCTGACAATTATTGTATTTATTTCTCTTTCCCTCTCAAATCTATCTCATCAACTGGAGCGCGTTCCAGAAAACGCCCCGTTGTATCGAGTTACAGTTAAATTCATTTTAGAAGTGATAATATGACCTCACATCAAATTGTGACGTAATACAAGAACTGGGTGAAAAATTGTTCTCATGAAAATTCCCGAGCGATAGTTTATTTCTAAAGATTTTATTGAGCTCACTTCATTTTTGATTTTAGTTAACATGTTCAATTATTATAATAGAGAAATTCTGATGACGTATTTAAAGGTAGAAACGTCCAAGATTTGAAATCTGATGTGAATATTTACAGTTTACGGAGACAATTGTTTTTAGAAAGCTAGAAAAATGGAATTTGGTGAAAAACACTAAAAAATATTTTCATCTCTTTTACTTTAACAACTTCATACTAGGACCCCACCTTGGACAACAAAGGATTGCAAGTGTTTTTACTCAGATAAATCGTCCAAAAATGTATTTGTTATATAAAATATTAATTTGGAAACAAATGTTTTTGTCAAGCTACGGAGTTGTTAAATGCCCTAACTTAAGTAACATAGTAAACAGGGTGTTTCATAAGAAATGGTCAATAGTTTAATAATCGATTCACAATTGAAACACAGGATGTTACAAGCTAAATTTTATTTTTCGCTTTCTTTTGCATAATTTTCATTATTATTTAACGTATTAACTTCAAATTTAGTATATTTTTGAATCATAATTATATTACACTACTTTACAACGTTTTTTACCCAATAATGAATGCAATGTGTACTCGTAGAATAATTAACTCTAAGTTGGATATTGAAATGGAAAGACAATTAAGACGTCAAATTTTTTAAATATTTGTTATATCTGTATTTCACAATTTTTGCATATGTAAATCTCAAAAAAAATAAAAAAAAATAAAGACTGTTCCTTCTTTTATACAGATTACTCACAGTTTCTCTTAATGTAGACCAGTAGCAATCGGATACTATATTTTTATCCCAAAAACTTTGGTACCTTTGTTCATAGGACTTAATGGAAACCATGTTCATCGCTTACGTTTTTGAGGTTTAAAAAAAATCAGGCGCAGATGTAAAAAATGATTTTTTAAAAACGTCGACCCACATTGGAAATATTTGTTCCATAATCCTCTGTTTTATTGCTGCCAAAGAAAATTTTCATTTCCGCTTCACAAGAATATCGAAAATCTTTTTGGAATCTGGATTTGTGTCGATAAACATTTTCATTCTCTAATATATTTTTTTATTTGAGACCCACAAAGATTACTTCTATGAGTTTGGCATAACAGAGATTAGGAAAAACGTTTTTTCCATTAATCTTAGTTTGATAGGAAACGGCAGTAAAATCACATGTTATCTTCAATTAGAGGATTCATTCTTCCTTAATAGTTTTCTTTCCTAGTCCTACTTTCCTTAAACATAAAAAATAACAATGTTGATGGGTATAACTGCTCTGCAAACCAAGAAGTAGTACTACAACTTTCAGATCTTCAAATACTTTCCAATCATACTTAATAAGCTTAATTAATATTATCATTGTCTAATACGTTTCCTTAGATTTTACTTCATGCCCTGTGACAATAGACGGCCTTTTCTTGCATTAAATAATAATGCTGTTATCAGACTTACTTTTTAAGATTCTATGAGTAAACGCCATTTTTCAGGATCATAGGCGTGGTCCATAGACTTGAAAAGTCCACGAAAATCAGGGCAATACCAAGAGTTACTATTTATATTTCGACAATAGAAACAAAAACGAATATTTAAGATGCGAATGTATTTTTATTGTTTTTCAATGTGTGATCGATACGCTTAAATCAATTTTCAAAACATTTATTCCTCCCGTAATGAAGCATCTCCAGAACTTTTTGAACGCTTCAACAGCTTGTTCGAGCAGTTTATTCTTCACAGATAGGAACAAAAAGAAATCATTGGGTGCCAAATCAGGGTGTATGGCTTACTATCGGACTTATATAAATATATCCATGATTCGTCACCTGTCACGATTTTATAAACGTCCTATGAAGCATCGCGATTGTATTTCTTGAGATTTTTTTTGGCTCCAATCGGCATGAGCGATCAGATTTTGGATGACCTTCATAAAACTCGTCGGACAGCGAACCACGAACTCTATTGAATTCACTACATCACGATACACAGTGGTTTTGGATGGACTTCATCGCCAAAAGTCGAATTCAGTTGATCGATGCACTCTTGTGATAATCCACGTCGAAAGTCGTAAAAAACCATCAAATAAAAATGTTTATAAATCAGTTCCACCTTTTGCCGAGACGAAATTTTCAACCTAATATAAAATAAACAAATAGCGACCATATGATAATACGTTCTTAGTACGTATATTGTAAAAAATGTCAAAATTTACGATGAGAATGTCAGGCGGACTCGCATGACATTTGTGTTCCTAGTTGCCGAAATATAAATACTAACCCTCGTATTCATACCCAAAATTTGATCAATTTGTCTGCGGTAAATGTTCATTCGGCTGTCAGGAGTTAACAAATTTCATTCCTGAAGCCGTCAAGCAACCAATTCGAAATTCGGACTTTTTGAAAGCTGCAGATCTCTCACAATGTCATTTAATTTATTGTGTGAAATCAAGTATAGTTCATTATCCATAAATTCAGGACCACCCAGAACATTAGCATTAAGATCATCAAAAAGATTTTTCTGGCTCGAAATAGGTTCTTCCATTTCAGTTTCCATGTGCTCTGGTTCATTTGCAACACTTGAATTTGCTGAGCAATGAAGAAAAAAAATACGTCAAAGTGCAACCCAGGCTTTGTAACTAACGCAACATCAGGATATTTTATATGCTTCTTGTTGTAAAGTGACAGTCCTTAGCGTTATTTGTTGGTCCTCTCCTCAAGATTCCAATTTGCGCAAGTACTTTTTGTTTCCTGCAGTCAAGTTTGATAATGTGCTTCTACAATATTCACACACCAGTTTAGGAACCCATTTTTTATCAGAATTTGTATTTATGTATTTAAAAATCTCGATGTGATTAATACATATCACATATATTTTAGTGACATGAAAATAGACACATATCTTTGGGTAAAACAATGGTAATTATTCGTATTTTTTTCCTCTTGATATTTACATTTTTTTTTCAAATCACTACGATACGCGGTAAAGCAAAAAAATAGAAAAAAATCATTCCATTTCGATATATTTGCATTTATCTTTTGGACATAGTACCACCTATTTAAACTAAACGAAAATATTTCAACACAATCAATCCTTGTTAAATAATTCATTCAAAGTCATTGTAGTGAGTGTTACTTTTTCACTTAATTTCGTCTAACCACACAACCATTTCTCTATTTTAATAATAAGAAACATGATTTGTATTTAACAACGCTAAAGTCACAAAAATTGATTTGTGCATAAATGAAAATCGTGTATTTAATTTCTAAATTAAAGAAAAGGTTGGTAAAATTCCCATGCGAATATCGTGTCAAAAGTTATTCGATTAAAGTGACATCTATGAATATAAAATCGACAAAAACTATTCCACTTTTAGCGCACTTTCCAATGAGCTATGTAAATTACAGGATAGTCCAAAATTATTGAGCGCACATGATGTTTGAAAAAAAAACAAAAAAATGAGGTACGTACATATTGGTACCTTGGAAACAGTTTTGAATAACAAAATTTTAAACTTTTAATAACTTCTACACGAGCTCCATTTGTGCCAAAAAAAAATATCAAGCCGATTTTCAATTTGTCGCAACATTTTAGCAGGTATTTCTCCAATAACTTCACCGATTCGTCGTTTTAGGGCATCGATATCCGGAAACGGAAATGCGTACATTTGGTCTTTAACATACCTTTAAAGAAAAAAGTCGAGTGGTGTAATATCGGGGGATCGTAGCGGCACTGGTATGGGCCGATCCAACGGTTAGGGAATATTTTGTCCGGCTCCGTTCGAATTATGGAGCTCCAGTATGGTGGAGCGCCATTAAAAAATAATCCGAGGTAGATGGGGTTGAAATTGAAGAAAAGCGTAGAATTTTAGTATGTTCAGATATATAACGCTTGCCACTATTTGTTTGATGAGGAAAAATTTGAGGAAGATTTCATTTGAACCCAATGCGCTCCAAGCGATCACCATTGACGATGATATTTTCTAAGTAAAATTAATCAATTTTGTTTAGAACATGTAAGTACCTTATTTTGTTTTTTTTTTGCTCTTAATAATTTTAGACCACTCTATAGTTTTGAAACCACTTAGCGATAAAAAATACCTTGAACATGGGGCAAATGGTTTAAGAAATTCTAAAACGTCGTAATAAATGTACTTTTTCCTTTTGTATGGAGGCACTGCAGATATTTCATCTTCCTTTTCTTTTCTCAATATTCTGTGATAGTTGTCTTTGATATATTTCCATTTCAATTGAATTTCTTTAACTGTAACAAAAGTCTGTTTGTAAATTAATTATAAGTATTTATGAATAATATTAAACGGAGAATAATAAATTTACTATTCTGCATAAATTATGGTGCAAATACACGAGAGACACTCAATATTTCTTTGATTTTAGAAAAAAACGTAAAACTCGTCGATTTTTAATTTCAATGTTATAAATTTTCTTTTCATTCGTTATCTGTATGAGTGTGTTGACGTCGTCAATGAGGTTATCAATAAAGATCATTTGATATGTCTTATAATTAATATTTATAAAACCATATCAATAATTTTAAGACAGTGAAATACGTAAACTGCCAAAAAAGTTTTTCAAATTATAAAAGATGACTTTTCAAGTATTAATTTTCGTCTCAAATAAAGATTATTACCAAATTAAACTTATTTGAATGTCCAAATATAAATGGTAATAATGGTCGAATACATTGTATTCTTTTTTTTATCCATCTTTTCTATACTTGTCTTATTCCTGTCATCATCTTTTCCTTTTCTCTTCTCATTCCGACCTCTACATTTGCTGTATCTATTTTTTACGCATCCTTCCTTTCCTCTTCTATGTGCTATTTCTTGTTTCATGTTACTGGTTCCATACTCATGACGTGACCTTATTAATTAAATGCTCGCTATTGGTCTTTATTTATTCGTTTCTCGTACTGTTTTGCTCTTAACTTTATCCAATTTCTTCTTCTCATCTATTCTCCTTAGTTTTTTCATTTCCCACTGGCATATGGTCGGTACAACTATTATGTTATACACCCTTAGCTTCGTTTAGTTGGTTTCCCTGTTTCCCAAAATTGTGTTTAATAGATAGTATTATTTGTTAGCTCTGATTCTATTTTTCGTTCATCCGTAATAATACCTTCTACGTATTTATATGTGCTCACCGCATTAAGTTCTTTGCAGTTTTGAACTATTATCTTCTTTTGCATTTTTTATCATTTTCTTCCATACACATGTCTAGTAATTTTGACAATTTTCTTTCTGAATCTGATATTATTCTATCTGCATACTTGGAGTTTTACAAGATGCATTCTGTGTTGTCCTATTATCGTCTTAGTTGGTTAGTTCTTGATTTGATATTCCTCAATAGTTTCATTCATCACTATTATAAATAACAGTGAATGGGCTAAGGCTATCACCTTGTATTAGATTGTATTCAAAAACATTTTCTATTAAAGTGAAGAGTACCGAAATACAAAGAATTAAAATTCTGATAATGATTATTTGTGAAGACAAAAAAAGAACTCAGAACGAGGTTATTGTTTTATTCAACAATAAATATCCTGGCCGAGAACCAATTTCGCAAACCACCGTAAGCAAAATTGAGAAGTAATTCTGTGAAACGCTTCATGTAAGAGATCTCCATAAAGGCAGTAGAACACAAATAATAGAAAACATGAAACTAGATGGTTTACTACTGTTTGAAGATAATCCCATATCAGTTCACTACAAGTAACATTAAAAAATAACATCGACGATTTAACAGTTCTTAGAAAAAAAGGAAAAGTGGCATCCCTGATTACTTTGGTTCATTTCGTTTACATTCCTTCCGGGTAACATGGTTGGATTAAAATTTCCTCTTAGAGTCCTCGAGATGGTGTACCTGCACGATTATTGGTTTAGTTAAGTTAAGTTTCTAAATGAGACACATCTAACCAAACTTAACCTAACCTAATCAGCCCAATTACGTATAACCCTTTCAGATACTATGTCGAAGGGGCGTATGTAATCTCAGCATAAGATAACCCCTTTTATCTGGTTAGAATGTTTGAGAACCACCCTATTATACACCCTCCTAATCATAATAATGATTAATATTTAAATACAGCCATTTTTAAAGAATTAGCTTTCTAGTAATTTAAACAATAAAGTCTAATAACGTTGTTAGGAGGGTCACATGGAATCCAAAGGAAGGAATTTTGATACGAATTGAATTTTGCGAAATGATTATGGAAAAATATTTCTTCTAATCCGTCATGTAAATTACAAGAGGTATCGATAATACCTGAGAAATTGAATCGATAGGCCAGAATCATAAGTTATAGAACCATATATATATATATATATATATATATAGCAAAATTTCTTGTTATCCAAATTGAATCGATCGGTTATTTCCAAACAGAAATTTGTGCCTGTTTATCAATCGAATGGCCGTATAGGTCGCCAGATTTAACTTCTCTTGATTTCTATTTATGTGGCTATTTAAAAATTAAAGCATAACAAACTAGACTACACAATTGGGTGAACTTACAGAAAGCATATTTATCGATATGGTGTAAATAACTCCGGAAGTTACTACAATAGTTCGGGAAGAGTTCCCTGCTCGTCTATTTTAGTGTTATTGGTTGTAAATTTGAGCATTTGCTTTTATTTGATTGTATTTAATAAACAGGGATCGCAAAATGGTTTATCTAACAGGGTCGGATTTAGGTTGTCTGAATACAATGTGGGCTATTTATATGAAAATTACTAGTGAATCTCTATTCATCGGTATGTATTTTATTTCTTATGTTTATTATTTGCGCAGATATCGGAGGTCCACTGAAAACGAGAAGACGGAAATTTATGTTGAAACTTGAAATGTTTTGATGGATTTTTGGATTATGGAAATAATTCATAAATTATAAAATTGTATTGAAAAATAAATAAAAAATTAACTCTCACAGTCGACAGAAGTTAAGGGAATATATTTAAAGTAACTAAATGGAATATCATGCCATAGGAACAATTCTTGAATTGAGTGAACATTTCCTATTTGTTAATATCAAAGACAACTTTGTCCAAATTTCTAAATGACTCAGAAAATATTATACTCGTATTTGAATTTTGTAATTTCTCTATTACCAACACTAGATACGAATAATTATTTTTGATAAAAGTCAACTGCTGTTTGATTTCATTTTCTTCAAACAAAATCTCTTGGCTCTCGTTATTGCGGAACTCAGGAGGAAGGGCATCTATAATTATTTTGACCATTAAGATGGTAACTATTTCGGGTGGTAAAACATTTCATGAAATATTTCTTTTTGGTGTTTTGAAAAATATTTTTTTCGTTGACGAAATAAGGACGGATACTAAAGAATAATTCTCCCGGATAGTTTCACAAACTCCATGGATTCCGTGATCTGTATACACGATGTGTAACATTTTTGGGCACATTTTTTAAATTGTTTTGCATTGATTATATAGTTCTGACAATCTGTGGTTAATATAATAATGTCTTTGACATATTCTGCTGCACGGTTGCCCCAAAACGACACTAGAGAATCAATAAAACAATCTGTCGTGGCTTGTTCTGTAACATTTATTAGACATTTGTTGTTTATCAAGTGCCAGGAACAAGGTTATTTTTCAAAAATTTTCTTTAAAATGAGCAATTTTTCGTTCTGTGAAATGTGTAGTCTCATTCATATAGATAGAGCTCGATTGTTCCAACCTTTTGCTGTAAACTTCATTCAAGTATATCTTCCTTGGCTCTCTTTCATTTGGCAAACTTTGATCTGTACAATATTCATTAATAAATGCACAGAAATGCTTAGTATTTAAAATATTCCAAGGCAGATTAGTGCAAATTATCATTACTGCTAAGTTGAACCAATTTTTTTATTTAATTTTTCCCCCAATTTTAGAGATTCACCAAGCCAAGTAACTTGACATGAACCATAAAATGGTCTCTTATTCAGAGAATTTGTAATTATTTAACAAGGTTTCAGTAAACTTATTATTATAGAAAATTTTGTAGGTGACTTAACAATGTTGATGAAACAATATTATTCTTTAAGCTTTACGTGATATAATATTAAAACACTATGATAAGACCAACTGGATAGATTGGGTAATACCCTTAATACTAGATCCACGATAAAAAGCTGAAACTCTTTCAACTACTAATTAGGGAAAAGTTTAGAAAAAAAAAGCCGTTGGAAAATTCGAGAAACTACACAAACGTGTTTACTACTGTTTAAAGAATGTTAAATCTAGAAATATGAACACTGAAAGCATCGATAATATTGAATTTGATATAGATTTCTTGAATATTTTAAAAAAAATCATCAATTAAAGAGTATTGAAGCTTGGCGATACGAGATTGATAAATACTTAGAAACACAGAGGGTTGAAGGCTCCGAAGATATCCTTGAATGGTAAGGGACTTATTTTTTATTCCTACAACTTTTGCATCTTTATAGATATTTTTCGAGGGCATCCTTAACGTTACCAAAGATTAAATTACGAATCTATGGTGTTTAATGTGTCTGACTAGTTGGGTTGGATAAAACATATCTTCATACTTTGGAAATTAAGCTACTTTTTCTATGTTAATCTTATAATTTTCTTGAGATTTAGATTAGAATATAGTTTTAATTTGTTTTTTCATCTTTATCTTTTCCTTTTATTATAAAATGATAAAATGTTAAAAATAAATTGTCTATAATTCTTCAACTGTTACATCCCTAGAATATCTCTAAGCAATTCAGTTATAATTTTCAACTTCTAATAATAAGTTATTTGGTTTTATTATTCAAATATAACTAGAATTAATGGTTACGCGTCGCTTAAAAATTAAATGCTTATTTTCTGCTTTTTAGTGTGCTCCAAAAAATGGCACGTACCAGCCGCTACTGTTCTAAATTGCACTTACTTTATTCGTATTCTATAAATTATCTTCATTATAACATACACAAAGATTGGGTGGGCTCTTTTCCTAAGAATTCTAGTTCACTAACTGATTGCCATGAAATGGTCATTAGTAAACGATTATTCTCTTCGAAAACTTGAAAACTTAAAAAGCTTTTTTAGAAGAGCTTGAGTTGCTTTTTCAAGAGCTATTCTTGATTTCAAGAGAAGCTTTTAAAAACCAAGCCACACAAATGAATCATTAACCAATTTTGTCTTGATTAGTTCACGTGCTTTGTTACAAAAGCTTTAGATCTGGTTTATACATACATACATTCTTCATCTTTTAGGTGAATATTGTCTTTGATCCAAGAGAAGACTAATTTTTGGTGGTGGCTTTATTATCTTTATTTATTATTAATATACTATTACACTATAATATACTTTATTTATACTATGAATACTTATGAAGGGTTATTTCACATTTCACTAAATTTGTGCTAACTCCACTCACAGCGTGACGCTGTGCTAAAGTCAGTTCGATAGAACAAATTCGCATTATTCATTGAGCTTAAAAATCAGGTGCTTGAAGAATAAATAGGACTCGAAATAAACAACACATGAAAATTTGAACCAGAGTTCTTTCATAATATATTAATAAAAAAAGTATAACAGAATCAACTGTACAATTTATCATTCAATTCCATAAAAAAATTTAAGTTTGAACATAATCTTCCGACTTCCTGTTTTCATTGAACATCCGGAATGAACGTAGATAGATAGACAAAAGATATAAAATAGATATCGACAAATACTGCTTCATTAGTAAGATTTCATACAAATAGTCACATTGTATTCATGCAACCTGAATACGGCCCTGTTACATCAACCGTTTTGGGATCCCTATTAATAAACAAGAATGTTAATTGTAATGATAAAAATGTTAAGACAGCGTAATAACCTGAATTACTCAATACTTATTAATATGATTGGATAGATATTTAATTAAAACACTTTTTAATAATGGTGTGCCGCAGTATTGTATGGATTACTCCTATATGATAATATAAAAAAATCACTAATGACGCCATCATGTTCATACAGATGACGTCATGAATAAAATTAATATTTAGAAGGAAGCCTATTGGAAAATAAAAATCACCAGTTTCAGGATTTTATTGGAGAAGTTAACGAGAAATAATGAATTCCTTTTATTTGTAGTGTACTGTATATTAAAGAATTTTTCTAAAATACTTTATCAATATCTAAATAAAAATTTTTTTTTGAAGTTTAAGTACTTGTTGCGGAACTGGCAACGCAGCAAAATCCGTTGACGTGAACGTGAATGTTTCTTAAAGCCGCGTTTGCTTTCGTTATTTTGAATCTACATTTTTTAGCCTACCTTTAAATTATACTAAAATAGAAAATAATTTCATACTCTGACAAAATATAAAATATCTATTTACCGAGAGCTTCTTTCTCGGAATCGTCATATTCCTGATATTGTTCGGAGCCGCATAATTTTTTCGCTATAATGTCCCATATTTGCCTTCTCTTTTCGGCCGAATGAGTCCAATGTTTCGGCGTGTTGTTGTAAAGGACCGGATACTTTTTCACTTCTTGGATAAGGGCCGTTACGTCGATTTTTTTGACGACTTCCATTATTTCTTCTCCAGCCAAAATTTTAAGGTTAGTGTACGACGACGACGACATTCTGTCGCCGCGACACGCTCACGCTATTTCTCACCACTGACGTGGCTCGAACAAACGCGCAGCGATTGGCATTTTACGCCAGCTGAGGCCGCCACAAAAATCAGTTCAGTAGCGTACTAACGGATCGTTTCATAATCGTTGTTTGACATATTTTTACCCAACGGAATGGTTTTTAATGTAAGAAATATTTACCTATAGCAAACCAATATTAATATCCAAATCCCATAAAATTCAAAATCAAGCCACATACAATATTATTAATAAACGACAACTAGTTTCGGCCACTTTACTGGAAATTAAATAGTAACATGGAAGTTTTAGGATGAATGCTAAGCTCTCTCTTTGGATATAATAGATATTTCCGATTATAAGTGAAAATATAACTATAGTTTAGTACTTACTGTTATATACAGTCAGAACTATTTGTTTGCTATAAACTGAAAGACGCACACGTTCCTTTTTCTTTACTTCCGCTCAGTTTACATCAATATCGGGAATAAAATTTTCACCTTCTGAATCATACATCATAACTATATCTCAAAATAGGAACAGAATACACAAAAATCACCAAAATAATGCGATTCTGGTCAGTGAACAGTAAATACGTAAGTTCCATGATCTTTCAAAAATTTTCAGAATGTTTGGGTAGGTAATGGAAGTACTTAATAATATATTGTAAATGACTTTTAATTCATTTTAAATATTCAAATCTAAATAACCCATAAGTAAAAAGGCAAAATATATATAAAAAAACATGTTTTAACACCCTTCATCTTTCTTAAGATCAACTTTTGTAATAAGATAAGCCGGGCCAATACGATCCTGCGTGAATTCGTACTATGCGTAACACGAGAGAACAATCTACAGTATAAATTTTCATCGATACTCATACTAAAGTATTAATATAACAAAGGCCAAAATCCCATGCTACCGTTTCTTTTGATACCACAAACCAATGTCGATGTCGATCTCTCGGGTATTGGGTTTTTTGATCTTATATTTTGCAATGCATAATAATTAGGTTTTTATTGCAATTAATAGATCAACGGCATAATTCTACCGCTATTATAATAAGCTTTCTTTTATTGAAATGTTACAATATATTAATATTTAAAAAACAAAAGGTTGTCCGTAACACTCAAATGTGGTACAAAGGTTCAAATCCAATACAATTCTAAATCAAGCCACATATAATATTATTAATAAACGACAACTAGTTTCGACCACTTAATGTCGTCATCAGGTCGGAAAAATTATAAAACACATCACAAATTTTTGTATAAAAATAAAAAAATGAATAAACATACCAAGTAAAAACGATAAAACTACAATGTTAAATTAAAAACAAAAGGAGAGTCCCATAATCTCTTCCAAAATGAACATGAATTATACAACTTTAAATAAATTAAAATAATGCATGTGGTATAATGTAAAGCTTGAAAAATCTTTATAAAACTAAACGAAAAATACAGGTAATAATGAAAACCTAAGGGTTTTTAGTTTTTCTTTCTTTCACTTTATAGCAAACAAATAGTTCTGACTGTATATAACAGTAGGTACTAAACTATAGTTATATTTTCACTTATAATCGGAAATATTTATTATATCTAAAGAGAGAGCTTAGCATTCATCCAAAAATTTCCATGTTACTATATAATTTCCGGTAAACCGGAATTGCAATAAAAATATTTTAATAGGTCTTAGTTCTCTTACTAAACTACTAATAGGTCATAGTAATAGTTCATAATTTTGTTTGGAATTGCCACATTCGAAAAAATCTCTCGAAAGAATAATATTTTTTACTGATACTCCAATGGGAAATTTAAAAAAAAATATTTAAACTGGTGCAGAACCCCAGTCAATCTAGAGCCTTTAGAGATAGTATATGATATGTACACTGCTAACCAAACTTATGACTGAACCCCAGAATAACCTACATAAAGGAAGGCTAGCGGATTGTAATAACCGTCAAAAACGTCAACTATCAATGAGATGATTATCGAAAAATGCCCTAAAAAAAATACAAGACAAGCCATAATGGAATTCAAGCCACTTGATAAAGTGGAGAAATTATTATATGAGACAAATTAGGAGTTTTCGAGAACAAGGAAGAGCTATATATACTAAGTAACATAGAAAGAAGAACACTCAGTAATAATGAATATTTTGTAGTATTTATTTGGGATTATGTTTGTTAATGTTAAGATAAAAAACGATCAATTTTTCAGCGATAATAATCTAGCGGTTTTTGTATTAACTCTTTCAAAAACATTTACTATCGCGTTTTTCAAAACAAAAAATTAAACATTTGTAGGTACAGTTGTCATTTAAGCGGTGTAAAACACATTTCAAAAGCTTCTTTAATTGAATCACAATGCCTCGAGTGCGAATACGCGAACAATTTCGGCAGTTGAGCAAGTTTGATAGGGGTCGAATTGTGGGCTTGCGAGAGGCTGGTTTTTCTATGAGAGATATAGCCGCTAGAACGCAAAGGAGTTTAAACACTGTGGCAGTCTGTATTCGGGCATGGAACCAAGAGGGCCGTACACGAAGAGCTAGAGGTACAGGACGTCCTCGAAGAATCACAGAACGCGAAGATCGCTGTCTTAGACTATTGGCTCTACGGGACTGCTTCTCTTCTACAAGGGCGATTGCGTACCAGTGGTTTGAAGAACATGGAAGGGCGATCGGGATGCGTTTATCGCTGGATAAGAACCTTTGGGATCTTTTCATACCGTCCCCAATTTGTGCTACCACTGACCCCTGGGCACCGACGTGATTGTCTAACGTGGTGTAGAGAACGAGCAAATTGGGACCAAGAATGGAATTCAATTGGGTTCATTGATGAGTCCTGATTCTGTTTGGGTATGCATGACGGTCATGCAAGGGTGAGAAGATGGCGTGGTAAAAGACGAGATACCCAATTTTCTGTGGAAAGCACATGTACCACGTAGTTGGAGTTATGGTATGGGAGGCTATTGCTATTGGAAGTAGGTCACATTTGGTATTCGTTAGAGGTAACATGACCTCTGCGCGCTATATCCAGGATGTCATAGAACCCCATATTGTACTTTATGTTCAGACTATCCCCAACAGCACATTCCAACAAGACAACGCACGACGTCATGATGATACGAGGCATGTTTTTTAAGTAAGTACCGTTTTGCGATTCCGCCGCCGCAGCGCTACGGTCGGCGTTCCGCGCATGCGCGCTGGTTACCTACATCTCTTGTCTACGCACTGACGCCATTACAGTCTGATTCTTCATTGTATACGTTGTTTACTGAGTGTTTAAGATGCCTCCGACAATCGTGAGTCCCGCCGATTGTGAAGTACGGGCTGTTATACGATTTCTTAGTGCTAAAGGCGTAAAACCGATCGATATTCATCGTGAGATCTGTGAAGTTTACGGAAAAAACATTATGAGTGATGGAATGGTAAGGAAATGGGTGAGAGCATTTAAAGATGGCCGCACAAATGTGCATGATGAAGAACGGAGTGGGCGTCCTTCGGTCTTTAATGAAGATTTGGTGCAGAAAGTGGAAGAAAAGGTGAGAGAAAACAGACGCTTTACAATTTCATCAATGCGCGACTGGTTTCCTCAATATTCTCGTAGTGTTTTGTATCGCATTGTGACCGAGAACTTGAATTACCGGAAATTGTGTTCACGTTGGGTTCCAAAAATGTTGACGGATTTGCACAAAACCCAACGTTTAGGCAGTGCATTGACTTTCCTTGAGCGGTACCACAATGAAGGTGAAGATTTTTTAGACCAAATTGTTACTGGTGACGAAACATGGGTGGCCTACGTCACACCAGAATCAAAACAACAATCCATGGAATGGCGACATTCATCATCACCCAAAAGAGTGAAGTTTAAGCAAACAATTTCTGCCCGGAAAATCATGTGCACAGTTTTTTGGGACAAAAAAGGAGTATTGCTAGTGGAGTTTCTGCCTCGTAATGAGACAATCAATGCAGCGTCTTATTGTGAGACATTGAACAATCTGCGTCGTGCAATCCAGAACAAAAGACGTGGCAAGTTGAGTAAGGGTATCATTTTGCTGCATGACTAATCATGGCATGGCTAATCGGACCAAAGATCTCATCAAATCTGAGGAGGGTATTCAAAAACTGGTGCCACGTTATGACAAGTGCCTCAATATTCACGGAAATTATGTAGAAAAGTAGTTTAAGGTATAGGCTTTCATGTAAAAATAAAATTATTGCGATATCTTTGCACGTCTTTTTTTAATTCCAAAACGGTACTTACTTAAAAGTCATTGCTGAAAAGTCATTTAATTGAAGTGATGCTTTAGCCTAGATGTCTGCTTTGACACGAACTTCTTTATCTTTGGTAAAAGATACAGTGCGAAAAGCGAAGTGACTCCGGCACATTTAGAAGTATTAACGAGAATAATTAGGATTTATTAAGAAGAAAAATTTATTAAATGTATGAAGAACAACCTGTACCCACCCTGGTTTTACTAAAGAAAGAGAGTGACCAACAATGAAACGAAAATTGGGTTTTAAATATCACAATTGATAATAGCAAACCATAATAGAATCTCCATATTTACGTGAATGGAATCATAAATATTTAACTGATAATTAACAATATAGAGCAGAAAATCGATCATTTATCTACCTTAACAAAATGTAGTTCGATACACTTGACTTTGTAAGAAAAAGAGGAATTTTTTTTTCAAAAAAATGTCAAAGCATTGGAAAAAATGGCTTTATTCCGAACTGTTTGTTGCTTTTAAAAAAAAAGATAGGAGATTTTTCTCTAGATTACCACCAAAACACTGACGCTCAACTTTTTGAAGATTGGTTTGAACATCAACTTCTTAAAAATATACCGAAAAATAGCGTCATTGTAATGGACAATGCTAATTTTGAAAGAAAAGGATGAAATTATTACCTGGAGACGAAGGTATTTGAAACCAAATAAGTACGGGAAGAAAGGTCGAAAAATGTATTACCTGGATGAAACTTGGGTAAATGCAGGTCATACTGTAAATAAAATTCGGCCAGTTAAGAATGTCACAAATACAAAACCAGGTTTATCGATAGGATTAAAAAACCCTCCTGATAAAAGTTTCACAACATTAGTTGTGCAGATGAGTTTGTGGAAAATGGGTTACTCGTTTTCAAGATGAAAAAAGGGAGATTATCACTATGATATGAATTTAGAAGTTTTTGAGGAATGGTTTCTAAAAATTTTAGCACATTTGGAGGAAAATGTAGTAATTGTTCTTTATAATATTTCATATCACAGTCGACGACTAAATAAAGCTACAATCACAGCCCCTAGAAAAGAATACATTAAAGAGAAATTGAGAACGCTAATGCATATTGCCGAAGATATGGTGAAAACGAAATTATTAACATTAAATAAAGAAAATAAATCAGCTGATAAATGTATGATTCATGAGATGTCGTTAAGGTATAAAAGTAGAAATTTAAGGTTACCTTATTATTGCAGATTCAACCCCAGTGAATTGATACGGGTGCAAACTAAAGGTGAGGTGGCAAAAAACAGTAATTTTCAAACGATTGATGTTAAAAAATTATTTCAGTTCACGTTGGAATATCCCAAAATTGGCAAAATACTTTAGTACCCGCAGGGAAAGAGTTTATTCCCAATTCGCCTAGTGCTCTAGTTCAAAATTATCACTCTGTCATAATTTCCAAATAATAGGTTAATTTAAGGTGTGGCCAGTTGATACTGTTTTATATGGGAATTAAGATTAATGTGGCGAGTTGACACTAAAACAGGTAAAATTCCTCCGTGTGACGAAATGCAACATGACGAGTAGGGAAAATATCGGGATTTATAACTACATGTTCAAGTAGCGTATTTGTTATTTAATACTATAATTTTTTCAATTAAATAATATAATAGACAAGCTTTTTTGTTTTTTTTTATCATTTTTTTATTATCCCTCATAAGATTCTCCATTGCTTAATAAAAATGGGGGTCTATGCATTTTTACAAAGAGCATTACAGTACCACTTGATCACTCCGTTTGTTTGGTAATCGTAGTATAATAAATTTTAAACGGTGTAAATAAAAACACTGGGTTTTAATATGAACCTACTTGGTAGGAGGGTGGGTGGCTCTACTTATAGCCAAACACCACTATAGTACATTGGTCATGTTGATCTGAATCGCATTGAACATTGTTTCTCTTGAACATTATCCTTCCAACTAAACAGGTACAGCCTGTATCAACACAATTGTCAAATTATTCACTAGCATAATTCTAAATGACCTCAATAACGGTGATTGAAGATAATAATTTCTTACCAGAATGTCCAGCCAGTTTTAAAAAAAGAAAAAATCGTAGTTGCATGGATAATATTTTTATGCTGAGTGGATATATCCAAATTCAGTTACACAGACAAAACATAAAAATGTTCGTGGCATTTAGAGACTTTAAAAAGGTATTTGATTCTGTTTATCATATACATCTTTGAGAAAAACTTTTTAAACTAGATGTAAGTGTTAAAATAAATAGGTTTGATCAAATGCCAATGTGAATTTGAAGTTAAAGTGCCTTTTCAAATCCTAGGAACTAAATCAGGGTGTCTTACAAGGTAAACCCCCGAAACTATCTTTATTCTCCCATTTTCTAGTAGATAAGGAAACGTTCTTCAATTATGGTACAGTAGGTTTAAACATTGACAATTACAATGATTTGTTATTACTTCTTTATACAGACAATCTCGGTGATGCAGAAATTGACTTTGCCAGAATACTTTGTATTTTTGAAAACCATCCATCCTTGAATCAACTAACAGTTAATAAATAAAAAATTATGCGTTTTCCAAAAGGTGGTTTTGGAATTGATGATAAGTAAGTACCGGTTTTTGTTTAATAACAAGTTCAATTCCATTGGAGATTCGTTCACATGTTCATCACTATTCAGGGATAAAATGTTGTTAATGGGATTCTAGATTAGCTCTCTACAAGTTAATATTAAATAAATTAACTACCCATATTCCTGTTTGGAGTCTGCGTTATCTTGATGAGATAGGAAGAGTTGAAGTATGTTTTTTTAAATGACTACTACTTCTTCCTAAAAACGAATCACATGATACGGCTAGAAACTGGGTCAGTTAAATTACAGCAAAGTTTGAATTGGGTTTCAACAGTTCTCTCAATAGATGATATTAGGCAACCAAAAATAATTATGTTAAAAGTTTAAAATCTTCAAAATCATAATAATTATATCTATAACTGGACTCTTCACATAAAACTGATTTTTAACAAATTGAATGTTTTGCAATTGTGGTAAAACTTATCTTTAACTACTCTAAAAACTAAACTTGGCCGAATTCTGGAAGCACATCATATTAAATTATACAATGAAGACTTAGCAAAGTTACCAACAACGGAGTATTGTGTGGTTTACAAAAACCTGTCAGGTACAGCCTTGTTTCCAGCTAAATAGCTTTTAAGCAAGCTATCAATGAGTTTGCAAGGTTGTCCAACCAAGTTCATCTTTCTTACAAATCTCGTTTGAGTCTTGTATAGATGAAATATGCTCAATGTGCAATTTTTTACAAACTGAGGTACTTCAGCATATAGTACTAGGTTGTACTTTATATATGAGCATTTAACCACCAGAACTATACTGTCTGTGTAACTTTGACTAGTTTATCAGATAATCACGATGACCATTGTATAAATAAATACATTTTTTTTTGTTGGCGTATTGAAATTGCGTTCTTTCGTGTTCAATTAACTCATAGCTTTTGTTTGCCTTTTTTAGTTACTAGTTTTGGTTTTTGTTATTTTTTAGTTAAACTATTATACGACTGTATATTCTTGCTACTTAAATAATTCATAAAAGGTAATAAATATTATAATTATTGTTATTATTTTAAATAAACATTAATTTATTTCGACAGTTTTCAGTTCAGTACAAAGCGCATGATGAACTGAAATGCACTGTACATTGTTTTTATTAATATGTAAACTTTATAGTAACCGAACAAACTTCAACCCATTACAGAGCAGTTGCATGTGTAGCATTTTACCGCTTTTAATAGTTATTGATTGCGACTAATAAATAATAATAAAAAGGCCTCGTAAATATTTAATATAGAGACAATTGCATGTGACTTACCTACGTGTTATGGTGATTTAAAAAAAACAGATATAAAAATATTAATTTTAAATGTAAATTTTATAATTTTGTCTAATACTTTATTAAATAGCATACAACTCTTATTTTATCTTTATATTAGAAAGGTTTATAGAAATTTTTATTAAGAGACTATGGTGTGATTACGTACTGCTTCCGCAGGACCGTTTCATTTTTGAGATATTTCTCAACGTTTCGAGATCTGCATTAAACGTCCAAAAAGAGTAATCCTCAAATTCATTCTAACCAATGAACTTCAGAACATATTGTCACTTTGGTGATCTTCTAGCTTGAATTGTGGTAGATTTAGGTAGATTTTTATGTCGAGAATCGAAGGTGGAATGAATTCTAATTTTTGTTAGCTTCCTGAAGTGTAAACGGCACTTACTTTCCAAATAACATACAATCTGATAAAGGGTTTTTGTAGAAATTTGACAAATTTTCAAATTTTCTTTGATTAAGATGTATTATAGTGGTTACTGGTTGTTAATACGAGTAGTTATTTTGGCAAGTGACAGTACAAAACATCAAGGAATCAAATTCACTAATGATTTATTACATACCTAAATAAAATTTTAAAAATTTACAGGTTTTTAATGTGATGTTTTCATGAAAATTTCACAAAATGGTGTTGGCACAAGAAAAATGTACGCAAATTTTATTTTGTCATTAGTTTCCATTTTAAGACCTTCTTACTTCCAATTATTTGTTAATGTTGTTAGTTTTAAAAAGATAAGAACAATAATTTCTTATACATTTCCGTTTGAAGCTGGTGAGAGCGTGTATATTTACGAGGTGTTGTTGGGTCAAGAGTTAATGATTGAGTGAGTGTTTCTCTGTTAATGTCTCCAGAGATCGAATTTTTCTACTTGGCTATTTTAAGCTTCGTCTGGGGTGATTTCTTGACGATCATATTTTTTCTTTAATTCCAGCTTAGTGATGGGCTGGCAGTTTGCAATATTCTAAAAAAAATTTAAATAAACTTGTAAGTTGGTCATTGGGGATTAATGATGTTATCAATACATTTAATAAATAAAAATTACAAAGAAATTATATGAACTGATAAAAGTTTCCTGTTATACAATCAACGCATTTTCGTAACTTCTTCGTTAAAGAGTCGTCAACCTTCTTCATTGTTTTGCTGGAATGTATAACAGTGTTATCTTCCTATCAATCTTTTGATTTCCTAAATGCATATATTAATATAATAAAATTCTTCTATAAGAAATGTTTACACATGGTGACGTCTTGAATAATACACCTGCGCCTGCTGTACAATCGCAATTTCAGAATTGATGGTATAAAGAATGTTCGGGTCTTTGTCTGAAACATAAAATAGGTGTCATCAATTTTAAAAATATATATAATATTGACATATTTTGCTTTATGTAACATATTTTTACAAACGATTGGTAGTTGACAACGGCGCGAATTTGCAAACTCGAACAATTTTTTTTTTTTTTTGGAAATTAATAGATGAAAACTTGCAACATAAATAAGCAGTCGGTTTCCTGCTATTTGCATACAAATCACTTGATTATTTTCGATAACGTATTCAACCCCTTTCAAAAAAATCCCGAGTAATTTGGGTCAGTGCGTCGCCGACGAGGAAATCTTTTTACGAAGAAACTTTAAAATTATTTAGTCCGTTGAATAAGACTTGAAAACTCTTTCAAATAAGTTACCAGTCGATCTCTATTGCCATTTATTTTTTTAAAAATATTAGTAATAAACTAACGTACCTTTGTAAAAAGATATCTTTAATGATTTTAATTAACGTACGTAGTTTTCCTTATTGTTATCTGCATGTGTTATTGCTAAAGCAAGAATGAAGAGTAACCCAAGGTTTAGCTGGGTCTAACCAGTCCTAGTTGTGTAGTTTAGGTTAGGTTAGGTTAGGTTTTAGTTAGTTTTGGTTGGTTATATTAACCAAAACCTAACCAAAATCATTGTACTGGATTGTCGCAATTATTTTTTCAGCAGTAATTATTTACTGCATATTTTCCCTTTTTTCACCATTTTCTCTTTTTAGACAACTAACTGTGATATTCATTTTTTTTGGCTTGTGCTATTTTTTTTAGTTTGAATTGTAAATTATTTTTTGCGTTTTTTTATTGTCCTGCTTATTAATCTGTTCTTCTTTTACTTTTTCTTCGTTTCTTTGTACTATTTTTATGAGCTTTATTAAATAATATTTCCCTTGTATACAAAATAATTACATATACAGGCAAGGTATACCACAAATAAATAAAAAAAGTATCCAGTAATTGCAGGTACGATAAAACTAACAAAAAACATTTTTAATTATTATTGATTTGTAACGTACCACAATAGAATAACATTAAAATAATGAAAAATATTTTATAAAAAAGCAAGTCAAACTACGTTGACGAAGTTGACAAAAGAAATCTAATTTTTTTTGGTAAAATTTTCACACCTTTATTTACTATTATATTCCATTACATGTTTTATTAATTTCCTTTGTTAATGAACAAAAAAATATAAAGATATATCCATTGTATTGTAGGGCTCTGAAGATGGTCTTATAACGACAAATTTCTGCTTTTTTACACCCTTCCAACAACCTCCCAACAATTAAAATTAGAAAGTCCTGTAATTAAAGATACTTGCATATTTAAGATAAAAATAAACATAAAGAATTACTAAAATCCGATCATCTAAGGAGATATTCAAGAAAAAAGTCCTTGTTTTAGTTTAAAATGACATAAAATGGTATTTAAATAGTAATATAATATTAAAGTTAGAAAAAAAAATGTAAAAAGAACAGTTTTTGTTTTAGTTATTTAGCTATCTCCAATTCTTATTTTGAGAAAAAAATAATGTTGATTTTTTTTAATATATCTCGGGATGTTTGAAATATTTTGAACATCGGTTTTCAATAGACTTCCTAATTTAAACTTCGAATTGTGATGAAGATCATATGTACAAAAATTATAAATTTTTGAAAAGTAGGAGAGTGATTTTTTGAGATGATCTCAACATATTGATTTAAATAAAAAATTTAAAGTGGACATGTTTCAAAACACTTTATATACGTAATACAGAATTTCTGTGTCACTGGAATAAAACATATTGCAAAATAAAACATTTCAGCTAAAAACCGCATGTTTGTATTGTTACTTATTGGGTTGTTTTTGAATAAATAAATATACGAAAATATCTAAAAATAATTTTCAGGGGGTTTAACTCATTATGTAACTTGGTTAATGGAAATTAAAGAGACTGGGTAAAAACAATAACAATTTATATATCTACGGAAAACAATATAAAATTTAGAGCAACTTAAACATTCAAATAACTATCAATTTCTCGATCATCCGAGAACCCAAACTTGATCTTCTTTTATTTTACGAGTACTAATCAAGAAGACCCTAATGTTTATTAATTTTGTTGACTCTACTAAAAATATTTACTTAACATTCGTTGACGGCCTTGTCCCATAACTCTCGTTCACGTAATGTTAAATAAATAGTAAATATTATAATTTAGGAAACAAAAAAATAAGTTTTATGTACAGGGCGATATTTAACTAAATCCCTGTACATACTATTGTAACAGTATCATTAGCCGTTTAAAAATTATATGAAGTTGAAATAGGCAACTTTTCAAAGGGACATCCTGTATTTACGAGATATCAATAAGTATCGTCCAAATGAAAAATTAGTCACCATGTATAAATGAATTATTTATTCTAAAAGAAAATTTCGGGTTAAATAAAAAAATACTCCTGTGTAAAGTTTTTTTAAAAAAAAAACATGGTAATTTTTGCTACTAAAAATATAAAACGGGGGTATGACAAGATAAGTACTTTTTATAACTTAATGAAAAAATATTTTAATTTTTTTTAAATTTCTTTACTGTGCAATTTTCATAAAACGACGCTAGTGAAGTAAATCCTAAGTCGACCATTTATTTTGGTCATGTTGCCAAATGTTATTAATTCCACAAAAATCAATAAAGTTTATTTTTGAATGTACTATAAT
This sequence comes from Hermaeophaga mercurialis, assembly GCA_951812935.1. Taxonomy (NCBI): domain Eukaryota; kingdom Metazoa; phylum Arthropoda; class Insecta; order Coleoptera; family Chrysomelidae; genus Hermaeophaga; species Hermaeophaga mercurialis. The sequence continues at coordinate 16,584,923 of OX638362.1, read as the reverse complement.
TTTTTGAACAAAAAATATTATTAGAATCTAATATGAATTTCCTCGTGCTTATAGAAAATATTTTTTTATTTGAACAAATCAGTTTTTTACGGTCATGAAAAATCCTAACATAGGTGAGCGCGAGAAACGTGGCAACTCTGCAACAGAAACGACAGGAATTTCAACATGGCGCCGTTGATAAACAAGAATTGTCAGTTTCAGTCAAAGTAACATATTTTTATTGTGTTTTAAGTGAAAATGGATAACAAAAAGAGCCCAATACGAAGGGCAAAGCGTTCTGCCAAAGTTTTAGAGGATAATTTTTGGGATTGCAGTGTGTGTACGTTTAGAAATACAGCGGAAGCGTTCAAATGCCTGATGTGTGATGTACGAAAAGGAACCTCGACTCGAAAACCAAGAATTAATCCACAATTAGTAGCCCAGCAGGTAGCCAGCCAATTTCTTCCAGCAACCAGCAACCAGAAAAAGGAGAAAAAGGACAAAAAATCCTTAAAAAAGCGTCGGCATCCTCCAAGGTTGAAAAATATTGACAGAAGTAGTGCTCAAACAAGGGAAGTTACAGTGAACAGTGTTACCGTTGTAATTACAGAATACAAGCCAAAAATTAAATCTACTGAAACTATTTCGAGTAGTAGCTCATCCGATCACGGTTCTCAATCGGAATCTAGCATGGATGCGCGGTGAATTTTTCAAAAACTGCACTTTTTTATGTTCTGCTGCCGATTAAGTGGTACACAGTTTCTCTTGTCTGTGTTTTAGGGTGCAGTGACTCTTTATTGAGGACAATGACTTGTGACGTCAGGTATGCGTTTCCCATGACTTTTTTTATTATTTATTTATATAAAACTGCCCACATATTAATACAGTTTCCTAAAGAAAGCATTGTTTGTACATACCCCTGGAAGTGAAATAGTTCTAAAAGCTCCTTCTTTATTATGTTATTGAATTACCCCTTCTTTATTAACGAGATGTTTTATTTACTGTAGGAAATGAAAATGATGTATTCACATTTTTTGCTATAATTATTTACAAAGAATATAACAAATTTTGTAAACCTTTTTGCAGGTAATTCATGGTAAATAATATTAAGTATGTGGTATATATTTGCAATTACATATACAAATTAATAATTTTTATTCTTATATCTTTATACAGGGTGTCGGAAGTTTAATTGCAGTGTTTTGCGATCTGAAATATTAAAAGAGATACTATGAAGTTAATTAAATGGGTCAAAAGTTGCATAAAAGGATAAAAAAAATTGCTACTTTTTATAATTTTCTTTTATTGTAAATTAATGAATTATTTTTAAATTGAAGAAAGGATTATGTACTATTAAGTGTGCATTAAATTAGGTTTTTAAATTTTTATTAAAATATATCAATAAATTATTTAGTTGTCAAATTATTACTGCATGGTTTATTGCATATCTTTGTACAGAATCATTTGAAAAAATAAAACTAAATATTGTATATATTAACGTGGCTGTAGTTGTACGTACTTGTTTTTTTCAATTGATTTTTGATAAAATTACGGCACAGAAGTACAATATTAGTTTGTATAATAATTTTTATTAAAGTAACCTCAAGAAAGAGTAATTTTCTAAATTGGCTAGCCAAAGCCTATATTTAGTGGAGTTATTGTATGTGCAAGTTTCGAAAAAAACGTGATTAAAGTTTTAAGAAAATTTTCTTTATATAAATAGTTGCCTCTTATTGAATTACTTGATGTTTTTAATCTCGGGGCCATATGACGGACCTTCTTCAGTATCAAATATTTTCTCTTCATTAGCTTTTAATTTTTTTCATTCATCACTGTGTTGTTCATTCTGAAATGGATCAAAAGCTGTATATTTGCAAATGTAAAAACTCGATATAATGAAATGTCACATTACAAGATTCCTAGGTCCTTTCAAAATTGAATAAATAAGGCGGCAATGTAGTCGAATTTTGAAGTTATCAGGTTGATTCATAAATATTCAGCGTTTTTCGGAAAATATTTATTACAAAAAATGAAACCTAAAAATTCAACCTAAACATGTTTAAGTTATTAGTCTGAATCATATTCACTTATCTAAGCCGATGGTAGGACAATATAGTTACCGCATTATCCATCAAGTATTCTGCAAATTAATTTTGGGATGGTTTTAAAAACGAAATATTTTCTTTGTATGTTTAATGATGTCAAAAACATTGTCCTTATAAGATCTCATGACAAGGAATTGTTACAAAGTTTTTTATTTAAGAAATCTGGGAATTCCAGAAAGTGAAGATTTCTAATGGCCAAATTTTGGTGAATCTAATTCGTATACATTCGCAAATCAATTCTTAACTTTATGTTTCCTATTTAAGGCAATAACAAGCAGTTGTTGTAGTTTTAAGTGCCTTGTTAAAATTAATTCTGGTATAATAAAAGAGTCTAAACTAATAGCCAGGGTTCACCACATAATTGAATAATTAGTTATTTTCTTAATGACTAGAGCAATAAACGCTTCCCATTTGCTGGTAGACAGTCTATTCTAGGAGCAAAAAGTTGCGGATCGTAGTGAAAATTTACGCTTTAACTTCGACCACCAAGTCATCCAGATCGTCATAAATTTTGTTTATTTGCCAGTTTTTCAGCGAGCCATTGACGTGCTCATTAGTCTGTGGACGCCTCTATAGAAGAATATGGCGGATGAGGGAACTTTTCCCTTCCCTTATTTGCGATTCTTTTTTCCACGCGATATCTAAAGTGTGGACGCGCGTTGTGATGAAATAGAATTTGATACATTTTTCATTCTTTTCTCCTGATGAAGTTGAGCCAGATATAGACATAGTTGCTGATGTTGAATTGATGCTTGCCATTTTTGCATTTCTGCATTTCACCATCAACAAATCCTGTTTCTTAATGGATTATTCCACTTCTGACTGAACAAACACACCACATCGCTTTCTTACAGGGAACATATTTAGGTATTCCTTTCGGTGAAATACCTTGCAAATCACAAACATTCTTTCTTTTGTGGTTTTTAAAGAGTGGGCTCGATTCTTCCTCTGTGACGACATTCTTCAAGAATAGTTCTTGCTGAAATTCAATGAAAACTCAGTATTGTCAACGAGCTCATGAGGCACCTTTATTCCTTTCGGTGAAATACCTTGCAAATCACAAACATTGTTTCTTTTGTGGTTTTTAAAGAGTGGCCTCGATTCATTCTCTGTGACGACATTCTTCAAGAATATTTCTTGCTGAAATTCAATGAAAACTCGTTATTGTCAACGAGCTCATGAGGCACCTTTATTCCTTTCGGTGAAATACCTTGCAAATCACAAACATTGTTTCTTTTGTGGTTTTTAAAGAGTGGCCTCGATTCATTTTCTGTGACGACATTCTTCAAGAATATTTCTTGCTGAAATTCAATGAAAACTCGTTATTGTCAACAAGCTCATGAGGCACCTTTATTCCTTTCGGTGAAATACCTTGCAAATCACAAACATTGTTTCTTTTGTGGTTTTTAAAGAGTGGGCTCGATTCATTCTCTGTGACGACATTCTTCAAGAATATTTCTTGCTGAAATTCAATGAAAACTCAGTATTGTCAACGAGCTCATGAGGCACCTTTATTCCTTTCGGTGAAATACCTTGCAAATCACAAACATTGTTTCTTTTGTGGTTTTTAAAGAGTGGCCTCGATTCATTCTCTGTGACGACATTCTTCAAGAATATTTCTTGCTGAAATTCAATGAAAACTCGTTATTGTCAACGAGCTCATGAGGCACCTTTATTCCTTTCGGTGAAATACCTTGCAAATCACAAACATTGTTTCTTTTGTGGTTTTTAAAGAGTGGCCTCGATTCATTTTCTGTGACGACATTCTTCAAGAATATTTCTTGCTGAAATTCAATGAAAACTCGTTATTGTCAACGAGCTCATGAGGCACCTTTATTCCTTTCGGTGAAATACCTTGCAAATCACAAACATTGTTTCTTTTGTGGTTTTTAAAGAGTGGCCTCGATTCATTTTCTGTGACGACATTCTTCAAGAATATTTCTTGCTGAAATTCAATGAAAACTCGTTATTGTCAACGAGCTCATGAGGCACCTTTATTCCTTTCGGTGAAATACCTTGCAAATCACAAACATTGTTTCTTTTGTGGTTTTTAAAGAGTGGGCTCGATTCATTCTCTGTGACGACATTCTTCAAGAATAGTTCTTGTTGAAATTCAATGAAAACTCGTTATTGTCAACGAGCTGAGGTACCCATTCAACAAATTTCCACACCTTACCAAGCTTTTTGGGTCGATAGAAGATGGTGGCGTGGCTAATATTGAAGTTTTCCGCTAACATTTAAGTCGTCATGGTTTTGTCCTCTTGGTGCTTGGTCTTCAAAATTCGATGACCTTCTTTTTCTTGATTTGCCCTCCAAGTGATATCACCTAATTTGAAGTAAAAACATTGACTAAGGCTGATTGTACCTTCACCAAAAAGTTGAAGAACATAAAATTTTGTCGCCTGTCTTCCTTCCTTTAAGCGGTAAAGCATAATATAAGAATATGATTTTAGACATGGATTCTTATATGATCTATAATGAGAAGAATATTGTTATGAAAAAAATGAAATGAAACGCCAACTTTCACTAAGAAAGATTAAGTCAATACAAACGCCAGATAATTGTGAATCAACCTAATAGGTATATACATAAACATTTCCTATAAGGTTTTCTTGTTTAATTGCATTTATTTATTCTTCTACAAACTTTTTACAGCTCTCCATCTCCTGCCATTTATTTCGGTAAAATCCGGACTGCACTTTTCTCTTAAACTGACTTCTATTCCACTTCCTTTTGGGTCTTTCTATTCTGTTTCTCCCCGCAGTGTTCACTTCACAGATGTTCTTATGTTGCCTCCCTTCTCTATCCTTACCAGATGTTAAAGGTTAAGAAAAATTGAGCCCAAAATCTGAATTTTATCCTTTTAAACTCAGTTTTTTCTTAAACAAGCATTTATATAAAACGTTTTGAGCTTGCAATATGGCTTTTGATTATGTCCAGTTTCTATTCTTGTAAATATAAAATGGTTTAAAATACTGACTTCTCATTTCTATGGTTTCCTATTATGTTTTAATACGTTTCATTAAATGGTCTCCAATTTAATAATAATTATGTATTCTTAACAGAATGCACACCTCTATCTGGTTATTTTCAATGCTAAATCTTATAAAAATATAATTGCTCTCTAGCTCTAAATTGGTTAGTTAAATAGTGAGAGGGTGTAAAGTAATCTAATTAATAAATTTATGCGAAGGAACTTATAAAAATTTAGAAACAAATGTGTTTTATTTCATAATGAAAATTAGATTATGATTTGAGTCATATACTAAATTACATTAATTTAAGCAACAGTTGTAAAAATTACTGGGAGAGGTTAATGTAGTTAATGTAGCCGTACCCTCCAACTTTGGAAAAATGAAAATTTGATCAAGTTAAAATGAGGTGCTAAATAGGTCCTTAGAAAAAAATTGATGCTCTTACTAAGGGGGTTTTAAAGCGCCAGAGTCTCGAAAAAGAAATTATGTAATTACTAAATTACCAAGTATGATTTACAAAAATTGTAGCAATTTTTCTTTAAAAATAGGCAGCACAATTTTTATAAAATGGGGGTTTCCACTAGTTGCGTTACCTACAATTTGGCACTATTTTTGTTTTTGATGATCCAAAAATAAAAAATGCATATTTTTAAATTTTAAAATATTTTTATTATTCATATAGTTTTATTTTTGATATTGACAATGAGAGTTTTCAGTCTTCTGAATATCATTCGAATGAGCCAGAGAACCGGACGTTTGTATTTTTTCGGAATTATTTATAACGCTATTAACAAGTTTACCAATTTTCTTGATCTAGTTCTTAAACCGAGTATCATTTTGGATGAAACGTTGATACAAGCGTGTCTCTATATTTGCCATCCTCTTCAGAATCATTTTTACATCACGGTGTAAAATTGCATCTATTGAATTTTGAAAAACTTCTAATTTCTTTGGAAAAAATTCGTTTGAAGAAATTATATATATATATATATATATATATAATCTAGCAGAATAAAAGAAGTGTACTACTTTACATTAATTCCAAGCCTTCCTAAATTTTCATCTTCAGCGAAACTACAAAATCAATTTAGTTTTTAACAATATATGTATAATAGAATTTTATAAACATTACATTACATTACATTTTGTAAGGTTTGTTCTATCTAGATGCCATTATAAACTGGCAACATAGTGGTAAAAAAAAATGTTTATAATAAAAGCTGAATAATTTTCTAAAATACACTACACAAAATGTAATACTAAAACTCTAATTTAAATAATTTGACAACTTCCAAGTTTATGAGTCAGGAAATAAATGTTATTGACGTTGTCATGGTCAAAATTTTTTTAAATGTTTCATTTATTTTTGTTTACGAATAACTAACAGCTAACAATATATTTCGCTAAGGTGTTTTATATCACTTCTTTGTTAATTGCATTACTATTTTTTTAAAAACTGTTTTAGAAGCGGTTACCAAATTTTTGTTTTGGGACTTATCTAGCACCTAATTTTAGCATAAACAAATTAATTTTTATTTTCCCAAAGTCGAGGTGCAGCTCGATTGTTCTTATTAAGAGCGAAGAAAAAAACAATTGTTTACAATATTTTTTTCTACTACCGTAGTGTTCTTGTAGTTGCATACCGGTAATAGTAATAGTTAACGTAATGAGTATCTAATTGGTTTAATTTTAATGTTTCTTAAAGACGTTTAAAATGATAGGTTCCTTAATAATTTTTGTTTTCGTTTCTACAATATTTCAGTGGATATTTTATGTATTTTTGTCAGATCTGATTGAAGTCGGCGAATAACGATATTGAGTAGGTACGTAAAAGCGTTGTCGAAATGTTTCTATTAATCACATCGATACAATGAGGTTTCTGTACTTGCAATATCAATGTTTATGTAAACATTGATGCATGGGTCGCACCCTACTTGGTACACAGATAAATTCCACATTTGCTCTTTTTGTAAACAAAATTATTATGTTATCATGGTTATCAATTTTAAACAGTAACGTACTATGCTTAAGATGATTAAACTACGGTTTTCGTTCATTTATATTTTATTTTGAAGAAAGATGAAAAATACATAAAAAATTACTGAAATTAATCATATTAGGTACTTTGCGGACGGGAATGAACAATTAACTACTTAATCTTTGCTGATATCCGTAACGAAAATGAAACAGTCAAAAATCATTTAGCTACATAGCCGCTGCTCCTACCTTTGTTAAAGAGTGGTACCAACTTTCCTATACACTTTTTAATTTGCGAAGACTCTATTGTTGTAGGCATGTTTATGTGCTCACTGCGCGCTAAGAACTGACAAGTGTGACGTGAAGCGATTGATGGGCATACTAGAGACACTACGCAAAGTTTCATGGGATTTTCACTGTGATTTTGGTTATTATGTGCGATTTAATTCGAATTTGTGAAGAGGATAGCATTTTACGTTACTTATTGTTTAAATTAGAATATACTAGTTATTTTATCTTTATTAAACTAGGAAACAAAGAGAATTAATTATTATATTATTGTATGTCAAGAACACTCACCTGCAAATAGGTTAAAATTAGGTTGACTAAAGGAATTGAAAAATGGTACAACTTGGAATTAATTAATGCTTTATTTGTTATATTATTTTTTAAATTAATAATATTGAAATATGAATAATTTTTTTGGTGGGTTTCTCATTTGATTTAACCTTTTCCTATTAGATCACTGTATGTAAAATGATGGTTGATCGTGCGTGTAAGTAAGAAATATTTCAAAACGCCAAGGCTATCGTGGTCACAAAGTAAATGTATACATTTAATAAAATTTTGTTTAGATTGACTGTGGCCGTCTATTAACTATTTGTATATATTTTTACTTGTAATACGGGTATTCCAAATACATTGTAATTTTTGGAAGATTGAATACTTTGTAAAACTAAAATAAAAATCTGATGAGCTTTTAAAACTATGACTTTAGTTTGTAAAATAAAGTAGTTGTTTTATGGAACAGCTCGTATAAATTAATATGTTTGGATTGATTTTTTAATGTTCTTGTTCTTTCTCCTAAACCCAAGTAGTCTATTTTAAGGGTTTATTAGAATTACAGATTGAATGAAAATTTTAAACACTGTTCTACAAAAGTAAGTAATTTGAACTTGTTTTTATTAAAGGAATGAAATTTTTTAATTCATCGTCAATTAATCTCAACTTTACAATAAAACATCTATTATTTTCAATTTTAAGATTTGGATAATTAATAACAAGATTTTCATTGCAAAAAAAATTCTGCAATATATTTTGTTTCATTCAGATTTTGAAATCTACTTTCTCAAATTTCACGTACTTGGAATATTTTATTAATTGAAAACATACATAGAACAATATACAAGACGTTTAAAAATAGGTATTTAGGTAAATAAAAAGTCAATTCCTAATAACACTTTAATTTTATTAAAACACAATGCTTTAGAGCGTTTTGTATAATGTTGTAAGTTTAGTGATTTTTAACATTTCAAAGACTGGCTTCTGTAAAACATATACAGCAAAAGGAATATCTCCGAGGCCCCATAAGATGTTCAATGAGTTGAAATGAAACATTTTCTCTGCCAAGTTTAGCATTATCCACTTACAATGAGTGAAATTTGCTAAACAGAGATAGTGAGAGAATGTTACATCCACTACAAATTAGATGGGTCCCTAAGAGATGCTTCAAACTGTATATATTGTATTGCATCAGATGCATTTAGATAAAAATATATTGTTAAAATTTTTTGGAGAACATGACGTTCCTTATTGTTATCGTATTTGTATGATTTTTGTGACTGTAACTTGATATGATGTGGTGTAAGTAATAAAATAAAATTATTTTATACAATGTAGTGTTTGTTTTCTTGTCATAAAAAATTGTAATAAATATTTATGTCCCAAGCGGCGGAAACGAATTCACTCCCAAAATATAAATATTACATAACTGCCAAAAAGGTGATGGTCAAATTCATTCTTTGACGATTTTACACCCTAATGAGGATAAGTATTTATTATACCTTAAAATCTAATTACTGTTGCCAAATTTTTATTTTTAAACGTAATATTTGGTATTGTTACTATTCGTTAAAGTTTTAAAATAAAAGGCAGTAATAAATAAATAAAATTGTATTATATATTGTTTCAATAGTATGTACAGGGAGTTAGTTAAACATCCCCCTGTATATAAAACTTGTTTTTTATTTTTCAAATTATAATTACTATTTATTTAACACTACGTGAGTGACAGTTATGGGACATCAAACATTTAGAAAGATTTTTGATGTTTTATACTCTTTCAGACCTGAAGATGACCATATAGGGTCGAAACTAGTTGTCTTTAAAATAAAAATTTGATGTGGTTTGATTTCGTATTTCATTGGATTTGAACCTTTGTACCACATTTTGTACAAATTTTTGAGTGTCATGGATAACCTTCTGTTTCTTAATTATTAACTAAAAAGTTTCGTAAAAAGAAGGTACGACTCAGTATCATCATCGGGAATCATCTATGTGGCGCCTTCTAAAGTAAACTGTAAAATATTATTCTATATCTACAGTTATGCCTTTGTTCTAATTTTGATATGGTGGTTTACAGGGGCAACAAAACAAAAATTATTGGAGAACCAATATTGTTCATGGAAATTTGAATCTTAAGGCTCTATACCGCTTGGCTATTTTTTTGGAGTGGGTGGAATAATGTATGAAGATACTACAACCATTTGGCTAACATTCATCACATTGTATTATTTCTTATGCCGAGCGGTAGCATATGAGTTCTTGCGATTCATTAATGAATATCAAGCGTGGGAGAATATGAATGGAGCTTATTGTAATCCCTAATCTTACCCTTTATGAGTCTTAAATGGGTGTCAACAAGTGTTAGATTTAAAATCTTAGTGGATTCTCAACTAGAATAGTTGTAATTATTATTATTTCTTTACACGACTTTAGCTTTACGTGTTTACTATTTACTGGCCAGTATCTCATTATTTTGGTGATTTTTATATATTCTGTTATAATTTTGAGACATAATTAAGATGTTAATTCAGAAGGTAAGCTTTTGATTTCCGATATTGATATAAATGAGCCGGAAGTAAAGAAAAAGAGTCGCCTTCATATTTCAGTTGATGCCAAGCAAATAGTTTTGGAGCAAGTACTAAAGCATAATTATATTTTCACTTATAACCGGAAATAATAATAATAAAGAAATTTTATTTTGTGCTTGATGAAAAATACATTAAACAAAATAATAGTCATGCTGTGATTACAAATTTACATATTCATATATTCCTGTACATTGTACGGCTCTAGTCTTAACAATTCATATATCTTCTTTTTATACATTTTAAAAGAAACAATTGACTTAATGTTGTCAGACAATTTGTTGTAAAATTTTATACAAAAGTACCTTTTTCATTTAAGGTAAGTCTATGTTTTGGATAAACTACATTTAAAGTTCTTGTATAGTGAATTATTTTTCAAAGAAATGCTTGATTTTATATATAAAAATCAGACATTCTTGAATATAAATTCCATATACAGTTAGTATATTCATTTGTTTAAATTTACCCCTATATGACACCCTGAAACCTAACTTCATTATTATCCGTAAAGTTCTTTTCTGAGTAACAAAAAGCTGGTCCATATGTGAATGCTGCCAAAAAACACAACTCTATAACGCAGATAAGCCTCAAAGTTAGCATGATATACCGTCTTCGATGTATTTCTATTTAAGTATTTTGCAAGTATTCGAATAGTATAACATGTACTGTTTAATCACCCCGGGTGATTAGTGGTAAAAAGACAGCAATTCTCTTATGGATATTAAGAATCATTTTATTTTTTGTGAACCAGGTGTTGATATCTTGCATAGCTCTATCCCACTGTGCCATCAAATCAGGAAAAAAAGAATCGCAAACCGACAAGCTAGTGACGTCTGCATAATTTGTAAGTGAACCATATCTGTTATCGATTGAGTGAACAAGGTCATTAATATATGTTATAAATATAATTGGATCGAAATATCTATCCATGTTTCTATAAAATTTTCAGTGAAACCTGAATTCAATCACTTTTGAAAATTCTGCAATAAAAATATTTTCAGAGGTCTTAGTTTTCTTACTAAATTACTAATTGGTTATAGTAATAGTATTTTTTTCAGAACATTGTTCGAAAATGCTACAATCGAAGGAAGATCTTGAATGAACAGCATATTTGACTGGTGTTCGATAGTGAAGGTTCAAAAAAATTATTCAAAAAGAAAAAACCATTTAAGACTATAAAACATAAATATTTTAAATCATTTCCAAAAATAGATTTGGTTATAAATTTAGCAGAAAGTGGTAGTGAGACACAAGACACAGATTGTAGAAACAAATCATTATATTTTTGTAAATTATTATTTTCCCTTATTATAAAATGTAATAGCATTATACTTTTTAAACACTTTGTAGGTAGTTTGTCGTTTGTCACTTTTCTAATTCCGACCCTGCCTATACCTGGCTCACGCCAGATTCTAGGAAGTCCAGATCTTAAATCTTGCCATGCATTATATAAGTTATGAAAAAAAACTGATGTAATGACAATCACATAATTAGAATACCATTCGAAACGAGGGTTAAACTAGAACTATTTTCAAAAATATTTTTAATTTTTAATATGTAATCTCAATTTTTAGCACTTAATTCGCTTTGCCTGGTCTCAAAGCTCTTATCTATCAATGACGTTGGTATTTTTTATTTATGACTCTTTTTTTTCCTTTTTATGACGCATCAGCCATGTTATTAGCGTTATGATAGATTATATTAATTACACAATTATAAATTTTAATTGTATTAGTGTCTTTTAAGAGATTTTAGAATAATATTGGTTTTGCTTTTAAATTGTTATATCTGAGTCTGTTTGACCAGTTTTCAAGAAATGGGTTACTGTTTACAAATTTTGAATATTTGTAATATTTTTTTCATCTGACTCTTTAGAAAGCGGTTTTAAATATTACTACTTTTGTGACTTTTTCGGATTATTAACGAACTTCAGCTTTTTACAAATCTGACGATATTCCTCTGTTTGAAGAATTTATTGCGGGGTTACAATACTTTTTACAGAAGGAAATACTGAAAAAATTTCCAACCACCTGTTCTATCATTAATAATCGTATATAATCTGTTTTTGCCAATTTTAAACTAAGTTATATTTCCCGAGAAAATCTATTGTATTTAAAAATATTTTTTAGAACAACTATTGCATTTGTAAATTGAAATGAATCTAACTGCTTTATTAAGACATTTTTCGAAAATAAGGTTCTTTTACAGAAACGGCTCTGTTACAATAGTCACTTTTATTTATTATTTTATTTCTAAGTTACATCTTCCAAAAAATTTATTTCAATTTGTTTTTTTTACTAGTTGTTAACGATGAACATGCACTTTGAGAAGGTACATCATTTTTCATCATTTTAAAGAACAAACGGTTCAACAGAGAAGCATAATGTACTTAATTTAAGTAAGAATTGATATTACCATACATACCGTACAATTTACTTTCGCCTTTATCTTCACAAAAAAAATGAAATAATCCAGCAAAAAAAAACTAAGATGTATTCTGAAATGTAAGTATAAAAATAAGATCGAATGAAACTCTTAAGTAACCGAATGACTACCTGTCGACTGTTACACGATATTTTAATTAAGAATGCTTTCAGTCTAAAGTAAAATATTGTGTTCTCACTATTGCAGTATCGTTTTCAATTTGAATTTTCACTCTTGTTCTCTCTGGATCAGAGCTGAGTTAAACCGTATAGAACCGACCCCATATTTCCAAGTATATAATGAAATATTTGCTTCCGGCACCGAGATCAATATTCGTTTCCCTGCTTGTATTGGCAAAATGAAATTCTTTACGAAACTTTTTGCATATTTAACATTAATGAAGTAAAAATAACCCACATATTATACAGGGTGTATCTCAAGTAAATATATGTCTGATTTTGTGATTTTTGCCACTAACAGAGCCAATAGTAAATGTTATTATGGTTATAAATTGTTACTCATTATAAACACCTTATTTCAATATTTCAAAGTTTGTCTAAGTAAGCTGGTAGTAATACTTTATTAATACCAATAAACTAAACAAAGTGTCCCCTAAGAAAGCATAAAATATTCCTAAAAACCCGCTAGAAACCGTTTCTATGTTTATTTCAAAATTATGAGAACTAATAAAAATGAAAGTTAGCACATAGACTTTATAAATAGTTATGTGACCTCTAATTAATTTTTCGTATCTTTTAAACCATTTATTTTATTTCACATTTGGTTAAGTTAGGTTAACAATTAAAATGAAATATTGAAATAACTCGCAGGATTTGTTAAGTGTTGATTTAATTAACAATATTAAAAAGTATGTTTATATGATTTGCATTACATTAGTGTTCTTTTAGAAAGTTATAGTTTGCTGATAATTTTCTAAATTAGTTAGTAAATAACATCAAATCTGATTTTTTTTAATGAACTCAACGAGGTTTGGTAATCACTAAATTCATTATAATCATTTAATTTACCTTGTTGTTTCTCCATATTTTATTGTTAATTTTATCAAATTTTTCTGTATAACGGTAGCTTACTCTACCTGTGATAAATATATCCTTATACAGGACGTCCTCCCGAATCAGAGTACATGAATCTGGTAAGTGTTAATTCTCTTTATTAATACACTGCCGTTTTAGGATGATGAATATCTATACCTACTTAATATTTGTTAATCAATTCTATCACAAAAACCCACATGCTTCCACTCGGCATAAATTCCATATTTAAGAATACCATGAATTAAAAAACGCATAACAAAATATAAAGAAATTTGAATACTTCGGATATTTTGGAAATTAAATAAAAAAAATATAAGTTTTTGAAAATTTCTCCGTTATTGTGACTGCAAATAACACCGGAAATATTTTAAAACCAATTCTAAATATTAAAAGCCTAATTTCAAATTGATTTGTAAATAATCAAAATAACTAACGTAGCCTATCCTTCTGTGTTCAACATTAAAATTAATTTTGAGCAGAAAAATGTTATCATTCCATATAACTATCGGCAATATCGCTGATCCTAACGACAAAAACGTCCACTTAATTAAAGTTACGACAACGTCGCAATCTTCCAGCGAAGCCGACGTCGTAACTAAATAAAACAAAACATATCTGTATCTGACTTCTATTAACTCATCCTTTTCGGAAAACATACCACCTGTGCCAAAGGATTTCTGAACTTTTGATTAGCCGAAACTCTCGCCCTGGCTGATCGTCAACACATCACGTACGCACAAAGCTGAATTTTATCGATTCTCAACATTCACAGAAACATACATATCTAAAAAGATTCTTCATAAAATCTTCGATAACGCAATAGGTCTGTAAAAGTTTTATTACTATTCAACTAAGTAATATCTCGTTTCATTTGTATCGTGAAGTATATTAAAATAGTATCAAAACTAATATAAGTAGTAACATTGTAAATTAGTAATAATGTGTTGTGAAGTGAAGAACTACTGACAAATAAATTCATTTTTATCTGTGTGTTAACACCACAGGTTGTAGTTCAACAGTATCACGTAAAAAACTCAATTTACTAATGGAACTTTTTTTACTATTAAATTATGTAATAAAGCTTCAGTGAATTTGGATATCCTGGAATTTATTTTCTCCTCCCATAGCTAAAAAAATATTAACTAACCAGACAAAAATTGCGGATCTCCATTTTGTCAATTTTGTGTCATATAGAAGCTCCCTATATTTGCTCACACTATTAATAATGGTAAAGTGTAACCTCTCCTTCAGATTGATCTTCACAGAAAAAAAATTGTTGCATTTTTTGAGGAAAAAAAAATTCTAAAATCTAGCCAAAAACAATAAAAAACTGAAAAGAAAATTCCAATTCAAAAATATAAAAAATATCCCACTGAAGCCGCATTGGATCTTTTCGTTTTTTGCAACTTTTGGTGTAAAAACTCAATCTAACTTAACCTTACCAAGCACAGTACCTAAAAAAAAAATTATAATTTAGTTGCAATAAGGATCGTTTCCGCTGCACAAATTTACACAGTTTTTTTCAAAAAGTCTTTACAGTCTTTACAGACAATAATACAATGGTCTATAAGGAATAGATCCTTGGTCTCTATTATTATATTTTTCAATTTCGTATACTTCTAGCAATCTACTAATATTAATTAATTTAATATTGTTTGTAGTTACTTTCTTATGACCGATCTAAAGCAAGTTCGGCAGCACAGAATTTTTTAGTTCTTCCATTTTAATGAGGTAAATGTTCTTTAAATCTAATATGTATCGATCTTTCGTTTACCCAACATACTTCTTATTACAATCGGTGTAACTAATTTCGTATATTCTACTTTTTGCCAACGGTGTCAATTTATCTTTTGGATTTACAAATAATGTTTTTAAGTTATTTAATGAATTAAAAAACTAATTTTAAATCTATGTTTTTAAAAACTGTCCAGTGCAGTAATGTAGATTATACGAAATTGAAACATACTTTTAATTATTATTTTGCTTCCTAAATTACAAAAGTTTTTCTTTGAATATGGTTAATTGATTTATTACTTATTTTTATATCGTAACCGTTACTTTGTTCCTTCCTATTTTTTTTTCTATAATAAATATTCTTTACTCTAGAATCCATATTTCTAAAAATACCAGTGCTCACAAAAACTATCGTTCTACGAAAAAACAGAATATTATCAAAAGATTAAAGGAGAAAGAAGTGTTTTATCTTAAGGCTGACAAAGGAAACAAAATAGTTATATTGGATAAGAGTGATAATTTGATTAGAATTCCAAGGGATTCAAAAATACCCCTAGTACCACTTCATTGAAAAAATAAAAACTAGAAAACCTTTTAACAACAATTTTATTAATGAAAATTTAGAACATTTTTTTTTAATTAATTATGTCGAATATGTTATAGGTATGGGATTTACATTTTGCCAAATCAATATTTAGAGAGCATTTGGATGAACTTTCTAAATTAAGCTTATATTAGATTTTTTAAAGGGAAGTAGAACGATGTTAAGCTACATTTAAATATAAATTTCGAATAAAACGTCCGAGCAAGTGACTTATTGTCCATTTGCTCCAAGTACTTAAAGTAAGTTTATATTTTTTCTACGGTATGTATTAAAGATTACAATCTAAATTAAGCTTAAAAATATAAATTTAATTCAGTAGGTCCCTGAAAAGGGCCATTTATCTCTTGAATAGTTGTTTCTTTAACATATTATATAAGATCCAGATTTCCAACATATAATTAATTTTATCTAAAGAATTATTTTCATGGTAACCAATCACATTCCATTGTTTTAACGCTAACGATATTTGAAACCTTAAGTTAACGGTTAACTAGAAATTAAAAAGAATCCTTATAAAATAAACTATCTCGTCTGATATTTTGGCGATCCTTCATATCCTTTTCTGTTTTAAACGGTAAAATGAAATTACATATTTGCAAAAGGTGTGTTTTGAAACTTCTCTTTGAAATTTCGCAATTTCTGAAACTCTTTTTACGTATATAAGTTTTTTTTCTACCCTTTCGTTCTATATTATAAATCTGACTTTGTCGGTCTTATGGGGTTGTTACATAGAATTTATCTCTGTTTAATACATTGGTAGATTGTAACGGCGTATTCTCTCACCCTCTCCTTCCTTTCCTATTTTCCATTTTATGTAGACCAGGAAACAAGACATTTTAAGTTTTTATTCCTATAATTTTACTTGCTTTCGAGTTTGTTTTGATATTATGATTTAAGCCAGTAAGATTTATCTTGGTTTCATATATAATTATAACATTTGAAGTTAAATTAACCTTTACAACAGCTTTTACAAAAAAGAAGCTTGAAAAGCTTTGTCATCCAATTTTGGAAGGCGTAACCATTCCATTTCCAAACGAGGTAAAATATTTGAGGAATGTCCTAGCTAGAAACCTCACCTGGTACCCCCATCTGGAAAGAACAATAAACGAAACTAGAACATACCTCTGGTATATCAGAAGAGGGTGGCATCTCGTGGAGAATAAAATCCATGCAGATTTTCTGGATTTATCAAATAGTATAAAGTCAATGGTCATACACGGTGCGGCCTGGAGGACTCCAGTTTATTGCATCAGACCTCAAAGACTAGAATGTGTGGTGGTTTCCCTTTCAACTAATCCGACTAATACAATGGAGACAATTCTAGGTCTTATTCTTCTCCACATCTCGTTAGAGCAAGAGGACAAATTGGCTTCCTACAAAGCTGTGTCTATGGTTAATAAAATCGAGATGGAGATTTTATGAGACCTTTCTGGTATGTGGTACTTACCAAATACTGTATACAAATGGATCAAAAAAATCTAATGGAGTAGGAGCTGCAGTGTACAGCAGAAAATTGAGAGTTTGACATTGAGAATTGTGTGTAAGAAAGACAAGAAGATAGTTGGTTAACCCTCTTGTTAACAAAAGGCAGCTTTATAAGGAGAGGAATCATTGGACTGGATACATCCTTTGGTAAATCGTAATCCTGGAATGAAGTTGGAGAGATCTACTCATCCTAATTGAGCTGCTTATAGAATACTGTCGTCATACTGTGTCATATTTCTGCATCGTGGAGGATGAAACATTAGAGCATATTCTTTGCTCTTGTCCAGTACTGCTAACGAATAGGTTCTGTGGGTTTTGCTTCGTATTGATAGAGGCTAACAATATCAAGAAAGCATAATCGAAATTAAATATTGGCTTCGCAAGTAGATGTGAACTGTGTGGTGAACTGTAACAAGTAGGGGTGAGCTATAACAGGTTTCAGTTGGCGTCAGTGCAGGGATGTGGTAATAACACACAACATATATTTAATCTACCAAAGTCACCCTTATTTTTGATAAACAATCATTGAATTGACATTTTTGTTTTGGTTATACATTTTACTTAACATGATCTGTAAACAATTTTTATTCATTGAGTGGACAAAGTGATTGCCTTAAATTATATAATGTTCTGAACATAACTTGCTCTGTTATTCAAGATTTAAATTTCCCTCCTTGGTATGTATACATTTTATGTTTTTTAATCCTTACTTCTGTGAGTCATTTGGTTTCTCCTATATTCTTCTGCCGTAGTCTATCATGAAAAATTAAAAAAATATTAACAGAATTCTTAGTACTTTCAATTTTTCCGTATTGTGACGTGGTATACGGTAGCTTCATAGTCCTCCACTCTAAGAATCGGATGCAAATAGTTCAAAATTATTGTGCTAGATATACTTTCAATTTAAGAAAATATGATAGTGTGTGCCACAAAATATTAGAAATTAAACAGAGGGACATATAATCTAATTTTTCAATGCCCTGAAAAATCGAGAACCAATTTGTCTGTTTAGTAAACTCATCGCCAGATGAGATGTGCATACTCTTGATGCCAGATGTAAAATCTCCTTCACATCCCAAAACATCAGACAGCCCTGTTCCAGAAATCTTTTACATACCAAAATGTGAACTTGTAGAATAATTATTTAGTAGATTGTAAACATTTGTCTCACAGCCTATATAAAGAAAACTGAATGAGTCGCTTTTTTTCGAATTTTATGATAAGTCTATATTTTTTCTTTTTGTTATTAATTGTGTTTTATTTCGTTTTTGTAGTGCAAATGGATCAAGTGGAAAAATATCTTTAGCTAAACTTTTTTAAATTATTATTTTTGAAAATTATTAATAATTTTAGATATTTTTGTTATTGTTGTTATTATTTCCGTTATCTATTACGAGTATAATTATTATTATTATGGAGCGTTCATCCTCGTGCGACATTATTAATTTTTTGTAAAAAACGACTGAATTACTTAAAAGTAAAATCGATCAATTCCATTTTTTTTAATTTCCATCGATAACATCTTTACAATTTATACGTTTCCTTCCTGGACTAATTTTCAACCCTATTTTCCTTTAGCTCTGTCCTTTTCCTTCGGTTTTTCGCACGGCTCCTCTCTCTCTACCACAATATTAAAGGGGATATGCCAGACTGCCGGAAAATGTGGATGTTCCTGTCCGGAATACTGGGCTGGACGCTGTATGCTAATATCGGCGGAATTTCTCGCAGTTTTTCATGCTGTTTTTCTTTTAATCGTGTTCTAATAGTAAGAGTGATGTTCGATATTGCTTTTTATTGGCATTCCTAGAGGACAATATTTTGGTAAAAAGTTATAAAAAAAACTGGACTACATCAGCATTGACGTGGCAATGTTAAAAAATGCAAATAAAAATAATTATTTGTTTCCTTCCTTAAACTACTATATTTAGGCACTTCTCATATGCGTATTGAGGTATTTATAATCGATATTCAATTGTTAAGTAGTTGCTCTAAAATCCAGAGGTTCATTTGATTGGTGTATTATTATTATTGGTATTTTAATATTTCCCATGATCTTCTTCTTATGTTACTGAATGGTTCGTTAGCACTTTCAATAATTATTTTCCTAACAAGTGCGGAAATGATACTTATGTATTTTCAATCTAAAATGAGTGCATAAAAGTAATATTTTTGTAAAGTGTACGGACAAGTAATATTCTCCGCGGATAATTAATATCACCAGTATTTGATATATTAAAAAAAGTATTATTTTGATTCACTGTGTGTTATACTGTCGTAGCTCAGGGGCGAAACGCCTTCGCATGTCTGTACTCAGGCTGCCCCGATAAGACTCTGGGAGTTTTAGAGCAGTCCAGATAACTCCTGCTTGCCTCTCCCACGTATTCTCAGAGTTTATTGCTATTGGGTCGCTTTTATCTGAAAAGTATAGACCGTAGCGGGATTACATTTTCCTTCGGCTAAGATGAATTAAATTTTAATTTTAGTTTGTCCTACTTTAATATTTCACCTTATAGGGTTTACTATTTTTCATTTCTTAATTTTACTTTCCCGAATAGGCACATGTTATTTAATTTATACATTTTAAATATCTCAAGGGAGGGAAACTATTATATTATTTTACATATTATTAAATGTATGCAAATTTACAACGAAACAAAAGAACTTTGAAAACCTTAACCTGTCCCCATCCTTTAGCAGTTTTTTTATTTATGACTTATTGAAAGTTTTAAAAAGTTTTCCCATCAGTTTTCCGGAGCATTAAGTTCACTGGGACGTTGATTTCATCCAAGTTCCTCAACAGTTTTCAGGTTTTGTTTGCTTTATACAAAAAGTTCTTTACTTTGTACAAGAAGTTCACAAATCAAGAGGAATTCAGAATATTTTTTAGTTTCATTGCTTGCGACTACGTGAATTACTCTTTAATTAGTTTTCGAGTTTGTAGAAACCTTTACAATCATTTTTAATTTCTATTAATCTATCCTCTTAATGATGAGCATGTTTGCACTACTAAATGAGTCACAATCACTAAAAAATATATTTTCTAGCCATATTTTTTCGTTGTTTTGTTTATGAAATTATCATTAAATTTGAATAACCCTTTGTTAGGACATTAATCAAGTACTAAGGTTTTTTTGGTTCGAATGGTTGTAAATTATGATTTTTGTGGGGATTGTCATGTATTAAACTTTCTTTATATGGTAAAAGATTGTTAAAATATTAGATTATCAATCTAAAGTTGGTTAGAAAATACATAATAGTTATTTATTTTATTAGTGGGAGAAGGGTATTATTAATATACAGATTCGGTGAGTTGCTAGACGAGGGCGTTAACCTGGGCCGGTAACAGCATGAGTATGTTAATAGCCCTTATCAGATGAATTAAAATACAGTATTTTATATACGACCGCCAAAAATTATCAACAAGTGCAAACTTTTTTTAAACCGAAGCTATGATTCTGTAATAGCAGTTATTTATTAATATGGCAGGCTGATAGTTTGTTACAAACCACATGAAATATTTTTATTTTTTCTTAATTTCTAGAAAATGCTTTAATATGAGTGATTCTGAATCTGAAAGTCTTGCGTCCGATATTGAAGAACGAAAGCAATTTCGTTATTAATTCCACAAAATTCATGAATGAAATAGGAACAAGATTCTAGTAAATGAAGTGAAAAAAAAAGAAAGTTAAAAATGAACGAATGAGAAGGGGTTACTAGCTTATTTCGTTGCTCAACCTCTAAGTTACAAATATTGAAATCTTTGGGAATATTATCCAATGTCACGCGCGATGATATCCACAAAGAAAAATGTAGATATTGGAAAATATATTTTATTAATTGCGTTTCTCAAGCGAAAATCCGAAGGGTGTAAACCCAAGAGGTCAGTTGGTATTAACAAAATTGACAGCATGCTAAAAAAAAAATTTGATCCTTTTTTTGGGATTACCAAAGGTAATAGATTATACTATAATTGCAAACTCAGGCGCGGATCTATTAACAGTGAAAAGACACGAAGGCTGGAAAAGTAATACGATGGGATACAAGGAAACAATAATTTTGAAATGGACCTTTCAAACAGTAACCACACTAATTTGGAAGTTATTGGCTTTCAACAGAACATTCTTATTCTGTCGTGAACTTTTTTGATTGCAAAAATGTTGTTATCGATATTCATTTTTAAATTTTATTAATCAATAATTAAATTTTGGTTCAGATTTCATTAATCAACTAAATTAGAACATGGGCTCATTATCTAAGTCAATTAAAGTCATTAAAAGTGGAAATAAGGAAGTAAAAGGAGAATTACAATTGCTCAGCAAAACATCAGAGAAATTCAACATGTAAAAAGATATTAAACAAGGAAATAGCTTAGGCCCACTACAATTCATATCCTAATTGAAAGGCTATTAAAAAAAAACTAGGCAAAATCAACAAAGCTACAGACACTGGTTGGTTATAGAAGTTTAATATTCTAATACTCTTTAAAATTGGAAGCCTACACAGATAACAAAGTTTTCGTAACGGATACTTTTACAAAATTGCAAGAACTGGTAAAAATATGGTTAGAAGAAATAGAAGTAAACACAAATAAGAGTCAGATAATGGTAATTAACAACAACAGAGAGAAAAACGATAAAGAATAACAGGATATGAATATTCTGGCAGATTTCGTGGTGGTAAGATCACAATGATACAAGGTGTTTCATTTAAAAACAGGGTACCAGCTGTGTTAAACTTACATGAATCACCTTCTATATTTAGGCAAAAAAAAAGCTGATAAGTTGACGTTTTTCATAAATATCTGAAATAATGTCAACAATACTTTAAACGCATAAGTGTTTCCACACAATTTGACATCATAATTATATATTTGGTATTAAAGCGATATTTGATAAGGTGATTCACTTTAAATCGATATAAAATAAGATTTAGATTTTGGGAAGATGGTTTGTGAACAGCCTGTATAATGCACGCTCTGTGGTTTAATCAAACGTCGATCGGCATAGTCCCATGGCGCTTCGCCGCAGGACACACGACATTATTTCAAAAGAAAAACCACGTTTGGGGCTTTGAGCCTGCAGGTCTGCTAGTCCACGACTCACGAGGGCGCTTCATCAACCGCCGTTGCCATGAAAACCAGCTCTCACCTATATCTATAGATATATAATATACAATATTACCTAATACCTTACCACTACCGCCTAGGAATAACAATAGAAAAACAGAACATCAAGAAATGAAAATCAAGCAGATGATAGAAAAACTATGTTAGCAAAATTATAATTAATAATAAAAAGATTTGGTTGCTAACCATGGACACTGATAAGTTACAAGCAGCCAAAATGAAATTTCTAAGATTAAATGAATAGATAGAATCCAAAATGGACGGGTTAGAACGAAATTTCTAGTAGAATCAATATTAGAATTCAGAAAGCTGAAAATTGATTTGATTTTTGCATCTACAAAGATGGATAGAAAAAGTCGTCATACAAATTCAACCTGGTGTCTAAGGCAAAATAGTGGTAAATAGCTTTTTTGAACATTATTTTTTTTTTGATAACGTCTAAGGTCCTTTGTTTATTAACATTCTGTGGTTTAGTATATTATTTAAAAAAATTACTATTTTAAATACTATTTAACAATATATTTATAATTTTGACGTTTTTTTTTAAATAGTGAATTACCTCGATTTTTTACAAAAACTCTATTGGATGGTACTAATTTAAGTACTTATTAGAACTCATGGCTTCGATTATATATAATGGTATTCTTTTTCATGAGTTTTTAGATACAATAATTACCGAATGCGATGGATGGCCAGCAAGATCTCTAGATTTAAATACTTGCGATATTACATGAAGATACCTAAAACAAATGGTTTATACGCAACCAATAGAAGCACGTCATCAGATTTGAGCGGGAATTCAAGATTGACACTAGAATAGTCAATTTATACATAGTTTATTAAATTTGAATTGTTTTTTTTTGCCACTGACAACGTTTGCTTTGATCTACGAAAACTTATTTTACAAATTTAGATTTTGGAGTACTGCTATAGAAGGTAAAATACTAAAAATCAGCTTCTTTGGACAATTCAAATTATGAGATTAGAAAGAGAAAAATATTTAAAGTAAAATTAACAAGAAAATAGATTTGCTAAGAAGAAATCAGAATTGAAGGTAGATGGGATGAATTTAAACATAATATAGTAGAAGTAACGAAAGAGTCCAGTGGGTCAACAAAGATAACAAGCAAAAACAGCCAAAGTACAGAATGGTAGATGAAAGAACTGCAACAAATAATTAAAATCAAAAAACAAAAATGGAGAACATACTTAGAAACACAAGAGAAAGGATAATGAATCCTACAAAGAAGGAAGTAAAAATAGAAGTAAAGAAAGAATCATGAGTAAACTTCGGAAGAAAGATTACCGAAAACTACTAGGACAATCAATAACTATTTTAGGAAACGCTGAAATAAATAAGAACGAAAAAACGTAATGACAAATACAAAAGACGAAAATAAAAAACTAATAACAGAAGAAAATAAAATATTGGAAAGACAATACGTTGAAGAACTAACAATGTTGGAAAAAAGATATAAAAATATGAATCATATTGAAATAATAACATAAGTAAAAGCGATCAAAAAGCTAAAATTAACATAAGTAAAAACGATCAAAAAGCTAAAATTAGGGACAAATAATGAAATACATACGTAGGTATTGAAGCAACTAAAATTATATTGATTTATTGAATGAAATAGTCAATCATGTAGAAATACCAAAAGAATAGTCGAAGGCAGGAATTTTCTTGTCAATTTACAAGGATGGAGATAAGAGAAAATTACGGAGGAACAATATATCTAGTGTACCTGGGAAAATACTGTCAAGAATAAGAAAGAAAAATAAAAAATAAACTAGAAGCAGCATTCGAGGATTTACAGTTTGGATTTAGAAGTGTCCGAAGCATACAGGACCTAATATTTATAATAAGGCAAATAAATGAAAAACTTATTATCAAATGTAGAGACATAATTAAATGCTTCATAGATCTGGAAGAAACGTTTCATCGCGTAAATTCAGAAGATATCTGTAAATCTATATACAGAGTGGCCATTCAAAACAGTCCGCCCTATAACCAATAACTATCGCATATACTTGTTCTCAAAAAAGGAAAAGTTTACTAAATTTAAAGGTGCTTTGTAATCACACTTACATATAAACAAAAATCTGAGTATATTTACCATTAAAATAAACAAATAACGTTGAATATATGGTCCATTCTAAAATAATAGTACTACTTTTAATTAATAGAAACCCTTAAAGTGCCAATTTCTGGGTTCCTTACGCTTACATTATCCTTTCTGTATACCTGCGAAATTCCTCAATTTGGAAACAATTTTCTTGCTGATGACAGTACTGTCATACTAGTAGCAAACAACAAAGAAGAAGCCATCAAAAACCTAAAAACAGCGATGACTCTATTCACAACTGGTCAAAAAATGGTAGATCACACTCAGTGAGACAAAACCAGTCTATATCAACTTTACTAATAAAATAATAGATCCTACATCCATCATACTACAATAATTTGGTTTTCCATATTCAAACACAGATAAATACTTAAGTATTACTTTGGACTCCAAGTTTCGCTGGAAAGCACATGTTTAAAAGGAAAGCGAAGAACTCAGATTCAAATATTGATAAAAGGACTGGCACATTGGAAACTCCTCACTGTCTCTACATAATAAGCTTATGCTCTATAAAGAAATACTTAAGCTTGTTTGGTCTTACTTCACCCAATTTTGGGGATATATCAAACAAAGGGATATATGATTCAAAGAACCACCCATAATGAAGTACTAAGAAACATCATAGATCCATCCCAATTTGTTTTCTATGTATTAACATTAAATGTACAACTTGAACAACAAAATAAAGAACTGCATCTGCATAATCTTCCTCAAGATAATCAGAATTTACCTCTCCCAAAGAAGTTGCTTCCGAAATAAAAGAACATATTAATCCGAAGAAAGTGCCAGGGTTTGAACTATTACTGGAGTAATTTTAGAACAATTACATAAAAAGCTTTATTTAAATGAACTAATCTAATAAATGTAGCATTCAGGTTATAATATGTCTTTAGACTCTGGAAAGTTGCGGAAGTCATAATGATACCAAAACCAGGTAAACCTCCCACCACATGAAGCATTTTCATGTCTGTCAAGCTTTTTGAGAAACCCTTATTCCAAAGAATAAAACCAATAATAGGAGAAAGGAAGTTAATCCCAAATCATCAGTTTGGGTTTAGAAATAAACTATAGATCAAGTACTAGAATTATCAATATAATTGAAAAATCCCTAGCAGAAAAGAACATATGTGCTACAATTTTCCTTGAAGTTTCACAAGCCTTCGATAAGGACTGACACGAAGGCTTAAACCACAAGTTTGAGGATATACCAAACAATGCTATCCGGATATCATTCAGTTATTCCAGAACAAAGTGCTAAGGAACATCATAGATACCCCCTGATACATCAGAAACAGAAACCTGTATGGGAACCTGGAAATGGAAACTGTTTACCAAGCCATCAAAAACTTTCCAGGAGTCATAAAGATCGATCATCTCTTTATGAATGTTGAGGCTATCCAGATAGGTACTATACAACACTGGATTAAAAAGGAGACTCAGTAGGACGAAACGCATTGAGTTAGAGAACTGACAGTTTGAAATAAAAACAGATCTTGTAAACTGTACATACCCAAATTAGTGTAACTAAATAACAGAACAACTTGAGGAACACTAATGAGTATACCAACCTTACTTAAAGTTTTACTCTTAGTTAGTTTAAAACAGAAATGAATTTCACATTGGTCAATATTGAACAGATTGTAATTATAATAAAACCTCGCATACATGAACAATATCAATAAAAAACCTTTTTCCAAATTAAAAAATAGCCTACAAACAATATTTTCAGGTCTTCCACAAATACTTTCGCATGGTTTTGCTTCAGTGAAATATTTTACAAAAACCAGTAATAATGATAATTTTTGGTCTTTTTTTAGATATATTAATTCAAACAAATCCTCAGATTGATAGGAATTCATCTCAACTTAAATACACTTGTGAATTTTGCCAACATTTGCTGAAAAGTGCGAAACTGCCGCCCGAATGGTCCTATCGCTTTAAAGCGGCCCCGTTGCCGTCTATCCCCTTTAGTACACACAACATAAAAAGTTGTCCGTTGGGGGCGGCGGGTGGCTCGTCGGGTGGCGCCGGAAACGGGATCGGGGGCCAACTGGTGGTGGGCGGCACTTGTCACTGGGCCGCCGCTGCCGCCCTTGTGCTCCTCGTGCGGGCTCCTCGGCTCTCGCTCTATGCTCTAGCTGTGTGCTTTTCGGATACGGCCGTACGTACGGTATCTACACTGCCTAAGGGGACTTCTACGTCTTTCTCTGGCATTGTTTGGGGCTCCAGACCGCACTCGATGCAGCTTAGGAACCTTTTGTGGAACCTTAGTACTTATGGAAATATTTAATACCACACTGAAATAATCACTTGGTTTAATATAAGCTCGTTTTATACTATATTTTTTTCTGTAACCTCTATTGTAAATGAAAATACATTTTTTTTATTATTAGTTCCAATATTTCAAATAAACACTATCACAGAGATAATTGTAAAAATATAGAAAATAAAATTAAATGAACATATAATAATAAGTAATAATAATGTATTTAATGCAGAGAAGTTAAAAATGAAGGCTTAAATAAATCTCACTTTTTTGTTTTTCGATTTAATTGAAATTTATTTTTTGAACTACCTAATATATTTCGTTTAGGATTCAATTATGAAACAAAAATTTGAAGTGATCTGTTGATCGTTAATTACTTTGCCTATTATTATGAGTATGATTACTTATTAGTTTAAATATAAATAATATTTTATCTGAACTACTAAATTGATAAAATTAGAAATAATTCAAATTAATATTTTGTGTAGCATTTAAATAAAATTGAAACTTCATGCCTCTAAATTTGATTTGATGATTTTTTGGAAGACATTAGGTAAAACAGGAAAAAAATAACTAATTTCTTCCAAAATTTTAGAAACATGAAGTTTCAATTCTATCTAAATTCTACACAAAAATTCATACACCAAATAATAAAATGCTAAGTTCTGATTAAAATAAATGGAATATTATAAAAAAGTTAGGAGAAACTTCTTTTACAGAGCAGTGATTTTTATGAAAATAGGTTGAAAAAACCAGAGGCCTACCATTTTTTTCTGAAAGTATGTAATGACACCCTCTTATCTACGCCACTTCAAAATTATTTAGAACTACGTTTTCATCAATTTATTGCCTATAACTATGGAAAAGTGTATACCAAATTTGGATAAAAAATGTTAATGAATTTTAAAGTTATTGGGCTAAAATCTTTATTTTTGAAGAATTTTTAACACATTGTGTTTTACATCAAAAAGTGGTACATCAAATGTCGCCATAATTTCTCATAAAAAATAAACATGTGCTCTGTGAGTCGCGAATTTGAAAAGACCCTGTATATGCAGATTAATACAAATAAACCAATACAACATAATATTAAAATATTTATTTCATCTAAAAAATAATGTGTTTATATACCTTACTTTAAATGGCCAATTTATATATTTTACATATTTTAACAAAATATTTTCAGGAAGTATTTTTATACTATTCTACTTTATTTTTCAAATACATTTGACAATCACATGCATTTTTTTATGTCGTTTTTTCACACGAGAAACACTGTTCATTTTTATATAAGAATCTGTTTGCATATTAATATGGTATTAATAAAAACATGAATGTTGGGATATGCTGATGGACAACAAGAATTCAATCTACTATGAAAGGACTCGCAGGTATTTGAAGTTCTCATCGTACATACGGTATTTCGGAGTAACATCGCTTCATCTCCAATGTATGTGTCCACGAGATAGTCGGTGAATTCCAAAATGTTTGGATCTTCTTATTGTAATGACATGAAAAGAACTCAACTTCTTCTGGTGGTAGAAAAGTCAAGCCAAAAATGAAATGTAGAAAGTTTCCTGTTTCCGATTTCGGATCTTTTTTTGATCCCTGTAACAATAAAAACATTTGTAGATTGTCTATTTTTATAAATTTAATATAAAGTAATCTGAGATTGACTAACATACCGCGGGCAAATAAGTAAAATTTTAAT
This sequence comes from Hermaeophaga mercurialis, assembly GCA_951812935.1. Lineage (NCBI taxonomy): Eukaryota > Metazoa > Arthropoda > Insecta > Coleoptera > Chrysomelidae > Hermaeophaga > Hermaeophaga mercurialis. The sequence goes on along the minus strand of OX638362.1, from coordinate 16,556,205 downwards.
AATGTATTTTGGTAATTTTTGCAATTCGTGTGTTTGATAAGGGTTCTGAAGGTACATACTTATATCGTATTTAGAAATTATTAACAAAGCAAGTAATATTTGTAGGTAAAGTAATAATAACTCTAAATCAGCCAAAAAAACTTTTCAAATAAATAAAGATGTAGAAGTATTTATGATAAAATAATTTAATAATCAATATTATTTAAGATATTATTTTTTTTTATTTGCAGCTGCATTGCAAATCCTTTAATACGAGTATATCACTTAAATTGCTTGTGATTTCATATAAATGATTTTTTGTGCTATATAACCCGATAATTTTTTATTTATTTTTACGTAAAAATTCCTGACTGTTATCCTTTATACAAAATATGGAAAAATAAATAACACTTATCATGACTGTTCACATTTCCTTATATGAAGTACTTCCACTGTTGTTTCCATAGTTTTATTATGTGTAGGTTTGTGTTTAGTGACAATGATGTGTTTTGCGTAATGTGACTTATCTGGTTGTTTTAATCTATAAGCTCGTAAGTGCTTACAGTAGCGTATGTTAAAATTTCTTAATGTTTGGTCAAGATAGATAGCATTACAATCCGGACAATTTAATTTGTAAATACACGATTTTGATGATTTATTAATTTTAAGTTTTACATTTAATAAAAACGAACCTACATTATTTCTTACTTTAAAAGATATAATTTTTGATATTTTGTTTGAAATATCTTCAAAATATGCAATTGTTCTGTATGACCCGTCATCTTTAGGTTGTTTTGGAAAGATCAGGTTAACGGCTATAATTCATTTAATGTTATCTTTTAGGTTTTTATTTTCCAAAGTAAGATATTTATAATTTGTGAAAATACATTTATTTCATTTTACATAATGAATTATTAATAGTCGGGCGAAGCGTACCCTAGAATTCACCCAGCGAGGTGTCATAATCCATTTACAAATGATTATTTTCAGGTCTAGACGTTTCAAATCGTTTCTAAAATATCTTCGCCGTTATGATATTAATTTCATAACTTTATTTATTTATGAGAGTAAAAATTTTAAAGATTTTTGCCAAATTAATTTAAAATGTCGAATTATCATTGGATCATAAGTCTGTTATAAGTTTTTATTTTATTGAAAGGATAAGGGCATTATTAACATACGAATGCCGAAAGTTGTAAGATGAGGGCGTAGCCGCATGAGTATGTTAACAGCCCTTATCACACGAATTAAAATACATTTTATCTTCGACTGCCAAGAATTATCAACAACTGCAAACTTAGTTAAATATGGATGACATTTCGATTTAATTTAGTTGACAATCGGCGAATATTTTATTTAACATCAAAGTGGAGATTCTGTAATAGCAGTTATTTATTGATATGACAAACTGGCAGTTTGTTACAAACAATATAAAATGTTTTTAATTTCTCTTAGTTTCTGGAAAACCTATTAATATGAGTAAGTCTGAATCTGAAAGTTTTGCATCAGATATTGAGGATTGTGTAAAAAAACTTCGTTACTAATTACGAATAAAATACGAAGAAGATTATGGATGTCTGTGCAATTCGTAGTTAAAACAGTTTATCATTTAACTCCAATTAGCGAAACTACTTCCAATAGTAAAAAGATGTAATTTTGTGATATTATTTAACATTTTTATTATGGGGAAGAAATATTCTAATAAAAATCTGGCCCGCCATCAAACAGAGTGAAATTTTAATTTTGCTGATATCTGGAAACAATACGGGATTGGGTAGCGGGTAAATTTATAATTCGTATCAAACAACTTTTCAGCGTGGGTATCTAGTATCCAAGTTAAATATATCACCGTTACTAGAGACGATCCAAAATCAATATAAAGTACAGTATACCGAACTATAAAAAATACAAGGATATTAAAAAAGGAATCAGATAAAAATTGAAATAAATGTAGTTGTGCTGCCAAGTCGTTTATTCAGTGTATTTTATTCCGACATCTATCACGTGGTTTTTTAAAACGCTAAACGCCTCGTGGGGTCTAACAAAGCCCCATAATACTTTCAGACTGTAATATGGTGTACAATGTAAAATAATATATTAGAGGGGAAAACTCATAAAAAAACACCAACTTTAATTTAAAAATTCTGATTTAATATTTCACAAAAGATAACCACGTAACTTTTAAAAAAAATATTAAACTAAAAAAACAAGTATGAATTGTTATTATTTCTAGAAACTCTCGTCGGATTCCCGCTCATTTCCAGCTGCATTTTGAAAATATTTCTCACAAATATGTTTCATGTCGTTTGAGCAGTTTTTATAAAAAAATATCTTTTTATCAACCTTTCTTGGATAAATTGAGAATACTGCTTTTTTGATCTGGTACTTTTTTTGTCTCGTTAGGTTCATGAGAGACTCCAATATACTTTTTTTATTTTTAGCTTGCTGCACGTGGAATGCTTGAGTTTGCTGATCTTTTCACTCAGTCCGTCGGAGGATTAAATCCCAAGCCTAGGAAGTAAATCATCTGTTCAACTTGTTCATTTTTATTGTTATTGGCTAGTTATCCCAGATAGACATATCCAATTCTAAGAAAGACCATTACTAATGGCTGTCTTCTGCATGACCTGGTTGTAAAGTATAAACCACATACTTTAACAACCTTGTCCACCCCGGACTTGGTTGAGTTGTAAAATGTAATGGTATTTGAAAGCTTCTTATTCGGGATAACATCACAACATTTTTATTTCTTTTTGATACATTAGATAATGTTTTCATTTTGTCTCTCGATCAAAATTCTCAACATGTAGTTGCTCTGCTTTTGCTTCGTACCAAATTTTTTGGTAGCTTTCTTTATTTTAACACATAGTCTCTACATACGTTCATTTATTTTCTAATAAGTATAACGCAAGTGGAATGGTAGAAATCCAATTATCTCCAGTTATATGTTATATTTCGTCCAGAACACAAAATTGGCAGAGCTATACGCATTACTATAGGCTATTTGCACTGTTGATACTGGACATGTCCCTTCAGGTTATTGGCTTACATATATTTTGAAGGGCCAATTTTCTGAAATGTGGTATTGGGAATTAGAAACAATCAAAACTTCAATATCCACAAAATTGCTTTAATTTCAAAAGGTTAAATATATTTAATGACGACTGGTTGGTACTAGCAACCATGTGGATCCGATAGAATTTGTTCCGGTTTACCTGGTCCTTTTCTTTACTGAGATACTCAAGTGCTTTTGGGTACTCAGTTTGCCTATAGTGAGGTTTAAGTTGATTAATCTATATTCAAACCATATTTTTCCCCTAACCATTGCTACGACACTTTCGAGTATTAAATTGTTATATAATATAATTATAATTATTATATATTTTGCCCATTGTGATTGTTAATTTTTAATTTAATTTCAACATTTAATTAATTTGGTTTAAATATTTACTTAAAATAATTTTTTTACCACACATCAACAATTAATTTTTCACATTTGATTATTATTTTTACTAAGATCCTATAGTTGGTAAGTTGTAAGTTCCTTAAGTTTGTGATATTTATGGAATCTTTTTCTGTTGAAGATTCTGTGATTTTTTCTGCATTAGAAAATTCTACTGAGCTTTTCAATTCAGAATTATGGTCACTCATCTGTCAATTTCAGTATTCGAAGATTCATCAATACATAAATGTGACTTAAAAAACCTAATACAAGCTAGAACATAAAAAACCCTGTATAATGTATATAATTTAATTTTTAAATTTATTAGTTTCTACAACAAATAAATGTTAAGGGTAATTAAATTATGGATCTGTTTATTGAAAACGAAGTAAAAATTTAAAAACCTCCACGTTGGGATCTCTCGGTGCTTTGCAATGAAACCTCGCTTGAAATACTAATTTTTTTTACAAAAATATCGTATGGAGTGCTGTTAGACCCCACGTGGCAGATGGGTTAATAATAATTATCTTTAAAATTGGCCATAAACAATTTTATGATGATAAACTCGTTTTGAAAGCCAGATACTTTTTACTACCAGAACTAATTACTTCCAAATCTCATTTTTAATGCAAATCTATTACTACACATTACACTAATTTAAACCAATAAGTAATTTTCTTGTAAGAATTTTATATCAGCTTCCTATCTTTGAAGGACTGTTATGAAAGTAAATATTTTTATGAATCTTCTACCACCTTCAATATATTTTTAAACATTGTTTTAGAAGAGTTGGGTTTGACGCAAATCCTTATTTTTTTTTAAGTATATGAGTTTCTGATGCCAATTTGGTATTATGCGAGAGTAAGTAAACAAAGAGCAAAAGTAATAATTAACACCAAGAGGCGTGCGTATGCAGCCCAAAACGGATGAGAGCATCCGAAAACCTAGAGGGGTGAAAGACGAACCGACCCGTCATATATTGCACTTGCAGCAAGCCGGGGGTGTTGTAGACCCTCCTGTGGGAGTCCCGGTGCAGCGCCACAATGATTGATGGTGGTGAACAGGGGAAACTCTACCCTTAGCATATAAATTACACCCTTTCGGGTCGATCCTTTTTACGGGATAGTACTGGGGCAAACACATTTTATAATTATATAAGACTAATTTTTACTTTTTCATTTATTAGTTTATACTGCTATGTATTGGGGTATTTTTTCTTTAATGAATACATCAAAAAATATAAATATTATTTTCAGGGAAGGGGAAAGGGGTGGTAGGTTAACCAACTACGTAAAAAGGAGGAAAAACAATAACCATTTATTTTAAAATCAACTTATTCAAAAAGGGCAACTTGCATTTCACAATAACTATCACATTTAATCGCAGGGGTAGGCACTATCCCGAAAAAATAAATCAGAAGACACAAGTTAAAAATACCTAAATGGTATTTTTTCCCAATTTATGATCCCCTTAAATATTGCATAAATAATGTATTATGTAACTATACAAAAGAATATACATTTTTTATTTACTAAACTCGTATGTATTCTTATTTAATATAATTTACAATAATATTATAGTAACTTAGAAAAACAAGCATTATACTCTTCAAATTTTTCCAATGGTTTTCATTAGTCGAATGGATTTGCCAACACATTTTAAACCGAAATAATGCTACGTTAAAATATCCTTTTTATAAATATTTTATAAATTTTCTAAATTCAAAATAAATATTTTTCAATTTGTTTGACATTAACATTTTTTGTTTCTTCTAGTGCAATTTAGTGTAGCTTGGATTGATTTTGGTTCCCATTTATTTATGATCATATGTATACTTTGAATTACCCTGTTCAAAATTCAAATGAACGCACAATCTATAAAATTTCTTTGTACTTCTTATTTATTAAAAGTATTGACGACATCTCAACCTTTTTATTTTTTATTTTTATTATATAATTATATAATGCATTGACATCGCATCTGACCAGCAAGTGCCACGTCAGCTAAAACAAACAGATCTCTATCTCATTCTTCTATTAAGTGAACTTTCCTTAAATCCCAAACCTGCAGCATATTATAAAATGCAATAATTCAAAGTCTCCTTTAAAAATCACATTCATTCTTTCATCAACTCATGAGCGAAAAACAGTATCTTCTAAACTATCAACGAAACAAGATCTAATAACTTAACATTCACATCTGAAATTAATTATTACTCCTAAACATTTTATTTATCATAGAGGAACTACCGGTTTCGTGACAAAATGGGCCACATCTTCAGGTTCAATCACAAAAATTCTGTGATTAAAAACAAATAGTTTATTTAAGTATAGTACAGCGTACAAATAATAAGTTCCTTTTGAACAATTTAGAAAATTTAGAAATTTGTAGACTAGATACACATAATAAAGATAATTGCTTAAATGCACAATTACACTTCTAAGTTCCCTGTTGCTTCCATACATATACCTATCATTCATTTATTTAAATTATACCCTGTATGTTTGATGGCACACCAGATATTTATTATAATATTTTTCTTCTGCATGAAATTTCTCACAACGGAAATGAAGTTATACTGAAATTAGAATAGGATATTTAAGAAAATGGACTAAAGAAAAATGTTAGCATAATTCTCCATAAGTTGAAATTAACGTAGTTGTAAAATATATGGAAACAACTATCAGAAAATTAAAATCAGATTACCAACTCACCGCGTGGGACACAACTGGAAAAGGAAATGAAAGATATAAATAAACAACGATAATGTATTCTATATCCCACTGACTAATAAAAGTGTTCCTGGGTCCCGTTTAGTTCTGTTCGTATTACGGAGGGGCGACTTTATAGGTATTCAAAATATATGGTAGAAATTAGGAACTAAGGATCATATACCGACGGACTAGTGGCTCCTACATCGGCACCGGCCCGCTGTTGGACAATTACACTCCTCTCTACATCCCTCTTTTCTAATTACTTTATTATTTTTGCAGATTTTTTTCTGTAATAAGGATGTCACGAGCCTGTTCTTGTCTATTCGATAGAAAAGCATGGGGTGATAATAAATAATCTAGTTAGAAATGGAAAATGATCACCAAAACAGGAAATCATCACTAAAATGATTTGGCTTAAGTGGTTGAAACCGATAATAGAAAGTTTGGACTTATAAAAAAATATCTGTCTCTCTCTCTCCATCTAACCCATAGCACATGGATATTCATTAGACGATTTCCGTGAATATCCATGGATCTCTAATGGATATTTATTAAACATTAAAATGTCCGTTATATATCCAGTTCCAGGTGAATATTTAAAGTATATCTTGTACACATACTCTGTGATCATAAAAATTGTATCAAATCACTTGTTTTTGTTCGAATTTCTATTAAATCTTATGTTCAAGGTCGAAATACTGTTTGATGTCTAGATTTTACAAAACTTGGAGTTTGAAATTAATATTTTTTTACAATTCTTGACATCGGACATTGTATAAAATTTTTTAAAATCAAAAATCTATCAAAAATCTATCAAATCTCTTGTGTTTACTTGAGCTTTTATGTTAAAGTCTATAATTACGCTTGTTTAATGTTGACATTTCACAAAACTTGGAGTTTTGAAGTTGATATTTTTTTACAAATTGTTAATATAGATCCTTTTATAACTTTCCAATAATTTTTTTAAATTGCAAAAAGGGCTAAATCGCTTGTTTCTAATTAATTTTTTAATAATATTTCATGTTTAAAGTAAAGGTTTCATAAAAGATATAGTTTAAAGTAAAGTTTTCGTTTGATATATTTTTTAGAATTATTGACACAGAACATTGTATTAGTTCTTATAAAACTTTTTAAATTCAAAAATGTATCAAATTTCTTGTTCTCGATATTTTACATTTAAAGTCGAGATTCTGTAAAAGCTCTTATTTAATGTCGAATTTTACAAAATTTGATGTTAGAAGTTGAATTTTTTTTAAATTCTCGACATAGAATGTTGAATAAATTTTTCAAAAACTTTTTAAGTTCAAAAATGTATCAAATCTCATTTTTAAAAGTTATTATTTAGAGTTAAAATGATATTAAATTTCTACTTTGAAGTTGATATTTTAAAAATTCTTTAGACAAAAAGATGTATAAATTATTTAAAAACCTTTAAAGTTAAATTTGTACAAAATCTATGTTTGAAACCGAAATTTCATACAATCTCGTGTTTAAAGTCGTGATTCTATAAAAGTTCTTGTTTAATATCGAAATTTTACAAAACTGTGACTTTGAAGTTAATATTTTACAAATTATTTACACAAAATTTATAAAATATTTGAAAAAACCTTTTAAAATCAAAATTTTACTAAATCTTTTACTTAAAATCGAGATTTTACAAAATCTCATGTACAAAGTCGAGATTCTGTAAAAAGTTCTTGTTTAAAGTCGAAATTTTACAAAATTGTTACTTTGAAGTTGATATTTTACAAATTCTATACACAAAATATATAAATTATTTGATAAAAAAAATTTTAAAATAAAAATTATACAAAATCTTTTGATTAAAAGCTAGATTTAATAAAATCTAAAAAACTTTTAATGTCAAGATTGTACAAAATCTCTTGTTAGAAATTTAGCTTTCATAAAATTTCGTGTTTAAAATCGAAGTTCCTTAAAAGCTCTCGATTAAAATCGACGTTTTATAAAAATTTGACATTGAAGTTGATATTTTATAAATTTTTGATACATATGTATAAAAAAAATCCTTTTAAAGTGAAAATTGTAGAAAATCTCTTCTTAAAAATAAAATTTTTATGAAAGTTTGTTTATGAAATGGGAGTTTTAGGTCGATACTTCATAAATTCTTCCCAGAATATTATATAAATTCTTTTTCAAATCCTGTTTGTAATCGATCTTTTATGCTTATAATCGAGATCCTGTAAAAGCCTTAGTTTAATATAGAAATTTTATAAAAATTTGGAGTAAAAAAGTTGATATTTTTTACAAAATCTTGACACAGACATTGTATTAATTCTTTAAAACCGTTTAATGCCGAACTTGTGTAAAAAATCTTGTATAATGAAAAGTTGTAGAGAAAAACTAGAATAAATTAGGAAATGGAGTCAAACTGATTATCAGAACAACGGAAAATAAAAGAACTCAGGATTCACCCTTAAAGAAATTATGAACAGAATATCTTATCCTTTTGTATAAACATGGAAAAAGAAGCTTTGAAAAAGAAGATTTTCCATCGAGTACCAAAGTCTAAAAAAAAGTCATACCTACCAAAATTAAGTGCTGTAATATTAAAGTATGTAAAAACACCAAAAATAATACCGATTATTTTTAGATGAATACTGAACTTAATCGAAGACGATCGGAGATACATGACCAAACTGAGTCATGTGGTTATCTAACCTAAACTATCAGAAAGTGTCATTAATACAAAAAAATATAACACGAAGATTGGTTTCCTAAACTGAACTTGTTTGTTTCTACTTCAATTTTTAAAATCCTTTGTGAGAATGTTTATTTTACTTTAGAACCAAGAATTTGGATTGATACACATTTCCTTGGTGATCTAGTTTGTAAAATGGTTATTGTAAACTAGAAGTATGAATGCAACAGAAAAAAAATTTGAACGGAATGAAAAAAGGAATAACTTCTAAAACAGACAAAAACAATGATCAAGCGGGATCTGGTGGCTTATTCCTTAACTAAATTAAACTGAAGTGAGTGTAGTAGTATTCTATTTCGATCACGAAGGTTAAACCAACTAAATGATTACGATTCCTACTTTAAGCGACATCTACCGATTGATACAAAAAATTTTACAGAGAATCTCTTAGATTTTTGTAATGCGGAAAACTAGTTTAAAGAAATTAATAAAAGAGAGTACTGTAATATATAATTTAACGGAAATTATATCACATGATAAAATTTTTGAAAATGGGTGAATATTTTTTCAATTTAGGAATAAATCTAGAATTCTCAAAAGCTCAGTATGTCCGAAGTTCAGTAAAAAAGAAGATTTTTAAAATATTTGTGCCAAAATATCGACTTCATTATCGAGATCTTAAAGAAAAACACGATAATTTTTAATGTCTCTGATTTAAAACCGACATTTCTTAAGATTTCGGATTTAAAGTCAAGATCCATTGAAATATTGTTTTAAAAAGTATTTTTTTTTGTTTTTTTGAATTTTTTTACACCATCTACAAGATTTTTATTTAAAATCGAAATGTATTAAAATGTAACTTTTTAGTCGAGATTAATTGAAATATCAATTTCATTGTCCAGATTTGAGATGTTTTTGAAAATGTCCGATTTTAAAATAAAAATTCATAAACTTCAACTTTTGAGTCGAGCCTTCAAAAAGTTGATATTTTGTAGAAGTAGAATAAGATCTATTTTTTAAATTTTTGGTTTAAAATCGGGATTTATTAAAATTTTCTGTTCAAATCGAGATTCATTAAAATTTCGATATGATAGTAGTGATCTTGAAGAAAAAGAAATTTGATGCTTTAAAATCGGGAATCATTGGAACATCGTTTTTATTGTCGAGATTTAAAGTAAAACAGATTTTTAAAATATTTTTGCCAAAATGTCGACTTCTTATTCGAGATCTTATAGAAAAAAATGTAATTTCTGTATAAGATTCCTGCTTTAATTAATTAATTTAAAAGGAAAAGGTAGTCGATGTAGTCGAAGCAAAAAAGCATAAACGGGGATACTCAGAAATTGAAGTTTGATCATCATTAAAGAATTATTTCTGGTTAGTTTGTTATTCATATTCCTGTTTGTAGCTCACATTATTCTTCTGACTGTGATCTTGATTATTTCGCGTTTCTTTGTAATTTTGTACCAGACGTTTGTTGTCTTTTTTCGTGGCTTCTCCAGAACTTTAACCAAATAATGTGCATTATTTTGCAACTTTTCTTTGGCCTTTCCTTTTTTGGAAACTAAGCAGCCCGGTAAAAAAACATTGGTTTATAGATGGATCTCCATGAAATAAGCGTCTCATTAATTGTGGAGCGAGAAAAAATAGATATGGAAATAACTGTTAATAATTAAAAGAAGTGCAATTCTTTCGATAAAAATATATTTGTGCGCTATGTGTATCTGAAATAATTGATTTTTATTTCATGTTTGTTTTCTTTTTCTGTTGCAGGGAAGTTGAATTCAAAATTCACTAATGTTGATGCGTTTTGATGGAAGGAAGTACAAAACATAAAGTGTATGGCATCTGGAAATGGAGAATGTACACATTTTTCCGTTACATTTTGAAGAAAATTGATTTCATTGACTTTCATTGACTTGAGCAGTTTAATAAATCGATAACAAGATAATGGTGGTGGCATTTACGAATTTGAAAATTATAGTACTTCATAAAAACAATGAGACCTAGATGATTGTAACAATTCTGAATTTCTATTTAAATTAAATAAATATAATAATATGGAAGATTATAGTGGCAGTGATTATTATTATTCTGAACAAAAATTGAGTTGTTAAATATTGTATTTTAGATAAAATTGTAAATAACATATTTTTATTGTCAGTTACTAGTTTAGTGTCTAAATTTGGAAGGGGTTTTAACACTACTCTTGTCTAGAAAAATTGTATTTTAAAGCAATTCTTACCCCTTTTATGAATTTTCTATGGTCCCATGGAGTGCATTCCATTACTACTGGTGGTATCGTTGGTGTATTCGCAATTTTATTTATGTCACTTACAACACGATTTTAAAAATGATGTTAGACACCGGTGCTTCAGTTAAAATCATTTTAAAGGAATATTTGCAAACAAACGAAATAATAGACTATTCAAAGAAAGTTAATATACATGTCTGGTAAATTAGCGTCCTATTTTCGAAATTAAAAGATAAAATGTAGCGTTTCTAAATTTCATTGTATATAGTATTGCCTACCTCAGTGGCCGGTTTGGTAATTTTGAGGCCTGAGTTATGTTATTAAAATACTGTTCCTTTTTAATAAATAAAAATATTTGAAAAATTGTGTTTATTTGGAAAGGAAGAAGGCCATCGAGTACGACACATGGTATTTTAGGTTCTGGTTTTTCTATTAAATATGCAACTACCATAAATTATGAAAAATTTATATTTTGCTTCTTGTTGGGTGATCATGAATGTGTAATTATTCCAGAAGAAATTTGTGAGGGTGTATTTACAACTAGTATAATTGTTAAAGAGGAACAAAATTAAATTCCTGTTATGCTTTTAAACACTATTGATAAAGAAGTTACAATCAGAAATTTTATGCCAAAAATGAAGTCTTTCACAATTTTATTCATATAAATTTGATGATTCCCTTATGTCTGTCAAACGAATACAAAAACTTTTCGGTACATTAAACGTCGAAACCTTATGTAAAGAGGAAAAATTATCTATTCACAAAATTTGTGCTAAATTTACTGATGTATTCTATTTATAAAAAAAAACCAGTAACAGTTATTAATTTCTGTAAACAAAAAATACAGTTCCAAAAAGGTATAACACCATCTTATATTAAACCCTACAGGTTTACCTTATGCTCAGAAAAGCGAAGTAAATAAACTAGTTGATAAAATGTTAAGTGACGGTATTTTTGAATCAACACAATCAAATTGGAACTTTCCTCTTCTTCTTGTCCCTAAAAAATCATATAACAGTATTAATGATAATAAAAAGCACTGGAGAGTTGTCATTGATTATAAACAATTAAATAATAACATTGAAAATGACAAATTCCCTCTTCCTAATAGAAAAGAATTTTTAGATGCATTAGCATGTTCCATTTATTTTTCGCATTTAAACTTATAGCAAGAATTCTATTTAATTGATTTAGGTCATTCATCTAGACCTTACACTGCTTTTGCTACAGAAAGAGATCAGTTTCAAATGACGCGCCTTTCTCAAGGATTTAAAATCTCTTCGAGCGCATCTTCTAGAGCAGCGGTTCCCAAAGTGGTGGTCCGCGAGAAAATTTCGCTGGTCCGCAGAATGTGTTCTTTGATCACAATTTTATTTTTATAAATATATTTAACACTTAAAAAATCTTATTAGTGGTCCGCGGGATTTAAATTATGAATTAACTGGTCCGTGAGGTCAAAAAGTTTGGCGACCGCTGTTCTAGAGTACTGCGTCTGGTTTAAATTTTGAAAATTGTTATATTTATTTAGATAGCCTAATCGTTTTGGAAACCGTTTAGAAAATCATAACCAAAATTTAGTTAAAGTTCTACAAAGGCTAAGAAATGTAAACTTAAAACTAAATCCTAATAAGTGTGATTTAAAAAAAAAGAGATTTTGTATCTTGGTCACATAATTTCAGTGAATGGTATTCCACCAGATCCTTAAAAAATAGAAGCTTTACAGAAATATGCCGTACCAAAAAACTCAAAAGAAACAAAACGATTTGAAGTCTTTTTGATGTTCATTCGTCTTTTTTTTGTACTGGCTAAAAAGTTAAAAAAATTGGTATGAATGTGAAGAAACGTTAGTACCCGGAAAAATTGTGTTCTGAGTGCCTATTCTCAAAACAGAGAGCAGAATGTAAATTTTATCTCTTTATCTATACTTTGGCCAAAGTATATTTCCTTTTTTGTTTTCTCTAAATGATCTACTATAGGACACCTGAAGGTTTTTTAGCCTAATATAGGCCTTTCCCTTGTGAAGCGGTGATCAAATAACTGACAAGAACTCAGAATTATGTGTATCAGGTATTTATTCACACATTTATATGCAGTTGTCAACAAATCTTTAAAGAACAAAATTATGTAAAGTTTTTTTAACTAGTTTTCACATTTATCACAGTACCTGCTTAAAATATTTTTAGTAAACTCTTCCTTTTTGCAGACCAATAAACCAATAAACACAAATGTTAGTTTTGTGTTGTGTTTGTAAGTAATAATAAGATGATAAATTGTGGCACGAAATAATGCTACCTACCGAAATTGCAACAATTTTATAGTGAATCAATCCATTGCTCTAAAAATAGTACAAGATTTTATAGGGAGAGGACAAAAATGCATTGATCTCTATATTTACGAAGCAATTTTGAAATATGAGAAAAAGGAAGGAAGGTGTTTTTAAAAAGAGTATAAAGTATATTTTCAATTCATATAGTTCTGTTTGTTGATTTACTTAAATGTAGTCACTTTTAAGGGTTCTGAGATTAAAAAAGAAGAAGAACCTATTTTCACAGCTAACAGCACCAGAGTTTTTTAAATTATAAGTCAAATCACTTTTAATAATTTTGATGATCTAAGTTACCCTGTATATTTATTATTTCACTAATGTTTCTAAAAATGACGATATATTTTACTTTTTATCTTTAAAAGAAACTTTACATTTTTCATATATTTCCAATGAATATTCTGTTAAGTTTCAAAGATAGAAATTATTATTATAAATATTATTACAATTTGTTTAGAATACTAAATAAAATCATGTTTACTATAAGTAATTATTTTATGATACGCCTATGTGTTCAAAAAATATACCGATCGAGCATTGCCACAAAAAAGTTTTAGTCATAATTAGGTAATGACTGATTAATTTACGAATGTATTGAAATAAATCCATTATTTGAGAACTTTTCGTCGACGTAGCCGGTCTAAAGTAGTTTATTAGTTTAAAAAATAAAATAGCTTTACATTTTTCATTTTCTATTTTCCGATTCGATGGATCTAGTGCGGGTTTTGATCCCTTTATTTTCGCGTGTGTGAAAATCTCTTTTGCATTAAGCTCTCCATCTAGAAAGAGAAGGTAAGATCAATATTTTTTTTATTTTTCGATATTTTAAATTTAGAAATGAAATTGAATTGAAAAGTTAGAAAAAAAGTTTGTTTTTTTTCAAATTTTTACGCCCGACTAGTAATTGTGTTTAATATTCTTTAGTTTATCATATTTAAAAAAAAATAATAAGATTGTGTGCAGTAACAAATAGAGCTTTAGTTTTTTCAAAAAGATTTTTTTCCATTAATAATTAGATGTTCTATTTTTTAATTTTTTCGGTATACTCACATTAGCACTCCTTGATTTTTCTTAATTCTACATATTTTCAGTTTATGTTAAAATAATTTTTAATTATTTTTCAACTTGGTGAATTTCTTTTTTTTTTATTATTATGATTAATTTAAATTGTAAGCAAGAATTAATTGTCGAATGGATAATATTTCTTTATTTGAAAATGTAAACAATTATTTTGTAGAAAAAAATATCAATCGCTTTTTTCATTTTATAATTAAAAAAAATTGAGAGCGCATGAAAAGTTTTTTCGAAAGGAAAAGTAAGATACTTTCATTTTACAAAGAAAAAAGTGAGATATACAGAGAATCCCACAGCATTAAAATTATAAACAAAAATCAAAAAGCATTTAAGATTTCTGATTTTTTAATTATTATTTCATGCGCTCTTCAAAAGAGTTTGATTTATATTTTAAAATTATAAACTATTTTGTAGTCAAAAAATATCAATTGGTTTCTTATAATTAATTTTCTTTAGTTTATTTTGATAGTTAAAATAATAGTTTGCACTAATAAATAGAACTAGATATGCTAATATTTTTTTTTTCATTCAATTTTTTCGCTTTTTGAAAATTTTTCCGGCAAATTTGCAGTGGCACTGCATAATTTCTTTACATGTTTCATTTCTCGTTTAAATATTTAATATTTTTCAATTTTATAGATTTCTTTTAAATTTCTACGTTTTTTTTTTCTTTAAAAATGAACACGTAAACACCAAAACAAAAAAACCCCGAAAAAACTAAAATAACAAGATCAGATTCTTTGTTCTACTGTTTGGTGTATGATTCATTTAAATATTACACAATTAATTATCGAATGAATAAAATTTCCTTTTTTTTTGGTTCCAGAATTTCTTAAATTTTGATTTCGTCAGGAAAGGTAGGAAAACTGGGATAATATTACATGGTGGTCTTTTGATTTCTTTTTAATTCAATTAAATTATTCTAAAAATAGTACGATTTTGACTAAATATTAATACAACAGTTATAATATAGAGGGTGATACATAAATATTATATTATTATTCCCTTCATATACAAAATGAGATTTTTCTTTTTACTTGTTTTATTCTATGCGCATATTTAAAAACGGTTTATAAAAAGTGAGTGATAAACAGTTTGTGAAGTGAGTGATATACAGTGTGTTCAACGACAGAAAGTCTTCGAAAGGTAATTAACCATTTTTAAAACTTTGACTTTCTGTGCGTTTATTTTATACACAGTTTGGAAAAGTGAATAATAAACAGTGTGTTCAGTTATGAACAATCCTCCAAGGGTAAGTTAAATATTTGAAATTTTTTACATTCTGTGCGTATACTTTATACACAGTTTGTAATAAATTAATGATTTACAGTGTGTTCAACGACAGAGTATTCGAAAGAAAATGAACATATTTAAATTTTTTACATTTTGTGCGTATATTTTACACACAGATTGTAAAAAGTTAGTGATATTCACTGTGTTCAACGACAGAGTCTTCGAAAGAAAATGAACATATTTAAATTTTTTACATTTTGTGCGTATATTTTACACACAGATTGTAAAAAGTTAGTGATATTCACTGTGTTCAACGACAGAGAGTCTTCGAAAGGTAATTAACCATTTTTAAAACTTTTACAGTCTGTGCGTATATTTTATACACAGTTTGGAAAAGTGAATTATAAACAGTGTGTTCAGTTATGAACAATCTTCCAAGGGTAAGTTAAATATTTTTAATTTTTTACATTCTGTGCGTATACTTTATACACAGTTTGTAATAAATTAATGATTTACAGTGTGTTCAATGACAGAGTCTTCGTTAGAAAATGAACATATTTAAATTTTTTACATTTTGTGTGTATATTTTACACACAGATTGTAAAAAGTTAGTGATATTCACTGTGTTCAATGGCAGAGAGTCTTCGAAAGATAAGTGAAAGTTTTAGTAAAATATTAACTAATGGGGGCTTTGTTTTTATTTATGTTGAAAATTTTCGCAATCACCCTCTATGAAGAAAAAAAATCAAAAGACACAAAATTATTACTAACAACTCTGTAAATTTTGCCTAATTGTCGTATATTATTCATAGTTAGGTTTATATTATATAAAAACAATTAATTCAAAAATAATTTTATTTCAATGTATGTTAAAATGAAAAATGAAATATTAAAATTTCATGATATTAATTTTTTAATGAATTTTAAATATAGGCAAAATGTACAGGGCTATATAATTAACAAGGTGTTTCCTTCGTCTTCAACTCGAGTTAACGAAGAAGAGATCTACAGAGTGCTGCAGAACTAAGGAGCCGTCGAAAAATAAGTTGCAATATTTATTTTGTTTCAAAATTATTTTAAAGAAAAATTCATTTTATTTTTAAAGGAAGTAGTTTCAGTTAAAGATACAAACAAATAATATTTTGATTCGATATAGAGAATCTTTAAAATAAACAAAACCACTTTTTTGAGTAATTACTTTTCCAAATTTTTATCTATTTCGATTTAAAAAAGGATAATTTAACTTTCTAAATTTTTATGAAAATATTTTTCTCAATGTAAACTAATTTTTTTTATATCAAGAGTTGATTTTTACTAAATATAAAAAAATATTGAATAATAAAACAATGTGAATAGAGTTTTTAATTTTCTAAATTAAAAATCTGAAAAGGGCATGTAAAGTTTTTCAAAATAAAAAGTAAGTACTTTCATTTTACAAAGAAATAAGTGAGATATAGAGAGAGTCACAGCATTAAAATTATAAGCAACAATCAACAAAGCATTTAGGATTTCTATTTTTTTAATTATTATTTCATGGGCTCTTCAAAAGAGTTTGATTAATACTTTAAAAATATAAACAATTATTTTGTAATCAAACAATATCACTTAGTAATTTTTTAATTTTTCCTTATTTTTGACTACATTTGTTTTGTTTGTTTATGGTGGGACTTTTAAATTTCCCAGAATTTCATTGAATATATATGGAGAAAAATCGTTTCAAAGTAAATGAAAAAGAAGAAGCGGTAGTGAGCTTATGGAAATGTATAAATAAGCCAAATATTGTAGGGGTAATCAAAGGACAAAGAATAAGATTGAGGGGACATATAATGAGAGTGATAAATGCAAGAATACCGAAGAAGTTAATGTAAAACAGTATTAGAGGAACAATGCGAACAATGCCAATTCTAGATTGAAGGATGAGGTTGTTAAGGATTTGGAGAAGGTTGGAGTCATAGAATGGGAGGAAAAAACAAGACAGAACATCCTGCAAAAAGATGGCCACCAAAACCATGGACCGACTAGGTTTGGAGTGGACTTTCCCATTTTCCTGTTTTTCGTTTAAGTTTTTTTGTCGGTTTCCAGAGGGATTTTATATTTCCCTTTTTTTTTTTTTGAAATTATTTTGTCTGTTTTTGGAGGGACTTTTATGTTTCGCTGTTTTTGGTTAAAGTTAGTTTCTCTGTTTCTGAAGGAATCTTTTTTATGGAGAACTTTTCTGTTTCGTTCTTCTTGGTTGAAGTTATTTTCTCAGTTTAAGAAGGTACTCTTCTATTTAGCTTCTTTTGATCGAAGTTGTTTTCTATGTAGCGATTAATCTGCCACTACCACCAGGTGCAAAAGTTTCTCATGTTAGGCCAAGAATGAAAAGAACAGTTCACTTTAAAAAATAAACGAGAGGGGGAGAGATCACAACCAAAGAGATTTAATAGATGAATTACTAAAAGAATTTTCTTCACTTTTTAAGGACCACTTGTTTACAATACGCCGACATATAGCCAGGATACACATAGATGATGACGACATTCCTAAAGCATTTCGTCCTAGGAATATACTCTTAGCATTACAAGAACAGATGTATCTGGAACTTGACAGATTGAAACCAGTCAAGTCTACTAATACCCCAATTTCCCGGGCATTCTCAATTGTAATTGTAATTTGTTTTTGATTGAATTGAATTATTTTGTCTGCTTATGGATCGATTTTTTCGTTGAAGCTTTTTTTCGATTTCTGAAAGGATTTTTTTTATATTTTCGTTTTCTCTTTATGAAGAGATTTTTAGTTGGGAAGTTATTTTCTCTGGTCCGGGTCTTCTGAAGTTGTGAAAGAAAGACAAAATTGTCATTTCTGCCAATAATCAAGACAAAATGTTTATAATGCTCCTATTCATCCTTGGGGAATTTCAACAGAACCTTGGTGTCGCCCTCATGTTCGCTTTACTAGGCCTTTTGAAGGGAAAATTTGTTTTTGATTGAATTGAATTATTTTGTCTGCTTATGGATCGATTTTTTCGTTGAAGCTTTTTTTCGATTTCTGGAAGGATTTTTTTATATTTTCCTTTTCTCTTTATGAAGGGAATTTTTAGTTGGAAGTTATTTTCTCTGGTCCGGATCTTCTATTTATGTCATGTTACTCCGAGTTGTGTTATATGTTCTTGGAAAGGGTATTCTTCTATATGATTTGTGTTCGTTGAGGGGCACTCCTTCTTTTTCCTTGATTTTCGTTGAACAGTGGTGCACCTCTAGCTGGGGTCTCTGCCGAACCTGCATTGATCAGACTTGTGTCCAAAGCAAGCAAATGCGCTAAAGGGGGAGGTAGTCGAATTTGTTCCGAAAACTCGGAAACTGAAGTTTGGTCATCATCAGTATTTGTGTTATTTATTGAGATTTCTTCGAGAGATCTTCTTCTGTTTCTCCGTTTTTGATTGAAGTTATTTTTTCTATTTGGAAGGATTTCCCTGATTTTCGTTGAAGTTTTTTTCTATTTCCCTGAAGGGGCTCTTCTTCTTTGCCTGTTTGTTATTTTTCTCTTTTCCTGTTGTTATATTTCCGTTTTTGATTGAAGTTCTTTTTACGAAAGACATGATGGATTATCATTGGTTAAAACAGAAATTTTGGCTATACTTCATAACGGACATACAGGAATTACAGCAATCCAATCATTAGCAAAATTCCATGTTTACTGGCCGAATATAGAATCTGATATGTAAAAGAAACACAAAATTCTGCCAATAATCAAGACAAAATGTTTATAATGCTCCTCTTCATCCTTGGGAAATGTCAACAGAATCTTGGTGTCGCCCTCATGTTCACTTTACTAGGCCTTTTGAAAAGAAAATTTGTTTTTGATTAAAATTATTTTGTCTGCTTATGGATGGATTTTTTCGTTGAAATTTTTTTCGATTTCTGGAAGGGATTTTTTTATATTTCTCTGATCCGGTTCTTCTATTTACCTTTTGTTCCTCGGAGTTGTGTTCTATATTCTTGAAAAGGGTATTTTTCTATATGATTTGTGTTCGTTGAGGGGCGCTCCTTCTTTTTCCCCGATCTCCATTGAACACTAGTGCACCTCTAGCTGGGGTCTCTGCCGAACCCGCATTGATCAGACTTGTGTCCAAAGCAAGCAAATGCATTAAAGGGGAAGACAGTCGGATTTGTTCTAGAAACTCGGAAACTGAAGTTTGGTCATCATCAGTATTTGTGTTATTTATCGAGATTTATTCGAGGGATCTTCTCCTGTTTCTCAGTTTTTGATTGAAGTTATTTTCTCTATTTGGAAGGATTTATCAATTTCCCTGATTTTCGTTGAAGTTTTTTCTATTTCTCTGAAGGGGCTCTTCTTCTTTGCCTGTTTGTTATTTTTCTCTTTTCCTGTTGTTATATTTCCGTTTTTGATTGAAGTTCTTTTATAAGTTTCTGAGATGACTTTTTTAGTCAAACAATTTTTTCATTTTGTAAATTTTTAATTTTTAATATGTTTCATTACTTGTAAATTTCGTGTATGGGGTTATATGGCTACAGGCGAACCGTCCCCTTAAAAATGGTAACGCGCCAAGGTAATACCTCGGGGGTGGTGTGGAAATTTACCAATATATTTAACCATATATTCTACTTTATTTGGAGTTGCCTTGCACCAACGGAAGCCCTTTATTTCGAAATATTGTTATTCCAGATACTTTCGAATGCCAAAATTGGGATTTCAACTTTTCTCCAGATTGGAAGAATAAATCCTTTAAATGAAAATCTACTAGGTGAGTACTTAGTGTTCATTTTGTTTTTTATTCATATCGTTAAAAAAATTCTCCTAAATCACAATTATATTGGTTTGTTGTAGCTACGTGAGTTTAGAACTTATTAAACATCAAATATCGCATAAAATATTTAAAAATTAGAAATCGTAGATAATTTAGTTAATTTACTGAAGTCCAGAATTAGTGTATCAGAAAAAAGAATGTTGTAGTATTTAAATTGAAAGTACCTGTTTTCTAGGTATAATTTTATTTATATATATTTAAGATCCAAGAAAACAACAGAGTAATTACAATATCTCAAATATGAAAAATATAGACAATTATTAGTAATACGTGTGCTTTTTTATAGAAATAATTTCTCAATGTTTTGCCGTCTGTTATAAGCGGCTTCTTCAGGAGGGGAGGTGCCTACGGTAACTCAACCACTTAACGTAGCCAGAGGCGAAACCGCATCTGGGGGTGAGATTTAGCAGTAATACTGATAAATACCTTCAGTAAAAATCTAAAAACTATAATAATAATAATAATAATAATAATAATAATAATAATAATAATAATAATAATAATATTTTATTATCCTCTCAGGCAACTATACATTTGTATAGGACTAGTCAAAAACTAATTTAAAAAAGAGAAAACTAAAAACTAACAAACAGACATTACTTTTAGTAAATGGTTCAGTAAGACCAAAATTACACATACACTTTATAAAAATTTATCTAATAAAAAAGTATTCACTAAAGACTAAAGTTATCCAATTATAAAATATCACAAATTATAGAATTCTTGTATTGTATAGAGGGAATGTTATACTAAAAACAATGGGTAAAACAAATTGCTTTAATAAGTAATAAAGTTCATTTTCATTTTTTGGAATAAATTTATTACTCCTAAGCTATGCTTAAAATTAGAAAAACAAAAAGTAACCTGACCAAAAGTTTTTTTTAATTCATCTCAAAACTTAATATTGATTTTGATGCTAGATTCGGAAATATTTTTTCTGTGGATGTACAGTAACTACAAATGAATTTAAATTTTTGAAGTGGCGCCAATGTGAAAAATACGCGTGCTAGCAGGTTCATTGGCGTGTAACGCAAAATATTCTCCATTCTTGACTTTCATTCTAGACGTTGATCGAAGTTCAACGAATCATGTTGCGCTTGACATTGCAAAACTGTTCGCGCGTATAAAAGAGAAATGTTTAGCTACAACCATTGTTTTCTTTTTATCATTTGTTATGATGCATCACCACATCTTAACACTCTTATTTGACATTTACAAGTAGATGCTTCAATTTACGGTAAATAAATTATACAGTGTGTACATAAAGTATGGAATAAATTCGTTTTACGCGTTTACGCTTCACCGTTTAATGTAAATGTGCATTTATCAGAAAAAAATAAAGTTTTTTGCGAAAAGTGGAACATTACTACACTTACTCCTCAAAGTTTCTCTAAATCCCATTTTGTAAAAATATTTGATTGATGTACCAAAGATACCGACTTAGTTATAACTTTCAATGTAGTGGAACAACTGTTAGTTATGTGTTTTGAAATAAATGTACAACAGTTTATTTTATTAATTTAAGTTAGAATAAGAAATTAATATTATAATGAGAGACAGTATTCTTCCCAATGAATCAACATCAACGATGTGCCCTACAGAATTTCTAAAATAAAAGTTTTGGACAGCGCAGACAATTAAAAATTTAATATTTTTTTATACCAAATTTATTGATGTTTGAAGATAAATACTTCTTTATCTTCAATGATTTTTATCCAATATGTAAGTAGAATTCAAAATCTGCAATTTTTTATTTTCTGTACTGTCAATTTTCGACCCAACTGTGAAATATCGTTTATATCCTATTGAGGAGAGAAATTTGCAAAAATAAAATAAAATAAGGTTGTCATTTGAAAAACTAATGTTTGTGCAAATTATTTGAACAAAGAGATAGAATAATGCAAGATATATCCTAAAAGCCCTAAATACAAAAAAAAAACTAGTTTTCGCTTAGAGAGTTTTCGAGATAATTCGATGATCCTATTTGAGTCATTTTGTACGTAACTTAGTTAAGCACATTGCATTATTAAATAATTTTAACAATATTGCAATTAAAATAACAAATTTTACCACACTAAATTTAGAAGTGTACAATTGAATAAAAATGTACTATTAAGATATAAGAATAATAATATTTCTATTTTATAAATATAAATTTTCATATTTTTTACACACCCAAATTTCACCGTAAATTATATAGTTTCTAAAGTAAAATTATATTTATGAACAAGGTTACATCATTTGAATATTTTTATCACTGTATCGTTCAATACCATATACAAATATTCGTTCCGCCACTGACTTACAACAAAGTTACATTGCTGGGTTCGAAAGACTTGTGGAGAAAGTAGCAATTTTCATACCAATTTTATTTTTGCCAAATTTGTATTCAGTCGTCACTTAATTACACATATATGTTAATAATTACTATAGACAAATATACGTAGGTAAACAGTATTTAAAGATAAGAGGTAAATATGTATACAGTGTGTCACTTCTATCTATTCCGAAAATTTAAGTTTTGATTCTATGATCAATTTTAAGAACCTCAGTTCAACTAAAGTTGGTCCTAAAGTTTATTCGAAGAGAGCTAGTGCTCTTTAATATTTTATTTGAAATAACTAATAAAAAAGTTTTAAATTTTAGAGTATTAAAGTAAAATAATATACAAGAGCTTATAATGGAAAATAGAAATCTTTTAGTCTTTTGGTTGATTGATACTAGATATTAATACTCTATTTTCGAGCAAGACAAGTTCATAGTAAACCTATCGGTTAAATTAAAATACATTTGCTTCAAATATGTAGAGACGGGCGAGGTAAAAACATTTTTATATTCGAAAAATTTAAATTCTACAATGTTTGAGTAGGTTTCGATTATAAGTAATTAATTATTGTATAAAAGGTGTTCCAGAAAATTAAGTTATTAGGAACTAATTTCTTTAGAATTTTCGGTTTTTAGGATGCTCTAGTTTAAAATTGCAATTATTATACAATAATAATTTTGAACAAAGTATATGTGTGCTACAACTACGGAATAAGGTAATTTAACTTTGTATTCGAAATTTATAAACACTTTTTTCACAGGTTTGGGTCAACGCATGTAGTTTAATTAAATTGTTCCATATTTTATGATTTTTTTTTTGATGTGATTTGTAGGACTTTAACTTCCTTAGAAGAAACTTAGAAATATAGTTATTAGATCTATATCTAGATCTAATGTTTATTTGAACATTTCATCTTAGAATCACCCCTTAAATTTTTGGAATGTATTTCTGATAACCGTATTTAAATAAATTAATCAACCAATTATATATTCACCTACATTTACCAGCGAACATCATTTTTTTAATTGTACACTTATAGCAAAAGATAGGCAATTATTTATAAAGACTTGAAACAAATGGAATAATAAAAATCTCAAACTTTTAACAAATATCTTTATTTATTGAAAATGTTTTTCCAAAACACATAAAAATAATAATTTTGTAATATATCAACGCACTTGAAAATAAAAAAAGCACAATTACTTTCAACATTAGGCATTACAGATTGTCACAAATACTTTAAGAAACTAATCCTAAACTTAAAATCTAATTCAGTAATAAATTAAAGTATATACAAATTTCAAATAATAAAATAAAATCCTACCATCATAAAAAGGTTTAATACACACAGGTAGATTAAGTATATCATTTTTAAAACAAAATGAATACACATGCAAATAAATGAATTGATTATTAAAGAAAGTATATATTTATAAAGAAAGTAAAATTCAGCATGCACATTAATTATAATAACAAGAATATAAATCGTCAAACAGTCAAATATTGTTAGTTATTAGACTAACATAATTTTGAAATCCTACGATTATATTACATCTACAAAAATTTTAAGTACCTTAGAATAACCATTTATTTTCCTCAAATAAATTAATATTAGTTGGTCAAAATATCTCGTTCATAATTTTTGAACAAAAGTTTGTTTGAGACGATTTAAATAAACTGTTTATTTGGGTCAACCTACATTTTTTTAATACAAAAACTAAGTGATAAAGTTCGAAAACAAGAAAGCTTAACTCCAGTGTAATTTAATTACTATTTGGTATGCTGTTTTATAAATCCAATAATTATTTAATTCATCATAAATTAACTATAAAGTGTAGCCAATTAATTACGTATTTACACATTAATTTTATAATTTTTACGGATCAAGTCCGAACAACCGTTAGGTGAAATTATTTTTATTTTCGAATTTAAAAATTAAAAAGCGTAACATAGAATTTGATATCTCTTTGGCGTTCTAACGGAGAAATTTACTTTTTTTAATATTTATATAAAAGTAGTTTGGGAGAAAGTAGCATTAGAAAAGTAGGACGAGACCGCGTAGTCTGAATGCATTCACGTTTTCATCAGCGGCGTGTCGAAAAGAAGTGTTTTAGAAAAAGAAAATCCATTAAAAACGTGTAACAACCGCTCTGATCTCGTTTTAAAATAACGAAGTAATTTTAATTGTTTAAACTTTATAATGCAGCAAGAGCGCACATTATAAATTACATAAAATCAATGTTGTACATCGATTCAAGGCAACATTCAAGAATTTTATCCATATATTACCGCTATGGTTTTTTGTCAATGGTAAATGGATTCAGATTGCAGTCCTGCCACAAGGTCACCGTTATTTCTCTTATCCGATACGCTGAATCATCATTTAATTTTACTCCATTTTAATTTTTAAAGGTATCAGAACCTTGAAGAAATAGATTTTAATCAACTACTTATACACTCAGAAATTATTAAAAATGTTGCAATCAATTTTGTAGTTTGTTTTTTGATATTTATATATATATATATATTAAAAAATTTAGGTAGGAAAAATATTATGTTCCGAGTCCGAGAATAATTTAAAATTATACAATATGAATGATAACCTGGTACAACACCTTTAGCATGTAACGCCAACTGAAGGCTATCACGAAGTCGGAAATGAAAAAAATTAAGGTCATATTTACAGGAAGAAGAAGACTGTTCTGTTACCTACAAATATCAAGGTATACATGATTTAATTTATTATACCTACCTAGGTAGGTAAAAACCTTGACTCAATACTTATTTTATTTTTACTATTTTCTTACATATCCATAAAAAGTTGGTTTATTGTTACTATACTGATTGTATATACTTTCAATAGAGCATTATTCAATTTTAAAATGGTTCATTTATTTTCTATTAATTTGCACAGCTGAATGATACGTTCTAATTTAAATTTTTTAAATACTTGTAATTTGAGAAGTATAGACATACAATTTTTTTCTAATTTTTCTCAAATGAGTTCTACTTCTGCCACTGCCAAAATGGGGCAGCTCGGAAACATTAGATTTCTAGTAATTTCAAATAGATGAGTTATTAAATTCATAATAAATTCTTATTACTTAACAGTTCCGGGTACTTCCAATAAGGTAGTGACAACGCAAACTTTCTGTGTTAACCGTTTTAAATTCATCACTATAGTGACTTACGTTCAGAAACAATTTCCAAATCGGTTTTCTGTGGTAATAGTTTATTGAGCTACAGTTGGCAGCCTCTGTCTAAATCCTCTGCTTCCATCAGGACCTTTCGGCATCCTTAGTACATTTTCACCGTTCTGGAACGCTGAGCTGTTACTCCTCGACCTTGGGTTGCTATATTCTGAAGACGACGACATCCTTCTAAGAAAACTTTCGTTGCTTGACATGCTGAAATAAATTTGACTTTGTTTCAAATCACTCTTTAAAAATACGATTTAGAGAAAGATATTTAAAAATAGCTTTGAAAATCTATGGAAATTCAAGATAAATATAATTTATTTTATATTTATTAATTATTAAAATTATGGAAAGAATAAGAGAAACATTTGCGAGATTCTAGTCTAAATAGTTAGAGTGTTGGATTTTAAAAAAATGATGACTTCAGCTACACCTTTAGTTGAAAAAGTTCAAGAAGAACAATATTAGTATGATATGGACGAGAGCTACAGATACACAGAATGTAAAAGTGAATAAAACGGTTAAAGAAAGACAAATGGAACAAAATTTATTGACAAACAGAAACACCGAAAGTCAGGAGTGAAGACTTCATCGATGAGTGGTTACTGCTAACTTCTTTTCTATAAAAATGAGCACAACCCTTAAAACCTACAATATACAAACGATCACAACATTGTGAAAAAACTTGGTCATTGGTTTTATCTATTTCACTAATAACGGAGTTAATATACTGTGTTTCGGGGCTTTTTAAAATTCACAAAGAAATCTTGATAAAAACGCTGGCGGAGATGGTAACCACCACGAGCAGGAAAATTGACCGTTTTTTGATATCACAAAAGTTTAAGTATTAAGGATGTAGAGAGGTAGTTATTATTGCTTGTCACTATATGATTAAAAAAATATTAAACTTCAAGTTTCGTGGTTTAACCAAAGTTTAAGAGGTTAGTAACGAAACCCAATAGAAAAGTTATTCGAATGTCTGATTACGTTATATATTGAATAAAAATTGATACCTGCAGGCGCTCATTCTTCGGGGTATGAAAAGGGATGATTCGCTGGAGTCTCTGCTTCCGGAAGACAGCCTTCGAGGCATGTAGAGGAAATTGGCTTCGGTGCTGGAAGCGCTGAGCCGCCTTTGTAGCCAGGCTGCGGGTTCTGTGAAACGGTTGGGGAAATGTGAAGAAGAACCACGTCGCATTTTTCCTGGAATAACAAAAATAATAAATTTTTACAACGTCAATTTTTAAACACATTGATAGATAATCTGAGTAATCCTTAGATTTTGAATTTCTAATTATACTACAATCCAAGAATTACTTGGGCCGTTATTAAACTATTATATTAATACTAAGGATTTTTCTTTAGCTGCAAATACAAACACCTAAGGTTTCAATAAAATATGTTTATATTTGCTCACTCAGTAATTTTGACAATTTATTTGGCAAAAAAAAATTTTAAAATATAAATTTATATTTAAAAATGTTGCTCTGATATATAGTTTTTTTATTGTCAAATTTAAGACAAGATAAATTAAAATATGCATTTTAAATTTTATCTATAATAATAATATATATATAATACTTATACTACATGTACATATAATTAAATTATGGTTATGTTCTCAAATGTTTTATAATTTGGCTCAAATAATTATCTATTTTAGAATGGTGGTATACAAAAATGATGAAATATTTAACTTTCTACGTACTAATTTGTATATACTTCAGTTAAATAATTTTCTTAAAAGTGACCTTAATGCTAAGGTAAAAAAATATGTAATAACGATATCTGTTTTATTGATAACTCGTCAATTGTTTTTTGAAATTACTTACAGAGTAAACAACAATATAACATTTGGTAATAAACTCTGTTTTACAAAATTTCACTTTAAACGAGTCAAATTTTATTATATAAATTCTAAATTAATTCAGTCAATTTAATCCTCAATTAAAATAATATGTAATTAACATAAAAATATATATAATAAGTAAGTTAAGAGTATATAGACTCGTTAAAATTATTCTATAAACTTTATAGTATCAGAATATAATATGCTTGAAATATTAGATGCTGCCCAAATATAGCACGCAATAGAGTGAAAAAATGATAAGCTAATACCAATTTACATTTTCAAAAATAAATAATGATATTTTGTTATCTAGCCCTCATTATGTTATACGGTATATTTTTAGAATTTAGTAAAGAGGCAAATTTTGTTGTTTAATATTTAGAAAATATAAGTGAATAATAGGATCTTTTTACAAGGTGAAACAAATGTTACACTGCACGCCACTATTTACAGTACTCACCTAAATTATTCTTAGAATTGAACCGGTGTAATGCATTGCTAATTGTTATAATTGTAATAGCGACAGTGCAATGCAATTAGACTTTGGACTTGTCGGATCACTTAGTTTCATTAAAAAACAATTTGTAATGTAGATTTAGTTTTTGACGTAATTGTACCCTGTACTTACATCAGAATAATTTTTTTTATGTATTAATACGAAATATGAATATTTTATTTAGTAAAATTAAGTATTAAAATACAAGTGCTTTCGATAATTTACATTCTTATTGAATTATTTATATTTAAAATTAAAACATTTTACGTATGTGTATAATGAAAAATCGAATTTCCATTAAAACTTAAATTTAAAGTATTCAGGATCAAAATATTTTCTAACCAGCATTCCGTTATTACGTTTACTAAAATTTGAATAAAATTTTAAGATAAAAAATGATTTTATTTGTAAAAAAAAATATTTAGAATGGGTTAACTCACCTCTTGGATCGAACTTCTTTAAGTCCTCAGCCTCGGATCCACTTTGACAAGACGAAGAGATATAATCAGACTCTGACAAAATCTTATTGCTATTACTATTTAAATTATTCTTTTTATTCAGAGTTTTCTTTTTTCGCTCTGGATGCGGCACGTTATTCAGTTCATAAACCTTTAGAGGCTCTCCCAAGCTGTTCTGAAGTTGAATGGCTTTTCTGGCCGATTCCGAATGTACAAACTCCACCAGCGCGCACACCATTCCAGCCAAAGACGGATTTTTGTTGATAAATTGACGTACGTCAGCTGGAATGGGGTTACCTGGTCGCAGAATGCGGATAAGAGCGATTTCACCACAGGAGCGGAAAAGCTCGGCTACATTTTCGATGGTGGGTTTTTCTATGGGCATATGAACGGCTACGACGGTTCTGGACGGGGTGGTTTCGTCGTATTGCGGAAGAGGCTCAAGTCTTCTTAGTTTCGATCCAGCTTCGTTTATTTCTAGTTTTGTAGATCTAGCTAAAGCGTGAGCTACCACTCTCCAATCTTTGGTTAAGTGTTTGACTCGTTTGAAGCTTGATATTAACTTGAGCGAGACGTATCCTTCCTTGTTTCTTTTTACGTGTTTTAGTAAAAAGGCGTCTTTAGTGATGTTGGCATCAGAAAAATAAAATTCTACCTGTTGGACGATTTTGTCGGCCAGTTCTTCTGAAGGTGGAGTAAAGGGTGGTTCAGTCACTTCAGGAGTAACTTCGCATCCAGAGTCTTTGCCGCCTCCATTGGATCCTGTGTCTGAGGAACTGTCGCTGAGGTCAGCCATATGAGCACCTTCATCTTCAGTGTTTTCCTGTTTCTTGTCAAACGATAAGGAGACATCAGAATCGATGGAAGAGATTGAATCTCTAGTTTCCATCAGTTTCGAGTGAGAAATAAGTTCTCCAACCTTTTCGAGTTCCACTTGAATATCCTGGAGTGGTGAAGGCATTGTTTTGTTTTTTAAACTTAAACTAATATCACAAATAATATCACTTAGAAATATTCAGTCTTGACACTTGTTGGACGTGTGGAATTAGGTCACACGAGGTGTTATGGTGTTGCTACTGCCAGACTGCACTATCGCGTGGTTTGACCTAGCTTTGAAGCACTGAACTTGGGGCCTGGTGCGTCGCTGTTTTATAGAGATTGGGGCGCCCCACCTCTCGGAGGAGGTGAAGCCGGTCGTGTGTTTGTTTTTGAGGAGGTAAGGTTAAGGTTTGAGTGGATTAGACCCGGCCGTCGTTGTTACGGCGTTTTATTCCTATCGAAGTTCTAGTAAAAAAATGATACATTTTGACAAAAATGTCTCTTTTACAATGCGGTTCTGTCAAAACTGATGAATTTTCACAATTTTGTTAAAAAAATATCACAAAATTTGAATGATTTTTGGGTTAAAATTTTATTATTGTTGTGTAAATGCAGAACAGCCCACAGGACAATAGCTTCTGTATTCAAAAAATACTGAATTCAAAGTTTGGTCAGACCCATCTGACATGTGAGGTGGCAGTTAAGATAAATACAGGGTGATCCACTTATACTCTGCTGTTCGATATTGAGCAATACTACAAAAAGTTTTATATAGAGTGTGTCCACGGATTGGGTTCACAAGAGGAGAAAAAAATTTATTTTTAGTTTTATCGAAAATTGTTATTCTTCTTGCTTATTTTAAAATCCCATGAATTAACTTTCGAGATAATTGTAGATTATAAGATACAAAACTTGACAAATACAACTACTTTATATGAATACAAAATTCTGACTGACGTTCGTCGGCTAATTGTTCTCCAAGAAACATCGAATCGGGTAAACTTGGACACACAAGTTTTAATATGATGTCATCGTATAGTGGTGACATTATTCATGAAATAAAAAAAATAATTTTTTACCCTACCTGCTCCATTTTATAGACAATTTTCTAGGAAACCCTATGAACTTTTGTACTAAGTTTGAAACATTAGCAATAGTGAGTGACGTTTATATAAATTATAGGGAGTTTCACACTTGTAGTATACAGGCTACTTCATAAGGTCATACCATGTCAAAATTTTGTTTTTAATAGAACATCATGCATATTATTTAAATTTGAATTAAGTTCACTTTTATAACGGGTTATAAGAGTTAATACAGTGTGATTTCAAAACATCGTCATTTTTATGTGAAAATTTTAGTGAAGTTACAACCTGATTAACATAATATAAAGCGGAGATATAAAGTAAATTCATAAGAGTCTAGTATGGGTGCAATTCATTAACTTTTTGGTTACTTCTATTTGCTATACGAACTCACCCCCAGTATTTTCTATATTTTAATATCTATATACTTTTAGTCATATCAAGCGTCCCCTATTCCTAAATGTTATTTAGTTATTTAGAATTTAAAAAATAAAAACTAAGATCTTGGTAAATATCTCTCCTCCCAATTGGACATCTTAATATTTTTATGATTATGTAATTATGGATATTTTAAATTCTGTTCTGAAATACAATTTTTTTTCTACCAAAAAATTATTAATAATAAATGCAATAAAATTACTCATCGACAGAAAGAATTTACCAGATCTTCGCAGTCCCGAATACCAAATTTTTTTTTTTGGTTTTACTACAAGCATATCGAAGTCTCGTGCCACCATGGATCTGGCGGAAAATATTTTAAAAGATATTTTCATAAATTCGCAAAAATTAGACTTTCCTTGATTGTAAAAATATAATTAATATATAAGTAATAAACTTTTTTTTATGTGCACATTAATGGGCGGACGACCATATCAGTGAATTTTTAAAAGTAACTTATTAAATTACCATTAATAGTATTTGGAAACAACTGTCTTCTAGTTAGTTCTATTATATGCAAAAAATAGAAATATGTCGAATTTTATTTAAAAAATAATACCTGACATTTTAACGTCACATTAAGTACCAAGAATCACTTTAGAATACATTTTGTTATATTGGAGATATTTGTTTTAATCTAGAAATCCTATCTGACTCATTTTACTCAAAAACCCATATCAAAGTAAATATTTAACAGTAATGCTAAATTAAATTTATTTGAATTGCGGCGTTTAATGATGTTAATTATTTAATTATTATTGTTCACCTGATTCGGTTTTTACAGCGTTGGGAAATATTTTCCCCTTAAAAATGTATTACAAACACAAACACCATGTTATTGTTTTTTATATTGTTTTACAATTTAATAATTGTTACTCAATGGAAATTTTGTTTAATTTGTTGGAAGTTTTTATTTATTTTTGATATTAAAAAATGTAATATTAAAATATTGGTTGTAGAGTGGACACCTACTTAATCATTTTAGTAATTTATTTATTTGGTATTAACTGAGTTTAATTACATTCCATTTTATTTTTGAATGTGAATCAATTCAAATTTTAGAAAAATATTGAGGTATTTGCCAGTTATTGGGTATTAATGAGGTATTAAAACTAAAAAATAGTATACGTTACTAAATTAGATTTACAATTAATACTCTTATCTTGATTTGTTTGTTTTTTTCTACACTATTGCTATGTTATTATTATTTTTATTTAAATAATGCAATAAATAAAGTTGATTTATTATATTTTTATTGATTATTAAGTATTTTTAAATTGTCTGTGAATATTTTGTTGTTATAGAATCTCAATTCCGAATATATCCAATATGTATAATATTTAAATAAGCTATTAGTCTGTTTTTACATGTTACATATTTAGTTAGGTATAATTATAAATTATAAACTAAAAAAATACATATAAGTTATTGAATAACATAAGTTGTGTGGGAAAAAATAATCTGAACATATTATTTCTTGACTTTTGAAAAACATATTTTGGTAACATTTTCCAGTGGCGTCCTACAAGAGATGAGGGTAGTTTTAATCCTTGTATTTGCAACCTAAAAGTTAATTATTTTAACTAATTTTGATTATCTGTTGTATTCGGTTTAATTATAACTCGTAGTTATTATTACTTATTACAACAAGACATTTTGTTGTAACGCAGCAAACGGTTTGCTTTTCATGGGATCATATTAACTAAAAAAAGTTTTTGCGTTAGCCCAGCAAATGAGAGATAGTAATAAATTTAAGCCCAAGTGTGCTAAAATCCTGGTAAATTTAACTGCAAATAAAGTTCTTGATAAAATTTTTTATTTAGAGCAAATAAACAAAACACTTCGATATCGTGATCTTATCGGTTTTTGTAAAAAATCTAAAAATTATTGTTTACACCGGCATCTACTTTTTATAAACTATGTGCCCGTATGAACCGTAGTGAGAATGTTGCAATTTTTTTCTGGGAATTTATATCTTTACAGAAATAATGAAGCTGGGGCTAAAATTATTCCATTGGTCAGAAGCGAGCAGCTTCTTTTAATCCTCAAGGTGGCAAAATGAAACCATCACCTAAAGATTCTAAATGTTATTTTATAATATCAGATAGTGAGTCACTATTTTAAATTACTTATGCGAAAGGGAAGTAATTTTTGCAAATTAGCAATTATATACATTTCGTCATCTTTTTTAATTCAAATATTCATTTGTTTGGAAAAATGGGGAAGATAGAAAATATAAATCGGCTACATCCATGTCAATTTGCACTTTAGTAGGTATATAGTTTATGTATATGTGATCATCTCATGAAGAGAAATGATATTTTTACTAGAAATCTGGCGGTTTTTGAAAACCTTAGAACTTAATTGATGAAGCTACATTGGGCAGGAAGAAATCTTTAGTGTCGAGGAGATCTACACGTCCTTCATTCAATGACTTTATAAAAAGGTAAGTCTATTCATAATTTTATTTATTTATTAGGCATAACTGTTGTATACGAAATAAGCGAATTTATTTTATGTGAAAACCTTTTTAAACAACTTCTATTCCCCTAGTTTGGCCCAAAATATCATCGATACTATTTTGTTAAGAACATTTAAATTGTTTTAATTTTCTTGTAAATTTGATTTTTTGTTAAAATTTTGTCAGGTTTGGGCTTATTGTATATAAGTCATTATGCTATAATTTTTTAAGTGCTGATTGCAGGCACAATGTCAATTCTAGATAACATTATAATATATAAACAAAAAACTTAAAATACTAATTTAGGTACCTCTTCAAATTAATTAAAATATTCATAAATTGTTTAATAATCAGTCATGGCATGAGATAATTTAATTATTATTAGCTTTCTTTTTTGACTTCAGATTTGATTTCAATCTATTCTCCAAAAAAAAACGTAATCCATTTTTTTCAAAAAATTTATTTTAAGGTCAGTAAATATATTTTAGCAACAAAGAGGCAAATGATGACAAAACTACAAATGTGGTTATTGCTATATTCTCAATATGCAGAAACTCCTTTTTTTCATAATCGCAGCATTTACATTCTCCAAAAATAGTTTTACCTGTATCAAGGCTATAAAGTTGATCTTTATTTTGATGGAATTCTAAAATTTGCTACAAAGGAGCACACTCAATTCTCCTCCTCGATCCATTTCAGAAACGCGTTCAATTTTGGAAAATAGCACACAAAAATCGGTTTTTTGTTAATATCTTTATACATTCTTAAATATTTTACCAAAGTGTAGATTATGGTAATTCAAAAGTTTCGTCACACCGCAAGCACATAATTTTGGACACAGGATGTAAAGACTCCTATCGTAAAAGAAAAAGAAGAAATTGAAGCAATTGCTGATTGAGGTAGGTCACGCACTCGACCATGACATAAGAAAAGGTGAAACTTATACTCGTCTCACTGAAATAATACGCCGTTGTCATATCTTCAACAATTTCTCATTTTTAAATAAGTACATAACTTATATATACAGTGTGTCTACTTAAGTTGGAACCATATGGGAAACTTTTTTATTATTAGTTTTATGAAAAAAGTTATTCTTTATAAAAAGTTCTGCATAGTCTAAAACCTGAAATACAACCATCGGATTTAAAATTTGTTGAGCCGTATACAAGGTTTGTCGAAAAATATAAATTTTGCTCAAGAGTAAAGTATCTTTATATTTGACAATATCGAAAAATGTTACTAAAAATAGTTGATCAGAATTAAAAATTACGCTTAAATATGCAAGTACATCCATTTAAATTAAAACTTCAGATTATTTTATTTTTTACTAATATTTCTATTTTGAATGAATATTTATCTCTTGTGATTACGAAACACATTATAACCTTTTAGTTTTTCGATGTTTTCTAATAATTATGCAATTAAAACGCGTAATAAGTGCACTACAGTTAAATTTGCATTATTGTAGACATACGTTTTAAAAATAATTTTATTAATGTAAATGGATGTACTTGCATATTTAAACGTAATTTTTAATTCTGATCAACTTTTTTTAGTAACATTTTTCGATATTGTCAAATTTAAAGGTACTTTACTCTTGAGCAAAATTTATATTTTTCGACAAACCTTGTATATGGCTCAACAAATTTTAAATCCGATGGTTGTATTTCAGGTTTTAGACCATGCAGAACTTTTTATAAAGAATAACTTTTTTTCCTAAAATTAATAATAAAAAAGTTTTCCATATGGTTCCAACTTAAGTAGACACACTGTATATGTTAAAAACGAAAAACACACTTCAACATTAACACCCTCCATATTTTGCCACAGCATCATTTTTTTGGCATATTTGGTTCAGTCATTAGATTTTGGTCAAAATAGCCATTCTCTTATTTTATGCCCCAATAGTTATGACACACTTTGTATATATCTAGGTGTATTTTAATACATATTATTGGCCCTTAGGGAAACAACAAATAAGATTGTTCGACAAACTTTCAAAAAAGAGAGAAAAGGAGAAGAGAAGAAAAAATGAGGTGCTATTATGAGCGACAAGGCTGGAATTGCAAAATATATCTAGAGGACTTTAGATTTGAACTAGGTAATCTATTTATCACTAAAGTTATAGTGGTGACATATTCTCTTATTTGATGAAAAATTGTAACAGATCATCATGTAATCTAGAGAAATTTTGTCTTAATTTGGATATTCAAGTTTTAAATATTTCACAGAATACAAGACATTAGAAAATAAAAATTATTTAATTATTACCTTTGTTACAAGGGAAAATCTTCTATACCTTAAGGTTTCATCATTTATACGTTAATTAAAGTTAAACCTTTAAACAGGTTGGAAAATGTGGCAACATTAGAACTCGATGCTTCAACACATTGAACGTTCCAGTAAGTTAACTTCCAACATTCATCATCAGCAAAACTAACGGATTTGATGGTGGTACAAGGTCTTTGCACCAATATTTTACTTTTATTATGTATTACACAAATGCCAGGTTTCCGAACATATGAATTGTTCTTGTGTACTTTTTTTATAAATTTTTGTTTTGAAATTTGCATTCTGTAAGTATGTAGAAAGATATTTTAATTCAGAATTGACAGATTACACCTACATTGTATCATTTAATATACATGGCCGACCATTAATAAAGGGCAACATAACACAACAGCTTGTTAGGACGGGTGGAAATTGGGAATCATTTGTTATATAATTTTCCAGAATATAATCTCAACATTTTTCCAGCCCCTGGTCGTTTGGCTGAAATGACATTAAATCTTCGGTGAAAGATTCATCTACATCGGTAGATTCCAGGAACGCAAGACCAAATTTTTTATTTAAAAAGATTCCAACGTCAGATTCACTTTGTTTATATTCCACATTCAAACCTAATTCTTGAATATTTCGACTTTTGGGTTTTTGGTTACTTGGTGTTTCCATCAGGATTTCCTAAAATTGGGTAATATTTTTCACTGGGTTTTTGGTAGAAAGAAACATTAAAAAATGTTTCCTGATCCTCATTTTGATCATCTTTGTTAAAGTTAAATTATTTTTTCTCAGGTTTTGTGGTTTTCTTGATGGATATTGATTATGGCCATTCTTTTTTTGAAACTGGTTCAAATGATTGTTGTTTAACGGGTTTTTGGGTCTTAAATAATTGTGTCAATACTGGGGTAATCCCTAGGTTTGATCTAAATGGTATTGTTTATAAGAATATATCTAGGCGAGACTTTTATTTATTATTAAAGGTAATTGTTGGGTATGTTGTCTCTTGAGCAAAGTTCAGTTTGTTTTTTAGGAATCTTAAGCATTAAATTTCTTGATTCTTTATCTAACTTTTTTTAATCTTCTGAGAGTATCGGACATTTTTCGGGAAGTTATATTCCTAAATCTGCACATTTTCTATATTGTTAGGTTTTCTGCTTATGTTATTCTGAAGAATGTGACTATATAAGGGAGTATGAGCTTTTTAAATATGGCGTTCAAACATCCCTATTGCCTCAAATAACTTCAAAACGGATTCCTGTTGAATGATATTATTTTGTACATTTATTTCTTAAAATGTGCCCAATCAAAATGCCTGCATAAGATTTTTTAATTGTAGTCACAGGCGGCTCGTTTCAGTAGGGGAATGGATACTTTTATTCATCAAGTTTTTTATTTCTCAAAATGTCGCCATTTTGAAATGATAATTAATAAATTTATATGTGTCAATGGAAACGTATGCATAGAGATAGGAAAAATTGATATGGATTTTTCTTATAGATACTTTAGAGAACCATTTTTTTGTAAAATTTGTTAAATATCGTGTCAAAATGACAAAATATTTTGATAATAAAAATTTCTAATACCCCACCCAAACGAGTCTTACGTATTTAATTGGGCACAATACAAGAAATAGTTTCTCGACACCCTGTATTTATTGTGAGGCTCTTGATCAAGTCGTCAAATACCATGTTTTAGTTGTATTAAAAGCCATTATATTAAAGTGCACTTTTTAACAAAGTATATATTATGCTTTTGAATTTGGGATAACTTCATATAGATATTTAATTTTTTACCACAAGTACTTAACATTTTACATTAAAGTAACTATTAAATATTAATAATAATTTGACAACATTACCTACACATAAGAGATATTAAAAACAGCCTTGTATTTTAAAAATTGTTGTAATTAAAGCTACTTGATTTTGGAATCTAATGCAAAATGCTAATAATTATTTGACAAATTTTGCTTTGATGACCCTCAGTTTTGCATCGAAAATTTGTATTACTAATAAAAATTATGTAATTAGTTTATAAAAAATATTTATATACTAAAACAAGGTTGAATTATATCTAGCATGTGCAGAAATTAAAAAACTTTGGTTGTGTATAGGTTTATCGAATAGTACGTGCAATTTTTGAAAATTTGATATTATTTTGAAGAACACATACTGTATGAACTACTTATTTATTAATTTTATGTTACAAATATTTTCTTTAATGAAGGTAATAATAATATTCTTTATTATGCACAGTGAAATAATTATCAGTTACTTAATTCATTTTTTAAGTAACTACTAACTAGTAACATTTTTGTAATTATTTAATTATCTTTTACTAGTTATATTGACTTATTTTCCTAAGATTTTAAAATTTGATGAAAAAACAATAGAACATAATAAAGAGTGTACTTGTAGAAAATTCTGTGTCGATTTAAAAAAAAAATATTTAAGACTAAAAATGGTTAGAAAGATAACATGATTTAAAAAAACACAGTGTTTTTCATAAGCTTTTCGACTTTTAAAAAGTTAATTAATTATTATTTTAATGTTAGTACATTCGGTTGCTACGCGAGTTGAAAAATCCTTAAAATTAAAACAATTAAAGTTTAATATATTCAGAGTACCACTTAAATTATCTACCCAAATTGAATTCTGCTGGTAACTAAGTATAAAAATGATAAAGTAAACGTTATAAATACCACAGCCAATAACCTCGAACAGGCTTATTTAGAAATATCTAATTTTGGTAAAATCATGTAAAACAGTTTTTACAAAAATTCCATTTTAGATGAATAAATATTGACAAGTTTTTTTCCCTAAAAGTCCTTCTGAGGTATTTCAGAGTCGTTAAAAGCCGAAAGCGACAGATTTAATTAAACTTTTCACATACCCACTTTTTACTCCTTTCGTTATTATTATCAACCCTTCATTTTATTACTGTAAACCAAAAAGTTTAACCTTTTTGATTAAAAATTGATCTGACGGAGTATTTCAAATATAACTTAAACTTAGTTATTTGAATAACATTGATTTTTACCATTTGTACCAAGTTAACCATATTTCACTTAATTGCTTGATGAATTGTGATATGCATATATAGACGATCAATCACTTTGTATATATACTTAGGAATTATATAAATGATTGATTATCATGAAAGCAAAAAGTGTACTTGATATCAAATGCTAGAATATTGTAGCCTCTATACTTGTAATTTTAGTTGCTTTGGAATATGTATGTCAGCAGAAGAATACAAATGACTAATTGAAAATCTTACTAGGCAGCGAAGTTGTAGGTTAATTGGCTGTATATCTTGAATTTTTAACTTACTTTCGATTAGGTATTTTTATAAAGAGCGAGACTAATATTTAAGTCACAGAAAGTGTATAAAAATAAAGAGTCAATTCAATGTAGAAAAATTTCTAATGATATTTCTACACAAATAGAAAATATTAATGATTTTATATTAAAAATAAATGGTTCTTGTAATTGCGGAACTCGAGAAGGCGTCTCAGCTGCAACGTCATTCCAGCGTATCATTATTTAAATTATACATTTTTATATCTATCTATTTGTATTTTAATCTTTTTCAATAAAAACAGAGGTAATTTTTAAAGGAAAAATAGGGGCAGATTTATGTTTATGCATTAGTAGGGCAAAGCTCGATTAGTCCGCTATTATTGAAGTTACGGAAAAAAAGTATTTACAAAAAGTGTAGGCAGTCTTAAGATTCACATTTTAAAATTAGTCCCAAATATACAGGGTGTTCCGTAACGTAGTGCCAGACCAAAGTTATGTTTTTTTAAATGGGACACCCCGTATGTTTTTACATTTTTATAAACCTCTTGCCGAGCTAATTTCTACGATGTGTCATACTTGATTTCTATTATGTTTAATAAACAATCTACAGCCTCCTGAAAATCACATCTTTTTTAATTTAGACGTGTGGAGCAGCCAAACCGGTGAAAATTAATAAAAACGGACTACATGCCTCTATTCTAACTTTTAAAGTTCTATGCTATTGCATTACAAAATATTTGGTATAGAGTGGTCAAAAATTTGAAATCCCATCTGATTTTTGATCACTATGTATTAAATATTTTTTAATGCCGTCGCAAAGAACTTGAAAAGTAGAATAGGGACATGTAAGCCCTTTTTATTGATTGTCAACTGTTTGCTTTGCCATACTAATGCGTTACCCTGTATGTATATACTGAATCAAAATATAGAAAAAGGATTGGGTAAAAGAATGGTGAAACATTAAAAAATAAGGCAAGTTACATCAATGGTACAATTAAAGGAACTGGTTTCGTAGGAGGGACCATCACTTTTCTAAGTTGGACCAATACTTTTCTTAAACACAATTTTTTGTCCTTGTACTAACTCCAGTACATTGAGTCTGCAACTAAGTGCGATATTCCATGCATTAGATCATTTTTCTCCTTGGTTTCTTCATATAAAATATTTCATTACTTTCTGTTCATCTTTCTTCTTTTTTCAGTGTTTGGTGGTTTTAGTTTCTTTAATTTTTACTCTAATACATTCTCCAATTGGGATGTATAGGAACTACTGGTTAATACCGTTGTTCTTGGCTTTTCCATTTCGAGAAGTCGATGGAACACCTGATTGTGAGTTTCGTTTTGGTGCCGGTGATAGTTAAAGAAGAATATTTTTAAATAGTATTTTCCTGTTCCAAAAATAGTCGCACTTACTAGTACCATCTTACGGTTATAAGAAGAAGTAGATTTTGAAGACTTCATTCTATTCAGGCAATCCTCTCCTAAGCCTGGTAATATGAGTAATTTAGGAAAAACAATATTGAATTGAATTAATTGTAGATACATTATATACTTATCTTGAATTTCCACAGTATTTCAAAGCTATTTTTTCAATAACTTTCTCTAACCAGGTTTCACTAAATCGTAATTTCAAAGAGTGGAGAGACTTCATATAATAAATGACAAAAAAGAAGAACTTGATTTTTTGGAGGAATTTGAAATCAAGAAATATCTAAAATGTCCTCAGCATATAGTACTGAATGAACAACTAAATCTGAGAAGTTGAATTATTTTAGATTACCTTTTAGACTAAATACTTATATAATTATAACCAAAAATATTTTTAGAAAAAGAAGAATATTGCTTGATAATGATTGGTTGAAATGTTTGTGACATGAAGTTAAGTACGCTTATAAGCAATCTTCTGTCGTTCTTTGAAAATGCGATTTAGTGAAACTTGGATAGAGAAAGATATTGAAAAACTAGCTCTGAAATAATACAGAAATTTAAGATAACTATAATTTATCTTGAGACAAAGAGTTTGAAAAATTGAAGACTTGATTGACCACGTAAGAATCGTAAATTCAGAATGGGAGGTAAAAAAGCAAGAATGAAAAATAGACATACCTAAAATATTGATCACGATTACATTCTTGAAAAACTTTACAATCTCTACTGAATCTTTAAAAATATTATATTTAAAAACCAATTTTACGCTTACCTATATTTAATTTTAATCTATTTTTTTACTTAATTCTATTAGGGACTTTCAACGTTTTACAAATCTAAATTCTTAGTAGCATGAGTTATTAGGTACTGTAGAGAGTACAACTAATATAAAATTTTAATCTATTATTTTAATATTGCATCGACTTTCCAAATAGAAACTATAGCAATTTGCTCTTAGTGCGCAATTTTGAAATTATGATTATTTACTTAGTCGCTGTATGTATAACGAACTCGTTACGTTGTAATACTTAATTATGAGAAAATTCTTTATAATATCTTAAAAGCTTTGATATTATTATAGGTAGTTTTCTACTTTATTTTTTGTTAATAACCCGATTTTTTGAATTGTAATTTCATTTTAAGATATTTTTTAGGATATGGCTAGTTGGTATAGTATAAATACAATCAAAGAACTCATTTAGTTATAATGTTCCATCACATAACTAATTTTGTGAAACTATACAAATAATTGTTTGAAAACAGAATTTAAAAATACCTAAATTCGGTTTATTTACGAAATTAAAACAATTATTTTTATTTTTCTCTGTTAATGACCAATAATGGTTTTCTGTTAACAAATCTCCGCGTTGTATCAATTAAAAAGATTATAATTGGTAAAGACTAGCCTTTTATTTTTAGTTTGTTTTAACATTGTATACAAACAAATCGAAAACACAACAATTTCTAATCTCAATAAAGAAGAATACCTTGTATAAGTAAAAATATTAAAAAATACAAATATACTAAAATGATGTTTCGATCTAGTGTACTATCCGTCAAAAATATCTGAAACCGCGAGTTCAGGGTGCGCAGTAACCGAAACACAATAAATGGTGACATTGGTCATTCGAGTGACATTGTTTGAGTTGTTCACTTCATAATATCGAGTGTTGTAAGTGACGAGAGGTAGTGCAGTGTTGTCGAATTGACAATGTCCACATTTTTATTATCTATATTACAGATATCTTCCTTTATTTCATTTACCATTTCTTCTTGTTATTATCCAAGTTAGAAAATCTATGTAAGGAGGTAAATATTAAAAGATTGAACAACAAATCATTTTATAAATTCACTAAGGATTTTCTACTAGAATACTATTTTTTTATATGAATTTTTGAGTAGTTTTCAGATGAGGGAAATATTCCTCATAGCCGTTGGTATCGAGTATTAATGAAATACTTTGCAAATGGGGTATTTAAAATGTCTAGTAAATGTGAATTATTTCGTTTAAAACCTATCTAGTCTTATCTTACTTAGTTGTTCTAAAAATGTATACAATAATAATTTTTGCAAATATCGCTCATAAAATTCAAATTGATAAAATAAATACGCAAAACCAGACTATTTAGGTCAACAGACTTATGTTCGAAAAACTTTATTGTCGTCTTAAAGTTTTGTTACGATATGGAACTATTTTTAGAAATTTAATTTACACTGTCTTAAGTTTAGGTATTAGACTAATCCTTACATTTAATCATTTATCACGAGGTTGTTGCAAAAACCTAAATACATAATTTTACTGATAATCCTTTTCAATTGTTGGAACGTTATTTTAGTTTTATTATGGATTAAATGATACGGTTTATAAGTAGTCGAATTATAACTACTACTATATTTTAAAATTCTTGGTTGTATTTGTGGAATTTATACATAATATACAAGTCGTACTTACATAAAAATTTTGCATTTTATGCCCAATAACAGGTTTTATTTACAGAGTAGACCAAAAGTCTAAAAACGGCCAATATCTCGTAAATTGCTGGTCAGAATTCTACAAAAATTGGAATAAGCCTATTTTGGGATACAGAGATTCCAGATTTGATATTTCCAATATTGCTAGATTTCCCGTTTCTCTGATTTTATTAGTTACTTTGGTTTTTTAAATACATCACTCTGTATATTCAGTCATTCTTGGAATCTTCTCTTCAATATGAGTTCAACCATATGTAACACTTATGATTTTATGGATGGAAGATATCTTGAACAATAATTTAAATAACCTAATTTGCTACCTAACATTGAACTTTACAAACTAATATAATTCTACAATTATTTTAAGTCATTAACTAAATTTTTATTTGTTTTGTAATTAAATCGTAAGCGCTAAAAATCCCTTGCGGTTGAAGCGCTTTTCGCTTTGAAATAAAAAAAATATCAAAAAATAGTAAATATATACCATAGATGGGGATTTAAAATATTTAATTGATTTATTTCTAATTAATTGTTTCCTAATGACAAAATTGAAGTATGAAACTATATTTTATATTCCATACTTTATATTGAACTTCGTAAATTCTAAAAATTAATTAGATAAGTAATAATATTTCCTGGCAATTTATAGCCAGTCAATATAAATGAAAGTATATTACAGTGGAATTATATATAAAAAAACCGAAATATAAAGCATACCTCTCACCCATTAATTACTTTTCTAATAATTACAATACTGCAGCAAATTGGTCTGAGCCAATCTGCCAGTACTCACTTTCTTCAGGATAACAAATATATTAATTCTTATAATCGATATAA
Organism: Hermaeophaga mercurialis; assembly: GCA_951812935.1. Lineage (NCBI taxonomy): Eukaryota > Metazoa > Arthropoda > Insecta > Coleoptera > Chrysomelidae > Hermaeophaga > Hermaeophaga mercurialis. The sequence continues at coordinate 16,512,270 of OX638362.1, read as the reverse complement.
ATTGGATCCTTTCTATTAATTAACTTGCTACCTACAACAAAACCCGTTACTTTAATCAATTTGCCAGTATTTTTCTTTATATTTTTCAATTGAAGCTATACAGTTTCGAATAACATTGCTGTGTCCAATAGTTCCGAAAATGATTAAATTGATTAAATAATTGGATTTACTTTGAAGTTGTTTTTCTCTAGACGGGAGTATAAAAAATTCTCAGTGAAGATAGCTCTGCAGTTTAAAAATGATTTCTAAAAAGGAATTTTTTGAATTGCATTTTAATCGAAAAATATTTGTGAACTTGTGGAATGTTAACTTAAATACTCTGTGTATACATTCAGTGCGGTGGTAAATTGTGTATCTATCTTTCATTTTTAAATTCTAACCAAAACAAAATATATTATTGAAAAGAAAATTTTGATCAAATAAAAATTAAATAGCATCTTTAACACTACGAGTTTTTCCCAAAAATCAACCAAGGATAATAATCTTTAAAATTTCTAATGGTAGAAACAGTTTTTCATTTGAGATGTTCTGAGTGTGTCATAAGAAGGTGCGTTAAATTGTTTTACCCTTAATTTAAGAGAACTGTGACACAATATCAGGTGATGTGTCATCATAATATTGATTTTGCTTAATCGCCCTGCATAATACCTTTTGCTATCCATCCATTATTTAATGAAAGGCTTCTGATCCTCTTTCCGATATTTATGACCTTATAGAAAAAGCGAGGAATAACTTTTAAGCGTGTTTTTAATTTGGTTAATCTTCTATACTCCCACAATTTTCTTACATTAGTTTCAAAAGTTTACTAAAAATTTTACTTTCTATTGCTTTACAATTAATACAAGTTTATTTACAGTGTTTAATCAAATAATATAGTTAAATTGCCATTCCCAAATTTTATTATTATTATAATAGTTATTAATGTTAATGCTTTGAGTGCGTGTTAAATCAAAATTAATAAGCATACTTAAAATGGAATAAGTGCTTAAAATAATCGCGTGATTTATTGAACGTCCCTGAAGGTAAATTAACATAAACTATGAAGTCCCCTTGGGGCAACCCCATGTACTTCCTCCACTTCCTGACAACTTTTTCACGTTTACATTGACTTTTACCGATTAAAACAGACACCACCTCTTAGTCTTAGAGGTACACAAAAACTATTAGATCCGTTTTTTCATTTAACAAGGATCAACAATGTTAAATGAATAACTAAAAAATATTTATAAATAAGTTATAAAAACGTATGGAGAATAAAAATATCTTATAAACTCTTTTTCTAAACTCAGCCCTTTTCAAAGAAATAAATATTAGTATTTTAAATGTATCTAAATATTATTTACCGAAATGTAACTAAAGCAGGTAAGACTGATAGCTCAGTCAAGTATAAACAATAGTATTTTAAATATTCTGCATTTCAATAAAATGCCAGTTTTCTTTGAATTATTGAAACTACTTTATCAAACGATAAAACAGTTCTGAATCTTTTGCAAACTAACACAATTTTATGATTCATCGTTTAGGTATTCCTTGGTTACATGACGCATATTTTTATTAAAAGTGTGAGGTGTTGCCCCGTTTAAATTTTCGAGTAAATGTCTAAAGTCAATTTTTGTGTAATTTAACGACTTTAAAAAAACATTTTATTAGAATAGAATATTTTGTTGCAAATGACACGTTCTACATACCATTTAAAAATAGACAATATTTTCGCGTACACCCTGTAAAAAATGAAAAAAAATTTCTTCAACGCTAAAGAAAATCATTTTAATATTAATGTAAGTAGTTTTTATTTGTTTTCAATGTTTTCCTTTATGACTCCAAATAAACATCGTTATAATCTCCAAAATGAGCAGATTTCAAAAATATAATAGAATAAAACTGGCTAATTTAAAAAAAAAGTTTTTAAACTTCTAGCATTATTAAATCAGAAATATTGGAATATATGAGTAAAAAAAAATAAAAGCATACTGGACTACAAAACAAAAAACAGGTGCCAGAAGATTGGGATAATTTTTCCATAACATGGCAAGTTGCAGTTAATTAATTATGAATGTATGGAAATAACTCTATTAAGTGTTGTATTAGAAAAAAAAGAACATAAGTTTAGAAAAAAACTAAAAGATATAAAAGAAGAAAGTTGTAGTGAAATCAAAAGATAAAAACAGTTACACGACCTAATTTTCGTCAAAATAATTAATAAATAAAGATATGGAGATACATATATTTGAAAATGTATGTACAACATTCAGAGAGAAATATGAGAAGAATATATTTCTTTATATTTTACTGGAAAGTATTATCTACCGCTGGTACTAAGCCCACCGAATTTTTAATATCAAAACAGACAAATTGATTGGATTGTCTTGAATTAACAAACAATTGAAGTACCAAGGTCCTCATATGGCCTACTTAGTTTGGCGATGGATGACCCTTTCAAGGCTCAAGGCTCGTCTACAGGTTTTATTTTCAAGTCCATAACAGCGGCGCATCATTAGACACAGCCAAAATTTAAATTTTTTGAAGATTTCATTTTCGTTTATGAGTTAAAAACTTTTCTTAATATGAATAAAATATTTTTATTTATTTATTTAGTTTTATTAACTTGTTTGAGTAGAACTTTTTTATGGCGAGTAGAAAATAACAATTTATAGTGGTTGAACCCAATTTAATAAGTTATTATTAAGGAATCTATCGACTCCTTTTTGAAAAATCGCTTTTCTGTTTGACAATTTTATTCTCATATACATTTCTCGTCATTTATGACGTATTTTCACGATCATCGAAATCCCACAGCATTTCTATAAAATCATTTTGATGCTACGACCTTTAGAGATATTAATTGCATTAATGATTGTGATTAGCGTGTAATTGTTGATTAGTCTTAATAAATCGTCGCATATAATAAGTTATAATAACAGGTATTCTCGTACGAGAAGTGAATTTCTATACGTTTAATGGTACACCATCATTCATCCCAATTACTTTAATATTTGTATTAGGGTCAAGAGTATCGACTGTTTTAAGATTACTTGGGGGAGAGCAGAGTCAAAATGTTAGTTAAAATGTAAAAAATAAGAATTATGAGATATATTGTAGAATATCACTTGTCCAAAGATCCTGGTATAAACGAGAGTACAATCATCTTTTTCTCAAAGAGGATGAGCAGGATAGTACAGGAGCAATTGATGAATCAATTGTGAATCGAAGAGCTTAGCAGAATCCTTAGATGAAGAAAATTTCACAGAGTATTTTGATAAAAAAGAGTCCACAAATACTACAAACATAAATATTCTTTTGGCAAAGGATAGAAATGCAAGATGGAGAACTACAGAACGAAACAGAAACGTTACATTTTTAATTTTTTTAAGATAACTATTTAATATAGTGCTTAGTATGTAAATATTGTACAGTTGATGAGCAACTGGTTTTTTTTTAGATTTTTTTACATTTTAGAGCCAACCAAGTTTGAAGTGGACAAGGATATGGTTCTACTCTATAGCCAGGTCATGCAAAATATAGCCCTTAGTTGTGTTCTTTAGAATCCTGAAAATAAAAAAGAAGAAGTTGAACCCATGATTTGCTTGCAAGACTTGGAATTTGATCTTGTCAAGGATTGGGTGAGGATAAGAAGACCAAATCCATACATTCCAGGTGCAATACGTAAAAAAACAAAAATATATATTGGAGCTTCTAATATACTCAGTGAGACAGAAGAAAAACCAGAGAAAAAAGCAAGGTATTCAATTTGTCCAAGAAGAAATGATAAACTGACAATTGCTTTTTGAAAATGCTATGAGTCAATGAGCGCCTAAATCACATGAAGCATATTTGGAAGAAATGTTTTCACAATGAAGATGGAAATGAGCAAGAATCGGACGATAGTTGCTATAATACATCCTTAAATCCGGTCCTGTCTCTTGAATTTCTGGGCATTAGTGTCAAATTCAATACCAGGCAGAAAACATTACCTTGTTGTTGAAGATGCAATCAAAAATTAAAAGATACAGTGATTTTTCTTTACGGAACACTAACACTATTTTTTTTAATAATAATATAATTGATATTTTATTTTTATTTAAAATTTGCATATTTTATAATTTCAAAATAATGTTAATATATTTAGAAGTGAACTAGTCAAATAACACTATGTTAAGAGTTCATTATATGTATAAAAAATTTAATTGTTGATTTGTAGTCAAAATATTCCTTTATATTTAAAGCTGAATGATTAGATAATAAGTTTCCAATAAACGTTTTTCTCTAACTTTATTCAAAAATAAAACAAAATCATTATTTTGATTATTTCTTCGATTACGCTTGACATTTTTTTAATTAATTTGATTATTATTATTATTATTATTTGGTATTTTTTTTATTAAAATGTATTCTTATTGTTGCATTTTATTTAAAATTAATTTGTTTCAATCAATTATATAATAATTTTTGTTTCAAATAATTTTAATTTTTTTAATTATTACCAGATCAAAATTCCATTATTTTGAATTCTCAATGATCTAATGAAACTAGTTTGGTACATTATATTTTCCAATTCTTTAATAATAAAAATCGTAGTACAACATTTCAAAATATTTGTCACATACGATAAAATTTTACGATAACAATATGAAATGTAATATATAATTGTAGCTATTAAAACACTTTTTTTTTAATTACTATATTAGCAAATATAATGGTGCCCTACTTTCCCCTACACAAGATCAAATCTCACCATATTGAGAAAATCAGTAGGTACTTTATTATAACTTAGTTGCTTGTACACGTACAGTACATCGCGGATGCCCTCCAATACACAACATAGTAATGTTACTGTAGAGATAAATTTGATATTTTTTCTGAAAGGTGTGCCGCAAGGTCCCCGTTAAAACTCTCAAGCTGTGCCTTGTATCTAGGGCAGAGGCGCGATCAAAATTTTATTTCAGAATCTGGTTCTTACTCACGCACTTTAAATAATGTTGCATTTGTTGCTATAAAGGCGTTTTGAATTGTTACACTCCTTTCAATATTGTCTAAATTGAGTTATAATCACTCCAGGAAAGTTCAGGAATGTATTAAACGAAAATTTCTGTACATATGTATAAATTACTATCTAGATTTTTTATTTACCACTCAAGTGTGCATATTTGACAAAAACTAATATATCAAAAATAGTGAAAAACAAAATGTTTTTTTATATAATTTGTAATTATAACACAAATGTCATAATTTTTTTTTTCATTAATATGTAAACATCTTTTGCGTTTAACCAGTTCCAATTATTGTAGTGCAAGTTGATTATAAAAACAAGTCTACTTAATAGAGTAGTCCAAGACTTGGGTATGGAATTACATGAATGAAATTCTCAAATGAAAGGAATAAGAGATGTTTTGCTTCAAGAAAGTGGTCACATTCCAGGTTATGTTTCAGACGCTCGTTTGTGATATTTGTTACAGATAAAAAGATACTTCACAAAGGCTTACAATTCTTTAATATGGTAATATGAAATCCACCCATATTATAACTTACCATACGTACTTCTCTCTTCCTATATCAATTTAAAATCTGCTTGCAATAACAAATACTTTTCTAGTAAGCTAATACTATATATTTGAGGAGTAAACCCCCAAAACTCTTTACAAAAGCACATTAAATAGAAGGGAAATATGATTATAATACAGGGTGTTTCATTGGAAAAGGGCCTAACTTTAACTGTAGAAGGACGTCACTTTGGTGGTTCTAAGTAACCTATATTTAATAGATCTTATCCCCTTTATAACTGAGATATAGGGTGTTTTTTCAATTTGGCCTATTTCTTTCGGAGTGCATAACTTCCGAATTACTCTGTGTATTATTTTGATATTTGGTACGCATAATTGCCATTATCTGGAAAATCTACCAAAGTATTATCAGAAAGAAACTCCAGGACTGGCTTAAAAAAACTTTTAAAAAATCGTCTTTCCAAACACAACACCTTGTATATCGAATTTTTTAAAATTGTTTTTTATAATTTGAAAGAGCAGAAAAAATCTACTCATGTATTCTTTATTTTTCTGCAAAATTTTACATTGAAAGTATAATTCATGAACGTTTGGGGGTTACGAAATGGTATCGGAGAGATTTTTGTTAATTTTTTGGTTGAAATAAAATTTACTTAACTTATATAGAGAAGCATTCCAAAAATTAAATTAAGTTTGTATTTTACTGGAAAATGTGGCTACGGGGCCTTAGTACATAATCATTCAATACTTATTTCTACCCTACGACATGAGGTATATAAAAAATTATTTTTATACCCTTTGGAAGCAGAAATGTATTCCTTGTAAACTTCTCTTGTTATCTAGAAATGTGAAGTAAGTCCACATATTCCATTTACCCCTTATACAGAATTTTCAGAACATTCCAGACATTGAATGATTATATCCAAAGTAGGGCACTGTAGCCATATTTTCCAGTGATCTGTATTTGTATAAGTACAAACTCAATTCAACTTTTAGGATGCTTCTCTAGATAAGTTAAGTAAATTTTATTTCAATCGAAAAATTAACAAAAATTTCTCCGATATTATTTCGTAACCTCTAAAATGCTCATAAATTATACTTTGAATGTAAAATTTTGGTAGTACAATTGTCTGCGAAAAAATAAAAAGTAGATGAGTAGATTCAGTTTTTTCTGCTCTTTCGAATTATAAAGGGCAATTTAAAAAAATCGATCTACTGTGTGTTGTTTTTTGGAAAAACGAATTTTTAAATGTTTTGTTTAGCCGGTTCCGAATTTTCTTCTTGGTTATACTTTTGTAGATTTTTCAGATAATGGCAATTATTATTATTAAAATCAAAATAATACACAGCGTAATTCGGAAGTTATGAGCTCCGAAAAAAATAGGCCAAATTGATAAAAACACTATATCTCAGTTATAAAGGGTAGAAGATCCATTAAATATAGGTTATTTGGAACCACCAAAGTGACACTCTGTATATTCATAAAAAATTCCTCAAAAGAATTGTTGCCTTGTTAAAAATGATCAATTTTATACTCGTGCTATACGTGCTATTAATACTCATTACATTCAAAGTGTATGTACTAAGCAAGAAATAAAAATAATATTAACAAATTGACTTGACATTGCTTCTTGAAATACATGATTTCCTATAGAAATTGTTACAGTCGAGCGAGCAGACAAGGATTTCGTGAAAAGCTGCCGATTGTTGAGCTGATAGCAAACGCTAACCTTGTGTCACCATTGCGAATCGTACCAGGAAGTCCTTTCCAAGCTGATCGGAAGGAAGTTTACATTGAAAAATCTGGGCTGGATACCGAACAACATAATAGCCACGAAAACAGTGTTGTACAAGAAACACGTTTGTTACATAGGTTGGTTTATTAGTGCAGTACATTAACTAGATTCTATGGATTAAGTAATTTTTTGTTGACTCAATCCGCTTGGATTATTTACTCAGGTTCAGTAATGTTTTTTATTAAAGTCTATTATTACAATTAGAAAATAAGTCATTTAAATAGAAAAAATGTACAGTGCCTCCAATAAGAGAGAAATTATCAGTATAATTTGTAATTGCAAAAACAATAATCAAAAAACGAATATAAACATTATAAGGTGTCGATATTAAACTTTTTCCAAAAAATTAATACGGATACCTGTATCATCCTGTAAAAAACATTATTCACTTTTTTGCTATTTAGTCAAGATATGAACTGTAAAATTACAAAAAGTTCAGCTTTGATATATCAATATTTGTTCGTTACCTGAGACTACATTAACTTTTCATCAAGAATATCCCTTTAAAATATCTTTAATGACTATTTCTTAAGAATCCCAGAAAAAAAATATGAAACAGTCCAATTATTTTTTTCAACAGAAAAGGAAGTTTATTTTTTTATTTAATATATGAGTGATAATTTCTAAAATAAAATATCATACTTCTTACAATTATATTCTATTACCAATACAATTAAATATTATTTATGAATTTTGAAATATGTTAATAAAAATGGTTTAAATGTTAAAGAAATTGCATCAGAAAAATAACAAGCTATTGTATCTAAAATTATTGTTTTCTATACATTTTTTTCTAAAGTCAGCCGTTTTCAAAGAATTAACACTACACGTTTCCAACAACCTTTCTGACTCTGATACAAAACATCGCGAATTAGTTTAATTAACATGTCGTGTCTTGATTTGAATAAAATGCCATTTTTTGTGAATTTTTATGAAAACTAACAATTTTAGAAAAAAAATGTATTAGAATATTTTGTTATAAATGATATATTTAAAAATATGCGATATTTTCGAGGATATCCTGCATATATACCTAATAAGTATTATATAAGTTAAAAATAGAAATTTAATAATAAATTTTTATAAATGAACAACTAAAACGTTTGTATCATAAAAGATCATTAAAGACCTTAAGCAACTACTTTTAAGTAACTATTCTAATTGTTTAATCTAACGTTGAAGGCTCGTTTGCCATCTTTAGAAGTAATTATTGTACACGTATTTGTTCTATAAATAAATATGTATAGAATAATTTTCCAGAATTGTTTTTACCTTTAAAACTAAGGAACTAAGGAAGGAAATATATGCACGATCTTATCGTCTTTCGCATTAGAATGTTAAAAGAGTTGTAGCCAATTATTTAAACATAACGAGAAAAAATGTGTTATTCAGTATATTTATAAATCGAATCACATTGTTTGTATTGTAGTTAGTCATTGAATTTTGAAGGCTGAGTTATTTAATTTTGTATTGTGATTGTTTACAATAAATTGTTTTTGTTTATTTTTCAGCAGTGGCGTTTGAAGAATTGGATATTTAATCATACAAACAAACATCCTAAATTTATTATAATTATTTCGCACACATATGTAGAGTTGTTTACTATACAAAAAAAATATAATTATTAAAAGTTTCGTGAATTAAATCTTGACAATTGAAAAGGTTGTTTTTAAAAAACCCTACAAAAAATATAACGATGATATAGTATAGCTAATTACTGACTAACTGTTTCCTCCTTATTAGATGTAGGGACAATTCTAAATCATCAGCAAGAAGTTACAATGAAACAGAACTCTTTATATAATATTACTTATAGAGAGTGATATAATTCATGTGTAAATGAAATAAACCAACACCGGCATTAAAAAAATAATTAACAAAATCTTTGAAAAGTTATTGTAAAGATCATTTAAAAAATGTATACGTAATATAGAGATTCTATTCACTCCAATGAGGTTTGTAAATACAATGGAAACTACTGAAAATTGTAAAATCGAAACTATTAGTCAATTATATTTATTGAAAATCTAATTAAAATTATATGTGGTAAGACTTTGAGAATTTCGATTGTATAAAATGTTATTCTTAAACGCTTTTGTTTTTTTCAATACAAATTAAATTGACCACAACCATCAGAGCTTTATTTTATCTGCCTAATTTTATTGGCTCAAGTTATTTTATTGTTTAATGAAGTAAAATCTTAGAAATTTATTTCAGAATGTTTGTGTTCTAATGATTTAGATTAGACAAAATATTTTTATCGTGTTTTGACAGGTCGGACGTATATACTTACGTCAAATCACGGTTTGATAATTTTCGTCCGGACATTTAAATTGTTTGGTAGTTTACATTTATTTCACAATATTATATGTACCTATTTTTTAGATGTAAAATAACTCCGGAAGTTAGTAACCCTGCTCGTCTTTGGCATTGTATTTTAGCTGACGGTAAAAAATTTGAGCAAAATTTCTCAATATTGTCTTTACATGAAATTAATCATTGTTTCCTGCTAAATGTTTTCCGGCAAAAGATTTAACTGTTTGTTATTTTATTAGTAACAATTAGGATATTATGATTCATTTAAATAGGAAGTAAATAAAAATAGAAAGTATTATTACATTCAAGTTGTTTACTTTTAAATATGGATCCTGTTTTTATTTTGAATTTAAATCATTTAAATCATTCAATGAAAAATTTTTCAATAGGTAATAAGAAATAACATTAAATGTGCGCACCTTTTAAATGAATAAGTTCTTTGTAGAGATATTTAACAAGATCTACTTAAAGTGATTCATGTTAAGTTTTAATCGTCATATTTAAACTAATGAATGACATTAACCGTGAGCCATATATGAGTTTAATTTTATTAATCAATAATGAAGATCAGTTACAGTAATATCATTTATCATGTATTTTAGTAATGTTTTCACTAGAGGGAATAACCATACCTTTATATTTATAAATTGTATTATGGTAATTAGAAAATTTATAAGGAAATCATGAGAAAATTAGTATTGGTCGTACAATTGCTACAATTTATTAATTGAATCCACGATGTTTATTATATGGATAATATTCTTTTCACAAAAGATTGACATTATATCTATTAATCTCTGTCATACATATTAACTTGATATTTTCAGTCAGAAAGTAAAAAAATACTCGAGAGACTTTTATTTTTGTCTCTGTTAGTTTACAGCAAAAATACGACATTTTCAATAGAAAAAGTTCTGGACGACGAGCATCAGTCAAAACCAGTTTCGGCATTAAGTGTTTACCATCATCAGGTTCCTTCAAACATTTTGAAATACCTTGTTTTGTAATAACTAATGAATGTTTGCGTGTTAACTTACTTTTTTCTCTATAAAAATAATGAAATAATGATTCCAAAGGGAAGATGGTTTTTAGATGTTTGTTTTGTCTCGAAAATATGGTAATAATACATTTTAAAAGATTGTATTGGCAACATTTTTTTCCTTGATAACACTTTTTGTAATGATAATAAGCGGATTCAAATTATTTAAGATTTGTTATTGCTTCAACAGCATTTTCGATACCTAAAGGCAAGTTCTCATAGTTATTAATGTTTCAAGCATATTTTCATTTTCTGAACTTGGGATTGATAAAAATATTTTTGGAAAAAATAATGGCATTATTTGGAATTAACTGCTAATTGTACTTTAAAATTATAAATTATCCGAAAAAAATTGTCATCTTATCATTTTATTGATATTTTACTGTCTTGCAATAATTTTCCTTTTTTTATATTACTAAAATAGATAAAACGTATGCGACACGTGGAAACATTTAGTCTGTACACATGTACCAGTGGTGTACCTGGTCCTAAAACAGGCTGTATCAAAATGTGTTGTGGGGCCCTTTTTACGAATTTTTCTTACACACGAGGGAGCCCTGTATGTTTGTGCCTCGTATCAAATTGCAGGGTAATAAGTTAAATAAATTAAATTTATAAATTATCTCATTCAATAATTCTTATATCAATCAATTTTTCTTTCTACAGTTTTGATTAAAAGATTTATAAATAGCAAAATAATAATTATAATAATTATTATAAATGAAAGGTCTTATAAGTTGTTGAATTGAGTATAAAAGTTAATGAATTGATAGATATGCATATTATAAAAACATGAATTTATTTATTTATATTGTACATATTACAATACAAAATTAGTGAAATATTGCAAAATCTCTAAGTAATTCACATAAATTAACAAGAACTTTAAAATAATAATAATATATTAAATAATGTTGATTTTGATGGATATACAAAAATATTTACATAAAAAATACAAATAAAACTATTTAACTCTATTTAACATATAAGTTTTAAAAAAAGTAAGTTTTTAAATAAAATTTAAATATTAAAGTTAAACTCGAATTATTAATTGCAAAATACCATTTGCTAATCTAGCTAATTATAGACTTGAGTTCAATTTAAAAAGTTATCTTATTGTTGGATTATTTTTTCTTTACTTAACTCTATATATGTATATAAGCTTGTTTAAACAACGTGCAAACAAAGTGACAACTCAGTACTTTCCCCTTTTTATGAAAACACAATCATGTCATATTCATAATCCTCATTAATTCTAATTCCAATTTAGGTGGTATTTGAAACGTTACATGTCAAGCAAATATCATATATAATAAGATTTTTGTAACCTCGAATGCTGCAGATACTAAAATGTTCAAAACAACCATATACAGGGTGGCCACATATTAATGAACCGGCTAATAATCAAAAAAACGAAAATCTTAATACGTTCTCTGATGCTTTGATAATATATTAATAGTATTTTAGGCCTTTGTGACAACTTTTCACATACTCTCCTTAATAATTATTGTGGCATTAGATTTGGTTTCCAAAAGGAGATACTTTTTCACATTTTTCTTGAATAGTGAATAAAAACTGCACCGTCATCATTTAAACCATGATAATTTTATTTTTTTAAGCCTATATACAAAAACATGGGTATTAATTGAATGAGTTGTGAAATTTATATCATTTAATAACAATTTTGTTCAAGACAACAGATTAATTCTAACAGAAGTCGTGGATATAAATAAACTTATTTTATTGAGCCATCTGGTATACTTGAGCGGATAATGACAACAATCTAGAAACAAGAGTGCGTTTATGGCCATGATTTACAGGAATTTGATTAACGTGAGACTGGATTATTTATCATTTTCTGCAAAAACAATATCTACTAATATTCTTCGAGAAGGAAGTGAACTTTGAAATTGTTTTTATATTAGTCTAAATAATATAATAAAATTACATAAATCATTCAGATATATATATTGAAACTTCAAAACAACATGTTAATTTTTGCAACAATGTTACGTATTAGCAGGTAATTTATAATTATTATTTTGAAAACTGATGTATTCATTAAGAAACATTATTTTTATGAATGCATTAAAGGTTGTGTGTAATATAAGTTGCACTTAATCATTTAATAGCATTTACGAGAAAATATATATAGATATAAAATATTAATATGTATAAATGAAAATAATGTAAACTGTTTTAGGATTCCAAAAGCTAGTCCATATGTACGAACGTTTCTAGTTAATATTAGTTGTAATAATTTTTCTTATACATTCTTGGAGTCCTCCGAAAAACCTTTATTTTTGCAGTCCTATTCTTCATTGAACTAATTGACCAAGACAATATAAGTTCTAAGAGTAGGTTCGAGATTTCTTCGGGAGTACTTTTTATTTCCCTAAGTTGTCTTTTGTGGTTTTATGGTTTAATAACAGTTCCAGGAATGTAAATAGTACTTCCGAAATCTTAGTGACTCATATGTTGTCCTTGGGGAGTCAGTGTGCTAAACGCCGTTGTGCAAAAGTAAATCGAGAATTTTTGCGTTCGGGTAGGGCTTCATCTTGCATCAATCCAGACAAAATTGTTACTATTCTTAAAGTTATCGTTCAGGCAAACCATCCACGACCTGGCTGAAGCTACAAGAATGTCGTATGGGACCTGCCAATAGAACAAAAGTGGTTTGGATATTATGACAATGCAACTGTATAGTCTCTGATCCTGAAAAGATAGTTTTTGGTCGTACGTGAGACGCAAGGCACGTCTAATGCTTGTGGAAACGAACCAATGCTTTCGTTCTGCTTAATTTCAGTTACTTTTGGCTTTTATATCTACTTTGAGGAACTTACTTTTTCGCTGTTGTGGAATTTGTTTTCAGTATATCATATATTGGCGTTATATTTATCCTCGAATTATGGTATTTGTAACTCCTAGAATTGGTTCTGGTCCAACATACGATCCTCTTTGAGTAATTTGATCATTTTTAATTTCATAGTTATCTGGTTATCATTAAGTAATTTAAAAATACAATGTGCCAAAATAATATTTCATATGGTTACCGGAAATTCAAACTAATAGAGTTCTGAACATAATTAGAAAATTTCAAGGTTAATCGAACGATTAATTGAAATGATCAATTTAAAAAAAACATTATATTGAAAGATAGAGAAAAACTATATTAGAAACATATCATATAATGATTTAACTTTAAGTATGAAATGAAATAATGGTTTAACTAGAAATCAGAAAATAAAATTACTATCTAATGAATTTTAACATGATATTATTTGGCTAGTTCATATCAAAAGTATATTAACATTATTTTTCAATTTCAGAATAAAGTTAGGTAATTTTTATATGAAAATTAAGAATAAATCATATTATTATTTTTCGATTTAGTTTACAACGGAATTGCAACAAATTATGAATTAAATTAATGATATTTGAGTTTTTTAAATACCAAAACTAAGAAAATTTTAATAATGAACATACTATACAAAAGCACATTACATGAAGCTGAAAGAAGAAATAAGAAGCTTTCTAATCTTTTTGCAAGCAATCATGTATTTAAATATATAATTAGTTCAAATTTAGAAATTTTTCATAAAGTCTGACAAAAAGTAAATATTAGATTTTTAATGATCTGTGAACATATAAATTAACTGTCAGAAATTGATAGTTACTACTTGAATATCGTCAATGTAGCATAAAAAAGCAAAGCACCCCTAGTTAATAATAATAATAATATTATACAATTCTTCTAATAAATATACCTAATAAATATTGTACATAACCTAAACATTTTAAGTGTAAGTTTCGTTATAAAAGATGAATAAATAATTACCTGTATTCCTGTATTCTTCGGAATATATATTTCTATTGTTGTACCTAAAATAAACATAACCTAGGAATAGGACAAAATTTCAAAAAATAGTGCAGATTATACTTACATGCAACATTATGTACCTGGTGAACTCTTTATTAGAATAGAAAGCTGTTAGTGCTCTAGAATGAACAATTCTTGTATATCTTTATCATACATCTATAGTTGTATATAATTTGTATTTTCATTCCAAACAAGAAGTGACTGGGTTCCACATGGCTTTAAATAATTTGGCTCTAACTTCGGACCAGTGCATACAAGGATCGTATTTAAGGAGGTTTCACGAATAAAATTTTGATATTTTTATTTTATTTTAATAACAATGAAAATTTTAAAGGTTTATTTTTCATGTTTTTTCGTTGTTTATAAAATTGCTGTACACTATTTTGATTTGATATTATTATTAAATATAAGATGTATAATTAGTTATAAGGGTTAATGGATCGTAATTTGTTGCAACCAATAATAATTTTTCTTGCATGAATTCACCTTGAGAAATGGGCCAATAGTTGATTTAAAATTATGATTTTTTTATGTTTTTATTCATTTTAGCGCTCTATAATTTAATATATCAATTTATTTTAAAAAATTCAATTTTTTTAATGCCCAGCACATAAATACTATTACAATATGGATAAAATTAGATACGTCGTCCTAGAGAGAGGGTTATTTTTTGTTGTTTGTTTGACTGTTTACAGAGTGTTTTAGAATCAAATGGATAAACTGTGTAGGTACTTTTAGTACTAATGTATTTTTATTCTAAAGGGAGGTAAGAATTAATAGTGTAAAAAAGTCATATTTATTCCAAAAGGGGTCAATATGTCCTCATTATATTTGTTGTATAACAGGAAGTTTAAAATTATAATGAAAATAACTTGTATATTCATATATATATATTAATTTCTAACCATTTTTTTTAAATTATTTATATAATAATAAAAATCGAAAATCGCGCCAAGAATCAACTTTCGTATTCTTAAAAAAATTAATATTTTATGCACCTTTTGCATAAATATAACATTTCTCTTAAAAACACCTAATTCTATTATTTACAGAAATCTTCCCACATAAGCCCATAATCTGCAATAAAATCATCGAGTTTGGTTGGTGCCCAACCCATATCATTAATAAGTTGTCGCAGTTGTAGTCCATAGTGTACCTTCAGATCATGATTTGATCGCAATCTAAAAAAAATGCTTAACAGCCATCACCAGGCTGTCTGGTATACGGTAGATTGGTGCGAACCGGATCAAGGCGATCTACCAATCGACATCGGACAAGCACCTCCGCTCAAATACGCCCTTGGGACCTTTCTTAATTAATCAGGGTAAATTAGGAACGAAAAAATAATATACAGTGTGACTTGTATTTCAGACAACTAAAATTATAATAATATATCTAACATTCAAGCGTTCTCTTTCATATAGGAATATTTTTTTAATAGTTGGTGTTTATTTCATTTGAAAGGTTTTCCTTGGAATCGGTTGTAGTAGTATAGTTAAATACATACCTGTAAAATAATGTGATGGCCAATTGAGTATTGAGGACTTGAGTACACTAAAAGTGATCAATAATATACGAATACCATGTTCATTCTTATATTTTATGGCTGTAAAGGAAGAAAATCTTTTTATATTTGCGTAAAATAATCAGTAATTAACGTGTTTATAGCCAAATATGAACCATTATATAAGGCAATATTGCTAATGTTATTAATTTAGACTGGCATTAATTAAAGTACTTAACATTAACGTTCATTATGTAAAACGCTATTCTTCCTTTGTCATAATATTTGAGGACGTCCTTTTATTATATAAATTTCGCAAACAATAGATATATTTATATATAAAACAATTTTTAGTATACGGATGACCTTTACAAAGGTATTATATTGTATTACTGGGTGAAGTTTAACTTTGTAATTGTTAATTAAAGAACTATTGAGCTATACAATTAAGAATTCAGGTTTCATTAGCTTTCAAATGATGTATCAGACGTTGAAATACGCAAGAGTTTTTGTTCCCGCAAGAGGGCACTAAAATCAAAAAGAAAGCAAAGAACATCATATTGCTGAATTAGCCATAAAATTTCCGTATAGTTTTAATGTTATGCGATAATAATAATTTACTCATTTTCATTACACAGGAAAGTAGCAAAGGAGAACAATACTGCCGAACATAGTTGTGAATTATACCTTGGACGATTTTTCATTTTAGTACTATCGTATACTGATGTTTTATGGGATCTACAATCCTATGTATCCCTTTTAATATTAACGTTCTTAGAGTCGATGGTATTATGCGTTGCAACATATAAGATCCGGAAAAACCCAATACCCGTAAGAGCAACATCGACACTGGTTTGTGCCATAAAAAAAATGGAAGCATGAGATTTCGGTCTTTGTAATACTAATACTTAGCCTGAGTATTGATGAAAATTTTTAGTGTAGAGTGTTCTCTTGTGTTATGGAGAACACTGGTCAAACCGTAAAGATAGTGGTTCTTCTTTAGTATCCCGGAATATTTGCTAGAGCCTTTTAAAGATACTATATGTATACTATAATAGGTATGCTGCTAATAATTTACCAAATGTAAGCAACTTACGGTTGAATTGCAAAAGGAGGTGATTATCGAAAAATGCCATAAGATCACTTTGTGGAGGTTTTTAGTTACAAATAGTTTTAAATTTAAAAGAATAAATAAAAGGTACATTATAATGGAATCAAGCCGCTTGATCAATTGGAGAAATGATTACATTGCACAAATTAGGAGTTTCCGAGATGAAGGAAGAGCCATATACTTTTTAGACGAAACGTGGTTGTATATCACATTGTGGTCGAGAACAAGGTTGGGTGGAAGGTGCCCTTCTGTTATCAGCAAAAGATATTAAAAACTGTAGTTTAGATAGAGTCATCAAATCGTTGTTAGTGCTTTATGTAAACAATGGTTAAATATTCTACTACCAAAGTTAGAAAGACACAGTGTAATTGTAATGGAAAACACTTCTTATCATTCAAGATTATTACAAAACGTTCCACATAAATATTCAACTAAAGGTAAATTCAACAATGAAAAATTACCTTAATTTAAAAAAAA
Source organism: Hermaeophaga mercurialis (assembly GCA_951812935.1). Lineage (NCBI taxonomy): Eukaryota > Metazoa > Arthropoda > Insecta > Coleoptera > Chrysomelidae > Hermaeophaga > Hermaeophaga mercurialis. Next base: position 16,494,649 of record OX638362.1, on the reverse strand, counting down.
AGCAAAGTTAATGGAACTATTAAATATAAAACATTTTGAAAAAAAATATATGTATTATTGATAATATTCTAACAGAAAATGAACTCGTATGGTTGCTCCCATATTATTGCTTATTAAATCCAATAGAATTGTTATGAGCTCAACTAATGAGAAATATTCGCGATAACAAGTACTGAGGAGAACTGGAAAAATACAATAAAACATGTAAAAATTGTCGAAGATAAATGTTTTAGTGATAGTGAAACAGACATTGCAGTTAGTTTTTTTAAATGATTATTTTGCCTCATAATAAAGTGTTGAAATATAACTAAAAATAACAGACAAATATGTAATCATCGTTTAGTCAATTTAACTGTTAAACATTTATATTAGGGTTAAATACAACCTCCCAAACAATATTCGTGACCTCCTTGGAAATAACTGCAATATAGACAATATTCTATTGTTTTTGAAAGATATTAATTTACAAGATATTTAATTTTGTTATTTGTGTAAATTTAGTAGTAATGTATTGTGTATTGTTGTCGCTAATAACCTTCGTGGTTGGTGCGACAATAATAAACAAAAAAAAATGTTGAAATGTATACTTTGTTGGTAGTTTTCTAATTCCAAATCTGCCTGCATATACAGCCAGATTCGAGGAAGTCCAGATCTTATATCTTGCAAAGCATTATAATTGACATGGAGCATATAGATATGGTTCAATTTCATCATCATTGTTGTTTCTTGAATGTGCTGTAAACTTTTGCCAGTTGTACGAAATGAATGGTTTTGACGGTGTTTGGGAATGCATGGTTTATGTTTGGAAATATTTAATTTTATATCCAGATTTTTCACTTCTAGTTAAAAATTTACAATGGCTCTGTCAATTAAAATTAATTTTCATTTAAAAATATAAATGAAATTATACTAGTGTAAAAATTATTACATTAGAAAGGTGCACAAATAAAAAAACGGCACAATCATTCATTAGATCTCATAATAAATAAAAGGATGCAAAAAAATCGACTAGTTAGTTTAGGTTAATTGACCCTTGAGTGGGCATTGGACTTGACTTTCGCCTGTTGATGTCGCACATTGTGAAATTTTACACTCGAATGTGCACCGGCTCATGAGTTGAATAAAATTCTTGGCAGGAACTTTCAAATCCATTCTCTCTAACCGAGACGTGATAGCGCCCAACGGATCGAAAAAAGAGAAAAAGTGGATCACTAATTTATACTAACGTTTTCAGATACGTACTTAATTTGGTCATATCACGATATATCGAGAATCAACAGCTTAAATTTAATTGTCTACAAATATTAAAGGATTTCGGAAGTGTTGGAAACTATGAAAATACAAGAGAGTCAGTACTGAAAATAATTGGTTCATATCTTGATTTTTTCCATATTTTTGGAACATCTTGTATATATGTATATCTGATTGGACCAATTGGCTATAACTATTTGGATTTAAAGAAATATATATTAATTTCCTTTTCAAGCTATTTCTTTAAGTTAGAAAATGGAAGTACGATTAAGTAACTCAGCTACGAACTAAACATAGATTAGAATCACTTTTTTTCGGTTTCGGATAATTAGGTAGGCATGTTGCAACGTTGCCGAATCGAAGAACTGAATTTCTAACATCGCTATTCCGGAATAAAATTAGCTTAATCAGCATTTTAGATTTGAGTGAAATTTTAGCATTCCAAGAGCATCTAAAATGTATTTTCATGAAAAACTATAAACTTTATTAAATTTACATTATATACAAGTTTGCAGGACTAGCAAAGATGGAATAAGAGAAAAAATTGTATATATATGACAATCTCAATAAAAAAAGAGTCACCGAGCTGATCTAAATTTTCAGATTTTTACGATTATGTATCTGGGTTTTATTTACTGTTATTTATTTTCTTTTTCAAATTGTAAAAAAATAACAAACAAATATATAAGTTTAAATATTTTTCTGTATAGCGTTAAAAATTAGAACTGTCAAAATTGTGCATCACAGGTAAAACTAAGTATTTTCATTAAATATCGAGACCTTATTTTTTCAGATTACATAATATGTAACTTTTACTTTAAACAAATTATTAATCAGAACAATCTAATTATTGACTTTCTTTGTCGGTAACACCGAAAATTTATATACAGAGTGAGTTTTAAGATAGAACTCCTCAATTATATCGGAAACAGCTTGCTCGATTTTTATAAATTTTGGTTTGTGAGGGTTTTGTGATATGACCGATCTTATAGTAGAATTAACATTGTTGTCAGATCTTCCGTTTATAAAACAAAACCTGCCAATATTCAGGAATTAAAAGATAGGATCACAGTAGAGATAAAAAAATTGAGCAGTCAGGTATGTTGCAAAATGTATTGCAAAGTTTTACTGTTGTTTTATTGAAGTAAACGGACCACATTTAGAGCATCTGCTGTAACCGCCTTTACTTTATGTTTTCTATAGTTCCTTATTTGTTTACCACTTAAATGTGGATCTTCTTTTAATACTACACAAATATCTAAAGATTTGTCTTCAGTTGTTGCAGGTTTTCTGGGCCATAATTTGGATAAACCTTTTACTGTACCAATTTCGTTAAACTTTTTTACTAATGTATTGACAGTATTGTTATGGGATTTCTGTTATGATATAAATTATTAAAGATTATTCAAATCAAACGAGTTTATTCAATCATAGTCATCGTAATGTATTATTTTAACTTGGGCGGATATAATGTAAATTTAGCTGTAACTCAGAAATGATGGCAGTTAGGTATAATGAATATTACATGAAAAATGTTCAGTATTATTATTATTTCCAGAAAAATCGAAAATCTGACACCACTGTAAATACTATCATAAGATCGGCCCTCATAAACCAAAATTTATAAAAATCGTACAAACCGTTTCCGAGATAATTGAGGCGTTCCATACTTAAAACTCACTCTGTATGGGTACTTCAGTCATAATATAACGAACGGTCGCGTGCCGTTATAACCACAAAAATTAATATTCATATAATTAAAACAAATTCATAAAAAACGTTTAAATAATTACTAACGTGTTTTCATAACTCTATGTAGGTTAGAAATAGTATACGGGATGTTTCAAATGTTGGTTGGTAATAAAATTAATTTTATTTTAAGATAAAACGTATTTATTTCTACTATCCATAAGCCAATTCAATTAAATATAATAACTATAAATTTTTTAATATCTGCGGATCCTTAAGTAAACGAATAAAATCAATATAGAAGCTAGATTATGTCTAAAATTGTTTTAAAGTTAAGTAATGATATCGTAATGGTTCCAGTTCAAGTCTTTTTGTTTTTATCTCAAAATAAAATGAATTTTATGGGGGACCAACGTTTTGAAACATCCTGTATACTATTTCTAACTTACATACAGGTATGAGAACATACTATTAATTTTTTAAATATTTTATTTATAAATTTGTTTTAGTTCAGAAATAGTAAACTTTGTGGTTAGAACGCGGAAAGTGCGGTGAATTAAAAACTATTAAAAAATTCGAAAACAGTTAAATATTTTGACTTTTTTATATAAAAATGACAAAGCTTTTCAAATTAAATATGTAAATTGTAATTTAATGAGTGATAAAAAAATTATGCCTGCTTTCTTCTGTTCATTATATAGTCAGCATTTTCATTGTAGCCTGTTTTGTATTGAATATTAAATGAATAATTGACCTTATTCAAAAAACAAAACCATAAAATTAACAATCTTTACATTTCAACGTGACATATTTACTCTTATTTACGAGTTATATAACAATATAGCTGCATATTCCACATACATTTACTGGCAAAAAACACACGTGGTGTCTAAGTATTTTGTTTATTAAGAATTTTGCTCAAAACAACTTCTATTAATACTGATTAATAAAAAAGTTATTTTACGATTCTAAAAACATATCATAAAATCTAAGTTCCGGTTAAGTTATGTACACAATATATATATACGTATATCTGAGTATTAGAAAGGAAATTTTTTACTTTAAACATAATCTAATTTCAATTAAGAATTTTTACACAGGATAGTACATTATGTTACTAAGAGTAAAAGCCTATCATTATTTGTTGAGCCCAGTGTGTTGAACAGCCGAGGCGATAAAATAAAAAAAATAAGTATATATTTCAACTGTTATATAACGATTTTAAATTTTACTGTATTGTGTTGCCAATCTCTGACCAGTTTGGGGATTTTAAAAATAATAGGTTGTCCACACTCTCAATGACATTATTCTTCTTGTCATTTTTCTAATTGTTGTAACGGTTGTCAATGTTAGCGTTGTAAAAAAATGATTTGCATTAGCGATTTGAGAATAAAATAAGTTGTACATAAATAAAAATATTATTACAATATATTTATTAAATGTGCAGTTTTGTAAATTGGAAAAATACTAAATATCAAAATGACAGTTCTAATAAATCAATGCTAGAATGTTTTTCGGAAAATTTTCACTGAGAATTAAATCTGGAGAATCAGGAATCTGGAAATATTTATACGGTATACCTTTTTGTTTTTCCTTTAATTCCACAACTATTTTGGCCTGCATTTGAAGATAAACTCACACTGATACTTTTTTCTAATGTTTCTGTGACAAAGAAAAATTCACATGAATTTTCTTTAAATTTGATTTCATGGCTCTAGCATAAATTGTTTATTAAGCATAAGTTGGACTTTACTAAGCGTTATACCTTTCTTTTTATGAATGCTATAAATAATAAGAAATAATTCGACAGAGTCATTTTTAATAATTAAATAGCTGTATGAAAATGTGTAAAATTATCAATATAATATTTTTAACTTCCCCAGTATAAAATTTTATAGTAAAAAATAAAATGCCCGCATCTATAAATTTGCAGAACCGTTAGTTATTTTTATATTACCAAGTTTTTATTATTAATTACAAGAAATCAATCATTATGTTGCTATATACTCGGTAATACTGTGAACATTAAATTTAAATAAATAAATATGTGAGAAACTAGTAGGTATCTTGTACAAGTTTATTATTAAATAGGTACTAATAACATGTATGTTTATTTCAAGTTTATTGATGATAAAATAAAGTTTGCGTAACTGTCTGGTACCTTAATAAAACACGTATATTAATCTTTTAATGGTAAACAAACTGTGAAGTCTTGCTTTGTAATGATGATGATATTTTAAAATATATGATATTTTTACGTACGCGTACTTCGAGTAACCTTGTAGATATACAGTTAGATATACATTTTTAGGTGAATTTATGTACATTTAAATAAATACCCATTTAAAAGAGAAATATTCGATTTTTGCCAATTTGACAGTATGGGTAATTTTGTAAAATTGGATTATTATCATAAAGGTAAATAACAGTTCCAGACAAAAATTACCTTAAATGGGATAACTTATGGGATTCTTTAACTTAAAGTAATATTTAGTACAAAACATGGTGCTGCAATTACTGTCACTATTCACTTAAGTGTTCTATGCAACAATGACCTACTTTTAAGAATTCGTTACTTGGTTACTTTTTTTACACTTTCTGAAATAAAAAAAATTGTAACCCCAAACAAAAAGTATGTTAAATTGGTGACATTAGAAACTTCTTTTATTAAGCAATATTAATTTCGTGATCTTGTATCTACAAATTGTTTTATATTAGATTGTGTGGAAAAGTATTATATGGTAACTCGGGTGCTGTGGCGACTACTTTTTTATTTTCTATTGTACAAGTTGGGTGTGTTGAATCTTACGTACGGAATGTAATATTTTATGCCGAGTGGAAGTACAGGGGAGCTCTTGTAATTGAATTGATTGAATAATGTTTCTAGCATAGAGGTTCATCAGCTACAAAATCTAAAAAAGAGTTCATAAAAATCCAAGAAACCAAGAAGATCCATACGTACATAGTGTATGATAATAATCCACATGTATTGGATGAAATTATTTATTTTTGAGATTATTTTTTTTAAGCTGAATAAGTTTCAATATTTTTCGTTATTATATTAATGGACAGATTATTATTTAATGAAATCTGCTCAGTCTAGATTATACAAGATAATTAAATAACTTTAATCATACTTTTTCATGATGAAATACATATAAAAAATACATTATTAAAAATGAATTATTGCGCAACTTTAAACGAAAAATAAAAAACAATCTTAAAACCAAATTAAAGAAAACAGTATCCATTGCATTATTAAAAAAATAAAAAACCTTTAAATAACATTCGTCAAGTATTTTTATTGTAGGAAAGAATTTTATTTTATTTAAAAATTTCTCATTTAATTAGCACGCGCAATAAATAAAAACAAGTCTTTATTGATACAGCCCCGCCCATCTATTACTCAAACCAAAACAATAATGTTCAAACCAAACTATTGCAGTATTGTAAAAAAACCCACATCTTACACGTTTATGTGTTAATTTCGGTGTTCGCAAACCCTGACATTAGCAAATTCAGTTCATGCCCTTGGTTGACGTTCGCCATCAAATGAAAAATGCTTGTTAATAATACCGCTAATTGAGAGTAATTTCGGATACTTTTCTCACGCTCGATGTTTATTTAATAGCAGTATTAAAATAAAATAAAAAGTATGTCAATATATTAATACAGAAATTTGATATTATTATTCACGCTGAATTTTTGGGATACTGTTAGTAATAAACCAAAGGGATTTCGGTAATATGAATAATTTTATTAGTTCTTTTGTTAAATAATAAGACAAAAACTAACTGCTGTATTTATCATCTCAATAGTTTAGGCATCAGCTCAGCTCATCAGATGAATTTCGGTGATTTGGTACCTGCAGTTAAGTTCTCAGGACAGCGTAAAGAGAATTTTTAATTTTTCTAAAGACTGATTTCTACTTTTATCAACTCTGGAAGAAGCTCGGTTTTAGACTAGATTTCTTCATGACATCTACTAATTAATTTTAAGATTAGATATTTTTTTGAGAAACTTTTCTTCGGCAACTTCTCTGACAATGTGTGGTTTGAGAATATTGTTATAACTTAATAACTGCTTCGTTCTCTATTTGCAGTTCAGTAATATTAGTTGAATTGGTTAATTTTCAGTAAGAATACTTTTAATTTTTAGTTATTTCCAGATTTACTGGCACTTTGGCCTAAGTTGTTGCTCTAGCAACATATGATTTAGGCTGATATGATGGGTAGATGTTTCTCAGGTAAACCTGAAATAAAGGGTTCTCATAGCTTTTTTCTTCGGTCTTAAGGTATACCTATTTATTTTATTCATCCGTTATTCGTACTTCCTTGTAATAAGAGTAGTATTTTTTTACTCAAACTATATAAGAGAGAGTCATATCTCCATCATTTGATTAGAATCAGGTGAAGCAGGATTCACGCCTCTAGAGATCAAAAGAGATATACTAAGTTTCTGTTTTTCTTATTACAGTCCTTGCAACCTGAGATAACCACATTCTCATGATGCTGAAATCATCCTTTCTATGAGAGATTCAACTGTTTGCTCTCTTATTACCAGCTCACACTGACCGAAATCCTTCATCCAAATAAAGAGATCGTTAAAAAACAAAGTTCGTTACAAGCATATCTCATTTCAAATAAAAAAAAAGAAAGAAAGAATAGGTGCAGCAAAACTTTTTATTATTCTCTAGCCATAAAATTTATAAACACTTAGATACCAACTGAAAAATAAATGATCAAAATCTCACGTACTGGTCATATTGGAAGCACACACCTATGTCATAAGTCATAACTTAAACAATAAATGTAGATCAAATCTTTTTAATGCATATTTTGAACTTTGCAATTGCTGAATTAAATTAATTGTTTCAGCTCTTAGTTTGTGTAAAACCTAAAATTAATAAATTTTCAAATTGTAAAGCCATCTATCTAGGCCAGACACGTAGAAATTTTAACATACGCTACTGTGAACACTTACGAGCTTATACATCAAAACAACCAGATAAGTCACATTACGTAAAATACCTCATTGATATTATACACAAACCTACACTTAATAACAATGGAAACAACAGTGAAAATACTTCATATAAGTGACAAGAAAGAAGAAGTTGATTTTTTGTAGGAATATGAAATTAAGACCTAAAATGCCCCAATATACATTATTGAACAATTAAACCTGGGAAGTTCAATTATCTTACATTACCTTTTGGATTAAATACCCAAATAACCAAAATATAGACTTGAGGTGTTTAGTTTATATTAGTTTGGGGTTTGTGAGGCAGTTTATAATAAACACTATTATTTAGAAAATCCGGTGCTAAAATCCTGGCTATTTTAATTTTCCTCGAGTACGTCTCTGTATTTATATATATCTAAACACGCCCAGTAGGTTGCTTGAAACACAGTTTGAACCAACATAATTTTCGTACGTGTCTTATATTTTAATTCGAAGTGGGCACACCAGTTGCGAGTACTTACTCGGGAGGCAAGAGCCGTTTAACCTGAAAATGTCACTAATGAATCACCGTTATTAAATTTGTGTCAATGTAATATCATTTTTTCAACGCAATTACATTACCGCAGATCAAATGACTAACTTTCAAAGGCAGGGCCATACACGCATTAAGATTGGATTACAGATAACCAAATCTTTGTCAATAAACGTTAAATTCAAAAAAATTAAGAATATTCTTTTTTTTATAGTTTTTTATTATACCCTGCTCGGAAATAAGTGTTATCCCTTATTATCCTGCCTATTCTAGAAAAAGAGCAAAACGCTCAAACAGTACATCCTATGAGAGTTCATTTCAAATACTGGTCTCAAATTTTCATACTTGGTTTCCAAAATTTACTATAGGCACTTTTCTCTCTTTTTCTCTTTCTTTATTCTCACCTCTCTTTTTGTTTCTTTTGCCTATTCTCACGTTTCTCTTTTATCTGATCTCTCTCCCTCTCTCCTTTCTTTTTCCGACGAATTTTCTTAAACAAGTTGCATAATTGAGTTAAAAGCTTGGTTCCAAACTTTATCATCACACCGTATATCATCATACTCAAAAAACTAAAAACCGGTGATTATTTTTGTTTTAAAGAAACCGCCTCTGGTTTTCAAAAGGCGCAGCACTTTAAGTCACCGCAATTTTCGGTTCAAGGATAATTTCTATAAATACATGAATATCTTTATAATAAATTTAATTTGGAAAGACCAAACTAAAACCACACGACAACCTTTATAACATCAATTTTATTATTTCTATGATTTTATTTCCAAATCCCTCAACTCATTTAGAGGATAACTCGTTATTGTTACACAATTCTATTATATTAGAAAAACTATTTACAGAAACGACAAACAAGCAAACTGCAATACATTCTGTCAGATTTATTAAACAAGTTAAAAGTCAAAGGTATCTGAAATGATGGTCAAGTTGGAAAATTAATCATGTCTATGTTGATGGAAAATTTTATTCACGTACAAACCTTATCAAAACTTGGAGTAAAAATTGATCTAAAATTTTACTGTGCTCTGAGTGTATTTACGCTTTTGGCACTTTCTATTATTTTATTACACTAAATAAAAAAATTTAAATGTGGTAAGATTAATTTCAACTCCCCTATTGTATTCTAGGAGCTTCTATATTTTTTGAGGTTTACAGTTTTAGTTTAAAGAATTTACTCATTAGTAAAATCTTTCATTTTTTTAAAATGTTAATAAATATTTATTGCTGATTGGTAATTAAAATTAATATGTATTTCATTTGGAAATAAAGTTTAAGTAGGAATTATACTTTTACGATTCAGCTCATGGACATTGAAAATTATTGAAAAATAGATGAGTTTTGTGATGTTATGCTTCAAGTAACTAATAGCGATGATAATAATAATAATGCTAACAGTAAGGAGAAGGGTATTTTTTTGTAAATATCGCAGAGAACGTCGGTTCAATGACCGACAGGTGGTTATTAAAACTAACCTCACCGTGTGCGGTGGAGTTTGCAACTATCGACCTGTTGCGATCGACCAGACCTGACACAGACATGCCGTGGTACTGTATAATTAGCAATATTTCAAAGTGCAAGCGGGGCATCCAACCGAGGAATCAAGTTCGAGGAGACATTCTTACTTATCACAATTTATTCATTTCATTTCCGTCAATATTACACAAAAAATAGAGCACAGAATACTATAACACCAGCAACTTTCGAATTGTCAACCAATATATCCCATTTTTACTTATGATCAAGCATTGTTGGAAGAAGATTCTTTTCTTCCATCATCAAAAAAACTAATTAAGTGATTGCATCTATTACATGAATAATTTTTTTCACGAAAGGGGAGTTTGGTAGCCATAGGAGTGTGCAGTAACCTCATGATCACTTTATACATATGTATATGCATATATTTAAGTCCCAAATTTCTAGTTCGTTCTTGAATACTATTCAGCCTTTTTTTAAGGACAAAGCTTATTTTATAGTAATTTCAGGGGAATTTGAGCAAAAGTGTTTCATTCTACCTTATCTAATTTAACCTAAAATACTTTAAACATTTTAGAGTTTGTTATGTTATATAGGAGGTAATGACTTGTATAAGAAAATCATTTTTTCTTTTTATTTTGTATATTTGTGCACCATATTGTCAAGGGACTTCAGAATTGTTCAGTGCACTCCCAGAAGACGCATGGATTTGGCTGATATTATGGTAACAACTAGAGTAATCTGATGACTCAGAAACAGATTATTTTAGAACACAAGTTAGCAGAGACTATAGAGAGACAAGTCATCGGTAAGGAGCCGAAAGACGAACTGTAGAAGACAGCGAAATCTGTGTGGCCAATAAGTTAAAGTAAAGCAAATATAGTCATTGCTTATCGGTGAGTGCAAAAGGCATTAAGTAAGTCTTTGGAAGAAAGTGGAAACTGCAAACAGGCAATTATCTCGACTGCTTGACAATTCCAGATAGCAGCTAGTATTAGCAGTTGGAATCCTCATTGGACATTGCAGATAGAGGACAAGCACTTCCTTTAATGGAAGTCATAATTTTTATAGTCTATATGTATAAACATCTTTGGAATATTTTATGAACAGCTTAATTGGTTTTTACACAAAAATGAAATGTATTTTCAGTAGATAATGGGTTAGAATTATCTATGCTTATCTTCTTGAACAAATCATTTTGATCGAATAAAAAACTGATAACATGATAAAATTCATAACCTTAATGAAGCTAATGAACTTCAACACTTACATTTTAACAATAACTTTGATAGAGTTCTTTGAGTGGTTTTCAATAATAGTTGGCACACATTTTCGCTATTTCACTGATCACAACTTAAACTAACTTAATTTTACAAAGATTTTGTCTGAAGAGTCATTAAACTTCTAAACTTAACATTTTGGGTGACGATTTATATTTTAACGTGTGATTGGTTAATACTGAGGTCAGAGAGGGCAGTATTCATTGGTCAATTTTTGTAGCGTATATTAGCGAAATGTTGATTGGCTGAAGTAAAAATTAAATTTCTGTGCCTACCTGACTGATCGCTCGTTTGTATAGGAAATCCTTTGGAGAATGTACAGGGTGTAATAATGCGAGTTGAATATTATTTTAACTTGTTCAAAATGAGTCAATTTTAAACAATCTTGTTAAGCTTTTGTCTTTGTAAATTAACCTGCCAAAAGTACTTTTAACCTATGTAGTAACTGTGATGTTTACAGCCATATTTTTAAACACACTGTACATATCAATAAGAATATCCATGAATTAATATACAATTAACTATTTATTTATTGATATTGTGGTCGACTAGTTTTGAAGGAAGATCATCGTGTCAATAGTTTCCTTCATATTAATTTTTTTCTATTCACATCCGGCGGCCATGAAATCTTTTCCAACGCGTTGCTTGTATGTTCTTAATTTTTTAACGCTACTAAATCTAGAATCTAGATTTATTTATTGCATCTCAAATTGTATTCACAATGAAATGACCTGAATTTGCTTACAACTAAGGCTGAAACTGAGGTGAGAGACCAGCGACAACTAGCCAAAGAGTTGTGCCTAGTTTAATTTCTTCTTTAATTGTCAGTGTCGGAGAAATATGAGTTACTAAATTTTAAAAATAATTATTTATTTAACGTGTGCAACAAATTTTGTGTTTTGGAGATGAAGAAGATTAAATCGCAGGATGATACGTCGTGCTTAGAGTTCTGATATAATAAAAAAAAAACGAAAAGAAAAAAACTTTCTTTCTATAATTTTTAAATGAATAAATAACATTTTTGCACCTTATGGCATTAAGGTTTTTGGTATATAGAACTTATATCTAGAGGTAAATAAGATTTTCTTGAAAATATTTCTGATTTGGTAGAACATTTGTGCATTGTATTTATCATATATGATAATAAAAAGGTAGTTAAACAAATTAAAAACAACGGAAATCTCCAGTTTATTAAAGATTTATTTTACGATTGTAAATAGAATTGAGTAAAACAAATTAAATATTATAAACATAGAAGATTAATTATACTTATCTTAAATTTCCACAATTTTGTAAAAGTAAAAATTCCTATAATTAAGTTTCGCCTTTTTAGTATTGTTAGATATGTTTAAGAAATTAAAAGGGAAATTAAAATATTAAAACAAATCGCTACCTCTAATAATTATCCATTATATCTAATAAAAAGGTTGGTCAATAAAAAGCAGGAAAAGGTTACCATTAACTTTATATTTCCAAAACAACCTATTGAAAACTGACCATACAGAACTATAACATATCTTTGAATTATTTCAAATAAAATATCAAAAATGATATTCCAGACAGCATCTTCGGAAATATCTTTTAAAGTAAAAATTATATATGTTAATTTTTAATAAAATGTAAACGCCAAAATTTCGAGATTAAAAGAATTCGTTATTTACAAGTTAAATTGCCCGGATTGTAATGCTCTCTATATTGGCCAGACCCTTAGAAATTTTTTGAAATAAGATATAATGAACACTTACGAGCTTAGATGTAAAAGACCTAATTGATACTTCACATAAACTTACACTATACAAAACAATTGAAAAAACAGTGGAAGCCCTTCATATAAGTGACAAGAAACAAGAATTTCACTTTTGGAAGAATTTGAAATCAATAAATATCTAAAATGTCCTAAGTATACTACTAATATTTAGTATAGAACTAAATGAAAAATTAAATCTGGGAAGTTCAATTATTTTACCTTTTGGACTAAATATAAAATATTTACCATACTGCATATATAAGTCATTTCTTATATGTTGTCTAATGCTGATTGTTTTGAATATTTATAATAAGAAAACAAGCATGTACGTAAAAAATCTGTTAATTTCTTTAACAAATTAAATATTGATTTGAAATAGCATATCGGGAAAATCCATTAGCGGTATTTAGTTTTATTTTTAATTTGATTACTAAATGTATTATATAGTAGAAGACCAAGAATACTTCAATGTGCCTATATGGAAGGCAATATTGTTTTTTATTAAGGGTTTATTTGTTTATTTGTTATTAATGTTATGCCATGAATCTGAATCTGTAAAGATATTTTTATTTCGATTTTTTTTAAAATCAGTTTTCGAGATTTTACTCAATACAGGTTTGAGCGTTCTTATTTCGTGAACATGTTAATCAGTTTTAGTAATCAGTATATTTTTAGTTTCAATTGGTTGGGCTTTGTAGATTATAGATACTGTTTAGTAGGTAAACGAGATAAATCTAGCATCTATCAGGTGGTATTCTAGTAGTGTTTTATGTTTTAGGTGAGTATTTAATTTTTTTGCTGTTACGACCATTTGTAATGGAGTTTGAAGAAATTTTAAATAATAAAGTTTACGTTATCTTTACATATATATTGTACATATTAACATGGTTCAAGTTTCCAAGAATGTTTTGAATGGAAGAAGATATTTAAAAACGAGTTATTTTCTAAAACATAACTACAAAACGACGACTTCTGTAAGCAGACCAATTAGAATGCTACATTTTGCTTTTGGAAGATTTGGAAGAAAGAAACTCCTACGATTGAAACAAGCTGCTAACTTTTTCTCCAGTACATGTTTTTCTTTTGGTCTATTTTGAGGAAATTTGGTAGGTAATTTCAAATAATAGTTCAGGTCATGCATACGTGGATTCCGCTCCTTATCTTATGAGAGTTTTGGCTTTTTTATTGCTTTTATTGCAGTGTCTTGATATGTAAGCATATTAGCCACACTTTATGGTGAACATAAAGAAGATCCAAGGTTCCAATAAAATTTCAAGTAACTAAATTCAGTTGGAGCTCAGTGCTGTAAGATAATCCATTTATATAATTTTTTGTGTTTGTAATAGGATAATGGAGTAATGTTTTTCAGATCACATAAACGACTGAATATTTTCACTTCTATTTTTAAGGAGAACTGTCTGTGTATAACAATTTATCAAGCTCATCGTCGTAGCGTTAAATTGATTTTCCACGCAGGTGTCCAATATGATGCTATATTATTTATTTTAGTGTTGGAATCTAGAGCAGTTGTGCTCTGTTCGCAATAGTATTTGGCGATAGTATTACACATACGAAGTTTATTACTTGTTTTGATGCGTTTGTTCAAAAAGAATCTATAACAAATAAGAAATATTATTTAACAATGCTAAATATTTTACTTTTTCAGTATTCAGTGATTTGATATTGGACAATTCTTGTCAAGCAAAGCTGCAGGTTACTTTCACTATAACACATCTCTAGATTTAACATTATTATAGTTTGCAAATACAATGTTAATTTTACTTAAATTTTTGATCATGTTTGGGAAAGTCGAATTCATTATGGAATTCTATTTATATCCAGAGGAAGAGATCATACGGCCTTACAATAATTCACACAATATTAGAAGAAATGAAAAAAATTGAAATTACTGTATAACAAAATAATAAAACATATTTGAATAAGTGTCCTGTAGTTAATGTCCAACTAAAGAATCTTGGGATAATGAAAATTATCTCACTTACGATGCACAAAAATATTGTGAATTTGAGGAAATTATTCGTCATAAAGATGTAGTAACGGCCTCAGTTAGAATAGAATAGACGAACCAAAAAAGGATTAACGCACTTAGAAAAGAACAGAAAAATTATATTGAAAACAGTGAACCATATTGTTCAAGTACTGATATATCTAACAGTAATTACCAAATTAATTTGCCGAGAATAAAAGGAAACCATATAAAAGAAGAAACTCCTGAATGCATTGCTGATATTATCTAGAGAATAAAAATTGGTGCTAACAAAACATATATCCCACAATAGTATTGATCTTTTGAGGGAAATTAGACTAAATATGTTTTCGAAATTTTCACTTAATGTTGAATTAAATAAAAATTTTGATTTATTTTGATTATATAATCACTTTTAACCTAATCTATTTTATAAATGAAAATTTTTCAGTAGTACCACTTTGAAATTGAAGACGAATGACTATTACTTTATTGTATGTTTAAAATTTTGTCGTAATTTTAATATTTTCTGTAATTTCATCTGCTTAATGTTACTTTATCTTCTCTCCTGTCTTAATCTTATTTAGAGTTAGGGTTTTTGTTGATTCATATTTGTAAACGGTGTTTTTTATAGGCATAATATTCTGAAACAAAAATATTGGCGGAAAACAAAAACAATTAGAATAAAACATTTTTTGACTCTCATTGGATACTTTAGTTTATGGTAATGAGCTCAATTCTCCTAAGTTTGCTTAAATGGCAGTACCTAAGAGATTCATTTCTTCGTATAATATTCATCTAGATCACAAAAATAAAAACGAACTGACGCTTTGTCTAGTGTATATTTTATTTTATAGGTAGAAGTCCCAGTACATAAAGCTTTGAACCGCTTACATATTTTATGGAGCAACGAGATATAATTTGTTACGCCATTGGTGGTCTAAACAAAATGATCAAGGAAAATCTGGGCGCCCAACCTAAAGATTGAGCGTTCGCGGACCTTGGCAGAACGCACACCGACTTAACTCTCAATTTTTAATCTGCTCTTAATTAAATCGGAAACAGCAAAACTAGAACCAGCTGGCCTCCGGAAGTCGTACAAGGTTACATATTTACAAGAAGTACAGCCATTTCGAGGTACACACTCGAAAACCTTCTACTCCTATTTTTTTAATTATCGTCGGTTTTCTTTTTGTTGTTTTATTAACCCTTGAGTATATAAAATCCTACTGACTAAGATTAAAGATAATCTCAATGTTGTTAGAGCTGCATTAAATCATTTACGGTTAAGATTGAGAAAATGTATGGAAGTTAGAGGCAATTGTTTTGTATTTAAAATTTTGTATATCTCGACGACAAAGATATCGACACAATATACAAAGTAAATGACAAACAAAAAAATATTTACGATTACATACACCGTCGTACCAATATGATAAAAACATACACATATAATGATATTTTAATAATTTTAATAATTTTAAATGACATCTACGAGTTAATCTTGTATGCCCAATTTTAATATTTTTATGATAAAACTTGTTTCTATATAAAGGAGGCAATTTATATGACTTAACTGATGTTTGAATTTACCATAATTTCGTAGTAATTTCAGTATCAACCCCATGAACAAGGAACAAGTCCATTACCCCGTGGTACCCACATGTAATAGAAACTCTTTTTGCATAGGTTTTTATAATTGTAGATGTTACAATGGGGTGTTGAGAGTAAATAGTAGATAGTAACTCCTAAAATTGGTAAAAAAACTTCCTATAATTATGGGTTGTTAAATGTATATTAAGGGAGTTAGAGGCCTTAAAAGGGTTAATTTAAAAAATGTTTTTTTTTTAATTTGTAAGCTTAAAAAATGAGGTAAAACTTAGACAAAAATTAAGGCTGGCTTAAAATTTCCCTCTAAATCAAAGTGTGACATGGAAAAATTATTTGTTTAATATAAAAGGGTAGTTCTTGCAAGGGTATTTATGAATAACTTTTTTGCGGTTATTTTTTTTACTGCGTGATTTCATATTTTAAAAACTACGTACTTTTTCCCATAAAAAACATACTCTTGTCTTAAGTCGCCTAGAGCCACGGTTTTCGAGAAAATTAGACCTGCATTTGAAAAACATAAAAGGTATATTATTTATTTTATGACGGGTTGCTCATAGAATAATCGGCATAAACTTATGAAAATTTGGGCGTATTTAAATTAATCAGTTACTTCAATTTAGAATGCCCTGTTAAACAAGAGAAGCCCAAAAATGATTTCAAATAATAAAAGACTGAGAAATTAAAGTGAAAAATGTTTAATTACTATTATGGAAAGTCTTTACCGTTTCTTATCAGATCAGCCTGACACTTTTATTTACAGTAAATGGTTCAATGTGGCCACCAATCATTTCAACTAAGATACATGTTCTTCTTCTCCAGGAACTGCGCCCCATGTGGAAAATCCCTGGCGTTGTACGAATTTGATTTGAACAGTCAATTATTGTCATAGTTGTTCCTCTGTATTAATTGGCACTGAGTAAATCAAAGCTTTAAAGTGACCCACAAGTAGAAATATAGTGGATTAAGATCTGGTGATCTTTCTGGCCCACCACAACCATTCAAGTCCAAGCATTCATTGAACAAATGAATACTGTTTGGTGACTGGTTTATTTAATTTTTTGAAGCAATAAAATATATTTAATAAATTAATCAAATTTTGATTTTTTAATAAATTAACTTATAAATTAAATAACTACTTTATCAGTTTAACACATCACAATTTTCATTTTTTAGGTGTCGATTTCACTATTTGCTTTAGGAATAAATTTTATGATGGCCTGGATTTTTTTCTAAATTTTATCTGGTTTTATATGCTTACAATTTCAAAAAAAACAGCTATTGAGTTTCTCCCGTTTAATTTATAATTGTGTCGAATGTGTTTTCTAGGTTGAAAAATACACAATTGCATGCATACTTTTATCAATAGTTTTATTTAATTAATGTTCCATACAATGTTTAAACTTTTAATAACGGAGTAGGTATCTATATCTGTTTTACTACATACCGACACTACTTTTTTATATTCATTACCAAAATTAGCATCCAATACTACTATAGAATATAATGTGTGAAGTGGATCGTGTTACGGATATAACAGGTCTAAATCAAAGTCTAGTATGTAAAATGAACAATAAAAACAAGCTATACTACAACAACTGACTTATTGCGTTACATACTAATATTATAATTATTCCTCTATATTGAAATTTTTTAACCTATCGTATTAACAATTTGCTAAATATTCTTTTCATAAATTGATTAGGTTGGTATATAACATTTATGGCTTTAACTTCTAACGTTCCAAGTTTTCCAATATATTATACATCATTAAAATTTAATTTTTTTAAAAAGTCTGTAGTCACGAAACTGGGCCAATATATTTTAGTTAATTAACGAACGGGTATAACGAAATTAATTTACCAGATTTTTTAACCCTTTCCTTGTAATTAAAAAGCAGCTCTATGATCAAAACTATTAAACTAAAAGTTATTCCAATGGATAAGAGAGCTAAAACTGGATAAAAATGTTCTAGACCGAGATTAAAATTTGATGTTTTGGCAGATTGGACGCATTCGGGTCTTTTGGGATGCCAAAATTGAATTTCTTTATCCATAATTCCATATTCTTCTAATCGTTGTAAACTAAAACAAAAAGTAAATAGCATTTTATTATAAAAAACAAGACTTCATAATAATGTCGAAAAGGAATAGAACTCTTTTCATGTTTAAATATATGTATATGTAACTCACCACGTATCAAACATGTCTCTAAACGGTGAACCTTTTTGCAAATTTGAGTGCATTTGCTTGGTGCCGAACATCTGAACCTCTCTTAATTCGCAGATCGATTTTTCTGGAAATTTGAGGATAATCGGATAAGCTGGAGCGAGTTCCACATGGAAAGCGTATCCACCTTTTTTTACTAAAGACAGACCATCTTCCACAGCGAGGAAATTTGAAATGTTACCTTTTCTTAAGATTTTTTGATGGTAGAGGTCTTTAGAAGCTTTATCTGTAGTGTACTGGAAGCAAAGTTGGAAAAAAATATTAGTTTCTAAATATAGTACAGTGACCTTAGAGGTTCTGTTAAAACTTTCACAGTTGCACACCTTTATTTTTACTAGAAAGAATATGGTATAGAAGATCACTCCTTTATAGACAGTTTGGATGTGGCAAAATTTACAATATACAATATAAAAATACAGAATGTGGTTAGTAACAGGTGGCCCGTTTCCAAAATAGAAGTTTGATAAAAATTCCAGATTATCGTCCAATAGAAAAACGTTTGAGCTCTCCATAAGAATATACAGCCCCGTAAAACAATCAAGAATCTCATTGTACTTAGATAAATTTCCTAGAGTGGTTCAAGTTGAGATTAAATCAATAATGCATAGAGGAGCTAATATGGTTAGAGTTTAACAAATGGACTATTTCCATTTACTACAAAGCAAAGCTAAAAGCATTACTTTCTATGCAAACCGGTTCAAAACTTGTGTTGCACTGCATAATTACCATCGAAAAACAAAAAAGTAAGATATTGACCTAGATCACCAAACTAATGACGATATTGACTTTTTAGGTTGAGAAAACAGCGCCGGTGTTATGACTGGATTAAATCATTGCAAAATACTACGCCAGGATTCTATTAACGCAAATTAAGTCAATATCAAAAATGGTGGGTAAACTTACTAGGATAGACGCAGGGACAACAGTAATTAAAGATTCCTCCCTGAAAATATTAAAAGATATGTTGTGTTATACAAGGAAGGTGGTTACAAAATAATAAGCTCCTTGAAATGCACTGAAAACTAATTGGGGGTACGAAAACCATACAGCTTTTATGCCAATGCGAAAATATAGCCAGAGAAAGGTGAGGTGAAGATAATCCTAAACTCTATTCAAATTTTACGTCCGATGTAAATAGTGAATAGCGCGTGTTAAGTGCATGTTAACCTCGTGATCCCAAATCTCGCAATGTTATTGGGCGAACAAACGGGAAACAAAATGTGCTACGAGGATGGTATTTGGCTGAACAAGCGTCAGTTTTATTGTACAACGTACGTGTTGTCATTGATTTTCTTTAGTTGGAGTATTTTATTGGAGCTTGATACGGTTCTGTTCTGGTTAGGGGATCACGTGCTTCTGTTAGTATTATCAATATTTAAAATTCAAATAGATTTCAGGCAATTAGTTACACACATATTGCGTAATTTAATTAAAAATAAGCAGATGGGGTAAGGTACTATTCCGCAGAGACAATATTGGCTAAATAGTTAGAGAATAGATAAATACAGCAAACTTGAATAACAGTACAATAGAATAGATCACTTTAATTAGAAAATACAAGCAGAGTATCTGGTTATTTTTAATTTATAAACTTTTAGTGATGAATTATTAATGTTTATGATTATAAGCTATTTTATTTTCAGCAAATCATGGGCATTTTATGGTATTATAATATTTGACATTAAAAAATATATCAAAGTACGATTTTAAAAT
Organism: Hermaeophaga mercurialis; assembly: GCA_951812935.1. NCBI lineage: Eukaryota > Metazoa > Arthropoda > Insecta > Coleoptera > Chrysomelidae > Hermaeophaga > Hermaeophaga mercurialis. Next base: position 16,474,167 of record OX638362.1, on the reverse strand, counting down.
AGTGATTATATTATAAAATTTTTCCTTACTGATAATAATTTTTATCTTCAAAGGTATGTAAATAAAGTCTTAGTCATATTCGCAATAATCTGATAAGATAAAGATTACCAAAATGAACACTATTTTCTAGAATTATTATAAAAAATCTGAAATCCAACATTTCGAAATTCTTTTAACTATTCCTAAATTTATTTTATACGAAAATACCTTAAATTTTATTTGTTGCAGCTTATCATTTTTATTTTTTATATAAGTTATGTATTGGGACAAGTATACACATATCCATATTTATCAAATGCCTCACTAATAGGGTTTATCAAGAAGAGGTTAATTTTTCGAGAAACAACATTTATCTTATTTTAAATATCAATATTAAAAGGTAACATGCATTGTTTTTTAGCACTTTTCAACAAAGAAAATTGATTTCTTAAGGAACCAACAATAGGAGAAAAACCTAAGGTCTCGGTTTTCCTTGCTCGTATAAGCCTCATTGATTTACATAATTAATTTTTAACAGAATAAATAAAAATTTCAAAAGTTGTCTGTAGAAAAAAGTTTGAAATGAATGTTATACAGGTTCCGGCAAACCTCTGTCGTAGTTCTATAACTTATACTATGCAAGACTTAACGATTTATTTTAAGCATATTTGTCAATGGTCATCAAAACCCTAAATCTAAAATTATTTTCGTGTGTACATGGTGGTCCAGCAGCAAATTAGGCAAATCACTTTATTTTTGTTTAATGGAATAAACCAACTTTTTTACATTTTTAGATACTCTATAGTTACTGGTTATATCTACAAAATATCGTTTTTAATATCCCATCCATTTAAGAGAAAAAATTCCCAAAAATAATGTTTTCATACTCCTATTTCTCTCTCAGATTTAACGTAGGAACTGAAAAAACTACAAAGATTTTTTAGACCAAGTTTTAATTTTTTATTTTGTATAGGATCGTTAAAAATGAATGTCACTTTGGTTTTGGTCCCCATTCACAGATTTCCTTCAAATTAATCGTTAAGTTTTGCATAGTAGGAGTTGTAGAACATAGGACCCTATATAATAATATAAATTAATAATAATAAATTATATATTTAAATTAGAAGTTTTTGAACCCAATGAAATAGAGAATGATATTAATGATATGCATATTATCTCTATATGATTAGTCATGATTCTATCTTATTATCTTATCAAATTTAAATTAACACATGGTCAAATATAAAACAATGAAAAAAAATATTATTTTCAATTATCAAATTTCTGTTAATTAAATCAATCAAAATGACTCATGGAAGCGGCAGCGGGGGTTTCTCAGCCGTTTCTACATCACATCATCACCATGGACATCATGTACATCACCATAATCAGGGACATCACCATGTCCCTATAATAAATCCGACAATTTACAGTGGAGCAGGAAGACGCAGAAGAAAACAATCTGGAGAAAAACATAATACTGGATGTTGCGTTATATTATAATAATTGATTTACAATTATGTGAGTTTATGTGTTTATTATTAAAATATTTTTTTCTCGTTAAAATTTGGTATATCGGTAGTTTTTCGATATATTGATTTATGATATCGTTCATAAAAAATATCTTTTTAATACCGCACTCACAATAATTTTATATGGCATACCTATTAAGTCAATATATGTTATCTTATCCAGTTTATTGCAGATATTTTCAAACAACTAAAGTTAGTGTAGTACAGAAAATTACCTGCAAAATATATATTTGAGAAAATTGATAATAGTGTCTTATTTAATTTGATAGTAAAACAGTAGCAGTAGTAAAAAAGAAAGTATGCCTCCACCTCATCAACATATTTTTCACGGACCTCCTCACCACGGTCGCTCTGATAGTGGAAATTTTCAAGTTCCTATTTCTTCAAGACTTTATCAAGAATCTTCACACCTAAAACTTCCATCTCGGGGTCCTCGACCAACTCATAATCGTTCGTATTGTACTATTATATGATAACATTGATAATATTAAGTAAGAAGAATTTCCATAATGTTAATTTTGTGTTTAGCTATTATTGCTGAATGTGTTTACAGAATTCCAATATTGCTTGAATAATTGAAAGTTGCAAATATAGTTTTCACAGTAAATTAATCTTTTTTCCAGGAACCCTCTTACCAAGTACAGCTACTAAAAAATTGATTTTGCTCATACTGATATATTATTTAAAAGTCTTGAACTACTTAAACATCAAATCAGAATAATTTATTTAACGCGGGTTTCGCTAACTTGGTTAAAACTTATTATTCTGATTTGGTTTTTAAGAGTTTCAAGACACAAGTTACGACAAATCAAAGATTGCAATCCCCAACATAATATACATGCTCTTTGGAAATGACATCAAATTTAACCTAAAGTTATCATCTTCAAATTATAATTATGTTTTTAAATTTATACAAGACGGAGCAACATTTCTTAAAAGTTGTAACATACTCACTAGAAAATAATCTCTGTTATAAAGTACGTCTTCACAACCAACACTTAAGTCGGACTTCAAAATATCTTCTACTGTTTTTATGTATGATTTTGGTGCCATCAATAAACTGGAGACGATGCTAGCTCCGTAAAACTGACAAATTAGGTACGATTGTATTAACATGAAGAAAATTGTTATTCGACCTGAATAATAAAATGGGATGATAGGGCTGCCTAAAACATAATGTTTTATATGTTAGGTATTCTAAAGCAGTCACAACGTAGTTGTAATACAACCAAAAATGAAGTGAGATTAAAATAATGTAGTTACGTTTCTTTGTCCCTAATGCCGCGTCCAGACCAAACAGACAAAACAAAAACACAACTTTTTAGAAGTTTCAAAGCAACAAAATAATTTTGAGACTGACAGGACCCGCGTCCCGGAGAAAAAACAATACCGAGACAAAAAAAATTCGTTGAAATGTTTTAGCTTTGTTACAGAATATTTGAAAAATTCAAAGTTTCTGTTTTGTGTGCTTGGTCTGGGCGCGGTGTAACTCTTCAAAATGTTGGACGCAACTCGGCAAACCACGAACTCTGTCAGAAATTCTTGCAAGTCGGTCAATTTTTATCACGCATCACACATAACTCGAATATTGCATTTTAAATATTCTTATGTGTTTATTATTGAAATAAAATGATTTACCTTGCTGACAAAAAACTGCTATTGCACATACAATTATATTACTCCAGCTATTATCAATTCTGCTAGTAACTGGAGTTTTTTCAAAAACTTGAGAATATTTTAATATAAAGATGATGCATATAGTAATACAGAATAGGGAAATCCAAATTGAAGTAGCCAACGGCTTAGCAAACATTGAAATCGAATTTATTGACTTAGGGTTTCTAAACACAAAAGCTGCCCTAAAAGGTAAAAATTCTAAATCGCAAAGAAATAATTTAGACAGAGTTTTACCTTAGAATCCAAGTTCTGCGGCCGTATTCCATAACGTCACCTCTATCTGCACGTACAAAAAGGGGAGAACTTCCATAATCGACTTGGTGTCTTTCTAAAGCTCCAACCAAGCCATCGAAAGTACCATCTGCTGTTAAGTAACCCCAGGATTTTGACATCGAGATATTAGGTCTAAAAAATATTAAAAGTGAATCATAGTTGTTGTTCAATGATAATTTATTCTAGGTATTATTCGATACCTTAGGTGAATAAAGTATAAATTTATATTCGGTTAAAATTAGGGAGAAACTTACCAATTTAAATAAAAACTTACGTAAAATTATAGTACTGAACACAAGGGCGCATTACACTATAATGAAATCTATTAAAAGTATTCACATGTCGGTCTCCTTCACTATTCAAATAATCTATTAAGGAGCCTTTAAAAGGAACTGGTAACTAAAATCAATTTTCTATCAATTATCTAACTCATAAAATTAAGAGCCAACGATACCGCATGAAATCGTAAATTCTAAATATTTTGAAAACGGATAGAGATAATGAGATGATTCAAAAACTGAGAGATGCACATTTTTACATCAAAGAGGGGGGGGGGACGTATTCTATTTAAAAAAATATTTTTAAGTACCGGAAAAATCTCGAAAAACTATCAAAACGTAAAAAAAAGGAATACGATATTTCAAATATTGGTACTGACTAATTTTTACCAGATTACGCCTATACCCTAGAAATATACAAATCTATAATTTGGCAACAGTCTTGATACATTTTGAGAGATTATACTTTAGCCTGATGTAGATTACGAACTAGTACAGGTTTTTGGTAAAATTTGAATTACTATTTCTACAGTACCGTTTGTGGAATCTGTAAACGACTTGAGTCAGACTTAAGTAATCATAGAACAGCATGAAAATTGATAAAAGTCACAATAGACGTTTGCCCACTCGAATAAATTCTCGGAAAATATTTTACTATAAACTCGATTTTTCAAAATTTGTCTAAAAGATAACAATATATTAGCGCTGTGATTTTTTCCCAAGTATATACATAAGTTGTTATTTTTTTTTGGATAACATTTTAAACAATGAAACTTTGTTTTCATGAAAATGTATGAAACAATATTCAGACGAAATCACTCGTTCTATACCCTCGTAATTTTGTTTAAATTTTATTACCCATCCATTGGTATGTGCGCCAAAAATATTAAATCTATTTTTTATAAGAACCGGGCGAGTGCAGTATTCTAGTGGAAAAGATGTTTGTTTCATGAAATCAAATCGAAAGAAAGGAGACGCGTTTATAGTTAGTGTGTTTGTAGGTCTAAATGAAGGCAAATGTTTTCAGTCGGAAAATGTCACGTGATGATGTTGGCTCTTAAGAAAAAATTATAAAACAATATTTTACCACTATTATAGATTTAAGAGTAACTCCCGTCATATTTCTTCTGGAAGTATATTTAAACTTTTTGTCTGCGATGACGTAACCGCTGGTTTTGCTAAAATATCCAATGATTCGTTTTTTAAAACTTCCTCCTCTTGTAGATGCCTGATTGTAAATATCTTCTATAATATATTCGCTAGAATTTATGTATTTTGGATAAACTACATTAATATCAGCGTTTATATAAGACTCTATATTCTCAAAAATGTTCGAAAAATTTGAATCTAATGTAATTATCAACCAATGATGTTTGACGTCAAATAGGCGATTCAACCCACACTAAAACAAATGTAGTAAAATTAGAATTTGTACCTACAAGAACATTTTAGATGTCAATATATTAAACGAAAAGCAAATTGTTGTATGAGATGGTACCCAAAAGAAACCGAACACATTTTCTGGTGAGCAGATCTTTCGTAGTATCGCATTTTGCCGAGTATCGTTGCTGAAGAACGTAAAGACTAGTTTCGAAGAGTTTGTAGTGAAAACGGTTTTTGTGTGATCGTCGTTTTTGCAATGGCTGATTTTTGTGATCAGTGAAATTCTGCTTTTTGTTCGGAAAAGGTGGAACAGGAAAGCAAGTGTTTGAGTGACTTTCCCGTTTCAAAAATTGTGAAATATCAATTGATGACAAACCCCGTTCTGGTCGTGCTTCCACGGCCCAAACACATGAAAATATTGAATAAATTCTTGAAATCATCAAGGAAGATCGACAACGCACCATTGAATAAATTGTGAAGCTGACGGGAGTGACTTGGACTTCAGTTCAGCGAATTTCGACAGGAAATTTGGGAATGGAAAGGATAGCTGCCAAAATCGTGCCACGACTGCAAACTGCCTAATAAAAATAAGGTCGCGTGGAAGCATGCTGTGCTTTGAAAGAAAATTTCCGAAATGATAAAAGTTTTTTTTCTAAAAATTATCACAAGTGACAAAACCTGGTGCTGTGCTTGCGATCCTGAATCAATTAAGCCACTGAAGACTTTAAGTTCGCATCGCCTCAAGAAAGCTCGTCAGGTGAAACTGAACATTAAAACAATTCTGATTTGTTTTTTCGATGTGAGAGGAGTTATCCATTCATTCATAAACAATTTACTTGAAAAATGGTATAAAAGATTAGACAAGTGTATTAGTGAAAGTGAAGATAATTGTGTTTAAAATTTGAATAAATAAGTTCATTTTTTTTTGGGTACCCCCTCGTATGTGGATTTCAGCGTTATTTAAAGATTACTAGATACATTATGATATACAAAAATTTTCTTTTCCTTTAAAAATAAGAAGTTGTATGTATGTGTTTTGAAGCAGTAAATAGTCTGTAAATAGTCTTCAGTCAGGATATTGCTCTGTGGTTAATAATCAGTGTGATCAATCATTGGATACTGGCAAGTTAAGTCTTGTTCTTCGTTATAATATTCCTTGACTTCTGTAAGTACATTCCGAATGGATGTACATGGAGGTTTCCTTTGTTTCTTCCTGCCTTCTAGCTCTTCTTCTAAGCCTAATTTTTAAGGTGCCAATGCTAGGATGGGATTTCTGTTCTTATTTAGCCTGACACATGTGTTCAATTCTCCTTGATTGTAGTTTTGTGTATTTTAATTAGTAGTTAATAGTTAGCCTTCGATTTATTCAGATTTCTAATAGATGTTTGTCGACTTCTCCATTAATTTCTTTTAGTAAAGTACTACCACTGATCCCACAGAAGGATTTTATTCGCAAGAAAAATTTCTAAGGCTTTGTTTTAGCGAGTTACTATTACCATTTACTACTATTCTTTTACCCTCGATTTCTGCTGGGATTTGGTAACTCAAATAAAGGTAATATTCCCATTTGTTGATTCATTTAGTTAATTTAGTATTTCTCGAGAGTCGCAGAACATTTTGAACCTAATTATGATAAAGTTTAGCGGTTTTATGGAAATTTGGCAAGGCTTTTTTCTATATGTTCGTTATTTTATTTTTTCTGTTACTCAGTTTTATATTTCACTCTTTACAAAAGTATTATTTTACTTGGCTTGTTTCTAAGGGGTGATTTGGATTGATTGATTTCTTGTAAAAGTACTTTTTGACTTACATTTCATTATTACTTCTTTGATTATTTTTGTACGTCGGTCTTTTCACCATATTTTGTAAGTTTAGATGTGAAGGTGTGAGGTGTAAATGTGTAAATTATTCCAGAAAATTGACATTACCTGCTTTAAAAATACCTCGACATTTTTCTTATTGCAGTCAGCATTTAGAATAACACCAATATGATTATGTGTAGTTTTCAAAAATAACTGGTCGTCCTTTGCTTCCGAAATATTAACAAAAGACAATCTTTGGTTAGCAAAAATTAGTGATTTTATCAAACTGAATTTTTCTAAAAACAAAATAAATGTTTTAGATTTAAAGAAGTGGTAAATATTTTACCTTCATAATTAAAACATCCGATTATACTAGCGTAATTAATTAGTTTCTTTTGAAAATAACTTGTAATCAATTTAACGTCTATGAAACAATTAACTGAAATAAGATTAACTATAAAAAGTATCATTAAAAGTTTCATGCTCCCGTATTTTATTTTTTATGTGAACAAAAGAAAACACAAATGATAAAAGCGGTATGATTAAAAATTTCAATTGGCATTTCAAAATAAAACGAAGTTTATGGATTTCATTATTTATTTTGCAATGTAAACTTTCGTGTCATTTTTAAATAATACAGAGTGATTATACCAAGTAAATAAACAAATGATTGAGCATTTTTATTACATTTTAATTTTGTTTTTGTTTTAGTATAAATATGAGAATCGGATTCTTTTTATTAAACAAAAAAATACCGTTTAAGGAAACGGGGTAATTAAAATTTTATTGGTTCACATTCAAATCAATGAACATGGTACTGCTATAATTTTGAACAACTAGTTAAACATTTTAAATGTTTTCTAATCACTGTTACTGTGTCTTTTTGAATGGTAATGCTGGAGACTTATTAAATGACAGCTGACAAACCGTTTAATTATAATTAGTAAGTTACCTATAAAAATCTTTATTATTTTTAATATAAACAATAATTTTTCTTATAGACATATATGGGAAAAATATAGCAATGTAGAAACTGTCAATAAAATTACTGACTGGTGCTTGTAAGAGAAAATGACACATTATACGTATATACAAAGTGCGAATTTCAATGAGACATATATTTTGAGACATCGTTGATATATTTTATCACTTTAATTAGTTTTTCAATATATTAACAAAAAATCTCTTCCTACCTTTCAAAAAGATACTAGAAGAGTTCTTTTTCTTAGATCTACTGTTGAATTTAGATACTGGCTCAATTATTAATTAATATTAAAATTAATAAAACAAAATAGGACTTGATCGAAATATCGATGATCTGAGAGTACTACACTGATAAAGACAGAAGTAGACATTAGAGAGTTATCATATATATTTAATAATTTAACTTAAATCAAATTTTGACTTTTAAACATGTACAGAAAAATAGTGTACCTTAATCAAACAAACTGACATAAAATTCTAAACTAAATACACCAGAAGACTTTTATTTTAAATTTACTAATGTATGTATCATAAACCTCTTTTTGTGTTGTTTTGTTTAATTCTCTTATTTTCTAAAAGTAGGAATAATTTTAAACAGCAATGATACATATGCATGGATTCTGAAATTATATACTTAAGCTGAATTTCTATTGTTTTATTAATGGCTTGCGTGAAAATTCTTAGTTAGCAAAGGGATACATTCCATTTTTATTCTTATTATATTTCAAACCAGACTTAATAGCCGTTATAACTTTCTCTCTACGGTACATTAAAATCTCGCAAATCAAGAAAATCAAAGATAGAAATGTTCCCAGGACTACAGCCAATGGGCCACAGGAAAACTCGTAAAACGACACTCGAAACTCTTGTTTTTTAGCAGCTTCGATACATTCCGGTTGCCTTGCATCCCAGTATTTTCGCAATCTGTAAATATTCCCATCTTCTGCTTGCTTGAACATGCTGAAAAATTGCACAAATTAAATAGTTGCCAACGGAAGACATTACCGTTAACTCTACATTAAAAAAAACATATTATAACGCAATTGGGGACAAGCGTGTTTCTATTATGTGTATTTAAGTTCAAACCATTTCAAAGACTATACAAAACTAAACGAAGTGATTATAGAAGATATAAGATCAACTTTTATTTGGAAATTTTAAATTGGCAATTTATAATAAAGGCTCTCAGATAAGAGTAAGTTTAAAGTTAATGAAACTTCTTATTATTAATATTTGCTAAAATTGGGAATGATGCAAAGCAATCCCTTTTAAGAGAGAATATTTTTATATTCTACAGATCTTTTTTTCTATGACAAATTTTGCAGTCATTGTTCTGATGACGTTTCATTATACACTCAGTAAGTAATTACATTTATAAAAGATTAATTTTATTACAAAAACCATACCAATAATTCATCATTTCTCTGAAAGGCGAGTTCTTCTGCAAGTTGGTAAACATAGGTTGCGTTCTATACATCTGTACTTCTTCCAGTTCACAAATATCTTGATTTGTAAAAGTGTCTTCAATTATGGGATAAGCTGTGCTAGTTTCTACATGAAAAGCGAATCCTCCTTCTCTGACCAACTCCAATCCATCTGTTGGTGAGTAAAATCCAGAGTTATTATTGCTCATTTTGATTTTGGTTTCGAATAATTCTATGGCATCAGGATCAGTCGTTTGCTACAAATTAATAATTATCCGTATAATTTTCATTTTTAGAAAGAAAAATGTGGAACTATTCTGACCAATTATCATAACATCAGGTAATACTTAAATATAATGAACGTCGAATGTGTTCTACAAATACTACTGTTTTCATTCTTCCTTTGTATTCATTTAATCTTCAATTTTGTAGCAAAGTTTCAGTTAACAAGGTTTTTAGTTGAAAACTGTCAAGCTTTTACATATACGAGTATACATAAAAATAATCGAGATTAACCTTGTCAGTTTTTACCTGAAGATGATCTAAGATACTTGTTGATTTAAACGTTGTGTCGAAGAAGGAGAATAAATAATGATAATGAAAATCGAGACGATTAAATATAAACGAAATAACAAACACCATAGAAGGTAAAATTGAAGAAGATATTATTAGTAGTTTAACTAAAAATATATCTAATAGTATGATTTGGTGTACTATAAATAAATCAAGGTAACTTGCATATCTACATATATTTTCGAAAAGCGTATTTATTTGTTGTTAAAGTGGTTTAAGATGTATGATGTATATGAAAATATTAAAATATTATTTAAGGAAAGAAACTTGAATAAAATCTCAAAGATATAATCTTTCAAATTTTAAACTTAAGACTAGATATAAGATAGCATTAGCATTTTTGTTTAAATTATTTCTATTATCGTTGTTTTTTATTCAATCCATTCTAGTCAGTCTTTCTATGTTTCTCAACGATCCATTAAAAAATCCATGTATAGTATTTCTATTCTCCATTTACGAGGTTCCTCCAATATAAGTAATTGTAAATGTTAAGAATTTGATAAGATATGGGCATCTAAATATTATATGTATCACGTATAATCACTTGGCATCTCAGGTAGTGAAGTTCAGTTGGCCAAATGAAGCCGTCTGAATCAGCCGCACATACATTTTTAAGTATTTGACTGAGTTCCTATGGTTGTAAATAATTCTCTTTCTCAGGCAGTAGCGTGTGTGAGTGATTGTTTTCTTAAAATTTTAATTTTTCTTTACTTTAAAAATATCGCGTTTTGGTGACCGTAGCTAAATAATGAAATATCACAAGATCATGAAATTTAACAAACAAGTAATGACAATTATGTACTTAAAAATAAAGATTTACACATACAAACTCTAAAAGTTATTCGAAGTTTAAAAAAGAAGAAAGTTTTAATTTAGTTTTAAGGTTTTTTTATTTTAGTGATGTATTTTTTATATATTAAAAAGTATGTTTAAAATTATTTAATTTTCTTTAACAAACTTAACTAAACTGAGCCAATTTCATTGAATAAAAATATATCTCGAAATATAATTACAAAAAATTTTGAAACTTTTTCAATTTAAAAAAAATAATCTATCGAGTGTACTTAAACACCAACTATAGAGTCATTCTTTTATTTTTTATATGAACATCAAATTTATGTAGACCCTTAAGCATGAGCAATGAATTTTCTTTATTTCTTGGATTTTTATGAGCTTTTTTAAAGATTTTGAAATTTAGAATAGAAATACTATAACTTTGTACGTTAAAGTCTCTAATCTGGACCAAGTTTTGGTTTTGACCTGGTATGTCCTATATAGATTTTAAAACCAGTTACGTAACAAAATCCGATTATTACCCTATAGATTATCATTAATTTTCATATTGGCATATCTTACCACAAAATAGTTCCTGTCAATCAAAATGTCCTCAATGCCGACACGCAACGAGCTCTCTCTTAAATCTTTTAAATTAAATATTGTTCTTGGGGGGTCTAAAAGGAGATAAGAGACAATGCTAGCCGAATAAAATTGGTAAATAAGTATGGCAAACAAGAAAACAAATATCGCCAAAATTCGACTGCTTAAAAATTGAGGATTGAAGGCCGCCCCTAAAAAAAATATAATTAATTCAGCGATTCGGTTTTTTGATATATTCCTAATTTAATGATAATTTGTTTTTTAATTGCAGTTTACCGATGCTCTATTTACTGGAAATCAATTATGGAATAAAATTATGTTTGACGTTATTTTAAAAATCTAAGGAATATCTAGTTAAAGATTTTAAATTACAAATCGACCCATTTAAGAGTTTCTAAATATGTAGATGTTTTAAATAAGGCCAAAAATAATGTGATTTCCAGTAGATATAATTCATTTGTTATGTTAAACATAAATATTATTATCCGATTTTTCAGATTAATTAAAAAATTTATAATACTGACGAGTTTTTTTTACCTTGTTGGCAAAAAGCCCCTAAAGTAAAGAGAATCAAAAAACTCCAGGTCGTACTGTCACAGCTAAAACTGGTTTTATGTCGGGCTTCGCTGGAAAATATTAATTTCAGAAGAATTATAATAAAAATCAAGGCCAGTATAATTAACATCCAGGCATCTATTTCCAGAGGCCTTAGAAAAATTTCTAATGAGCTAGCTGTCACTTTTGGTCTTCTATAAATGAAAGTTGACCTAAAATGACATAATTTAATAATAAGATACATATCATAATATTATAACCAACAAAATAATAAGAATAACAAAATGTATTTAATGAAATTACGTAGGGCCGTGTATTTGGGGCGTTTATGAGTAGACTAACTGGCTTTTACGGAATCACAGAAAAAAAATGTTAATGGAAATAGAAGCACTATAATTTGTAAATTCCTAACCTCAGTATCCAGTTTCCAAATCCATAGTCTACATAAGGCATTCTATCCAATTTGAACAATAACGGGGAGCTCCCAAAATCAACCAATCTCTTTTCTAAAAGACTTACCAATCCATCAAATTTACCGTCTGCTTGGATGTAACCCCAAGAATTGGTTCTTTGAATTTTTAAACTAAAATAATCATTAAAAAAGTAAAGTGATATTAAAATAAAACAGGATAAGAAATTTTTTTGAAGTTGATAATGAACACATTGAAATAATATCCATGTTCCTCTCTTTTTGCCCGAAGTAATAAGAGGATTACTATTCCTTCAAGTTTAGATGGTGGTGATGATGATGTATCAAAATTACCGTATCCCCGAAATAAGATTCTTTTCAATGAACAATAATGGACAATAAAAATGGTAACTGACGTAACATCAATAAAATCCTGTTACTTATATTCGAATATAGGTACTATAGAGTCGAATCATTTTATTAGAATATCAATTGAAATTTTATTTTCATTAATAAATAAAATACCTGGTACAATATTTGGATGTTTTGGGAATCAAATTTTACCTTCAGCGCTTATAATCTTTTTAGCCTAAAGTGCAGGACAATATCATTTTCGTCACTACCATAATACCAGAGAGACGGCAAAAAGACTGTCTTGAGACATACAACAGATCTGCTGAGATTATTAAGAAGTACCAAAAAAGTCCTTTTGGTACAGTAGACATCCAAGGCACGTGCCAATTTCACGTATTAGTAAGTTTCGTGGGAGTGCCTAAAAGACACCCTCAAAGAAATCTTTATAAATATATATATATATATATATATACGGATTTCTACAGCGGTCGCCGCTTCTCCGTACCCAACCTCCAAATATTTTTATTGTAACACGTGTATCTTCGAACTTTCTAATTTCTATTGCTTCGTTGATATCATCCCTCCAGCTTCTTCTAGATCTTCCTTGCTTCCTTCTTTCTGGCGGTATCTATTACAGTATTCGCCTTGGCCATCTCTTTTCTTCCATTCTTTTTGTATGTCCGAACCATTTCATTTGTTTCTTTTCAACCTCGTCTATAATATCTCTATCGAGGTCCATGTCCCGTCTAATAACTTCATTTCTGACTCTTTCGAGTCTTAATTGTCTACAATTGAAATCCATTTCTGTGGCCCGTAATTTTCTTGTGTTGTTCTAATTTAAGTCCCAACTTTCCGATTCGTATGTGATTACGCTTTTTACTATGTATTATGCATTCTCTTTTTAATCTGTTTCTTGATATTTCCTTCCCATAATATAGACTTCAATGCTCCAATTAATTGTCTCTTTTCTTTTATTTCGTCATTGCTTGTTCCTTGTTTGTTGAATATTACTCCTAAGTATTTACTCTTCTCTACTCCCTATATCTCTTCCTTCTCCAATTGTAACGTATTACATGTGTCACTTCCTACTATAATTTATCGACATTTATTTTTAATCATGCTTGATCATATTCTTCCTGCAGTGTAGTCTGTTGTCTCCGTATTTCATTTTCGTGTCCATCCCCTTAAAGAATGATCCAAACAGATTTTAAACAATGTAGGTGACAGGCAGCATTCTTGTCTCAATCCTTTTGATGTTAAGAATGGCTCCGTTATTTGGGAGCCGATGTTTATTGATGCGGTGATTTATTTGTAATACACTTAAAGAGCTTTTATTAGTGTGGGTTTTATTTCCAAAAATGGTAGTTTTCCCCATGATTATGAGATTGGAACACTATCATAAGCATTCTGAAGATTTTTCCATTGCGAGTTTCAATGTGAAGATGTTGTTTGTTAAGGACCTTCTAGCTCGAAAACCTAATTCTTCTTCTGGCTGTTTATTGTGAATGTTTTCTTCGAGTAAATTTCTCATTATTCTTGCGTAAATTCTTCCTATAGTTAGTATTACCGCTATCCTGAGATAGTTTTTTGGGTGATCCTTTGGGCTTTGTTAATGAATAGTCGATATAAATCTCCATTCCTTCGGTGTTTCTTCTCCATTTAAGCCTTGATAAATTCAGAGTATATACTTCCTGGTCCAGGAATTTAGTATGATTTATGGCCTCTTGAACTTCTCCTATTTCTACATTTATGAATTATAGTGGTGTATTTATTTTTCTTTCAGTAATTCTTTAAATTGATTGACCCAATCTCTATTCGTAATACATCCTAAATACGGTCCTCGTTTCTTTGATATTCTTATGTTTTGAATGGTCTTCCACGCTTCTGAACTTCTTATTCCTCCTATATATTGTTCAATATTTTCACATCTTTTCTCCCATTCTTGAAATCTTTAACCCAATAATAGAAACGAATAAATATAGTTTAGGAAAGAATCTTTGTTGTAATGGGATTTTACTTCTTATTGTAAAGATACACCAAAATTATTCTGCATTCGACTTCTTCTTTTGGGAGTCCTTAAATGATGAGTTTGTTTTGATGTCTTATAGTAATTTTACATTTTCTCTCGCTGAAGATTTATCAATATTCTAGGATATTTCAAATTGTTAAAACTTACCTTTATGAACATAAAAAAACATGACAGGAATGTTCAATATCTAAAAAAATGTTATCTAAAAGTTCAATAAAAGTTTAAATGTTTTTAACAATTTTCAAACCATTGATATAATTTACTACTAAAATTTGTACAATAGGAGTTTAGTCTGTATTTTTCTGTTTACAGAATTGTACGTACTTATTTTTTTAAAATATTTTTTATTTTGCCTCGTTTGCAAATACCCATAAATTTGACGGTTCACACACGTTTAGAGTTAAAGTTTGCCAAACGTTGTGACATAAATGTCCTACTTAACTTTTTAAAACGTTCTAAAAGCTTTATTTACTGCCTGGGATGCCTTGACTAGGTAGTAAAGTCAATGAAGGATAGTAACAAACAAATTCTTATTTTAAAACAAATAAAAGTTAAATACACAGTACGGCAAAAATTAAAAACTTAAATGCATTATAAATAAGGTGGTATTTTACCTGAAATTATAAATATCTCTGCAATGGTTTACTGTCTTAGCTTGAAATCTGTGCATTGAGTCTATTTGCCTATTATCGTCACTCGCCAAATAATGTTTTATTGGTACAAATAACTGCGGAATCTGAAATATCCCATTTTATATAAAGAAAAACCTATTAATTATAATATAATACAAAGTTACCACGACTGCCGATTGAAAATTAACACCAGTCATATTTCTTCTCCTCCAGTACTTGTTTTCGAAATTTTCAATAACGTAACCTTCGTTTCCATTATAATATCCAAGTTTCTGCATTTTAAATTCACCTCCATGATTATAGGCAGGGTTATAAACATCGTATATTGGAAATGTCGGGTTGCCTGATTTGTTGGATGTAGAAAACATTATCAAATGCACATCAGAATTGATGTTTAATTGTAAATTGGCTAATTTTTCGGTAACATCTGGCAAGTGGCTTGTTATAAGCCAATGGTAAGTTTCATAGAAATATGCTTTATCTGTTTCCTACAAAGTAGAATTAATTTACTGTTTATTGCAATTATTATAAGAATTTAAGTATCTGATGCACCAAAAAGTATGCTAGATAAATGCAGCATGTGTTTTTCAATTACAAATATCTTCATCAAGATCTTTTTATTCTAATAATATCCGAAAAATAAAGCAAAAGCATTAAGCGGTACTACAACATAAAGAATACTCTTAACTGCTTAAATAAAGACTTACTACTAATTTATTTCAATACTATTATTATTAGCAGCTAATTTTAGCTAATATTATTGTTATAAATTAAAAAAACTTACATTATTGGCAATAACATTCATATTTTGACAATCCGCATCAAGTATAACACCCCAATTATTAAACTTCTTTTGCAAACCTTTTTTAAACGAATCAGAATAATTATAATTATTTAAATCGTATATTAAAAATTGTAAATTCTCTTTCATTAAGCATTTTGATAAAACTATTACTTCTGAAAAAAATTAATAATATATATTACATGTCCTTTACTTTTACATATATATATTTAAATAAAGGGATTTTACAAACCTTTTTGTTTGAAACAACCAAAAATTACACCCTTGGATATAAATTTTGCTTTAGCAAAATTTGAAATGATATGACAATTTAAATAACTATTAACGTTATGGATAAATAGTAAATAGATGAAAAAATTCCTGCACATTTTGTGGTGTATCAAATTATATTGATAAAACAGAAAAGAAATTGTGCCCTTTTATAAAAGAAAAACGGTAATTTTTCTAAATTGTCCAATTGTGAAAATTCATATAATAGGATAATGGACATATTAATTATTTAAATTAGCTCATATTTTCTCTATTTTTGTCACATGTTCTTCATTTGAGAATAAATTATTTATAAAAGTTTAACCTATAAAATATAAAAAATGGATGTCCTAAGTACTTATTGCATAGCTCTTATATTCACAATTTTGTTTTTGTAATTGGTTCGAATTAAAATGTTATCATATGATAAATTAATTAACTTAAGAGTAATCTTGGTAATTCTACTTTATTTACGAAGGTACAAACAATTTAATATTATTATTTGCAATCCAAAAGATAAATTAGACTTTGGAGAAAAATGGAACATGCGAAATTAGTTGCGTACACTCCGAAGTATGTTGGGCAAATGAGAACATCAATACATACTAGATTTAAAGAAATTTAGCTCACTTAGAACATGAAAAATTGAAAAATCCTGTGTTGCCGATCATATTCTTAATAATAGTTATAGAGTAA
Source organism: Hermaeophaga mercurialis (assembly GCA_951812935.1). Lineage (NCBI taxonomy): Eukaryota > Metazoa > Arthropoda > Insecta > Coleoptera > Chrysomelidae > Hermaeophaga > Hermaeophaga mercurialis. The sequence goes on along the minus strand of OX638362.1, from coordinate 16,457,159 downwards.
CTATACAGGGTTTCCCAAAAGTCCAGGGACGGAGCCATAAGTTTCTAACGAGTGAAGAAAAATCTGAAAATTTGGAGATCACTAAAGGGCCATAATAACTACATTTTTAGATGGTTTAAAAGTTTCATACACTGGGGAGTTTTTTTGGGAGGTGATAACCCCAAAATTTTTAAATTGCAGCCCCTGTCGAGCTTCACCATTTTTTAAAGGTATTGAAAAAAGAAACGCATCCCCAAAACCAAAACCCGGCATCTTAGTTATTTTAAGAGTTATACTACTAAATGAGAAAGTAACATGTTTATTACGATTTTTGTAATACATTTTCAAATTGTTGACCTTTCTCGATTTCGCAATGACCCAAACGCTCATAAATGGAATTTTGAACCCTTGGAGCATATTCCTAGTGATATTGGTAATTTCTTCAAATATGCGATTTTGCAAATCATTTATTGTTTCTGGATTTGTTGCATACACTCTACTTTTTAGAAGATTGCTAGACGTACATGAAAGTACAGAAATTTACACATTTAAGAATAGCCTAAATAAAGATAAAGACCCTTAGTAATGTTTGGTTAATGACGACTGATTTTTCAAACTACTCCAGGCATGGGAATAGTACAAATGGTTAACTTAGTCTCCAGATGGTGCTAATATAGTTAGGCGAAAAGCGCGTCTCACGTTAAAAGATAAATGTAGTTATAATAAAGAAATACATATTAAAAGAGTCCGATATTAGGAAAAGGGCCCTTATCTTCCTATGTAGATTTTTACAGGAGAGGCAAAAATGTGAGTTGGGGTATATTTATTCGGTTTTCAGATTAGGGTTGTTAAGGGGCGTGTCCTCAACACTAAACAACTGGTACTAAGTCGATAAAGGGACCCCAAAAAGTAAAAAAAAAGATGATTTTTCCAACCTCTACAAACTCAAAGAAAGGTACCTACCCTTATCTTTCACCTTACATATTATATTAAGTTAAGGTTCCTTTTGCCTTTTTTATTATAGTAATAAAATATCCAAAAATCGATCTATTTTCTTTACAGATTTGAAATATGCATAAAAATCTTATAAGATAGGGCTATTGGTGATTTTGGATGTGTTTTTCAGAATTCAGGAAAACTCGGTAAATATTGGGAAACTCCATATCTCAAAAAATAGGTTTTTAATTCCGAAATTTCAAAATGCTATAAAATTTTTAAAAATTTTGAAATGCTTTTTGTTCGGAATATCGTCTTCTTTTAGAAAACCACAAAAACCGAATTAGATTTCTGGAATTTATTTACTTAGGATGATCAAATATTTTTTAAATGAAATTTTTAAATTATTTGACGTCAATAAAATAGAGAATCTAGTACCTACATCTGGTAGTTGTTTTGCAAAGTATATACATATTTTGTATAGGATTCTATTTATGATTTCGTCACCTAACTAACTGTAAGTAGATGGCAAACTTCGATATCGACATCATGTTGACACTTTATACACTACATAATTTATTTAATAGTTATTCAACTAAAAAAGAGAATAAAAAACGGTACCAATAAACAAGACGTTAAAGTATCAATCGCATTCTGTTATTAAATAAAGAATAAAGAATATTTGCTGATGTTTATGTAACTCCCATTTCTTTCTATTAGTATTAAATGTTGCATATCCTCTGTGCCTTATTTGGGTTTAATTTTAGAAATGAGTGTTTATAAATCGATTATAAAATAAGTATGCCAATAACTTAGTAAATAATAAATTTCGTTATTTTTACAAACATTTTCTATGCAGACTATTAACATTTGAGTTGAATAATCAACCAAAAATGTTGAAACCGTTTTTCAAAACTGATTCTGGGAAAATATTCTTCAATAATAATAATAGTTTGATAAAAATTTATCGCTTGTTTATCTGCTTAAAATTCAATACTTTTCAGTGATTTTTATTGCAAATAGTTTGTAAATATTAAATATTTCTCTAAATATTGCGTCAGTATTTTTTTTCGAACTGAATTGTTTCCTTGTAATTGCTACAAATCTATAAATACAATATTAAAATCAATAAACAAAACTAAACAAATGCCCTGATACTTTAAATAACAAGAAAATCGTATTTTTATCTTTTTCATTTATTAAGAGATATTTTCTATCACTCTTTGTTAGTGTATGTAGATCCTGTAAATATACATGTATAAAGGGTGTGTCCCTCGATTTGTGTTCAAAAATATTTTTACTACCCTGCATAATTGGAAATAATTTCATAAATACTTATCAGTTACCTACTTTTTGAAGTAATAAAATAATCAAATATTGTAGTCTAGTAAACTAAACTGATCGAGCCAAACCCTTCAGTGTATTCGTAAGGCAAATAATTAATTGTTCATAATTAATTAACAAACGGCTGTTGTATTTGTAGATCACTTCTCGAAAATCTTCAAATCTAGTCGATTCTTCTATTGAAGAGGACGTCACGGCTTTCTTAATACCCTGTTATACTTGAACTTACCAATACACGTTAGTTTAAAGTAAGTGAAGATTCATCTCCTATAAAAATTCCAAGTTACTAGTTTTATCCAAACATTAAAAAATTATGTTCGTTCTTATTAAGTCAATACAACAATTTGGAAACAAGCATTTGAAAAAACTTCTGTGAAAGGTTTTTGTGCAAAACAGAAACATTTATCACACTATTTTTGTGAAACACCGGAAATAAATTATTATTTTTTGGAAAATATCAAGAAACAACCGCTACAAACGGGTTCATTAAGCAGAAGTATTTCCAGGAATCGAAATGGAATCTCTTATAAACAGCACATAAAACTTTTTCTGATGTTTCAGTTATCGTTGTTTCATAGACAGTTCTTCCATAGCATCTCAGTACTAACCAGGAATTATTGCAATCTGAGAACGTCAACTACTTACGTACAGCTCTATATCTTGACTGAGGATGGAACAGTTGGAAAAAAGGAATAAGCTTGGTCTGGGACCACATTCTTTAAAAGTCATTCATAAATTTGCTTTATTTACATAGCTAATGTAATTGGGGCTAACTGAGGAAAGACGTAAGGAGAAGTGTAGTGGGGTTATTGTCTTATTAAGACCTGGTAAAAGATTAGTTATTTACTAATATGTAGTTATTAATTGATTGATAGTCATCTGTTTTAAACTATATTTTAATCTTTTTTACTTATTTTCTTCATAATTTATCATTTGGTAATAAACAATTTAATTTTATCTTGAGGGATGTAAAGTTTGATGTAGTACATTAAAAAATAAAATAAAATAAAATAACAGTGCAAGAAATAATGAAAATAAACAATTGGTTATGGAATAAAATTGTTTTGGTAATATTACTTCTAATTCTGTTTTTTTTAGAAAGCTCATCCATTTTATTGTTTAATGATAAAGAAAATAATTTTTAAGATAAAGTTGACCAATTAATAATGTTAAGTAATTTAAGTAATTTTTTTTATAGTTTTGTTAAAAATGAATACATATATAAAAGTTAGAACTGCATATTTGCGTCATATATTTAACAATTTTCAAATGTTTTTACTAAATTTTGAAAAGCATTTGTGATTATTTTATTGTTGAGACACACTGTTCCTCCACCCCGAACTTTTTGATGCTCCTAGAATAAAAAAATTATTAAAATGATACAATTTAGTACTGGTTTTTAAGTAACACAAAACTTTCGACAACGATCAAATTAAATTATTTTGACAGACTTCTCTGTTTATATCTCCTATGCAGCTCCAAAATTTTTGTGATTTAACTGACGTTACGGCCCATTTTGAATGATCTTCAGTCGAAGTAAATGTCACATTAGCTATACTCATCTCAATAGATTTAACATTGTTCACCCTGAAAAATATTAAGAGAGTCTCTAACCACAAAATAAGATTAATTTAGTTATCACTGTGAATAGGTGAAATTCAACACTGTAGAATGGATTTCGACAGTCTCACATGCGAACATTACAGAAATTAGAATTTTACTTATAGATGTCACGTTGATTAGCAAACTTTTAATTATAATCACAAATAAATAACAAGATTGCTAAATTTACTAAAATTTTCTCCAATTTAGAAACGTATACCAAAAAATTCATATTTAAACTAAATTAATTTTGTGTAAATAAAAGGTTTCTATGAGAATGCCTTACTTGAATCTTTGAGTACAATTTGATCTTAATCTGCCAGATCCATTGGGCCAAGTTTCCACTTGTAGATCGCTTTCAAGGTAAGGAGCTATCAGATCTACGTACAGTTCCTTATTGAATTTGTTTGATTTTGCGAAAGACAGAAATTCGACACCGCCTTTTGATTTTAAATTGGCCACGTTGAACCAAGGAGCAATTTTTATAGTCACATTAGCAGCAGCTTTTGCCAGATTTGGCACATAAGCTTTCACATTTGACAAAATATTTTGTGAGTATATGTTTGGTTCATTGTACTGGAGTTGAAGACCTAAAAGCAAACTTTTTTACTTATTTTTATCGAACATTCTGTATTTAAATATTTATTGAGTGTCGAATATGTATTAGTAAAAAACCACATCGAAACATCATGCGATTTTTATTTTACAAATTGGTGAAGCGATATTTCATTATTTTTTATTTTTACATTAACTGGTATCTGCGGCTACTTCTTGTTATAATATATCCTCATTATTCTCCTGTATTCATAAATCTCAAACTGACATAATTGAGAAAGCTGAAACTGAACCTAGAAAACTAATTGAGGTCATTTTAGAGAGACCAAGGATAATAATATAGATTTAAATAGCAGATTAAAGTCTGAAGATAAAACTGTGCAGGAAATACTAGAAGTATTCAAAAAGTTGTATGGCATTCTAGAAAAGATTTCGCACATTAATTCATACAATATATTTGAAATAAATGGAAATCTCAAGATTTGAAAAGTATTTTGAAGGATAATAAACAAAAGGTTATTTAGTAATTATGTTTTTAGTAGAAGCAACCGACCAATGTCCGTTTACGATTTGAAGATAGACCAAAGATAATTAAAAAGCGCTATTCTCTTAAAAATATTTTAAATGTTGTTGTTTTTACTAATGTTTTTCTTGAATTACTCTAAAAAACGCTTGACAAACAGTTAACATATTGATATACATTTATAACTTTCCAATATTTCTAATTCTCCTAAGGCTATTTCTAATTTTGCTAAAAGTAAGAACTCAAGATTAATCTACCATCGAAAAAAATCAAATTCCACTGCCGAGGACTTACCCACTTGATCCAAATTCTCCAAATCCATTGAAATGCAAAGAAGCGTTTGGCCGTATCTAGTACCTGTTCTTGGATATGTGTAATGATCTGTAATATCTGGAAAATGAGGTACAGAGTGGATCAACCAAAATCCCCCTGTATCGTCAGTAGCCACTACGCCTTTGGTGTGACCGTTAGTTGACGATGTTTTACCATTTGGAGGTTCGTCGTTATAAAGGATGTAACTAAGTTTTTCCTTTTTAAAAAATAAAATTTAGGAAGATATAACATTTTGTCATCTTTATAAAAATATAAATCAAAACTTATTAAGGGAAAGGAATATGCAGAAGATTGTTAATTATTCCATATCTTAAATTAAACTAACTCGGTGAACACGTAAAAGTCCTGATAGTATGAGTTCTGAAATAATTAATAATAAATGAATTCGAATGAAAAGTACAGTCTAGAAAAAAATCCCTGCATTATTTTTTTTTATTGATTTTATTAACTTTTTGGTACATTTTTTTAAAGAAATGCTCCTTACGGTTGGTGCATTTAGCTATAATTACAATCTGGTCAATTCTGACAATGAGCAATTTGGTTCTAACTTAAACTAACTAGCTTTGCAACTTAATCTGAGGTGTACTCAGTGTACTAGTGTTCATCAGGTTGTTCTGATACTTAATGGCTTCGTCCTCTTGAGCCTTATTTTTAATTCAGTGTCCACACTTTCCATTTCCAAGTCTCGATGGAAGTCTCTGTTTCTGATGTACCAGGGGGTTCCTACGATGTTCCTCAACACTTTGTTCTGCAATCTCTGAATAATGGCTAGATTGCATTTTTTGGTACATCCCCTAAATTGGATGCCATATAACCATACTGGCTTAAGTATTGGTTTATAGAGCATAAACTTATTACGCCAATACATTTTTCTGTATTTGAGTCCGAGTTCTTCTCTTTCTCTATTCTTTTATTCGTAAAGTTGACATGGACAGATTCAGCCAGACACTTCATTGTTAATATTTGACAGGCACATTTTTATAGATACACACATTCACACAACACCCATACCCATACCGGGACTTGAGCCCGGGACTCTGGGGATCGAAAGTCAACTCCCCGATCATTCGACCACCGGCTTCGGATTAATACGTTCATTTATTTCAGAAACATTTTGTTTGTTTTCTTTTTATTGATTTTATCAACTTTATGGCATATTCGTTTGTTTACATATACCTAAACATAACATCACTTCGTTATTTATTTTGTATATAATCATGGCTTAGCATATAAAAACTTTCAGTATAATATATATACTCAATTAAAATTCTACATTCTAAAAATGTAACCAAAACCGTATTTTTACATAAAATTCGTGAATGAAATTCATCGCTATTGAGAAGAATGGAGACTAGTTTTTTAACAAAAATGTATTAAACTAGACTATATAAAATTCTTTCCCCAATAACAAAATTTTAAAAAGATTTCTGTGGATAACATTAATGCAACAAGCAGGCAGATAATAAAAATGTTTTCAATATAAGTAATACCTAGTTATTGAAAAATATCTATAGATCAACTAAAGGCCTAGATATCAAAAATTAGAATTTTATAGTACAAATATGCACCAGTACCGATACCAAAGTAACAATTTTGCTTCCTAATTTACATCAATTCTTAGAGTTTTAAATTATGCATTAACATAAGACTCGATAAGTCAACATTTGAATATTTACCTGTTTTTTGTAAAGGTTTGCTAGGGTATTCCCTATGATAGAATTAGTGTTGTTAACTGAAATATCAGAGAATGTCCACGATGTATTTTTGGAAGTCATATAAATGTAAGCAAAACCATCCTTTATGAATTTTCCATTATCTTTTAGAACGGGAATTTTGTAAACCATAAACCTGATAAATAAAATAATAATTTAATTTACTAAATAAATAAATAAAATAAATAAAAACTACACTTAATGTTTTTTATTATTAATAACACATAGTAAAATACTGATATGAACGTGGCCGTTAATTTAAAGATATTTATTAATTCAAAGTATTTACCATTCCACATCATTATTTTCTTGATCTTTGCAGTCCAACGTATTGACGTGGATAAAAATATAGGATAATAACAATAATTTCAATGTTATACACATGGTGTGATTGCTTTTAACTGCCAATTCATAGTAATAAGGAGTTCGAATAGGCTGAATAATTGCACATTGACCTTACTATGATAAGTAATAAGATTATATTTCACTTACAATGAGTATCATTAGATTTAGTATCATATTTATTGAGTCAATGTACTGTTTTCATTTACTTTAAAATGCATGGCATATTTTGAAAAAGATTATCTTTCCGAATTATTTATTGTTCGTTATCGTCTTGAATACAATTATAATGTGATATTGAACAATTTTACTTGGATTACCAGGGATTTTTAAAAAATATGATTTTTAGTTAAAACTGCCATCTCCTGTTAATTTTTAAAGGAAAAAATATTGCAGGTGACAACTGGGTTAAATGGTACTCTCTGAGACAAAACATTTTTTTTGAATGTATATGGCGGTGTAGGTGATGTTACCCTAATTTTAAACAATAAACTTATTTTAATGCCATGTTAAAGCTCGCTTAAAACCTTTTTTATGCTCTCGGACTATTGTCACACGATTGAGAATTTGAGATGCCAATCAATGAAATTATATTATATCTATGAAAGTCATAATTTTGAAACTACCACTATAAAATAAATAAAATTATTTATTAAATATATATTAATCATATTGACTTTTTTATTGAAACATAAAATTTTTTGAAAATTTAGGATAATGGTAAATTCATATAAAAACAAAAATCACATGAATTCTCATCTTTTATTACTTTTAACTTAAAATAAATTTTCTAAAAATATATTTAATATAGAAGCACCCATTAGTATTTATTGACACACAAAATAAAAATTTAAATCAAAACACAGCAAGGATGACTTCAAACGCATATCTATATTTTTCTGTCATCTTCAGCCAGTTCACAATATTCGTATTTACTCTCTAAACCAAGTTTCCAGAGTAAGTTTTCCTTTGAATCGCTATTTAAACATAATGCTCTAAAATTAGACCCAAAATAAACACACAACTTATTTTCATATTTATTCCGATTATTAAAAAAGCAAATAAAATTACAAAAGCTCTACCGATTTTAAATTACAGCTAGTGTTTAAGAAAAGAAAGTTTGTAAAAACTATAACTACATTTCCTATTGTACAAGAACTATATTAGGTGTGAAGTTAAGCTTCTTTTCTGAATGTATAAGCAATTATACTTGATTAATAAGGACTTGTAAGAAATTGGCATGGCTCAGGCCATTGACACATCTCTACACATTTAAGAAAACAAAAACCGATATGTAAGGGAAAGTTATTGAAATTCTCATCATGAAATAAATTAGGAAGGTTATGAAACTGAATTTGTTGATAGTTTGAGCTGGGTTAATAAAGAGAATAGAAACTTCATAGTCTTTAGAGGATAAGAGAATAGTTAGGAAATTAATAAATAAAGAAAAAGTTGAGTTATCCAATACAAATAACTACAACTTCCAGAAGATTCAGTTCTTATTCCTTTCGATGTTGCTAATTGATTCCTCCTATTTTGCTGAAAGATCAACTTAGTTACTTTTAATATTTTACTATATACGTATACATATACGGCCTGAGTTTTTAATGTAATAATATCCGTAGTTATACATGATATTCAAAAAAGATATGATATTCAAAAAATATATATACTATATATAAATATATAAACTATATATTTATAAACTATAAAATATATTTATTTATGACCATTTTTATATCGAAATCGCTGTAAATTAAACAATCTGTATATGAAGACATAGTAAATAAATAATTGATAAAAAAGTTTCTTCATTGGACTCAATGTGGTAACATGGAATGATCAAAAAAAACTCGAAATTATACCACAACAATTTCTATTCAAAAAACAACAATTTTCGACTACAGGACGAACAGTTAATAGGGAGTCACTCACTAAACATGCACTGGGGGATAAACTCATTAAAAGGAGCAATAGAATTGTCCCTAGTAATTGGGGGAAACTGAAATATAACATTCGATACAAAGTCGGAAAAGAAACGCCAAATTGGAAAACTGAACAACATTTTTTTCCCACAATTAGTGGGCTCAATTTTTTTGTTCCTTTGTGACTCCTCATTAACTGTTCGTCCTGCAGAAATTTTCTTACAACCTTTTTCAAACTTCTATGACCATGTATGGCAGAACACTATTAGTGTGCTCTTCTTGACATCTTTTTTGGTGGTTTTATTTTAATTCAAGTATTTGTAAAGTATATTTGATGTTCTCAAGTTTGTTTATTAACTATGATCTTATGATACATATAATGTTTTATTTTATTATCACATCTAATTTATCTTTGTTTGAACTATGTATTGATTTTCATTTCTGGTATATAAATTTTAGACCTGAAGATGACTTTCTAAAAGACGAAACTAGTTGTTTTTTTGAATAAAAATTATTGTGGTATGATTTCGAGTTTCTTTTAATCAAATAAATAATTATTTCTTGTTCTTAATAACTGAAACAATATCTTCTAGTTTTCAAATTAATTGTAACAGAAATTATCGGCGAATATCTGTATACAGGGTCATTTAAAAGAGAAAAGTATGGTTTTCATTTTTATGAAGTATTTCTTATAATCCTAAATTGGTTATTTTCCTAGATATTATTTTTTTCCAAATTTTAGAAAAACCATAATTAATTAAAAATAATTTCATTTTGAATAATAATTTACCAAAATTATTTTTATAATAATTATAAATCACTATGCTATATCTACTTCCGATAAATGTTACAACTTTTATTTGGATCGATAATATCACAAAATATTTTTAAAGTAAAAGTTTAAAATATCAAAATACAACGTCTATATGCATTATACATATATTTGTTTCTTTATATTTATTCTGTTTATTTAAAAGGTGGTGCTCCATTTAAATATTTAGTTTCTCAGAATAAAATTTAATATTAATCTTAATTTGAATTACAAAACTCCAAACATTTTACAATTGAAATCTAAATTGACATCATCACTTCTTCGTCAATATATATATATATATATATATATATATATATATACTCGTATATTATCCTTGATTTTTAAAGTGCTAGATATATTTTTAGGAAAAATACTGTATGTGTGAATACTATAAAGACATAGAGAAAACTAATTTAAACTTGTTTTTTTTAACTCACATCCATACCCTAAATATAATTTAGAAAAAAAATATTTTAATTGCCACAAAATCACTAGAATGAACTTACTTGAAACGATGCCTATTCATAAAATTTTCTTAAATCTAGTCATAAATCTTGTTAATGTATAAACGCGTCCACAAAAATTTAATTTCTAATTTTGTTTTAAGATTAACATTTCACAAACTTAGTTTAAAAACTCATTTAAAACATATTTAAGGATGTCTTTCAGCTGGTGTGGTTTTCGAATTTGAGAGTTTTTCTTATCCTTTATATCCTATTTTCCTTGGAGAGGTTATTACCTTTCTTGCAGCTCAGTAAACCTGATTGTCTTCTTGTTGACTTTCCTTTTTCGAGAAGCTACCTTCGTCCCCACAGTCCTCATGCTAAGTTCAACATAAAATCTTAGTATAATGTAAATAATTTAGTCTTATCCTCTTTGTGTCAATATTGGAAAACGATCTTTGGAACTCTCTTTCTCCAATACCCATTTCTATTTTTAATTAAATTTTCGAATTTTTATTTTACCACCAATTCAATTTTTAATTGTAACTTAACAAGGTTAATATCATTATGTTTTATGTATAATTGATGTACTTAACTAATTTTAATTACTACATTCCTAATCTGTATCTCTCTTCTTTTTATTTGTATTTTGGCTCTGGTGATGGGTTGTACATTCGAAACTAGTAATCCGTTTCTTTAACTACCTTAAAATTGAATGTAGTAGGTACTGAAATTAGCTAAACACGTAGGAGAAAACAGTTATTTTTCACTTAGAAAAACTTACGATTGTGTCAAATTCCATTAACTTTGAAGGGTGAAGAAATGCTTGAAAAGATGCTAGGCTAGTACATTCTACTAGTAATATTTAAAGCTGAAAACAAATAAGCTTTCTCCTACAACCGAGAATTTAGGTCCCATAAATTCCCATGATCCAATATTGATAAGGTTTAGGATTAAAGGTTTAGGCTAGATAGATGAAATATTAAAACATTTAAACATTAGTATAACATTTATACTGAACAATTGTTAGCCTAATGTAATTTGTATACTTAAGCGGCTAGATAAGAAAAACTGAATAGTGTAAGGTGAATACTCTAAGACTAATTAGTGTATAATAATATATAATGTATCCAAGAAATTGTTAGAGATGGATTTAGAAGGGGCGTTTGACAATAAGATTCTTAACATCAACAAGCTAAGTTTCAAATAACTTGTTGTACAATAATAATTATGTCACTGATGAACACACAGATGATCATAGGCTATTAATAAGAATTAACACATCTCGCTTGCCCGGTTTATACCTAATGAATGTTCTCTTAAAATAACTAGATCAAAATAAGTACAAAACAGGGTTTATCTGAAGTAGAGATTTGATTTTTAATAACAGTAACAAGATACAACTATATACATTGGAAAATAATTGTCGGCATCATCGATCTCTTACACCAAATGCTCTTATAGTTCACAAATCATATATTCATCATATGTAACTACAACGAAAAGCTGTGAGTTTTAAAGTTCTAGTCCACATATTTGTTAATATTAATAGGTTTAAAAATTTTTATAATGAAATTAAGTTACATACTTGAGGCCAAAACTACCATACAATAACAAAACAGAAATAATAACCACTAGCCTATTAAACTATAGGGTTTCGTGACATTCTTGAATTGAAATTAGCCGAACACAACACGCGAAGTGAAATTGCTTTTCTTTAATTTAATTGTCTCCAAGTCGAACATAACTCAAAAATTATGTTTCAATACGTTGCTCTTTATCTTCTTTACAACGATTAATTAATTATCTATATCAATCGATAAGTTACCCAACAAAAAATATTTCTTTTTTAATAATAGATATAGAAAATTGTTGGTAAATTTCATTAAAGAAGTCATCTGTTTTTTGTAGTGCAACTTGTGATAAAAAGGAAATAGTAGTAGCAATTTAATTCATAAATAGCAAATAGTAAACTACTTTAAAGTAGTTATTTACGTAGCCAGTTATGAAGAGATTCACTTTATTTGACGAAGGTAATGTTTGCCAAATCGAACGAACGTAGTGAACAAGTTTTGTAAATTACATGAGTCAAATAAAATTATAATTTTCATAACTTATTAAAATAGAGAGTTGTGGGGTTAAAAATATAATAACGCTCGCAACCCTATAAATGAATGGAACTTCATCGCTTTAATTGTGTTTTGATATTGATAGGTACTACATAAACAATATGAACAATATTTGTCAGTACTGAATTTTTTATTGCAAATTAAGCCGAAAATGGATGATTCTGATGTAGATATGCTTTTTGATATAGAAGAATCAGCTAATTTAACAATAAATTCAATAATACAGAAGTAAGTCAAATAGCAGGTATGAAGAAGTATATAAGAAATTTGAAAAATGGTGTCAAGATAAAGCAGTAGAAAATGTTTATGAAAAGGTTCTGTATGGAGTACCTACTCAATGCTGAAAGGCAGAATTAAATTTTAAAAAAACACTGACATCTAAAAGTAGGATTTTTGAAGCGAAAATCTGTAGGTTATCGTGCCAAAAAAATCTATGATATTTGCAAGAGAGAACTTTGAAACTTTTATTATTAAGGCATAAGACAGACAGTTTCTATTCGCAATGTTTTAATTTACCATTATGGTAATTAAAACATTACAATAGTTACAGTTCTAGATAAAAAGACAATTTAGTTAATTCTATCGAAAATACGTCAATTTGCGCTGAGAAATTACAAAACGTGATCATTCAAAATTAATTGTCCAACAGCTTGGTTTTCCAAATCCTACCTGTTATGCTGGGCACTGTTTCCGGCAGTCACCTGCATCTTTGCTTGCATATTCAAGCTGTATCTTAAAAAGTAAGCAGTAGGGAGGGCTGGAAATCAAGTTCTAAGGCAGAAGGTTACGTCTAAAATTATTTGGACAATAAAAAAGAAAGAATTAGAAGTAACGTACTAAGAGAATATTACAAAGAATTTGCGATGTAATTGTTATACCAATAAATAATAGATTATTATTATATAAATGAAATCTTTTAATTAATACATTAAATCTACAGAACTTTTAAAAGAGATGGATAATTACGAAAATTTTTGGTGGCTCGTTTTCTTTGATACGCTGTGTATATTAGTTATGTAAAAATTCATTATATAACTAGTGGTGTAATGAAACAAACAATTATGAAAAATGTGAAGTTGCAAAATGTCAAAAATGCCTTCAAAATTTGAGAATTCCTAACAGGATTAGATAAAAACAATTCTATTAAAGAAAAAAATAGATTTACTTAAGAGTGGAAACTTCTATATCGATTGATATCAAAGATTTTAATCACGTCCACTATTAATTCAAAGTGAAATTTGAAATAAGAATAGCCGGTTAGACCTTAGTATTCTCTTGCCATTATCAATATCCATTAGTGAGGTAATACTCCCGGTCGCATACTTTATTCAAGACCCGTTTGCCTTTAAATATAATTCGAATAAAACATGATTAAATTATGTTTGGAGTAAATAAATAAAATATAGATCATAATATATGAACTTAAAAAGTAATTCACAAAGAGTTACTGCTGAAAATTGTTAAAATTAAATATAAAATAACTTCTGTATGTAATAATAATTTTTGATTATTTTATGTTGGACATATATAAAATTTATTGCGAATAATGAACAAAGAATATGTTAAAAGTGAAGTTGCAAATTAATAAAATTACCTATATAATCCTGATTAAGAATCCGTAAATGATTTTGACGAATTGTCCTTAGATAAATATTTTTTTCAAATAAAAATAAATTAATTATAATATTGTATACAATGAAAAAAAATTGAATAAATTGCATCGAAAAATTGGTTGTATTGGTTGGCATCAACTATCTTACTATTATTATTATTTTCTAAACTCTAAGTACAAAATGCCTTCACTGCGTTCGAATAGTGATTATCCTGATATGTTAATTGATTATAATGAATGCAGAAGGGACTATACATACAATTTTAGACCACTTCCAGTTAATTCTCATGTATCTATTCAAAGTTTGGCAGAACAAAAAGATATTAATAAATCAACAATCTAGAGAGATCAATAATAAACTGGTAGTTGGTCATAATTGATATTATATACAAACAATCCAAAATTCATAAGAGAAAATAGTTTTCAAACAATTTGGAGACTGAATCCTTCATTTTACGACGGCAAACTGAATTGTGAAAACTAATTTTTGTTTGCAAAAGATAATCCAGGAATGACTTGAAGATGTTTTTTTAAATAAAAGGTAAACGATGTGGTAGTATCGATAATAGAGGAACTAAGGAAATGGAAATAATAAATAAATTTAAAGGAATAAAAGCACAGAGAGTGACAAAATAACAGCTGAAATGTTTAAGTATGAGCGAAACAAATTGGGAGAGGAAGTACAAAAATTAGTAGAGGATATATGGAAATAAGAACAAATGCTGGAACAGTGAACAGAAGCGATACAGTGCCTAATGTACAAAATAGTAAATAAAAGTAATTGCTAAAATTGTAAGGGCACTTCTGAATGTTGCCTATAAGATACTAGGGACGTATATTTAGAAGGAAGTAACAGAAAATATGCATTAAATAACATTAGTGTGGCTTTAGATGAGGACAAACGCACAATAAATTTTATATTTATATTTACACGAATAAGGATAGACAGTATAGAAAAAGTTAATAAAGGACAAAGAATAAGATGGAAAGTAGAAGTGGAAAAGGTTATAGTGAAAATGGGGATCATCAGATGAGAAAGGAAAGCAATAAATATGAAAATGTGGAGAAAGCTGACCACATAATGGTCTGCAGCATTAATATTGTCAATTAAAGACCCTTAAAAGGGCACCTTCACTATGTCATCCACGGGCTTTGGTAATCCGGTAATAAAAGGGATTATTAAAAACGATTAAACGGCAAACGGCAGCCTTTACCATGTCACAGTTTAAATGGGCCCTTTCTTGGAAATGGGCACGGTTTTCCTGAGTGTGTAAGAATTCAAATAAAAGACGACAAGAGCAGCAACAATTAAAATTTAATAAAGATAAAACAAATGCTCAACAAACATTAACAAATATATAAGAATGATACAAAAAGTTTTCGCACCAAGGGATGTTTTTGAGGGGACTAATGGCCCTTATGGCACTTCGACAATAGGTAAACTGTCCCGTGGCGTATTAGTCAACGACACGAGAACCGCTGATATTTCCCCCATGGTCGAAGGACCGCTCGAATTCCCAGACGGGGACCACTGAATTCCATGATGAGAGGTGACCCGTTTTTTGTATAATTCAGGTTTACGACTTGACTAGATATGACCTCGTGTCACATAGGTGAGTGTATTTACAATGTCTTGTTTATGTTTATATAAGGTGCCGGATCACCAGGTTCCTCAGATATGTACATTGACTCGACTGAAGACTATTTGTCTAGTGCCTTTTTGTATGGTGGCGAAAAGATAGCTCTACTCTTCATTTTGATCAAAAAGTGAGAGAATATCTTCTTACAGCGTTGGAAGACGAAACGGTCCTATTCATTGGCTTGCAGAATCACCAAATTTCACCCCCTTGATTATTCTCTTTAGAAATATCGATAATATTACACCACCTAGAGATTGAGAGGATTTAAAAATAAAAGAAGAAAAGCATGTGGGACTGTTAGATCCCAAATGATTAAAAAGAGATGTAATATAAATGTATTGTTAAGATATGAAACTGTGTTCAAGATGGACATCAATTTGAACATCTCGTTTATGATATTTCGTGTTTAAACCGAAGTGAGACATACTTTTACTTACGTAGAATACATGTATGTGTATTTTCATTCATGTTTCATACAATATATGTATATTAGCCACTCACTGTGATTTTGGTCGCCTCAATATCGATATTATTTTATCCGAACAGTAAACTTCAAATTTTGACTAATTAACATAATACAAGCAGACTTCTAATGTAATCTAAACTGAAGCAAGTTGCTTTATAAAATATGTATGATTTTCCAACAAAATAAAATTTGTTGTTTTATAAAAAGTCTGATTCAGATATGTAAGCACTCTAGGGGATAAAAAAGAAAGCCAATGGCCATGCCTTGGAGGTTGAAGTATACGTTTTGGTGACGAAAATGAAGATAAAGGCACCATCAACATCCAGATGCTTAAATAAGGAAAAACGAGTGAGGTGTATTCCATAATTAGATTTTATGAAATTGGTTAGTCTTCTTTTTACCAGGAGTTCTTTGCATCCAGATATAAAATATCAGACCATAAACAGTTTAAGGAAATCACCCAATAAAGAAAATACTCAATAAATTTGATGTAATATTGTATATACCTTAACTCAAATAAAATTCAAATAAAAGTTAGAGCTTTAAACAGGCTATTAAAAAAAAGGCTGGCGAAAAAAACTATTATTATTTTATAATCTGATGTTTAAGATTTTTATTAAAAAGAAAAATATTGCAACCGAAAAAGATAATTTGAGGTTCTAGAATTTTTATGTCAAAAAACAAATTGGGGTTGTCGCTTCACAAATTCAGCCTGTATATACAAAAAGTAAGTATAGGACCCAAACTTCTCCATTTCCGAATGAGAGAATCCATTAAAATTTTAACAATGCTTTTAAAGACAAGTTGAGTTTGTTATTTCTCTTTGAGTAAATCTCTTTCAGTTCCTCAGACATATCTTCATTTTTCTTTTCGTTAGATTTAGGGAGAAGATACGTTTCGTATCAATCACTGTTTAGATAAAAAAAAATAAAGCAGGGAGATGAAAATATTAAAAGGGATGAAAAATATCAATGTCACTCAAAAAATGAAACCGAAGATTAAAATGTAAAATTGTAGAAAGTAAAGAGGTAAATTGAGTGAATGTAAAAGTTAATTTGATATAATTTCAAATAATAATAATATCTACTTAGTTTTTTTCCTTGTGAATGTGGCTGAATGACTGTATGCCAAAAAAAATTAAACAAAAAAATCACACTAAGTAGATATTATTGATTCTAAGATTATTTTCTTTTTTAAGTTTCTCAAATAGATTTCGTATTAAATAAACGATATTTTTATACTTTTCTAAATTATTTTAGGAAATACTTATTTATGCAAGGAATGCATAAACTTACGAAATAGTGCCCGCGGAGTAAAAGGAACAGAACCATTATCTAAGAACCTCCATATGTTACATATTAAATGCAATTTGCAGTTGATAAAACGATAACAAAAAGTTTTTCCTGCGTGGGGAGATCTGGTATATATACATACAGTCAATTAAGAAAAGCACAAGAGTGTAGTCAGTAATTCACCTAAATGTTTGTTAGTTATTGAAATTATTATTAATTTAATAGATGCTGAAATGTTCCTTTTCTATGTTCTGGCAACATCACAGTCTTAAATAAAAGTGGTGTAATAGATCTAATGTGTTGGTAATGCATATCTTCCCGTTATCTAAATCATGTGCTTATATTTGTAAATAGAGGTTTTGAGATATTCCTATAAGAAAAAATTTAAGGGATTAAAGTCTGATGATATTGCTGGCGATTCTAGCTATCTTTACCTTCCAATCCAACGATTTGGAAAGACAACGTCAAAGTATTGATTGACACCACTCTTATTTAAAATTGGGTTGTTGATATTTTCCAAATGATCATTTCCTTATTAATTTCAAATGAGATTAAAAAACCAGTGCTGATTGCCACTCTTTAGAAGTCGAAACTAGTTGTCACTTTTACTTTTAAACATTTGAATTTAATAAATAATTTTTGTTGTGGTACGATTTCGAGTTTCATTGGATTATTATTAATATCATGATTAAGTTAATGATGATTATCCATCCACAAAATTTCTTTAATAAATTGAAGCATAAAAAATAGTTTTTGTTGTTTGCCGAAACTACTATCAACAATTTTTTATGCTTCAATTTATTAAAGAAATTTTCTTGAAAGATTTTTAATAAATTAAATTGTAAATTTGGTGTTGAGAAATCAGTGAATTTTCAAAACAAGATTAGATATTTTGCAAACCAAACAAAAGAAAAATTTTTCTTAGAATAGGTGAATGAAAAGATGATACAGTCAAAACCCACAATCTTATCTTTAATATCATGTAGGATCGAGTAACGCATATCGAAACCTAACACCACCAAAAAAGAGTAGTTAATATCGATATGATATGATATGATATGATGATCAGCAGGACTAAGTCTGCATTCACATTATCCTCGAGAGAAGCGCGCGCAGAACGAAACGTTGAAAGGAGATTCCTGTTCCTGTACCAAACTCCGATTTTACTCTCTCAGTGGACTGACGACCCCTCGAAGGAAAATGTCAATGTTGGTTTTCCATAATAGGTCCTCACGTTTTTCGCGAACATTTAATTAATTGTGAATTAAAAGTGAACTAGCGATTTTTATTAGTGGTTAAATTCGGAGTAAACTTGTGTTTAGGGGAAGTTTTTATGTATTAGTCAAGGAAAAAGTAAGTTTTCTAAATTTCTATTTCATTTGTTCTAATATCAAATTATTTTTGTTACTAATAACAGTTTTTTAAAATATGGTTAAACTTATCTATTTTTTCACAACTTTCAATTCAGTCATTTTATATAAATCTTAAATCAATATGAATTTTGAACATATGTTACATTTACATAAATTTATATACCATGATAGTTTATCAATTTATATAATAAATATTCTAAATAAATTTATTGTACTGTAGGTATAATTTTATACAAAGCAACATAAATTTTATTATGGTACCTTAGTCATATATATTCATTTAATTCTAATTCTTGTTAGTAAACACTTTTAAACTTCTTATCCTCCAATAACTTAAAAAAGTAAAGTTAGAATACAAACTTTTCAAAAAGTCTATAATTTCTCTGACACAATCAACTTTATTGGTCCATAATAATTTTAAGCGACTTTGGGTTTATATTACTCAAAATCCGGGAAGAGTATCTAAACTTTTGAACATCAATTGATTACATTTGGTAATATATATAAGAGATAGAAGAGATTTACTAACTAGGTCAAAATACATCCAGTTTTATTGTGTCTCTGCTAGCAAGGATTTATTTACTGAGATAATCAAAATCAGCACTTTCTATGATTTCCCAATTCCTCAATTCCAAATAGAAAGGTAGGTTTATCATATGTAGTTGCAGCAAAGTGTTTACTATTTTTGATTTAAATTTGATTCTTTATTTTTTGGGTGTCAATTAATAATGTACATAAATAATTCATTCGAAGTGACTTTTTGAAAATACTTCCTTTTTTATATTTTAATATGGAACTTAGTAAACTCGAAATATAAGCGCAGAAACATTCATGATTGTGGAATTTGAGAATATATAAAACTTTATACATATACGTATATGTTGGTTCAGAAACAAAAATAGATTTATTACGTTTAGGTTTGAAATTTAGATTTAAATAGGGCCAAAGCCGCTAAATTCGAAATTGTAATGATTTCTTTTGTAAAAGATAGGTTTTTATCATTAATTGGGATTTCTAAGAACAAACAGGTTCTACGTGCAAATATGAGTTTCTTTCTATTTTTAAATTTACGTTTGTATATCGAGATAAGATAGTCGACGAAATTTTCAAACCTTTTTATCCCCCCGTGAAATGAAAAGTACTGCATCTAGAGTAAATATGTCAATATCCACCTCTCTTTGAAGTTACGAAACTTAATTCATAATCACCCCATATATGTATACACAGAGTGTCCACGAAAAAAATGCGTATTTTTAAATGGTATGTCGTACCGTTTTATTCATCTAATTCGCGATGTTTTGTATCAGTGTACCAAAGATTGTTGGAAATGTGTAGCGTATTACCTAAAAAAAGGTATTGGTAGAAATCGTTCGGATCGTGTAACAATTGCTGAAAATATATTTTTCACTCTTCAACATCCCCTCTAATCGAAAATTCTAAATATCCAGGTGTACTAAAATAAAAAATTATTTTTAACACTTTTAAAAAACCATTGTTCATACTTGTATTACTCGGAAATAACAAATTAATGTTTTACATCCCTGTAAAAGAAACATTTAGTTACCCTTTAGAATTGAAACGTATGTGTACTCTTGAAAAGATATGCAAATATAGAGTAAAAATTAATTAAAGGTCCTTCTCTTCTAATGCTCAAGGCTAAAGGCAGAAAAAACATTTCATTTGAAATAACTTTTTTCATCCGAATGAACGTATTAAAGCTTTAAATTAATTTCCCTTCGTTTCATTATATTTGTTAAAATATTCATTAAGCCAGGTTCTGTTACTTATTTGATCTTTTATAAATTATACCTAAAATTTTTGAAGATAAATTAGTACCATTTTTAGTTTCATTATTATTGGTATTACTATTATTATTATTATTATTATGACTGTTATTATTATTTTTGTGATACTAAATAAATCTCAAAATTTTTCCCAATAATACTTCAAAATAGATTTTAATTAAATATTTGGAGAGTAGTAAATACTTTAAACTGATAGTTGTTTTATGTCTCCAGATTTACCACTTGCATAACCTTAGTGAGCTATATGCTTTAATATAAAATAAGTTCACCAAAAACGATTGGTCGAATTGGTTATTATTTATTATATTAATTCTCTAAGACCAATTTCTAAAATAAAACAATAAAATAGATAAAAAACGTGTTACTTAAATTTATTCAATTTTGAATAGAATTTGTATCAATCAAAATTTCCAGATTTTTGACACCATCAATTTTATCCAGCTTAGAGGTATGTCAAATTATACTTATTGAAATAATGTGTCAACTAAATCCTCGATGAAGATTAATATGGTTAAATCGGACTTAGTCTTATTAATAGTTGTTTTTCTTCTTATCCTGTTTTTTCAATATGACTTGGTTGAGATAAATTCGAGGTTGTGAAAATAACTGGTAAAAGGGACTCACCCTTCCTTCAATTTTGTTGATTGCTTACATCTGTTGTCGAAAGTTATTGATGACCACAAAATTCCTTTTTTACTGAAATGCTCCCAGAGTTTATGGTATCAACAGATAAAAGGGCATGTAAAAGTGTTTTTAATCTCCTAAAACCTCGTAAAGAAAACATATATTTCTATAAAGGTCGGTTTATCTGTTGAAAAAATAAGAGAAATTGACTTATAAGTATTTTTTTTATGAATTATATAAAATGAGATGATGTTGAATGAAATATTATTCTGGCACACATTAGTATTAACAACATTATTGGATTAACCTGTATATCTAGTTCATCTCCAATAATATTAGATGTGTAGACGTTTCCAAAAGGAAATATTTTATTAATATAAAGAGTTAGGTATACGGTTAACTATCTGTATCTAGAAGATATTCATGAGCATCAGCTCCTTTGTGCATCTTTCTGAATCCCGGATTACATCCTTTAAGCTGATCAACAAACCTACCGCTAGAAGTAAAGTTGTCTGTTTGTTCAGAGTCTCGGGCATTCACAAAGACTAAAACTTTTTTGTACAAAGATGGGATCAATTATTTCTGGCTTTTTAATAAAAATGAAAAAATATTCTGATAAAAATAATTGTATTTTTCGAGCTAATCTTCTAACAAACTAATGCACTTCTTACAGACATTTTCTAATAACCTAATTCTACGAGGATAATTCAATAAAAATACGAGGTAATTGAATGGTCTAATAAAAGGAAAAGGGATCCTGTAAAGATTTAGCTCGTCCCGAACCTGCACCTATGAAAATAAGAGACAGCTAAAAACTGCATTACACCTATTTAGACGTATGAAAGATTGGTGTTATCACTACGATCTGAAGAAAATAATATTTCGATACCAACCTTTAGCAGGAAAACTAATCTGTCCATATTATTTAGAAGCCAAGATGTGTTGTCTTAGATTTTAAAGAACTTGATGTCGTCATTAAAAATGAGTGGTATGCAGTCGCCCTAAAAATAATATCATTGTTTTGCCTGATTTTACAACATCCAGCTTACAGTCGCGGCTTGTCCCTGTAATATTTGTGAGTGGGTGCTAATTACAATATAATGTGATTAGATGTTGAATTGCTTACAAATATATATATGACACTATACGTAATATTGTAATGGTTTTTCCGAGCGGAAGCAAAACGTGGTTCTTACAATAGATTTGTTTACAAAACAGGTTGGATTAATTAGTCGATAGCCATATTATGTTGAGGAAAATTGGCTCTTACCAGATTTATAAGCCTTCAGATCTGGAGCTCCGATTCTGGGGGATGCCCAGTATATAGGTATACTTACAGGTCACTTAAATCACAGGAAACTAACCGAATTTTTTCTAAATTATTCATTAGGCCAGGAATATGTGAAAATTACAAATAAAAATTAAATGAAAAACAAGTGAATTTACAATACAACATACTAAATTAATGATTTGAATAATTATTAATCCTCGCCAAGTTCTTTAATAAACCCTTTGACTCCATTAACTAATTCAGAAAAGTGCTGTAAAATACAGTTTATAAAATTTAACAAGGCTACAGACACTTGATCTCGAAGTACCTTTCGAGACTGATATTAAACTGCAACTGATCTCCAAATTTGTCTAGCTTTCTAAACTGAATTTTATTTTTATTCCTAGAAGTATAGAAATTACTAGTTTAGCAAAGGTGGCTCTGTTACATCTCCATGCGATTTTGATATATTTGGTTCAATTTCGATGCTAAAATACAGAAAGTACTCTCAGAAAATAATTCTGCAAACAATTTTACTAGCAGAGATATTATAGACTAGTCTACCAGTGGAACCCAAGTCTTAATATAAATTATTGAATAAACACTATTTAACAGCCTCAAGACTTGTTTTTATTGAACTATCTTCGTATAGATTTTTCGAACTCTTCAAAATTAGTGTTTGTGATAGCAATAATTTCCAAATCTAACTTTTGAAATGAGAAAATTTAATAATGAAGCCAGATTGGGTAAATAAGACATATTAGTCAATAAATCAAACTTACATATGACAATAACTTTTTCTTTTTCAGTAACATCGCACTTCTCTGGAGTTTTCTGTTTTAGTTTAGATACCATTCAATGCGTGATTTTTCTGGAGATTAAGGTCATAATTTAAACACAAAATAGGATTGTTTTCACCTTTTTACTAATTATTCTTACTTTACTATCACTTTGTTGGTTCTTTTTCACTGAATTAATGTCAAACTCGTTTCAGAAGTTTTCATACGTCCAATTTTTTATTCATGTAGATAATTTTCTCATATCTATGTATCCGCTTTTTTTCGTGCTGGTGATGTACAACATCTGGGGAATTCCGTATCTGTTTCACAATTTCTAAGGAAGTGTCTGTTGGTCCACTTATTCGAGGTTGATCTTAGAATTTGTTTGATCTCTTTTAAAATCTATTGCCCATTACTTTTCTATTGGGCATCTAATTTAGAATTCAACTCTACAGTAGGCTTTAATTTAAAAATATTTTACGCCATTTTGAAATTATAGAGAACCAAACAAGGTAAAAGGCCAAAAGTTTACTGATGCTCAAAGCGTTCCCCTTTACTTTTGGAGACAAATTTGAAAAAACGTTAAGACGTTTTCGGAAAATCAAAATATTCGTAATTTCTTTACTCTGTCTGCTCATCAACAAAAAAAATGGCACAACAGTATTTAATGGTTTTGTATGTTTAAAGAATATGTTTATTTAGATATTTTTAGAGGAGTAATAAAATGTAATAAAATTTGATTGAACTTTAAAATATTTTATAGTATCCAATATACGGTAATTAAAAGTTTTTTTAAGGAGGACACCCAGTATCTTATCACATTTTTTAATTAATCTATCTGGTTGGAATGATGTCCCTCATATGGGTTCATATTAATACTTTGGACGTCGCAGATAACTGAAAATTGTGTAACTTGGATTTTATCCGTCTGATATAGGAAATGTATTAAAAATGGACAAAAACCATTTTCTACCATACATTTTTACAGTTTGAATACCTAAGTCTCGTTTACTTATATAATACAAAATAGGATAACTGAAAGTAATATAAAGTTCGGATTAATAAAATACAAGTACCTACATTTTTGTAGCAATGAAAATAAGGTTTATGAAAATTGCACAGAACTTGCCAGCTACAGTTACAACACCTTATATATCGATACGATACTTGAAATTTTGCCAAGTATTTTATAAAAAACGACTACAATTTCATTATAAAAATCCAGATGATTTTAGGTGAATTCATGTGAATATTAAGTCAAAGGAAAATACAAATTAATATAAAATAAATACCGTCAGTAAATATAAAGGCTTTTAGCGTTTTTGGCTCGTTTACTAACCAAATATATAACACATTTTAAAGGAATCACGCATAGCAAATAAATGAATAATATTTTAATCCTTAAAAATTAAAATTCATACATGAGTCGAAATGGCAGCTTTTTAGTAGAGATTTCAACATAAAAACCGATTTATAAATTTTAATTTTATTTAGAAGGAATTCCGAATTAAAAGTTGAAATGGCATGTTTTAGCAGACAGTTAAAAATATAAATCGAGTTTTCATTTTGTTTGGAAGTATTTACACCAAAAAATAAATTATGATTTATTGAGAATTTTTGCTCTATTTCGTATTAAAAAGTTACATTTTTCACGGGACACCCTGACATCTTTATCTAAATCGTTCCTATTTTTTTTTATTTTTAGTTCTTATTCTTGCAGTCTTAGTAGTGTTTGTGTCATTTATAAAGTTCCAGAATGTACAATGATGAAGAAGTATGAAAGCCAAGATTATGAGATAAGAAAGTAAATTACGTTGTAATAAATAAATTCTCTTATATTTTCACATAAAACCTAATAAAAAAGTTATACTTGTTTTGAAATATTCGTGGTTTATTAAAACTTTCGTACTACATTATTATATATACTAAGAAAATATATGCGCAAACTTCCTGTACTAGGATGGGTTGATTAATTCAAGGCCTGTCATAGTCAAAGTCTGTCAAGTAGTTTTCACTTTGTGTCTTATCAAAGTTTGAAAAAATAGAGAAAATTGAGATTCGAGCCGTGATAAAATATTTTTATTTATTCTTCTAAATAATTGTTTTCTTTGTTAGGTTAATCGAATTAATCAACTCATTAATTAATCAACTCATCCTCTTACATTATACTTACAACATAATTGATCATCATTTGGAAATATAACATAAAAAAATTATTTCAATAACCCTAATTATGAACTGGCCCTTCTTTTCGTGGTTTGTGAAGGGCAATTCTAAATCGATTTGGGCGTGTGATAAATGTGGCGAGCTCAAGAATGTTGAAGGACAATTAACACGGCCTACAAATTGGAAAGGGTATTTCGTAAATTCGGACAAAGGGCGTTAGATAACAAAGTGTCGTTCTAATAAAATTCAACTCCTAGAAATTCGAAAAATTCGAAATGTCAAAATGAAATGAGTAATGATATGTTTTTATGTTTTATTAGTGATGTACCACTGATTAAATATTGTAATTCCTTGATAAAACACTGACAGTTGAGAAAAAACTTCTAAAATGTAGCCACTTAAAATGTAAGTAATGGATCACCATGAGTCTAATTGATTCTTTGCACGAAAAAATTAAAGATATATTCCGAATATTAGAACGATCCTGATGTTAGTGAATAGAAAAATTGTTATGTCAGTTACAGATAAATGCTTAATTAAATGATCAAAGGAGTTAAATCGATCTTCTACGTAAACAGAATTGATGAAAATAAAAATAATTTTACAGTTTATGGTTTTCATAAAGGTGAATTAAATGATGCTAATGCTGCTTTAACTAAACATATTTAGAATTCTGTCCTATTCCTAAATTTTGCCATTTAATTTTTTGGATGTAGGAGTTCGAGATGTTTCACAGCTATTTTTTTATAATTTCCCACTTTTTTCACTTAATTATTGAAACAACTTTACCAAACAAAAAACTTAAATCGATTAAACGGTTCGATTCATCTGTAAACTAACACAATTTTATGATTCATCAGGTAGATAAGTTCATAGAAAAAACAATGGAGAATTATATAGAGTAACATGTGGAGTCCCTCAAGACTCAGTTCTTGGGCCTTTGTTATCGACGCATTTTATGACGAAATTATCCGACTAAAGCTTGGAGAGGAAATAGTAATAGCATATTCCGACGATCTGGTTATCATAGTAAGAACAAAAAGAGAACATTTACTGCAAGAAATCACACAATGCGATAGAAGCTGTAGTAGATAAAATGGGACTGGAAGTGGCTATGGCAAAGACTGAATGCCTTGCATTAGCAGGAGAAAAAAGAATTGAAAGTATGCAGTTTGCAGTATAAGGGCAGGAGGTGTTCATTAAAGATGAAATAAAATGTTCAATGGAGTAAAATGACAACAAGGGCAAGACAAAATTTATTTCAAAATCCTTAAATTACGACTGCTGCTAAATAAAAGATTTATGAAATATATATATCTTAGGAAATTAGACTAGAACCTAGAACTAGATAGAGGACTAACTATTTGGAATTTAGACACTAAAACCATTTAAAAGATTATTTTTTTATAAAACCAAAACTGAAATAGACTCTTTATCTTTCTTGATCGTCGAGCCAAAAAATATCAAATAATACGAAAAAAATATTTAGGTACCAAGAAATGAAGTATACCGCTTAGACATTTTTCTGAGAAATTTAATTACCTACTATTTTACGTATTTTTATCGAAAATACTTATACATAAAAATTGTTAATTGTTTGACATTAATCAAGCAGGACCGACTACAAACTTCATATAAATTTCGTTGGTCTTTAATTACAGCAACATGGACTAATTAATATTCCATTCGTGTTACTTCAATATTAAATTTGTGACCATTGTCAATGAAATTCGTTTATCCAAGGATGCTAGTGCAATATTCAATTTGTAAACAATTTTACACCGGCTTAAAATTTATGGTTTAACAATTGGATTCATAAAAGTCATATTTATAAATGTAGATTAAGAAATCTTCATTGAAGAAGTTTTTTTTAATATATTTGGAATATTAATAATTTATTGCAGGCATCTCCAAAAATGTCATGGTTAATAAAAATTTGAAAACTATGGGAGGGGGTTTTTTTAACAAATAATTAGCCATTTTCATTGAAACTTCTTATAAGGAAAAATATTTCTGTCGTTTGATATCTAAAAAAACTAACATATAAAAATACGGTAACGTTTCAATTTTTTATTATATTGCTTTATGTATTTTCTTTCTTTTCTAACTTCTCATACTTTTATCAATTTGTTTTTAGTTTCTACGAAGTAACATGATTAAGGGTATTTGTACGATCCTAATTTAACCCCAAAAGGGTAACATCTAAAAATTGCTTCAATTCCTAACGAATTAACTAAATAAAAGTTTATTCTTTAAGTCACTGCGTTTGTGTTCATTTTGAGTTTTGTAAGGGCAAGGTACCAAATCCAATTTTTCTTCTAGATATAAATAAAAACCGGTAAGAAAGAGAATTTTGTTTGGAACAAATTAACTTAACGGAGGAACGTATAATAAGAAGGTAATTAGATGAATAAACTTTGATAGACCAGTGGAATACTAATATTTTTACCATGTGTTGAAATAAATAAAGCTTTTTGGAAGGGAGTGATACATATCAACATATGACAAATATATTTGAAACTTTATATATTTGTTATTTGAGTTCTTAATATACTTTTATGTAACGATGATTGGCAAATAACAAGAATCACATGGCTCCATATTGTAATATGAGATTCTGATGTCCTTACCTTATTATCCCACATGTTGTTTTGTTTTTTTTTGTTTGTCTCATTACTAATACTCATTCCCGCACTTTTCATGCTTTTAAACCCTTTCGAGTATCACTTAAAGTTGGTTCAATTAAACTTTTCTCACTTCTTTCCAATATCCTCTCGTAAACTTTACCTTCCATCCTCACTACTTACATTTCCGTAAAATGTTCAAATCTTATCTCAGTTAATATGGTATTTCCCAGTATAAAACTTCTCTACTTCTGATCAGTACTAATATTTCCTACATTTTAGTTTTTTTGTTATTTCAATTAATTTCTTGTTTCAGTACTTTGAGTATTTTTTTAAATATATTTCGTAGTATTCAACAAATTTTTATATTTGTTTTTATTCAATATGAAATAATATTAATAATAATGATAATAATAATACTAATAAAACATATGGGAGAGGTGAAATTTAGCATAAACTATTCTTACATCTAACCTCTCTTATATTCTGAATAACAGAAGAAGATTAATAAATAACAAACTTTAAATTGTCCATAATATAATGTAAAGAATAAAGAACACTGAGAAAAGAATGAATAAAAAAAATAAATATGGATAGGTAAATAATACCTATCTTGAATATCCATAGTCTTCCTAAACGTTTTAATATGTATTCTGGTCTATCTAAGTTTCGGTATCTGACAATACTATTTTCCAAGACAGAAAGAAGTATTTTAAAAAGGTAAATAAATTTCATGTGATAAACCAGACAACCAATCAGTATTAAGCATTATCCTTTTTTTTTCTAAAAATATATTTGGTTACTAATATTTACTTCAAAAGATGACCTAAGATAATTGAACTTTCCAAATTTAATTGTTCATTCAATAGTGTATTGAGGACATTTTAAGTGGTTATTTATTTCATATTCCTCCAAAAAATCAAGTTCTTCTTTCTTAACACTTATATGAAGTACTTCCACAGTTGTTTCATTTGTGATATTAAGTGTAGGTTTGTGTTTGGTGTCAATGAGGTGTTTTGCGAAATGTGACTTGTCTGGTTGTTTTAATCTATAAGCTCGTAAGTGCTCACAGTAGCGTATGTTAAAATTTCTTAATGTCTGGCCAAGATAGAGGGCGTTACAAACCAACCGGACAATTTAGTTTGTAAATACCCGATTTTGAAAATGTATTCATTTTAGGTTTTACATTTAATAAAAATGAATCTACATTATTTCTTACTTTAAAAGATATTGTAGAAGATGTACGAGATATAATTTTTGATATTTTGTTTGAAATATCTCCAAAATATATAATTTTTCTGTATGACTGTATGATAAGTATTATTTATATTTCCATATTTATTATGAATAATTTCCATAAAGTAAGAGTTGAACCAATTAATTCAAAAATGAATAAATTAAGAAAAAGCAAAAAGAAGAATAAAAGTTAATTTTCCATGTTTAACACTATTTCTAACATTTTTTTACTTTACTAAATAGCAAACATCAAATTATCCATAAAATAATGTAAGGAATAAAGAACAGTAAATGAGTTAGAGAAAAGATTAAATAAATGAAGAAAAAAAAATAATTTTCCAGGTTTAACACTATATTTTTTTTTATTTTTTCCATTTCTTTCTCCTTGTTTTGTTAAGTATTTTTCAAAAATTTTAATCTTAAATAAATAATAATTATTATATTAATAATAATCTTAAATAAAAATTAAATAAATAAATCTTAATAAAAATCTTAATTTAAAAAAAAATGATTAATTTTTGTAAAGCCAAAAAAATAAGTAACGCCATTTTGTTTTTAAGGTGCTGGTACGGTTACTTTATGGACTCGTAATATATTAGTACTAATCTAATTAAACTAGAAAATGCTGCACGTTTAACTGTTCGACTTTTTATTATTTCTCTGCTTTTAGTTGAAAAACAGTAACCTGAAAAGGAATTTTCATCGAGAAATATTTAAGATTATGTTAATCAGAGTTTTTGGTTAATGCGGGTCTGCGACATTCAATTGAGGTATTATACAGAGAGTACACATCATTTCAGAATAAAGTCACATAGTGAATACCCTTTGGTATTCACCTAATTGTCAGTTTAGTCGAAATAAGCTGCATTGCTGGCGAGCTCACATGACTTTGTCTGAAACAACCAACAATAAACGTTGATATAATTGGACAACGAGAATGTCTAGAGAAATTCAGACCTTTGAGTTTTTCTACGAAATTCAAAATAAAGTATTATTTAAAACTAACTTTGATCGTAACTACCAAAACAAAAACAATTTAAAAAACAGATTCAGAAATCTAATTTCAAATCTAATATCCTAAAAATAAACTTCAGGTCTTATTATTAAGTAGGTACGCTTTTATAGATAGTAAAACATTTCATATTTCAAAATTCAATTTGTCTCCATTGTAACATTTTTACATAATTAGGATAATATGCGAACATTTTTCAAAGAAGTAACGAAATAATTCATCCCATATTTCCTGATTGAAAGAATCCTTGATTGGATTTTTCTTTGAAGATATAATAAACCCTTTATTAGTACGACCTCTTTTTCTAGAGACATCTAATTACCATCCTCAATTCGATAATTATAAGGTTGTACAATTAGTATGTTTCAAAGGCCTAATTCTTATACTAATTACAGAATGTTGATTTTTCCAAATTGAATTCAAAAGCTTCCTAAAAATTACTTTAATATATCTAAGTACTTTTTAGCTAAAAAGAACATAGAAAACATTTTAAAATAATCCACATCTAAAAGTAACACTCTATTACATAAGATTCAAAACCAATTTCGAAATAATAAATAATGTTAATAGCTGCAGTTATGCATGTATGTCTGTTACATAAAAAATAATTTACATGAAAAATCTAAGGTCTTATTTAGGTACCAAAATAGGCAACGGTTATATATAAACAAACGTACTTCTCTTCAATCAATAGAGACATAATTAATGTACGTCGAAGTATGGTCAGTCCTATTTGAGACTTTTATTGAGGAAACGTGTGTCTATTGACGCAAATTTAATGAAATTATCAACAAACTCGGTACTTAATAGTTTTAATAATCCCGAAGGTAATAGTTTTAATATAAAATTATTAATAAATGATAAAAATGATGGAATTTTGATTTTGAAATACATGGCTTTCCTTTAACGCTTTGGTTCCTTACCTATTGATATTATGCAACCAGCTGTTGATATTTTACACTGTATTATCTATTTTTTCTTATGTGTCATTTAGCTATTTAGTTCGATGTTTAATGTAAGCTTGACATTAAGAACATCTTTTCTTCAACTTTCAACAACTCGGTCATGGATTCAAAAACTTAACAAACAATGAAAACTTTAAATAATTCTTTCAGATAAATGCATCATGTACGGATTGTTGATAGAAAACATGTCGGAATACATAAAACACACATATGGAGAAGAAAAATGGGAAGAAATTCGAAGGGCCGCGTCTGTAGATCAGCCCAGTTTCAGCACCCATAAAGTATACCCTGAAGGACTGCTACAAAGGTTGTCTAAAAAAGCAGTACAGGTAAATATTATAAATAGAAAAAAAAATGAATTGTGTCTATTTTTAATTCAATTATACGACCAGTGGCCATTTTTGACTGTGGGGTACCCATTCTTAAACTTTACAATAAAATAACGTACTTTGGAACTAATTGCAGCTGGATTTGCTTTTCTTATTAAATTAGTCGTCGGGTTTATTTTTTCGGATCAATCCTTCCACTACTATTATGTTTACTATTGTTTTTTTTTAGCTCTTTAATTTCATATTCTTCATACCTCTCTCTACCTTAATTCGTGTTTGCCATTCGGTTATTGGTAGTCGTTCTAATAATATTCTTTTGGCATTATATTCTCCTCTTTTGTTATCTGTCTATTTTTACTGGGAGCAGTGGTTGTAATATTTTTTTTGTAAATTATAATTTTTTATTAATTGCTTTTTTTACCACAGTTTTATACAAGGTGAGTTACAAGGTATATCACATACTTGAACTATATAATATACATCCGTAAAATAGTGGAGGAATTCGTTAAAAAATTCAAGGAATAACGCCCGTCAAATTTTATTTCTGCAAATTTTTCAAATTCGTGCACATTTAATTTAGTTATTTTTTGAATTTGTCATTGTCATTAAATTTAGTATTTTGACCTTACAAAATTTTTAGCATGTTATTTAACAAGGGCGCAATCGATTTACAAAAACGAATTAATTTTGAATTCCTACGGAACACACCACTTGAAAAAATTACTCAAACGCATTAGACTTAATGGATAAAGAAAAGAATATTGATTTTTGGCTAGGTACACATCAGCAATAATACTATCTCAACCTTTATTATTAGAAAGGAATTAATCAAATTTTCTTTTATTTTATTTGTGGTTTACTCTTTGTGTATGTGTATTTTCCTACTTTGTTGTTTGTTTAATTTCTACATTTCTGAGCCATGTTATAGTCTCTTTATAAAAAAAAATTGCGTTTTTGAAAGAACACTAGATGAAGATCAAATCAATACTTAAAGAAATATTCGAAAATATTTATTTTTTCCTAAAATGGAACCAATTAATTTTTTAAATATCGCTTCTCAATAAAATGATTATCTGAGCTCATAAGTCACCCTAACTCGTACATTATTAAAGGGGGTAGGCAGACATCTTTTAATAGACATTGTATATTTACTATAATAAAGTCTATATATAGTTCAAGTATCTGAAGTTTCTTTTTTACTGTATATATTTAGCTATTACTTTTTTGCTTTAGTCGATTTTGGGAAAATACAGGTAACGATGTTAATGCATGTAAATATAGCTATTTTTGCGGAACATTTTTCTGTGTACCAGTTATAATATATATTTTAAATTTTTAGATTTTGAATATAAGCGAAAAGGATTTTTTCGAACAGATGGGCGTTTTCTTCATCGGGTTCGTTAGCCAGTATGGTTACGACAGGGTGTTGTCAGTGCTGGGGAGACACATGAGAGATTTCCTCAATGGCCTCGACAATCTCCACGAATATTTAAAATTTTCATATCCTCGGATGAGAGCACCCAGTTTCATTTGCGAAAATGAGACCAGGCAAGGATTAACGCTTCATTACAGGAGTAAAAGGAGGGGATTCGTGTATTACACAATGGGCCAGATTAGGGAAGTAAGTTATTAATTTTATAGAATAATGTTGAGTTAATAGCATGGTTGGTAATAAAAGTGTGTAATTTTACTTCGAAATTCTGTAGTTGTGTTCTTAATAATATTTTAAATTGTCTCAAATTTGTTTAGAACATTAAGGTAATGCGAACATTATATCCACAGGATTATTTTAAAAAAATAAAAGGATATGTTCTATTCTCTTCAATTTCAACGATTAATTTTATTTTTGGACGTAAATTGTTAATAATAATTAAACAAACCAGCCAATTGCCTATAACTACCTGTAAAACCCGCCAAAACATCATCAATATATCTATACCAAAACAACACATTTCTGGAGTTGAATCAAAAATTGTTTGTTCCAAATTATCCATAAAAATATTTGCCAAAATTGGTAATAATGGGCTACGCATCGGTAATCCATTATTTTCAATATCAAATTTATAATCAAAAACAAAATAATTGTGATTAATGCATAAATTAAACAGGTTTATAATTTATTTATTAATGATATACATTCACATGCAGAAATTTTTGAAACATTACTAACGTCAAATGAAACTAATTTTGTATTTTCATTCAATTTATTTATATTTAGTTCATGTATTAAATCTAAAAAGTTTTTTACTGAATATTTTGATATGTAACCGTAATTAGTTAAATGTTTATTAAGAATGTCTGCTACTTTTGTATTTGGGGTATTGATAAATAAACTACATGCCTAAATGTTTTTTATCATTGTCATTAAAAAGAAAATTTTATTATATTTGCGTAATAGGGAACCACTGTATAAAAAGACGGTTTTCAGAATTTTTATTTATCATATGTTATGTAATAATTATACATTTAATCCGCTTGATCTAATCATAATTAGATAAAAATTGCCGATAGGCTTGATTGTAAATAAAGGAATATTCATACAAAGATTATATTTACGTTAAATAAATAATTTCTGGTGTTAAATTTGTTCGGCCACAACAACCAATACGTCAATTTATTGTACGTTGGTGATTATATTTAGATGGAATATAACTGCTGAAGTTAGGATATTAAATAGGCCCAGTTGTCTCTTTTCTGTACAAATTTAAAGAGATGTTGAAAAAGATTATTTTTAATTTCAAATGTGGTATTGGTGAATATAAAAAATAAAACTCAAAATCGTTACCATAAAAATTATTTAATTTCCCCTAATGTTGACTGTATAGTCCAAATTTTGGGAATCGAATAATTTTTGCAGTAAAACATTTTGTTCGATTGTAACTATGGAAACAGAGCCGAAGTTTAGTTTTGACGTCATCTCTGTGAGCGTGCTGACGTCAACAATAAAAATTTTAAATAGAAAAGTGGGTCTTGAAATACAACAATTGAAAAGTCTTTTAAATATCTATTCACCGATATCAATATGTCGTAAGTAATTAATTTTTATATGTTGTCAAAAAAATGATTTATTAAATTTTTAATGTTGCAATATATATTTAAACAATTATATTGATTGTCAATAAAGGAATTTTGATAAAGTAACTAGTTTTTCTTTTTTTTTAAAAAAAGGTAAAAAGTAGTTTAGACATATTTTCATTGTCAGTGACGGCCTTTACCAAATTTGTTTTTGGGTATGATTAAATTCCATAATAACAGTACTTAATAAATGAAAAAATCTGTTTGAATGTCATTAATTTACATTGACAAAATAATGAATTTATTCCTTTCATTTGGACCATACCGTATATTTTATTTGTTTATTAACAAAGAGTTATTGCGAATAAAATAGTAAAGCATAGTGAAAAGTTTTACAACTATTATTTTAGCTATAAAACTCGAGTATCTACTACGATATAAGAAGATATGCGGTTTAAAAATTTTATTGCGATGAGTTACTGAAGAATTATTTTTCTAAAGTCGTGATCAAAATCATAAAGGAAGGACCCAAGTTTTAATGCATTCTAGAATGAATTTTTTTATTACTATTTAAAATATTTGAAACACTAGTTCACTTTCTTTGTTTGTATAAAAAGTTTCTATTAAAGTTCTTTCCATTACATTACATTTTATTTGGAAAATTGTACTATTCAGTTTAATTTAATTAAAGAACCAGGTTGAGAGAAAAACTTTTTATTGGGTTCACTTAAATAAAGCATTGGAGAGTTTACTCTCTGAAAAAGTATAATGAAATTTGTAAATGGAAGTGCATATTTAACTAGAGCATACCACCAGTTGAAAATAATAATATGAGCGAAGTGATTTAGGATACATATTTTTCACTAAAGTAGAAAAGCTTTTCAACCAGTAGTTTTAAAGGCAAAACTGTGAAAAGTTAAAAATAGAAGAAGTACATTTTTAGGGTTAAAGCAATTTTATCAGTTTCATCGATTTGTGACGCATATTTACACGTTGGGTTGGAAAAAAGCTTCATTACTGTCGCTAAATAAGATCATTAACAGGTTTAGGAGCACGAGAAATATAATATTTTTTCTTTGATTATAATGTTGTGTTTTCGCTAGTACTACTGTGTTGTTGAATAGAATTTGATGGTGGCCTGTTTGGTGCTAGTGTTCTCATGGTCCAGTAACGACATCACCATATACATTCATCCCACTCATTTTTTATTTTAGAAGTGTTTTACCTCTGGCTACGTTTAGTAGTTTAGTTACAGTGCACATCTCACCTAGTGAAGAAGCTGCTTATGATAGATGGCGAAGCGTTGAGAAATATCTCAAAAATGACGCGGTTCTCCGGATCAGTAAATATTAGATTAATTTTGATCGTAGAAACCTACGAAAAAAGAGTATCATGTTGCCCTTCATGTTTGTAGGGTATAAAGTAAAACTGGCAAACTAAATTGCTATTGTTGTCCCGAAGCTCACATCATGCCTTTTATTTTTATAGGAATACATAATAGCTGCTAGTATCAAGTGTTATACATGGTGTTTTTAAATTGTATATATATATATATAGAACGTGTCACTTGCGTCAAAATATTCCAATACATTTTTTTTCCATTTTTTTTTCTAATGTCATTAGTTTACACAAAAATTTACTTTAAACATTTACTGGAAAATTTATACGTGGCAACACTTTTAATGAAAATATTTGTCATGTAAACATAAAATTGTGTTAGTTTGTAGATATTTTGGAATCGTTTAATGGCTTGAAGTTTATCGTTTGGTAAAGTAGTTTCAATAATCTAGTGAAAGATGGTGTTTTATTTTAATCAAGTATATCACGACATGTTAATTTAATACCGTATGTTTTATATCACTATCCCAAAGATTGTCGGAAACGTGTAGTGTATTACTTAAAAAAAGTAGTGGTAGAAATCATTCGGATGTGTAAAAATACATTTTTCACTTTTTTACATCCCCTGTAAACGATCATTCTAAATATCTAGGTGTACTAAAATAAAAAGTTATTTTTAGAATGGTTAAAAATTGTTCATACTTGATTTGAGTAATCTGTGTTGCCGGCTCTCGTTACTTTTTGGTAAATAATATTTGGATAGTTCTAAAATTCTAATATTTATTTCTTTAAAAACAGCTGACATTAGAAAATAATTTTGTTAAACATTTTTATTCTGCATACGTTTTTATACCACATTCATAAATATGTGCCTTATTTTCGCGGGCACCCCTGTATACTGCCGCTAAAAATAGAAATGTAAGGAATATTACTTTTTGACTGATGCTGTAAAATGAAGCTTTACTGCAAAATAAAAGACTTTTCTTAACAACTAAATCTAAGACATTTTTTCAAAAAATCTTTATATGAATTTATATCATAATAACAATTTATATTTTAGTATCATAAATGTGTTCATAATTAATATACTAGTATATTGTCCGACCATGTTGAAAACATTTAAATTTGTGTTTGTATTTTTAAAATAATTATTATTAGCAGGTACATTTTTGTAGGATATATTTTGAATCTCTAGCATACAATATTTGATTTAATGTGTAAAAATTTTTTGGATAAATATCGAAAATTTGGTGCTCTAACTGGCCAGTACATGGGACACATCATCTAACTGAATATGGATCAACATTATTTCAGCAAAAGGTTATTTATTTTAAGAGGTCAAAATCTAACACGAAAACATCGTATTTTATTAAAAAATAACTACTGATCAATGGCTTTATGGTTTTCAGATTTAGACGTAACATATTTATAAATACCCTACTATAGGATTTCAGCGACATTAATATTAAAAAGATTTACTAAAAATACATGAAGATGTTTTAAATATGTAACAGAAACAATACATTTTTAGCATTAAACAAGATATAATGGTGTAGAAGTGGAGTGGTTCCGATGAACACAAAAATTATTTTAATTTAAGACTGTGCCGCTAACTTTTTTCTAGTTTTCTGCTGTGGCGTATTTTACACGTTTTTATGCATCTATAGTAGACACGTTGTCTTTACAAAATGTGTCAAGCTTCAGTGTTTGCTAGAATTATTAATCTTCGAATACTATTATGTGGACACTTTGTAGATTCAACTTCAAGTGACACACGTCTGAATCTTGAACTAGTTAAACACTAAATCAAAATACTGCACATTACGTATGTAAGCCTCGTCAATTTAAATATCTGCTGAAAGTTCTCAGCATTCTGACTAAACATCTGCTGGTAGAGCTGAGAAACTGCTCTTCTTGCCGAGATACCTGCTGGATGAGCTCTTCGCGTTAGCTGACTATTTCAGATTAGTTTTAATCATCAACTGATGATACTAACACGGTGAGCGAAATGCAAGTGCTGTATTTTAATTTGGTGTTTATGTGATTCCACACTCATGTAGTTACGACGAACCAAAGTTCCAGTCCCCAAGTACTAGAACTGATAAAAATATATCTAGTATCTATAAAATTTAATTTTTTTAGGTGGCGAGACATTTTTATCACAAGGAAATGAAGATTGAATTGGTGAGAGAGGAGTTATTATTTGACATGGTACATGTCACATTTCAACTAACATTTGACAACAGGGCGTTTACTTTGGCATCGTTGGCAATGACAAGGGAAGAGAAACATCTACCAATAAGTGCATCGGTTCTATTTGAAATTTTTCCGTTTTGTATAGTTTTTGGGTAAGTATTTCTAAGAACTAAGCATAGAGGAAGTGAAACGTAATTTATTTTTGAGGTCTGATATGATAGTAAGGAGTATAGGCAATTCGTTAATGGTAATACTTCCAGATTTGGTAGGAAAAAAAATTACAAATTGGTTTGATTTAGTTAGACCTTTAATTGCTTTTAAATTCGGATCGGTAAGTACTTTTTACAAAAATATTGCAACATCAGCGAAATGTTTGTTTTTTATGTATTTTAAATTGTAGATATTAAATAGAACTAACAATATTTTTGAACTAGTGACCGTTGAACCTATTTTAAATGAAAATCCTTCAGAACGAAGGAGACACGAATTAATTCTTAGCGATGAAATGGAAACGTCAGAAGATAAAAACTTAAGATTAAAAGGTAAGAAAATGTTTAAAAACTATAAATACAACTCTAGCTGATAGTTTTTACAATAGGAAAGGCTTAAAGTTGGCTTATGTCTTATTTCTTAATTTAAAAAAATATTTTAGGGCAAATGATATACATGGACAATTGGAAAATGATAATGTATTTGGGCACCCCAGTAATGCCAGATCTGAATTCTTTAATAAATTCAGGGCTTTATATTAATGATCTGTCCATGCACGATTTTAGCAGGTTAGTAGTATATTAAACAACTAGTGTAGAAAGTCATGTTTTTCAGATATGTGAGAATTTTTTATGAAAGTCACCACCATACGAGATGCCCGATTACAAGACATACAAAAATGTTTTTTTTATATAAACAATTAGTCGGTTATATATCGATTGCCTCTTTTCGTCAAAATCTAAGCTTGATTAAAATAAAACGAACGATTTTTTTTCATTCCTAGTTTTGGTAACGTGTAACTCTTCATTTGATTATTTTAGAGATCTCATGTTAGCTGGTACGCAACAGTCAGTAGAACTTAAGCTAGCTTTAGATCAAGAGCAACAAAAGAGTAAAAAATTGGAAGAATCAATGAGAAAGCTTGATGAAGAAATGAGAAGAACTGACGAATTATTGTATCAAATGATACCAAAACAAGTAGCAGATAGGTTAAGAAAAGGGGAAAACCCTATAGACACCTGTGAGGTAAGAAAAAATAGATAAAGTTTTCTTGGTTGTACTTTATTATTGTGTTGAAACGCCTACTTATAAATTTTCCAAATACATTTAATAAATACTAATAATCACGCAGAGCTTCTTGGGTTGCGTAAATTAAATACGCACCTTCAACATATCATGCAAAAAGTCTTGGTCATGCGGTATTAAAAGGAGTTCATAAAAATAATTCAGCAAATGACAACCTCCACCATGTCACAGATTAGGCGGTCCCTCTCTTGGATAAGGCCTCGGCAATTTAATAAAGACAAACAAAAGGTGCTCAACAAACATTTAACAACTATATAAAAATTGTATAACAAAGAATTCTTACAAAGGCAGCTTTTGAAGGGAGCTTATGGCACTTAGACACTAGATAAACTTCCCCCACGCTCGGGAAACCGCTGATCTCGTCCCCACAGTCGAGGACTGCTTGAATCCCCAGATGGGGACCACTGAACTCCTGACAATGTAATCGTCTCGTATTTATATTAAATAATGTTTATGTTCTCGAAAAGTAACCTCAGGTAGTTCACTCTTAGAGTATAACGCTCTTTCGATAATGTAAAACTATACATTTACTATACGAAACGATTACTACATATAAACAAATCCGTTAATAATTGAACTAGTTAATTAACTAAATCTAATGCCCTTTTCGTATGCAACAATATTAATATTGTAGTAATTAGTAAATAAACGAATTTTTTTATTTTTATAGATGTTTGACAGTGTGTCTATATTGTTCTCGGATGTAGTGACATTTACGGAAATTTGTAGCAGAATTACTCCTATGGAAGTTGTTTCGATGCTTAATGGAATGTATTCAATATTTGACAAACTAACTGAAAGAAATACTGTCTATAAAGTGAGTATTATATATTAAAATCGAAATCGGTAAGTAAACAGGTATTAATCTTTAACACTAAAAAAATAGAAGGTTTACTTCGTATCTCTTTAACTAAACGACTATATTGGTGACGGCCTGAAATATATTTGCATTTTTGTTGCACTATTAACAAATTATATATTTCTTATGACCTTGTGTTATTGTGATTAATTACTGCACTTTTATGTGTTTTAAAACAATGGTTTAACACCACACCAAAATCTTTCTCCTACTGCTGGCCCCAGGTGGAGACCATTGGAGATGCATACATGGTAGTCAGCGGTGCTCCTGAAAAGGAGGGAAATCACGCCGAAAGAGTTTGTGACATGGCCTTGGATATGGTAGACGCTATAACCAATTTAAAGGACCCATCTACAGGTAGCTATATATATTATTCAAATATTTAAAATAATTGGAACACTTTTAAATTAAAAAAGAATCAGTTTTCGTTGCACTCAGAACAGTAAATATCTTTATTTAAAGGGCAACATCTACGTATAAGAGTGGGTGTTCATTCTGGAGCTGTGGTAGCTGGAATAGTTGGATTAAAAATGCCACGATATTGTCTTTTTGGCGACAGTGTTAATACAGCTTCAAGAATGGAGTCAACTAGCGAAGCCATGAAGGTGCACATATCAGAGTATACTCGGCAGCTTTTGCCATCTACATATAAGGTTTTAGAACGAGGAGAAATACAAATTAAAGGAAAAGGTAAATCATAATAGTACTTATATTTTTCAATACTTTACAATTTACCAATTATTGTAAAAAATAGAAAGTTACCATCGAGATAGAATGAATATTTTAAACCATGTTTTTATTATATATTTACTTGTAGTTTCTCACACTTGCACCTGTTCGCGGTCAAAACTCAAAAATAAGCCTTTGATTAACATATGCTCATTTAATTCTGTCATTTTTAGAAAATTTCTCTTGGATCGAAACACAAGTATTTACAAATTTATTTTCACTTTATGCGTCAATATAATTAAAACATTTTTGAAATTATAGTGTATTATTATTGTATATGCGAAATTTGTTATCTGTTATTAATGGTTACTATTTTTTAATTAAAGAATGTTTCACGTTACAAAATTCCCTTGGAAACCGGACTGCCAGTATAAAGATTGTCTGTTTAGGTACAATGAAGACTTACTGGTTACAACAAAAAGAAAATTGGTCACATATTTCTAGGTCTCACAGCCCGGTTAGAAAAATAGAATCACCTCCCCCTGTGGCAGTGAGATCCTTTGAGCAAATTCAAGAAGTCGGAAGAACGGCTATTTATTCCCCAATAACATTCAAAGATGTTGCAAGAAGGAGTATTGCTAGTTCACCAGTGAAGCAAAGCTCAAGAGGTAATAGCTTAATTATAGTTTTTATATTATAATTATCTAATAATTATATTTTTTAGAGTTGCGCTCGAATTCAGCTGGAGCAGTGTGTTGCGATCCGGCGGATATTTTCGGTAGTTTAGTTTCGGAAGATGAAGATTTTGAAAAGAAGTCTGATAATTTCCAAAATATTTTTCCTTGTAAATTTAGACATAGAAGTACTACAGCTCCGCCTAGAACTCGGCAGGCTGAAAGCAGAAATAATGAGGTAATTCGATTTTGTAAATTAAATTTAAAACCAATATGGAAATTAACTAAACTCTGTTTCTAGGTAAGTTTGGTACCTCAACCAACTTTACCTTCAGCTCCTAGTATACTATGTAGAAAAATGAGCGATAGAAAACGGGTATCAATAAGCGAAGTAATTGAAGTAGATGAATCAACCAATATGAAACTATCTCTATCACCGTTAAAACAGTCCCAACATTCACCTGACAGCTCAGCTTCTTCATCTAAGCATTCTAAAAATAACCAGTCACTACATTTGGCATTGAAATCACATCAACATAAAAATGAACATCACCAACCATCTCCAGAGGAACATGAAGAGGAGTCTTCAAAAAATGCACAACCAGTAGAAGATCCCTTACTTCGATATACACCAGTGGAAGAGTCTGTTCAACCTACTTTACAACAATCTTCAGTATCTTCAAATTCTCATGAAGCTAAATACGAATTTGGTAAATCAATGCACGAATATGCGAAGAAAATGGACAAGAAAAAAGACATACCGATATCAAAAAGCGATGGCAACCTTTGTGAGAGAAGTCCGGTCCACAGACAGAATCTTCATAGGTTTTTAAGGAACAAAAATTACCACTCGCAGCAACATCATCATCACCCTCAGTGTTGTCAATTTCCAGGTTCTGGAAAAAATAGATTTCAAAGTAACGCCTGTAATGTTAGTTAAGGTTATTGTGTGGTTTGGCTCAATGTCAAAGCTTTTTGAAGTTGTCAGCTGCTATTTGAAATCTTACATTTTTTAACTTAAATGTTCAAAATATTTTTTAGTTATTTCTGGAAACCAATTTATATGGAAAAATTGTAAATTATTTATGAATTTTCAGATAGGTAGGTATATCAAAAGACGCAAGAGGACTTGTTATTTGTGATTTTCTGAAACGTTTAGTTAATAAGGAGAAAATATTGTTTTTTACAACTTAGTTTAATATTGCATGGACACGCCATTTTGATACATGAAGTACTACATAACACAATGAATGAGTTAAAAAGATTGCCGACATAACTTCAATATAACTATAGTTATCTAGTCGAAATTATTAATAAAAGCCATGAAATTGGTTGGCTTATATGAATTTTCAGAAAATATTAACAATCGTTTAATAAATCAAATTCAAAAGTAACATAAGCGGCCATAAACCGTAATATTATTAAATTGGATACCTTGTAGTAGTCGCTAAATTCGGAGTTCAGAAAAAAGGAAATTTTTAAAATAGTATAAAGTTTACATTTCTATTTAAAAAATTACCAGATAATAATTTAGTTAAGAAAACCAAATAAAAAATTAGAAGAGATATATCATTTTAAATCTTAGAGATAAATAAAATAAATTTACCTGAATATATATAATCAAAAATGAAAAAAAAAGATAATAGACTTTAAAACAACTATAACTAAAACAGTTCAGGACAAGAGTAAGAGTTGGAATATTTCCAAATATGTATATACTGATGAATTGCACTTTATGGACAATCACCATGTCTAGAAAAAAAATGTGTTACTATCAATACCAATAATCCTAATCCTCAAGATTATAGGTTAACCAAGACAAAAATAGAAAAACTTATTTCTATAACAGCTATAGAAGAAACAAAAAAATGGATTTTTTTTAAATGTTTTGGTTCTTCCAATAGCAAATTAAACTAAAAGAAGCTCTAAAATGTAAACACAGACAACCATGTATTAAAATGGCGGTCCTTTTTATTTTTTTTATGAAACCTTTAGTGTACAGTGAGACGATCTATTAATTTATAGTTATGCAGACATAGTTGACACCTAATTCGGTTAGATTTCGTAAATATTACTTTTTTTCTTATGATTTTATATGTAAAGCAGCATTTACCGATTTAGAGAATATTTATATTAAATTAGTATTGTATACAATTTTAAATTTAATAAGCATTCTCATTA
The DNA here is from genome assembly GCA_951812935.1 of Hermaeophaga mercurialis. Lineage (NCBI taxonomy): Eukaryota > Metazoa > Arthropoda > Insecta > Coleoptera > Chrysomelidae > Hermaeophaga > Hermaeophaga mercurialis. The sequence continues at coordinate 16,413,101 of OX638362.1, read as the reverse complement.
AGCAAGTCAATAATAATTATCTAAGTCTAAAAAAAATTGACAATATTTGATGAAACAAATTTTCTATTTTTTAAGAACGAAATAGATATATAATAAATAGAAATGTAGTTCGACCAGAAAAATATTCGTTGATTTCTTTTCTCTTCTGAAAATGTAGGTACCTTAACCAAGAACAAACAAATTTTGGACCAAAGACACAAACTCCTTTAGTTTTTAATTAATATTGTATTTTCAATAAAAAAAAAACAATTATTTATGTACATATCAAAAATGAAGTAGATATTAATTATATTTATATTTATATTTTTATTTTTAGTACAAAGTGTCCCTTTACACCTTCTATAGGCAAGAAGTATTAGATTATATTCTAGGGGCACCAAATGTTATATAAATTAATACTCACTACGTAATTTAATATGTTTTTCTCAGATTCTGTTTGTTTAAATGTCTAGATTAAATAAACTACTTAATTGTTAATTGTATGAAAGGACCTACCCTTCTAAAATTCCTTATCTAGAACATTCTATATGCTTCAAGGGTTGAATTCCATTGAAAGTTTTATAAAGGAATATGTTAAAACAATTTAGTTGTATAATTAATGATGGGGCATAATTGTATAAGAACAAAGTAGCAGTGTTTTTTAATGTAGTCAGATCTAAATTCTGACAATTAATTGGATAATCATTTTTAACAAAATAAGAGGACTTTTTTCCCGTTCAACCCTCTGTCCGACATCGTAGAAATCAGGTCAGCGCATATATTTACTAAAACAAATTTGAATTAGTTATACGAAAAGGTGGGTTTGGCAGTTTTGAATCTAGTCTGATGACTCCCGACTTAGTCAAAAGCAAGGCTTTAACAAAAAATCAGGAATATACCTAAAAAATGGGATAGAAGTAATCAGGTCTTTTCTGCCAACCCTTGATTCGCCTCGTAAAGCTTTAAGGTGTTTATGAGGTCCATGCAAATCTTCTGTCTCAACCTCTTCTACCACGCAAAAACCTCTAATCTAATCTTTAGTAATGGTAGAAGGTTTTCGCGTTTCTTTCTTATCTTTACCAAATTTGCACATTATATAAAACGCAGGAGAACTCTGCTCTGTGCTGGTCCATAGTATTTCTGTCAGCAGTGGTTGCTGCACTAAAAGCCGCATCAATTAGTCGGTTTTCAGAGTAGTCTGCAGATGATGACAAAGAAGTTGTAAAAGCTCGAGAGAAGCTACTGGTTAATATAAACGTAAAAATATAAAATGTACATACAAACAATGAAGAACAAAACAACAACAAAGAAAATGTGAAATACAAAGCAGTTGAAAAGACACAAGAATCCATATAAAACATAAAACATTGTATATATACATATTATGATATATAATTCGTTGAAAATGTTGAATTTTGTCCTGAACTAATTATATATTGCTAAATATTTAATTAAATTTTTTATAATGCCAGCAATTTCCCTGAAAACAACATCTCCACCACCAATAGTAGAATGTGTTATTTGCAAAATCATTTTTAATAATAGAGTGTAAACATTCTCACTCTTGAGATAAAATATTTATTCTGAAACACTTGCTTCTTATGTGCTTGCATGTATTTATTATTTAATTTAATTATTCTAAACAATATTGACAGCCATGGATGTCAAAATTGTCCATGTCAGATGTAAATGGCGGCGCCGTAAAAACGAATTTTAATTTAAATAAAATAATGAGTGAAAAATCGAGTAAATTTGTGATCGTGGAGAAAATATAATCTGTTACTCGTTTAGAATAACAAAATTCAATACTCGTGGCCAGCGCTCTCGTTCGGAATGTTCCACTCGTATCGATTTTTTTGCATTCTAACTTTGTTACAGAATATATTATTCATTGACACTATTTCAGTCAATATATTAATCTACAATCATCAACTAGTCCAATTTGATTTAGGTAATTGTTCCATTTCCCTAATTTATCATAAACAACCAACATTCCATATATCTATTTTTGATTTATTGATTCTTTTAATCGCAAATATTGGAATCTCCAATTCTACAAACTTGATATTATCACTAGAATTCTCCTCAGCTTCTACAAAAAATCTTATTAATTTGAGATTCTTTCATATCTTGTACTCTATTTCTCGACTTTATCTTAATTTTAAAATGTAAATCCAATGAAATAAAAAAAGGAAAATGAAATGATGTTTACACCGGTACTTTCTTCTATTTTTATAAAAAAATCCAATAAGGGTACCTAAATAATTTATAAAATGCTAGATATTATTCAAGTTATTTCGATCTCTCTTAGATTTATAAACATCTTTAAAAATAATTTGGTTCGAAAACATTAAACTATAGAATTGAGTAAAATATTTCTCGTGTGAATGGAAAATCCGTCCCTGTTCTATACTATAAGGGTAAAGGACTCGTCCTGAAGTAGGTATAAAGTGGGGAGATACAAGAGGGGATGAAAACTGCAGAAGACCATATAATCCCCTGTTTGGCACAGTTTGCAGAAAACTGAGTTTAAGGACACTTCTTGAAAATTTGCAGTTTCACAAATAACAAAGTTTAGTTTGTTCAAATCTGTGATCTATTATTTAATTAAAAATTAGGTAAGTAGGATTTTTTTAAAAGAATGTAAGTATCAAGAAGTATCAATATTTTTATATATAGATTACTAGAAAATTGTGTGATATCAGCAAATTTTAAAAAGGCAGCAATAATCTGCAATAGCAATTTAGCTAAATAGCCATCTAAATATTCCTAAAGTTTTCTTTTGGGAAGTTGCAGATACAAAACAAAGAAATTCAGGGCTGGACTCACCAAAATATTATAGAGTGACATATTTTAACGTTTCTTAGAAAATGATGCCACTATTAATATTATGGATGCTGTGCTATGTAACTAAAATTGTTTCCACAAACATTGGGTTAAGATGTGACATGATTCCCGAAGGAGTGACTTCTCCAAAGCTAAAAGAGAAATCGAATAGACATAAAATTGAAATCTCTGGAAGTCCAGAATTTTACATACCAGGGGAACAATACACAGGTTTGTTTTAATTTCATATCCCCGGTTTTTAATATTTTTAATATTTTCTGCTATCTATTCGAGATAATAAAACGCTATAACGTGAAACAATCGAATGTAAGAACATAAGAGAAATGTCAAAGTTATAAAAATATTATAAATAATATTTAAAGTGAAGGTAATTTATAACAGGCTAAATATATACAACACTATTAATTAAAATTTGTACTTTTCAAGTGGTTGATAATTTCGTTTAACGTAAAAAATGTTATCTAAGTTGAGATGTTGATGATAAACCTTTTTTCATCACCTACTGATGATACTAACATAGTTAGCGGAAAGTTCGTCGAGAAATAAAAAAGTTTTGTTTTTATTAGTGGATGCATAAAAAAAAATGACGCATTCTTTAATAATTGCAATAAATTCTACTGTAAAAATACTACTTAAAAACTTCTTTATCTATCGATTTATTCATATATATTAAAAGGTAATATTCCTAAGCAATCTCTATTAGTTTTATTATTTTAGTGATATTAAAAAGTGCACCTAAGGCTAATGCAACACAATACAAATTCACGCATTTCATCTTGTCCATAACAAGTGAAAAATTCGAAAAAAATATTGAATCAGAATCTACTGTAATAGGCTCTCTCCAACTCTATGGAGATACTTCAACCAAATTTAGCGACAGTTGCCAAAACGCCGTGGTTCAAGCAGATACTCAACCTAAAACCGAGATACAGGTGTTTTTTTTTTCAATAAATACGTTAATAGCAAGTAATCATTTTGAAAAATTTTTAAGGTTCTTTGGATGGCTCCATCTAAAGTGCATGGCTGTATTAAAATTAAAGCTACTGTGGTAGAGTCCGTAGATGTTTGGTTCAGTGAAGATGGAGAACTGACTAAACTATTGTGTGCAGAATCGCCTGACGATGACGATATTCAACCAAAATTACTCAAGCATTGTTGCACATGTGACGAAGCGAAATACGAAGTAACTATTTTTTGTTAATTTATTGCCGAACCGAAACCAACACATATTTTTTTTGAAAAATTGTAGGTAATTTTTGAAGGACTTTGGACTAGAAACACACATCCTAAAGATTTTCCATCTGAAGGATGACTAATAAGATTCAGTGATATTATCGGTGCATCCCACACTATAAATTATTCATTTTGGAGCTACGGAGGTATAGCTAGTGAAGGTTTACGTCAACTAGCAGAGCATGGAAATACTAGAATGCTAGAAAGCGAGCTGAAATCAAAAGTAAGTAAGGTTTTCTATAAATATTTAATACCATAATAGATAATGATATTTTTAGAGTGACAATATTCGTACAATCATCAAGGCCAGAGGAGTTAGCTATCCAAATATCACTGGTAGAACTTTCGCTGTATTTAGAGTAGATAATCGCCATCATTTAATGTCCATGGTGTCCATGATTGATCCATCCCCAGACTGGATAGTTGGTGTGTCAGGACTGGAACTGTGTCTCAGAAACTGCACTTGGATTGAATCCAAGATGCTTAATTTGTACCCATGGGACGTTGGAACTGATGATGGTATTACTTATTTGGTAATTTTCTTTTTTTAACATAAATTTAAGCAGCAATCTATATTTTCTAATTAATTAGTCTCCAGATCAACCATCTTCTCCTCGTCAACCTATAAGGAGACTAAGAGCTAGCTTTCCTAACGACCCCAGATCTCCATTCTTCGACAATAGCGGTCAGCCCATGAAACCTTTAGCTAGAATTACTATTTCAAGACAAAGACTATATGAAAAGATTTGCGACTCTGCTGCAATGGACGACATGGATGATAATTCAAACAGTTGTGAAACAGAACCGTGGTCAGATTGGTCTCCTTGCTCAGCAACATGCGGAAGAGGTGTCAAATACAAGCAAAGAAAATATAAAAATGAAGAGTCCAAATATAATTGTCATAGAAAGCTTACAGAGAGAGCTAGCTGCGAGGCTGTGCAAAAATATTGCAGGATAGCCCCGGCAAGAGAATTTGTGGATCCAATGTGCGTGCTAGGACCTTGGTCAGAGTGGTCTGGTTGTAGTGTTACTTGTGGTAAAGGAGTAAGAACTAGAGAAAGGAAGTTCAGAAATAGGTTTGCAGCTAAAACATGCATGGCCGGAAAGGTTAAACCACCGATATTGCAACAAAACTTGGAATGTGAAGTTGAAGTAGACTGCGAAAAGGAAGAAAAAGTAAGTTTCTATTGATACTATGGATAAAACTATGAGCTTTCAGTTTTTTACATTTTTAAGGTGAAACTTAATTGCGTTGATGTAGTTTGGACTGATTGGTCGCCATGTTCTGCCTCTTGTGGAAAAGGGTTTAAGGAGAGATATCGATTTCCTTCTAGAGTTGATGATGGTGCAGAATTTTATCCATTTTCTGAGTACTACAAGAAAAAAATATCTGAACCGAAAAAAAATTCTAAAGAATCTTGTTCAAACGTTCTAAGAGAAACTGTTGAATGTTTAGAAAAAGTTTGTTCTGAAGAATCTAAACAATATAACGGTAATACATTATTTTTATTAAAAAGCTTATAATATTCAATTTGAAGGTTTTATTTAGAGATACACTGTGGTCTTCCGAAAGATGTAGGAGGTTGCAAAAGTAATGTGGATAAATGGTACTTTGATATAGTTAGGGGAGAATGTAGTATATTCAACTACAGTGGATGCGGGGGAAACCTAAATAATTTTCATACTTTGGAGCAATGTCAGACATTATGCTCTAAATTTCAAAGTAATTATTACTTAAGTGTTATATTTGAATACACAATTTTTATATCTGTTTATTTTAGAAAACTTAATGATAACTTCTACAGTAAAGAAGAAAGAATTGGGTGTGTCTCTCTCCGGTGTTATAAATTACAATGTTATGCAAAAACAAGGTAAAATATCATGTGCGTAATAATAATATTTTTCTAACTAAAGCATCATTTAGTTTTATACCACATATAGAATAATAATTCAATTCATCCTTCAATCGGATATGAGAAAATAATAAAAATTTAAATTTTGATGTTTGTACTAACATAATACAAACTTTACAATTGAAACTATCATGAACTTTTTTTTTGATTACTGTTTTTAGGGTCTGCCATGTTTAAATTTTTGCTTCTCTGGCATCATCTGATAGTGATTTAGCTAACAGAAACATTTTATCTAATAAATCATGTCATTCCGGTTTTAAATTATCATGGCATATTGTGCTATCGATTTTTTGAATAATCAGTATAAATCTAGGCCAAAATGCTGCAATAATAAAAATAAAAATTTTTGCAAAATAAAAATATCTGTCAAAAAAGAACCAAGACATAAAAATTTTAAATTTACTTTAATTAATTAAACTATTACCTGCGAGATATAAAGTTGGTTACGCCCCAAGAGTTAAGTAGCCCGAAGAGTCCCTGGAATTTTAAATTCTTTAATCCTAATGACACATCATAAACTTTTTATAGTTGTATTCACTAGACTTATTAATTTATTAATAATAAACTATTAACTTGTGTCACTTAATTATTAAATTCGACTTGGAAATCGAAATTTTTATCTTATTTGGGAATGATTTGGCTCCATTTTATTGTTGAATTGTTTCCCAGCTTTAAAGAAACAGGAATATAACAGTAACTGTCGAATATTAATTTGTCAAGTGAATTTCCAAACTAACACTAATCATGGTAGTAGAGGAATTATTACAGCAAATAGATTTCTGTTTCCATTTTTATAAAGTACTTTTTCACCTACGGAAAAGTTGTTGTTAAGTAAATAACTATTTTTACCACCACTATTGTCATAGCAGAATATGATTTCGTTTTATTATACCTAGATAACTATACAGAGTGAGCCACTCAAAACAGTCCACCAAGATATTTGGCAGTATTTATTAAATTTTTAGAAAATGCTGAAACACGTCGATTTTTATTTCAAAGGGGACACATTTTTATTATATAGCATTTTCTTAAAATCTAATGAATACTGCCAAATATCAGGGTGGAGACTTTGGAGTTAAGATAAACCTACGCACTTCATCATTTTTCTTAAAATGAGAAAAAAGTTGTCATTTTGATCTGAGGTATTTTGTATTGCATGTATTGAGTACATTCAAAAATCAATGATCTCATTAGATTCATGAATTCATTAAGTGCGCTCTTCTAAACGTAAAAGCGTCAATTTTCTATTATTTCATATATTTTCAAATTTTCCTGTTTCTTGTATCTTGTAATTCTGTTGTTTCAATTTCTTTCTGGTAAGTGCAACTAAATTAATTTTTTTTATTTAAAAATGAATCGTTTTAAGGATTGTTTACCTAGCTTAATAGAAAATATAATTTTATGTAAAATTACAAATACAAATTAAATACTGTTTATACAAAAACACATAAATTCTTGTCCCTAGTTTCGTTTCTACTAAAACTAAAACATGACGTGTTCTGATACCTCCAAAATGTATGGATACTATACAAAATACCATCGTTCATAATGAAAATGCTCTATATGGCTTTATTTTGGCCTATATATATATGTCTTGTACCTTATAGTTTCTTAGTGTTACTAAATCCTTATTTTGAATGTACATAAATTTGTGTAAAATAATATCCAAATCAACAAGAAAAAATAATCCTTATTTTTTTAGGTTCGACGTAACAAGTGAACAAAGGAGATAGCAAACAAAAAATAAACGCATTAAGGTCATCATGTGACAATTTACATTTAGCAATATAGACAATCTTTTTGAAAGTTCTAAAATATATTACAAACGATTTTTAAACATTAGCTGTATCAAAGTGTGAAATAAAAATAATTCTACTACATTTTGTTTCTTCTTTCCAATTCTGTATAAAAAATAGTGTTTTTCAATGAAAATAAATAAAAATATTTAATTTCCAAACACACTGTCTCGCTTGCTATTTATTTTGAGTACACGAAATAAATGGAAATATAAAGAACAAAATAATATCATTTGTAATGAGTACCGATAAAGGACTAAATCATAGTTGTATATTTAGGAAATTATATATGTACAAATTTACATATAATTACATATCCATATTATTAATTGATATTCAATAGCCATTTTTAAATATGTGGGCATTAAAAAAACCCTATTCCCAATCGAGCCAAATAAGTGGAAAAATCTTGAACAAGTATTCAAAACAAAATGTTGGTTATCAAGAAAAATGGGCAAGAGAAGAACTATAACAGGTATTAAAATAAAATACAACACAATTTTCATATACAGTATGATCCAAATGAAAGGGAAAATAAAACTCGACGGGGTTCAGGATTTTTCCCCTAAAATTGCTGCCGATTAACGAAATATTGAAATTATTCCTTTCATTTCCACACTGTATAATTCAATATCTAATAATTGGATAAAAATAGAAGAGGACTTAAGGAAACATGAACTACCACTCATTATTTCTTGCGTCTAAAAAACTAGGTATAGACCAATGAGCTTACCAGTAATTATTAGGATTAAACAATGCCAGAAAATGATCGAAAATATATTTTTGCGAATCAGTTATGGTTGATTGATGAGGCAACATCGTTTTGACTTTTGACTTTGAAATTAAATTGTTGCCGTTAAGATATTTTTCATTATGATATTTTCGTAGATAACGTGGAATCTGCGCATATTGTAAAACTATAAGTTCTGGCAGCTCCTTTGCTGTTTCACAGATAGTGACAGCGTGAACGTGAATATTATCTGGAATACAACTTCGCGTCATGTGCTAATAGTTTTAGTTTGTCAACTTATGTTTTAAGGTAAATTATTTCAATTATTAACGTTACGTTAATACTGGACCACCAGTTGAATTAGATTAAATTATTATTTTTCATTATTCGTGTTCTACAATTAGTACAAATATAGAATGTACCTAGTTCGTTCAACGTTTTCCAGTGCACCCCTTCATCTTGCTGAGATTATACGTAATACAATCACAAAATAATTCTTTGTACATAATAATAATAGTTATTAATCTGTATGAAATGTTAAATATTCCCGATTCTGTATTCAAATAGCAGCTATTGGACGGAATAGCATTTACAAATTACAAAAAATAATAATTGCCTTGATGACGAAAAAATATTCTTGTTACTTTAAGTAACACCAAAACAAGTTGTCTTATAACTTGTTTCAGATCTCAAAGTTTTGACTTTCTGAAAAAACACCATTCACACTTCTCTAAGGAATCATTGATTATAATTCTCTCAATAATAAATGAAAGTAATGTAAAATAATTTAGGTAAATTATCAGATTGATTACTTGTTATACTTATCAAACTAAAGATAGACTGTCCAGCCTCAGGCAAATGAAACAAATATGTTGACTACATTGTTCTGTTGTTTTAGATATTTTCGTTGAATTAATTTTTATTTTGGACAATGTGTGTACTTTGGTTCATAATTAAATTAAATACTATTACGCATTAAATCATACATTAGCACATTAAATTCTAGGCAGTTCCCTAGGGATATAAAAGTAGATAATATAATTAAATACAAAATTTAATTGGTAATTGTTTATGGTAATGTTAGTGTTTTTATAGATATTTAATGTTAAATTTACTTATAATATGTATTAGGATTGCTTGGTGATTATACTTACTAGAAATTTTTATTCTCATTCTATATTTACGTACTTAATCCTAGGAAGGAGTTGAATTTGGTAATTTTCTGATGGCTTCACTGTACTGTATTTTGTCACAGGTTATCCAAAGCACCTCGCTCTACATAATTCCTCTTACGCCTAATACTACTTTTATTTCTTTTTTCCACAATTTTAATGTAATTAAAGTGTCATAATTTAATTTTTATTTTGTATCAGAGTTTACTAGAGTATTGTTAAGGATCTTATTTAATATTGTTGTTATTCCTGATGATGACCCACTGAGGTCGAAACCAGTTTTCAGTTTTAATCAAGAATTTTATATTGCTTGATTTTGGAATTTTATTGGATTTGAATTACTTATTTAATTGAGGAATGTGATACAATTGTATTGTCTCATAAATAATAAAAGTATTATTTATTATTATTATTAATATTAAAAACAATTTTTTTAGTTTGTTAGTGATTAGATTATTTATAGTTGTTTGAAAAGTTATCTAGTGTTAAAAAGTTTTTTAATGAAAATTGCAACTTTTGTACTAAATTTTAATGAGATCGTTTCCACTATACCACATTGTTTCAATTTGTTTCATTGTATAGTACATAAAACCATAAAAACAAATAATTATTTCTTACGTTCCAAAAAGTAAATATTTTTATCCGGAAACTTTCAATAGGTCAAGGAAATTTTATGAATCAACACTACGCTTGGAAATTTCGTATAGAGAATATTTTTTAAAAATAGTTCTATATGACATTGATTTTTATTTATCGTTGGGAACCTTGCACCAATTTTTCAAGTTTACTCAGTCAAGTTTCTTTATTTATTTTCATAAAATGATGAAATTTTTTGACCTTTACTGCAATTCTTTATCGGTTTCCAATTTTAACTATGCTATATGGTTTAGAAACGGAATCTCTTAAAAATATTTTTTAATAAGTTTATTTAAGAAAAAGTATATACATATGTGCCTATAGATAAATATCATTCTGATTATAAAAAAGCTAATTTTCGGATATACAAAGGTTGTTAAAAGTTACTTTTTTTAAATCGAGGAATCTCAAACAAAATTTATTTTTAGTTACTTTGGGTTGCAAAAATATTCGAACCTATATTTTCTAAATGGGGTAAACATAACGTATTATTGCATTTTAAAACTTGTGTTCTGACAGTAGCTATTTGGATAGAGGAAACAATATAATCGCAAATTTTGTATTTGCGGAGGCCATTGAAGACATATCTGGTATCTCCAGCAGAGCTTGAGCTCCAACTGCCTTAACATTAATATTCGTTGCGCTATAATATAACGAAGCTACTCACAAAAATTCTGTCTGTTAAACTTACACCTGCAAATGAATAAGTTTCTTATGAAATATCCGTCATGCTAAATACCTTCAAAAAAATTATTTAGTTTTAAATAAAAATCTCTTTTAAAATTAATCACATAAATGTAAATATTATTACTATTTATCATATTTACCTGTTACAGCAGCAAGTCGCTCTTGTACCTTTTGTAAATCTATGGTCAATATTCTATTTTCTGCTTCTTTATGGGAAAATTTCCAAACTGTATATATAATTTCTCGAGCTTATGTCCCTAAAGTTTTATTTTTCACTTTTGTGGTAATTGTCAATCCGGCAACATTGCATCGTCATTTTCAACCCTCTCGATATTACGAAGTGAACAGCTCAAAGAATGGTACTCGAATGACCAATGTTACCCCGAACTCGCGGTTTCAGATATTCTTGACGGATAGTACATCTTATATATATATATATATATATATATGTAGGCTGTACATATACAAGCTACAAATTGATCCGAAAACCTAGTAATTAATTATTACTTTACTAGTGACTTATATTCGATTAAGTCGATATTTTTAAATTCTCGATTGCAGACTTAGTAGTATATATACATATTTTTATTTTATATCCTTAAGCTTCACGAGAAAATTTGAATTTAAGTATTATGTTTAAAGGTTATTCAAAAACTACTAAACAAACGGTGACACGGTTATCTACAAAAATCTCTAATATATTGCACTTAAAAATGTATGGAAACACGGTCGAAGATATTTTAATTTACACAGGAAATGATTAATTATTTACATTTGTTTTAGGAAAATGCATTTGATTTTAGCATTTATAGGAATTTTATTCTTAGTTACCGTCGGTAACTGTTCGGACTGTGATATTATACCTGAAGATATAGCGAAGCCAAAAAATAGAAATGAAATTGATAGATATATAATTTACATACAGGGAAATCCGAAGACTTACACGCCAAACCAAAAATATAATGGTAAGAAAATAATTTTATTTTCTATAAATATGTTTAATAAAATCTGTCATTTTCAACTTAAATTAACTATAAATATACATGTTGATTCATAAAAAAATGGCAAATTTTGGCCGTAAATTCATAGGATAAATATTTCTCAAAGTTACTCATTAGCCTGTTACATAAACTGTTGTAGTATAATTCAAGGTGTTCAAAAGGATAGTCCAAACAGGAATTAGATATGCAACTACCTTTTTTTGACGTTATAGATAAAGGTATTATATAAATATATCTTATATAATTGATATATATTGAATAGGTCAAAAAAATATTTTACTTACATTAATCCATGTGTAATAATAATTCTGCAATTGTGTATATGGTTTTTAACATATCTAAAGAAATATCTCACAATTTGGCATCTGTGCTCGATTGGAACTCGTCAGAAGAGTGCGAACAGCGCTAACGGAAAAAGCTTGAACTAGAAAAAGGCTGGGCATATGCTAATTACGGCCCGGGAATTTTAAAATAACTAATTTCAAAAATTGTGACGCAACCTCCCTATTTAGCAATCTTTTGAAAAAATACAAATACAAAAAGATATTTTTCATCATTTTTGAAAGTTAAGAAGTATACGCTTGTCGATGGACATATTATTCTCTCAAATGTAAAGAATTAAATAGTGAAAATTGTGTAAGAAATTTCAAATGAAAATCGATACGTACTTAATCTTAATCTACAAACCCTGATAATTTCAATGAAATTGCTTTAGTATTTTTCTCAAAAATTGCTAAATATTAGACCCATGTTTTGACACGTTTTTGAAGCGTTCGGTCTTCCCTCTTAAGTTGAAATATGGTTTTATTTGTTTTATATATATTTCAAATTAAACTTTGTATACATTATAACAGCACGATTAAAAAAAAATTAAGAAATCATGCTAAAAAAATTGAGAAAATCTTTTTCAACATAGTTAAATTTTTATATCTAATGCTTAGAATGATTTACTTTACAGTGTCTTTAAAAGTGAATCCGAATAAAAGACCCCAGAAAGCATTTAGACAGTTTTTCCTGACTTTAGAATCAGTAGATGGTGAAACAGAAGCCAGTGCTTTTCGCCCAACTGGTCAGTTTGAATTCGAAGTCCACTCTCAAATTATATCACGTTTTAGCGATACGTGCCGAAACACTGTCATAGAAAACACCAAAATTCCCAAATGGGAGGTTCAGGTAAACATCATTACTTACAATATACCTACAACAAATAACTTTTTAATCGTACACAATACTAACTAATTTAAAAAAAAAATTGTCACGTTCCAGCAGCATTACAGAAGGTAGACCTCCTAGTAACTTTGTTTGATATTCACTTCAACAAGTTCTCTAGTGAGGTCGTCACTATTTTTATAAATTTTGTTACCTAAATAGCCCCACAAAAATATCCATGTCTGTACGTCTGCAATTCTTCTGTTGATAAAAATGGAATTTATACGTGCTATTATCAGCTGAACTTCCACATTAATTGCTTCTTATAAGTAATAATAGAATTGTGGCACAATAATCCGTTCTGCATGGATTACAATTTATTTCTTCTTTTCCCAGAAAGGGTGTCTTATCACAAAACAGAATTAAAATTTTTAACAAGTTGGGCTATTCAGATATTTCAATCAAAACCAGAAATTGACTATCGTATCACATAGCATTTAAATATTTTATATTTTAAATAAAAAATGTATAAAAATAAAACTTAGTCGGATTCATTTGAAGAATCGACTCAAATAGTTATAAGTTTCAAGAGATCTAAAAATCTTTCATTTTCATTTTACTTTTCTTTTTAATATTATCTTGTTTAGGTTTACTGGGTGGCTCCACCATCGGGAAGCGGGTGTGTGGCAATAAAAGCGACTGTGGTAGAAACTAAAGAAAATTGGTTTAGCGAAGATGGACAGTTAACCAAAATATTATGTGAAGACATGGAAACGGATGAAAACGCTAAACCTCCACCTGTAGAAAAATGTTGTGCTTGTTCAGAAGCAAAATACGAGGTTTGTGTACATCCTATAATATACCAAATAAATACAATATGCTTATAAGATGTATATTATATTTTTACGTGAAATTATATTATCTTAATAATTTTAATATTTAGATGGCATTTGAAGGGCGATGGACAAGAAATACCCATCCTAGAAATTATCCTTCTGATATTTGGAGTACAAAATTTAGCGATATTATAGGATCTTCTCATAGAAAGTATCATACTTTCTGGAATGAACAGGATTATGCCAGCGAAGGTATAAAAGATTTGGCAGAAAGCGGAAGGACTCAGCATGTTGAATCAGAAATCAAAGTCATGGTAAGACAGATATGCCATTATTACAGACGTAGCTAATTATACTTATTTTTAGGGCAATAACATTAGGACAATCATAAAAGCCAGAGGCTTACAGCATCCAAACATTACAGACACTTCATATGCAGTTTTTCGTGTAGATAGCAATAACCATTTGGTTTCTTTAGTTTCAAAAATTACGCCTTCTCCTGATTGGTTTGTCGGAGTATCAAATTTTGAGCTTTGCCAAAGCGATTGTACTTGGATTGAGACCTACACATACAATTTGTACCCTTTTGATGCTGGAACTGATGATGGAATTGGATACTTGGTAATAAACACAATTTCAAACTATTTTCATTAATAAAAATATGTACATGCATTTTTAGTCATCAGAGCCTCTTCGGTTTTCTCGAAAACCTATCTTACCTATTACACCAAATAATCCAAACGATCCTAAATCACCCTTTTATGACGAAGACGGAAACCCAATGAATCCAATTGCCAAACTACATTTTACCAGACAGCGTTTGTACGAAAAAGTTTGCGACTCTACTGAAGATTCAAATTCTAAAGAGGAAGATGCTTGTGCAACAACCAAATGGGGAGACTGGACACCATGCTCTGTGCCTTGTGGTTTGGGAAGAAAAACTAGGATGAGACAATATGTAGAGCCTAAAAATGCACAAGATTGCTATGTGAGACTAGTGCAACATCAAAGTTGCTTGGGTAAAAATCCAGTAAGATATGCTTGAGCGTTTTTTTATATATATATTTTTAGGTACTGCCAAATATTGTAAAAAAAGTCGATATAAGGCTCCTAAAAATTCTGATGAAGAGAAAGAAGAGGATTCCGATGAAAAAAAGAAATCAGTAGAAAAATCTGATGAAAAGGAGTCCGATGAGGAACGAATATCTAAGCATAAAGGCTCTAGAGCAAAGAAGAAGAAAGCATCTGAAGAAAAGGGATCAGATGATAAGGAATCTGGTGAAGGGGAATCTGAAGAAAGTAAATCTGATGGAAAAGGTTCTAAAGAAAAAGATTCTGATGAAAAAGGATCCGAAGAAAATGCATCTGAAAAAAAAGGTACTGAAAAAAAAGGCTCTGAGGAAAAAGGCTCTGAAGAAAAGGGCTCTGAAGAAAAGGGCCCCGAAGAAAAAGGCTCCAAAAAAAAAGATTCCGAAGAAAAAAACTCTGAAAAAAAAGACTCCGAAGAAAAAGGTTCTGAAGAAAAAGGTTCCGAAGAAAAAGGTACCGAAAAAAAAGGTTCCGAGGAAAAAGATTCTGAAGAAAAAGGTTCCGACGAAAAAGATTCCGAAGAAAAAGGCTCCGACGAAAAAGATTCCGAAGAAAAAGGCTCCGAAGAAAAAGGCTCCGAAGAAAAGGGCTCTGAAAAAAAAGATTCTGAAGAAAAAGACTCTGAAGATAAAAGCTCTGAAAAAGGAGGTTCTGAAGAAAAAGAATCAAAAGAGAAAAAATCAGTAGAAAAAGGATCTAACCAAAAAGCATCTCACCAAAAAGGATCTGACGAAAAAAGATCTGACGAAAAAGGATCTGACCAAAAAGGATCTGAAAGTGGAAAATCTGAAGAAAATGGGCAGGAGGAGAAAGGATCCGAAGAAAAGACTGCCAAAAAAAAATCAAATAAAAAAGGACATAAGAAAAAATGGTCTAATAGGAAAAAACCTAAAGGTTCTGAAGAAAAAAATACCGAAGAGAATGAAAAATCAGGAGAGAAGAATTCTAAAGAAGAAGAAGAAGAAGAAGAGGAAAAACGTTCTACAGAAACCGATTGTACTGTTGGCGTTTGGTCTGAATGGTCGTCTTGCAGCGTTACTTGTGGTAAAGGTACTAGAACTAGAGACAGAAAATTGATCAATCCTGAAAACGAAGATAATTGTCAAGATGTGGAATTGCAAGAAAACAGTATTTGTAGAGGAGTTAAAAAAAAATGTGATGATGAGGTAAGACCACAAAAAGAATTCAAACAAAATGTATTTTAACATTTCATAATGTTGTTTGTACTTTAGAGTGAATCAAAATGTTCGAACACAAATTGGGGTTCATGGTCAGCTTGTAGCGTATCTTGTGGAACTGGAATAAAAAAAAGATTGCGTTTACCACCTGAACCTAAAAAGAAATCAAGAAAGAACACCTCCAATGATGATAGAGGTGACGAGGATGAAGAAAACTGTTCCACATCCGAGACCGTTAAATGTCATATAGACTGTTCGGGTACGAAAATACTTATTTTTTATTATAATTTAGATAAATTTCGCTCGACTAAATAAATATATCTTTTCTTTTTGTAAAGCTAATAGGATTGGAGAAAGTTTAATAATAGAACAAGCTCCGGATGGTAGGGTTGTCAATTGTAAAGTAAGTGAATGGTCTATTTGGAGCAAATGCCAAGTACAATCTCGTGGAAATACATGTGGAAGAGGATCAAAGAAGAGGTCTAGACAAATTTTGGTAAACATTTCTATTATTAGTATTACTGCTTCTAGCTTATTCAATATTTATTTAATACTTTCGAGGTTCATTTAGTCGTTAGAATTAATTTTATGTAATTCTAATCTTACAGAAATATTTTTAGAGTTATGTTATAATAACTGTTGAACTGATGTCTACAAACATTATCCTCCTATTGCTTTTCTAATTTCAATTTTGGGATATTATAGAGACATCCTGAAAATGGAGGTCGTGCTTGTCCCAGAAAACTATTCCAAACTAGAACTTGCACAGTGACATGCCCTTCGAATGAAGATAATAGCGCCAGAGAAAAAATAAATGCTGAAGCAACTTCAAGTCCAAAATGCATTATGTCTGACTGGACTGACTTCACTCCCTGTAGCTCTATTTGTGGATCCTCAGCAATGCAGTTAAAAACTAGGAAGATTTTGTATAAGCCCCCAGGAGTGGTATGTCCCTCTAGGGTCTTGTATAAACCTTGTAACTTACCTTTAGCTTGTACTAGTGATGGTAGACCTATATTTTTGTAAAAATTTTTATATTAAACTGATATATTTTTGTATATAATCTTATTTTATTCATTGTTATCGACTTGCATACAACATTTACTATATCTGTTTAGATAAGGTGCCCTTCCGTACGCTAAACTTTTAATCTCATAAAAACAAATTAGCCCGATATAACCAACTATAATAACAAATGATTTAATATTTATATAATGCTGGTATTTTATTCTAGTCGTACTAATTATTTTTACATATTTATTAATTGCCGTCGTAGGTTAGTCAATACGCTTTGATGATCATAAAAACACGTTCTACAAATCAATGTCAAGTCAAAGTAAATTATTTTTGGGGAAAAAATAATTTTACTTTAGATGCTGCAAGCGATAAATTAGTCACGGAAAGAAAAATATTGCTGCACATGTTGAATTAGGACAAAATAGTAGGTTTATTTAAATAAGAAATATTTTGACAATTAAGGGTGCGATTTTTTACATATATCGAATAATTCAGTAATGTTAAATGACTTTTTTATAATTTAATAATGTTATTTTTGCCAGCTTTATCAGTGGGGTTCCGGACGGTCAGCAAATAGCCAGTTAAGAAAAAGGATGGTTTTCGAATAACTATACAAGAAACGTTCGGATTGGTCGAAAAATTAGGTTGGGTTAAATTCAAGGGGAGGACAAATTTAAGTGATTAAGTCGAGGTAATTAGGAATATGGGATAAAATTTGACCTGTAAAGACAAAATTCGCGCGAAAGATAGGTTCGGGCAGTTGAAAAAAATTGAGAAATCGTCACTTCAATTCTGCGCTTTTTAGAGAAATATATCTCCCAAATAAAAAAAATAACTCTTTTGGTGTAATAATGAATATAAAATGACAATAGGAATATTAACCTAGTTATTTTCGGTCACTTTTTTATTAAAAAAAATATCTTTTATTCAAACACACGGTTTAACTTTATTGTTATGGACTTGAATATATATACATATACAAACACATACTTAACAATATTCCTAGAAAATTATTAAACCGGTTACAGAATAATTTTTAAAAAGGAACAAG
The DNA here is from genome assembly GCA_951812935.1 of Hermaeophaga mercurialis. Taxonomy (NCBI): domain Eukaryota; kingdom Metazoa; phylum Arthropoda; class Insecta; order Coleoptera; family Chrysomelidae; genus Hermaeophaga; species Hermaeophaga mercurialis. The sequence continues at coordinate 16,394,787 of OX638362.1, read as the reverse complement.
GTATTTATCGTTTATCAGCAAATCGTTATAGAGAATGTTTGTTATTCCTAATTTATTTATTATTTACAGAAACAGTTTCCATTTGGAATAAACACATATACTAAATATTTTCCTAACCATACAAAATTTATCGTAAAAAAATAACAAAATAGTTTGTTGAGATTACACAGCCGAGTTAAATTCTAATTTAAAAGGTAATGCATATATAACTAGTAGAAAGAACGATTATTAAATTATCAATTTAATAAACATTGTATATCCAATGTGATTCTGGCAGATATCCTAAGAGCTGCGTCGTTTGGATGATAAAATATGGTGCGCTCTATTCTGTCACATATATAGACCTTTATGGTCCTTACTTACTTGATGAACATATTTTGAATTATCTGTTGCTTTGCTTAGTATGCCCCAATAATTACTTAGGTTGTTCTTTAGCTCGATGAAGAGATGTTTTGACTACCTTTTAAATTAAGGTTTTTTACGTCCGACCAATGCTTCCAAGATTTAATAACTTCGAAAAACGCCTTTCCAGGACTTTCTGTTCCTGAAAACTGTCTAGCACCTGTAACCTTGTAATCTTTGGTCAAATGCCCCAACTGCACTCCTTGGTCTATCAATTTATTAAATGCTGTTAGCATAATCGCTGGAGGAATCTCATCGTTAAATGTTCCAATGAATCCAACACCAATACTAACGTTATTCCATCCATAAGTATGAGCTCCTTCTGTATTCCAACCCCTTCCTTCATAAACAGCCCCATCACCTCCAATTATAAAGTTGTAGCCGATGTCCGACCACCCATTACTTTCCATATGGAAGGTTTGAATATGTCGAGTTTGAAAGATGCATTGGGCTTGAGAAACACAAGACACCGTGGCGGTATGCTGGATTATAATTAAAGATACAGGGAGTTTCAGAATACTCATGCTGCCAGAAGGGGGTTGAGCAAGCCATAAAAGTCGGTTGATTATACGCAGTTTTCCTTCCAAACTATCGGCATCTAAAATAATAAAAAATTCAAATCAAATACTTGGAAGGAGATTTGGAAGAATGTAATAATTAAACTGAAAGTAAGAAATATGGAATGTCTGGTGAGAGGGTTTTTAAACTTTAATATGTAATGCCATAATTGATTGTGAAAAACTTTTTGGTAACAGGACAATACAGGGTGATCAACTTATACTCCGAAGTTTGATATCTCTGTTATCTTGAGAAATAGGAATGTTTTAAATAAAAGTCATAAGGTCACAGCATATCAAAGTTAATTTTTTTAACATGAACTACTCTCATAAAGAGACAGGTAATTTAATAAACCGTATAATTAAAACAAAAAATAGTGGAAAAGTGGAAAATAAACACGTGTGTTTATTAAAAAAAAAATAATAAGAAGCGGTTGATTCGAGAGTAGGAAACCTGTACATTTTAATAAATGTAACTGCTATGTCAACCTGTTTGTTCATACATTTTAATTTGTTTTTACATGTTATCTTAAAATAAATATGTTAAAAGTTATTTAGGGTAGGTAGTTTTAATTGGAATGCATTTAATAAACAATGATAAATTTTTATATTTTATTTATTTCAATGATTCATTCATTTAATATCTGAATAATGTTTATATTAAGAATGAAATGCAGAATCGTTACGGTAAAATTTTAAGTTCCCAGCATTTTTTAACCAATGCCCGTGAAAATAATAAACTTATTTATGGATGAGGTATAAAAACGTATGAAGAATGAAAATAGAACCGGCAACACCGATAACTTAGTCAAGTATAAACAATGGTTTTTTACGGTCTAAAAATAAGTTTTTATTTGAGTACACCTGGATATTTAGAATGTTTGATTATTGGGGATGTAGAAGAGTGAAAATGGGCAATTATTACATGATCCGAACGATTTCTACCACTACTTTAAGTAATGCACTACACTTTCCAATAATATTTGGGACATTGACACAAAACATCGCGGATTAGATTAATTAACATGTAATGATAATCTTAATTTGAATAAAATGTCACTTTTCATTGAATTACTGAAACTACTTTAACAAACGATAAACTTATGTAAACGATTAGAATTTTCTGTAAATTAACCCAATTTTATGATTCATCTTTTATGTAAACTAATGATGTTAGAAAAAAATGTAATAGAATATTTTGTTGCAAATAACATGTTCTACATACCACCTAAAATATATATTATTTTCGCGGACAACCCGTATAATCTGGTTAATTTAAAAATGTGTTCAATTAATGCCCCAGAGTTGCTGAAACCTAAAACATACACTAGACACAGATAATATCATTTAAATATAGCAATTACCTAATTCAATATTAGAATCTAAATATTTACGAATTTGTCTCAGTCAGTAATGTTAAGTGAAAATAATAATATTAAAATATAGAGGTATACACGTTCTGTAATTTAGATGAACAAAGATTGGTAACCTTGAGATATGCGTTACATACAACTTGTTTTTGTCAATAGGTTATTGACAAGGCGGTTCACTTTTTTAATAAAAAGTATCTTTATTCTTTGTTCTCAAGTCTGTTCATTTTACTTTATAAAACTAAAAAATTTCCACAGAAGGAAAATCGAAAATTATAAAGTTCTTTTCATACTCTTTTATATAAGCATTCTTACAGCTAGCTTTGGATTTTATTACAATTAAAAATACTTAATATAATAAAATTAATTTTCCTTATAACTTGAATCCTAGGATTGTGATAAGTGAAAATGACTTTATAATTTCTGACTTTTCTTTTTTTGTGCATAAACTTTTCAATGAGCTTTTGTTTAATTTCACTAAGGGGTAATTCAGTCGGTTAACTAGGAAATGTTATTATTTTCAAATATGAATGCATGGAAGTTTTCCGGCAATTTAAAGTAACTATGAGGATGGGTTGATTAATTCGCGGCATAACATAAGAGGCCATGAGAAAATTATCGTCTAGATGGGTGCCCCGACTTCTTACCCCTGAGCAAAAGCTCTTCCGACCGTTTTCTGGGACGCAAAAGGAAATATTTTGGTTGACTACCTTGAAAAAGGAAAAACAATAAACAGAGAATACTACGCTAATCTATTAGAACAGCTCAATCAAAAAATTCAAGAATAAAGACCTGGGTTGGCAAAAAGACAATCTTGTTTCATCAGGATAATGCACCATGCCACAAGTCGGTTTTCGCGATCACTAAAATTAATGAGTTGGGCTCTGAACTGATACCTCACGCACCCTACTCCCCTGATTTGGCCCCGTCAGACTTCGGCCTATTCCCCAACTTGAAGAAATTTCATGCGGGAAAGAAATATGTTTCAAACTTGAAAGTGATTGTAGCGACAAACAGTTATTTTGATGAATTGCCAGAATCTACCTACAGCGATGTGATAAAGAGTTTGGAACATCGATGGACAAAGTGCATTCGTATTTTCTTGTTTCTAAAGGAAGAGAAAGCAGTTAAACCATGTATATACGTGAATTAACATAAAAAAATCATTTGTAAATGTTACATAATATACATTATGTTTTTATTCTCTATATATTTTGATTTCCTATAGTTTGCTATTGTTCACGAAGTTGCCATACTTGAAGAAAAATATAACTTAAAAAGTGGATATATTACGTGGGAGTCTTTAAATCACCTCCTCTTGACTATGAAAATATACTTAAAGTATTCTAATTACAATAATACAAATATGTATTTTATTGCAATAATTTATCCCTTGAAAAAAATAATCTGTACGCCACTACACTCTACATATATAAAGGTGACAAAATGTTTTTACACTAATTTAAATAGTTAGTTAATTGGAATAATGAGTTATAACAAATTTAAAAAATATCTATAGATTTTCAGTGGAAAGAATTTATGACAAGCTTAATTGTACCGTCTCAAGGATGCAACATTTTTTTGCGGACTCAGTAGTAGTCGAATTTGAACCACTCAGTAGATTAAGCAAACAAGTTAATAGCAGTCGCACATATGCCTTTTGAAATTTTTATATTTGCCTACGTATAAATAGAATTAAACTGGTAAGTATTTAACTAAAAATGGTGACAGGTATTTTATTTCTGGTTTCGATTCTTGGATATTAATAAATAAAATAAAAACCATTTCATTGACATTCAGTGAAGTCAGTCATTGGAAATTCCTAACATTCATTAACATAAAATCCGAGTAGTGGATAATAAATAATTGTTGAGCACATTCCGTGATTAGACTAATTGTGTTACCGGAGAACATCGATAACCAAAATTAGCAGGAAAATTTCTCATTAACAGCGGTAAGAGAAGAAGAAACGTAAGGGGCTTGGCTAAATTACAAATACAAATTATTTTTTCGAGATTCCTTGAAGTTAATGTTTATTTACAGCGAATATTCAAATTAGAATGTTTTTATTTAAAAATAGCATATTCCCACAATATGTATATACATTTAAAATAACAAAAATAACCAATTACAAAAATTATGAGTTGGTTACTAATAATTATAATTAGTATGATTTAGCAAAATATTTTTTTACTAATATAGTAAGTATTATTTCCTAATCTTAAGTAAAAGGTATAACATTTACATTTTAATAATACTAATATTTTTCGAAAGATGTCTAGAGATTTGTATGTCATTTACATTAATAGTTATTTTTAAAAAGATATTTTTAAATTTACTTTTCATTTCAAACTGAAGAATATACCTACATTCGGTTAAAAAACATGTAACTTTCTAAAACTAATAGTTGATAGTAATAAATAATTTAAGACAAATGTACTGTGAAAATATTTATTTAGTATATAAATTTATATATAAATTTATATGTTTTTTACAATTAATTGTTTACTATGTGAAAACTTTTATACTACATATGTTGCATGTCATTGAAAACGAGCAGAAATCAATGAACGATTTTTTAATTTGTAGTTCAATTCTTTTTGGTTCCTGGCAAGTTACCCAATTTCTAAGGTTGTTTTTACTTTTTTCGTCCCATTTTTTCTATTCCCTGTTTCCAATTCTTCTATGGTTTTCCTTTTATTTCCATGTTGTATCAAATCAGATACTTTTCTACGGAACGACATTAGATGATTTTTTAGCCTAAAAAATTTTTGCCTAAAAATGTTTTCAAATCGAACTTTGACGATGACGCATCCAAATCTATCTTTTTGTCTTCTGCATTAATATTTCCTTTCTTAGTGTCATTTGACTTCAGTATTTCTGCATCGTCATTGTTTATAAAAGTTACGTGGTTTTGCATTTAACTGCACCTATTTTAATTAATATTTTTTATAGATGTTTGATGTTAGTTGAGGATAAAAATATACCTCGCTCTGTAATTATCACTATATAAGTAATTTCCTTTTTTGTTCATCCGAAAATATTGTTATTTAGGTTTCCAAACTATTCTACTGACAATTTGTCAATATCCATTTTTTTAATTGGTTTTTAAGAATATACTCGTTTTTGGATATATTTATTATTTTTGAAGCTCCATCTGTTTTAATCTTGATTGTTGTCTGTGATTTTTTTGTCTTTTATATCTTCTGACCATACTTCCAGAATTATCAAAAATACAAATTATCAAATTTAAACAGATATAACTTTTACATATCACTCTCTTGAGACATCATCACTTCAGCAAAAATTAAAACATAGAGACTTAAAATATGCCTATAAGAACAGATTTTTCTACATTTACTACTACTAATAAATATTATTAATGTTAATAAACGAATGATTAAAATTGATTGAAAAAAAATGATGGAATATATACCGAAATTGACATTCAAAAACTGTTTCTTTTAATACTTACGAATGTATTTAGTATATGATTTTTATAACAACGTTTGAAGAATCAGTTTGAGGACTACAAAGAGTTCTCTAATTTTAAAAATTATTATTATTCACAAGACGTAACTGTATAAATTCGACGTAATTAATAATAATAATAATAATAATAATAATAAATAGCCTTTATTAAGTATTGCGATATACAATACAGTGCTTAGAAAGAGGTGAAGTTTAGCTTGGCTACTCCACTCAATCTCTGTATATGTATACATGTAACGTAAATACCATAAATTAGAAAAAAATAATAAATAAAAACTAAATAACATTTTTGATTAAGACTTAATTTTAATATGTACATATTGCACAGAGCTTAACTAAAAAAAGAAGAAAATTAGTGCACTAGAATGTTTTAAACTTGCTTGCGAAGGAGGTTCTCTATATAATTTATTTTAAAATTGTGTAGAGTACAAAACTTGTATGGGGTAAACTATTATAAATTATAGCTGCGTTATATGTGAATGATCTTTGAACTATTGCTAAATGATGCCTGGGTAGAGCTAGATTTTGTGGGTGTCTTATATTCAGTAGATGGACGTCTCTTCTGAATAAAAGTTTTTCCCGGGAATAAAAGGGGGATTTTCCGTACCTACGTAACTATTTTTATTTTCTGTAGTCGATATTTAGTTTGAAATGGATAGAATAGTGTAATACCATAATTTAAAATAGATACAACTAATGATTCACAAAGCTTTCTACTAAGAAAAAGATTTAAAACCCTACGTTGTCAATAAAGCTATCTTAGAACTAAATAAGATTTTTTAATTAGTAAAGAGACATGTTCTTCAAATCTCAATCTACAATCAAAGATAATGCCTAGATTTTTACATACAGAAGTAGTTTTTAGATTTTCATCATGAACGTTAATTTTGAAGGTATCGAAATGAATAGTTCTATTAGAAAAATAACATTATGCTACATTTACTAGCATTTAATTTAAGGTTGTAGCACAGAGAGTTCTTTTCAATAGAACATAAATCATTATTTAGTAACTCCGTTGCTTTGTTTTGGAATTTTGGAACAAATGAAAGGTATATTTGAGTGTCATCTGCAAATATTGGATATTTACATGACTGGTACTTTTCCATTGATCTGAAACATATGTTAAATATAATAAAGGACCTAAAACAGACTCCTGTGGTACACCAGATGTAACGACTGATAAATTTGAAGACTGATTGTTAATAACTACTTTTTGCCAACGGCTGCTAAGATAATACTGAAAAAATCGATAGGAAGTTACATGAAAACCATAATAATTTAATTTTGCACATAGAAGGGAATGATCTAAAGAATCAAAGGCTTTTGAGTAATCTAATTGAACAACAGCAGTTGCCAGGTCTCTATTTAGTGACTGAAATATATAATCAGTTATGTTTGTTAAAAGAGTAACGGTATATAGACTCTACGGAAGCCAGATTGATATTTGGAAACGATCTCATTGTTTATAATATAGTTATAAATTTAGGTACTAACCATTTTTTTTAGAACTTTTTAAAAGATAGGAAGGATGCTGATAGGTCTCAAATCACTAGATTGTGTAGAAGCACTGACTTTAGGCAGGAGCTTAACTAGAGAATATTTCCAGATGTCAGGAAAATATCCCCTTTCCAAATAACAATTAACGATATGTGCTAAATATGGTGCAATTGTATATAAGCAGAGTTTTAACATTTCTGCGGAGATTTCATCTGATCTTTAGGTATTTGATTTAAGGTAGTTAACAATGTCTTTTATTTGGTCCACTGTGGCCTGTGTAAAAATATTTATTATTATCGAATCGTGATTTATAATATTCAGAAGTTTCAACGCAATTATTTATTTTGCCGGGTCTCTAAAATGTATTAAAATAATTGATTTTCAATGACAACATTAAATACCTTTTTATTTCGTCTAAGCAATGTTGTCATGCTTTGTTGAGCACACTGTACATCAAGTAAATGGTAAAAAGATAGAAGGTGGACATATATTCGACAAACAACTATTGACAATTTTAACATAATTTGATTCTTTATATAAATTTATTCAAACATTACCTAGATATTAACGGTATTTGTAGGTTTTAGTTATCTGTTAACCAACTATTGACAAACTAACTCTTAGACCTAAAGTTAAAGAATGAACTACAAATTTTTCGTTACCTGAGGTATAGTCTATTGGAACAATGTCGTCTTCTTTATTAGGTTTATAGTCGTTTGTAATTTGTATAACTTTCGACGGGTTTCTCCAGATTACCACAGCACTTATTGTGGTAATCGATATTAAGAAAATGAACAGAAACAAGACGGTTTCTTTAGGCCTATTACAGGGAACCGTTTTAATCCACTTGAAACCTAAAATAAAATAAATTTGGATGAGGAATATTAGGAACACTATTTTTAAATTAAACATTACAGAAACAATAGACATGATTTCAATAAAGTAATAAATACTCCATTGATATTTCCAGTCTAGAAAAATTTATATATTTATAATAATAATAGAGTACTGGTAACAGATATTAGTTTTCAGTTTTCAAATATACCGTTTATATTTTCTATACTTTTTACTACTATATCTGTGTAATTATATTTTATAAATAATGTTGATTACGCATGAAAAACAAACTCAATTGGCCTAGATACTAGCAACTAACTTACACCTATTATACCTTATCTATAATTTCAAATATGTTCTGCAAATATTCGCATTATTGAAGCAAATATGCATACTATTTCGATAAATTTATGACTTGGGCAATAAATAGTAGATGAATTGTTCAATAATATTTTTATTTTTAACGTAATGTTGCGTTTTTATAACAAATAAATACTAAAATACCAAATATCTTCATATTTTATACCACCTTTTTAGTATAATAGAGGCCAAAGAAAATGAGTTACAGAATAGTAGATTTTGTAATAAGGTTAGAATGAAAAAAAATCTATTCTAACCGAGTTACAGATGGTGTTTGCTCCACGACCAAAGATTCACTCGATTTTGCATTCATTTTATTTAAATTAGAATTTATTATTACGGCGCCGCCATTTACATCTGACATTAACAATTTTGACATCCATGGTTGTCGATATTGTTTAAAACAATTACGGAAAGTTTTTAAGGAATCTCTTGTTTTTCGATTCCCCAAAATTGCTCAAAGTGTTTTAATGTATCGATATGTACACTTGAAAAGATGTGAAAACAAGAATATATATTTAGAGGGTACCAGCTCTATTAGGAATAGTTTTTGTCGAGTTTGATAATCTTTATTTACTTAAAAAATATACAACATTTTTCCAAATCCCCATCATTTTTTATGTGCTTTAAATCGAGGTTATCTGTTTTTAAATATAATTTCTCATATTAGCTACTTAATATTATTAATTATCTTACTACGATTTCCTGTAGTATACTTTCGAATGTTTTTATTAAAAAAGGTAACTACATTATGCTTTAGAAGTCATTAATAAGTATAGTAAATTAATTCCATATTTGGAAATGACGTTTTCATTTCCTAATTAATTTGTTTACTTCAAGTCATTATTTAAATTTGATAGCAGGCTTGACTCATATTTATCTTCACTTTTGTATGAGAAATATTTAATTCCTTTTATGAGGAAATACAATTTGGTAATATTTTTAACAATACAACTTTCTTCGAAATTAAAAAAAAGTAAATGGCTTAAATTGAAAAAAAAAGAAAATAAAAAAAGAAAAACAGAAAGAATATCGTTTGGTAGCTTTTAATTAGTAATATGAAATTATAGTATTAAGAATACCACAGGTAAAATGGGAGAAATATCAGCAGAATTGGGGAATGGATTAAAAGATTCCAAAAAAAATTTATTCTCTTAAAGATTTTTTCCAAAAATTTTAAATTTGTCTAAATGTATCGGTAGTGCCATAACTTTAACGGGCTCTCTAAATATTACAGAATAAATACAAGTTACTTCGATTGAAAGAAACAAATTATCCAGCTTGGAAATTAAATAAATTTCTTAAAAGTAAGTCAATATTTAATTCTGATAATTATATTCGTTTCCTAAATATGATTTATTTTTCCATGAAACCAATTTCGTGTTTATCACCGTCTGCGAGATAACAAAACATTTTATTGACAATGAATGAAAAAATAGATTTTCTCTCCGAACGATGCCCTTTCACCATAATATCCTACCTAAAATAATGTTTATTAATTAACCACATAAAGACATGACGATTAATAAAAGCAATTAATATTATTAAAAATTTCCCACCGTGTATATGTTCGAACCTACTTTTATTAATTCTCCTAGCAATATTATTAGTCTCTTGTCCTCTCTCCACAGGTTTATCTTCTTTAAAACTATCGCGACACTCCAAGTCCTTCGAATCACCAACAAACCCATTATTAACTATCCCCTCATTGGAGGCAATTTTTTTCACTAACCCGTAAGTGTTCTCGGTTTCACTATTTACATCACCATTCGGATACACAAACTGTTTTATAGTCACAGGACCTTTGTACACTGTTTTGTTTCCAAAATGGACATCGTTAGAATTTACTACCGAAACACTACCGAAATGGGGCACATTAGTTTTATCGTTGACAACTATCGCGTTCTCAGTGTCGAAATCATCGTATTCTTCTTCCTCTTCTTCCGTTTCGTGTCCCGTTTCCTGTGGTGGGACATTAATGGAGTCCACCTACAGGCAAATATATGAATACTATATTTTTATGTGATAAGTGCGAAAAGAGGCATTATTTCAAGGACCGAGTTTAAATAAAGCTAAAGGAAACTTATACTTATATAGAAATGGTATTAGATTTGTTAGTTTATCAGAGCTTTCTAAGTCATAGAAATTTTCTCTAAAGCAGTATATCATAATAGATTTGTTCTGATTTGCAGAAATAAGTATCTTGAGATGTCAGGAGCTTGCGTATTTCTAATACGAATTGTCTTTAAGGACGAAATTCGAGCATACGCCTGCTCCTGACACCTCATGACAAGTTATTACTCCAAACAAGAAGAAACGAAATGATATAAAAATTAAATCTGATTTACATTTTTATTAATGATTGTTAAAGTTATTCCTGTGATAGCCACTATTTTTAATCACTTTCCTGAATCTCACTAGTTTTCTTCAATTTACAGAAAACTTAATTTATTCATGATTTTTCTTCAATATACAAGGTGTCCCAATAGTGTGTTCCTTTATTAGGTTGGAACCCAAAATTCTTTCATAGCAAAAATGTGGGGGATTAATCTTTACAGCCTCAAATTATTTGCACTTATACAGAGTGTTCCGTAGCTGTACTATGGTGCATTGTTTATTACTAATTTGAATTCTGCTGACTTTTTTGAGTCTACGAATATAGGGTTGGTCAGATATATACTGAATGTTTTAAAAGTTATGACCACTTTTATATCAAAAACTTTGTATTTTGGCCAGCCTGTAACTAAATAGGCACAATTGTTTTTTCATTGAGTGGTAATTTGAAATCTAATTGTTTGCAGAATCTTCATTAATTTTATCAAACATATTTCTTTCAGTATGTAAGAAAGAAAGTTACTATTATTTATTGTTGAGATGCGTACTAGGGGCACTAGAGTGAGAATAAAAGAGCAATTTTCAAAAAAAGAAGATAAGAATGTTAAAAAAATTCAAATGGTCAAAAGTAGTCTAACTAAATTTCATAAATCAGAAATCATTGCAATTGTATTGGATTTAATTGAATGTAGAGGGGGAAAGAGTGATTTTTGAATTAATTGGTGATGAATGACAAGATATTATCATACCTGGTATTCCTCGATTTGCACCTTGCAGTTCCTATCATCCTCATTGTGGCAGCTATCAGAAATCCTTGGTAAGATCGCCAACGGCATCCCCAATTACTTCCTGATCAAACAGACCTCGATTCTGATTTGATGGAAGTGAGCGCCGATCGTTACATGATTCGAGCGACACAACCTGCGATACACACTCAACGATGTTTTGTTCTCGACTGGAATCGTCGTTAATTATTCGATTCATGGTAAAATTGTGGTAAAACCAAGTAAGAACTGTAGTACCTGTCGCCGCTATTGTAAATGTGTTTATTGTTAACATAATACGAGAAAATGGAAGGGATTCTCAACGAGTGACGATATACGGAGTGTTACAATAGTGTGTAACAGTCCAACAGTTCCTTTACTAGATTGGAACCAAAAAATTTTACATAACAAAATTGTCGGAGGTGTCATGTTTTACAACCTAATATTATTTTCCGTAGCTGCAGGCCAACCTACAAATACATTTTTAAAAATAAAAAGGTACACATATACGAGGTGGCACATTAATGTGACAAAGCTCAATTAGTCGGCTATTATTGAAGTTACGAAAAAAAGTATTTACAAAAAGTGTAGTCAGTTTTGAGATTCACTTCTTCAAATTAGTCCCAAATATGCAGGGTGCTCCGTAACGTAATACCAGACCATAGTTATATTTTTTAAATGGAATACCCCGTATATTTTTACATTTTTTTTAAACCTCTTGCCGCGCTGATTTCAATAGTGTATCATACTTGATGTCTATTACGTTTAATAAAGGATCTACAGCCACCAGAAAATAACATTGTTTTGAATTGACATTACAAAATTTTATTTTTATCACTATGTATTAAATATTTTCTAATGCCATAGCACAGAACTTAAAATGTTAGGATATGGACATGCTACACACATCGAAATTCAAAAAATGTGATTTTGAGGGGGCTGTAGATCCTTTATTAAACATAATAAACATGAAGTGTGATACATCGTTGAAATTAGCTCGGCAAGAGGTTTATAAAAATATAAAAACATACGGGGTGTATCATTTAAAAAACATAATTTTGCTTTGAGATTACGTTCCTGAACACACTGTATATTTGGGGCTAATTTTAAAATGTTAATCTCAAGACTGCCTACACTTTTTGTAAATATTTTGTTATCGTAACTTCACTAATAGGGGACTAACCAAGCTTTGCCATACAATGCGCCACCCTGTATATTTCTGATGTATATGACTGTACATAATAACCAAAAATTAGTTTAGCATATTTCTAACTCATTTCTTTCATCAAATTTAAGATATTGAACAAAAAAGAATTGGTGTGTCCTACCCTCGGAGAGGTAGTTACATTTATTAGGCCGGTACTAGACTATAAAAGATATTTAACTATGATCTTTTTTAAAAGATATTTCAAGAAAAATATTATAGTGTAATATACGAGTTTTATGTTTGTAAAAGTTCTTTTATAAAAGGTAGTAGTAAATCGTATATTTTATAAAATATTAAAAATGGCGACAAACAAGTTTGGGTGGTTGTCACCAACATAACACTATTAATATCGGAATATCAAACGTTTGAATTTTGTGTAATGCCCAGCATCAAGAGTATAAAAATAAAAACAGAAGATTAGAAACGTATAAAAATATTTAAGATGTGATAAACACCATCAGTAATTTTTTTTAGAAAATAGATAATTAAATGAATTAAGGAGCAGAAAGTTTTTGGGATTATGTCTGAAAGAATAGGTTCAGTTGTAGAAATTTTCACCAGGGTCCGAAATGTTACCATAATGCCTACAAGCCTTATGGATTTCGTGAAACCTGTGTTTTTATATTTTTTACAAGAAAAAATAAATATTTACGAAAGCATTGAATGTGCAGTATTTTTTTTGGAGTCAACCATTTGTCATCAATAAATTATATGACGCTACTCAATTCGTCAATTCGTCAAACCGTCTCTTAACTTTTCATAATGTTTCACTTTTGTCAATTACATTAATTGTATTCTAGGTAAGTTTTTTATTTGATTATCATGTAATTTTGCTATATTGCATCATTTTCAAACTTGAAGATGACTCCAGGGAATCGAAACTAGTCGTCTAATTAAATTTTGTAATAAAATTTCCTTTATTATAGTTTCACTTGGTTAATGTCTACATGTCAAAAAACCTTAAATAGGTACTTGATTTCCATATGAAATTCCCAGAAATAATACTTCGCTAATTTTTCAGAAACTTGCTACTGAGATTTGGGGTAACTTTATCCCTCTATTTTCTTCGCCATTGGCTGAAAGCCAAAAATTTAACACATTTTGATTCCGTATTGAATTTTGCTCAAATACTGATTAATACTTTAAACTACCTCAGAAATAATATTTCAAAACTCCATATGCTTTGTAGAATAATATGAAAATAGTTCATTTTCGGATAGTTTATTTGAAAAAATTAAATAAGGAAGCAAATTGTATTAAAATTATTTTCATTGAACTAATGGCGTTAAAAATATGGGGTCTAATTATAACCTAACTCGTTGCAGTACGACACTGAAGAGAATTAGCAATATATTGCTTCATAATTTGTGTTTTTTTAAATGAAAATCGTGTTATAACTTTGAAGAACAAATATTCTATTAGTTTCTACTTATAACCAAAATACAATTTTAATTTTTGAGTTTAGATTTTAATTTTATTTTGTTAGATATTGACATTCTAATTTCATCACATTTCTTCTTTGTTATTTTGTTGTAAAATCTATTTAAATAATTAAAATGACATAAAATATTCAAACATTGTTGTGTTTGTAGTTTACGCTTAAGCTAATTACAGATAAAACAAGTCTAAAAGTTTATATTAATAATTAGGCTAATGGAATTTTTATTCAGCCTATGGCCAATATGTTAAACCCTACACCCTCCTCCCTTCATTATTTTAGGGTGGATAAAATTTAAATTTGGGAAAAATATTATTATTATTAGTATAATGTTAAATATAACTGTAAATTAGATTCAAAAACACATAACATATCAAGATCATTAATTATAAAATAAGTAGCACCCAATCCTACACGTTTAAATTCGAGATATACAACATAGTAAACCTTGTTCTATATAACACTATATGTTTTTGGTGAAGTAGTATTTTCAGTATTAATCCAATGATCCCACGTTTTCAGTACTTCAAAAAATGCTTTTCCAGGGCTGGCTGTCGTTGATAACTGGTTAGCGCCACTGATTTGATACTTCTTAGATAAATATCCAAGTCTCATCGCTTCTTCCAAAAGTTTATGAAACGCCCTAATTTGCCCCTCAAGTGGTGGACTCGTTGTGAATGTCCCAATAAATCCTATTCCCAAGCTTATAATATTATAGCCACGAGTGTGAGATCCGCTCAGAGTCCACCCTCTCCCTTCGTAAACATGCCCATCTCCTCCAACGAGAAAGTTGTAAGCGATATCACTCCAATGTCTGCTCATTATGTGATAATCCTGTATGGTTCTTATTTGGAGAATGCAGTTCGGTTTTGTTGAACACGGTTCCGTTGCAGTGTGGTGGAGAATCACCAATGAAACTGGGGTGTTAAGAGGTGTCATTGGCTTTATAGCTGGTTGTGCTAACCATTCATATCTCGAGATTATTTTGAAACTACCTTGTAAAGATGTAAGACGATCTGGAAAAAACATTTCAACAATTCAAATATTTTGTTTAAAGTATCTGTTATAAGGGACAAGATATTTGAGATTAAACTTAAGGGATTTTATCTAAAAATGTGTATAAATAATTTTATAATCTTTTGAAAACACTACATGACTGGCTTTAAAATAAAATTCGAGGAACAACACACAATTTATGCTGCTTATAACAAAATAATAAATGCGGTTGAGACAATTCAAGAGGCAATTTATGAAATTATCTTACGTCAAAGTAGTTTAAGAGATATTTGAAAAGTTTTTGTAATAAATAGTTTTTAAATTTTTCCATAAAAATTAATTCTTAAATTGATTTTTTTGTTAAAAATAACTATTGAAGGGCAATATTTTATTACTATTTTCGGTCTATTTAATATATATCGGAAATTGGTAGTGACAAATAATTTTTTTAATATTTAAGGAGGATTTTATATAATGATTTATTAATCGTAAGATGAAGCCTACCTGGAATACATCCAGGGAAGTGTCACAATCCATATTTAACTGATTATTTTCAGGTATAGATATTATATTCAAATAAATTGTCCCTTATAATACGTAAGTCTTATACACACTACAGAAAATATTTTGCTTGTCGCGTAGATCATATTGCACCACTCTGTGTTATCAAATCTAAATGAACATTTGGAAATACATAACACAGTTCATTTCAACAAAATTTTTCATGACAGATATTTTAAAAACAGATAAACTTATTTCAATTATGAGAAGATCAGACACATGATTTGAATTTTGATTGTAATTTTTCAAATAAAGTAATATTTTTTATTTCAAAGCTCTTGTCTGTATATATCTCGAAACACCGACTGTTTACGATAAATACTCCACCCCCGTTATCTTTTGCTTGAGAAATTTGGGTGCCTTACAAGAAACTGATTATCAGTTTAACAAAGTTATTCGTTATTTACCGTTTTCTACAAGTGAGCCACCTTCAAATGTTCACCTAATTTTAATTATTAAGTTTATTAACTTTTCTATTTTGAAATCCCTCATGAGCATTTCCCATCTTCTTTTAGGACGATTAACACAATATAATGAATTTTATATTTATATGTGTTAAGTCAATTTAAATTATATCGAAAATGCTCTGATTACTATTTCTACTAAGGTAATAATAGTAAATAAATATTCAAAATTTTTATGATAACTCCTAAACAACACAATATTTTCTAAGAAAACTACTTTTGCGCTAAAGGGATTAATGTGTGCTATCGCCAGGTGGGAAGACCTTATGGTGATTAACTTCTATATATTTAACCTTGAATCACCCTGTATACAAGGCATTTTAGACATACAAGTATATTCATAATCCATTTTTTTTTGTAATAACTTTTGCAGAAAACAATACTACACTATTTTTCTTCAAAATCTTGCTAAGAGGGTCTTTGGTAAATTTAGTCCTCTATTTTCCTTACCACTAATTGAAAGTCAATGATTCTAACATACTTCGATTTTCTATTTAATTCTGACTAAATAATGATTAAAACATTAAACTATCCAAAAAAAAAGGAACTTTAATTTAAAGCTGCGTTTGCAGGCTCTTCTAACTTTTCGAAATTTTAAAGGTTCTGTTATTTGAACCAAATAGAATAAGAAAACAAATTACATTAAAATTATTGACATTCAACTAACGATGTTAAAAATATGGGATCTTAAGTTACCACAATTCTATGCAACATGCCACTGGGGCAAATTACCATAGTATTGCTTTTATAAGGATTTGAGGATTACCAAATGGACATCAAGTTTTAATATTGAAAAAAATATCTTTGATTTTCTGATTTTCCACTTATAGGAAAAAACGATTTATATTTTTGAACTTAATACAAAGTGTATCACGGAAATTAAAGTATTTATATTCCTATCCCATTTTTTATAAATTTGTAAAGGCTATCGTTAAGGGTTGATATTCCAATTATTTCACATCCCTTATAGATAGTATTGTAGGTATTTAATAAATAGAAGCGAAATATTAATAAATATTGCAACAATAAATGTATAATTTTTGAAACAGAAAATGAAAAGTTTTTCAAGCAAAATCTGCAAAGTTTTCTCAGGGTTAACTCGTTATTCAGTCGGAGAATCTAATAAACTATAATATAAAGTATTCAAACATCCTTTCCTTCGTAGTAAAATAGTAAAATAAGCCCATAACTTCAGATTAATAATTAGACTAATATAATTTTCGTTAAGCCTATGGCCAAAAAATAAATACCTTCTACCTCACTAGTGTTAGGGTTGAAAAATTTTTGAAAAAATTATATTAATGTTAATACTTTAATAATAAGTGTAAACTCGATTGATATTTAAAAACAAATAACATATCAAGATAACTAGTTATAAAATAAGTATTTCCCTATCTTGCACATCTGAATTTAAGAAATACAACAAACGCACTAAACGGTTTTCTACATATAATTATAGGTAATTGGTAGTATTTTCAGTCTCAATCCAAGTATCCCTTGTTGTCCGTATTTCAGAAAGTGCTTTTCCAGGACTGGCAGTCGTTACTAACCAGTGAGCACTAATGATTTCATGTTCTTTAGATAAATATTCAAGTCTCACCGCTTCTTCCAAAAATTTATGAAACGCCCGTATTTGTTCCTCAGGTGGTGTATTCGTTGTAAACGTGCCAATTAATGCCACCCCCTAGCTTCTATTATTGTAGCCAAGAGTGTGAGATCCCATTCGAGTCCACCCTCTTCCTTCGTAAATGTGCCCATCTCCTCCAACGAGAAAATTGTAACCGATATCACCCCACTTTTTGCCAAATATGTGATAATGTATGTTTCTTACTTGAACAATGCATTTTCGTTTTGTTGAACACTCTGGCGTAATAGTGTATGGGACACTCACTTTTGAAACTGGAGTTCTAAGAGGTGTCGTTGGTTTTGTAGGTGGTTGTGCTAACCATTCATATCTCGAGATTATTTTAAATCCAAATGGTTCAGATGTGATAAAATCTAGAAGAAACAATTATTTTGAAAATACACAGTTGGAATTTTAGAAAAATTTACTTCAAAGAACTTTACATTTTAAGTAATTGAGAAAAACAGATAGATATCATATTTGACTGTTTTACATATATTCAACCAAATTAATCAGTTATTTTAATAATAACATTCTATTCATATTAATGATTTATTTCAAAATACTATTCCATATTATTGTCTTCACCAGACTCAGGTTTTTATATACCATTCCTGGGATATAACAAAGCTATAAACTAGTTTCTATATGACAAACTAAATCCTCGACCTTTACAAATTTTTGAAGAAATTATTGTACAAATAATGTGTTCGCCTTATTTTAAGCCAACACTTTTCATATTGGTTTTGATCAATGGACGTGGTTGGATTTCATATCAAATTGACTTTGATTGAATTTTCACTATATCATTTGCTCAAAATTCTAATTAACCTCGTTCACTCAGCTTATATGCAAAATACTAGTCGAAATTTTAATAAAAAGTTATTTTTAAGCGCTTTAGAAAATAGGATTTGTGTTGGATTTTCTGATATGTCACAACTTTTTTAATTTGACGAAAAAAGTTTTTTAAACAATCATGGTTCAAATTTCTGGTATAAACAATTGGATAACAATCATTTTCTAAATCATTCAATAACTTCAATTCAAAATAAATTTGGAAGATTGGAGTGAGGACCTTTCGAGATCCTGATAATTTATTTATTTAATAAAGTCATATGTTATTTTAGGATTTTTAGAAAATGAGTTACCTGCAAATAATCACCTAATTTTTAATATCAAATTTATGGACTTTTCTAATTTGAAATCTTTTATACAAATTTTTCCTTCTTCTGATAGATTGAATAACATAATATAATGAAGTATATATTTATTTGTATTAATTAACTAAATTTAAATTAAAATTAATTTAAAAATGAATCAATTACTATTTTAATTAACCCAAAAATAATGTATTATTTAGTTGTTAATTATTAAAGAAAACAGATCATACAGATCTATTACATAATTTGGAGATATTTGAAACAAAATATCAAAAATTATATCTCTTACAACATCTACAATATCTTTTAAAGTAAGAAATAATGTAAGTACATTTTTATTAAACCTAAAATTAATAAATTTAAAAAATCAGGAATTTACAAACTAAATTGTTGGGATTGCAACGCCATCCATCTAGGCCAGACTCTAAGAAATTTTGAAATAAGGTACAGTTAATACGATCTTTTAGATTAAAACAAATAGACAAGTCACATTAACAAAACACCACATTGACACTAAACACAAACCTATACTTAACAAAACAATTGAAACAACAGTGGAGGCACTTCATGTAAGTGACAAAAAAGAAGAACTTGATATTTTGGAGAAATATGAAATAAAGAAATAACTAAAATGTCCTCAGTATACAGTATTAAATGAACAATAAAACCTGGAAAGTTCAATTATTTTTTATTACGTTTTAGGCTACATACCTATATAATAAAAATCAAAAACATTTTAGGAAAAGAATAATATTATTGTACATATTGCTTGATAAAAATTGCTTAAAATTTTTATGGTATGCAGTTACCTGCGCTAATAAGAAATCTGCCAATCTTATGTCTATGTCACTCTCTTGAAAATGCTAATAGGCGAAACCTGATCGAGAAAAGATCATTAAAAAAACTTGATAATACTGTGGAAATTGAAATAAGTATAATTTATTTTTCTATATTTATTAATTAATATTGCTAATCTTGGCGATATATGCTTTTAATCCGTATCTTCTCTTCCAAAAGTAATGAAATATAAACTTTGAATAAATCTTGGGTTAATAAAATATGTAAATTCCAAAGAGCCTTGACGGAACCAGAAGTACATCGTAAAGTAAGAAAACGGATGTACGAGGATGGGTTCGTTAATTTGCGGCCTAACAAAAAAACAATAATTTACAAGAATAAATTTGTTTTTATTTTTCAACATAATCTCCTTGTACTTGAATGCACTTGGTCCATCGATGTTCCAAACTCTTTATCACATCCCTGTAGGTAGATTCTGGCAACTCTTCAAAATAACTGTTTGTCGCTTCAATCACTTCCAAGTTTGAAGCATATTTCTTTCCCACATGAAATTTCTTCTAGTTGGGGAATAGGCCGAAGTCTGACGGGACCAAATCAGGGGAGTAGGGTGCGTGAGGTACCAGTTCAAAGACCAGCTCATTAATTTTAGTCATCGCGATAACCGACTTGTGGCGTGGTGCATTATCTTGATGAGACAATATTTTCTTTTTGGTCAACCATGATCTTTTTTCCTGAAATTTTTGGTAGAGCTGTTCTCATAGATTAGCGTAGTATTCGCTGTTTATTCTTTTTCTTTTTTCAACCAAAAGAATTCCTTTTCCGTCCCAAAAAACCGCCGCCATCACCTTTCAGGCTGAAAGAACTGTTTTCACCTTTTTCGTAGCCGGTTCACCCTTTGCTGTGCATTAAGATTGCTGTTTGGTCTCTGGTGTATAATGGTGTATCCAAGTTTCATCCACTGTTATGAATAGGAGAATGAAATCTGTTGGAGTGCGCTGAAATAGCTCCAAACGTAGCTCTGATGTGACTTTTCGGCTGATCTTTTGTTCAGGGGTAAGGAGTCGGGGCACCCATCTATTCAATAATTTTCTCATAACCACAACTTCATGAAGGATATGATGTATACGCTCTTTTGAAATCTCCGCAATCTCTGCTATCTCATCCACCTTTAATCTATGATCTTGCAGTACTGTTCTGTGGACTTTCTCGACCATTTCAGCAGAAGTCGTGGTTTTCGGCTTTCCTGGACGTGGTACATCTTTAATGCTTGTATGCCCACCTTTAAACTCCGTCATCCACTTTTAACTATGCTGAACGGTGGAGAAGATTCACCTAACGTAGAATCTATTTCATTTTTAACCTCTGTAGGTTTAATATAAAAATACTTTATCACGGCTCCAAACTGAGTTTTCCCCATTTTTTCAAACACCGACAACTTACAAACTTTGATAAGGCACAAAATGAAAACTACTTGACAGACGCGGACAAAACAAGATAGTATTTACGAATGGCAAGCGTTTTATTATATTTTTAGAGTTTAAATCAGAAGATTGGTTTCATTTTGCGTACACCTCGTAGCGACACAATCTTTAGATGTAATTAGGAAACCGGTACAACCAGAGTAGTAATTTTACTGAAATGTAAGATACAAAGAACATTAGAAACCAAAACACAATGGAAGATATGCTGAAGGATGTGCACATGCAAAAGTTATCGAAGATAAATATTTGGATCGTGCAATTGTAAAGGACGACTTTGTTTTCTAATGATCTTTTGACTGAAAAAATTTGTCAACGAAGGATTATTTTCTTAAAAATTAACATTTGTATAATGAATACCTACTAATGTTATTTTAATGTTGATGGAGACGTTAGTGACAGTTGCCGTGATAGAGATTATTTTGAATACGATCATTCGGAATTATATTAACTTGTTTATACATAGTGTGTTAGTAATAATGTATAATAAAATAAATTGAACTGTGCAATGACTTTTTTCAATATTTTTGTTTATTTAATTAAAAATAAAAATAGTAACAATAATTTTGTTTACTTATTAAGCTATACAAAAACCCATTAAATTTTAAACATATGTGTAAAATAATTTGTTTTGAGGTAATTACAGCTTTATTTGTTTAAGTTAAAAAAGGTATTTAAGAACGATTTTTTTGTCGGTCAATAAACAGCATGTGATTTATATTCATGCATTCTAAATACGTATTACGATAATTATTCACTTTACAACAAAAACGTTAAAATACATATTAAAATTTGGCTCATATGGAGAGCTAGAGACAATTTTTAATACTAGACTTGATGCCAGAAAGTAAAGGAAAAAAGGGTTATATTAGATGGCAAGTATAGTAAAAGGACACCTTCAAAAAATTGGAGTTCACAATAGGTAGGAAATTTTCAAAATGCACTCACTTATTTGGTAGGTTATTGGTACGATATCTAAAAAGATGCAAACTCGAAATGATCTAGAAAGTTCGACAGCTCATGATAAACCAGGGTTGTGTAGCCACATTTCTATTTAAAAACGTTTCACATATGAGTAATTAGTGCAAAAAAATTAGAATAGCGAATAATCAACCTTATTTTTTTCAAATGAAAGTAAAAAGTTCTTCTCTCATCCACTATAGACTATCAAAAATACCCAAAATTATAAATAAATCTAATACTTAATTATTACAATCAACTAACGGAAATTCTGAAGTCGATGTGATATTTACCAGTTTTCTATAACCATTTCTAAAACATGATTATAAAGAACTAAAGTCTTATAATTTTCATAGAATAATATTCAATGACTAGTGAGCCTTGTTAAGAATTAATATTTAGGAGCTTGATAACTAACAAAATTATTCGGATAATATTCCATTTATGTAAATTTAAGCAATGGTGGATAGTTGTCTAGGAAAAAAATAATATAAAACAATTCGTACACTAAATACGCACCAACAGGCTCAGGATCACTGTCTATTTCAGGATGGATCATAATTTCTTTTTCAACTATTAGTGGAGGTTTAGAACATGCAAAAATACCATATATTACGATTCCAAAATTAATTACAAAAATGAGAATTGATAAAAATATCAATCGTTCCTTTGACATGGTACATCTTATTCCTTTAGACGACGCATAATCTAAAATGAATACAAAAAAATTTAAAGAGTTAATTTATAAGAAATTTGATAGATATTTATAAAAATAATATAATAAACACCAAGGAAAATTTTTGAAAAACAAAAAAAAAACAACTCACTATCGCTTGGACTACCATACGATATCTGTATCCTAATATCTTTCTTTGTATTTTCCTTTGTAGTTTTAACAATTTGTTGTGACTTATTTGCCGTTTTTAGTTTTGCTTCAGTCATTTTTTGCGTGCACTTCTACTAACAGCGAAAATCATTCTGAACAAAACCTATCTAAATTTGTTATGAAGGAGACAATCAGAACTGTGTGAAACCCTGACAAGGTTTACACCAATGAAAACTATTTTCTAATGTTTGTTTGTTTGTTGGCTATATATATTAATTCCCCTGCTATAATCATTCATTCTCGGTGCGGAATATTTGCAAAATTTTATTGCCGCAATAATATGGTTCGGATTACTGGAGTACTGAAGCTGTAACTGTTTCAGTAACAGGTTTTTACTTCTATTCAATACTCATGTTGCTCGCAAGAGAAAAAATCAAAGATATGATATTTGAAATAGAAAACTTATCACAACATCTAGAGGGTATTATACATCTTTAGTTTTTGCGGGGTGACGTCATTGTTAATGTTTTTCAAAGGCAATCTCCAATTTTTTCTCTGGTTTTTGATAGATGTTACAACTTAAATTTCGCTAGTCAATAACGTCATTAACAAAGTTAAAATGACCTACCCCAAGAATTTTCTTAAACATGCTGCATAATTGAGTTAAAAGTTTGGTTCCCAAATTGATCTTCACACCGTATTATGTACATGATACCTACCACTATGAATAATTTATTTCAGAAGTGTACATTATTTTTTTAAATAATTTAAAAACAGAAGTAAAAATATGATTTACGTTTTATGATTGTTGGAAATAGTTTTTTTGTCTTGCTGGGATAAAAAGGAGCCATGCAAATGGTACTAGACCATTTAGTTCCGATTTGATTAGCTCTAGTCTTACATTGAGGGCACCCCCTCCTTCTTGTTTAACCTATTGTTTTCTTTTAAGTGGACCATTTTCATTAATGTCAACATATCTGTAAATAATCCATCCCCTATTCTTCTTTAAAAATCTTTTAGAGCAATTTTTTGTTGACCTCATATCTATTATGAATAATAAATGTATAAACATTTACAAAATATGAGTCAGTGAAATGAAAGGAACTTCAACTACAGCTTTTCAAAATATATTAAAAAAACGAGGATTTAAATATCTGCGAGGATGTAGGAATTATTCTATTTTGTAGTAATGATTTTGACATTCAGTCAGCTACAAATAAATTTTAGGACTTTAGTTCCATATGGAACATCTTAAGATCTTTCTGGGAAGAATGTAAAGCAAATACTACCACAGTTATATACAAAGACAAACATTTATTATGAATTCTAAATATAAATTCTGACTTTCATGTGTAAACGTTTTTTGTATCAGGAAAATTCTGCAATTCAAATTTTAATGTTTATAAATTATAATTTTAATTATCGTATTTCGGAAAAGTTTATTACTTCTTGAAAGCTATTATTCCTCATAATTACGGTTGCAAAAATATTTTCTCGAGTTTTATAATCTTCGGCTTAGGTGTTTTTTCAAGAATTAATCAATCTTTGTTGTTGACGTTAACAAAATAGGTTATCGGGTAAATTGCAGTAATAATTGGATTAAAGTAATAATTGGTTTCACTAATTCGAAGAACAATAGAGGAAATGTCAATAATTTCGCAAAGCTATAAAATCTTTATTGTTTGTTTCCTATTTACCTACAAAATAACATCTATTTATAATCAGTCTAAAAATATCTATAATAAATGTTGAAAATACGGATTGTCCTTTTTTAAAAAATATTAATATATTTTTAACAATAATAATATTTGTGTATAAATATTTTTTTATCAACAAGTATATATATATATATATATATAGTCATTTTAACTACAAAACTGAATAAATAATCGATTATTTAATTGTACTAAATATGGAAAGATAAATAATACTTATTTTGAATTTCCATAGTATTTCAAAGCGTTTTAGTATATTTAAATTTCTACCTAGGTTTCGGTATCTGACAATTACATTTGACATATCTTTTTTAAAAACATAAATAAATTTCATATCATAAACCTGACAACTAATCACTATGAGGCAATATTCTTCTTTTTCTAATAATATATTTGGTTAGTATTATTAGGTATTTAGTTCAAAAGGTGATCTAAGATAATTGAACTTCCCAGGATTAGTTGTTTCTTGAATGCTATATATTGAGGATATTTTCGGTATTTCTTAACTTCATATTCCTTCATAAAATCAAGTTCTTCTTTTTTGTCACTTATATGTTTCTTCACAAATTTAAAAACAATAAGGATACTCATTATTTAAATGGGTTCCCTTTTTCAAGTATTAATAATATTAGATCAAAAATTTTATTAATTTTACTAAAAAAGAAATCAAAATGACACCGATATAGAGGAAACTTTTTAGAACCTGTACGACAAAAAGTGGAAAGAGTTGAATTCACGATACTAAAAATAAATATTCATTAAATTTTTTTTTTTTTAAATGAAGATACAAATATCAAACAGCGATAAAGCAAATAAGTAAAAATAAGAATAAAGCATAAAAACATCCAATCAATATAATAAACATATCCGAATTAAAACGTTGTCTAGCAACATCCAACCTTGCAGTGGGATAGTTGAAAGTTTTCTGTTCCAAATATATTATAAACTAAAATATAAAATATAATATTATCATAAGTTGATTGTTATACAAGGTGATTTAGAAATTAGTGCCTTTACTTACACGGTGATAAAGGATTTTCGAAAAGTCTTAAACACTTTAAAATGTCATAGTTTACTACAAATTTAGAAAATATAAAGAAAATGAAAATCTTTTTTTAAACCATATTACATATTTATAGCAAATGGAGTTCATACACTTTAATTTGTAGTTCTGTAGCATTGCCTTAATAATAACGGCTTACCATTATTTTTACAAAATGTAGGGAAGTGTAAACAAAGTTTTACATTAAAATGTATTTTGTATTGCAAGTTTCTAATTCAGTAAAATGGAAACCACTATATTTAGAAAAAAAAGGTATTTGATGCTATATATTTTTTAATTACAATCTTACACTGATATTGGCAGAATATTTTATAGTGGATTAAGTAGTTGTTACCGCGGCACAGTACTAAATGTGGTATTAAGTATTTTAATTATAATCGTTTTACACTAAATAGTATAATATTAAAAATAATCACGCCATTTTAATTAAAAATTGTCATAGCCGCAAAATTCACAAAAGTCCAGTTAAATGTGCCCATAAATATGATATATGGTGCATGAATAGAAAATAAATTTAATATAAGCTAAAATACCGATATCGAAAAATATGTGAGGAATGTAAAAATTGCAATTTGTAATATATTAGTTATATGAATATCAAAGTAAATCACGGTTTGTATAAAATTTTTTGCATTCCAACTTATGGATAAAAGGCAGTCTAATTGTCAATTGAAATTTACTACGTACTAATTTTTATCCAGTTTAGGTCAAGGTGATTTTTTTCATTTGCGTAAATGTTTAGTGACACCGATTAAAGTATGAAAGTTGTACTAAGGATACTTTTAATAAATTGCATTTTTCTATATGCTATCGCTCTGGACTGTAGAGATCAAGAAAATAATAACGTAGATTGGTAAGTTTGATAACAACAAAAAATTGTAAGTAATGTAGGAAAATCAAAATAAAAATCGACCTTTTTCAGGATTTCTTAGCAATATTTTCGGTTTAGGAAATAATAAGTTCCATACTTTATGAACACACTGTAGAAAAAACAAAAATATATATATAAAATACTAAAATTAAATTACAATTTCATAATGTTTAAAATGAACATTATGTAATAATTCAAATGCACCTGGTTCTCTTAGATTCCTTTTCAAGTTTGAGTTAATATAATGAAACTTTTTTTAGGTTCATAGTCTACAAAATTCCTCAATTAGGACATCGTAATGACCTTATAAGAAATGGAGTTGCCTACATTTTTATGACATCAAAGGACCCAACTTGGAAATTTTCTAACATTTCAATCAACAGTACAGATTCTATTATTGGAAATACTTTTTCACCTTTAAACAATGTAAGTTTAAATTTTAAAAATATTATACCCTTCTAAAAATAGGAAAGCTTTAAAGTAGCTTGTTTTATACAGTGTGACCCATCTAAATTGAAAACACCACCATAGTATTGGAAGTTATTAACCGATTTCAACAATTTTTTTTTTAAATATTGTGCATCAGAAACTTTATTTGGAGACAAAGTTTCAAAGAGTTATTCCTATTTTTAAGTCACACTACGACTTTTTTTTCTTAGTCAAAAATCCAGAAATCTTATTAGGGATTTAGGATAGAGATAACCCAATTTTATTAATTAATTTGTTTATTAATAAACAAGTTATAGGATGGATGATTTCAAGAATATACCCTGTAAAAGTTTACAAAATGTTAACCTGCTGTTTCTTTTTAACAAAAAAAACGAGTACGTTACTAGATTTAAATCGCACTTAATAGATGCAATGTGATTCTTATTAAAATATGTTTATTAATAAAAAAGTTAAGTTTAAGTTGGAATTTTGTAAACTATTACCTGATATTTTAATACAAGTTAGGTCATATCTATTTAGGTGCCATCTAAATCCAGTGGCGTACTCGTTTTTTGATAAAATAAACCCTAACAAAATTTCCAGATTTTTAACTATGAAATAAAAAATCGTAGTGACCTTAAAAATAGGAATAACTCTTTAAAACTTTGTCTCCAAATAAAGTTTTTGATGCACAATATTTAAACAAAAGGTAGAAATCGGTTCATAACTTAAAATACCAATTTAGATTTAGATGGGTCCTACTGTATAAAGTAGATTGACTTCATTAAACCTGAAGATTGTTGTTTTTTTGTGGCTTATCATCATTGAATTTAATTGGAGATTGTATGAATTTGTGCAATTTTTTACTTTTAGTCTGATGTAAGTTGTATCATATATAATGATGAGCCTCCAAAAGGGAAGAAAAGTCTCAGCAAAGGCTGTACTAAAGGAATAATCGCAGCTAATGAATATGGTGGTTTCTGGATGACCCATTCTATACCTCAGTTTCCTCTGTTGGGAAAAGATTACGTTTTTCCCTTGACTGGTGTCAAATACGCTCACACGATTTTTTGTTTTTCCATGAATTTGCCATATATAGACAAAGTAGGTTAGTAAAATCATGTTTTCTTTTTAGAAATTGGAAAGAAACTAGTTAGAGAAATTATATCTTTATAAGAATGTTATTACAAGAATATATATATATATATAATTTTAACCCTGTTTATACCCTATAAGGGTGTCAGGGCGAAAGTGTATTTTAACCAAGCACAAACGTTTTCTGTTCCTTCTTGTTTATCGCTTTAATACCAGCTTCGCTCCACAAGAATACGATAAAAAATTAGTAATAGGAACAAAATACGTTTCTAATATTTTACAATTTCAAGCTCCCTACTGATATCAAAACAAAAATTAGATTGTTTGGGATAACTTTTTACCACTTTTATACATAGGATGAGTTAAATCTCAAGAGGTTAAACTGTAACACTGAAATATGCAAGTTCACCAACTGGTTATCTACTGATCATTTTACTTGCACATTTTGAAGGTTTAACTATGGTTCAGAATACAGACGAACAAAATTAGTTTTTTTCCTATGTCATATACGTCACATTTGAAGAAAGAAAGAAACTTTTTGATAGGAGGAATGCGTATATGTGATTTGAGTTAAATATTTTTTATTTTTATATATTAAGATGAATACGAGTATTATAACAAGCGGTGATTTTGTGAGATAGAATTAATTGATGATGAGGAGTTTTTGGAGCTTATTGAAATTTAAAGTTACTTCTGAGTGAAAAAGATAGTCATCTTATGGGAAAAGGATGCTATATATATATATATATATATACATACAGAAGTCACTTTAAATCTTATTAATAAAGAGCAGGTGCACTTTTTAAATATAAATGATCTTTTATATCAATTAAGAATATAAAAGTTTACATTATTTTCTATTATTATATACTAAAATAATAAATTTATTTGTACTTTTCCATAGGATTTCAATTACCCTCCTACCAACCTAACATTTATGCATTTCAATTTATTGAGAACATATGGTCTAGAGTACCGAAGTTAGCCAACATTTTGAAAACTCACTCTTCGAAACTTCCTTTGTCAGCCAGTCCGTTGGTTCTGTTATCGAAAAGCAATAAAAAAATTGTCTGTTTAACTAATTCCGAGAAGCTGAAAGAAGATCTTTACTTAGACAAAATTGCTTCTTATGTTAAAAGCGACCTTATGGTACAAACTTGGGCGAATGATCCCGAAAAACTGCAGTCTAATTGCAAAAAGAAATATCAGTAAGTAGTATTGTTAGTTAGAGAATTGAAGACTAAAATTACTATTATTAATTATGAGAAAGATTTTAAATTGAGCTAAAACTCAGAACTTTTCACAAAACTGTATTGATTTAATAATTAAGTGGCAATGAATAAGATTTAAAATAAGTAAATGTTATGTTTTGCACAGAAGATATTTTTGTTACTATAACTCATTTTGTTTCTTATAGTTTATCTCTTAATAAACATTTTGAAGTAAATTAGAAATGTAAATAAATTGTCATACAATCTATCTATATTACAATATATTGGAAGTGACAGATGCTTGTATGTAGTAACTATAGTACCTGAACATTGAGCAACAATTAAAAATAATTAAAAAATAATATTAAATGAGTAAACATTTTTAAAATAGCGCAATGTATTAAAAATTAATTCTTTCATTAGTTTTCACGCTTTTTTTATTTTTGAATTAAAATTTCTTGTTTACACTGTCAACGACGCTCTTTTATTAATATTAATTTAAAATGTTTGTAATTTTTACCGATGAATCACATAATAAAACTTTATTGATTTAAAGCTTTTTAAAGGTATTCTACTATTTCTTAATGGATATTTTATCGTTATTTTTCAATATTTAATCTAAGGATGTTGTTGATATGCACCAGAAATTTCAAGAGAAATGTTTTTACAGTTTTCAAAATAAGGAAACATATGTCATATTTAACACTAATATTCAATAACATTTTTATAATGATAATTAAGAATTCTCCCCAATTTACCATTATAAATAATCGTGACAGTAATAATAATTAAAATAATATTTTTAAAATTCCAAACAAAAGCTTGAATATAAAAGAGATAAGTTTTACTTTTGAAATCAACGTAATAATTAAACAATTCTTGTTGCTAATTTTTATCTGAATCTTAAGTGAAAATTACAAGGAATCACACCCATTGAGATTCATTTAATAACGTATGGTACAATTATGACTATTTTTATTGTGCATTGTCAGTTGAAACTTAATATTTTTTTACAGTGTATACAATATAAAGTCTATTAATATGGATGTTGCTAGCGCAACGTTTTATTCATACGATGATCAGTCCAAATGGGCCGTGTCCTCCCCTAACTCAGGCAAATATTGGATATGTTTTGGTGATATTGATAGATCGGTAAATGCTTAATTTTATTTCTATTTTTGTTTGTACCTCATTTATTCAGATTAAGAAATTTTTGGAGATACTGCTGAGTAGAATGTGAATACTTATATAGATGTTAGTAAACTGATTAATTTCAAAATTGAAGACCTAAGTGGATGAAGGTGTCACGCCACATCATTTGAAAAATTGCTTTTTGTACTTTTTCAGTTCTTCAACAGACCTTCTAATTAGTTGAAAATACCAAAAACAAGGTAATTCAAAGGTAATAAAGGTAGTATGTAACAACCCCATACTAAATGTTTTAGTTATTAGATAAAAGTAATTACACAACAAATGAAATCGTTTTAACAGAAATTGGAAATATCCACACCAGCGATGTGAAAAATTAACATGTAACCGGGAAGATGAAGAGTGTGTTGAAATTCAACAAAAACTGAAGAAAGATATTTTTCAAATTACACCCAAATTTTCACGAAAAAGCTATATCATCCTCCTTAGGATTGGAAACGAATCAAATCCTCAATATCCATAGAAAGAGGACTCGAATATGTTTCGCAAACAGAAAAATTATGTCCAAGGAAGTAAGAAACAAAGCCTTATAATATACACGTTACTATGTGAGTTAAAGTGTAGCCTTGTTACTAGGGAAACTATTCTAAAGAGTATCAAAAACTGTCTACTATTTAAAAGCGTTGATATAAACCAGATACTCTGCACCAGATCCCCATGGTCAGTCAGCTCCATCACCAATAAAACAAGGACTACCTAAGAGAAGACCTTATAAAATTAGAGAAGGTAGCATAATAGCCAATATTGTTAATTATATTCGTAAATTTCCAGCAAAGAACTCATACTATTCACCCAATAAAAATAAAAATAAACAATGTCTCTGGCCAGTAATTAATGTAACAAAAGTCCACCAAATATAGACAAATGAACGTAAAGAAACAACATGGACGATAAATATTTATCTTATATTTAAAACCAAATTCCATCTTTCATTTGGTCATTCTAGGAGCGGTATGTGTAGTCATTTAAGATGAAGATGGAAATACTGGTGAATACAATGAAAACTATTCACTTACCTTCGAATTTCAAAAAATATTCGAGTAAAATCCACTTTTTAACAAAAGCATAGCTTATAATACTTCACTATGGACGTACAACAAACTTTGCCACTGCCTAAGTTGTCAACTTCGAAAGCGTTCTATGTAAGTTAAATGTGACTATAGAATTTTGGCATACACTTGTATAACCTACTCGGGAGAGAAATCTTGCTTCTTCAAGTGGATAAGGGATGTCGGTAATAGAAGGAGCAAACTGTTTATAGAAGAATGACGACAAGTTAATCATTTCGTCGTATGGTCAGACACAATTAACAACAAATTCCCTGATGTGGTTTGCACCTACCTTGATTGAGACAGGCATTTTGGTCGCATTAAGAAAGAATGAGAAAACATAAAAAAATTCAAATACTTGACCAATATCGCGACATAATCAAGGCGGGAAGAACAAAAAAGAGTGTTTGTCTAAGTATGGACAATTATTCCATAATTTTGAGGCGCTTCTAGGAAGATTATATTTAAGAAGCAAAAAAAATACTTAGAATGAAAACCTAAAAATAATTAGAAAACATGTTAAATTTGAAGCATTAAGTAGTATATATTTGACACGTTTATACATTCAAACTTAATCTTTTAATATTACTGGGTAAAGATGTTTTGTATACAGAAAGAACTCCATTTTTCTAGAACGTTATATTTTTTTTCAAACGAAAATTTAGGCAAATAAAATATTAATCATATTTCTATTTAACCAATTTTTAAAAGTTAACAGTAAAAATTTAACAAAACAGATGCATTTTACTCACGATTTTAATTTCATGACATCACATCTTTATTCTCTTAGATATTCAATTGTTTCCTCTTACTGGAAAGGAGAATTTTTCACTAGATGTGTCCTAAAAAGAATATTATTTCATTCTCCTCAAACACACAAAATTGGTGTACATAAATTTAAAATATGTTGTAGACTAATACAAATTACAAGTTTGTAATGTTTTTAGCATCTTTATCAATCTAGAAGAGGAGGATCAATGTGCATAAATAACAAAAATATCGCCATAAATTTCCAGAAACTAATTACTAGCGTGGAAGATTGTACAAATCGAGTTTACTCTTTGTAGAATTGTTAGTTTGCAATTTGTGATGTATATGAAATTTGTAAAATGTATGAAAAACGTGATTTATTTTGTTGATTTATTGTAACACTCCCTTTTTCTTATCGTCTTGATATATAATTAATTGTATAATAAAAATATAATTCAGACTTTTTATTTTACTCACTAGATGTTGAAAGTAAGCTATTTTTAAAGAAAAATTACTGTTGCACAAAAAGAAACCTTTTTTTATACATAGATGAAACACAGAAGGAACTCTGGGTTCGCTATTCGGCAAGAGAGGTCACCACGATTTAGAATTTTGGATCGTTTGAAGTATATTTTACTCAATTATTGGCTTTATCATAATTGGACTAAGAATTATTATATCAACAGTTTTTGTATAATCTAAACAGTGGTTCGTCTCTGAATCACCATTTTATACAAATTAGTAGATAAAATCTGATACTATCATAATAGTACCCCCGACCTTATTCTCATTAGGGTGCCTCAGATAACAATTAACCATTTAGTTAGTGCATTAAAACCACTTGTATCTGGCAGATTTTGAGCTTTACCAACATTTGTCACTTGCTCGCTTGAACACGCATGATAAAGTGCTTATTATTTGTGATTTCAAGTGAAACGTCGCTTTTGCCATGTTGTGGTCAGTGGTTGAACATTCGGTAGTTTAAAAAATAACCATTGCACCTCCAAATATTCAATAAAACAATGAACATTCTGAAAAATATATACTTAATAATAAATGAATTCTAGAATTAAATGGTTAAAATTCCGTCTATTATTAGCGAGAGCAAATCTCTGCTCTCAACTCAAGAGAAATATGACTCATACAAAATATTTCGGATTTCTACAGCTACCATATTTATTCTATCTTAGGACAAAGGAATCAAAGAGTAAACTAGAACCTCTTTCATAAGGCCCTACAAAAAAGTAAGATTTAAGTCTGGAGACCTAGAAGATCAACTTGTAGGTCCATTCTTCCCAATACAACTCTAAGGGAAATGGTCTGTTAGAAACTACCTCACATTTAATACAAAGTAAGGTGATGAACTCTCTACTAAATATCACATCCTTTATCTTATTGCGAGATTTATTTCTTTTAAAAGAATAGATAATTTTTCCTTAAGGAAACAAAGATACTCAAGTCCGATGAGGTGGATACTCGTTATGCCAGCACAACCATTTATTGAAAATTTTCTTTGACAATATTAGGATTTTTAACACTTTACATATAAGTATTCTGCATATTAAATGTTCCATCTTGAATGTAAGCAACCTCATAATTAAATAAAATATTTCTTTTGATAAAATTGAATTCTCCTCTCTTCGTCCTCTGGATATAACGCCTGTAGTTTCTTTAGTAATGCATACTTTCTTCTTTTCATTCTTTCATTAAAACTGGATACTCCAGTTTCAAGGGCAAGTATTCTACAACTTGCTTCAGGTCTATTTTTAATATATTCGATATTAAGTATTCTTACGGAGTGAGTTCTATCTTCTTACCTTCAATAACATTATAAAAATTGAAAGGGCCACAGTTTCTTAACTGCTATGCAAGGGAGCTAGGGACTCTTCGATTGTAAAGTCGTTTCTGATAAAAAATTCGTGCTTGACTAGTGTTTTCACCAGCAGAATTGTAGACCACAACCATATCAGAGAATTAGGAATTTATATATGTACATTTTAACAAATAACAAAATCGCATTGCAAAAATACTTTACAAATAAATATTCTCACACTCCTTAAATGGCAGCTGACCCATACATGGATTAATCACCGATTTTCAAATTAAAAGTAAAAACGTGTTATAAATACTCACATTTCCGGATAAAAAATATGGATCACAACACTAAATTAATATAGTGGCGCAAAAATTTACAGTTCCGGTAATTAAAACTTAATACTTATTATCAGCTTCAAATCCAATAAAATTCAAAATCAAGCCACATACAATTTTATTAAAAACGACAACTAGTTTCGATCACTTAAGGTCATCATCAGGTCAAGAGAAAACAGTAAAACAACAATGTAAATTAAAAATAAAAGGAGGCTCTCATAATCTCTTCCAAATTGAACATGAATTAAACAACTTTAATAAATTAAAATAATGCATGTGGTATAACATCAATAAACTACACTTATAGATCCATATTTAAATATAATCTAAAGCTTGAAATTTTGTTATAAAACTAAACGAAAAATGCAGGTAATAATGCAAACCTAAGGGCTTGCGAAAGAAACATAAACTTAAAACTCAAGTTTAGTACTGATAGGAATCAAAACTAGAAACAGGATAAAAGGAAAACGAGAGTAGGGATTGAATAAGAGAACCCAACAAAAAGGATTATAACCCAGTATTGGGTAGGGGACAAATAAAAGAAAAGTTAACACAAGTCATGCAACCCCTAATAAGGGTAGATTCTCGTGTAGGAGTAACTCCTCTCCGATATGGAGGGAGAAAACAAAAGAAAAGGAAAAGGGAGCTTAACAATAGCCACCCGACCCTCCTAGATGTCTGACATCAGGTAAAACCAGAAGAGACATCATTGAAGGAGACGATTAGAAAAATGAAACTTAGAAGAATGAAAACCCACGTAAACACGGGGTAACAAAATCACTAAAAATGGAGAAAGGACAACAAACATAAAGTTGACATTTTGTAAAACGGCCACACTGGCACACAAAAAATAATAAATAATAAAATGATCAGCTTGTTAGGACTTTAAGTTTATTGAGTATTAATATTTGTACACATTTTAATTATACCCTGTACGTAGATTAAATTTGTTTAAAATTCAATTATTTTACATTTTACATAATTTCATACATCCAATTTGTTACGTCCGTAATCTTTACTTTAACCAGTCAACATTTTGCTTTTACATGCTTCAAAGATTGACCAATGAAAACTGCCCTCTGAGCACATAATTAACCGTAACAACACCATAATCACAGTCACTCTAGTTTCAAAAAGAAAGAGTCGCTAAGAAGTCACTGAGCAATGCACACACTCACTCTCCGCTCAAAAATAGATTCTTTCAAGTTCTTTATCGCCCTTCACATAATTTAAAATATAAATTGTCACCCCAAGTTTAAGTTTAAAGACTTAATGACTCTTCAATACCATAAATCTAAGATTAAGTTAAGTTTAAGTTGTGATCAGTGAATCAGTGAAAATGCATGTCAATTATTATGTAAACCACTCAAAAACTCGCATCAAAGTTTTGGTTAAAGGGTAAATTTTGAACTTAGTTTATTAAAAAATTATTCAGTTTATGACTTATTTCATTCCATGGAATTGATTTGTTTACGAAGATAAGCACTAAGATTTATGTATGGATAATTATTATTATTCACTTCAAAATACAGTCCATTTTTGAGTAACGATCAGTTATGCTATGCATAAAATTCTACAAAAATTAATTCAAATAAAGCCTCGTTTCTCAATAGAGTAAATAAGTAAATAAAGCATGTTATTCAAAATTTTTGGTTGGCACTTTTAGAGCATATACCTGTTATCTGAGACCATGATGAAATAAAATCCGAATCCAATATTAACGTTAAGGGCGGGCCGAAAGTACACATTAAATAATCGCCGCGTCTGAGGGGGATAATAGTGTCAATGCACATGAGTCTGAATAAACAATTCCTGACTTACGTATGAACAAAACATTAAATTAAAAAAGTAGTTTTTACCTTAGATTATAGAAACGATTGCCTCTCTTTTCCTCTTTGGGAACCTTTTATTATCCCGCCAATCACAGGATGATCGATTCTTTTTAATTACTTCAGAACAACACTGCGTTTCTAGAGTACGAAGCGAATTTTGTATGTTTATGTTCATGAATAAAATTTAAGTTTTTAAAAGCAAATTTCTTGTAGCCAGCAAGCCAAAGCCGAACTATGTATTTGTTTATTTTCATATACTAAATTTTGCGAAATTTTGAAAGGCAAACTCACTTTTTGTAAATTTTCAGAGATAAAAAGCACTATCCCCTATTCTCAATACTACATGATTTATTTAATAGAAACTGGCACCATTTCTCACATCAGTTGAGACAGGAATGAATATGAAAAATTTCAGTTCACTTAATGCATTTGATTGATAATACAATTGAGTCTAATCAGATACTTACAAATATGTATACATTAACTTAAGTTGTAAATATAACTCAAATGTGGTACAAAGGTTCAAATGGCTTGATTTTGAATTTTATTGGATTTTAAAATATAATAAATTACATGTTGTAGAATAACTGAATATCTTTTACAGTAAGAAATAATTTGGGTTCATTTTTATTAAATGTAAAACCTAAAATTAATAAATTAAGAAAATCAGCTATTAATAAACTAAATTGTACGGATTGTAATGCCATCTATCTTGGCCATAGCCTTATAAATTTCGAAATAAGGTACAGTGAACACTTTAATTAAATTAAAACTCTTTAATAATGCTATTTAAGCGAAACCTTGGTCAGAGAAAAGTATTTTAAAAAGCTTTATAATACTGATGAAATTCAGATAAGTATAATTTTTTTTTATATCTAATTTTTAAGTTCTTACTTCCTTCTCTTTATTCTACTGATTATAAATCCAAAAACAAAGTATCTTGCCAAATATCTTACTAAAACTTAATCGATGTTTATTGTAAACCTTTAGAAAAAAAATCTCTGATATAATTAATTAAAAATTATAAAAAAATGCTGCCCTAATCTATTATATTTATTAAGTAATCACTTTAATCGTACACTAAAATACTAATACTTATATTTTTCTATATTTTCATAAATTCGTTTCTATTTAGTTTCCCCGCCTTTTCCCCTATTTTTAGTATTTTTTAATAGCTTTTTCTTTTATTAATAACCTTTTGTCTAGTTTCTTCCACAGAATGAACTATAAATTTTTCAAAATTCACTTTAATACCTAATTGGATAAAAAATCATTTTAGACCACCTTTATTTTATATTATAACTCCATTTTTGACGTTACATCAGTCACTTACATGACATTATCAACCTAATTCTTTTAAAAGATCTAAGAACAAACATGTTTACAATATTAGTATTTACTTTGTTAATACTAATTACACTTTCCCAAGATATAAATAAAAGATGCAGAGATAAGGACCGTCCGATCAGCACCGACAATGCAGATCTATTCGAATTAGTGGATGCAATCCCTAATGAAAATCTAACGTTGGAGTGTCACTATTGCGATGAAAATGACGACGGTCACCCGAAAAACTGGTTCAAAACGGACAAACTAGGATTAGAGGAAGCAAAAGAAATAATGCCAGACATGGAAAATGAAATAGAGTTGAACAGGATAAGAGTAAACTCTGACCATAGTTTGGGAATTAACAATGTTAATGAGAACGATACAGGGCTCTATTATTGCAAGGGGTTTCAAGAGGAAGACATTGGAGGAAAGTTCAACTATTTCGTTGATTTGATCAGAAATTATAATACAACAGGTTCTAAAACTTTGTATATTTCATATTCATTTGTCATAATAAATATAACAATGTCTTCAAAATGCTTCAAAATAAAACATATATAATTACAATACTTAGAGAGAAGTAAAAATAATGAAAATAAAACATTTATGCAAACAAACTTTAATTACTACTACTACTACTTATATATTCTTCCAATTAATCCATATAAAGAGAATTTTTGGATATACTTAACTACTTCAAAACTATTAGTTAATCTAAATATTGCTTCAAAATAAAAATTCTTTATATATTTGTTGTATATAAAGTTTAATTTAATTTTTATTTCTGTACAGAGGTAGAATCGGGCAATATAACCGCTTGGATCAAATACCACTCTGAATACCTGGCTCCAATTAATGAACTTTTAGAAAAATCGCAAGGGCCGGAGTTCATTCAAGTAAGGGAGGAACTCAAAGTTTCCATGGAAGTTGTAACTCGTTGGTCGAAATGGAGCGCTTGCGACGTGTGTGGACGGCCAAAAGGTCAAGCCATTAAAAAGAAAAGAGGTATCTGTAGCATAAAGCTCAGAAACAATCTTAAGGAAAACAGGAGTTTATCTGTCGACGAAATGGTATTTTTGACGGTTAATCAGATTTCTTGTAAATCTATTAGATTGGAAAAGTTGTTTCCAGGTAAAAATCGCTGTTTTAAGAAATCTTTAAATTACCAAATTTGTGATATTTGATATAGGAGCAATAACGGATATGCGAATAGGTTTTTACTCATAGAGATTAAAAGTAAAAGAAACGGGAGAGTGTGACCCAAGTATCAAAGTACGAATTAAAACTTTCATTGATTCATAATTTGCCAGCTTACGTATTGAATTGTAATTAAATTAAAGTAAAGTGGAGCTTTGATTTTATTTTTTCTGCAAGAGCTACACTATATAGATAATCATTTCACTTTTTTAAATAAATAAAGTTCGCAATATATGACAATACAAAAAAATCTTTTTAAATACGTCATAGTATTCATCTCGATGGGTATTATTATCTTTTGATACGGTTTCATATCCCATTTGTGGCTTAACGTTGATATAATCTGAATGAAAAAAAAATGAAAAATCATAAATAATCTTACCTAAATATGCCTTGACCATACTCGTATTTTTCAAAAATATTCATCAAAGGTGCTCTTGACAATGAATAAAAGTTCGGATTTTAGATTTCGAGTGAAGGATCCCATTGACCACGCCATTTGGTGCTTTCAGGAATAAGTAACCTGACCAAAATTGTGCCGGATTTTGTACAATTGGAAAAATGCGAGGGCACTTGCAATCCCGACAAAGGTGGAGAAAATGCGGGCTGGAAAGTCGGTAAAAGCAAAGGATTTAAATACAGAAAAACGTTTGTGCTGCTGGAAAATTCCCATCTGACAGTTGTGTGTCCGGAATCAACGCTGGAAAATAGGATCACGTGGCAGAAACGCGGCAAAACGCTTAAACCCGGAGATGCAAGTTTGTATTCTGTTTTCTCTACGTCTTCTAACATGAATTTTTGTTATTAGTTGCAGGATCGTCCGTTTTAACTAACGGTTCAAAGCGACAGAAAATTGTGAAATTCTAGATTAAAAAAATATTAACCGCTTCAATAATGAGTACGTTCGTAACGCATTTTGTGTTATAGAATATTAAAAATTCTATTAGCGGGTTAATATATTTATTTTTTCAGTAGTGTATTAAAGAATAACATTCTTCAATTGAAAATGTATTAAAAATAGTTATAAAAATTAAGTCTAATTTTCAAATAATTATAAGAATAAAACTAAAATCATAGTATTTTAATTTCATACAGTTCTCCTAGTAAATCATTGAACGTCATTTATAAATAATATTATCAAACGCAACCCATTAATGTAGCATTTCTTTCTATAAACTTTAAAAAGTGCGTACCAAATATATAAAATTCGTCCTTTAATGAATTGAGTATGTTGCTTTTATGATTATTTATTCCTGCAGTAAAACAAAAAGAGATACTAGTCTTGTTGACGCATACTTTTCAATTCGATCGACATTCTTGACAGTGTAGTATTTTGGACATCATCATTTGCATTTATTTTTATTTTAACTTTTTTGCTGGTTTTGTAGTATTTAGTAGAATTCTTTCCGCATTTTGCATTCGTATATATTGTCAAAACAGTTTTTTTATATTATATAATCTTGGTAACTTCTAGTTTCACTATAAGTATATATTTTATTTGATAATTTACTATGAAATATTCCAAACTTTTCACTGATGTTTCAGTCAGTCTAAGGTTCCTTATAACCGGAATATTTAGACAACAAAAATTTGTGTTTAAAAACCTTAGGTATAAGGAAAACAAGGATTAAATGAAACACAATTTTTAAAACACGTGGTAATTATTTTTAGATTATGCCTGGAAAAACTTTAAAGTCAGAGACACATAAATTAGTTTAAAATTTCTGCGAGTATTTTGAATTGGAGAAAAGTAATGGGGGCCCTTAGGAACGATTATTATCAGTTCAAGAGATACATTATATCAACTGGCCAAGAGGAAAAGACAAGAAAAAGTCATACATGAATCGGTAAGACACATGTCACTTGATATTAAGTTTACCTTATCATCCGGATTTTAATGCGATTTAGTTAATTTGTGTTAACTATAAAACATATATCAACAAATATATTGGCAGATATGGATATACTGATGTGAATGTATTAATTATGTGGGATGAACTTTTATAGAAGCGTAATGCTGAATCCTGGACGAATTGGGTGGAACACACAGATGTAATCATTAAAAAATGGTTTCAATATCATCAATATCATCAATATCGATCAGAACTCTGATTCAGAAAGTGATGAAATATAATTTTTAATATAGTTTTATTATATGTAAATTTAACTATTTTATATTCCAAAAGAGTTTTTTAATAAGGCACTGTCTCTCTACTGACATTTGTGAAAATAAAAGTTACTATGTTATTATAATACTTTATTCTCAAGTTTCAACAAAAATCTAATTTGAATATTTAAGTATTAAAAAGAACACTTATTTTTTATGGATTGCTGTTAATTCCATTTTAAGTATTAAAAATAGTAGTTTTACACTGTCTTATTTCATATTCTTTTATTTATGACGCACATTCAATAACTGACTAGAAGAACTGTACTTTAATATAATAGCGATATAACTAGAGACATAAATTTAAGTTTTTCTCAGTATAATTTCATTGCCGGGATTGTTTTTGTCATAATCTCATTTACTCTCATCATTTACATTTACATTACTAATTAATTTAAAATTTAGGATACTCTCATAT
The DNA here is from genome assembly GCA_951812935.1 of Hermaeophaga mercurialis. Lineage (NCBI taxonomy): Eukaryota > Metazoa > Arthropoda > Insecta > Coleoptera > Chrysomelidae > Hermaeophaga > Hermaeophaga mercurialis. The sequence goes on along the minus strand of OX638362.1, from coordinate 16,353,176 downwards.
GTACGTTGATACATTTAACACTCTTTATTTGGATAATATTACCAAAGAAGAGGAAGGAAATTATACCTGTCAAGTTGACGACATAAAAATGCAGAGAATAATTGTCAATGTCGTTTCTAAATCAAAATTTTTTACTGGAGAACTGGCAAGACATATGGGATATTTGGGATTTATTTTATTATTAACAGTGAGTAAAATAAATTAAGATTAGGATTAAGTGCAATAAAATTTATCAAATAAAATATTTTAAGAGTTCACTTCACTTAACGCAGACTGCAGGTTTTGTTTTGGGTTGATCAATAAAGTTATATTTTGCATATTTTTTTGGAAACAGATCTTTTGTAAATATTTACATAGACAACAATCTCAATGAAAAAATGTCCCTGGTAATTTTTCCGCTCTTGATGGGCGAGGTACGAACTAAATAAAACACGGGAATTTTTAAATGTAGGTATTCGAAAAATATTGAATGACAATGTTGAAATGTAAATAAATCTACGAGCCATTAAAGATTCAAATTTGTAATCGAATTGAAATTATATTGGCTTGACTTAATCACAAATACCTTACTGTGGGTTTAGTGTTTATTAAATAAAACTGAAACTGAGTTAAAATGTATTTCTTATTTGTACGAGATTTCAAACAATTATAACTAAATAACTTTTGTAATGTTCAATCTAAAACTAATATCAATAAGCCTAAGTATTACAGTAAATTTTATAAATTTTATAAATAGAACATTTATTAGTAAAATCTGAATGCACAATAAAATTAGAGGTAATAAATTAATGTATAATATTCAATGATGGTAATTATAATTAATATTATTAGGATATATTTTAAATATAAATAAAAAATGATGAATTTTTATAAAATAATTCAATGAAAAAATAAACGATATTGAAATTATAGAATATAGTCATTCAAGATCAGGTTTGTAAAGTAGTTTGTTCTTTAAATCATAAAATAAAAATATTAGAAGTAAATATTGAAATCATGATAGGGTTAACTATTGAGCAAATGTATCTAAATTATTTAAAGTTTTTTTATTTAAATTTATGTAAATTTGATATTAATATGTAAAGATAGTCAAAATATTATTGTTGAATGTTATAAATAAATGAGTTTGTCGTAGATAAGTTAAAATTTTGAAAAATTTGAATTTAAAAATGTAAAACATAGTATCAATTTATTAAAAATTTTTGTTCAAATATTGTCTTCTACTAGGAAATAGTTTTTAGAAGAAATTTTAGCTTTCTGAATATATACTTATGTTTATGTAAACAGCTATGGCCAGGAAGTTATCTTTAGATGAAAATGTAATAGTTAACAAAATTTTATAAAAATATTAGAAATTATGTGCCAAAAATGAAATTATCCATATTAGTTGGATTTTGTTTAAAAAAACCTATACTTTATTTTTTAGTTATCACCAATTTACTTAGCCTTAATTTTTTTTATACATAAATAGGTGCGTCCAATTTTAATTTAATTTAGTTCCTTTGTTTAATTTAATTTTTAAACCTCAATTGAGATTAATTTAGTTTCTAATATTTTTCATTTTTATAATAAACTCTTTTACGACAATTCAAAATTTTTATCATTTAAAGAACTCAAAACTGAAACAACTCAATTTATATGGGGAGAGGGAGAGAAATAGAAAAAACATATCGCCAAATTTAAGAAGTTAAATGTGTATATTTACCATACTCTAATAAAGAAAAAAAAAATTTTAGAATTTCTAAAATTTTGAAAAAAAAGTTAATCTATTTGTATAAAAGTTAAACGTTCTCTCCCTAATTTATTATAAGGACTTTTATGATGGTATGTTTAGAGATGTTTTTGACCATATTTTAAAATATACTTATAAAGTTTGTAATTATGTTTACGATGCTGGCACATTCTGTATAAAAAGGCAAAATTTAAACTCGTAATACCATTGAACGATCTTCTTGGGTACAGTATTTTGACACCATCGCAATTTTTTTGTTATTAATTCCTTTTCTTTTTGCACAGATTCCGTGTTATTGTGGCGGTTTGATAATAGCGTGGTGGCGCAGGAAAACGTTCAAATCTTACGAAGAGTTGCTGAAAGAAAATCCCGATGACATCGAAATTGACGAGTCGAATGAACGCCTGTTATGAAGAATTCTCCGAGTTGGTTGTACAAAAATAGTAAAAAAGAGTTTAGAGTGAATTTTGGAATATATTTGTGTTAAATCTACTCTCGCTGTCATGATTTATATCAGATTTGAGAGATGGATCACAATTCCAGAGCTTGCTCCTGGCCTGGTTTTAGGACACCAACCATATAGTTTAGTTTTCTACAAGTTTTTTTTTTCATACCATTCACTGATAGTTTTATTTTGTATTATATAAGTTTGTAGACATTTTTATTATGATGAATTTTTGATACTCATCCTATAAACTTGTAACGTACGTATTCTTATTTGTATTAAGAAATTAGTATTTTGTTTGTATCGATTTTAACCTGTTAAATATTTATAATCTCATATACCGATATTAGTTATTTAAATTAATAATACATTTATGTATTATTCATTTTGTGTTTTAATTCGTTGATGAAGAATTACCACATTTGATTTATGAATTCTCGTTTAATATTTGCATTTGTTTTGAAAGCTTGGTATTGATCCACATATTATGGCATCATATTATTTGCAAATGGATAAAGTCACATTATTATAGTCTCATTTGATACACTCTATTTCCTTATGGAAACCAGAGACATTAAATGTGAATCAGTTCCGGGAGGAGGGCTGAAGGACCCATCACTTGAGGGTCTTCATTAGACCATTAAACGCCTCTCTATAGATAGAACACAGATGTTCCCTTGATCTAATTTGGTGGCTAATTAATTTGCTTGTATGTTTATATCGATTTTCTATGATTAGTTTGTAGTGTTATGTAGTTATCATGTTTTACAAAATGTAATGAAGTAACTAAAGATTTAATTGCAAGTAAAATAATTACTGTTGTTTTAATATATAATGTACCCGCACTAAAATAAAGATATCTGAAACCTATTATAACTTCTATAGGAAAGTATATAGTAGAAATAAGGAGATTTTATTTCATGAGGAGGTCCCAAATTTCTTTTATAATTAAGTTAATTGTCTCAACTCTTACTTTGTGGCATTTATTCATAATAAATATAAAAGATAAATTATACTTATCTTGAATTTCCACAGTATTACAAAATTATTTTTAAGTTTCCCTCAGGTTTCGCTAAAGCGCATTTTCAAAGACTGACATAAGAATAACAGATTTCTTATAAGTGTGTTTGACTTCAAACTTCTTGTCCTAAAATCCTAAAAAATATGGTTAATATTATATAGGTATTTAGTCCAAAAGGTAATCTAAAATAATTGAATTTTCCAGGTATAATTGTTCATTCAATACTATATACTGAGGATATTTTGGATATTTCTTGATTTCATATTCTTCCTAAAAATCAACTTCTCCTTCTTAACTCTTATACAAGTACCTCCATTATTGTTTCAATTGTTTTGTTGTATGTTTGTGTTTAGTGTCAATGAGATGTTTCGCGTGATTGTTTTAATCTATAAGATCGAAAGTGTTCACTGTACCTTATTTCAAAATTTCTAAGGGTTTGGCCAATATAGATGGTGTTACAATCCGGACAATTTTATAGGATCCTCTTTTCAAATTGTAAGTACCAATCCAAGAAGAGTTGATCCACATAATTTGATGAACTCGTTAAAAGACAATAATACTTGAAAATGAATCTTTATCTTTGTAAACTATAGTTCGGCGACATTAAGTAGTACTAGACAATACAATAAATATCAGCCGGCAAAAAGATGAAGTTGACGGTCCGTTCCAAATACGAATTTATATTTTTAAATACGGACCTGTATTTTTATTAATAGTTGGACACTGATCTCAACCTTGAATGCAATAATGTTATATTCATTATTATTCAATGTTTTGGTTAAAAAATATTAGAAACATTTTAGCTTTATTTTATAAATTGTAAATACAATCCTGTATTTTTGATTAATTATTTGAAGACTGTCCTCTACTATTTATTTTCAGTTTTCAGTATTTTAACTAAAAATTGGGTAAAATTGTAACAAGAAGTGCACCGGAATGTTCAAAACGTTTTTTTAACAAATAACCGTAATTAACAATAAAATTGGACAACCGTGTACTATTATCTTAAATAGACGCGGGGGTTATTTTTAAAATGAAGCTGATTGTGTTGAATATTTTTTATGTTATTACTTATTGATTAATTTTCACTGCTTTGGTTGCAGTTTAGTAAGAAAAAATAATTCGAAATTTAATTAAAAAATAAAAATTCATTTAAATCAGAATAGTTCATCGCATGAGTACTTTAAAAGTAAATGTAAATTTAATCAATTTTTTAATTATTGCCGGTCAGAAATTTACTTATTAGAAAAAAATATTAATCGTACGTGTTTTGTATTATCACAGATAAATTTATGACAGTATTTTTGCTATATTAATGTAGTGCTTATATTAAATTAAGAATAAAATGAAAAAAAAATTGTTCGCTACATACAAAAAAGATGTATGTCCGCGAAAATCATGCATATTTTTAAATGGTATGTAGAACATGTCACTTGCAACAAAATATTCTAATTTTCTAACATCATTAACTTACCTAAAAATTCACTTTAAACATTTACTCAAAAATTTATACGTTACATTTTTACATAGGTTATTATACCTCATCCATAACAATGGGCCTTATTTTCGCGAACCCTGTATATCAAGTGCATATATATTATTGGTTTTTGAATTTGTGATAACTATATTTGAATTTAAATCATTCATTTAAGTCATTAAAAAAGTAAAATATGAAAGATAACAATTACGATATGTAAATAATGTAATTCCGACTAACCACTTGTTAACTTTTTCTCCCCTAAAAGTGATCACCCTGTATAATTATTAGATTAATTGATATTATTCGCTACAGGTAAATACGTTACCGATAATTATTAAAATTGTCGTCTTTTTCTAAAAATATATACTTTTAATCAAAAATCAACCCCTATAGTCGTAGAAAATTTACATTTAAATGAAAAAATATTTAGCATTGTCTGTCGAAAGTTTGATGGGAGAGTGTGTTTCTGCGTCTGACCACCTGACGAAAAATTGCCTGTAATAAATCAATAGGGGTCATGATTGGGGTTCCGGGTAGATATATCGAGGTACAAGGGATGGGGGATGATTCACGTTGACGTTCGAAAAATGATGAACAGCGACCTGCCCTACGCTCGGGACCATAATTATCCCTAACTCAATCTTTAACCTTCTTGGGCGTATATATTCATTTTTACGTTGGGGGTAAACGTCCATTTATATTTCCAGAGGTGGTACGAGATAGTCATTAAATGTTTTTAGAAACCATTATTTATTGTAATTTATAAAAATCGTATATGTTACACTATTCATTTTAAATTTGATAACATTTATGAATGATTTATTTTTATATTTGGACTATTTCTATCTTTTAAATTTGTTGAAGCAATAAACACGATTTAAGCAACAATAATTTTAGTCAATGAATTCTAAAAGTACTCAAATTTGTTAGAGTGAAATCTTAGACTCTGAATTATAGGAGCATCTGTTCCCTTGAAAGCAGTGTCGGTCTTGTCTTATATCTATCCTAATGTACTAAATGCTAAAAGGAGTGTTTGTGAATTCCAAGGAGACAAAACTTGTAAAGGCAAGAAAGTTGTTATTCTGAAGGTGATAAAATAAATAGGAGATAATTGAAAAAGAAAAATGAACTTCTACATTCATGTATATAATAACTTGCAGAAATAGACTATCAAATCTCATAATTATAAAGTGTTTAAGTTACTTTGGGGCAATTTAAAATGCAAGCATACAGTTGAAAGGAAAATTAGAATCCATAAGAATAAGGACAATATCATAGGGAAAATTATCGCAAGCAAAGGAAACTGGATAACGGTTATCAGAATTGAAATATAATACAAATAGCAAAGAACAATCTGGAATTTATAGACTAAATTGCAATTGTGGTGCTATATATATATATATATATATATTGGTAAGACTTTTACAAATTTCAAAACCCGCTTAAAATAACATCTGAGAGATATGAAAATCAACTCTACATAATTTTCTCATTTCACAAACCATTTAATAGATACTGGACATGATTTCAACCTTAAAACCCTAAAATGTTTAAGTATAGTTCACCGTACAAATAATAAGAATTTAGAAACTTATAGACTCGTTATACCGACATAATAAAGACAATTGCTTAAATGCACAATTACAATTTGAAGCAACACCTACGTTCTTTAATTTAAATTAGTTTTTCATTTAAGAATATTATTTATTACCTATTTATTTAATAATTTAAGATAATGATTAAATGCTCAATAAAATAAATATCTTTAAGATTTGTATCGAAGTAAATATTATTATTTAACTATTTTCATAATAATAATAATTTTTTTAATTCCTATTTTATAATACATATAATTAAAATAACTAATTTGAACTCACTATAGTGTATTACAGTTTTTTTTCCTACCATGAAATATAATTTCTTTAAGTTGTGAATATTGAATTTATCTATATTTGTTATATTTTGTAATACTGAGAATGTTCACTAGATGATGCTATTTCTGCCTTCTAGTTTCGCGCCCTCTATAACTAAAGGTAACTTCTATTAACTACAAAAAAATAAAATCTACATTAAAACAACCCATTTTCATTGTGCTAAATAGGAAAGAGTAATGAGAAGAAGCATTAATAGGATACACACCTGTATGAAAACCATTGATTTTGTTTAATTTTTTGTCACCATAGAAATACATTTCCTCCAATATTTCGTATTGGTCAACTACTAAAACGGTAACCTCCGCCACTGCATTTTCCTCGCACGTCCAGAATGTGGCCACATTTTCTTTTCCCATTTTATGAAAAGCAAATAAAGCAGTGTCACGGACACGGCACCAGCCTGATGCTCTATAGCTCTAGCACTAGCTCTAGTGGTTTGACGCCCAAATTTAGGGGGCGATAATCGAGTGAATGTAAGAGAGGGAGTGCCGGGGGTTGGGGGACTCCAACAGACACTTCTTTCCGGTATTTGGGGTGAGTAATGCTTCCCGGACCAGCCGTTAAGATAATAGCATTATCCCGCAAAGCACACAGGGTGTTAACGTCTTAAGATTGCACGGGGATTTTCGCTTCATCAGATAATTCTGCCGTCCAACAAGAAAATATTGATGGTTAATTAATACATGCTTTAGTTGTGTATTTGTCATTTTAGTTATTATTTTTAATAGTAACATTCACTCATAATTTTTAAGAAATTCATTAAAAAAAGATCATATCGTTGATGTTCGGAGTTTGTTTTTAAAAATAATTTTCTATAGAAAAAGATCTATTAGATAATAATTTTCTTTCAGCTACAATATCTTGTTATCGACAAAACTGTTGTTTTGTTTCATTGTTTTGTTCCAAATTAATTTTCTAGACTGCTTGTTCATTCGACAACAGATCAAATTAGGAAAATAATAGTCCAGACAACAATGAGGAATATTAAACATCTAAAAATATATAAATTCAGTAAAGCTATTAAGGACATTTTTTCTCAAAGTATATATAAAAAATTAGCATAGTTCACAAATATCTTTCAGTCGCACTCTTATTTAAAAATTGTGATCAGCATATGTATTGTGTTTAAAAAATTGTAAATTCTATGTTAATGCTTATACATATAGTTATAATATCTGTAAAAATCGTTTGCATAAAAACCGACAATTAAACAGGAATCAAATATCAACATTTTCAAAAATCACTGTACTATATGAGCACCGCGTTAGAGACTGGCTTTTCGCCAAATCTTTGACATCATCGATTCAATGCATCTTTGTCGTTTTTTTGTTTTTTGGTTGCTACTGATGAGAGATTCCATGAGACTTGTTGACCTTTTAAACCACTTTAATTGCGAAAAAAGCGGGAGATGCGATTATAAGGTCATAAAATGCACAACTCCATCATATACGAGACCATAAAATGGAAAAAAATTATACCGCTTGGAAATTAAAAGCTGCAAAGTTGATTTATGTCCGACACAATTTTGTCATAAATAACCGAATATGGACATTAACAATTTTTATTCAAGTACATATCCAAAAAACAGTAAAATTAAAAGAGTGCATTTTAGTAAGAACAGTTTTAGCTGTTAAAATATACCCTAATTTCTGAAATTTGAACAAGTGTTCTATCTCCACAAGAAATTGATCATGAAACGGGATATTTTGATCTATGATTTGCATTAATTTCATTAGTAGCAGTTTATATTTTACTAACAATTTGGTGTCCAGTTTTGGGACCGGTAAATGTTATGTTATCTAATACCTTAAGTAATTAATTGATCAAGAAATTGCTAGATGTTAATCTAGCATAAGTCATTTATTCCAAGAATATGAGATATACTTACCATATACCAACGATATGACTTTCATAGCGGGCGTTATGATTTCTCAGATTTTAGAATAGCTAAAGATGGTACTCACAAATCGGTTATTAATCTCAGTAATACGAAATATAGATATATAACAACATAGAATAGAGCAAAAAATGTATTAAAATTTATATAATTAAAGGACATCATAGGATTAATTCATTAATAAGTACCTAGTTGTAAGATATTAATTAATTAATTAATGGTGCTAATTTTTTGAAATAGGGCCTTAGAACTTTGTTTAGATTTGAACATGAAAATTCCATTTAGTTTCGACATTTATTAAAATTATTGGAAAATTTGTTAATATGAAACTATGTATATGGGAAAGTTTACATTTGCAAGTAATATGTTTTTAGTATTTATAGTTATTAATAACAAAAATACATGTGGGGAATAATACCGTAATATTTTTGTTTTTAGGGATATAGGATAGTAAAACAGCCCTATTTTAAAATTTCTTGGCCACAAAATAGAACATATGACGCTTCCGTTCGTTGTAGATCTACAGGGTGCACGTACCAATTCAATGAAATATTTTATAGCGTTAAACGGGGTTGGATTTTAAATAACTTTTATATACATATATATATATATATATATTTTAAATAGATTTCCTATTGCACTATTAATAAACCTAGATCTAAGGAATTTGAAGAATAAAATGCTAAAATTGATTTGATTGAAAAGGAAAAGTATACAATATATGTCGCCACTAAAAGTCACATCATGTAATTAAAATATTAATAATATTAATTATATAGAATTTCTTTTTAAAAACTTATTACGATGAAATTGTATTGTTTGAAATATTACAACTTGTGTATTGTGTATTATTTAAATGTTAGTATATTATGAATCAAATAATTTTCCTTGTAACCTGACAAGAGACTCCATGAAAAACTTTACGAATTTTCTAAAATCTATAATCAATCTGGTAAAAATGATCTGGAATACTTTTATGTTCAGTATAGAGTAAATTTATCACATCATTTAATAGATTTATAGAAAATTTTGACCTATTTTGAAAAAGTGTCAAATACTCGTATGATATGAGACAAGTTAGTTTAATAGAGGTAAATGTTTAAAATGTATAGAAAATAAGGCTCTACTACATGTTCGTAGAAAAATTATCTACTAATATTTCTTAGAAATTAGTTAAATTGCATGTATTGTAAGAAATTTGTAATATTTCTCATAATTTTGGTATAAAACTGAAAAATTTTATAGATTCTAAAACAGGTTAAAAATAAGTATAAATCATTGTATCAACAAATTTTATTGACTAAGGAATAAAGAAAAAAGGTCAGATTTACAAATGAAAGAAATTATTATAAGAAAATATTTTTCTTTCAAACATGATGATTTCTAGACATTTTCGACGTAATTTTCATGAAATTTTATTAATTTAGAATGCCATGAATGTAAAGAGTATAAATAGACCTTCAAAATTTGGGAAAAAGGCAGTTGAATTTGAGGTGACATCTTACTCTAGTAAAAAAAAAGTTTTCTAGAAAAGAAATGAATTTAGTCATTTTCAAAAATGTCAAAAATCGTTAGATTAAAAGAAAACTGTGTCTTATCTTTTAAAAATTATGACAACATAACTTAAAAAAATTGTTATGTTATGTTATTTATAATTTTTTTTAATAAGTTGTGTATGTTCTGTTTACGTTTTCCTGTTATTTTGAATCAAATATTTGACATTCAACTACTTACATATATTTTTATTTGAACTAATAATTTGAACTTTATTTGAATTATGATCACTACAATATATATATATATATATATATGGAAAGCATTTTAGATTACATCATTTCATGTAAGAAGTTTGGTTACATTTTATTTATCACACATTTTTGTCATATTGATATAATGTCTTCTTATTGCTCTTTGTGTAAATTTAATTTATTCTAAACTTACAATGAAGTAAGGTTTTTGACATTCCAAATTATCGCATAACGTTCTGTTGAAATGTTATATTCTATTAAAAGGTGGAAATAAGAATTCGACGCGAATGCAGGATTAGGAACGCGAACGAATTCATTGTTAAAAAATAATTTAATTGTTAGCACTACATGCTGAACCGCGGAGGTATTCTTCAATGAAAACCGCAAATAAGTAATATGTGTAAAGAAAAAGTTTTATTAATATTGTTATTTTTCTTTTTTGCTCTTTCTCTACTTGACTCTCAGCCATAACTTTATTCAACTTTTTACTCCATTCATTGACGAGTGGAGATGTAAAAAATTTCTTATGCGACATGCCTATGCAGTCTAAACTTAAGTGACCCTATATTTTCTTAAAATACATGTACAATGTACAAGCATTCACGATAACTTTAATGGAGAATCACATCAAAACATCAAATTCATGATTATATTACGATCTGAACTAAAGAATGTTTTTCCTACAAAAGGTAATTTATAGGATTCTCATAGGTTTTCAAAAAAAATTCAAAAATGCTTGTTTTCCTAATGATGAGCGCATTCCTTAAGTAAATATTTTGATGTATATCCAGAGTGAACCACTGAAAACAGTCCACCCTAATATTTGGCAGTATTCATTAAATTTTAAGAAAATGCTGAAACACGTCGATTTTTATTCCAAAAGTGACACGTTCTGACTCTATCTGTCATATGTCAACCTCCTCCCTTTCACATTTCCAACCCCTTAATTTTAAATAGTGAACATACCATGTGGTAATTATTAGAAATGTATTGCGACGGACTAAATCTTAATTTAATTAAAGTCTACTACTACCTCTCAAAAATCAACGCCTATGTTTGGCAAATGTGGAAATAATTTCAACTCGTTCTGCAATAGAATAAACCATTTTGGACTTAATAAAAAAAATTATATTTGATTAACTAGCATCACTGATAAACGCTATCAAATGTCTTAGTAACTAGTTTTTGCAAAATTTGTTATTTTTGACATGATGAAAAAATGTGACACATTAGCCAAACATAGGCGCTACGTTTAATTTTTACGAAGTATTAGAAGAAGGGAGGAGGCTGACATATGATAGATATCTGTATTGTGAAAATGTGTCCCTTTTGAACTAAAAATCGAAAAAATCGACGTGTTTCAACATTTTCTAAAAATCAAATGAATACTGTCAAATATCAGGGTAGACTGTTTTGAGTGACCCTCCTGTACATATTATTATATAACTTGTAAATATTTATTAAACATAAATCTTATTAAATAAAATAATATATTTAAGGGTTTTTCAATTTGCATTTATTATTTTTACTATAATTGATCCATTTGGTAAATAATAATAAAAAAAGATTGAGACAAAAAATATAAATTATTGAAGGACGATGCAATTTAACAACTAAAAAGAATACTATCGAAATTTAAATATTAGAAATAAAGAAGGACTATGAGAAAATGAAAAGTGGAGCGTCAAATACAACGTACGAAAAATGCTGGATACCCCAAAATCTAAAAAACAACAAGTCAAAGAAGCACTATTTAGTAATTTTTTAAAAGAGCAATAGCAACAGAATTTTTCCTAAAATGAAAAAGATAAAAAGAAATAAATTTTAGCTAAAGTAGTGTCGGGAAATGTGGTTAATAAATATTAGCTATGGCGCACGAAGGATACAGGGATTTTCTCTTATAAAAGATGAAATAAAGCAAAAGTAATAGCTGAATGAATCGTGCAGAAAAAACAAAGTCTTAGATAAGTATGTTGGTGCTGTTGTGAATTTCTACGAAGATGATTCTATGAAAAGATTAGGTGCAGGAAGAAAAAATTTATAACCACAAAAACGATATATATATATATATATATATTAGGATTCGTTACGCGGGTAAAACATTCAAATAGCGATTTCAAGAAATTGATAAACACATTTACTTATTTCTTACTTACGCTAACATAGACTTCAATTTTCAATACATACCCATATTTTGAGCTTCACTAGGCACCTAGAATGTGCTTCAGGAATTCTGTTATAACCGCATAAGGAATTGGTTATCGAAAAATAAGAATTCCTAGATCCTAAATATAATTTATTACCATCTACTCGTCAATTTGCACTACATGTTGACCTCCTGATATTTATTGGTTACAAGAGGAACTACAACAGTTAAACAGTTAGTTAGTTAGTGTCATAAACGAACTGAATAGTACTTTTCCAGAAATTATTAAGTGTGAATATTAAAGGCCTTCTACTTTAGCGGGTAAGTACACCAGGTGAAAGAAAATTTCTGTTATCCTTTATTGGGTTTAAGTCCTATCGTAATAATGATGAAATATCTAAGCTCTTTTTGTGAAAACAATCGTTATCAACACTATAATATCGCAACAAATATAAAGTGCAGATTTACTATGCAGAATGTTTATATTAATTCGGAACATGCAAATGAGGTAGTATCAATTACTACAATCATTTACGTCCTACTCAAAAATGTAGAATCTAGATAGGTAAGTATTATTAATTAAATAAATAAATACAATGGCGAAACACACTTTACGAAAAAAGGTCAAAATATCATATTCGATGAAGACGATGTAGTAGAAGTGGTAATAAACTAAATGGTCCAAAAATTACTCGAGCCAAATACGATAGATAGAATATTAAAAGGGAATTGAGCTCTTTACAAGTTTGATTTACTTAAAAATGTAAAAAATTACAGAGGGTCCTTTATGTTTTCCTTTTTTCAAATTAATTGCATCTAAAATTTATTGTTTGTTATAAAATTTGTAGATCTTTGTGACCCTACAGTAAGCATAAGTATTATTTCAAATTGATAATAAGTATTGAAAGGACTAAACTTATATTATTTGTATTTATAGTTTTCAGCGAATATGTTTGAGATTTTATAATTAGATTTAAGAAAATATAAAAAGGCTATTAATTTTGTTATTTTTTTTACCATATGACTATGTTTTTTAGTTTATTGTTTATAAGTAATACAAAACCGATGTATAAAGATCTAAGTTTGCCATTACAATGTATATTTCATTTATACACATGCAGTCTCTGATATGTACTATATCTACATTTTCTAAATTGCTTAATAATTGTTAAAATAAAAAATATATCTTTAATTCCGTTGCTATTTATTTTTAATCGTATCGGATTAATAATATCTATTTAATTTTTGGATATTTATGTGAAAAATTTGCTGGGACAACTTCCTTAGAAAAGTATTCCACTTTGTGGAGAAATTATTAATGTTTCTTATTTTTATACAACATTAGTGTAAATTAGTGAAAACCCTTATTTTCTCTTGATGACCGATAAATTCTTCGTTAATTTCTGAAGTCCTTCTTTATGAACTCCTCACGTGATACATACTCATATTTCGCATTCCCTAAAGTGCTGAAAAACCCTCTAAATCATTACCAATTGCTCTCTCTGGTCGTTTTTATCTTCTTGCCTCAATAGACACATCTCTTTAATGAAAATCTCTATTAGAAAATGGACTATTCTCTTTCATAATGAGAAAAGAGAAAGTAAGATCGTTTTTAATTGATATCATAATAAAATTAATAATTTGTAAAAATGTTCATAACTTATTTATAACATTGGTAATTAGCTTCTTGAGAATTTATCCACTTAACACCAGATTAAAATACTTTATCAACGCGCGTTAAGAAGGAACACTTCAAAAACGTGTCAAAACATAGATCTAGTATTTTTGAGAAAAATACTGAAGCAATTTTTGTACAAATTTTTACTATTTAATTCTTCAAATTTGAGAAAATAATATGTCCATCGACACGCCTACACATCTTAACTTTCAAAAATAACTAAAAACATTTATTTGTGATTTGAATTTTTTCAAAAAATTGCGAAATAGCCAGAATTACTAAAATTAGTGATTTTAAAATTCCCGGGCTCCAAGTAGCATATGCGCCTTCTTTAGTTCAAGATTTTTTAGTTAGCGCTGTTAGCACTAATTAGATCCAATCGAGCACAGTTGCCAGATTATGTGATATATCTCTAGATATGCAAAAAACCATATACGCAACTGTGTAATAATTATTAGTGCCCTCGATTTTTATATATGGAAAGTAGTATTACTTATAATTAAACGAACTTTTTCTATATATATGATAACTATCAAATCAAATCGATAATTTCAAGCACATATTTTAAACAAATGTTTAGGCGGTGGGTCTCTCGTGGCGTGGTTAAATTAAATAACTCGTAAACACATCTAAGCGGATAACACGTTCAAGCCCGTTCGGACTACCCTTTTAACTTACTAGTTTTAATCATCTCCTGGTGTTGCTAACATAACTAAATAAACTCGTATTGAGTAATTATGATTTAATATTAAGTCAATCAAGACTCAAGCAGTTACGACAAACCAAATATTCCAGTCCCCTACGTAATCAGGTTCAGGATATACATACATATAATATCGATAGAATGCTAAATTTTATCGAGAAACATAAAAAATATGGCCTCGGCTTTATGGTTTATTTAGATATTCTACAATATTTTTTTAATTTTTAAACTTAAACAATCAAATATAATTCTTCCCTCGTATAATTTGATGACGTCATAATAATTATAATGAATTAATGAATTAGGAATCATTGAACTACCAGCATATTGTTCTAATAACAAGTGTTTCTCTTCATTTTTTGGCATGCCTTTCTTTTCGAATGAGTCAGTCTTCATCCTGGATCTAAATTAAAATGGCGTGACCCTAGTTAAATTCAATTGAAAGTGTGCATCTTCTTGTGGAGTGTAAACAAATAAAAAAATACCGTTAGCAGTCTTCTTTAGTTGGTGAATGTGTTTGGTGCGGAAAGTGGAAAGCTTTGCCGGATTTTTAAATTTTATGTGAAAGCTGAGAATTAAAAAAAGTAAGTATATTATAAAGTATAAACTTATGATTATAAGTCGTTGTCTAATGTACTATTTTTTGAATTGGTTTAATTTGTGGATTTTCTTTAGCCAACATTTTTCATATAAAAAATGTCTTCAAAGTAACAGAAAATTAAAATACATACTCTATAGTATAACTAGAGCACAAAAATAAAAAGGTTCATAAGAAACAGGAGCTAAAGGATGTTTTCTGAGAAAATATATTTTTACTCGAAAAATTATATATAAAACTAAGAAATTGTTTCTTTTCTCGCAAATCTTATTCTATATGGTTATTAAAAATTCTTTGCTTTGAGTAAAGCAGAGAGAATCTCATAAAGAAGTTGTCGGAAATATTTGCGGAAATAGATAAATTGTGAAATGTTTTACATTTTTCTTGACCACATTTATTTTATGGTCTTGGTTTGTATTTCGTGCTATTTGACAATTTTGCAAGGGTAAGGAGATTTCAGATTCAAATTTACCACTAATCCAACTTAAAATCACAGTTTTTATTCACTAAGTTAGTAAATTTGTTTTGAATATACCGGAAATTCAAAATTTACCACTATTATTAACATATTATGTCTCGTTATCAAGATTTAAGGTGTTTTATCGATTTTATCTAAAGTTTTAATTTATTTAAAACCGCTAGCTATAAAACTTTCAAATTTGACAGACAAATTTTTCACTACAACAAAAAACCAAATCGACAAAAAGTCGACATAATTTACAGGTCTGGCTTAACAAAAATTTGTAATGTGAATTTTTTGATTTAAATATAAACTGAAACAAGACATCAAACTTATTTAATAATTATTTTTAAAATTGATATAAATTAGAAAATAATCTTATATTTTATAACCAATTTCGAAATACTTTACTTTGGCAAAGTGTAAATCTTCATGTCTAAAAACTTCAAAAAATCAAAAAATTATAATTCGATACACTGTTAATAAATTAGAATAAATGAAAATAAATCTGTACAGAGCATGATAATTCAGTTTTTTCTGCACAATTCGCAAATTTGAATTAAATGCTCCCATTAAGTAGCTTCCAATATTTCTGGGTCACTTTGTATAACTATTGAGATGGTATAAAATATAAAAAAGTTCGTTTGAAGTATAAAGAGTCGGAAGCTATTTAATTTTCTTTTATTGTACACTGTAGATTTTGTAATTAACAAATTTTTCCCTTTAAGTAGGAGGCATACCAAGAATTTTTTGTTTACTGTAAGTAAATTGGCAGTTTAAAATTTCCTAAGCGATGCCTGTTTTTATTATTCTCGCATATAATGAAATTGTACAGCAAAGAAGTAAAAATCTCATTTATGTAGCAAAGGAATTTATCGAATTTAAGATTATTTCTGAAAATTTTTATGTAACATTATTTTAACGACATGTAAATTGTATTTGGATGATATAAATGCACGAATTATTCGTTTTTAGAAAATTCAAGATCATTTTTTTAATAAAAATCCTTCATATTTTCTGTATGAAATATTTCTTTGTGACATTACTTAAGGATATCTGGAATCTCTTAAATTATAAATTATGCACTATTGAATGCAATCTCATCAAGTTTGTAGAGATATACCTTTTGGAAAATTACAGCGATCCTTTACAACTGGAGTGCCTCAACTTTCTGAACAATCCAGATGCATCGACATAAGAGAATGAACAGATCTAAAGAACTGATTTCCGCAAACGCAGTCAATAGTTTTTAAAAAGGACAAAAAATATAAAAAAATTGTGATTTCAATGATTCTAAGAAATACATAGAGTGGCTAGTAAAACAAGGAAAACATTAAAGTGTAATTTTTATTTAAAGCAGTATGTATATTTTTTTATCATTTTTCATTGTTTCTTAAAAAATATTAGACATTACTGTCCCTCAAATAATAATTACAGTATTTGCAAAAAATCAGAAGAGAAGGCTAAAATATTTTTGAAGTAAAAGTAAAATTATTATCCAATTGTATCCAAGTAAGAAGTTATTTTTAATCTTTCTAATTGTACCAATAGTGGGGAAAATCATTTGTTGATTCTTCCTAGTTCGTTTACATGTATAATTTTTTGTATCATTAGATTTGGTATTTTATTGCCAGTGTTTTAAATATTTTAAGTTGTTTAATGAGTACTTTGGGTGCTGATTGTATCTTTGATGTGGGATTAAACCTCTTCCAAAGGCCTTCTTTCAATTGGCCATTACAAGCTAAAATTTTACAACTGTATGGTCTTTAAACTGGAGCATTTGGTATTTTAACTTTTAAAAATATTGTTATATCTCTTGTCAATATTTTGTTCTTCTTCCCTAACCACCGACAGTCTCGATTTTTAATACCTTCTTTTCTTCATAATGTACTCTTTACAATTTCATTTTCTTATCCCAACGTTGTCCTTCTTTGGACAATTCTTGTTTCTTGTAAAGTTCTTTTTTTGTTCATCTACGTTGCATTTAAATCAAATATCTTTAATTGATGAAATTTATCCATAAAAAATATAATTTAAGTATTTTAAAAGAATCAAGTATTTGTAAAGTAAATTTTCGGGATTGTAACGCCATTTATCTTGGCCAGATCCTTAAAAATTTCGAAATAGGCTACAGTGAATACTTACGATCTTATAAATTAAAGAAACCAGATAAGTTACATTACGCAAAACACCTCATTGACACTAAACACAAACCTACACTTAACAACACATTTGAAATAACGGTGGAGTAATTTCATATATGTGAGAAAAAAGAAGAATTTGATTTTTTGGAGGAATTTGATATTCAGAAATATATAACATATCCCCAGTATACAGTACTGAATGAACAATTAAACCTGGGGAATTCAATTATTTTAGATTTAGATTTCCCTTTGGACTAAATACCTATATAATATTAACCAACTTTTTTTTGGAAAACCAAATATTATATTTTAAAATTTTAGAGGAATAAATTATATTGTACATATTGCTTAATGATTGGTTGAAATGAAATGTTTATCGTGTGAAGTCAAGTACGCTTATAAGAAATGTGTCAATTTTATTTCACTCTTTGAAAATGCGATTCAGCGAAACCTGGTTAGGGCAAGATATTGAAAAAATAGCTTTGAAATAATGTAGAAATTAAAGATAAGTATAACTTCCCTTTATTACTGTAATTTTTTTAATTTTATTTCTAATTGCTTCGAATTCTAAATTTGAAGAAATTTAACTCGAATTATTTTAGAAATGCAGAATTTTCGTGGCGCTTATGGAAACTCCTCTTCACCCCTACCCGACTTGAAAACTGAGTAAACTCGAGAAATGCATAAATATGATGTTTCGTTTTAATCTTCGCTAATATCGAGTGCGCACAAACATCGAAAGACAATAGGAAAACCGGATTATGGAACTGATAATACATATATGGTATTGAAGATTTTAGATATGTGCTTTTTTGACTGGAAACAAACAGAGACAGAATTAAATCGTTTGTACTTGACATGTCGTAATATAAGTAAAGAAAAGTCCTAAAATGTTTTTAGATGGTTATGTCGTTACAACGTCTAATTATAGAAATATGCTTTTTTTTACCATTATGGAACATCTACGAGGAACAGTAGGTATATATGTATAACTATATACTATAAATGCAGAATAGGTGACATTTCTAGGTAGTTGCAGAGTAATATCTAAGCTGGAGATGGAAAGCTAGGAAAAAAGGTTGGTAAGCGTTCCAGAACATAGTGACATTCCTTGCAATAAAATACTTACTCGAAGAAAATCATCGGCATAATATGTTACATCAGTCTTCGCGGTATAAAGTTGAAGGGCATAAAAAAATATAGTGTAACTAGCATAGTAATATATTGTGAAGTATCAACTGATAGCAATAAAACTAGAATCACAAAGAGATTACATAACCAACGATAAGTGTTAGATTTCGGGTAGTAACTTGACAGAGATATATTTTCATCACCTTAAAAAAAATAAAGAGAAATTTCAGTTATTTATTAAACAAATGTAGGAAAGACTTAATATTAATAGAATATAGGCAAAGGGACATTATAAATGTATACAGATAAAAACACCAAGAATACAACTCTTGACTGATGACATATTAATGCTCAAAATAGAAGCAATAGATCTCGTCAAGTTTTACATTTAATAGTGGGCAAAAACAAGTCTAAAGAGAAAAGTAAGTGTGCACAAATTGTATTATGAAAGATTGTGGATAACGTATAGAAATATACAAACGAGGTTGGCCTGAATTAAAAAAGATATACCATAATTTGTTTGACAATGTTGATGACAATATGACTCGGAAAGTTTTCAATATTAAATTCAATGAATTCATTTCGATTGAGGTATAACTATAAAACAGCTTATATTTTGGAAAATTTAATAAAAACTAATTTGGACAGATGAAAATTTTCACGAAAAAAATTAAATGATTTAAAATGTATCTAGCTATTTCAAATTTTCAGGGAAGTAATAAATCTTATTATACTTATAATTTAACTTATCTCACAATTTTGGAATTAGTTAATGATAATTTTAATACCCAGTAGAAGGTAATTTTGGCAATTATGACATAAAACTGAGTGATTTTGAAATTTTAATTTTTACTATAAATAGCCATGCGGATCGAGAGGCCGCCATTCTAATTTTTGTCATTGCCAAAACAAGATATTAAAAATCTAAAATGAAAAAAGTTAAATTTCATCAAAATAAATTGTGATATAAAGATTTGTACTATTTAGTAATTTTGTGAAAGTGAGCCCAGAAATCTGGCTCATATAAGCATCCAGTGATTGAAAAAACAGTGTTTATGCTGAAAAGGTATCTAGCAACTTGCCTTTAGTGAAAGTGGAAATTTATCCTGTGTTTTCTTCACAATCTCATCGAGTCTTCATCACATTCCAGTTAAAGGAGTTGAAGTTTTCTACAACTTCCAGTGACGAATTTAGAGATCGACCTGGTAGAGTGCTGTACCAGTAACCCAAAGGTTGAAAACACCAGTGTGTGTAAGAACAAAAAAAATTTCGTTTTATTTGATAACTTTGGTAATTTAATTTAAACATAAAGAATTGACAATTAATTTTCAAAACTTTTTTGAAATGATTTACATGTTTTGGCTATTGTCAAGCAAGCCACTTTATTAACAGAGACATCATTTAAATTCACCATAATTTTTTTTGAACTTTGTAATGATTAACTTATTTCATTGTGAAGAATAATTGAGTTAGGTGTATTAAGTTATCTTAAAGGTTGCTATCATTTTTGAGAGGTTAGGAATAAGATTTGATGACAATTGTGGTACAACTTTAAATTTTTTTTTTATTTTCATTTACTTACCTTCGAGCATTCATTGTGAACATTTCACGCAATTTATGCACATTTAAATTTTTTTTTAATAAATCTGCCAATTTGTCAAATCTTTTGAACTCCCCTGAGCGAGAGATCATGAACTATCCAATTATTCAAATGGTCTATTAATAATAATTTAGCCGGTGAGTTATAGATGGCAACATATAATTAAATTCAGTAATTAAAAATCAGTTTCCAACGAATATTGTTTATAATAATTAATCATAATAATTCATGGCGCTAAGTTCATATATTTAAAATAAAATATAAGAATAAAGTTCATATATCAAAATAATCCATCGCTATTCTATACTAACTATTATTGACCTCTTGAAATGTTACTAGATTTAAAAGTGGACAAATATAGTCACAATAATATGAAGAATTCTTATTGTTATGAATAAGCTAAGTGTGATGTTTAAATTTTGTTTCAACTAATAAGAGACACTAATTTGACAAATATGTTCGACGGAGCTGATGTCAAAGATTGTGTGAGGGATTTTTATAATAAAATGTATATGAATGTATTGAACGGGCTAAAAATGTATTAAAAATAGAAAACCAAAATATTCTGTTTTTTTTAATGTGAAGTTAGTCAGGAAAATTAGATAAAAAAACAGGTGACATAGATTAGTTGAAACTGGAAGGACCAGTCATACAGATACACGCGCATTTCTATTAAAAAGTAAACCGAAAATGAATATACAAAGCATCAAGTTGATATTGAGTATAATGTTTTACAGGACTCCAGGAGTTTATGGAAATTTATTAAAAACAAGAGGCAAACCGGTAGTTTCCCTCGGAAATGTTTTTAAATGAATACACATACAATGGTTTTCAAAATATTGCCAATGTTTTTTTTTGTTCTTTAGCTTAGTCTACCAGGTGTCCTCCACATACCAGGGTATTCGCGTTCATAAGGTTCATTTAACTTTTTTGTCATAAGTAAGAAAGATATTAAATTAAGTATTAACAAACTGAAGCCTAAGAAGGCCACTGGGGATGATAATATACCTGCCTACATTTTTAAGGGTTGCTCTCAAATATTTTTGAAGATACTGTCATATCTTTTTAATCTTTCATTAAAACAAACACTTTCCCAGTATATAAAACAGGTGATATTAGTAATATATAGAATTATTGACTTAGTAGTATCCTCAACTATTTGGAAAACTATTTTGTATGATGATATGATGAAAAATGTTGCACCAGAATCAATAATAAGTTACAATTGAATTTAATTATAACAGACTGCGTAAAGGCATTTGACATGGTCGACCACGGTATATGTTTAATGATATTAAAGGAGTTTGTCTTCACAGATTATGCTCGTGCGTTTATCAAATCATATCTTGAATCAAGGCTGCCTCAGGTGTCTCTCAAGGAAGCAATTTAGGGCTCCTCTTTTTTTTAGTTCTGTACTTTCTATATACAACTACCTTGCTTAAAGTTTTTAATATGTAGTATTTAAAGGAAAGAAGAAATATGCCTTGTGTTTTGTTTCTTTTTTGTTTCTGAATATATAATATTAAATATTAATTAACTTTGTAAAGTTTCATGTGCAAAAAATTAATTTAAGAGTGAATAATTGTGGCTTGTTTTGTTCTAACCTCTTTAAGTATCTCTCATGAATTATATGCATAAGCAATCTATAAAGAAATAAATAGTTAATACTGCAAAGAAATGTTTGTCCAGACAAAAAGTTCAAGAGCTTGCCCCACATATTCTTTTGAGGCTCATGACAGACAACAAAGATTAGGTCAGCCTAAAAAACCTCTGTCTTTGGAATCTAAACCATCTAGGCTAGGCTATTAGGCTGCAGTGTTGCCAAATGCCAGACTGTTTGGAAGAAACTAAATTTTATAGAGAAATTACAATTATGGCATTATTCACTCTATTTTTACTACGTTATGAATTGGAATCAATGTTTTGTTAAAACTGTTTTAAACTACTTAAACACCAAAACTACTTAAACACCAAATGTTCCTCGATTGCAATCTACATTAGTTTGAAAATGTATTGCAATTATTTTATCTACACAACAAAAAAACTTTATTTAGTATCATCTCATCTGCAAATTTTTGATTCGACTTCATACAAGGTTAATTTAATGATCACATTTAATTTAATTTAACTAAATTTTACTTTGCTCAAATTTTTAATAAAATATTTTTTTGCTAGTTTTAAACTGGCGTCCTTACAACGTCTTATTGTGTTATTCAAACTTGTTGCATTAAATTACACTCTAATCGCTACAAAAGGTTTTCTTTCCTTTTATCAAAGTATCTGTATACTAAGCCTCTGAAAAAATTAATTTACACTGTCCTGTTGAAAAAGATTCTGTTAAGTTCTTTCTAATAAGTTTTCGCGAGTGTTTAACAAGTAGTTTGTGAGTCTTAGAAGTTGGTGGCGGCGGCAAAAAGCGACTAAATACGAAACTTCCGTAAATTTCTCTCCTGAAATTTAAAACAACGGTAACGAAATTAGCGGCAAAGGCAACGTTTGCAAACTTTTCTGGTGCGGAAAATTTTGCTTTGGCTTTGATTAATAACAGTTAAATCAAAAACTAAGAACAAACTACTTGGTCAAACAAACAAAGAAGAAAATAGGAAAATACTCAAAATTTGTCAGTTGCACATTTTTTGGTTAAATTTCATTAATAGACGTAATTTGAAGAAAATTTGGTTCGATTCAGTATTTTTTTGTTAACTTTAAATGATTTTCCAAAATCTAGTCAAAGTCTTTACATTTCTAAAAGGATTAGTTTGTTAATAAAAATGAGTACCGAAGAGAGAAAAGAAAAAAACGTTTTTGTAACGATCTCTTGTTTTAAATCTTATTACGTTCCGTAGGAACAAGTTTTGATGACAATTTACTTCGGTGGGGACATTAAGAGCCTTGCGGTGGCAAATTATAGAGTAGGAGTGGAATAACAAAATAAATGGAGTAAGAGAATATACAGCATCGGCATTCAGAAATTCTATAATATCTTCAAAATAAATAAATATTTTATTTAACAGTGGCGTTGTTTTTAGATTAGATTAAAATTTATTAAGCTTGTTTTTCTAGAATTAGAACGTTAGAAAAAGAGAACGTCTGTAGTTAGTTATTAATTTGTTGAGTTTTCGATTATGAGCCACAATTTTGTAATTAGTTATTAATTCTGTAGACGAAAAACAGGTAGGCTGGCTGTAATATATGAAATTGTATCTAAAACTGTTGCCTCAAAATAGCACTAAATTTTGTTAGGCAAGGAAGATTTTCATTTAGTTCTTTTCAATAATAGTCCAACGAAAATAAGTTTTTGATTTTTGGGCACACTCCCAAAACTTTCACCCAACTAATTTTGGCATAGAAAATTACAAATCCATTTTTTACAACATTTCTATTGTGTCCCTTAAATGAAGCTTTTAAATCTATCCGTACCTTTTCATAGTTGGTCTAACCCATCATCCTGTCTTTCTTATGTACAGAGTGGACCAAATGTCTGAAAACAGCCAATTATCTCGTAAATTGCTACTTTGAATTCTACAAAATTTGGAATAGGCCTACTCCTTTTGAATAGAAAGTTCCAAAAATGACTGAATATACAGGGTGAAGTATTTAAAAACCAAAGTGACTAATAATATCAGAGAAACAGCAAATCTAGCAACATTGAAAATATCAAATCTGGAATCTCCGTATCCCAAAATAGGCTTATTTTGTAGAATTCGGACTAACAATTTATGATATAATTGGCCGTTTTCAAATTTTTGGTCCACTCTGTATATCGTAAGTTCCATATATTTCCTTTTAATGTTCTACCAATAAAATATATCTTCTGTTATTTAAAGCATTACTAACTGTATGTGAGAACCGATGAGATAATGACGTATTTTATTTTTATCGGTTGTGAAGTTTATATTTCTATATTTTCGGTGCAGTATTACCTTGGTTGGTTGTACAAATAATCGGATTTAGGTTTTGGAAATCCCTAGAATTAATTGTTTCATATTATATTTTATAACTAATCATCAATAAAGCGCGTCCAGTTATAATTTAAGACAAAAATAAGTTAAATATTGTTACG
Organism: Hermaeophaga mercurialis; assembly: GCA_951812935.1. Classification (NCBI taxonomy): domain Eukaryota; kingdom Metazoa; phylum Arthropoda; class Insecta; order Coleoptera; family Chrysomelidae; genus Hermaeophaga; species Hermaeophaga mercurialis. The sequence continues at coordinate 16,328,396 of OX638362.1, read as the reverse complement.
CATTGGGATGATTTTTTCTAATAATAAATATACGAAAGAATATAAATATTATATTCGGGGAGTTTTATCCCAGTCTTGGTTATTGGGAATTAAAAAGGCTGAGTAAAAACACTAACAATTTATTTATCTATAAATACAAAATTTAATGAGAACTTACTTCCATAAAAAACTAATACATTTAATCGCAGGGGTAGGCACTATCAACTTCTCGATCATCCGAGAACCCAAATTTGGATCCCAATCTCTTTTTATTTTCACAACCAAGAACATCCTAATGTTTATTAATTTTGATGACTCTAATAAAAGTCTTTTTTTGTTATGCGATCGCGATCTTGCCCCAAAACTTTCGCTCACATAATAATAAACAAATAAATAATTTATAAAATATTAAACAAAAAATAAGTTTTACGTACAGGGCGATATTTAACTTAATCGTAACAATATAATAATATAGTGATATAGAGACTCTGGGCAGAATAAATGATTCATCAAGATATTTAAACTTATTCTACATATAAAATGATGAAACTCTAAAGGGGTTATATAAAATTAGAGTATTACAGTTGGTAAAACGGTTCACCTGTAGATCTTAAACAATAACAGTAACTAAGTTAGTAGATATTTTGAACGAAAATATGCCTTAAGTCTCGTTAAGCTATACTTGTTTAAATGTGGATAGCCAGCGTATCCGTTATACAAAACTTGATACCGAATACAGCATATATCTTTTAGTTTTCCAGGATTTTGCTAAACTGGAGCACTATATCAATAATAGCCAGCCACGAGGGAAACCGATTAAAACGCAAGATAAAAGAAATGTCAGTAAAGTAGGATGCGGGCGGTATAGAATTTTAAATCCGGCCCTGAGACAAGGAGCCGTTATCACTAAGTAGAGCGAACATTTGCCAACACACAATGCCGTCATATTTTCAGTAATTATTTAATGGACATTTTGCAAGGAGAGGAGTCCATAAAGACGGGTTTTAGGTCCGGGACGGAGTGGGGTGGCGGGTGGCGGCCGTGCTCAATTTGATTTATGCCCCTTTGTATATTTTCACAAAGCTCTCCGTATGCCTTCCTATCATAACTCTGGCCAGAAACGGCTTCTATAAGATAAACTACGGCTCTTCTATGGTAATGTCGTCACGCCTCAACAGAGCCGAATATTGAGGTGCATGACCAGCCACAGGACCAAGCAATATGTCAGATTTGACCTCAGGTAAATTAGACCCTCATATTTGCTCAGTAATCAAGACATTTATACAGTCGCTTCAAACTAAACTTCATGAAGTTATTATATACGGATAAATTAAAAATATCAATAGATATACACTGTGATGATATTGACAACAATAATTTAGGTTGTAGCATCTTTAGTTTTTGCAGGGTTACATCATTTTATTCAATGGCAAACCCCAGATTTTTCCCTGGTTTTTGATAGAGGGTCGTACCACTTGAATAACAATATAAAAACATTAATATCTTACAAAACAATTTTGTTGAGAAAAGTGTCATTTTTTTCAGGAAAATTCACATTTTATTTATGACGAAAGCACCTTATGAAAGTAGGCAATATGGGGCTCCTTCATTTTAGCATTCAGGTACGTGTATATTTGAATGCAATTTTGCTGACGAAGAGGATGAGTGGAATGGCCACCGCGTTCTCCAGATAAAACACTTTTATATTTTTTTTTGGGGGCTATTTGAAATCAAGGTCTTATTTCGATAGACCTGCCAATTTGGAAGATTTGCAGCAAAGAATATGCAACGAAGTGGCACAAATCAGTGCAGAGATAATTACTCGCAGCCTGTTTAAATTCATGCATGGCAATGTCAGGCAGCTGAAGGGTTACAGTTGAACATTTAAGAACAACGTTGTTCTAAATAGTAGAATATTTGTTGTTTTGGTGATTTTTATATGATGGTTTCGTCAATGATTAAATATGACTTTTCATGGAAAAAATTACTTTTTCGTAACAAAATTGTTTTGCAAAATATTCATTTTTTTATATCGTCATTCAAATGGTAATGACCATATTTGATTCGTGACTTAAGACAGATTTATTCACGAACTATATACAGTATGTTTGGAAGATGTGTGCAAAGCTTTAAGGGGAAACTAGCAAAGACCATTTAGAACTATTTTAACTATGGTGGTCATAGACGAAATTTGATTATTGTTTTTTTATTTAATTTTTAAGACGTTTGGCAAAAAATCCCAAAATTTTACAGCTAATCCCTGATAATGGCCAGGTTGAATGATTTTTTTTTACTAGTCTGTTTAACATTTTAAATTTTCTCCCTCAATTTTGTTTAAGTCCTAATTTCAATAGTTTGTAAGAAATAGTAATAATCAAGCATGTTTTTAAAAAGGTTTGAACAAAAAAGGCTCCTTCTGTGTGTTTAAAAAATGCTGTCAAACATGGTTTTCTTAAATTTTTGAAAATTTTGGTTTCAAATGTCAAATTGATAATGAAACAGATGATTAGAACTTGATTTGTTAGATTGCTTACACATTACTTTCTTAAATAAAAAAAAATCACTTATCATTCGAGATGGCCATTATCAGCAACTAACTGTAAAATTTAAAAATTTTTTGCCAAATACCATCATAAATATATAAAAATAGTTAGATTTCGTCTAAGACAACCATAGCTAAATTGGTTCTAAATGGTCTATGCTAGTTCCCGCTTAAAGCTTTGCATCCATCTTCCAAACACCCTGTATATAGTTAGGGAATAAATCTGTCTTAAGTCACGAATCAAGTACTCTCAATACCTCGACAAACAGAATAATTAGCACAAACTGGGGAAAGATGAAAAATTTCGTAGAAAATATATAGGTAAACCTAAAATGTCAGTTGAAAGTGTATCATACTAGTTTATTTCTTAGAAACTATTTGAAAACATCTGCAACGGAAATCGGCATCTAGATACATAAACATCCGAAATCTAATTTGGCGCGAGTTTGTATTTTGTCGAGAATTATGCAAAACCAGAAACGTTTTAAAAATCAAAGGCGAAGATATTGTGGAGCGCACAATTTGGTGCTTGTCAGTTGTAGTCTGGCTATGGCAAAAAGAAAATAAAAGGACAGAAAAAGCCTTGAAATCGGCGAGGATCGATCATAAAGTGGCTCCGGTGACAGGTCGCATCCCCCGAACGCAATTATTATTCTTTTCATGGTCCCGCGTAAGGACGAGGAGCTCGCACGATGTAAAGGATGATCTCCCGAGCGGCAACGGATTTATTAAACACCCTGTGCACGTCCGGGCGCTGACACTCTCGCTAAATCCCTACCATCATTTATTAAAAGTCCTAAACAAACTGTAGTTACGAGCCCGCGCTGACGGATTTCTTATTTTTCCTTGTTATTTGGCGCAAATAAACGATTTGTTTTGCTGTACGTGCAAGGTGTAGCGCGTCAACTTTTTGATGGCCACGATGAATGATTACGACTCACACTATTTAATGTCTTCAGATAGCTTTACTTCCGCTACTAAATAAATAATGCTTTATGTCTTTACATAAGGCCGTATTTTCGTACTAACCTTTTTTTATGTTTCACCTATGATACCAAACATTTTTTTGAGTATAGTTAATAACAAAGAAATTGGCTCAATCTAGTTTGTACAAGAAATTTAAATAATTGTAAACATACTTTTTCATGAAGAAATACACATAAAAAACACATCACTAAATGAATCATTACCCAAGAACAATTTTTAGAAAACTAAATTATGCATAATGTGTTGTTGTTAGTAGCAATGATTTTTAATTTTTTACTCGTCTTATTAAACCCTCCTTCTTTCAACGGGTTTGGGACTGGCACAGATATTTTCTTAAATTATCAATTTTCAATTTTAAAAATGTTAAAAAGTAGGTTAAACTAAAACTTAATTTTATTCGAAAAATATAAACCTGTTGCAATATTAAAAATAAAACTAGTTCTTTATGTAAAAATATACTTGATAAATCCTTGTACTCAAATTCTGAAGAATAACCTTTTATTTAATTTTTTTTTAATGCTCATTTATTTTTGCAGTTCTGAAATTCTTTTAAATTTATCATTATCCGATCTAACACTATCTTCTTTTTTAAACACTTGAACATATTTAAAACACTTTGTCGTTATTTGTTTGTTTAATTTTGTGATCTTGCGATATTTCACTATTTACATAATAAATATGCAAAGATAAATAATACTTATCTTGAATTTCCACAGTCTTCCAATCCGTTTTAATATGTATTCAAAACGCTTTGCAAGACAGAGGAAATTCAAGAAAAGTATTATTTATCTTTCTATATTTATTATGAATAATTTCCATAAAATAAGATTTGAAACAATTAATTTAATTTCACTATTTAGCTAGGGTCTCCAAAACGTCTTGTTTTTGAAGAAAAGAAAACTAAAATTTTAAAAACACTATCACTCACACGCGCTACTGCCTGAGAACTTAGAAGGGAAATAATTTAAGACCATAGGAACTCAGTCAAATACTTATGAATGCGAGTGCAGTTGATTGAGATGACTTAATTTGGCCAACTGAACTTTACTACCTGAGATACCAAGTGATTATAATTGGTATATATAATATTTAAATGCTTATTTTTTATAAAATTCTTAACATTTAGAAGTTCTTATATTGGATGATTCTCGTAAATAGAGTTAAAATGTATGTTTTGTAATTTAGAATAGTATAAGAATCTGTCAATATGCTCTAGTGTTATGACCAACGTACCATTTACTTCTGCTCTAAATAATATTTGTATTAAATTCAGATCTGCCAGTATTTCCCTATCCCATTAATTTACAGCCCATATATATATATATATAATAGAAAACGAAAAGACAAGGGTATAATTCTCTTATAATCCGCCGTTGTGAGTAAATCAAGTCTTTAGTACATAAACAGTGGAGTCGACATAATTCACCATTGAAAATTAATTTCAGTTTGAATCATCCCAAAAACCGAACCGCCACCAGTTGAAGTGAAGTTAGACTTGGAAAGGGTTGGGCCCTCTCTTTTGTGCCTTTACACATTTACTCAGTTTTTGAAGTAGGCGTACGCCGATATGAATATTTCACTGTTTGCTTCTAACAGCAGAATTTTTGATATCGGAGTAATTTCTTTATTTAAATAGTCTAAATCCTCCCTCTTTGAATCCATGGAACTATAGATGAATAAAACATATAGGAATTCTAGTGCAAATATCAAATTTTCATTAAGAAGACCACCACAAAATGCCAGTAAAATATTTTCGAAAAAACTCAGATAGACAGGGTCGAACTCAGAGAATTGACAAAAGACAAATGTCTCAATTTTGATTGCAAAGTTGTAAACTGTACCTCTTGGTTATATATAGTAGAATAATTCTAAAATGGATTAACCTAATTAAGGCATTTTCAATTGATTACCAGAAGAAGTAAATAACCAAGCCGACCTTCTAAAAATATCTTGCGAAATAACAATTTATAAAATATTTTTTAAGAAACAGCTGGGTAAAATATATTCTCCAAAATAATTTGTCATTTCTGCAATTTTTATTTCAACAAATCAACATTTCGCTTATAGACGCAATAAAAATTGATCAATTAAAACCACCCTCTGAGCACACCCCCTACGTCACAATCACAGTCATTTCAGTTCCAGATAGAAAGAATCGCTAAGAAGTCAGTTAGCAATGCACACACTCACTCTCCGCTCAAAAATACATTCTCTCAAGTTTTTATCGCCCTTCACATAAATTAAAATATAAATTGTCACCTCAAGTTGAAATATAATAGTTTGACGACTCTTCAGATCACATATCTAAAATTAAGTTTAGTTTAAGTTGTGATCAGTGAATCATTGGAAATTGGTGTCAACTATTACGTAAACCACTCAAGAACTCGCATCAAAGTTGTTGTTAAAGTGTTCATTAAAGTTGTTCAAAAATAAATCAGTTTATCATTTATTTGATTGGATGGAATTGCTATGATTAAGAAGATAAGCACATATGATTTATGTATAGAAAATTCTTAATATTCACTTAAAAATAAAGTTCATTTTAAGTAACAATCAATTGTGCGATGCAAAAAATTCTACAATATTCAATCAACACATCACGGATTAAAACAACATAACATAATGTGATGATCTTCCTTAAAAGCTTAATTTCGTGTTGGGTCTCCCCTAACCATTAACATTTTTATTGGGGTAATAAAGAAGACCGTCCACGGTCCTCTGATTATATCATCAAATAATGGCCTACCGGTTAAACTCACTATGTGATATTTACAACGACATCTAACGCCACTTATAATGTTTAAGTTAATTTAGAAGGTGAAGGAACGTCACATAATAAGAGCGCATCTTATTGAATCTTAGGTAATTTTATAGGTACTGTATAAACAATATTTGTTTAAAAACAATCGAAATCTTTGAATAGTATTTACAATATGTTATACTTTATAAATCATACTTAATAAGAAGAGGAATTTGAAAGGTTAATTCTAGTTCTTTGTCACTTTTCTTATCAGTTGCGTATATATAAAATACTTATACAGACAAACTCAAAAAACACTTATTTTAAAATTAATACTCAAACCAAATACTCGAAATGGCAACATTTTCCTAAAGATGTATAATCTTCTGCTTTGTGATTAAGTAGGAATTCATATAATTTTTTTTTGAAATTCAGCAGTAATGAGGTAATGAAATTTAGTTTGCCAAATCATATTGTCTCAATCAACCACACACGCATTTATAAGTATTTGACTGAGTTTATATAATCGTAATTCATTCCTTTCCAAGTTCTCAGGCAGTAGCGTGTGCGAGTGATTGTTTTCTTAAAAAATGTTTAATTTAGAAAAAGAAAATCTCAAAAATAAAACATATACACTATACCTAGAGCCATTCTTTTATTACTTATATGAATATCAATTTTATGTAGATACTTAAGGACCCACGCCCTGTTTTGAGGGTTTTACAATTTAGAATAGAAATACTATAACAAAATTCTGCATATGTGAATTAAAAATATATCTAGATTTGAGAGATCCCTTGTTTCTATTACATGCTAAGAACGCTGAAAGGAAAACTTGAAACCAGTTTTAAATAATTCTTGTTTTAATAAAATGAGTCCTTTTTGGAATATCTATATTCTGAACTTGTCAAATTAAGAAATTAAGAACTATCATTCAAAAAGGCGATGAACGTGAATACTTTTAACATGAAGAAAATATGAGCAGACTGAATGATTGATGTCTATTTAGTTTCTTAATAGGTGACAATTGAACGTAATTGATAAAAAAACATCTAAACTACGCTTTTCTTTAATATAATTTTTTGGAGATTTTAGCGCCAAAATGTGCTTCATTAACAACGAATAACAAGACAGAGAGAGAGAGAGAGAGAGAGAGAGAGAGAGAGAGAGAGAGAGGTAAAATCCCTTTCGGGGGCTGCATTCAGCAGCCCTTTTGACACCTTTTGCCCTTCAGACGTGCTCTCCAGAGCCCAAATTGAGAATTGAGTGTTCGACCGCATTTTTAGACGGACCTAAACACGAACTCAAATAAATCGAGTTTCCCACATTTAACACTTCCCGATGATTTTTGTGTTGTTCAGTATCTTCTTATTTATATTTTAATCTGAAAATTTTTGGGAACTGAAGTACAAAATCCTACAGAGCGTGCGAAAATAAAATTTAATTTTAGGTTCTATGAGAAAATTTAAGTTCTTTACATAAAACTTTTCAAAACAACTTCTTGTTATCCCTTAATAATTTTTTCATCAATCACACTTGCTAAGTGATTTTATCGGTACCATTATTGCCCTCCAAGCTTTTAAATTATTTTGAAAACATTTTTAATAAATGTCACAAAATTGGTAGGAAACTGTCTCAATAACTACGGGAAGAGCTAAAATAGGAGGTTGCACAAATTTCACCAGTATTCCAAAAGCCTTACAATATTTCTAAGCATGTCCCAAGTGGAAATGCTCGGTAATTGCTGTTCAAGAGAAAAAACATTCTGCTCCCTATATTAGTTTTCAATGAGTGTTCCAAATATCCACCTTCTTTAGATGAGCTAAATGGAGTTATGGAACAACAACCACATCTTAAGTATTTCAACTTAAAATAGTTTACTCATCTCAGCTTAGTTCATCAATGCGTAAAATATTATAAACCGTTAAAATACATTTTATGTATGAACTAACTATTATATAACAGTCTGAAGATAATATTAATATCCAGTTTGAAACCACTCGAATCCGGCCACAACACAAAACAATCCCAATAACACGTCATTAAGTCCGAGATATATGGCTTCCTAAATGGCCAATTATGTTCAAACGTTTACTACAATTGCAAGCTGATAAAGTGTCTCATTTAGCATGAGTATTTTCAAATGGCAGCGAAGGGCGGTGAATTTTAGGCCTGAAACGTGCCTGGATTTCCACAAATTTAATCTCAACTTTAACTACGTAATCTTCATATATTTTGCCTAACATGGACTTGTAATTAATAGTCGGGAAGCATTGCTTTTTGTCTCTTACGTAATATGTTCCTCTATAAACGATATTCCCTCAATATTTTTAAAATGGAAGGAAATCTTTGCTATAGCGTTTTTTTGAGAATAGTATTATACTAAGAAAAAATTATTTCTTCGATACATTTCTCGGATTTTATTTTCTACAAATATCTTTCGTATAAACAAGAAATATGCCGCGTCAAACATTCACATTCCACAGTGTTTATATTTTATTACATTTTTATTAAAATAATATCAAAAGAAGATAAATCCTATTCTATCTACAGATTCATTTTCACTGCAAATGTAATTTGGAAATGATAAAATAAACATTTGATGTTTAACAAAAAATGTCTTAAAAGTTTATTATTTTTATTTGATTTAGCTTATTTACGCTTTACACATGTTCTGTTTTTCTCTAATCGTCCAGACTATAAAAATGAGAGTTCGTTAGTGTAAAACACGATATTCGCCGGAGCCGGTGTGTTGTCGGTTTGTCTCATGATTTATCATTGTCCCCACAAGACAAGTGACAGAAAGTCGTTCGGAAAAGTTCCCTTTACCGCTGAGTTTGAGCTGGAGTTGTTTTCAAAAGTTGCCGATCCTGTGGGAAACAAGTGTCGCTGACTTTCGCCTTCTACCATTAACAAATTAACAAAACGACACCACTCAGAAATTTATATATTTAATTATTTTATTGGTTTGGATGAAAAAGAAAAGTTAAGCAAAAAGGGAATTTTTTTAGGAAACAAGCCGAAATGTATAAAAAATGGGTTTTTAATAAATTGAAAATCTAACTCGTCAATCTTAATTTTGGAAATTTGGGTTATTTAAGTACACACAATTATAATTTTTAGTATGCTGTAACGCCCTGTATGTATTGGGGCCATTAAATTCTTCGAATTAGCTTTAAAAGCTTACTTATATACTGTAAATAGGTCCCTAAACAGAATTTAGAAAATTTTCAACCCTTCTCTACATTACGCGTTTTGAAAAACTACAGTCTTTTTAGTTAAATGTAATTTCAAGCAGGAGTTTAGAAAAGATAAACCAGCACAACTGGGTTCTTACAAGGTACGGGTATTTAAAAAATAATTCATTTTTTTTTCTGAAAAGATATAATCATTTAGAGAATATTGGATTACCTTATGCTGGGCCTTTACACTCAATATTATCGGACAAATGCCATTCTCCCCAAGAAAGAGGTTTAGTTCTTTTAGTTTTTTTATTTTATTTATAAATAATCTACATAAACAATAACAATTTTAAACAAAAATCACATATTTAAGGAATGTATAACTGGTCAATCAAAAATATACAATTTGTATTAAATATACATCTGGTGAAAATTAGAAGATAAGTGATTATTTCTCTGTACTACATCAATAAATAAGACAAATACTCTTATTAACACAATTGAGTTATACTCAGATTATAACAAGTTTAGAATGTTTTCCGAAGGAGCTCTAATTTCATGAGTCCAGTTTTATTAAACTCAAAATAATCTGTTTGTAAAGCCTAATTAATAAGCTCATGTGATATACATATATAAATATTAATTTTTGGCATATGATATAAATTAAGTAATTAGCGTTGAATTAAGTTATTAAGTGTAGGTTAATATGAGGTTATTAATAATGTTTTGGAAACAAATTTGATATTAAAAAGAGCTACATTAATTCATTTGTATAATCCTAATGATAATTCAATAATAATTTAAAGCCGATTTTATAAAATTTTGTGAAAATTTCAGTACAAAGTTTCAAATTATGTAATTATTTAATGAGAAAACATAATTACAATAAAATTGAAGCTATTTGAAAAGTAATTCAATAATAAACCTAACTTAATGAAATGTCAAATACTAAAATATGGTGTCAATTTGGCTTTGACTTTACAAAAATAATGTTACAAATTTGACATGCTCTCTTCTATTTTAGACTCCATAAAGTTCACTTCTAAAGTTTGTTCAAAAGTCATAGCTCATTTAATAAAATTTCAAATTAATGGGAACCTCAAATATGTATTAAAAATAAGTGATGCTCTTATATTTTTAACTTCATAGCCTTCATGGTTTAATCTTAGCTTCTTTGGTTGGAAAAGTTTTATTATTTTTGATCAATTGTAACATAACCTTAAATTTTACTTATCAGTGAAAGTGTAAAATCTTTTGATGTATCTACGGATACTGTTTTTTTGAAGTGATTTTCCAATTTTTGTTATGGACAATACCAAATTTGGAATTTCCAGAGTGGACCACCATTTTTTTGTCTAGCACACAATTCCAGAATTTGTCGTAAGTGAATCATTCCTTTGCTACTCATTTAATCACAGTTTGATCACTTGAATTTCTGTTTGCAAACATTTAAAATAAACCATCAAACTCAATTAATTTATATCAGAAAAACTCTTATTAACAATTAAGTGACAATTTCATCAAGTTTAATTGCCACTAAAGTAAATTTGAAATTCGTTAATTATTAATTTAGAATCGATCGTGTGTAAGACAGCCATAAGTAATTGTAAAATAAATTTTAAGCTGATTTCATGCCTGGAAAAATGACATCCGAAGACTAAAGAATTTTTTTGTTATTTGTTTCAATTTTTTAATTTTTTTTATTGCTCATAGAGAGTACAACATATTTTTTTTTTACTTTTTTGGTACACTTTAACAAGTCAGTTTCGTGTTTTGCAAAATTCTCAGAATTTTCTGTTATCCGGATCTGATTATGTAGTGCATCCATAATTAGAACGCATGTTACATTGTTTGTCAAATTTAATAATTTATTGAAATATATTTAAAAATAAATTATTTCATTTTTTTGTTGGGTCATATTTCACTGTTTAAGCGTCGTTATTTTTAAAACATTTATTTGCATAAATAACAATTCAAGTCCACTTTATTTATAAAAAAAATATTTGCAAACGAAGGCACGGATTTCATTTTTCCAATATGATCATAAAATTTATACGCATTAAAAAATACCAAACCCATAATACTAAACCTTTTTTTCGTCTCGTTAAATATTTATTCATAGTGGACCTTTTATTAGACCGGGTTATGTACGTTTGCCGAACATTCAGTCGAGTCATAAGCTTTAAGACTAATTTAATAATTCATCCCCATCACTGATTCATTCAATTTTCATGGATGGAATTACTCTAATTCATCTGCATAATTAATTGTTGTGCATATTCGAAGATTATGCACAGCTATTGTAACTATTGCAGTGAATTAATGAAGCGACATGTATCCTCCTGGCGGTCATTCTAGAAATCAAATGAAAATTAAGATTTCATTGTTTGTTCAGTATATGCCATTGTATTCGTCCCAAATTAATCACAATTCATGTACTTTAAAATTATACGTTAACCTCTTAGTTTCTATAATATAATTATTTGAAAAAAAGTTCATAAACGAAGGTCATTATTTAAGTAAGTACTGTTTTAGAATAATATAAGAGAAACACATACTAAATATGTATAAAAAGATAAATTATACCTACCTTGAATTTCAACAATTTTACAATAAACTTCCCAGGTTTAATTGTTCATTCAATACTATATACTGAGGACATTTTAGATATTTCTTTATTTCATATACCTTCAAACAATCAAGTTCTGCTTTTTTGTCACTTTTATATAGTACTTCCACTGTTTTTTCAATTGTGTTGATAAGTGTAGGTTTGTATCAAGTAAGTGTTTTGCGTAATGTGACTTGATTTAATATATAAGATCGTTAGTGTTAACAGGACCTAATTTCAAAATTTCTAACGGTCTGGCCAAGATGGTGTTACAATCCGAACAATTCCACAAAGTAAGGCTTCAGACAATTAATTTAATATTAACATACTTTTTACTAGAAATGAAAAAACATGCTTTTTACTTTTCAACATACTTTATTTAAATCTAACTACTTGTCAAATCCGTGGCACAAGCTTTTGAATATCACCTTTAAAGAACTCTGCCACATGTCAAATTAACCACTCAGTAACAATTTCTTTCAACACAGCATTCTCTAAGCGCTTTCTTCCATGAAATTCTTTAAGGGTAGAAAAAAGATGAAAGTCTCGCAGGATGAAATTCTCGCGGTGCTAAATTAGGGCTGTAAGGTGGATGACCAGTAAGTTAGCTAGAAAATAGCAAAACGCCTTCCCGGTTTCAAAAAAGTGTTGCCATAATTTTCCATAAGAAAGTCAATCCTAAATCATCAGTTTGGGTTTAGAAATAAATACTCAACCATAGTCGAACATCAAGTACATAGAATTATCAATGATTTAAAAATAGTTAGAAGAAAAGAACATCTGTGCTACCATTTTCCTTGAGGTTGCACAAGCCTTCGATAATGTCTGACACGAAGTGTAAAACCACAAGATGAAGCTGTCCATGACAACACTGGATTAGAAAGAAGTCTCAAGAGGATAAAGCTTTATGACTTAGTTTAGTGGCAAGTTAAAAGCTTGTGAAGTATACACACCAAGATTAGTGTATTTAAAGTATTAGAACAACTATTGAGTATACCTTAGATTTAGTTTAAACTCTAGTTAGTTTAAGTTAGAACAAAATTGCTCATTGGTCAACATTGACCAGATTGTAATTATAGCTAAATACAAAGTAAGGAGTATTTCTCAAAAAAAAATATTTTTTTTATGGTTTTGTTAGATTGAATGATGTCACTCATTAAAATAATTTTTAGTTTATGGAGTTTAGACAGTAATCCTCTCCAAACCATAAATATGAACATAAGGTGCAACACGTTTCATAACTTATAACACAAAATATTTTACCTGTCAGCTGCTAATAATGTTGACTAAGCAATGCATTTATGATAATTAATAAGGATTATTTTTCCAACAAAATAGATTGAAGTAGTCTTATCACTAAAATAATTTTAATTTTTGTAAGACGTTTTAATAAATTCGAATAATTTTTTATTTAATATATGAAATCTGCTAGGTGTTATATTCTGTATTGTGAATGGATATCAACAAAGAAAATTTTACGTTAACCCCTCGAAAGTGGCAGAAACTGCAGACGTAGCATCTCTAAAGTTTATATAAGTCCATAAAGTTTTCTCTGAAAATGGGTGAAAATAATTTGGATAACGAGAATATGCACTATCGAATACATCATGAAATGGGAATTACTTAAAATGTTACAATTTAGTTGAATTGAAAAAAATTAAAAATAATATTTTATCCATTTTATTACAATGACAACCGATTTTATAGGGATGTTTCTAATATTCAGATTGTAATACCAAATATTTTAGAGGGGACAAATTTCCATATTTAACGAAATTTTAACAAAATAAACATATTTTCACGATATATAGTTATTAGATAATAATTTTATTATTATTGTTGACGACAAAATACTTAATATTAAATACAAATTTTACTTTTATATGTACTCGTATATAACAACAAATATGTAATTAGTAATTTATAATAAACTCTATCCTTATAAAGTCTTCATACTCTAAATCTTGGTCATGTCGCCTATTTTCCAAAATCAGATTTATTTCTATTTCCACAACTGAACTCTTATAAAGTCCTGATACTCTAACTCTGGGTTCCGTCGTTTATTTTTCAAAATCAGATTTTTTATTTTCTTCTTGTGATCATGAATGCATCCATTCTTTAAATCCGTTTGTCTTAGAAGCTTTAGTTTTGAATAGAATCAGTTTTTAATTAAATCGGGGGTTTTGGCATCCAATATTTAGGTCGCAGAAATTTTATTGTATTTTTCAGAACAGTACGTTGTAAGTTGAACAATATTTTTTCTTCAACTTATCATTTTTTAGTCCATTGTAACAATCCCTTTATTTTGAAAGGAGATAAAAGAAAACCGCATTTTAAGAATTAAATAATTTACAAACAAAAGTTAAAAGAATATCATGTTAAAATACTGTGTTTTTTTTAATATATATATAATATATATATATATTTTAAAATGATTTAGAAAATAATAAAAAAACGGATTTGCTAAAAATCTGGTTTTATGTTATTTAAATACGTGCGAAAGGTCCAGACGTATACGTACGTGCAAAAAAATTATATTAACGTTGGAGACGAGACGATGGAAGGACTTTCGAGTGGGAAATTGTGATGTTTCTGGTTGAGCTTCAGGACAATATCTGAGGCGGTCTTTTTTCCGCTACTTTCTGATCCCCTTTTAGTGGAATTTATATGGGTTTTAAGAGGAAACGCATTACCCTCTCTGGAATAAATTTTATCAAGATCGCGACAGTGCCAATGCTAGACTTATTTTAATTGTAAAACACTAAGGAAATGTGTATTTAGCATTTGTTTGATGTGTCATCGGTTCGGATCAGGCCCTATTGGTTTTACGAAGGATTTCGCCTCTGAAAAAAAAACCGTCACATTTTCCCTTTTTTATTACCAATTATTATACGTTTTTCACTTAAGGGTTTTCCAATAGGGAAATATACGGGTAATAATTCTTTATAAGGAAATAAAACTACGGACATTAATGTTAAACAGATTTATCTAGAATATAAATTGTAATGACATACTTTAAATAAAGCTCATCAATATCTGCGAACATAAACTTTTCTACCATTCTTAGCTCGTATTTACAACTTTTTGTTTTTGTTTGTATACAATTTCTTGCTCTTCTAATTTTGTATATTTGAGATATCATCGAAAACATTTTCAGGATCTTTCATATTCCAGACTTAGTTTCCTTTGCCCTTCTTTTACTTGCTATCTTCAATCTTTAATTCTTCGGGTAGCATTTGCACTTTGTTATTTTTATTAGTTATTAATATATGGTTATTGTAGTCATGAAATGTTTTCGAATCATATTGGAGAAAATATTTATTGGTCACATAACCAACAACATAGTTTTTAGCAGGTCGATTATTATCGCAATTTTAAAGGGGGCGATGGGGAGGTTTGTTAATATTTTAACAATAGCACAATTAAGGCATTTCATGTGGATCCGAGGTCTGGTGGCATCTCTTGGGTGTTTCTGATGTAATAACTTCTTGGCCTGAGGAAGCAAGACGAGTGGAAATAAGGAGAGAGGCAAAAAGGACATGAACAAATTTTGTTGCTAGTTGCAGTATTTCAGCAAAAACTGTAATTATGTCAAGAGAATCCAAGATACTTGTTTCATTAAATCTTTCCTTAATTCCATTTTAAATTAGTTGAGTAATAGTTCCTTATTATATTAATTAATTATATTTGTATTTTATTGTGTTACTAGATATAGAATAAATGTAAATATTTTTCGGAATATTTCAGGTATTTTCGTAGAACTAAAAGGCACTGCGCGGTCATTAAAACAACACCTCGGCTAAAAGTTTTATTAAAACAATTGCAAATTAATGAAAAGTTGCACGAGCCAGACTAGGTTCAGCCAGAGGCAGAGATAGTCTCGCTGTTGGTCCATAGCTTTGTGTGCGTATTCATTCTTCGAAAAGATATGATGATCCGTTTTAACGAAGGCACAAAATTAAATGCTGAGGCAATTTTAAAAGTTATATATCCATTAAGAGAATAGAATCCAGCTTGGGAAATTATTAATTTAAACATGCCATAGAGCCGGGTTTTCGAGGCCGAGCTACCAAGCAAAAAGATTACTTTACTAAATGAAAATGCTCCGAGTATCGTGTACAAGGTCTACTACGTTGCACTTTCTGTTCGCTACTCTTCTGGGTCAGTTTTAATGATTTGTTATTACATTGGTGTATTATTGCATTTTACGTACACGGAAAAGACATTTCGACTAAATGGGGTCATCTATTTTGCCTCTTCTTGTTTATTACATTTGACAAAGAAAATTTTAAAGCTTGGAACGTAGTAAATGTGTTCGACAAAATAATTTTTCAACTGACAGTGAGGATAAAATGCATAAAAGAGAAAAATACTAATTGACATGAAATGCACAGTACATGTAGCAAAAATGTACACATTTACATCAAAGTGTTTGAAAAAGTCTAATTAATAAATTGGCTCGATTATTTCAAATTCCGACTACAATAACATTTTTATTGATTTTCAATGAGCCGACGAGCTTAGTTCAAATTGCCAAACGGAATTGACACAAACACCAGAATAACGTTTTTTTCCGAATATAATGCACCGGCAGATGGTTTAACATAAACATCTAGATTAGCTTTAATTTTTGAAACTAAATTTCTTTATTTGATTTAGTAACAGATGCTATTTTAACATCAGAAATTTTCAATAAAATATTTATTATTTAAGCTATTCGATTTTTTATTATACTTGTTATGGTGAAATATAAGAAATTATGTTTATGAAATAAGGCGCAATGTATCTATTATTTCAACATAGTAATACTTTGTATTAAGATTTGGCGAATAATAATAATAATAATAATAAAAAATCAATTTAATCTAGGTAATTCAATCAAACTCATAGACGTATTTTGAAATAAGATAGAGTGAACACTTACGATATTATAGATTGAAACAACCAGATAAAATACGTTACGCAAAAACTTCAATGACATTAAGTACAAACCTAGACTAATTAACAAAAAAGAAAAACTTGACTTTTTGGAGAAATTTGAATTCAAGAAATATCTAAATGGTCCTCAGTATCTACTACTGAATGAGATATTAAATCTGGGAAGTTCAATTATTTTAGATTACCTTTTAGACTAAATGTACGAAATTAACCTGAATTTAAAAAAAAATATATTTAAAAACTTTATAACAGCATATAAATCATGCTGTATATATATTGCTTGATAATGAATTATTTAAATGTTTATGATGAAGTCAGGTATGGACTTTGACAATCTTTGGAATACTGTGGAAATTCAAATAAGTACGATTTATCTTTCATATTGATTATGGACAGATTCCACAAAGTAAGGGTACAAACAGTTAATTTTCTAAATATTAAATTAATGTTGGGTAATTATATTAGTTTAAGGAACGACACGCTTAAGGTGACAGCAAGTTGACCCCAGATTGACCCTCTCAGCGGAAACTTATTATTTCGACTTGTGTTTACCGATAGAGGTAGAGAAATAGTAGAAATAAATAGCACAAGCTTTTAAATATATACGAATTTATTGAATATCTTTTGTGCATCATTTTAGCATATGCTCACATAGGTTAGTCAATATTGTAATTCAATCAAAATTGTGAGAATCATATTGCAATACTCACAGATTAAGATATTAAATATGCTATATTTTATATTCAATATAAAACAATTGTCCAATAATATTATTTATATATACATATATTATTATTTTTGTTGCCTGTTTTTGACAGACGAATAATAGCAGAGCTCGCGTAAACGGGTGTTGTAAGAATTAATCTTGGTGCTGTATATTGAACAGCATTATTCATAATAATCGGATAACTAAATAAAAACGTAATGGTTGTTAATTAATCCAAATAAACCCGCCTTTCTCCCATAAAATCCGATAAACACTAAATTGGCACGGCGAACAAATCGTTTATAACGATATTATTGCCAACAGAGTGCTCCCGACAGATACAGCTCAATGTCGTGTGTCACGAGGCACAAAAAATTAGCTCTATCATTTTATGTTCGTATTTACTATGTTAAATTACCTAATCACTAATCAGTGGCTTTTTCAAATATAAAAAAATGTCTAAATAGTTCGACGTTATACTCTATTTTGTTCATTCAGTCCATTTTTTGGTATAGAGAACGACATTTGTGTGTTCCATAACACACAAGTTGATTTTTTATAGTAATAATATTTGGATAACAGATCATAATTTATACAAGAAAGGTTAAGCAGAACAAAGTTTCATATTTACCATTTTTAAAATCTGATATACTCAAAACAAGTACAGGAGGTCAACATAAATAAGTTCAAGGTAGTAATATGATTATATTTGGAAATGTTTTTTGAATAGTTACATATGCAATGTCTTAAAAATTAGACAAAAAGCTTTATAACATTTTTTGCAAGTGTTACGGTTTATAAGAAAAGTATTACATGGAAGCCATAAAAACTTCAGATTCTCCAGGTACCTAAAATTTTTTAATTCCTTGAGCATTTTTTGTATTTCGTCTCCATTAATATATTTTTGTATTACTTATGTTGTGTTATTTATTGATAAGTTATATAGATCTAATTTTAATTAAGCTAATCATAATAATAATAGTAAGCGTTTATTTAACAAGTGTGTTTTTACAACATTTGCACCAAGAAGGCGAAGATTAGCTTAGAGCTACTCTTTAACTCTTAACCTTCCTGGCTGACATGAACATTTAAAAAAGAATAAAAATAAGATAAAAACAATACAAATTTAATACAAAATATTTCTGATATACATATACAAATGTAGTAAGATATACCTATACATCATGGCTTGGCTAACAATATGTCCTTAAGAGTACACCGATATTTAAATAGAGATAAAATGGACATAATGAAGATGAAAGAATTGTAATATTTTACTAAATTATACGTAAAGCAACGCCCAAACAAAGCCGAGGAGTGTTGAGCTTTAGATTTAAGTAACCGATATATAATAACAAGGAAATTTAATTCAAAAAGATTAATTTTTAACCATCTAATTTGAGAAAAATAAGGTACAATATGGTCATATTTCCTTCGACTAAAAATAAATCTGCAACATGTATTTTGAATACGTTGCCATTGATTTTTGGATTCCTGGTCTAGGCAAGGGTAGTAAACAATATTGCAATAATTTAAAACTGAAAGAATTAAAGGCTCGATTAGTTTTTTACGCATTTTAAAAATGTATTATATGTTTACTGACATAAAGCTTACGCCTTCTCATATAACACTTTTGAAGAAGTGAACTTTTATGACCTTTAAATCTTAATTTCTGATCTATAATCAGACCTAAATATTTTGCTTGTTCCGACAAATTTATTTCAACATTATCTAATTCGAGTTGTATGAAATTCTGAATATTTAATCTTTTATATTTATTACAAAATAGAACAGCGGTTGTCTTTGATGGCTTTATGGTTAAATTGCATGCTTTGAAGAGCTGAGATATTAGAGTTAGATCACTATTTATAGATTCATTTGCTGCTGGTATATTCATCTGCATGTAGCTGTACTGCGGACTTATTTACCACATTTGGCAGATCTGAGGTATATAGTAAAAACAGTACAGGACCTAAAATGGATCCTTGTGCTACACCTGACACTATAGATTTAGGTAATGACAAGTTTTTATTAACACGAACATGCTGGCTACGTTTCTACAAATATAATTTAAAAAAAGACAGAATAGTAACATCGGAATCATAGTATTTAAGTTTAACCCACAACAGGTCATGATCAATTAAATCTAATGCATTTGAAAAATCTCAAGTGACTAATAAAACTCCCATTTTTTTATCAATAGCTCTAACAATATTATCAATTATATTTAATAAGGAAGTGGAAGTACTGTAGTAGTACTGTAGACAATTATCGCAACATCATATTGAGTTTGACTTTGATATAATAATGGTTATTATATTATTATAAATATATTTACTTAATTTAATTACTATTAAAATATACTTATGTAAATTAAAAAAGTATTTCGAAGCCATTTTTGTCATTCACAGAAAGTGTACGGTACGAACTTGAAGAATAAGAGTATTAATCAAAGGAATTAAAGTTCACGTAGTATACTAACTTTTCCAACTTATATTTTAAGATAATTAATTTATATTCTCAACATTAAATGAAACTAAACTATGGGTCTAACTGAACAAAGTTTTACAAAATAATATAATATGTACAATTTTTTTTTTAGGTATATAACAGAAACTTTTTTCACATTTATTTAAATCTCGTTTTCCTAGATTTTATTAATTCAACTTATTTATTACCTGGAATAAATTAGGCACAAAACTTACACGGACAATTTATAGAAAATTCAAGACTGAATTAAAAAGAAACATCCTAATAATCAAAACTGGGAATTTTACAAATAGTTTATTTATTATTAAGGACATAAAATATGCTTTTCTATACCGTAGCGTCTTTAAAAATTGAATCTATTTTTGTGAAAAATCTTTATCAAATTGAAACTTTTGTTCCAAACCTAATTAGAATAGAATACAAACTGAAATTTAGTACAACAGGAGAATAACCAAAACTAATCATTCGATTATTTTCATTAATAGAACTGAACATCTATCTGTTTGCTCTCAAATCGTGATTCAGTCAATTCATAATAGAAATATACACTATTGGCAGTACAATGGTAATACTAACCTCTCATCAACCATAGAGAAAGCTGCGGATAGATTCATACATTTAAAATAAAAAGAGACCCTTTAGACGTGCCTACCGGTATTAGCCAGAAGCCAAATTAACAAAACTAACATTATGAAACATTGATATTGCCAAACGTTTTTTATGTTACTATAACTATCGTAATAATCTTTATGTTTCTTTCTACTATAATCAGATTTGCAGAAACAAGATGTTGCAACAAATAAATTATAAATTATTTGGTGATACCACAATTCAGATCATAACGTATGGTTCATAAGTTTTGCAACAGTGTTTTTGTTGTCCACAATTCGATTTATAATTTGGTAGGGCGAATTCTTAGAGCTGGAAGAGTTCAAATTTTTCGAGAACAAGATATTTATTTCACTGATTTCACTACCATATAAGAGTATCATCGAACTATTGCAGATTACGAACAGGATGATGCATACCAGAACCTACAAAAAAATGATGTTCTTTAAATTTTCTTTCTCTTTTCTGATGATCTTGACTTACTTACTTTCACCAAAAAATGGTCATTTCCTATATCATATCCTGTCTTACTATTATATATGTTATCTTCTTTAGTGTATTCTCTCTGCTAGGTACAGGTCGAAAAGACTGTTCTTTTCAAAAATTTGAAAAGAAGTATTCAAATATATCATAAAAGACAAAAATGCTAGAACTACTCTTCCAATCAGCTGTCCAGAATACCAAGTTGATGCGGAAATCTACTACGGTGTATCCATTTTGCAAATAATAAGACGATTATAATTGATGATGAGAAAAATTTTTGTTTGAGGAACCCTGAAATTAAAAGTTTTGTACCGATAACATAGAAGAATATTCAAACAATATAAATTTTAGAGAAAAGCAGACAAAAGTATGTTTGGGTGCTATTTCTTCAAATGATTTTGTAAGACTATATGTTAACAATGTTACGGATGAAGAACTAGATAGTAGACGCTATATTGAACTGTATGGAAACCAAGTATGGTGCAGGATTCTAGAATTTGATGTTGAAGACTATCAGACCTCCTAATGAGGAACATTCGAAGAAACTTTTGATAGCATTGGTCACTACATATTATTAAATTCGTGCTTATGATAAAAAAATCATTTTTGTGTAATTTCACTTAGATTTTTTCTCAAAACTTATGAACCACACGTTAATCCACTTATTCCTGCATATAGAATATCTGTAGTTTAATCTTTGTGAACTTTTACATTTTAAAAGAAGTCCTTACTTTCGTCGTTATTCCAGATTTCGAGCGAAGCTGCGGCGACCCAAAAAATAAGTAAACATTGATACAAGATCATCATTACTTTCTGGATGTTTCATTAAACAAAAACCATTGAAGCAAATAATTATTTGCCATAACCTAGGCCGTGTCTCACAACACAGACGTCACCTCATCATCGTAGGGGGCGTGCGCCATCATCCTGCACATTTGCCGGGAACCTCCGGCTTCGGCTCAGGCGGCAAACAGTCTTCAGTTGTTCCAGACAAGTCCCGACGTGCGAAGCGGGAGAGTTACGCGAACGGGACCGCTTAGTCACGCCCACAATTACGCACGCTAAAAAAAACGATTTCCGCTGATTCGAATTTGACCGCCAACGCGCTCAGACGACTTGAAAATTGCCATTTTAGGGAAAGTTTTGCCGAAGTGTCGTTCGAAATGTCATATTGATGTTTACACTTAAAAATTCGCTGAATTAAACTGTTTGGTTTTGGAATAATGTGCTGTGAATTTAATGTTTATAATTGAGTTAACTGACATTTTGACAAAGTGTAGGATATTATAAGGTAAAATTGTTAAAACCAAAATTGAATGCATAAATAAATTTTTTTATGTAAAATAGTAAAATCTCAACTTAATAGTTTGTGAGAAAATAGTAACTACTCCTAAAACAAAAAGTCAACTGTAAATTAGCAGTTTCTTAAAATTTTAAATAATTTCTTATTTAACAGGTTGAATAAGGTAAATATTATTGGTTTAATTCGATAAAAAAGTCGAGAATTTCTGATGATAAGCAGAGCAAAAACTTACTGGCGATATAGTTCAACAAAAAAAAAATTAAATAAATATTTTATTTTATTCAGACAATATATGAATGAAAAATAATTAAAGAACAAAATTTTAATAGCAGGCATATTTATAATAGATTAAATATACTACCAAGCAAAGAAACTCTAAAATTAAAAAAAATGAAAGATATATGTTAGATATAACCAACAAATTTTCATCAAATTTATTTAGTTAGAATAAAAAATCTAAATTGATTTCTTCGAGTTTTAATAGCAAATATCTGAAAAATTTTCATTGATTACCAAATATTCTACAATATTTTGATTCAATGGAGATTGATTTTGTTTTTTTTTGTCGTGGTGTTATCTTTCGTAAATAATTACATTTCAAGCAATTCAAATAAAATATTTAGAAGAAAAATTAGAAAGTATTTTCCCAAAATCTTTTACCTACTACAAAATTATATCAGGTATTCTTTTAGACGGCTATTAAATTTTTTTATAAAACTCCCTACAAAACTGAAGTAAAACTCGAATTCAAAATGACTTCTTCCACCCTCCCGGTGTTTCTTGTCGCAAATTATAACCGGAATGCAAGATATAAAATCGAAGAAACTGAGCCTCCTTTTTGCTGGGTACATCAGGACTCCGTTCCCTCTTTACTTTCTCG
This sequence comes from Hermaeophaga mercurialis, assembly GCA_951812935.1. Classification (NCBI taxonomy): domain Eukaryota; kingdom Metazoa; phylum Arthropoda; class Insecta; order Coleoptera; family Chrysomelidae; genus Hermaeophaga; species Hermaeophaga mercurialis. The sequence continues at coordinate 16,304,949 of OX638362.1, read as the reverse complement.
TTCTCATCAGTTATCTTTTGTCATGTATCCGCAATCAAGCAAACTCTGCCGTCACCTCAAAACAAAGGACAATCAACATTACACACGCCCCTTTCCTGAAAGCGGGTAAATATATTCAAATGTATTCGCAGTCACCTACAAGTATTAAAACCAGATTTATATTGCCTTATGTTTAAATTCTGATATGAAGTTATTATTATTATTATTATTTCAAGTAATATTTTAGTTTTATTAAAATTAAAAATCCTTTTTGCAGATAGATTATTACAAACAGACAAATGTATCTAGAAGTGTTAAGAAAGGAAAAATAAAAATATTTTTTGAAAGTACGTATTACTATTTGATCACCGTTTCTAATTACATGTAATAGTTAATGTAGAAGTTAGACAGTTTGTATCATTATTTAATGGAGTAGCAAAATCAGGATAGTTAATTATTTCCTTAAATAACTAGTCCCGAAATGAATAGCAGTTTTAATCGTGATGTATGGCGCGCATCCTGCCATTCATTATCCTTCGAGGATATGCGATCAAACGCCGGTAGCGGACGATGAAAAATGGACGACGCTCCTTTTTTGCTCCTTCAAGCAGATCGTTCAAGAAATTCGCACTTTTTTTAGAGAAAAACTGCCAAGGATACTTTTAATATTATATAACGCTCAGATATGTCTGTAATAATAAACCACTTATAACACTGAGCGTATGAATTAAGAGTGATGAGATTTAAAATTTAAATACTCATATAACAATAGAGTATTTTTCAATATTGTGGCGGGATTTGGTTATTTGTTTTATACATTTATTTGATAGTTAACACTAGTTGATCCAATGAAGATTTTTCAATGTTTACTAAATTAGGTCTTATGAACCTTGTCTTTTCAGTCTTCTGTTAGATATTAGTTAGCTGTTGAATAGGTGAGCAATTAGTTGATAGTTTCGAATTCTGCTTTTTTTGGTTTTCATTGATGAATGTTATGCCCAAATTAGTATCTAGAGTACCACATCGTTATACCATGTATCCACATCTTTTTGTAGAGTAGCAATTTATTCTCAGATATTAGTACTAGATATCTTTAGCCTTAGGAGTAAGGTTCTGTGGTTTTTATTTAAACTGTTCTCGACCTCTTTTCTTAGTAATATCATATTGTAAATTGTGGCAGATGCTATGATGAGTTATAAATTTGAAGGGATTTTACATTGTTCACTTTAATTCTGTATTAGTAATTAGTAATCTGGGCATGTTTAGAGTAACTTGAAATGATTTTGTAACTTTTCAGATTTTAGATGTTTAATTAATATCTGTAAAAATAACCATTATGGGCGTATTATACGAAAACATTACGATAATGGTATTTTTGTATAAATTACTACATATCAATTTTGATTACGGTAATATTTTAACACAAAATAATTTCAATGTACCTCGAATTACGTCCGGATCAAACCTTTTATTTAAGTGTTCAAGAGCAAGAACAAATATATTAGTAATTCGCCTCTTTTTGTCATGTGCAACATTTAGAATCATATTTGTAAACATTGTGATATTTTTTTCTGCTCGTTTAAATACTCGATAAAAATAGCGTCTTTTTACTAAGACCAGATATTTACTTTACAATAAGTTTGAACAGTTTTCGAGATATTGGACGAAGAAACTGGAAGTCAATATTGGAGTACAACATCTTGCTTTAATAAATTTAACAGAAATAATTATCATTACTGCACAATAAAATCGTGACAAAAAAAAATTGTTGGGGTCAAGTGACCGCAAATGAGAGAAAAAGTATTTTTATAATAAATACAAGCATCAGTTTTGACTGTTTATATTTCATACTTGTCATGTGAACAGTTTTCGAGATTTTGGACTGTCAAAACGTTGTGGGAGACCTTCTTTATGAAATAAATGCATTTATTTTATCAAATTAACAGGATTTTCCAAACGGGAGCTAATTTAAATGTAATTTTTTTAATTCTATATATTTGAAAAAAAAGGTAATTTAAACAATATCGAACTTAAATTAATTGTTTCAACTCTTACTTTGTGGAAATTATTCATAATAAAAATGGAAAGATAAGTAATACTTATCTTGAATTTCCATATTTAATATAGCACTTTTCAAAATTTATAAAATCTTATTCCTGTTTTAATCTTATTATTAATTTATAAAAGATCATTATTTTTATAAATTTATTTTCAAATTTAACATTTAATAATTAATTTGTGAATAAGGTGCGCTGCTTCGCGAAGTATTTGGTCTTTAAATTTTTAATTAGACCAAAGGAATCTTATTAAAAAAAAAGAGTTAAAAGTTTTTATGCGTTTATAACCGAAATATTGAAGTTCTACCCTAAAAAGTTGGGTATAAATTGAATAAAGGACGAAATAAAATTAAGCGTATAGTAACCTAGTTTTTCAATTTTAAACCAAGCGATTTAGATTATATGTGACCTTGAGGACGTACATTTTTTTATCTTTAATAATTTATAAATAATATAGTCTGAAATTATATTCCTTTTCAATAAAAGTGGTCTAACCAAAAATATAAAAAAAAGAGACAGTGAAGATAGAAATTACAAAAAACATATTTAAAATAATGATAAAATCTATAATTCCAGATATACGAAAATATTTTCTTTACATTTATTATCAAATTTAACTATTCTCAAATAATTTTTAATAATAGAAAGTTAACGTTCCCACTCTTGAGATAGAAAGCACATTTATTAAAGCAATAGCGATTTAACAATATTCACCGATGAAACATAATAACCTTAAGAAGTCAGAAGCTCTTTTATAATTTTAACATCTTTAAAGTTTAATCTCAAATGAAAACATAAACTAAATGTAAACAAGTAAATCAGAATTTATTATACTTCAAAGTTTAAGACAACTTAAGTCTTTTACTCACTATTTTCTACATTATTAGTATGTACCAGGAAATTATTTATTATTTAACTCCATGCAATTTCAGTTACTCAATTATACATATAATAATTTACATGCTAAAAAGCGTTATTAACTAACCCAATAGTTAAAAAGCATTTCAGCTATGTTTACAGAATTTCTACTTGATTTAGTGTGGTGAAAGTTACATTTTGATTTTCATATTAGTGTTTATACAGTATAATTGCGAAGTTAAATTTATCAATTTAATAATACTGGAAACTTACAAAGATTCTGGAAATTCATTATATTATTTAATATGACAATATATTGCTTTGGACATACAGTGTGTACATAAAGTATGGAATAAATTCATTTTAAGCTAAACAAACAATTTTGAGGAAACATCCTGAGACAGGTCGGTATAAAATAGAAGAGCTGCATCTAACATAGGATTTTATCGATCTCTTGAAATTATGTGAAATACATGCAAGCCACAATATTACCGACTTATATTCAACTGAAATGGTTCTTAAGTTAAAATAATGCAACGATTCTAGGTTAGAACTTAAATTAAAGTGCAAAACAGTCCATCGCGTTTTCAGGTTTCTTGCCAATTTCAAGTTAACGTCTGAGCAGACCTGCTATCTTTGCATAATTAATTGCCTCAGTTACGAATGATCTCTTGATGAAAATGTAAAAGACCAAAGTTGAAAGGCTTCTAATCGGAACGAGCTTGCTGCACCAAATCATCAACTTTTACATTTTAATCTCTCTTAAGTAACTAACAAAACCAAATATTTTATATTAATAATTTCTTTGTCAATAATTTCCTATATCTACATTGTCACTAAACACAAATTGATTTACTAGGCATAATGTTTAGTAAACAGGATTTGGGATTCACCAGATTTTTTACAACATAACAATTGTTCACTGATTGAACAATGATTACTTCAATGCATTACAAATAGTTTAAGAGGTTGATAACAATAATGTAGAAAATAACTAATTTAGTACAAATACGGCACTGAATTTGAAATTTTAAAATCTTTTTTTATAGACGGTTGAGGTTGTTGGTTGGGGTCCAGAAAATTAAAACAATAACTCTGTTTTTATTCCATTGCCCACGTTCTTTTTTTAAATTAATAAACGAAGTAAAAATGATTCGATTGTAAACTCAAAAAAAGGTATTCCTTGCCTTTTTCTTATACATATATTTTATGTTTTAATTTATACTTATTTCATTAATTTTATTATACAACTCTTTATACAGTTATAAAAATATTTTTATATTTGAATTTCTTCTAAATTTAATTTATCCTGTATAAAAATAACTGGATATTAAGACACGGAAGAGTACTAATAAATACAAAGGAACAGTTTTTTTATTCTTTTAGAAGTACCTAAACAGGTCGCAGGTACGAGAAAACAATTTTAAATAGTCTATTGATTTCTACGCTGATACTATAAATATTACAATTTATATTATAACATTAGAGTATATGAAAATTTACGAGTATTTTGTTATGTACAAGATGATAATATTGACTAAAAGAACCAAAAATTTTTTTCTGTAAGCATTTTACAATTCAGTCATTTTTACTTCCTTTGCTAATTTAAAAACAGAAAATAATTTATGTATCCATTGTTTGTAGTGTCCTGAAAATGGCTCAGTAGAGGACCGTAACGTAGGTAACGAGTTAAAAAAGTTCTTGTTTTAATTTTCTGGACCTCATCCAACAACCTCAACATTCTATATCTATCTGGGTCGCAAAGCACATAAGAAAGAGAATTAAACTCGTTTTATACTTCAATATTTTAAACGTGTTTTATTTAGAAATGATGAAAAAATTGCCTTTAATTAACTTTTAAAAGAAGCCGGAAGTAAGGGAAAAAATCTACTGCATGAAATTTACTGGCACTAAGCCTTTTAACAATAAACGTTTATCAATATTTCAAAGATGAATAAGGGAGATAAGAGGGGATGGGTAAAACTTCTTCATGAAATCATTCATGTACATCTTTGTTTATTTTTTTCAGAAAATCTAATTTTTTGGGAGCAAGTTATCGCATTATTACCTCTAGAAAGTACTTAATATTTTATTCAAGTGTTTTCGGACATAGTCCATTTTCAAACATTTATAATCCCTACATATAATAGATATGTGCATCTGCGGTTACAATCCTGATTTATTAAAGACAACGTAAATACATCGATAATAAATGAGTCTAAAAGATTATACGCAAATTAAAAATACTCAAATGTGGTCACAGCGCTAATTTATTAAGATGTCTTATATATTGTAAACGAGAAGATTGAATACCCAAAAGCCCTCTCCAAAAATAAGCTGTAACCACAGAATGTGGGGCAATAAATTTCTGGTGTAAAGTAATTGCCAAGAAACAAATAGGTAATATCAGGCGGAAATAGCAGCTCATACATCTTTCCTCGAATGTTTTCATCAGATTCAGTTTCTTAACGCCCAATTGAATACGTTAACCGTTAACAATTGTCTAGACAACCCGTTCCTTTTTTTACAGGATATCCTAAACGGCTCTCATTTACGGTGGTATATTTTATTTTTATGCATCTTATCCTAATAACGAAACATATATATATATATATAAGAATATAATAATAGTAAAACAAATTCATGATAGAATTACTTACTTATATGAACCAAAATGTAATGCAGGACTGTTCTGAGAAATCATTATAATAAATTATTTGTTAATAATTTGAAAAATATTCAAATTTAAAGAAAATTTGCATGAATAAATTTTTTTATATAATAAAAAGAATTGTTAAAATTTTAGATGGCACATACGGTTGCAATTTAAGAATGCTATTTAAAACGCGATGATAATTGCTACTATTTGCATGCCTAATTGGCTAATTGTTTACAAAGCAAATACGTGTAAATCCATTTAAAGACCTTCTAGTGAAGATTTTAAATATTCACATATAAAATGTCTGCTTCAAGTTAATAAAAATATAAATGTAAATGCCAATAGTACACTGTGATGATAAAGTTTGAAACCAAGCTTTTAACTCAATTATGCAACGTGTTTAAAAAAATTCCTACGACAAGTTAATTTTATTTTTTTAAAAGACACTATTGAAAAACAAAATTTAAGTTGCAATGTATTTACTTTTTGCGGGGTGACGTCATTGTTAATGTTTTTCAATGGCAACCCACAATTTTTTCTCTTTTGTTGAGAAAAGGTCGTTTTTTTTTCAGAAAAACTCAAATTTTATTTTTGACGAAAACACCGTATAAAAATATTTATGAGGTGGTTTCGTCAAAAATAAAATTTGAATCTTCCTGAAAAAAATGACATTCTCTCAAAAAAATCATCCTTCTAGTGGTAAGTCCCTCTATCAAAAACCAGAGAAAAAAATGGGCATCGCCATTGTAAAAACTTAACTACGACGTCACTCTCGAAAACTAAAGACGTTATATATTAAATTTTTATTGTCAATAGTGTAATTTAAAAAAATAAAATTGACCTGTCCGAGGAATGTTCTTAAACACGTTGCATATTTGAGTTAAAAGCTTGGTATCAAACTTTATCATCACACCGTATATTCATTGATTTTTCTGAGGAGGTTTTTATCACAGGTGCCAAAATATTGGGGTAAATTTCCTAACATCACATTAACCCTTTATCCTAATATAAATACACGTGTTTGGCCCCTATTGTAGCCACTTTGTCTATTGTATAAAACTAACCGTGCCGAAATTTTGTAACCCCCGTTACCTTCAATTTTTCTCGATCAAAATCCGAGTATCCATCCCGTTGTATGAACATTAAATCTGGTGCCCAAAAAGTTGGAGGCGGGCTTCAGAATTTCGCCTAAGTGCTTTATAATTGTCAGTCCATTGATTCCCGTTGATCCCCTTTATCCCAGGTCTATCCTGAATCGCTTCCTCTCCTACGGCAAGTTCTGCGAGACGCAGACAGGGCCCTCGCAGGAATTGAGGCCTTTCCTGCTGGAATAATGTTTTCTTTCTGGTGTTTTCGCTAGTCTTGGGACGCACCATAACATTAAATCGAATTTGAGGGATCTAAAAACACAGGGTGGGGGAGTTTATTGTTAAAAGGAAGGGAAACATCTCTTGTTTAATTTTTGATAGGCACGTGACCAGAGAACTTAATATCAAAATTCATTTACAGATGTATCTGCATCGGAAAGAAATATAATACAATTTTCTCATAAAAATAAAAACTCAAGACAGTAACTAATGTATATCATTGAAAGTATTAGTCCAACAAAAAATAAACATATAAAATTTGATGAATTTTAAATCTAACGGTATATAAATTCGTACTTAAATGATATAATGCCACACTAGAATAAATATTTTAAGAATTATGTTAACATTCGGTTTTTATTCTTTCTTATTTTACTATTTAAAAGAAAACCGATCTATTTATATCATTACACATTCTTTTCAGAAAAAGTCCGAGTTATATTTTTATATTTTTAAATGTCACTGCAAATGGATTTCCGAAGCAGTTAATTAAAATTATATATTTAACTATTTTATTTCAAGTAGTTCATAAAACTTGGAATTTTTCAATCTGTATTCGAAGAAGTTATTTTAATATGTTCTGGAAAATTTACAAGAACGTTAAAAATATTATTGGTTTAAACGTTGTGTTAAGCTATAAATATTTTTTAGAAGGTAGTTTTTCATAACATACATATTTAAAAAAATAATTGTATCATACGTACATTTACAGAGTGATTACGGTTCTGTGATTTTACTTTTAAGGGGGGGAATAAAGACTTTAAAAGATGGTCATTAATGCTAATATGCTTTAACAAAAGTTGTATAATAAGAGAGATATGATTTTTAAAATTTTCTTTGTTTTTTTTTATTTTCTTATAAATATATAAACTTGAAACAAAATAAGAATTCATAAAAAAATTAATAAATAAGTAAGTAAACCCAAAGATGCATTCAGGTTATCAAATAACTTAAAATTATTTTTATAAATGTTTATTACTAATTACAAATGACTGATTTAAAAACAAACTAAATCTAAATTCTAATTTACTGCAATGAAGTTTGATAGAAGGTTTTACTAAATTGTCACTAAATGTTTATCAGTTTATTAAACAAATTCCCACATGATTAGTAAATATAAAATCAATTGTCATATTTATTGATTTGATACTAAGAAATATCACCCTTAAGCCATATTCTTAAATTAGGTTTAAAATTAAAAGGTCGTAAAAAATAATTTATAGTTAATACGACCCTGCATTTTTTCCAAAATTTTATAGATTTTTAAAGGATGAAGGTAATAGGCACATCACACTTTGACAGGCAATAAAAGTGCAACTAAAAGTGCAACAAGAAGTTTGTGAGTAAGCCTAAAAGTCCAACTGACCTACATAACCTCTCTTTTGAACTTTTAATTAAATTTTGATTTCGATTCGAGGCATTTTACGAGCTTCCAAATCCAAGCATGAATTCTATCTTATCTCGAGAGACATCTGGACACAAGATATTTGACAAATTAAAAACTTTTAATAGTCTTCCGCAATTAGGAAAGTTCTTCAAGTGAAAAACATCAACTTCCTACCGACTCCAATTAATTAAGGCTTTTGTTTTTTTCCTATATAAAATGAAAAAGCTTTTTCGAATTAAGTTCCTTTTATTTATGACTTTATTTTCGCACAATAATAAGTTGGTTCGTTACTTCTCTTTGACTTTTGTATATAGCACGTCACACCACATGTTATAATTTATCAACAAAAAAATACTTGTGACATTGAAATAAAAAACATTATTTTACAGAAAGCAGTACGAACTTAGTAAAAAGGCATTTTTCGTAAGAGTAAAACATAATTTTCCCTTGCAACCAAATGAACCAGGATTGACCAACAATTTGTGCATGTCATAGTAACTTTTTTTATTGGTACTCTTAGTATTAGTATGTTTTATGAAAATTTTTAAAGACAGATGATAATAATAATAATAATCGAAAGTAGGTACTATTTGTTTGAAATTCACTCATTTTAAACAAGGTAAAATAATATTCATCTCACATTAGTACACCCTATACATTTTCCAAAATAATTTTATGCATGCAATTTGTCAATCAACATTTTGCTAATACATGCTTCAAAAATTGACCAATAAAAACTGCCCTATGAGTAAATAATTAACCAATCAGTCGTGATCACCACCAACGCTACAGTCACAGTCACCCCAGTTCCGAAAAGAAAAAGTCGCTAAGAAATCAGTGAGCAATGCACACACTCACTCTTTGTTCAAAAATTGATTCTCTCAAGTTCTTTATCGCCCTTCACATAATTTAAAACATAAATTGTCACCATAAGTTGAAATTTAAAAGTTTAATGACTTTCAAATCACATTTTTAAAATTACATTTATTTTATTTTGTGTCAACTATTATATAAATTACTCAAGAACTCGCATCAAAGTTATTGTTAAAGTCTATATTTTGAACTGAGTTATCTTAATTAAAGTTTTATGCATAGATAATCCACTTAAAAATTCTACGCCAATAATTTTATTATAATTATATAATATCATGTCTAAATATGTGCCCTAGATTAAAGAAATCGGATAGGAATAAGCAAACTCTTGTCAGGGACTAATGAGATTTTGTTCCTTTGATGTATATATATCCTATTTTGCTTTGTTAACAAATGCCAAAAGACCTCTTAAATCTATTTTTATATTCGTTCAAGCAATGAGAGAATAATTTTATGCATTAGAAAAAAATATATTTCCCGTTATCGTCGTAAAAGTATCTGCAGATATAAAACAAAGTTGATAATTTATTTTAGGCCCGTGCGGCCCATTTACAGATAAAGATCAGTTTCTTGATGTTGCCGAACCTGTGTTTGGATCCACATCATAATTTATGGATCCATTTCAACTTTAAAATTTCCAAACTGCTCTAAACGCGTGACCAGAGAATTTAATTCCAAAATACATTTACAATTGTATGTACACTCAAAAGGAATATAAAACACGATTTTCTCACAAAAATAAAAACTCAAGAGAGTAACTAATTTACATTCATCCAAAAAATTTAAACCTGTACGTACAACAAAAATATATATAAAAATGAATATGTACTGGGTGTTCACGCGTAATTGATATTAGCATTAAAGTTAGGGAAAAAGTAATGAAAAGGCCTTCTTTGAACAATTTCTTGATTAATTATATAAGTTTGTACAACAGAGATTCCTTGAAAAAGGCTAAGAGGAAGAAAGTGTTAGTAGAGAACTTAACGTTTCTGCTGGATTTCTTTGTGAAAACAGTTTTCTCATAGTCGCATGATATTTTATGCAATTTGAGAGTGTGTACGACTGTAAGAAGCGTGTTTCTGCTTATTGACATAGAGGAGGATTTTCTGTAGCTATAAGATATTCGTGGGGTAAAAGAGTGTGTTCAATTTTCAGATGTAGGTAATGATAATTTTTGGAGGTATAAGAGGTTTAGTCGATGGCTGTATGGAATGGAGTTTCCGGTTTTTGGTCCAGAGATTTTGCCATCTATTTTGAATGATTTGTTTGATGCTGTATTGGAGATCGGTGTATAACTGAATATCGGATTGGAATGCTTCGTTGGCTGCTTTGTCATCTACTTCATGTCCACGAATTCCGATATGTGATGCACCCAAATGATAGATATGTATGTTGAGAAGTTCTCGGAGAATTTAATTGATGTTATTGACTATGGGATGTTGAGAGCAAAGGTATTTTATATAGAAAAGAGAATATGTGCATGTTGCTACGGTTTGATGAGGTTCTGAAAGTGACTTACTTCAGTGCTTCTTGAATTGCGTACAGTTTCCTGGCATGTACACTGTAATTAGAGTTTAGCTTGCTTCTTTTTATTGTTCTTTGGGTTGTTACTGTTATGTATATAACCTATTTCATTTCCACCCTTTGAGACATCAATGTAGATAATTTTGGTAAAAGTATTTGCATTATTTTTCTCGAGTAGTGATTGTCTCAGCATCTTGTTAGAAGCCTTAAGCTGACTGTAGTTATATAAATGGGTATAGAAGTTTAGACATTTTTTGGTCCAGGGAGGAGCGTCTAGTGTAGTTGTGTGTTTTTGTTTAGTTTATATTTTGTAATATGAAATTCTACAGTTTGTAGAGAAGGTGGAATCTTTCTTTGATGGCTGGGTATGGTTGGATGTATTGCATGTATTATTATAAAAATTGGATTTTTGGCGTCTGCGGGTACTCCAACAGATTAGCGTAAAGCTAGTTGCTTAGAGACTGTGCGAAGGACTCATCGGAAGGCTCTTAGACAAATTAGTAGATCTTATCAGTGTTTGATAAATGGTGAGTAGTATATTTTCCTATGTACTTCAGTTGAAGTGTGATAAGAATTTGACGATGTTGATTTGGTTTAATCTTAGTTCTGGTTTATTGCATTTTGCAATTCTAAGGAAGTTTCAAATCAGATATAACTTCCAAAATGTATAATGATTAATAACTTATTGTTAAGAGTTATATTGGGTACCTCGTATTCATTATTCTAAATTGGAATTTTTATTTTTAAGAACAATTATAATAAATTTTGTTTTTTTTATTATTAGAAAATTAGAGACTATTAGATTATTTTAAATTGTAATATTCTTACGATAATAAATACAAGGATTTAGTTAAATATCGCCGTATAGATAGAAATTATTTTCTAAATTATAACATTTACTGTTTATATAATAATTACATGAGCCAAAGTTTGGGTTCTCGGATGATCGAGAGGTTGATAGTGCCTATCCCTGCGATTAAATGTATTAGTTATTTAAAGATGTAAGTTGCCCTAATATTTTGTAAGAATTGTTTTTGTTCATAACTAATTAAATTTTATTGTTTCACTCAGCCTCTTTAATTTCCATTAACACTATCACAATAGTAATTAGATTCTTTCATATATTTATTGAAAAATATAACCTAATATGTAATAATGTCTGATTTTAGTTGTTTCGAAATAAGTCATTTTTCCCAACTCTTCTATTTTATGAGACAGCACAGACCAATATTCGTGGAGTACGGTTTAAAGTTTCTTTCGAAAAACGGAATATTTTCATGATCAAAGACAACGGTTTATTGCGATATTCTAGGACCGCAAGAAAAAAGCAACTGGATAATAAAAAATAATAAAAAATTGTGGTGGCTTACGAAATGTCCGAGTTTGTTTCATCCTCAGTATGTAATATAATAATATTACCTGAGACATAAACATACATTAAAAAAGACAGTTCCTAAAATAAATATGTATGTTGAAATAATCACATGCTAACTCCTATCACAAAACAGCAATTTAATTTGGATGTATTTAATTTCATAATTCTGTGCAATATTCCTTGGAATTTATTCTTAAATAATGTTATCTATTGCTCATTACTAAGTTGTAATATTCTACTAGACACGTATCCATAAAAGGTCAACTGTTTAATTGCTAACCGGGCTAATAGGTAAATTAAACGCTTGTAATTTTCAACATGCACACCATTTAACTAATCGTTTGTCTCTTATAGTTGCCGATATCCCAATGTTCACGTATTATTAATCCAAAATCCAAATCCAAATAAAAATATCGAATCTAGAAAGAAGAAATAGAAGTAAAATATCGAATAAACTAGGAATGCAATTAGACTAATCGATATGAAGAATCTCTTACAACAAAAATGCAAAAACAAAGGAACTGACAAATTAAATTCATATATATATATTTTCACAGTAAATATTATTTTGGTTATTTATATCTTCACAATTATATTGCAGTTGTACATATGCTACTAAGAATTAAAAATTTAATCTAGCCAATTATCAGAAATGAGATTCTTTGTTTGGTGTCTTAATGAAAAGTTCTAATACGTAATGAAAAGCTGCTACTTTCCACATTTGAATTTAAAAAATGTAGAAAACTGATTGTTCGAGTTCCAGTTGGAATAACGTGAAATTCATGTTTTCTTTTTTTTCTAACAGACGTAGAAATGTTTTCTTTTCCAAGTTTTACTTTCTTTTTCACTTTTTATTCAACAAACTCTTTTCCGTTATAAGAAAACTTCTTAATCAAAATTTTATTCAGATATAATTGAAATTTCATATCAATGTTAGCATACATATTTATATTCGATTAAAATGACTAATATATAGTAATTTCTAGATAGATAGCGTTTAGGTACATAAAACAATCGTTAATGTTTTGCCAGTTTAGCGACTACATAGGATTAAAATAAAAGGGTTACAAATGATGTAAAGCGGCTACAAGTTCTGAAGATGGCAAATGTGACTTTGCCGAAACGGCGACAGAAATCAAATAATCCTTGGCAGGACCAAATATTGTGCTATTTAAAAATATCATTAAACCTGTCACACATTTTTGGAATACTCAGTGTTATTTTTGTATGAATTTTAAAAACTAGACAAAAATATTACAAGGTCTGCGTGAAGTTGACTACCGGATATATTAGACCTATTTTATTATGTCAACAATCATAGACTGAAAAATAATTTTTTAGTTTAAAATATATTGAATTTATCCTATTTATATTTCAGTCACCGGTAGAGAAAGATTATTATTATCTATTTATTTGAAAATATTTTAGTGTTCAAAGTACCTTTTTTGCAGTTTTAACAGATCACTTTCGTTATTTATTATAACACAAACAAAATCAATTTCGAAATTGTAGTAAATTTGGCGAACCCAACGATAAACAGAAACTAAGAAAAATAAACGTTCTCCGGATAAATCGCATCCTATCAAAATCTAATACCCTCTCTGTTGATCCAACTTGGGATATTAGTCCGTGGGATATATTCCATTATCACTTTTATAGCAATGTTAACTATTTCAAGACGTCAGATAACGATAGCAAGCAGATTTTTCATTTCATAAAAATTTTTATTGGTTTTCTTTTCTCGACTCAGTTTTCCAGCTTTTTATATCTCTCTTTGGATTACTGAGTTAACAGGTTAATTGACGTATTTTATATTTGTAAAGGTAAGTTCAAGCGGAGTGTTAAAATCATTTTTATCACTATTTTCAATTTCCATTTTTTACTGATGTGGACAAATTATTCAAGAAAAACCGATATATTCAATGTTCACTGATGCATTCTAAAATTCTGAATTGTGCTGAAATCACTGCATTATTCATTGATTCTGTTTCATTTTAATATATTATTATAAATAAATAAATCTAATTTTACTAGTTCAATGAATTCATTGATTTTTAATGAATATAACAAGTTGCCATATGACTTAAAAGTTTGTACACTAAATACATTTAAAACTAATTTTAAAAAGTTTATAATAAATAAAAACATTGTAAATTGAAAGTTTATTTTACATTTTTATCTAATGTATGTTTTTATTTTATGTGTGGAATTTTTACATGAATATGTATTGTCAAATGTAAGAATAAAATAATTGTTATTTTTTTATATATATATATATATATATATATATATATATATTAGATTAATTTAATTAAATAATCAGTTTTTTCTTCTTATTTATTAGGAACTTTCTGAAAGACCGATACTGCCGCAGTCTAATGGCATGTTCTTTTTGGAAATATTTTTATTTTATTTGTTTTTTTCTATGATCCCGTACAATAATATTCATATTTCAATTTTTATGTGTCCCAATTTAACAATTGTGTATGCTTAGGTTGGACTAGAGCTTTCGAACCAATACTGACAAGTCTTTGAGTTTTTGAGTGTGTGTAGTTTATTTTTGTGTTCTATCATATCAAAGGCTTATATGTCATTAAAAGCTTCACCTCAACACATTATTTTTATATTGTGGGGTATAGTGACCAAGTTTTTACAAAAGTTCTTATGACCACTAATAGTTTAGAATTACTTCGAATCCTGTCAACGTTAGAATTTAGTGCTTGAAGTAGTGGATCTAAACTCTCTATTATTTTTTTTTGTAAAAATATTTATCTTTGACTAATCAGAATATAGTAATTAATTATTTTACTGTGAATGAAATATAGTTTATTCTTTTAAAATCCAAGAAAAATAAACAAAGCGATTGTGTGAATATCCAAGAGACCCAACGAAGAAAAATTTAGAAAACTGGGATATCTTTAGAATAGGGCCTATAACCATATTGCTTATTGTTCTTCATGTAATAGATAAAATGAACATATTTTTATTGGTTATATATTATATTGCAGCTAACGATATATAATACTTCATTACGCGCATGTACTATAAGCAAGAAATCCCATATTTTCTGACTACCCACCGCGTTATAGAACACGATATCTCATACCTGTAGGGGAAGGACTAATGTAATCGTTTAGAGATTACTTTTCCCTTGCTATTAAATTTTGGCAATCTACCTTTAATCGAAAATCATCTACTGTATTGGTCCTTAGTATTTGGTACCCGCAAATGTGAAATAAAACAAAGTGTACTTTTTTCTGCATTAGTATACGAAGGATTTATCGAGGATATTTTCAGATCAAAACCAGTGTATGACTCATAAAGGCTATGCTCTAAAGTTGTATAAAAACCATATGCAAATCTAGCTCTAAGTTATTGTAGCTCGGTCTTTAAAAACTTGAACATATTCACCTCTCAGCAGTACTTCGGTAATTTGGCTCTTATATGATAACATTTGCTTGCCAAAAGGATAGAGGCTACTTTTTGTGTATCTACTGTTTTTCCCTCTTTGTTTTATTCTGATAAAAAAAATTTATACAAAAATTCACTTTTAAAATTTATTCGAAAATGTATAAGTGGCAACACCTCATACTTTTACTAAAATTGTGTGTCATATAACCAAGTAATATTCGCCTAATGATTTATAAAATTGTGTTAGTTTGAAAAACACTTATTTTTAGAACGGTTAAAAAAACCATTTTTATACTAGACTGAGTTATCGATGTTGCCGGCTTTAGTTGATTTTCGGTAAATAAAATTTGGATAGATTTAAAATACATTTTTATACCTCATCCATAAATATGTGCATTATTTTCGCAGACACCTTGTATTTTTCGATTAGGATTAGAGAAATATATAGTTCTTGTGGCATCGGTTGTTATTTAAATGTCTTGCAAGAGTTTGTTAGTGATTTTTTTAAATAGTGGAATATCCTAATCACTCTTTACCATTTCAAGCAAATATATTCCTGCTATTTTTGGCATATTTCTCTAGAGAAGTAAATTTTATTTCAACCTAAAAATTAACAAAAATCTTTCCTAATCTATTTCGTAACCTTCAAAATAAAATAAAATTTTGGTATTACAATTGTCTGCGGAAAAATAAAAAGTAAATGAGTAGATTAAGATGTTTCTACGTTTTCGAATTGTAAAAAGCAATTTAAAAAAATTCGATATATAGGGTGTTGTTTTTTGAAAAAAATGTTCTTAAGCCGATTCTGGGTTTTCTATTTGGTAATACTTTGGTAGATTTTTCAGATAATTGTTATTACGCGTATCAGATATCAAAATAATATGCATAGCAATTCGGAAGTTATGAGCTCCGAAAGAAAATTGATAAAACACTATGTACCTCAGTTATAAAAGGTGGAAGGCTCATTAATAATATGTTATTTGGAATCACTAAAGTAACGACGCTCTACAGTTAAAGTTAGGCCTTTTTCCAATGAAAAACCTTCTACAATGTAGGTATTCATTCAAAATAGATCATTGGTTAATTAAAAGATGTCAATATGGTCAGTTTATAGCGCAAATATATCAAAATTGAACATCAAAATTCTGAATAAAACATACGATGAATTAACTTTGCCCTAAAATCCTACAATAAACACGTTTACCAGAGATTAACAATTTACACACAATTAAACAGTATTAATAGAAACAGTTCAGAATAAACAGTGGTTTCATATTCATATCACATAATCATATACAATGTTATTTAGAATTGAGATAAGAGGAAACAGTTACGGTTTTAGTTGGTGGATGTAATACAAGGGAGGAGAAATGAATGGCATGTCGTTCTGTAAATCATCCTTCATTATTCATCTATGGACTCCAGTTATCTCAAAGAGATCTAATTTATGAACGAAGTTTGGATTTTTTATCATTATTGTCTCCGGTGTTTGAAAATAAATAAAAGAAACGTTTTTTCCAACTTAATTATAATATCTATCGAAATTGTGGTCAGCAATTGAGAATCAGCCAATAAAGAGAACTTACATTAATGCCATAAAAAAATTAGTATACAGGAAATATTAACTTGGTCAAAGTTGGAAACCTAGTGTCATCAGAATTCCATGTAAATAAAGGACTGAGACAAGTGTGCTGTATAGTATATATTTGAATGAAGTTCTCAAAAATTGGAGAAAAAAATGCCATATTATGGGAATACTCATAAATGACGATAATCTTTATACTTTGAATTTTGCTGATGACGAAGTCATATTCGCCGAAGATGAAGACGACGCATACTGCATGCAAATAAAATTGAATGAGAAATATGTGAAATGGGGCTTGCAAATAAATTTAGATAAAACTGAGTATATAGTAGTCGGAGGCACGAACAAATGTTTCTAGTAAGGGAAGAAGCGAAGAAGAAATTAAGCAGAGAACAGCGAAGGGCAAAATTTCAATAAGACAGTTACACTTTATTACATGGAATAAAAATATAACAGAAAGTGTGAAAAAAAGAATTAAAAAAACGATAGTTGAGAGTATTGCACTATATGGGTCAGAGGTTTGGGAAATAACGAAGAAAACTGAAGGAACGTTAAGAGCGATGGAGATGGAGTTCTGGAGACGCAGTTGTGGTTTGACAAGAACAGAAAGGAAATTATACATTCGGGAAGAAATGATGGTTATATCAGTGAATATTTTAGATACAATAAAAGGCAGGAAGGAGGTTAAATTGGTATGGCCATTTGAAAAGAATTCTAGAGGAACGGTGGTCATCAAAAATATTTCATTGGAAACCCCCTAAATCTAAGAAAAGATGAAGACCTAAACAAACATGGTATAAAGGAGTGATGCAAGCAATGCAGGACAGATATATGCGGGATAAAGTTGGGCAAGATGAAAGGAAGTTGAAGGTTGGATGTAAGAGACGCCGTATGATATACAGGGTGACCCACGGTAAATTTCCCTTTTTAATCGTACCGCACTGAGTTATAAACAGAGTTGGTGGAGGGGGACGGGCGGCATTAGGTAGGACATACATGCGGATTTGTTAGTAACCATGGAGCAGTGGTCTGGCGAGCAACGGGCGTTTATAATCGAAGCTTATTTCAAAAGCAATGATTCCTACACAGTCGCACGGCGACAGTTCTGTACTCGGTACCATATTCGTCGCGTAGCTGATGCACCCTCGAAAAATTTGGTAAAAGCGTGGGTGAAAAAGTTTAGAGACACCGGATCAGCACAAAACCAGAAACACCGAGGTCCACAAAAAACTGTTAGAACACCAGTGAATATTCGTGCGACACACCGTGAAGTGACTCGAAATCCCAAAAGATCGGCCCGTAAGCTTGCACAAACATTACAAATTAGTCGTTCAAGCGTTCAACGCATTTTAAAGAAGGATTTGCAGTTTCATCCGTACAAAATTCAGCTAGTGCAGTACCTAAAACCTACAGACTATCCCCGCAGAAAAAGGTTTTGCGAAAGAATGATGGATATGTTTTGGAATGATGGTGGTTTGGAGAAGATAATCTTTAGTGATGAAGCTCACTTTCATTTAGATGGTTACGTGAATAAACAAAATTGCCGATATTGGTCCCTAAATAACCCACACGAAAAGCATCAAAAACAGCTTCATACCAAAAAAGTGACAGTGTGGTGTGCGATGTCGACAAATGGGATAATTGGTCCCTATTTTTTTGAAGATGCTCGCGGTCGTCCTCTGACAGTGAACAGTGCACGTTACTCTGAAATGGTACGCACTTTTTTTGCACCAGCTCTTCAAAATTTTCTAGACTATGATGATATGACTTGGTTCCAGCAGGATGGTGCGACAGCACATACGGCACAACTGTCCATAAACACTGTAAGTGATTTATTCCCAGGGCGTCTCATCTCCTTACGTGGCGACATTGAATGGCCTCCACGATCGCCTGACATTACCCCTTTGGACTTCTTTTTGTGGGGATACCTTAAAAGCCGTGTCTACGTTAATCCCCCTGCTAACATCGCAGAGCTGAAACAACGGATTCGAGATGAGATCAACACCATACCTGTTGCTTTATGCCAGCGTGTGTTCCAACACTTACGCACCTGTTTACAAGAGTGCTATGAGCAAGACGGTCATCATATGAACAACATTCTTTTTAAAAACTAAATCCACATTTGTACGCTTCCATATTTTTTTAATAAATCGATTCTAACTTTACAACTTTTTCTTTTATAATTTTTGGAAAAGGGAAATTTACAGTGGGTCATTGCTTTTGAAATAAGCTTCGATTATAAACGCCCGTTGCTCGCCAGACCACTGCTCCATGGTTACTAACAAATCCGCATGTATGTCCTACCTAATGCCGCCCGTCCCCCTCCTCCAACTCTGTTTATAACTCAGTGCGGTACGATTAAAAAGGGAAATTTACCGTGGGTCACCCTGTAGTTTCCACTCGCATTATATAAATTATATAATAAGTACGATTAGTCCGCTATTATTGAAGTTACAAAATAAAGTTTTTACATAAAATGTAAGCACATTTTAAAATTAGTCCCAATATACAGTGAATTCAGGAACGCGGTGCTAGACAAAAAATTTGTTTTTTTAAATGGAACACCCCGTATATTTTTACATTTTTATAAACTTCTTACCGAGCTAAATTGAACGATGTGTCATACTTGATGTCTGTTATGTTTAATAAAGGATCTACAGCCACCTGAAAATCCCATTTTTTTTAATTTAGATGTATGCAGCAGCTAAAATGTTGAAAATCAATAAAAATGGCTTACATGTTCCTATCCTAACTTTTCAAGTTCTATGCTACGGCATTAAAAAATATTTAATACAGAGTGATTAAAAATAGATGGGATTTCAAATTTTTGATCACTCTGTATCAAATATTTTTTAATACCATAGCATAGAACTTGAAAAGTTAGGATTGGAAAATGTAAGCCATTTAAAAAAACAAAATTTTTGTCTGGCACTGCGTTCCTGAACACACTATATATTTGGGATTAATTTTAAAATGTGAATTTCAAGACTGTCTACACTTCTTGTAAAAACTTTTTTTTCGTAACTTCAATAGTAGCGGACTAACCGTACTTTGACGCACTAATGCCGCATCCTGTATATACAAATAATTATAATATTACTACTATATAATTATACTTAATTTAACCGATTCTATATAAAGAAATTAATCTCCTTTTTCTACTTTTAACAAGTAATTTTAATAAAAC
Organism: Hermaeophaga mercurialis; assembly: GCA_951812935.1. Taxonomy (NCBI): domain Eukaryota; kingdom Metazoa; phylum Arthropoda; class Insecta; order Coleoptera; family Chrysomelidae; genus Hermaeophaga; species Hermaeophaga mercurialis. Next base: position 16,284,687 of record OX638362.1, on the reverse strand, counting down.
AGCGACTGAAATGTTACATTCCAATAATCGAAGTTAAAACTTTGTAAGATAAGTGTAAGACATCTAATTACATTTAAATAATATCTGTGTGTTATATAAATAACCATAGGATATCAATCGTAAGATAATCTTCAAATGGGAGAATGATTAAAACATAAAACGATTTACATACACATAATAAAAAATATTATTTACAAATTTTGAAGAATCTATTTTACATGAGAAGTGCTCCTGTTCGCTACAATTTAAAAAAACGCTAAGAAGACTGACTTCATTAAATGAGAAAAAGATAAAGCCGCACGTAAATTTACGGCGTTATAATGAAATAGTATCAATTCATTCTTGGGTAGTTTAGTCGGTTGGTCTGGAACTAAATCATTTAGTATCCATGGCCGCCGAGCCGCACGTCAGAAGCCCAGATCGGCCCATTTGTATTATTTAATCCCCGTTCGGACAACCCCGAATTTCAAACTTGACATACTTCATTGAGTCGATAATAAGTTTTAGATTGGATCGCAAAAACTTTAAGATGTTATTTTATCTTCTTTTTGACACATTAAGTACTGCTTCGTAGGTCTATAATTTTCTATATAAATTCAAACTCCTGTTTAAATCGTTGTTAGGATGCTCTTGAGTATAGATTTAGACCCTTGGTTTGAGATCTAAGTGTTTTTCAATATCGATTAAACCAAACATTTTCAGGGCGATATTTATGCTATTATTTTATATAATAATCCGGCAATACTAAAATTTGTTGATGGAATGGAATGAAAAAATATTTTCGATAAATAAATGTCTTTCAACATTTTTGTGAAATTTTGTGAAACGTATTTTGATAGTTTACTTAAATACTGTGGTCCTTAAGATTTCCAAATACATTTTTTAAATAAAACTTCTGTAATAGGATGTCCAAATGCTGCTTCAATATATTTATAAAATTAATTTCAATAATTTATTTGACTAATTTTATAATTTTAAGTGCAAGGCCCCGAACTTCTGTGATTAATCATTATAATATAAAACAAAAAAGAACACGGCTTTTTATTTTATCAGATAAATTTTTTACCAATAATATTTTTATCAATTAAAATTTTTATGAGAAGAGCCGACATTGCAGAATCGTGAGACCGAAAATCAATTTTTTGAATAAAATAATTGATTTCTCACAAAAAAATTATCTATATATAACAACAGCTCCAGTTTTCCTATGAAAAAATTCATTATTACTACTGTAACTACTATGTAGATATACTTTATATTATAGAAACTAATTTATTACATTTAAAAAAAAAAATATCATTTCTAATAAACATTCAAACTTAAGAAGATTTTGTAATATTCGGAAATGAAATTTAGCAAGACAATTAATTCCCTGTGTAGCCAACCGTTCAATTTTGATTTTTTTTTAATATCCGGCCAAAAATGTCGGTATAATTTATTTAACAACAATCAGATTTCCGTCGCGAAGAGCGAGGCTGGATATTATTAAAAATTTAAATTTCCTTAATGCAATACAACGTTGAAGAATAAGAATAAACATAATCCAAAATGTTTTCAAACAATAGAACTTAGGAAAATATGAATTCTTGTTCCTGCCCGGATTACACAGGTGCGGACTTGCAAGAAAGGGCATAAACGAATCTTGACAGCAATAACTAATAATAATTTTTAAGGAATATTTTTGCAATCTTTATACAATAAAATCAATTGAATCTTAAGTGCAATATTTAAAATGAATGAAATGTACTTATAATTCTTCGTACAGCGTTAAAAAATATCTTAAAACCATCTCTGTTTAGAGAGCTGAATTTCATTAAGCTGTTGCCCTTTTTTCTTTCATTCTCTTCCTTCCGACTTCAAAAACTTCTTACTGATTTAGTGGATAATAAAAAACATGTGAAACTCCATGAACTTCTGCAGGCACACCCCCGAAAACCATATTTTTTGTGTTCTATGACGTCTTTATCAGGGGTACATAAATTTAGGCGGTTTTTCTTTCGTCATTTTATAACGTTTTGCATTTTAGATCACATAATCGTGAATGTGTGACTATGAAATTTGGGTAGAAAAGTTTTGGTACATTTACAAACTACAAACCCACCGTAGTAAATTACAATTGTTGATTGTTACTATTATCAAAAGTATGAAATTCCCAGTTTTTATTTACTATTTTGATAATAGAGACGAATAAAACTTATTAAACTATTTTATTACTTAATTACAGTGGTCGAATTGCCTTAAAGTGTCTTTTATTATGGTTGAAATGACAGCAGTCTTGCTTTTGTTCAGTTGATGTGAAATTTTCTCATTTAATATTTGAAGCATTAAATGTTTGTACAGATAAATAATTTACTGATTTATGAATACACCAGAAATGATCTCTTTTATTGTATAATCATAATTCCTTTTAACCATTGTAGTACTTGCTTCTACTGTAAAGAATAAAATGCATATAGACATACTTTCATTTTGTCAATTATTTTCAATATAAATTAAGCATATATTTATTTTCTGTGTTATAATTCAATTTTAATTTTGACAAAGCTACCGCTACTCGAACAATACGAAGGGTAACTAATGCTCTATTAGACTTCAGTAGCAATATTAACTGTAGTTCATTCGAAAACTAGATAGTTAAAAATTCATTACAGCAATTGGAAAACCAAACAGTAGATCGAATAATTGATATGCACATAAAAAGCCCAAAACCACAAATAAATGGAAATACCTATATAATTAAAAGTGCTGCGAGTAATTTATAAAATATATTTAAATTTAAAATTTAAAATATATTTTGATTTATAAATAATGTCAGTTTGTTTCTATTAAATTTATTGAAGCAAGATTTTGGACTCCAATATTGGCTTCCAGTTTTTCTCGCGTTTCTGGTTTAGTGACGTCTACTTTACTTTTTTGAATTGAACAACCGTTATACAGGATGTCCCACGATGTTTTAACAGTCCAATATCTCGAAACCTGTTAGTGCCATTTAAAAAAAAATTTGTTGGGGTCACGTGACCGAAAATGAGAGGAAAAAGGGAAGTTTTATTAAAATAAATATAAGCATCAGTTTCGACTGTATAATTTCATACTTATCATGTGAACAGTTTTCAAGATATTGGACGGTCAAAAGGTCCTGGGACACCCTATACAAAGAATGATCGTTTGAAAAATGCCGAAAAAATTTAATTTGCTTTGTGATGATGATCCTCAAGTGATGGAATAATAAGGATTATTAGATAAAAACGGGTTTGTTAAATTAGTTTCAATTCGTTTAATGACCAATTTACATACAGAGTACGTTTAAAGTCAAAGATGTGTAGTATCAATATAAATTTAAATGTTGACAATATAAAATACCTAGCCGTAGTATAGAATAAAGGAACTTCACAATTAGTAAAAACATTAGAATATTAAACTAGACACAAAATAATTCCAAGAATTAAATTAAAAGCACTTGAAAATACAAAAATGAAATTTGTAATCGAATACATTTTTTAATTCGTTATAAATTAAAAATATGATTCACATTCAACAGAATAACTAATGTACTTAGCAATGATATAGAAAGAGTTTTGTATCAAATGGTTTGTGTGGATCTGTATATATAAAAATAAATGCTTATTAAACAAGTTTTTACTAGATCTCACAAATCCTTAATCTCAGTACCTAACAAATAAAAGAAAAACAAATATTATAGTTTTTAACAATAAAAAAAAACAAATATACCCTAAAAACATTAAATAGTCAGTTTAAATGGTTCTAATATTTATTTTCAAAAATCAAAGTTTTTATGACTTTTATGTATTTTTTTGGGACATAATCTAATTAGATTTATATGATTTTTAATGTCCTGATGCTCAAAAGCTGATTAATAATAATCATAATTATTAACTGTAGTTAATTGTGTCTGCTAATTAGTTTTGAATTTTGAAGTTTTGTATGGCCTTTCTTCAATTTCATTTCAAGATAATGTTCTGTTTTTATTTTCTTCTGAAGAAACTATTTACAATTTCTCTAGATGAGTTATGTATAATCACCAGGACCGTACTACTTTTAGCAAAAATGTAATAGATTCAAATCCTCAAAAATTTTTATTGTATAGGTTTCATTCCTGATTTATTTTTCTCGTATCTTACCAAGTACTTAGTTTTTTAAGACTTTTCCTCTTCTCATAGCATTTTTCATTTTATCTTACTAATTTTTTTTTGTGTCAATTTGTCACTTATTATTTTCCATACCTCCTTTTTGTTAAAGACGTAATACTCAAAGGGTCTAAAAGCTAAAGTTTTTAAATCTTCAAGTACAATATCATGATTGGTAAATACATATGAAGCTAATGAAATATGAGTTGTTTTTATAGTATTTAGAGCTGGGTTTGTTGACAGTTTCTATTGCCTTTATTGATTGATTATATTTATGTACACCATATATACCTTTACACTATAAAATTTTATCAGTCTATTTTTTTGAAACTTCAGCTTCGACCCTATAATAAACCATTGTGATTTTAACAGTAATTTTTATTTTATGAATTATTCTTAATAAATATTCTTTTGTTTCCAAAAAGACTACCATATTTTTTTTAATAATACGGCTTTGTCATTATTTTTTAGTATTTGCATATACCGAATCTAATCTTCAACGATTCTCATTTTTGTATTTAGATATGTAATGTTTCGATTTGAATCCCCATGAAGTTTTTAATCGGTTTGATCATAAAAGTTTCATCACCATAAATTTAAAAAAATTAAATACCTACCCCTTTTTACTATCTTTTAAATATTTTAATAACAAACCACCACATAACTAAAACTAGGTCAGCTATTAAAAATGTTATTAAAGTTAAAATATGAAAGGGCGACATCTTTCTCTTTTGTAATAAGGCAACGACACGAAAACAAGTCTCATTATTATATTCAGAGGCGCACCCAACTGGGCAAAGATATATTTAACATTAAGGGCAGATTTTGTTAAACATATTTGTATGTCAATGTCATTCTAAGTATTCCAAGAGGAAAAATATATATGTATTTTGTGTATATTAATGATATTTGCTTTTTCAACCAAGCCTAAAAGGATACAATGGTACAATGAATGGACCAATGACGTGGTTTCCAACTATTCCTGCCAAACAAAGTGGGGATTTTCTTGTGATCTGTAGTGGTAATTTTGACTATTAATATGGCTATGAAATGTAAACATGCACTAATTATTGAATCATATTGGTATCTAAGATTTTCATCATTTGTTCCCAAAAATACATTGTTTTGTCAAAATCGTCTTCCATGAGCTCATGAGTTGGCATCATTTTTAGTGATGTATTGATAACATCAAACTCAAGCATTATATCCAATTTGGTATCATTAGTTATTGCAGAGGAAGATGATTTTTTATCAACATTACTTGTCCAAGCTGGTAAAACTGTTTTTATATTTTACTAATGTTCCCTTGGCATTTAGACTTTCTGATTTTTTTCTTGAAATAGGCGAGCAACTTCACTCTGTGTACGGGTGTTATCTCCGTAACCCATCATCTGTAGAACTGTTATTTAGTCCATTTTTGTTAAATAAACCATATTTCTAAAATGCAGTTAACGAAATTCAAACGGCAAGTGTAATACCGAAATTATTGCCTTGGAGTTATAATCACACAACAATTTGTTAAAGAGATTTAAGCAAAACTAATATTGCAATGGTAACTTTTTTGTCTTTTTCTTTAATTTACGCCGTCTAAAGAGAATATTGCTTAGTTTGTAATTATCAAAAACCAAACGGTATTACTCATTAAGTCAAAATCTTTCCACATTAAAAACTTTTTCACTAGGTGTTAAATATAACACTAGATTAGAAGAATAACGTCAATCAGAAGATTAAACTATTTTAATATTAATTTTTGCAATAAACACTACTACTACATATTCAAATAATAAATGATAGATTACCTTTTTTCTACAAACATGGGTCCAAAATAAATAAAAATTAATACTGTAAAAGTATTTTTCGGAGACTAATAGGGAATAATCTATTTTTTGTGTAATTCTATGCGAAATGAGTATTTCGCGATCACGAAATTGAATTTCGCGCGTCCTGAGGCTATTTAAACTAAACCCTAATTTTTTTTCAAAGCAGAAAATTTGAATTAAAATTATGATGTTTTACTATTAAAAAAATAGTGTGTAATCTCGGCTGTGACATCCAAGTCCAATTTTAAATATGCACACTTCACTCCACTTGTTGGATAATATCGGTTTATTCAGTCTAGTATTACTAAACTTCACGAGAGTCAAGTAAATTAAAATGTAGTAAGTACTATCGTTCCAGATCCTATAGTTGATAATCCTGAGAAGTCAGAGGACTTCAGACCAATTAACCTTCTACCAATTATTGAAATGACAATTGAAATAATTTTTCATGAACAACTGAATGAGTCTCAATGTAAATAATTTATTATTCATCAACCAGTCTGGTTTTAGAAGGCATCATTCCTGTGAAATGGTTTGTCAGTTAGTTTGTAAAAAACTGGAAAAGGGAAGATGACGAAGGAAAAGTTGTGAATTGTGTATTTGTGGATTTGAAACAAGCTTTCCAAACTGTTGATAGAGATAAATTAATAGCAAAATACAAAAAATATGGCATAAGGGAGAATGTTCTTAATTAGATGAAAAACTGCTTGGCAGATAGGTATCAGAAAACAAAAGTCAGCGGTGAATGTTCGGTGTAGCTTAAGATGTACTATGATGTCCCGCAGGGCAGAGTATTAGGGCCGTTATTATTTATATTATATATCAATGATCTTTATCAATATTTACAGGATTCCTTCGTCAATTTCTTTGCAGATGATACTTTGATATCTGTATCTGGTGAAACCTATTTAGATGTGGTAAATATTATAAATAAGGAATTAGACATTTTAAATGAATGGTTGATGGAAAATCAATTTAAATTAAATGCACATAAAACTAAATGTGTGTTTACTAAGTAGTAAACAAAATTGTTTCAAGTTTTAGCAAGGTAACTGGGTTATTTAAATTGGCAATAGTATAGTAGAATATGTAGATGAAATAAAATACCTTGGAGTTGTATTTGATCCTCGGCTCACATTTCATAAACATGTTGATTTTTTATGTAAAAAAAAATAGGAAAAAGTTGGATATTTCACTTTCGTGCAGGAAATTCAATACTATCATCTATTCACATTTTACCTATTGTATGTCTCTTTTAATATCTTGTTCTAATGAAAATATTCGTAGACTGCAAGTCTTTCAAAACAAGACAATACAAATCATTTTGCGTTCAAATAGATACACCCCGATTAATAGAATGTTAAAGTCACTAAAATTTCTAAATGTAACACACCTTATACGTGAGCCAAATTTATTATTAATTTTTAAAATCGTTAATAACCAAGCTCCGTCGTATTTTAATACATATTTAAATAAAACCTCTTTAAACATGAATTATAACTTAAGAACAAAAGATAATTACCAAATTGAAAGATTTAACTCAACAACAATGGATAAAACATTATTCATAGAAGGCCCAAGGTTGTATAATAGTTTAGCACTAATTATCAAAATTTCCCCTACTGCCAAACATTTTACGTCAAGATTAAGGGAAATGTATTTTTTAATCTGATACTTGTATCTTTTTGTGATTCTGGTCTTACGTGTAACTTTTTGTACTTGTCAATACCATTTGAGTATTTAGTCAAAAAATACTCCCATGTATTTTACTTCTTTAATATATCTTCACTAGATTTAAGCCGTGGCCCATGTGTAGTTGCAGGTTTTTATATTTTTTAAAACAACCTTACTTACTGCAATATCTTTAAATTACAAGTCTCTGAGGTGTTTGGTAGCTTCTGACATGTAAAATAAGTAAAGTAAACAGTATAAATTTTGATAAATCTTTTATTAATAAATATTCATTATTTATATCAGAGAGCTATTTTTAAAGGCACTGAGCTCAAACTGTATTGACTTTTAAATGACTTAGACTTATATCCAATAACTACAAATCACGGTTTTACAAATAAGTGACGCTTCCTAGACATATCATTGTGTGGAGCAATGAAAAACCCGTTATTGTCGTCAGACAAGACATAAAAACTAACCTTATAAGACATGAACTTTTTTAGCATTAACAATAGTGTAGCCAACGATAGCTACTCAAAATGTTCTTAGCTTGCTTCATTAAACAACCAAAACATGCAAATCTTGTGTCTTCTGATTACTGAACTGGGAAAATATTGTCCGATTCGAGATCACATGAAGAAGACAGATCTAAATCTAAAATCAGACTATCAATTCTGTATTGCAGAAGACGAATTTACGTATTAATTTCTGCGTTGTGCTGGAAAGATCTTGAACGATCTTGAATTGACATAAATGAAAAACTCAGACCTAAGTAGTTTCTCGTAAAAACGATCAACGACTCTATTAGAAGTATCGGATTGGATGAGACTCTAAAACCTCCAGAATAGGCCAGCGAGTGCTAACAATGGGAGAAATGACGTAACGTCCTTTCCTATTACTTTAGTTAAGTGTGCAATTAGTTATTTTGGTCTAGACATCCTTTTATTCTAAAACTAGAACTAGCTACTACGCCCTTGAGCATATTATGAGACGTGTTAGTGGCGCTGCCATCGCAACGATATAATATGTTATCATGATAATAAAGGCTTAATTAAATCACAGAGGAATATGATATAAACTGCATTGGGTATTGTTGTGAGGATGTACAAACTTTGACATCTATGCTTGTTAGATCCAGTGTGTTTGTACGTTATTACATACTTCTAACAAAACCAATGATTAACTAGAGAGTGTAATTAATTCCAATATGAAAATATGTGAAAATATATATACCTTGGTTTTAAAGCATATAGGAGTTTCTGCATAAAATAGTAATTTTTCGTTTCAGTTTTGAAAGCAAAATATTATTCTGAAGTTTCCTTTTTCCTGCAAATTTATTTAATACTAAATTGATCAGAAATAGAATAATTGGTTGACTGAGAAATTCTGAGCTTAGTAATACGAGGGAGCGATTAAATATACTAGTCAAAGCTCGATTTATTAAATTTGAATGATCTTCTTCGTCTAATTCTGTGGAAACAATAGGTACTAAAAGATAAGCTAGAGAAGGAACGTAAGTTACCAATTATGTACACATTTTTAAAAACTAGTCAGCAGATTGTTGCCTAACCTGGTAAAAAGTAGCATCGTCATCGCTGACGCTATGAAGTTTTATGATCTTGGAGGTTGGGCTTAAAAGGATGACTGAAAATTATACTAAGGACACCGAATTTGGGAAATAGCTTTTAAATTCTGGGTGTGAATCTTTGGATGACATTCTAAACGTGAGGCTGAGGTACTTTTGCAATGAACTGCATTCGGGTTAAGGAAGAAACTTTACAAATAAACTATTTCAAGAAGTTTGTAAGAAGCTAGTGCTCGGAAATTTCAGAACTTAAACATTCTCAATTTGATAGATAAACCAACCCCTTACCAGATATTTGTCAAAGGTTACCTATAACTATCAATTAAGCTGAAACGAACCTATTTCATTCTTCTTGTTGAAATACAGATTAACTGTGAATGATTGTCTAGCTCATACTCCTATGAAAATCATTCTTTGGTTCTACATTCAGGGAATAAAACAAGGTCTATGACCAAAGCTGCAGAAAAACTGAAAGGGGCCTTATATCATCTAGAAGAAGAATAATTATGTAAATTACAGAATCTTCAAAATTCCCACAGGAAACCTTATCTAGTCCACCATGATTGACTACAGACGCAGACTTCGCAGAAGTTGAATTCTGGTTTCTACGAAGCATTCCAGGAGGAATATCTAAGGACGGGGCAGTGTAACTGTTTAATAGTTTCTCGAATATTCTTTAGAAAATATTCGAAATGTTCGAGAAGTTTCTTCTAAATAAAATTTGTGACAACCCCACAACTGTCTGCGTCAGTTTGCTAGACACATTGTTTACTGAAAATAATTGTAAGTTGTGTAACATAAGACGCCCTTACTGTATACTTGGGATGCTTTCAATGAAATAAACAACTATTAGGGTTTTTGATATTATTGCGTGACCCTGTAGATTCATTAGGAAAATTTTGCTACTAAGAAACTAGGAATATAGAGTATCTTTAGTATATTTTATAATGCTGCTCTTAAAATATCAGAATTATTATTTTGTGAAAATTTCAATTTATTTATAAAATCTTTTCAATTTTCTTAAATTTGTGCATCGTTATTTTATGAAAATGGGGCAAATTTAAAGACGAACAATACCATACAATGCAGATTCCATTATAAATTCTAAGTCTAATTTGCAAGTTTTCTGTTCTACGGTTTACGTATACTTTGCTTTGTTCTGTTTACTGGATTGTGAAAAATACAGGAAACTATCTATTTTAATGAAGTTTCCCAATTTCGCCTTTTGTTTTATTTGTTTTTCAAGCAAAAATGATTCCGCAGAGAACATTATCAAACGTGATATCCCAGGTCGGGATTTTACATCAATATTGATTGATTTGACTAGAAACTTTGAGAAAAATCTAATAGAAGTGGATAAGCAAGGTCTGTTGAAACTTTTTCTTTTCAGAACAACTTTTAATTTAGACAGAAAATCATTAAATATAAACTATTTTTTCTGAACATCTTCATATAGGAAGATTGATGTTGTGTAATTACCCCTTCCATATATCATACTTGTCAATGATAAAAACATGAAGTTACGTTTCAAGCTGGAACATAACCTAGTATAAATAGGATTAGTTTTTTACATCTTTGGTATTTTCTCTATTCTGGTTAGCTGCGTAAATATTTGCTATATTGTAGTATACAGAGCGTCACATAAGAGTTTTGTTTTTAAATGGAAACCCCCTTATTTTAATGAAACCATTAATTCTCCTCTGGTTTCAACGATGTGTCACAATTATTTGTTTAAAATGAAGAACATATTTTTAGCTTAAATTTTTAAGTAATGATCGAGAAAAATAAAGAAATAATATTTGATATAACTGATAATTTGATGGATTCTATTCGTTAAAAAAATAAAAATCCATATTTCATGTTCGCCCATTTAAATGCAATTTAATAGTGTAATTTTGCAGTTGTGAGTAGAATTTATAAAATATATATAAATAGAAATATTTTTGCAAAAATTCTGCTCTCTTGAAATAGAGTTCTAACTTAGTATAATTTATACTGGAAAATCATATTGTAATACTCTGTAGACGTGTATCATTATTTGTCACAAAAAATGTTCTATTCTCTTTTTATTACAAATTCTGGTTCTTTTGTTGGCAACAGGTATTAAAGGGACAAAAGATTTTAATTATTGTTTGAACAATGCAATATGGAATTCTGAATTAAAATGAATAATTCACTAAAGTTTGAATTATTGTTCTTTAATCAAAAAAGGGATCTACAGAGAAAAATCAACGTAATTTCCAAGAAAATAGCCGTATTGTGAAATTCATATAATATTAAATGAGATGTTAAAAATATTTTCTGAGAGTTCGTTCGTATTTGAATACATTTTATTAATAAAGTATAAGTGATTAAAAAAGCACTGCAAGCAGAGTGTTGAGAAAAACATTTTTGTTTAGGTTCAACAAATTCAAATAGATTCACAGAATCGCAGCATAGAATCAAAACTTATCCTGAAATTATCTAGGGTTTGTTTCATTAGTTAAGGGTACAGTATGAAGTTGCAGCATATGTGCTAACGTGTCATAACCAGTCGCCTGTTATCGATTTGATGTCAAAACCGTAGCGTAACAATTTTAAATTTTTAATAAATAAATGATTTCAAATACACACCCTCAAATGTCAAACATAAACAAATAAAAGATGGCTTTTGATTTGAATTGAACGGATTCTAGCGTTTGGGGACTTATGAAATAAATAATAATTGTTATTAAGTATGATCTGTATAATATATTAATTATTAAATGAATTCTCTGTTTCATAATGATCTTAAATTATGGGTACACACATATTCATATTTTTAATTCATTTAGCTAGAAAATCTAATGTAATCATCTAGGGTTAAATCCCTTAGTACAAAAGGAAGAGACGGCTTCATGCACTTAATGCACTGGTAACATTAAAGATTATTTTAAGATCAGATCTTAAGTATTTTATCAAAAATTATAAGAGGGCATCTTCATCTGGTAGTCTCATAAAAATATGAAATGAGAATATCTTGCCGCTGAAATATAAAAATGTGAAGTTAAAAAACTATAAAGTATGACGTTATTTAAAAATGTAATTTCTACTAATAAATTCATATTACATACCACCCACATTGCTGCTAAAAAGTGTATTAAAAAAGATAAGGAATTTATTTTAGTTGTGTTAGTGTATATTTTTGATCAAGAAAGAGATTAATAGAGGGGGTGGGGGAGTTTTATTTTTATCTAGACCGAGAAAGTTAGGTGAGCTAGAAATAACGCAGTTAAAAAATATTCTTAAGATACAGTCCTGTAAGATTTTCTAAGTTGTTTAATTATACCTGAATGCAGGAAAAGATTAAGACAAAAGTTAAGCAGTTCTGAAATTAAAGTGAATTATTCAATAAAGCTCATTGTTATTAATTTTGAGTCATTGTTCTTGAGCATTAGAAGGAGAACTAAGACGGGAAGGTTTTCAATTGGTTTTCCGTTCATTTTCTTCAGGGATTTACTTTATTAATTTCATTTCATTTATCACAAAATTGCCGCTATCATGGAGTGTGCCTTCTTCCATGAAATAATTAATAAGCTAATAATAATTTATGGTACGCTCGGATCTGAAATCGTGGGAGGATTTTTCATTTTCAACGCCGTTTTTCTAAAGGATTATGTCACTAATGAAATACTAAGGCGAAATATGACCAACCAACAGGCCAGGACCTCTCTATTTTATCTCACTTTTATTTCGATTGGTTTACCTTCGTTTTTCGTTAAAATTAATTAAACAGAAACCTATCGGAAAGATAAATATTTCGTTTTTTAATGTATTTGTTCTCTTCTAGGTTTCGTTCTTAGCTTGTGAATATTGTTCAGTTTTTTAGTGGTTCTTCTCGAGTATCTTTAAATTTTTTAAAAGCTGTAATAAAAAAATATGACATTAGGAAAATCCTAACTTAGATTATTCAATCTAATACCAAATAATAATAATAATAGCGAATCATATAACATATACGAGTATGTAGAGTGTTCCATTTAAATTGAGAAAGTAAGAATGAAGTTCTGGTATAGATTCATTTTAGACGGATAACACTTCCCAATCTTTAAAATATTGACTATATCTCGATAAAATTCATCTTATATAAAAACTTATTTTTTATCTTTGTGCTATGTTGACAAAATGATGTTTTTAATTTGTCCAAAATCTTGGACCAGAAAGTTCAAAGAGTAAACGATCACGTTTTATTAGAGATACTTAAACCCGAAAAGTATGAACTTTTACAAAGGCGATACCAACTTAAAGTCTCCTTTAAAAAAAGTCATAAATTTTTTCACAAGTCAATTTTATTCCCTTTTATCCCTGATTTTTTCCATAAATATCACTTGGGTTACGGATACGCATGCTGAATAATTCAGTGGACGCACACTTGAAAATATTCGGGTCTTTTTTTCTCTTAAAATGCGGGTTTTACTAACACTAAACTATTCATGATGTTGCCGTCTTAAAACTGTGTACCTTGGGCATTATATAACCAACAAAATAGGACGGCTTGAAAATCCGTTGGGGGAGATCGAAGCTATATTGCCAGGAAACTAACATGTACATATTTCATAAACACAGCTTCAAATAATTTAACTTTTTAAAAAAAAATACGCCATGACCATAAAATTTGTAATGTAACGTAACGTTCAAGGTATGACCACAACGTAAGTTGCCACAATCTGCATCCTTGAGATACAACTAGAAAAGAACAGGTAAATGCAATAACAATTAACACCATGAAAGTAAAAGGCACAATAGTTGCAATTTATTGTACACCTCTGTATAACCAGAATAAGATAACTATCTAAATGTTCTTAACAAAATAGGTAACAAATTGACTGGTGATTTTATTGCCTTTTAGATCTAGACACAATTAAGGTGAATAGAATAAAAATAGAGTGTAAAATAGTAGAAATAATATGAAATGATATCACCATAAACCAGAAAAAGTAGGGCTATTCAAATGCATATTTAAAATATTATTTTCTTTCTAAGGTCATCAAAGATTACAAAGACTACTAGAATGGTTATTGTCAGAACAACATAGGCCAGACGTTTTTCGAAATTAGTCAATGTTATTGTCAATTATCATTTTCGTAATCCAAAAAGGTGGGAGTGGAGATAAAAAACTTTGCTAAAAGATAAATACTATAAACATAAAGAGAGCCTACATACGACCAAACCGAGGTCCTCATGATTCTAGAAAACTCCAGTTTAATAAGAACACTCAGAAAAGTTAAAACGAGAAACACAAATGGAAAAATTTAAGCACACAGTTTTAAGAAATTTACAGTAAAATTGTAGGTTTCATTAGGTTAGTTGCTAACAGCGAACACAAAAATGAATTTTTTGCTTAAAATTGGGGGTAAAACAACAAGACAAAAGACGACTCAATAAAATATCAAGGACCTAGAAACAAAATTGGAAGAAAAAATTAGTAAAAATAAATATGAAAGAAAAAGGAAGACGTTATTGGAACAGTTCAGAAAAGAGAAATGAGAATAAAAATAAAATTATTTCACAGTAGGTAATTCTGCAATATTTTATTCTTCTTAATATAATTTGTTAAATGACAGTATTATTTCTTTCAGTTTTTTGTTTAAATGTTTTTCTACACAGAAAAATATTACTTCATTCATCTCACTTTACGATTCTTCTGTATACATATTGTGTGCGTAACATAAAAATTAATGTAATTAATCATTTCATTTCCTTATGTAAACGATATGTTTTTGCACCAATTTATTCTAGGTCGTATCAATTTTCCTTCTTAACCGACAAAATATAGTGGATTAGACGACTAAGGTGACTTGAATATTCGCATTAACCTTATGTTTATATTTTGGCTCGCCTCAGCTTCTTTTTACTGCAAATAGAATGAAAGTTTATGAAAATTACTTTTTCAAGTAACCATCCTGTTTACCTGTATATATTTTGTCATCTTTTTTATGAACATGCTCCTATGCAGTGGAACCTAAGGCTAGGATCCCCCAACTTACTTTTTAGAGAATAGTAAGAATCGAGTAAAAGTCGTTTGAAACAAAATTACGAATTTGTTTGCTACAAATATTCACCATATTAGGTAAATAATAATTTTTGGTCATTTTATTAAGAGAATAATTTGGAGAGTGGACGATTAGATGGAAAGTCTGGTTATCCGATTTAATAAGAATAATGTGACGTTTCTTAATTGGCATACCTACTCAGAAGTTAAACAAGACGTTTAGTAAGAATAAGTAAAATTAATATTCGGCTGTTGCAAATTTAGAACTTGTCGTATTAATCAGTACATGGCAGAACTAAAACCGTAGTCGCGTCGCATTGTAAACTTACAAATGTAACCCACTAACAAACCAGCCCAACCCACTCGAGTCCCCCACAAATTTCCCCTAATTCCTTCAATTTCCTTCCCAGAAACTTCCCAATAAGGCAGTACAAATTCTATTAAACCTCCTCAGCGTGTGCCTGTCTGTGTGTTTGTTTCTATATACTGCCTCCTGTCTTGTATTTGTGCACTCTGCACCACTGAGTTTATTTTCCCTAAGTGGGTAATATGCAAAAGCGTTCGGTTTATCCGCCACTTGCGAGTTTATTTCAAATTTAGAGGACACAAGCGTCGGCACCAGGGCTACACATTCAAAATATTGCTGATTACCTCTATTATCCGAAGATAATCAGGTTAAAAGTGACAAGGATATTTATCAAATGGATAACAATCGTTTATGTGCAGAAGCAATTTTCCAAAGATATACAACATTATTGTGTTGAGGGGGGTGAAGGACTTTATTGGAAATAAAAATCCATTAAAAGTTAACCATATGGATAAAATCAACATCAAAATCAATTAGAGAAATATTTATAATTGACAATGTCTAAATTAACCAGTTCACATTTTTTTATTTCATTACAAAAGAAGTCATTGTTTGTTAGAATTTGTATTACCATATTTAACTTTTCAGTGTATCCATAAAATTTCCTATTAATTAATAAAACAATTTTTTACTATATTTATCCACTTTTGTAAATTTTTTGTGGAGAAATGATTAGGTAAGAAATGTCACAGATACCTGACAACAAAGTAATGAAACCTTAAAAGCCAGAAAATATCATTTAAATGCCTTTCACGAGGTATTACAAGATCAAAACTTTCATTTAAAACTTCAAGAAATCACTATTGTACTTTAAACTACTTCTTTAATTCGGATAGTAGTTTAATTTGTCTCATTTAATAAAATATTATTGATAGAACATGACAAAAGGCCAACCGAATTGTTCAGCAATTCCAAATTAAAGTATGCTTCATCTCAACCAAAGTCCAATGAAATAAGGAGAAAAAAACTAACCGAAATAAGAGGACTAAAAATGATTTTATTAAATAAAATTAAAAAACATCGAACTAATACAGAAACTTTTATGTCAAAAATGTATTATTTGATTAGAACTAAATATCTTTAAGAAAATGCAAAACTGGTTTCATATAAAAAAATTAAATGTCAAGAAGAATGAAGAAATTCTCATTGAAAAAAGTAAACTCTCGAGATTTCCTTACAAATTTCATCTGAAGGCGATTGGCAATACTGTTACGGATTGGGTTGTTTTTCTTTCAATAAATATGTAAAAAATCTAAATACTAATTTCAGGGGGGTTTTAACCCACTACGTAACTTGCTTAATGGAAATTCAAGAGGCTGAGTAAAAACAATAACAATATATTTATCTATGCATAAAAACAAATCTTACAAAATTTTAGGGCAACTTACATCTTTAAATAACTTACACATTTAATCGTAGGGGTAGACACTATCAACTTCTAGATCATCCGAAAACCCAAACTTAACTTCCAATCTCTTTTTTTTCCCAAACAAGAAGACCCCAACATTTATTAATTTTGAGTCCTCTAATAAAAATGTTTATTTATTATCCAATGGCGACATTCCCCCAAAACTTTCGCTCACGTAATATTAAATAAACAGCGAATTTTATAATTTAGAAAATATACAATAAAAGTAAGTTCTATATACAGGGTGATTTTTAACTAAATCCCTGTATATACTATCGTAACAATACCAAACCTATTTTTATATCACAAACATTAATAAGTAATTAAAAAAAAATCATTTAAGCTTTTGTAATAAAATTAAAATTCGGCGCTCATGTTTGTGTCTCTGATCTTTACGCCTAGCTTGCCATCAGAGTCCTTATCCTTCGTCTTGAATTCTTGATCCCTCTTCAGGCGCTATGTATGTTGGTGAGGGTTTTACCGAAAACGGCCTAAAGCTAGGAAATCGTCTTATACTCGATATTTTCAGGGGTATCTTCGTTTAAAGCTGACCTAGATATGATAGTAGGTACATGCTTGAAAGTTAAAACTAAAACTTCTTTTTGCAAAATATTTATTTCAAATAGAGTCTTAATTATTCATAAACTCTATGTAGTATATTTATGTTTCATTTATAATTTAATTCAATCTTTCTCATACCAAATGTAATGCAATCTTCATTTATGATTTAAATTCTTAACTTTATAATATTTGCATAGAAAATAGATTAAATACGTACATAATCTCTTTATTTATTAACCACTAAAAATAAACAAACTAACGTGATTACTTCTTTTTTAATTTTAAAAATAAATACTCCTTTTACCGAAGTAAAAAAGGCAAAGGTAAAAATATCCGACTATTTGCTTTTGATTATGAAGGATATCTTTTATTTCAAGTCGTGTGTTATATCAGGATAATCAGGATAAGAGTAAAATCCCCGGAAAATCCAGGAATTATCTCTCTCTAATTTCACGAGTGATTACCCAGTGCACGAGATAAATAAAATGTTTGCATATATTTATTATTTTATTACATAAATAAATATTGTTTGGTACAATCTAATTAAGTTTTTTGAATCCATGAAAAATATTATTATTCGATACTAATTAAAATGTTCTCCAGAATAGAATCACTCTTATTCAAAGTAGAAAGAATTTTTTGTTTTCTAAAACGAAAACAAACCTACGTATCTGATAAGAGTATTGTGTAGACTAATATACAAATTCAGAGCAAATATTAGATGCAATACAATTATCTATGCGAACATAATAGAACGAGTAAAGGAAAAGCGAAAATACTTTATAATATCCCCTGTAATATGTTTAAATGGACATATTTGAGGTGGAAACATCGTTCCAATCACTTCGGTAGTACCGTACCGGTAGTCATGACCGTACCTTTAGCTCATTGGTATTCAAGAAAGTAGGAAGACACATTATTACGCCCTCTCTCGGTTATCTGCTTGTATATTCTTTTATTCCTTAAGATTTTTTCCTAAATTCTTTTAAATTCTGTATGAATCAGTATATTGAATGAGTATCTGCTCGATTACAATTTCCAGAAAGACATTTGCTCTAACACAATTGATCGAATGAACAATTACTCAAATAACAATTAACTATAAGGAAAATTAATCGAAAATTATATTTTAGCATAACTTAATAATTTACCTATTTTCATTGCACAATAGTAAATACCTTATATTAATCTTAATACTATAACAATTAATGTTACGTATTTCTCTACAAAAGGTATTTTGATTACAATTGCATTAACCAAATGTTACCTAAATCAAAAATGTTAAGTTTGGTTCGTTTTTAATTGTTGTTTAGAATGAACAAGTATATGTCCTTAGTCTTAATACTAGAATGAAAATTAGAATTATATTATTAAGATATCAACTAGATATAAATATAAAATTTTCCATTGCACTATTTTTTTAAATCTGAGCAAGAGTTAGAACGTCAGTAAAATAGGTTTAGAGTTTGTACATAGCGAAAAAGGGAAAAATGAATTACTGATCGACGATTACCTGTACAAAGAAACAGAAACATTTATTAAATTAATTGTTCCAACCCTTACTTTATGGAGTTTATTCAAAATAAATGTAAAAGTGACTCTTTGAAAATGCGATTTAGCGAAACCTGATTAGAGAAAGATATTTTAAAAATAGCTTTGAAATACTGCGGAAATTCAAGATAAGTATAATTTTTTTTGTAAATAATTTATCCAAATTTCAAAAAACTATATATCATTGTTTAGAGAATTCGACGGACTTTCAAACGATATGTGACTCGACCCCTATTTCCTATTTAAATTCTAGGGGTTGTTCATCCCACTGGTGTAGGGTTGAAGTGACGATGCTACGAGTAGCGTAAAAAAATGCCCCCCTCGAAACAAAAATCGATCTATCCGAGCGTTTTTCTTTTCCTATGACAATATTGTCCAAAACTCCCATGTCAAGTTTTCGTTGGGCCACCCTGTATACTATATTATACTAAAATATTGATCAATATAATTTTAAAGAAGGAAACTACTGCTGTTATACAGTGTTATATGTCCCTTGTAGTTATGGTTGCGAGGCTTGGAATACATATAAAATAAGAACATTAAGAAAGTAATGAATAGGAAGGAGTTAGAAAAAGACTAATCCAACGACTCGAATATATGGACCTTAATTTTATCTATATTGTATGACCTGCTTCCCAATATACATTGTTATAAATTTCATTCAAGCAACTAAAAAGGTGTCACAAAATTCTATTTTTTAATTTGCGTGCTCATGAGATTTGTCTTTATTTGGTTCTGTTGGGAAACTTTTACTTGGTAACAGACCTAATCCGAGTTAACTAAAAGTCTCGTTGGTAGTGAATAACGTAGAGCCATTTTAGAGTAAATTCGAAAGTAAATCGTCTACGAGAAACAATTTATATTTTTCATTCGTTCTGGAATAGGTTTGGAGCTGTGAGACACTCGAGAAGCGTGATCAAATAGAGTCCATGAGTAAAACATGGCGCAATTAAGAGACAATGCCGACTGCATTACGGCCGCTGCTGCCAATAATACTCTGTTTCATTCTTTTCATTGCAATGTGTCATTTCGCTCAGGGAAAGGGACTCGAGAGGAAATATGGGAAAATTAATGCCATAAATCTAATCAGACCTACTGCTAATATTTCACTGTTTTCGCTACTTTGTTGGTGTTATTATTCTGATTATTCTGGTATAATAAACTCGATATATACAGGATGTCGTACGACGTTTTGATAGTACAATATTTCGAAAACTGTTCAAATGACAAATATGAAATTTCATAGTCTCTTGCCAAAAAAATTGTGAAGAGAAGCTCCATCTTACTGTCACCAAATTGTTTGTGTTTAATTTAAGCGAATATCTTGACGTAAAATAAATTGTCCATATTATTAATACTACACAATAGAATCATGGCAAGTGCGGTATCGTTGAATTTGTTTTTGAAAGATATAACCAAAAATGTAATATTATACCGGTTGTCTCATTAAAAAACAATGTTGGCGTCACGTTACCGGAAATGAAAGGAAAAATTCTTTTTATAATAAATACAAGCAAGCATCAGTTTCGACTGTTTATAGCTGCTAAATTTCATCCTTGACATATGAAGAGTTTTCAAGATATTGGACTGGCAAAATGTCGTGTGACACCCTGTATAGTAGGAAATATTTAAAAACAATATTCGCAAGTTTAAGGTTCTATCTATTGTACATGCGACAAATCATGTAGAGAATACAAATAATGAGATCCTTTTAGAAAAGAGTTGCTGCAGGAGATATGAATTTTTTGTGTAAATTTCATATCCAATTTAATGACAAAAAAAAAGGATTTTTAATCCTATAAAATTTTTCTTTTCTGACTTTCCTAGCGGTGATCATTAGCGAGGAAATAAATTTATATTAAATAAAGCCCATTTTTTCATTCATTTTATGTTTCAACCTACATTATAAAAATAAAACAAAAAATTAATCGACTTATTTCAAACCTGCAAGTAATTTCTGGTTACGATTTGATTTTCCATTAGTGGTGAAGTGAAAAATGTAATATTGGATTTTTCATATTTTTTTGTAATTTGTGGAATAAAATAACTACAATACTACCAGTCATTTGTTCCATATATTTTTGAAAGAGCATTAAAAAGGGACTTTTAATTGCAATTTTTCCTATAAAAGTGTTTTCTAAATAGTTTAGGACAACGAATGAGTACGAATAATATTGATATCCATATAAGAAACTCTAGCGTATTTTATAAGAAGTTGAAGGATTCCGAAAATTCGTATAATGAATACTGTAGTCGTATAACAAGAATCGCAGGCAGAAAGTTATTGTACAAGACTTGAAGATGGCAAATGTCGAAACGTCGTCAGAAAATAAGCCATTCATCGGTGGATCAAACATTAACAGTGGTTGTTGCTCAATTACAAACGACTGCGTCTAGAATTCGAAAATATGCCTGTAAATCAGAGAGAAAATTATTTTCAATAAAATTAAAATTAAAATAAGGGTTTCCTATTTTGGCATTACGAAAAAATATCGTTTTATTGGAACACAGATGAATAATTATTATTAAACGTAACTATTCAAAGTATGTACAAAAGAAAAACATTAATGGAAAATATTCTGTATATTTCAGAATAACCCTTAACAAGTATTCATTTAATCCAGGTCATAATTACCGGGTAATCAAAACATCCGTGCAATTTAGTCTCATAGTCTGAAAATTACGCCAAATTATGGTGTAATTAAGACAAGAATCGGGCGGCCAGATACTTTTTCTTCTTTCTTCGTTTCAATACCTTATTCGTTCTTCCTGCAATTTTTCATTCAGACAGCAATTTCCCGCCCAGAATTAGATTAGTCCGACTCTGACTTTGTCTTGTCTGTCTGCATGGAAAAGATCCAATTTAGAAACAAATTACGTTTAATCTATTAAGCTCCTGAAACTACGCCGGGTTTCTAAATAACTAGTGAGCCGAACCAACGGCTTTAAACTGAGGTATTTTTTCCGAATAGTATTTTTTTTATAATTCAACTGATCGTTATTCAGGAAGTATTTTTAATCGACGATGAAAACGTAAAAGAAACAATAATGTGCCTAGCTGAGTCTAGAAACTTCTAAATACATTTTATTCTGTTGAGAAGTTATTTTTTGAATTTTCTCGATAGTAAGATACGTAATTACGCTAATAAAACTTTTCTACATTAATGAGGATTACGGTGTAAAATTTCTATCCAGTTTTTATAAAACCAAAGAAAACTCCAAATCTTTACCACATACACTTTAATGACATTGACAACTAGTTTCGACATTAGTAGTCATCATCAGGTCTCAAATAGAAGTCATAAAATAACAATCATAAGATTTACCACAAATTGTTTAAAAAGAGACGTAACAAGGGTTAATGGAACACAACAAAAAAGGATTAAACGTTAGCCAACCAATAGCCCTCCACATTTGACTTTCATTAATAATGGAAGAGACGTAGGAAGGCAGAGACAAGGCTATTTAATGGGCTCAAGGCCCAAAACTATGAGGGACTATGGACAAACATCCTCCAAAAGGGGGGTGGAAATAGAAAACCCACAAATAGAGGGGAGATACTAGTAAACATATAATCAGAAGAAGTAACCTGGGCCAAACAGGCAAAACAATGTAATAAAATTAAATCAGACGGAAAAAGGTACTAATGGTAGGACCTTACTGAGGTGTGCCTATGACAAACTAAGGAATTACAATAATATTTTTTTTCTGCTATGGCGAGTAAAGTTCACCTTTAAACTACTACTCCGTAGGGCACAATATCGAGAAATTGTTTTTTTTTTGAAAAACTGAAATTAATTTGTTATACTAAAGATTTAATAGAATTTAATAAAAATTAGAAAATCTATGGTAAATTTAGAATTTTTCGCATAATCTGGTTTTTAAAGCGTTTCCATTTATAGGAAATCTGCAAGGTAGTTTCTTCAACAGCCGAAAAGGCTCCAACTCTTTCCTCAATCCACAGTAAGATAGAAACAAACTCTAGGTTGTACACATTTCGATTGGCTCACTTTTAAGAATATTTAAATTATGTATAATAACTGGTTATTTCATACAATAAAATAATCTTACTTTGGAAATGCGCATGAATATTTCAAAAAAAATTGCAGCGACGTTAATAAATTGTGTAGTAGTATTTGTACAATCGCAAGTGTGTTTTATTTTTTTACTTTTTTGGCTTCATTCCTCTAACTTTGGACTCCTAATATTCTTAAGCTCTCTATAAATATATCAATCCAACTCTTTCAAGTATTTCCATTTATTCTGACAATATGTGATATCTGGTATCTCATACAGTTCACATAGCTCTTTGTTCCACCTTCTTCTTCGTTCATTTTCCTTCATGTTAACTCATCTATATATTATTCTTAAGATTTTTCGTTCACGTATTTTCTTTTTTATTCATGATTACGATGCTTCTAACGTATATAAGGCTCCGCTGCTTTGTTTTTCCTGACCGTTTTTCTATCTCGGTATATTCTTTGTTCTTTACAGTCACCCCCAGTTATTCAAATTTTTGGTCTTTCTCAAAGAAACATTCACTCAATATTAAGAGAATTTTTTGTTAAAAATGCATCTTTTGTATCTTTTTACTTTCACATAGTTCTGGCAAATTTTTAGCTAATGACTAAATGTTATTATGAATGAAAACACATTTATGAATGTCGAATTTGCTTGATGATATGCGAGTTATATTAGTGCCATATCATTTATAATCTTTCTGGTGTTCTGACAATCGAAAAATGGAGCCCATTATTTTCAATTATAACGTCAACGTTTTCATTCATTTTTGTTTCAGTAAAAAATAGTATCACCTCTATTTACCGGACGATTTAGCATAGTGAATGGCCGTTGTGTTACATTTAATTTCCATAATAATGCTAATTTTGTCAAAACTACTCTATTTATTAGAGCCACTAATACATTGCTCAACCACCCGGATATATACATAAAAAAAAAATCTAAATAGGATAAGCATTATTAGTTTTTAACACTTTTCTTCTTAGTAACACAATATATGTATTCCAAAATAATTTCCACTTTAATATCGGTTTACGAAATACTGGCTCTCTAGGAAATCTTGAAAAAGTGATATAAATTTCTTTCAAGAAAAATTCACCTCTAATTTTTCTAGAGTCAAGAATTAAGATTGATGTCTTTCGATATCGTCGAAAAATATAGGTCGGGCCTATCGTATCGGTTGTGCTTGAAGCCATCAGCCGTAGACATCTGGATCGAAATGCCACTCACTCACTTTCCAGAGCTTGTCTGAAGAGGTTTCGTGCATACAATGCGCCCTCACAGACTACCGTGACATGGCGGCCCTCATATATGCCAGTCTGGATATCTGGATCCTGGCCCGGTAGTAACTAATTACATTAAGACTAAGTTTTAAAAACAAAAAACAAGTAGTAAATAGAAGAAACAATATGTTAGAGTCAGGAATTTAGAATAAAGCAAGATAAACAACAGTCTAGAGAAGAAGGTAGAAAGAAGGGAGTTTATGATCAAAAGGCTACGTGTAAACTAATGTTGGCTCTAGAAGCAAAAAATAAATAAAAATGTACAAAACTTCAAGAGAAAATTTGGCTAAAATTTCACGAAATGTATTTCGATCAGCACTTAAGGCGACCTTACATTTTGATACAAATTGAAGAAACTAATAATAATTGAAGATTTGTTGCCAAATTTTTTAATGCAGTTAAAGCTAAACGAGATGAATATTTATATCAATGCGGATTTTTTATCAATCATGTTGTTGTACAATGTAGCTTTTCCAGATACCGTTGTACCATGATATCACGTGCTGCACTACCATTACCTTAAATCCTCATAATAAATGAATAAAATGAGAGAAGAAAAAGCAAGAAACGAAAAGTGTAAAAGTATGCTGATTCTAATCGAAAGAGTAGAAAAATAAAATTGACATCGCAGATTTTGGTAATATGAGAAGAAAAAATAAAGGAATATATCACTTAAAGAAAATTAAAAATCAAGTACCATTTCTTGTTAAAGAATAGCTTCAAAAATTAGAAATTTGGCTCAGCAGAAAAACTAAAAAAGTATTAAGAAGGAGAAGAAGAAGAATATTAAATTTTATGGTAAAGAAGAATTAGTTATTGGTAAGTATATTTATTCTTCTTTATCTTTTGCTTAGACAGAAGCAATTAGATAAGGATTTGACGTCTAACTAGAAAATTAAGTATGTAAATAAAAAAGGCCAAAAACTACTCGAAAGTAAAATAACTGACTTGAAAAATAGAAGAAATTTATGTTGTTAAAGAAAACACTATAAGGGCTACGTCAATGACTTCGTTAGATGAAGATCCATGTATTTATATTAAAAGAAAATCAGAGAAAATTTGTGTAATTATAGTTTGGATCAAATAATAAAACATGGACTGAGAGCAAACAAAACAAGAATTGATTAAGTTTTTTAAGATGAACAAACAAAGAAATGTACACTTTTTTCTTTATGAGGTCTATCAAGAGGAAAAATGGGAATATACAGAGAGTTTAAGAAAATTATAAATATTTGAAATCGTTTCGCCAAGAAAGACAGCAAATCAATAAAAACTCCTCTGAGAGCAAATCCAAAATTGGTATAGTCAAAAAAAACCCTGTGAAACTGAAGTGAGCAAGTATCCGTATTAAAGTTTTATAGGATTTCTCATGTATCTTAGTAACGTTATTCGTTCAAATATTGCCTGCAGAGTACCTACCTTAGCCAATTTAAGGAATTACAAGAAGAAACATTGCACAGTTGAAAAACTGTACTAAAATATCTCAAATGAACCATTGACTATACCTTAACCTATAAAGAATAACAAAGCCTTTAGAGTTTTCACGAATGCAGGATGTACATTTAAATTTACTATATCAAAAAGTTTGGAATTCTGGAAATAACAGTACGGAAGCTGATTTAAAGGCTATCACAGAAACCGTTTGTGAGAATCATGTCTTTTATTCAAAGATAATCCGTACCAACATCAAATGTAACTTTAACATTGATGATATGCTTGCAAATATTCTTAGGAAAAGTTGAAGCAGTATGCTGCAGATAAATTGTTTGAAGCATTTTAAGAGATGATAATATCAACAGTTGGAGGAAGCATGCTATAGTGGCCCTGATGATATAATTTATTAATAATTAATTAATAATATTTATTTTGTATAAGTCAGATTGTATAAATGGCGTTTTTTCTAATTTCCAAAACGCTAAGTTTTACATTTTAAAAAATGTTTCCTCAAACTTTTAGTTAATTTTCAGTTATTCTTGTACCACATTTGATGAATGCGATCGTAAAATAAAAACTTTTATATATAATACTAAATCTCTACAACATTTGATAAAAACTAAACAAAGTTTTTCCTGTTTGAAATTGGTAAATAGGAGTATCTGCCCACCCAAACTATACATCATACATTCGCTGTCAGACAC
Source organism: Hermaeophaga mercurialis (assembly GCA_951812935.1). Classification (NCBI taxonomy): domain Eukaryota; kingdom Metazoa; phylum Arthropoda; class Insecta; order Coleoptera; family Chrysomelidae; genus Hermaeophaga; species Hermaeophaga mercurialis. The sequence goes on along the minus strand of OX638362.1, from coordinate 16,258,128 downwards.
AACTAATCTATGGGGCATTGTTTATTATTATGTGGTCGGATTAATAACAAATTGCTGGAGCTAAATTAGTTTAACTTAATTTTATATTCGGTTTTAAACATGGATATACCAGACCTGCACTGGCCCTGACAAATTTTATTATGTTTCGGTTGAGTACCTGCTAATTTAAATTTATCACATTATTTATTATTAACGCTCAACATTTTAGCAAATAATTACAATTTATTAAAGAATTTTCTGCTCTTGATTCCTGAACATTTTCATTTGTATTTAATAGCGTTCAGATGTATTTAAATACATAAAATTCGATATATATATATATATATATATATATATATCGAAAACAAATAGAAATACATTTTAAAGTTAAATGCCATGCCAGAAATTACTTTCAAAATACTTTCTTTTTTGTAAAGCATTCCCTCAATATTTTAGTATCTGAGTGATTCTTAGAGTTGAATTATGTACATCGTTTAACAGCTTAAACAGCTTTATGCAATATTTGAAAAATAAAGTAATACGTATTTAAAAAAATTATAATCTTAAATTAATAAATAACACTTAATAGAATTTCCAAATAACTAAATAATAAAAAGTATTCGGAATAAGCCTCTCTCATTCATAGTTAACTAGAATTGTAATCTATTTTCAAAATACTTTTTTTTAATATTAATGCCCCCAGTGTATCTTAAAATATTCTCGTGCCGAATAATCAGTGAAAATTTTGGCTGATTCATAGTTACACCGTAGCTTTTTAAAGTATTAGATTATATTTATTCTTATGTACTATATATATCATTACCAACCTTTGTATATTGGTAATTTTTGGGCACTCTAAGGTTTCTAACAAAACAATATTTTTGATGCATTTACTGTAAATATATTATCGTTCCATTTGATAAAAATATTATTTTAAAGCCTCTCCAATTAAGTGACTCGATCAACATAGCTTAATATCATACTCTTTGGATAACTTTAAGTCGAAAGTGTTTTATACATTCTTGTCCAAAACACAAAAGTTAAGGAGCTATGAGCATTGTTAAATTTAACAGTAAATCAATCTTTATTCTTTGACGCTGTAATTTTAAGATCAATAATAAGTAAGTATTTGTAAATGTGCATTGTGATTTGACAGAAAAAGGTAATTTTCCTAAAGCTACAGCAGAACGTTCCGTATGTACAGCAAGAATTTGTCGAAGAAGAAGCTATTCTTAACATGATCGAAAATAGTTCATCTACTAATGTATGAAGAATAATGTGGGGAACACTACACAATTTTAGTTTTTACCTATATCACTTACAATCTGTTATACATTTACAACCAGCAGACTATGCAACTCGTATTGACTTTTGTCGTAGGATAATTGCACACCAACGGCTTTCAGTACATATTATGTTTACGCATGAAACCACGTTTAATAGAATTACGAATATCACAAATTCAGATTCATGGGCACTTAAGAACCCATTTGAAACCAGGGTAATGGATTTTCAACATCGCTTTTCCGTCAAAATTCGATATGGAGTTCTTAGTAACCATCTTATTGGACCATTTGTATTTCAAGACTGTATAACATCCGAGCAGTATCTAAATTTTTACAAAATGTGTTGGCAAGAATAATGGAGGATGTTCCACTTCAAAACAGACCTAACATGTGGTTTCAATATTATGATGCACCACCTCATTTTGGTGTAAATGTGAGAGAATATCTAAATATCAATCCAGTTTTATGGTTTCGGACGTCACCAGATCTAACGTCTTTTGACTATTATCTTTGGGGACAATTATTAGAAGAGAAGAAAAGTGTTGTAGGATGGGACATTTTGAGTCAAAACTTTAATTAAATTTGTGTTAGCAATAAAAAAATTCTTAATTAATAAAATATTACATTACTTTATTCAAGAATGTCTTTAATTTATTCGTTAAATTTAATATTGCCTATAACACCTTAATTTTTCAGGTTTAGACAAAAAAAAGGTATAAGGCACTTTCGACTTAAAATTGTTCAAAGAATACGCTCGTAAGTTATGGCCATCGAGTCATGGGACACCCTGTATATCTGTAAATGAAAATAAAGAAAAATACAACTCCATAATGGGATTTCCAATAATTATTTTAAAATAAAAATGTTCCAGTGTATATACAATATAAAAATTACCGCAATAATTTTCATTCAGATAATTATATGATATTGGATAAGTGAGATATTGTAATTTGGAATTTTCTCATAAATTTTCTTAGACAATCAGTTATTATTTTTATTATTATTATATTTGTTTTGTTGTGATTAAACAATAACCCAACTATACGTTTATTGATCTCATATTTAAATTGGTATGTATGGAGGGCTGTAACAATTTACCACAATTAATTACCGTCAACATTCCCTTTATTATCATGATGAATGTGAGTAGTAATTTATAATTAACTTGATCAAGTGCCTTGCGAGAAAACGATATTCTAATCAGCATCATTCAATTTAGAAAGGGCATGAGTCGACGATGACCTATTGTTTTTAGGTAGAAGCACCTACTTGGCTTTCAGCTTGTATGTTGACATAAAACGTAGAAATTTATTTATAGTAGTAATTTATGCCATTTCTAAACAAAATCTAAAACGTGAATATCGGCAATTTTCATATGTTTTTATTATGTAGTAGCTCAAAAAAGAGTGCAAATATACAAAATCGTTGAAGGAATCGAAAAAAAATCAAGTAAGCCAGATTATAGAGGAAACATTAGTTCTGCACAAGAGTTTTCAGAACGAAAAATAGAACTGGTTTTTTCCTACACTATGAAGCAGAGTTTTTAAAAATTGCATGGAACTTTATAATGTGAGCTTCGCCAGATGCCTACCTACAAAGCTGTATTAAGGAGAAAAGGGTAAAACTACGTATATCCAAGTGGGATAATTTTAAAAGTACATCTTCTCATTTTTAATTTAAACAGCAAAAGTGGTGTGCTGACTTTTTCGGGAAGAAAAACTTTAAAATATACACGTGATCACCAGATACACAGACATAAATTTGCTGAAGATTTAGGTTTCCATGCTTTCACCACCAGAGTAAATACCACTTCTCAAAAACCCCCTTATTTTTGAGATATACGGTTTATCATGTATTGTAATTGGCTTCTTCAGGAGGTGAGATGTACATGGTAACTCAAATACTAAACGTAGTCAGAGGCGAAACAAGCCAAACATGTCTAAAAAAATTAAAAAATTGTATTACTAACAGGGAAAATGTAAAATCTATCTCTGTTCATATTATTTGAATGTTTTTTATTTTTATTGCTTCTCGAATTTTCCGATGGTAGAAATAGAGGCTTTCGCTAGTACTGCTGTGACACTAAATCGAGTCTGTTGACCAGTCTGATGCTGATGTTCGGCAACTGCTGAATAAGTTAAAGGCCAGATTTCATGTATCTACAGTATTTTTCAAGTTTAAGGAACTCCCTAAATGCCCTTGAATGAATGATGAATGAAGATAGGAGTAGGAATGAGTAGTAAATATTATTTCCGAAGTTTCGCTAGCTGCATTCGTATCATTGAAATGTTTCTTGTAAAACAAGTTCATTATTCCAACAAAGAAAAGAAAATTCTAGATGCTGATCTAATCACAAAAACATTCGTCAACTATTAAGGAACTAATAGCCCGACGTAAATATTTCTTAACTTTACTACAAAAATGATGTTAAGAAAAATTTTGCTTTACCTTTTACACAGTCCTAAAAAAAATGTTCGATGTGGAACGAGTAAATTGCAAAAAGAAAAAATAGTTCTTTGAATGACAAGGCCTAACACGTTTCTCAAGCTAAATTATGTGTTCATAAAAGACGAGTTAAAGAGCTTTACACCAGAATGAAGGTAGTTGAACAGATAAATCAAGGACATGTTAATGTTGCTCCACTTACTATGAATTTTATGCAAAATTTACCTTAGCCATAAATTCCGATTCCAGTCTTTTATTATAGGCTTATGGGTAAATTTATTTAATATTCACAATTTGGGAATTAAGAGATCAGTATTTTACGTACGTCAAGGTTGCTTCAAAAAAGGATCAAATGAAGTTTGCATTATCAATTTGTGCAGAAATCACTTGATGCATTACATTTATTACCTGATGTTTCATAGGAGAAAATCGCAATCATACATTATTTCGGATCTACTTATTCTTACTGTATTTAAAATTTAAAGAAAATGTTTACTTCTTAGAAGTAATTTGTTGTAAAATAACAAATTAACAACATTATATCGTTTACTCTTCTGAAGAGTATATTGAAGCTAATGTATTTGTTGCACCAAAGAAATGTGTGGTTACCCTGGTTACAAAGTTGTGACTCTTATGATGACAAACATGAAAAAAGTAATGATATTAAAAGAGAGTAAATGAAATGAATAAGCAAAAAAATATTCCAATAAACTTTAAAAAAGAGTAGGATTAAAGACCCAATAAACTATATTTCAGATTTTATAAAATTTTATTGTATACTTCAATAACTTTACTAAAACTGAGGGTATTAAAAACATGAAAGGGAGAATAACACTATAAAAAGAACTATTTTTTTGTAATAAGTTCAAACATGTCCCAAAGCAAAAAACTGATTGTTTTTTATTTAACCAAGAACATTATTGTTAAAAGATTATTTTACTTTTAATAAATTTGGTGTTAATAGTTAATAAAGCTTTTTTGTCAATTATATCGAATAGTTTCAAAATAATACTTACGAGCTTTCTAAAATAAATTTAACTATCATCATGGGCAAATGCCTCAATAATTATTGGGTTTGTTTTTAATTTTCACTTTTTTGTTAATAAACCGTTAGTGAAAATGTAAATTTAGTTTCAATTTCTTTTCTTTGTCGATACCTGCACCATAGTTTATACATCTTTGTGAAAATGGTATGTACACTTTCTTTGTATCTTCCAATATTTGTAAATCTATAGACTTCGTTATCTTTTTGTAGATATTCTGAAAACTGCAAATTTTCTCAATTCTTTTAAACCTAAATTGCAAATAAATATCTAATTGGTACGTTTTGAAAAACATTTGTACCATGTGATAAATACACACAAATCTATTAATTTTAAGTGCACATACTTTTAGTCATTAGTTGCTAGTTATAGTATAGGAATATTTAATAGTAGCACAATCTCAAAATTGTCTAAAATTTTATTAAAAACATTAATTTCACAATCATTGAACATTTTAAATGCTTATTTTACGAAAATCTGGGTAGGATATATTTTCTTCACTCAATAACATTCATCTTAAAATAAACTTAACCTCTTTAAAAAATAAGAAACGGGTTCGAATCCGGTAGAGTCGAGAATTTTTCTAGTGCTCTAAGGGTAATTTTCACTCGAGCATTCACTGTTAGCTTCAAATTAACAGTACTATTCTTAAAGTGGTGCAGAGAACTAGTAACAAATCCTACAAAGAACATATTTATGACAAAATTCACTCAAGTTAATGTATAAATAAAACATTGATGGATTGGCATGTGATTTAGTTCACATACTTAAAAAAAAATAAGAAAACAAGTATTTTAGCACTTCTTTGTGAGTGAAAATAGACTGGTTACATTTTAATGATATTGTGATAGTTGTTAAAATATTAAAATATCCAAATTAATATAAATATCTTCATTATTGCCTTTTTTAAAGTCTATATCGAAATCCATGGAAATGAAAAATCAGTATTATAATTTATATTTTAAATTTTATCTATGGATTATGATTAGTGGTAGTGGCACTTTGTCCAAAATCTATTAATGATACTTTAAGACTAGGTAATGCACCTTAATGTGTTCCGAAATGTAGAGCATAGAATATAGAGTACCGCATCCATTTGGGGTCCTAGGCCTTTGTACTTTACCACCATTAGTGTGACATTTCAGATTTCACTCATTGTTTAATCCCTGAAATTAATTGGGAAATATGGTTCATGCAATATACGAGGTTGCCGTATGATAGTGGTTTATCAAGTTTATGATTGAAATAAGTATTAATTAGGACATCTACATATTTATCCAACATTTGAATAATTGTCTCTTGCGCCCTCTGTGAGTAAAATTAAGGAGGGCAACAATATTCTGGGTCGAAAGTTAGACCGTTATACAAAATATTTTTATTTTTAATATAATCGTGTATGGAACGATAAGATAGATAATTTTCTAAGATATTATCAAATTACAATTTACCAATACGACAATAGTTTGAAATTTCTGCTAATATTTCACTTTGCACAGTTTTTCGAGTAGTAGTAAATAAAATCCAATTTATCAGAAGACTTGACGATGCTTTGTTATGGATTTGTCTCATTGTAGGTATTTTTTCTTTGCAGTCTAATAAAAAGCTTGTGTTAAGCCTTCGAGCGCAGCCTATTGCCGGAAATGGTTGTCATTTATCACGTTTTTGCCCGTGCTCATCCCACATCAGAAAATGAATCATTTGTAGTTCGGACACTACCTTTAATCAAGCTGTCTACCGCCATCCATTTGCAGTGATTAATACAGACTAATACAGGTATAGGTTATGTTTAACTACATGGTGGCCTACAACAAATTTCATCGCTTAAAATCATTACCTATACGAGGTGCTAGCCACGGAATTGCTTAAGAACTACGAAAGTAGTTTCTTTTAATAAACTTCGTTTAAGTAGTCGCTTTTTGTGCCAATAGTTACATTTTCATTGTTTCTGTTATGAGTAGAAACACTCCTCGAAATGGGTTCAAATCAATGCCTTAAGAACCTTCTGCGATGATGTTTAAATTGTTAAAACGATGTCCTTTGGCTTGTATTTCATTTTTGGAAACACGAAAAAGTCTCATGGTGCTAGTTCGAGTGAGTAGGGTGAAAGTAGCACAACAGGCATTTTGCTTGTCTTGTCAGGATTGTAGTACATTGTGAAGTAGTTATATATAACTATAACTAGTTTTTGTTTTTGCTATTGTACATTTCTATCACGATGTGAATGGTTTGTTTTCGGTGCTAAATAATAATTTGAAGAAAACAGTAGCAACGTTGTCCGAATTGACGTAAAGTGAAGGTCTACCCGAACCTCATCCTCGGCAGCAGTTTCGCAGCCCTCCTGAAAACGTTTAAACTACTCAAAACTCCTTGATTTACTTAAAGCTTATTACCGAAAGCACAAGCTAACATTTTATGATCCTCAATCGCTGTTCTGCCAAGTTTAAATTAGAATCCCATATAAAATATTTGCTCTTTTGACAAGGCTATCACAAAACTACGGTAAAAACTCCGTACTCGGTTCTACATGTTTATACAACTGAGTCGTTTGATACTCTGACTTCCCAAGGACAACATATAATCCATCTAGGGGCGAAACGTCGTACTATAATTTGTTCGCACGTACTATTTACATTCTTGGAATTTTTGGATAGAGAGCGATTTACGCATAATTGGTCGCTCTCTTAAGTCGGAATGATATACTATATAAGTTTTTGAAGATCGTAGGCTTTCACGGCCAGAGCTAATCTGAGGATTATTGCTTCCGGAGGACCGCGTCATTTCATGAGATATTTCTCAACGTATCTCCATGGCGTCTTCAGGAGGGGAGATGTGCACGGTAACTCAACTATTGAACGTGAGGCGAAACACATCTCAAATCTCAAATGTGGCTGACGTGATGTCATGATCCAAGCAATAATATTTAATAATGCTAACTCTTCAAGAAATAATTTATCTTGTAATAATTTAAACATCACCCACTTTGTTATTGTTAAAGTTTCGAACTTAATGCAAGAGTTCTTAGGGTGTCATAGAAAAATTTAATATTAATTGAAGAAGGTAAGATAACACATATTTTTTCTTCATTTTAGCACCTTTTAGAATAAGCAAAACTTATTATCAAGAATGACATTTTTCGATAAAACTAAAAATAAAAATTTTTCTTCTCTTGTAAACCCCATCCGTGGACTCACTGTATATATATATATACCTTAAAAGATTGTATCTTCGTACTTTAATGGTTCAAAATAGGAAAAAAATAACATTGTAGCCCATAAATTCGTAATATATTTTAAACTAGCAAAGTATTAATAAACGCTTTAGTTTTGTGTAACTAATAGAAGGATTAATAAAAATAAGAACATAGAGTAAAATAGTGGAGTAGAGCATTTTTAACACTCCTTGTAACTATACTAGATCATGGCGAAATTAGTCTAGAAATATGGTTATATTTATTGTGTTATTTGCTTGTAAATGTAGTAAATGCATTGTATGTCCATACTTTGTTATAAATCACAATTAGTTTCAATTAAATTTCTACATTAAGTCAAGTTCTAGTTAAAGCTAGACTTGACCTTTAATTGTAATTACTAATCGTATAAAATGAATACTTAAAAAGAAATAGTAATTATGTATTACAATTTCATATTAAATAACAAAAATCTCTAAACATATTAATTTTGTATATACTAAAGGAACATTTCGAGAATTAGGACATCACAGAAAGACGTTTTTATTTAGGTAACAACGTTTCGATCATTGAATGGTATTGAATATGGTATAAACACGAAATTGATTACATGCAAGTATATATTTTTTTTGATTGCCAAAAATTAATTAGTAAAAATGGAATCACAAATTTAAAATTGAAAACTCAATACATAAAAATAGAAAAATTGGAAACTCAAAAATTTGTTTCATTTTTAAAACCTAACAATTTGAAACTTTAATATGTAAAATTACAAACAAAATTTATACACTCAAAATTCAACAAACAACCTTTTTTTATTATTTTTCTGGGATATTCCTTCCAAATATAACAAATAAAATATTCTAGTTGAAATTAAGTATCCCATCAAATATTGTATTTTTCAAGGCTCCTATTGACAAAAAATATTTGTCATCTTGGGTGCTATTCTGATCTGAAGCATTTTATATGTCCCAATGAATAAAAACACTTTAGTGGACAGAAGCGATTCATAGTTTATGAAATAAAGACATCTTACAGATTGTTAAATGAAAGACACTCTATAAAAAATATACGTAATATAAATAATAAATAACAAGAGCATCATTCTAACCTAGTATCTACCCTATTTTTCTTTGTCATACGGCAAAGCATCAGGTTAGAAAAGAACCTTAAAACATAACTTATTTTTTTGTTGCAGATACTGGTGGCTAAAATAGCTTCCTCCACGGCATCGCATGCTCGTATGAATCGTCTCCAAGGCGGCCACTAAACTTTCATAAATAACCGAAAGGGGCTGAAATTCGCGTTCCTTGAATATTTCAAACGAGCCGGCTGCGCTCCAACCGGGCTAGTACGGCCCATAACTGTGAATAATGCAGTGAGTTGACACTGTTCACTCCCCGGAAAAGTACTTTTCGAACATTTTCCAAAATGGACTTTGTGCAGACCCGGATTCAGGCATCTTTATCGGGGACCACTCGTGGTAAAATGATTTCCCCAACTTGGTGGATTTTGTTAACTTGTATTGGTATGTATTTTTGATTATTATATTGTAATACGGAAAATATACTTAAGGAATAGTCGTGATAAAATTATTTCTTACGACGATAGTTTGACGCAAATTAAAAACAAAACAATGATAGCACTGTATTGATACAATTGTTTTTGTTGCCATTTGTTACAATTTTCAAATTTAATTTTGCAATTTACCACGCTGGCAGCTCTTTTTTATTCCTACTAGACTTTTTTTAAGAAAACACTCACGGACATGACAAACAATAAAAAAAATGCAAAACCTGAAATATTCAAAAATTGACACACCCCGTATTTACGAAATGTTATCATTTTTAAAGTTACCCCTTTGTCTGAATCAACTCGGTTGTAGATATTTATCAACTAATATCAGTTTGAATCCGGCTGCCTAAACTTATCGTACCTCATTGTACCTAATTTATTAAATGTTGGGTGAAATGTTGGAAATTGAGATGATCTGATGAAAATTCATGAAACATATAACTTCACTAATGGATTCTCCTGTTTCTGTTCTCAGTAAGGTGTTGTTAACTATTTTATTAGTTATGTTCCTGCCGTAGAATTTTGATGTTGAACAACTTTTCCCAGGTCTGCACAAATGAGCAACAGCTCCGACGCTCATTTGAAATCTACACAATGTCTGCAGGCGAATTATTATGAAAATTAATTCAATCGATGATCCATGTTCTAGCCACTACCCTTAATTTTAAATATATATATATGGTATAACTGAATCTTAAATATCTCGATTAATCAATAAGCAATCTGGGTATCTCATCTCACTTAAGTATTAATCCCTTATGGAGGATTACTACAAAATAATAATAATTGAAATTATTATTCATACAAATTGGAAACATTGAAGTTATTAACCGATTTCAACGTTTTGTTTAAATGTTTTGTATTATTTGGAGAGAAGGTTTCAAAGAGTTTTTTTTTATTTTCAAGGGACACTACAATTTTTTTTCATAGTCAAAACCCATAAATTTTATCAGGGATTTTTTTATCAAAAAAATGAGTAAGCCACTGCAGATAATTCTTGAACAGATGTGAAACAACTTTTATTAAAATATGTTTATTAATGAAAGAGTCATGGGACGGTAAATTTCAAAAATATACCAGGTATAAGTCTGCAAAATGTTAAACAGCGATTTTTTTTTATCAAAAAAAAAAACGAGTACGCTACTGTACTTAGATTGCATCCTAATAGATGTGTTTATTAATAAAAAAGTTAAGGATGGTTAAATTTTCAGAACACATCAGATAATAGTTTACAAAATTTTAACACAAAATTAATTTATTTATTAATAAACATATTTTAATAAAAGTTACATTACAACCATTGGGTGCTATTTAAGTCCAGTAACGTACTCGTTTTTTTGGTAAAAAACATTGCTGGTTTATATTTTGTAAACCTTTACATGTTACATTCTTACAAACTACCATCCCACAACTTTTTTATTAATAAACATATTTTAATAAAAATTGGGTCCCGTCTGTTTAGGTGCAATCTAAACACAGTGGCGTATTCGTTTTTCTGATAAAAAAATCATTGGTTGACATTTAGTGAATTTTTACCTGGTATATTTTTGAAATTTACCATTCCATAACTTTTTTTATTAATAAACATACTTTAATAGAAGTTGGGTGAAATCTATGTTGGGAACCATCTAAATCCTGTGGGGTACTCATATTTTTGATAAAAAACCCCTGGTAAGATTTCATGGATTTTTGACTATGACAAAATATCGTAGTGTGCCTTAAAAATAGGAATAACTCTTTGAAACTTTGTCTCCATATAAAGTTTTTGATACATATAAAAAAAATAGTTGAAATCGGTTAATAACTTCAAATACTATGGTGGTGTTTCCAATCTAGAAGGGTTACACTGTATAAAAGAGTACATTTATAATCATTGTCTAAAATGTATAATACGATGAGAAAAATGAAAACCGAAAATAAATGATTCAATAAAAAAGTTAATCTGTATTATGTCAAAATAAAACAGTTTTAGAAAAATACAGCTAAGAGGTTAACAAAATCAAAAATAATTGGAAACAGATTAATGGAAAGACTAAAAATGAAAAAGGAAAAAAACAAAAGTGTCAGAAGACATAAAAAAGCTGACCAATGACCATATGAAATGGACTAAAAATTGAAAAAATTAGACTGCCTTATAAAAGTAGAAAAATCACGACAAGAAAAACATTCCTATTTCTAAAATTAAAAACTAAGAATAAGTTTTTGCTGTTTATATATATATATATATATATATGGTGCCATTCTTCATTACCTTAATATGGGTAGAATAATCACATTCCCTTCTCTCCATCTTCTTGGATGAGAGTTTGGCTAATTGGATAAAAACTAAAATTCTTGTGCACGTGTCTCCTTCATTTTCCTAATTGAAACCTCTGGTGTACACCATCCACCGATAATTCATATTAGATCTTGAAAATGATTAGAAACGAGGGACAGAAATGAATGAGAGGCAGCCGTATTGCGATTCACTGATCCCGTGTATACAAATCATGAAACGAATCAAGATAAAAATAAGTAGATACATTTCCTTTTTACCTCTAAGAAATTAATTTTATATTAGAGTATCAAGTAGAGAACGTTTATTTTTAGAAACATAAAACTCGTTAGTTTATGAGATCCAATGAATATTTTCCATGTGTTTTTGATATCTGAAACTCGTAACATAAAACACATTATCTATCAAATGATATGAGTATCCCTTAAACAAGTAACTGTCTCCTTCTATTTATCGACACTCAATACATTGAAATGAGAGAGCTCTACAAAGGACGTACCTTTTCATTATTCCAGTTGCTGAAAATAACAACTAAACGACAACTCTGCAGTTAAGAATTATTTTCAGAGATAAAAAGTTACAAATTCACTGAACAGGTGAAGTAAAAAACACTGAAATAGGTAAATAATGAAGAAATTCTGTTACAATGAGGTTACTCTAATGAGGAAAACAAGACATCCTTAAATAGACTTTTACTTTCATAGCTACTTGTACTTATATTAATTAACTATGTAAAAAATATTTAAAATATGTAAAAATCGAATGTACCCCGAATGAATAAGGATTTTTACCACATGACATTTGTTTGAATTAATAGAATACATTGCAAAAGAATGTTAATAAAATAAAGTTTACAACAAATAACACTAGCATAAAGTTCTTAGCAAATAAAAAAAACCCACAAACTATCAAAGCTTACTTCATGTGGTCAATAGTTTATTAAAATCAACTAAATGACTCTTACATTAAGAAAAAACATGAAGAATACCTTTAAAATTATCAAAAAATAATTCAAAATGTCTAAAATTTTGCAAAATTAACAAAAATTGACAAAAAAATTATAAAAATATTCCAAAATGAAAACAAGAATAAAACATGACGCTTGCAATAAATAATCACAGCAAAAATTGGTATCAAAAAAATTACTGAAAATCGTTAGTAGTTAATAAAAAGAAAGTTTTGAAAACTTATCTGAAGTTGTCTAATTTTTACCAAAAATCAGCTTCTGAAATTAACAAAAAATCATAAATGAATTGTAACCCAAAACATAAATACTTCAGTGGTATTTCCAAATAATCAAATAGAAAAAAAATCCCAAAATTAATTAAAAATCGTTCGAAGTTGACGAAAAAATACCCCAAGTTTTCAATACTTACTTTCTTGTCAAAATGTTACAAACATTAAGAAAAATATTACTTAAATCCACAAACAAATCGTTAAAACTTAAAACAGACAGAATGGTATTGTCAGATACCGAAACTTAGGTTGATTTAAATATATTAAAACGCTATGGAAGACTGTGGAAATTCAAGATAAGTATTATTTATCTTTCCATATTTATTATGAATAATTCCCATAAAATAAGAGTTGAAACAATTAATTTAATAGCTTAATATTTATTCTTTGTCCAGATAGAGATGAATGTAGTCAATTATTTCCCGATAAAAAGAGACCATTAGGAGTGTGTATTGTAAAGGCAAGGATAAAACCAGCGGATAACATTAAAATTAAAACCTATAAACTAAAATTAAATTAACCTGTTAATGTTCAGTTCATGCAACAGACACTGATAACATCGAGTTTTAATTTATTTTATTAAAAACCGTGGATAGTTTTGAATCTCACATTTAAATATCATGCAAATAAGAAATAAATATGTTGAATCAATCTCACCTCATTTATTTAAATGTTTCAACAGAAGATTCTAGTATATTTTAAAAAAATATTTGAAAAGTGAGATTTTTTAATAAAACTTTAATCAAATAATCTAAAAAAGAATATATATATTTTAAAATTTATTAATTATACAATATTTTTTGCGGTACAGTTTTTTATTTAATATTCAATAAACATTTTAAAGGAAATATTGGGGACTAAGAATGAACTAATTTATAAATAAATGCTAAAGACAATGTCACTCTTAAAATACTATGTTTTTGTGTACATGTATAAGAAAACTATTTTAAATTAAAAACTCTAACTAAAAATGAAATTGAAATGTAAAAGAACACAATAGAAAACTAAAATATTTCTGGTGAACAATAATTAATTTTATACACTTCTTGATTTAATTATTTTTCTTAGAAAAATTCTTCTCTCCTTATCTTACAGTTGTTGTTTCAGGTTTTATTTTTTGTCCATTTTTAGAAAAAAATATAATTAATAATTATTAGAGCCTCTTAAAGAAATTCAGTTGCTGCTTTGTCAAAAGTTAGATTGTTTTCTCTGCTCATAATTCTGATCTAACTAAAGTAACTCAGTATTCATTCGTAAAGAGCTAAATATTTTAAGAAAGCAAACATATCTCTAAGAGTTTGTTTTAGTATTATCCTTTTTGCACCATCCCTGATGCACCTTTTTAAAATGAAAAAGCATTTATTTCTAAAATCATTATTTTCCATTAACAACAGGTATTAAGGATACTTACAGTGTACTTTCCAACTGGTTAAATTGCAAGATTCGTCGGAGCTCTCAGCCCGGGATGTACTAATATGCGAAACCAATCTTTTTTTTTATATATATTTTTATTTTGCTAATTACACCTTCAAATAAAACATAAGAAAATCAAAGAGTTCAAACCAATGACTCTTCATTGAACATTAAAATCTTCTGATCTTATTTTTAATATAACATATTGAATTTTCTCAAGAGAAGCATACGGTGAACTTAATAATCCTAAATCGGTCTATTAGGCCCCATTTTCAAATTGTCATGATAATAAACTAGAAATACAATAAAATTTTTGAAATATTATCATTGTTCCAGTTTTACAGAACACGTAGATAGGTTTAGAAATTTAACTCATACAAAACTATTCTATATGCTTTACGAATACCAAGTTGTTGATTTTTCAATATGTAATAGTAAGTAAACCTGATGCAGAATCTCAAATTGACGACGTTATTCCATTATCTTGGAGCGATCAAATGGATTTCAGACAAAGAAGCCAGGGCAGCACCAAAACACGTCGAGTCAGTGATACTTCTTCGCGATATACCCCAGAGGTGTAAAAAAAATGCAATTTGAAATCGCACGTCTGAAACAAAAAGCGCTCTCATCCATCTTCGCTAATGTAGTACATGTTTAAAAACATGAAGGGATATCGATTTCGATACTTCCTCGCTGCCTCCCACAGGATCCTAGGACGAATTCAGTGACGTGCTCCTCAGGTTATTTTATTTTTACAATGCTTTTTGTATCTTTTATTCACAAAGTGCGTAACTCATGATCATATTTTGTGATACTCCTTTGTAGAATTTGTTCATATTCATATGTAGCAATATGGAGTGTGGTGGCAGTCGGAACAAAAAATATGAACCAAACTGATATATGTCTAATCTCACGATTACAGTTAATCAAGTCACTAAAAATTTGGGGACTATAAGACAGATCACACTCTCCATTCCGATAATCAAACAAAAGGTGGGAATGCAGTGATTTTTGAAAACGACATAAGTCACTTTTAAGATCACCATCTACAAAGTTTCAACTGGTATTGACAGAAATTAAATCCATTAAGTAAAAAACGGAGTGATGGAAATGTTATGATAACCTGCGTTATCCAATCTGGTCAAAGTCCAACGATTAAGTTGGCTGGAAATAGAATCATCAAGCCGATCTTAACTAGAAGTATATATAAAGAAAAACAGAAAATATAACTTCCTAAAAGAAGATGGTAAGAGGAAGTGGAAAGCTACTTAAGGAGATGTAAATTGTAAGGTGGAGAGAGATGGCGAACAATTGATGAGAATGGAGAAAAATATCCTACAAAGCCAAGAGCCTAGATAGCCTATAGTGCTACCATTATGTGGGCTGGAGAGAAACTTTGATTACAATATACAGGGTGTCCCACGACGATTAAGACAAGTAATATATCAGAATTGGGCAGTAGTAGAGAATTATAATTTTGGGGTTGTAAATTAGAGCAAATGTTGCATCTTTTCTTGTTATTGTGTTACCCAATGAGGTATTTGTTTTTGGTCACGTGACGTCGCATTCAAAATTATTAATGGGACAACCTGTATATTTGTGCCTTTCTGTATTCTTACATTCGTACGTAATGATTAAGACAAACCAATATTATAATTTTTAATAAAAATTCTAATTAACTGTCACAAAAAAAACTTACAATATTAAAGGAGATGTTCAAATTGATGTCCATCTTCGTAAATGCATTTCTCAAATCACTTTAGACCCCAAGTGTGCTAGTTTGTTGGAATTGTTTTATCGGGAGGAATACAGAAAGGCACAAATATACAGGTTGTCCCATTAATAATTTTGAATGCGACGTCACGTGACCAAAAACAAATACCTCATTGGGTAACACAATAACAAGAAAAGATGTAACATTTGCTCTAATTTACACCCCCTAAATTATAATTCTCTACTACTGCCCAATTCTGATATATTACTTGTCTTAATCGTCGTGGGACACCCAGTATATAAGAATTGAGAGTAAATTGAAATTCCTCGGATAAATATATAATTAACTGATAGACAGAAACAAGACTGTGGTTTTGCAAAATTCGTTATGTCAAGAAAAGTGACGAAGTTTATTGAAACAAATAAATATTTTGACATAGATTGTGAGCACTTTAAATAAGAAGCTCAAGACGAGATTTTTAGTAGAAATAACTTTTTCTTAGGTTTGTCTTGTACCTCAAGACCAAGACCTGTAATATGTACTAATTTCAAGACTTCTTGAAAAACCAAAACTATAACTACTACTACTACAAACTACCTGTAGTGGTGTGCTCTCGTTCTAGCTAGCGTTTCATGTGAACAAAAATATGAAAATATGTAGGAGCGTGTAGTTGCATCTACAGTGTGCAGCCGAGTAGTGTCATAAAGAAGGATAACGACTGGTAACGACATATCCATCGCTTTTTCTGAATTGCATGTTTACGTGCTCATTGCTCACTCTATGAGCCTACTAAAGACACTGCACAATAGATCTAGACAAAGCTTCGTGACCGATCGGACCTTGAAAAACGATACCTCGTATTTGCAAATGATAATAGTGATTATTTTTTTTATCTTAAAATCCCTAATTTTGACCCAAAAATGATGGTAACTGTAGGACTCACATTTTTAACACCACTGGCTAAAACTAAATAATTTTAAATATGTTTTGTTAAATAAAAAATGTTTTTGTTAATGCCAATTAATCACACAAAATTAAAATTAATGAGGGTCTCAGCATTTAGTTTGCCACGCAATTAAAAAATAAAAATATCTAAGCAAATGTATCTTTTCCGGAAAATTGAAAATGGTAATTATTTTTTTGAAAATGTTTATCAATTTACATGATACTAATGTAGGATAAAACTTTATTCTGTAACACTTTAATTTTGTTTCACAATTTTATTTTGGGTCGATTAATTTTATAACTGCTGGTATCTTCTTTCAAAAGATGAATAGTTGATTTTAACTAATGTGTTAAGAATTTTCTTGTACGTTCCTACAACGACAGAAAACCTTTCAAAATTTTTGAAATTTTTAAAATTAAGACAACACATGGGAACACTTTTGAATTTCAAGTCAAGTCCTCAACTTCATGACATAATGACCAAATAAGTAGCTCTAATACTATTCTGAACAAAACTACAGATGGAGAAATATAAAAATTAATTTACAAGACTATCCATGTAGATAATTTATGGAAAATTTATAATTTAAACTTTTCTACGCCTCTCTATCGATCTAGTTGCACTACTGAGAAAATGTATTATTGTAAAATAAGAAGTTTTCTGACGTTTTGAGATGAGACACAGCTTCCATAATTCACGTCTCGCATTTCGATCCGGGGCTTTCTTTGTTATTTGTAAATTAGGGTCCGCCTCTGGGAGTAAGTAAGATATCGGCACTAAGTACTGCATCTCGTATCGTGTCCAAAAATAAAAACGAGGATCTCGTTAATTAAATGACGACTTGAGCAGCAAACTTTGCTGACGTTGATTAAGTTTGTTACAAAAATTCATGAGGCTTCGCTCTCTTCTTTAACTAGGGGAAATAATAAAAGATGTTTACAGAATATTCGCCATTCTCTCGGGAGCATAAATATTCAATAAACGTGGGACAATTACGGAATTTTGAATTTTTTGTTTGCCGAGTAATAAAAGCCGGCACTAATCGATCATCCCAGAAAGTTCTTCAAGTTATTTGTCATTCATATTTTAACTTATAATTTAAGAGGAATTATTTGTAAATACAGCTAAAAGTTATTCCGTAACTTAGTTCTTTATGGAAAATATTCACTTATCTAGCCCTGCAGCCGCATGTTAATTAGAATCTAATAATTAACCATGTGTTTTTCTTAAATTTACATAGTTTACTCTAGGAATTTGGGTTCTGCGCTGGCAATTTTTTGCTACTGATACGGTATTTAAATTTTGTTTCCAGTAGGCCACCGTGGAAATGAAGATGGGAGACTCTCTCATTCTAAAAAAAATAATTGAGATTGTCACATTTCTCATAGAATAAATTTGTCATTTTGTTTAATTGTTAATCTGGTGGAAAGCAAATCCTTACGCCCTTGAAAATGACTACAATCTGATTATGTGAAGTTGTGTAAACTTTTATTATTTATTTTTGTTTAGCAAACTAACATATAACTCAATAAGTGCCGAGGCTAACCACTAAAAAATTCTACTTTACTTATTAACATAACCTCTTTATAAAATAATATTCAACCCACATTGCTACACCCTAAATATTTTCCAAAATAACTTCATGCATGCAATTTGCCACGCCCTCTTGTTTTACTTCAACCAATCGACATTTTGCTAATATACGTACAAAAATTGACCAATAAAAACTGCCCTCTCTGAGCTCAGCACTAAGAGGCAACGATACCGGATGAAATCGTAAATTCCAAATATTTCGAAAACGGATTGTTATGCTGAGATGATTCAAAAACTGAGAGATGCAGATTTTTACTCCAAAGCCGGGGACCTATTCCTTTTTTTAAATATTTTTAAAAAGCGGAGAAAATGACAAAAATCTATCAATATAAAAAAAGGAATACTTCCCTTCATGCAGATATTTTAAATATAAAGTTTTAATGAAACTTTTTTTAATTTCAACCGCTTAGCAGTAAAACAAAATTTCAAATACTGGAATGATTAGTCAGTAGATTACGCCTATACATTAGATAAATACAAATCTATATTCTGGCAAAAGTGCTTATATATTTTGACAGATTATGCTTTCACGCCTGACATTGATTGCGGCCTAGTGCAGGTTTTTGGTAAAATTTAAATTACTGTTTGTACAGTACAGTTTGCGGAAATTGTAAACGACTTGAGTCAGACTTAAGTAATCACGAAGAATAATTGCATGACTGATAAAAATCACAAAAGGCGTCTGTCGCATAAAGGAATAAGTTCTCGGAAAAGAGCGCTAAATGCCATCATTAATTTGTAAGTTACTAATTGCAGTATATTATCGATATTTTTATTTTGATAAATTCAATCTTTTTTTGTTATCTTTAAATAAGTTCTAAAAAAATGCATCAATCAAAAATATTCTAATTGCAGTATATAATTACATTTTACGAGAAACTTTAAAGGAAACGTTTTGTAAAGATCAATATGTTTTTCATTTTCAGTGTACCACTTCTCCATATATTTAACCCACCAAAAAAATATTTTATACACAATTTTAAATATATTGTTTGAAGATTGATGTTTTCTAAGATTTATAAGGGTTTTTCGTTAGAGGCTCCATCTATCTGTCATATCAAGAGGTGTAAGTCAAGAAGTTGACCGGAGCGCCATGGCGAGAAAATCATTATTATAATTATTATTATTATTATTTTATATCCGAAGATACAAAGTTTCCTATCTTAGATTATACTAGTATTATCCGCTTATAGAGTATATATTGATAAATAATTTGTTAAAATAAATTTTGTATTAATATTTCCTGGT
The DNA here is from genome assembly GCA_951812935.1 of Hermaeophaga mercurialis. Lineage (NCBI taxonomy): Eukaryota > Metazoa > Arthropoda > Insecta > Coleoptera > Chrysomelidae > Hermaeophaga > Hermaeophaga mercurialis. The sequence goes on along the minus strand of OX638362.1, from coordinate 16,238,188 downwards.
TTTGAAAGCAATATTTTCAAATTCGAAAAAAGTTTGTTCTCCACTGTCACTCCAACTCCATGTAAGAGAAGCTTGATCCTTTTTCTTTAAAATTAAAATTTAAAAACTTGGAAATACAATTCACTTCGGTGTTCCAGTCCATAACATATTTCATCTCTCAGAAGGAAGCGAGAGTTTGCATATTCTCATCACCTAATGTAGTTGTATTTCAGATCCAAACACGAATCGAAAATTTACAAGTCTGAAGTTTTAGCATTCATACGTAAAACCATTCTAGCATTTTTATTTATTTAATTTAATAAACTAAATAAACAAATAATCGAATTAGTTAACTAAATAATAAATATAGCAATAGATATTTTATCGATTGTATAGTATGAAAATTATCATGATTTGATAAATTCATTTAATTGATTTTAGAAAATTGCTGTGGGTCGCGTCTACAAAGTCTAAACTTTTTTTAAACCTTGTACAAAACATATACAATAAGGCTTTTGTTATTTTTGATTCGCAAAGTACCATTAAATGTTCGATTACAGGGGGTGTAGAAGAATGAAAAATATATTCTCGCAATTATTACACATCCGAACGATTCCTTCCACTACTTTTTTTTAGGTAATACACTACACGTTTCCAACAATTTTTGGGACAATGACACAAAACAACGCGGATTATTGAAATTTACCAAACGATAAAGTTAAACGATTAAACAGTCCGATTTATCTGTAAACTAACACAATTGTATGATTCATTAGGTAGATATTCCTTGCTTATATGACACATTTTTTTATTAAAAGTGTTAGATGTTGTCACGTATGAGTATGTTTTCGAATAAAAGTTTAAAGTAAATTTTGGTGTAAGCTAGTGATATTAGAAAAATTTATTAGAATATTTTGTTGCAAATGACATGTTCTACATACCATTAAAAATATGCATATTTTCGTATTTGAACACTAGTTACAAATTGACAATATGCACTCAACTTGTCCTTCTCGTTTTATTTATTGTTTGGCAAATAACAATTAGACTACGTGAATAAAATTCAACTGAGTTTTCCTATAAAATTTTTGTTTATATCTTCATTTTCTGTAAATTATGTATTGCATTCCTATTATCTACCGCTCAAGACACACAGTCGGTCATAGATTAATTTGTCGATAACACATCCAAATATATATATATATATATAAATATTTTTACTGAGTATTTAGACAAGAGAAACCTTTAATAATTAATAAGTAAACATTTTTGACGTCACGTATGATTGTTATAATTAATTCAATTACCATTTTTTTTGTAAATGCTTTTAGAAACTAAGTTAATAATGAACTAAAATGGGAATTATGTTTCTATCCTGGTTAGTCAGCCTCTGAGCATAATTTAGCCCAATTGATATGATTCAGTGAAAAAACTGCTAAAATATGGAGCTTTTCAATAAATTGTTAGTGTATATTAGCAACAAATTACTTAAAAGTCATATGAATATCTTTTACTTCCAGTCAATCTTCTTTTTATATATAATTGATTATGTGAAACTTTCTGTTTTAATTTCGTTACTTTTTACTGGTATTGTTTGCTAAAAATACACTTGCAGATTTTCAATTACACCGCTCATTCTCGAAATCCAATCGATGTTTAATTGATAAACGCCAGCGGAAACGATATAAAAACAGGAAAAAAGGAAGCACACGAACGGTTAACGCCTGCAATTGACTTTCCAAAGTCATGATAAACTCGAAAAGTAATAAAACGCCCTGCAATGGCACCCTTTTGGACGTTTGGGTAATTGAATTTTTCACTGACAATTTATTTCAAAAAGTAATTAAAATCAATCAAAAAAACCGCGGTACACTTTCAATTTTCATTGTGTTTTTCAGTTCAATTCATATGACAGCTTTTCCACTATGAACGTTTAATAACTTCATTGTTGTTCCGGTGACATTTTCAAAATGTAATTTATTCTATTCCTAGTCTATATTTCGTATTTGGTTGAAAATGTTCATCAGGTATTCGGACTTCGCTTGCAATATATCAGAATATATACCAGATTTGGGATTATAACATAAGAAATTATTTAGGTACTCTAATACCAATTACAATTATTGTACTCAACTATTATAAAGAAATATTGCTAGTTATTTTATTGTAAATATTTAGTGGAAAAATACTAAACACTAAATATCAAAATAAATGAAGGCTCGATAGATCTCTTTTGCTTAATCCATTTTTATGGTTACTTTTTTGTACTAGGAATAAAATGAAAAATATTTTTTTGTACTAGTACAATAATAGGCCATTTCTAAAAACCATTTTACCTGATATAATGTACCGCATTATTGTTATACACTTGAAGAAAAATATTTTTTATGGATCAGCGATGTAAAGTCTGCGAAAATTATGCCATATTTTAACTGTAATATTGGAAAATAGAATATAAAAGAAAGAATATAAAAAAAGTCGCCAAATTCAAAAATTATACAACGTCAACTAAAGTAAGTAATATGGCGCTTACGATTATTTATGATCTCGTTTATCTTCCAGTTTACATCGAAAATTGTTTTAAACAATTTACATACGAGGCGTGCTTTACTGTAAAAAAACATAATATCTTGAAAAAGTACTACTCAATTATGAATATTAATATTTTATTTTAGTTATTATTTTTTATTTGGTATATACAGGGTGTTTGGAAGATGGGTACAAAGTTTTAAAGGGAAGCTAGCACAGACTTTTTAGACCCATTTTAGCTATGGTTGTCTTAGACGAAAACTGATGATTTTTTTTATCTCATTTTTAAGGTGTTATGCAAAATACCCCATTTTACAGTTAATTGCTAATAATTGCCAGCTTAAATTACAAAATGATATTTTAAAATTTAATTTAATTTTTTGTTGAAACCTTTTTGAGAAATTCTTCCTTATTGCTATTTCTTTTAAGGTATCATTTACACGGATATCTTACATACTATTAAAATTAGGACCGATAAACCAAATTGAACGAGTTCAATTCTAAAATTCACTTATCATTCAAGCTGGTCATTATCAGCAATTGGTTGTAAAATTTTGGGAATTTTTCCCATACACCTTAAAAATTAGATAAAAAAAATAGTCAGACTTCGTCTAAGACAACCAGAGCTAAAATGGTTCTAAATGGTCTGTTTGTTTCACCTTAAAGCATTGCACCTATCTTCCAAACATCCTGTATACCTATTTATATCGTTCAACATTAAATTGCAATATTGAAAAATATATTACGGGAATAACTTCTTATTAAGTGTCATAAAGCATTTTAGCTTAAACAAAAAATCTAAGAAAATGTAAGCAGACTTTTAATTCCTGCTAATATTTTCAATTAATCTTTGGCTTTGTATTTATTTTACTCTTCATTGTAAATCATTTTATTTTCTATGTATGTTAACTAACATCTAATAAGTTTGTTCTTTAAGTGATTCAGAGCTTTTTGAAAAGTAATTGTTAAATGTAAGATGAACTTTTCCTCAATTTGTATAAAACTTTTAAACATACCCTGTATAATTGAACAAATAAAAGCCAAAAATATGTCCTATTTTGATTTGATGGAAGTAAATGTAATATCTTGGACAAAATACACAAAAAAGTCCACTGTATTTTCTAATAAAAAGATTAGAATTTTTTGCAACTTTTATAGAAATTTCGAGGAAATATTCCGTTAGGGCAAGTTATTCTAGTACATATGGGTCGCTTTGGAAATGACGGCTTCTTCTGAATTTGACACTTCATTATCGTGATGGCATAACCGGAAAATGCATCGCATCCGTTCGGAGTTATCCTGCGATATCGGTAAGGCCTTCGCTATTGTGATAGTATAATAGGATTTTATTTGACTGTTCTTATTAGCATTTTAGCTCGTCGTTGTTAACTGTCACAGAATCGGAAATCAAGAGACTTATTGCTCAAGTGATTCTCTCCTTGAACTATAGAGATTTTTACAGGAAGTTCATTAACTAGATAAATTAAATAACAATTTTAAAAATGATTAGGCAAGACCCAATTAACACTTTACATTGAGTAATTCTTATTAAATAAGTGTCCATTTTACGTTTTTTTACCCCTACAGATCTGAATATTTCCGATGGATTAATCCTATTAATATCTCTATAATTTATATCAAACTCTTTTGCTAAAAGATGATCTTGTAAAATTATATATTATTTACCGCATTCGACTCTAAAATTAGAATTATTCCTGTTTTAAAGTAAATTGTATCACTGACTATATGAAATAACGGTGATATTATTTTAATTAATTTATTGCCCCGCCTCTGCTCTTTTGGCTAAAAAATCAATTTTTAAATTTGGTTTTTATTTGAAAACTTTGTAATCTCCGTTTTCAATTCACAAGTTATTTCAATTTCCTGCATGTTCCGCCAACTCTTGAATATGGTCGTCCATTCCGTGAACTTCTTTGTTGAGCTCACATAATATTGTTACGTATTGGGTTCTTTTTTCTAAATAAATCTATGAAAGAATCATAATATTGTCGTAGAGGGGCTTTAACCCATTACGTAACTTAGTTAATGGCAATTAAAGAGGCTGAGTGAAACAATTGTAATGTATTTATCTGCGAATAAAAACAAGTCTTACAAAATATTAAGGCAACTTGCATATTTAAAAAACTGTTACATTTAATCGCAGGGGTAGGCACTATCAACCTCTCGATCATCTGAGAACCCAAACTTGACTTCCAATCTCTTTTTATTTTCCCAACCAAGAAGACCCCAATGTTTATTAATTTTGACTGTAATAAAAATGTTTATTTGTTACCCGATCCCAATCTTGCCCCAAAACTTTCGCTCACGTAATATTAAATAAAAAGTTAATATTATAATTTAGAAAATATTAAAGTTTTACGTTCAGGGCGATATTTAACTAAATCCCTGTATATACTATCGTAACAATATAGTTGTTGATAAAAAAAAATGCAAACTTTACGTAAATACTATTACATTGACAAATTGAACATTCTATATTTTTGCAGAAACTTAGATATTACTTGCAATTCCTTTTTATTAAAGATAATTCAAAACAAGCAAAAGAAATCATTACTCTTTCACACAATCGTTAAAACCTTTCAACTCAGATCTTAAAGACCAGAATTAGCCTATGATGTCAAAGAAGCGTGAAGCATTACTTTCTTCGGAGCTGCTCCTTCACAAAAAATTAAGACCCAGTCAGTCGGGAGTTTTGCATGGCAGTAATAAGGCAAAAAAAAACACTTTTGAGGAGAGAGTTCACCCCAATTATGTTTATAACCAGTGCCGCAGATACCAATACCTAGAAAATATCAATTAGTTTTAAAAAATGTTGCCAAAGATTCTAACATCTACATAGAATTGTTTGTTATAAAAAGTTTAATAATTATAACTTTAGAATTTGAATTGTTGAATTTTAGTCAATAAAACTTTTATAAAAAGTAATTAGTTCTAGAAGTACCTATAGAACCTATAGTTTATAAATAGACTGATTGTATTGGCCAATACGGTAGAGGAGAATTGGACAGCATTCTTATGATAATAATTGTTTCTATCCTTATAATTAATGCGCTGGTGTTCATTTAATACTACAACTTCCTTATTATTGCCACCCTTACCATCCATGTGTACTGTCAGGTTCGTTTTCCATTTGGTATTCATTCTGCTTTTTGTTATTTCCTTTTTATTAAAAAACAAACCCAGTAAAGTTTTGTGACTTCATTAAGTAGTAATATTGTTCTTTTGCAAAAGGTTTAACCCTGTATGTTATTATCTTTATAGCTTGTACAGCGCACAGCTTGAGTAAAGATTAGCTTTGTCATCTGCCAGTAAACATAATTGAGAGAATAAAATTAGCGTATCAGGATCATAATCAATTAATGGAGTTGTTCCAAAGACGTGAATTATTTGGAAGCTCGATACATTAAAACTTGTTTAGAATTAATTCAATTGAAGCAATTTAAACAAATACTTTTTTTAAACCAATCAAAAAATTTATTAAAATCACATCACATCAAGTAACTAATCAGCATCCTATTATCTAACATACATGCCAGAATTCGCATAATCTTTGTACAGTCGTATGTTTTTCAATAAAGTTACTAAAAACTACTCGGTTTACCATTTTTTTGGCCGGAATTATTTCACTCGTCAAGTACATGCTTGTCTTTAAAGCAACCTAGGTTTGCCTAGAAGAAAAACTGGATCAATAGACGTAACTTTAAATGTACTAAATCTACAATTTCAACAATTAAAGTAAGTCATGTCCAACATTTTAAATTTATAGAAATATAAAGCTAATATTCAGGAAAGGAATAAAATAAATAATATATTTTTATTATTTAAATTTACAGGAATAATTACACCTCAATATCTCAAATTTCGGCACAAAATACACTTACATTAAACAATATTTTAAAATCTTTTCCTTTCTATTTCGATGAAAAATTATTTTGGAAATTGCAGCATGTAAAAAATATACGAAAAAATTACCCTTCATAAAAGTTGTATATTTCTTTAGAATTAGAGAAAATATAATATTACAGTTGGAGAACGTGCCCTGTGGGTCGCGCCCATGATTGAGAGTTTCTCGAATTATGTGTATCAAGTTGTTTGAACGAGACAAAATTGGATGGTAAATAGTGGAACGTCGTAGCTTGCCGGGAAATCTTTTTATGAGTGTGGAAAATCGCGAGGTGGATCGCCCCGAGCGTGAACAATTTCCCAGGAAAACTGAAAAACTTCTCCCGAAGATCCCGGCCCGCATTGCATTACAATAAATTTGTTGACGAACCGCCACTATATTAGAAAGAAAACGGATTAGATGATGTGCTCGAAAAATTGACTACAGCGTAAGGAAAATTGAAACAAACAGCGATCGGGGAAATTATTATAATGCCATTTTCGTCAAAAAGGTTACCGCTGGCTTTTGGAAATATGTAACTAGAAATAATTTTAATTTGTAAATAAAATATATGAATATATGTATATTTTTTAAAACTAAATTATTTTATTACTTTAATTTTTGAAATTCATAGATGCATATCATAGTTTTTTTAAATTAAATTTGCTTTATTTTCCGCGACTTTAACAAATAAAATTATAAAGAAACTTTTTTATTTTGATAATAAATATTGCGGTACACCTATTTTCTTTGTTATTGTGCAAAGTTGTAGTAAACATTTATTTATTTGAACAATAAAATAGGTCAATATCACCATTTTTGTTAAGAGAAATCTATGACTAAATACTTATTTGCTAAATTTTATACATTGTCGTTTTTTAGTTGCGTATAAAACTATATCTTAAACAAATTTAAATGCTTTGACCATCCTCAGTCTTAAGACTAGATTATGGATGTTCCACTGTTGAAGAACATATGTACTTCTTTCAGTATTTGTTATTAATTTTTAAAACCACTTATCAAAGATATATATGCATATTTAGAGAAACATTAGCAAACATTTTCATATCAATATTTGGAGAATTTCTCACTTTTGTAGGTGAAAGTTTATTTGGGAAACAACATACTTTGTATTCATAATAGAATTAATAATATTAAAAAAATAATACTTATTATTAAAGGCTGTTTCGTCACTCTTAGGGATTTTCTCTAATAATAGAATTTGATTATTAAAAAAATCTGGCATGTAATTATGTAATTATTTGGCTTAATAAGAATATATTTACATTTTGCAAATGAATTACACAGAAATACTATAATTTTGAAACAGAAAAGTTATATTTACAGTATAAAGGTTATTTTTAGTGATATTTTTATATAATTTAGATAAAGTTATATTTAAGGAACAAATATATTATAAGTTATAATATAAGAATTATTACTGTTATACATTGTGAGCAAAACCTATTAACCCCTTACTTCATGATTTTATTTTTCGTTATTTTTATAATTAAAAATAAAATAAATTGTAACTATAATATTACAATCGTATAAAAAATATTTCTTAGTATCAAAGCGTTGAAAAAAGTTTCAGTCCTTGTTAGATTAAAGAAAACCCTACACTTTAAACAACAAATTTGCGATAAACCTGATTTCTTTAAATCTTTAAGTATTAACATTAAACATATAAAAAATATACAAAAGGACTATCCTAATAATTTCTAGTATCCCGGAATTGATCAAATGACATATAAATACATATACAAACAAATATTTTTATTTGTTCCTTGGAGATATTAGCAGACTTTTATTTTTTATTGTACTGTTATATCAACTAAAATATTATCCGTAACGAAAAAATTAAAGATTTGGAGGATTTCATTAATATTCTTTATATGGCAAATTTTGGTGTCGTTCAATTTTCTCTCTTGGCTTAGATTTTGATTTCTTCTGGTTTCTGGAAAAGATAAAGATTTGTATTTTTACTGGTTTGGTACATTGACGAGAAACCAAAAAAAATCAATTTCGTCTTCTATCGACGAAAATTATTTATTTATTCTCAGATTCGTCGCACAGAACATATGGTTTTATTCGTATGTAGCTTTCATTGTCATCAGACAAGTTTTCGTCAGTAACCGGATTTATCACCCTCTTTGTGTCATAAAAAGTTGTAGTATCCATCTGAGAACAAAAATGAACCGTATACATTCTGCAACACTTCAATCCGAGACAAATATGGAACATATTAAAAAAACTATTTCTTGTAGTACATATTCTTAAGCTTCCTTAAAAGATAAAAATTTAAATCAATTCAAGAGAATGCGCTGTTGATTACAAAATATAGACCTATGTACAGTCCTGTGTGTTTCTGTACCTTTCGAACATCCTAAATCACCAAAAGTTTTATATAAATTGCTAAAATATTCTTCTTGTTTTAACTTCTTTATGAAGTCAAATAATGAAATGTCAAATGATAAACTATTCTTTAATACTTCGTAACTTTCTGTAACTTTCTCATATACGAGGATGCTAGCAGCGTTGATTTTCCTCATTTTAGTTAACCAAATTAACTTTAAAATATTCAAAACATATTTATGGGTCTCAACCTCTTGAACCAGTAATTTTAATAATTCATATTTTTTCTGTTCATTAAAAAATAACAAAACAATAAACTCGGCGCTTCGTCCAGACTATGAAATAACTGAGGGATGAAAAAATCCTTTCATTTTAAACTAGATTGAGTAAAACTTTAAGAGAATGGCTTCCAAAACTTTGAATTGGCCACAATAATCCAACAAAGTTGGCGATCCTAATCGATCGAGTTCTTACAGGACCGAAATCTAAAATTTACCGAAAACTTTGTTTTAGTGATATTTAAAATCTAGTTTTATGAAAACGTCCAAAAAGTTTTCAAACATGCAAGTAGAAAATCATAAACGTTCATAAAAAGAACAGTTACTTCTGCATGAATGTAAGGTATTCAAATGATGGTGAGTCAAACATCTTATCAACATAATACATATTTTTATTTTCTCGTTTGATTAGGTATTTGGATAAAATTCTATGAAGTGACTTTCTGGACACCCTGTATATAAGGTGAGACACCGAAAACGAAACATCGAATATCTTGAACACACATTTTTTGTGGAAGAAACGTAAAAACATTTCGATTTCTATTTTATTTTTGTTTAGATTATTTCTAAAGGAATGTTAGATCCAAATTTGATTTTAGTTATTAGGGCCATCTTTGTTAATATAAGTATAAAAGTAAATTATAATTTCCCGTTCATGAATTTTTTCAACTTTAAAAGTATGATTATTGTTCTTTCGATATTTGTAATATTACTTTCTTTCGAGTTTAAGTTTTGTTACGATAAAAAAGACAGAAAACAAAGAAATAAACTGAAACGAAACTCAATTTTAAATTTTAAATTAAAGATGCGAAACTCTAGAATAATTAAAAACTTATATCTCTTCGTTTACGTCAACTTTTGATACAGCCGTATTAATTTGAAACAACGTTTCAGGTATGTTTTTTTATATTATTCTAATTATTTAATGCAATAATCCCATAAAAATCATTTTAGATTTTTAGATCATCATCATTCGTTTAACTTTACCTATTTGCTGCCTGTTAAGGAAAATTTTAGTTTTTGTAAAAATACATTTATAATTATTACTATCGGTTTTTTTTTAATTGTAGATGTGCTTGTTCCGGTACTGTATTTTAGGTTAAGTTTTTTCATAAAAGTTAATCGAAGCCAAACTGTTCGAATAGTCGTTCTTTTTAGTATGCATTGTTCCCTTTTTTATTCATTAGAGTTTTAATAAAAACTTCGTTGGTTCTCGCCATTGTTTTAGTTGAAAAGAATTCATTTTTATATATTTGGAAAACCAAGAAGAATTAGTCGTTGAAAACCATTTTTAATATTATTCCGAAAGTCAGTCATCTAAAGATGAATACATTTATGTATTTGATATCGATTTTAATATAGCTCGTAAATAAATACTTATCAAAACATTCCAACAAATTGTTGAAGAGCTTTAAGCCCAAACTAAGCTTCGAAGCTATCGAGAGAATATTATGCTGCTGTTGAATCTTGTAGCTATTTTAGTTCTTTACTTATTGATTATCATAGTTTTGTTCAGTAATGTTATATTTGAATAATACTATATATTTGTTTCACATAAGGGGTCTTAAGACTACAAAATGATATTTAAAAATTTCTGTTATCAGTTTAACTTTATTCTTAAAGTCACGAATATAATTTAATATTCTTTGTAACAATATATAAGCTATTCTATATTTTGTCATACTCAGTTTATTTCTTACAACGGCTATTCAGTAAGATCGAATCGAAATAAGTTTTCTTTCTCATTTCTCAGTACATTTATAATGCTTTGTTTTATTCATTTTAGCTGTTAGCACTCGAACCTTATTTTTCTTTTGAATTGCAACTTTCAAGTCCTCTGATATTTCGAAAATAAGAGGGACTTCGCGTCAGTTGTTGAACAAGTCAGGTGTACTTTTATAGCTTTATAATTTGTAATTTTCTATACAATAAACTCGATGCCACCACTAATTAATTTCTTCTTTTCAAATCCTATTTTGTCGATCGGTATTTATTTACTAAAGGAGAACAAACATCCCTTCACAAATTTGAATCCACAACTCTTCAAGGCAGGTCTTGAATCGCTGATTTTTTTGTAATCTGCCAAATCTATACCAATCATGCAAAGGAAACTCTAAGAACCAGAATTTTAAAATTAATCGACTCGATTAACATTAAGAAAATCGCTATTCAATAGTTTCTTTAAAATATTGGTTCATTCTATAAATTTTTGCATAAAAAATAATGCGGGAAATAAAAATACAATTTGCTTCATTTATATTCATTTTTATTTGAACCTTTTTTCAAAATGAATCGTTCGCTGTTCATTTATATCAGTACTTTTCTAATATTATTTCGTAACATATAAATAATTTTTCTAGTCAATTTCTTTCTAATAAACCAAAGAAAACTCTAAAACTTTACCTCAAATACTTAATTTTTCTTTCTATCACTAGATTAAACTACTTTAAGTTGGTTGGTTCTTTGTATTTTTGGCAAACGTTAAAAAAATGTGTTCTAACATTACTGGTATGTATTTTAATAAATAATATCGTAAAATATTTAGTGAAAATAATTTAATTGAAATGTATCAATAAAAACTGTAAAACGTAAAAATAACCATGGTTTTAGTTCCATTAACAAAAGCATTTAGTTACTGACTAATTAATTACATTGTAAAATTTGAATGAAATACTAATTTTGAAAGAATTTGTAGCTCATATTTTCATTTAATTGTAATCATGTAATGCATTTTTTATGATTATTAATTGATCCTTTTTGTACTCATAAAAAATATACTGTAATAATTAACTCCCATATGGAATTTGTTGTTTCCAGATAATCTCGTTTCAAAAAATGGAGTTTATTAAATTTAGTGTTTTAGTATATATATATATGGTTGACTTATATCAATAAATACCAGTTAGTAAAATGAAATGGCAACTCTGTTTAAATTAGATTTATATATAAACATGACAAATTTAATCATTGAATCTATTTTTAATTGAAATCTTAATACCTACAGACTAGAAATTCTTATGTGGTTGGGTTATTGTTCATAACAGCCGGTCCTTATTAATGCTTTTTCCCTTAATGTAACTTACCTAGACAAACAAAATAATATGTCTAGTAATATTATGAGTCATCATTAAAAATTTCAAGAATTTTTTCCGAGGTTATTGTCAATACTAATGGATTCCTGAGCACTCTGTATATTTGGAACTAATTTTAAAATGTGAATCTCAAGACTGCCTACACTTTTTTTAAATACATTTTTTTCGTTACTTTAATAATAGCTGACTAATCGAGCTTGGCCACACTAATGCGTCACCCTGTATATATTTAGATTTTTTCCTATTTAAATTTAGTTCTTTTTAGGATCATTTTGCATAGAGTAACAAAATTCTTTGAATAAACAGAATGAAAAGAATTCATCAAAAATATCTACTTCTTAAAATATTGTGGGAAACGAAAAATACTTTTTGTTCAGGACTCCCAATAAAAATAGTTTACATTTTTAAAGGTAGTAATTATATATTACAATGATACTTAGAGCGTCTGCTAAAAGTTAGTTAATTTATTTTATTTTAAACATAAACCCCAAAATTAACAAATGTGGATAATAGCACTATTTTTTAATATCGATAACATAATTCAGTTTATTTTTACATAAATATGAATCGTCACCATGATGAAACAAAAAGTACAGTTTTTTTTTTAATTTAAATTATAAATTTCTGTTCTTATGGTTATATTGAAATTTTTAAATTTAGCAAGAAATCCAATAATATTAAAAAATTATTTCGATTTTTATTATTATTTTATATAAGACACTCTTTTACTAATAAGGCATTAAATCGTTTAAATTTTAAACTACTTATTGATGGATTTAAAGTTTTTAATAAAGGCAATAACTACTTTCAAGTTTTATTATTTATTTTCGCGGACATGCCTGAAGATTTTACTTTACGGTAATAGTGTGGTAAATTTTTGCTTATATTTTTTTAACGTCATTTTACATTTTTATTGCATTAATACCTATATTTTGATGCAGTAAATTGTCTAACTATACTGTTTTGAACAAGAAAGTTTATGTATTTTTAAACGAATTTTGGAAATTTCTAAGTAACACGGAGACATTTATTTTCTTTTAAAATCCGGCCTGCAGCTACAGAGTTGATTACTTCTTGCATTAATTACGCAAGAATGATGAAACTTTAAAGAAAACGATTTTTTATAACGGAAACGCCCTTTGGCCTTTTAATTTTCGTTTCATTTCATATTACACTTCACTTAGCTTGTTTATTTTAGTTATTAACCTCCGTCGGCACGTTCTAATAGCCATTTTTCGAGTCATTGCCAGAAGGTCTAATTATTTTTTAATAAAAGATAATAAACAGATATTACTCCGAAAAATAAATCGCTTAAAAGTCTCTTAATCCAAGGGATATCTAATAAATCATGATAGTCATGAGTCATGACATCACATATATATTCATATAAAGCCCAAGACATAAAAGGACTTCAAAAATCGAAGTGTAAATATATGAAATTTATCAATGTCGAAAACTCTAGCACATCACTAACTTGTTAAGTACAATTTCTTTATTGCAATATTAAATTAACAGTAAATATTATAATTTAGAAATTATGAAATAAACAATAAGTTCTCTCTCTTTAGAGCAATATTTACTGCATATGACAGACCTATTACTTCTTATGTCTTATCTGGCGATGAGGAAAGAAAATGAAAAATGTTATTGGTTAGAATATTTATAATAAAAAATCAAGCATTTTTATGAAATGCCACAGAGCAAAAAAAAATTCATAAGAATTTTTAAAAGCTCGGTATATAAATTTTCTAAAATCACAATACAATTTTGCTAATAAAAAGTAGAATCAATCTAACACTGACGGTTCAATCTATAAATGGAATTGTTTCTATGTTCTATGTTCGAGTATGTATGAATTATATTATTTCGAAAGGGGTGTTTTTTAATTAATTTTTTACTTCGTGTGGTAACCGATCTACTTTTGTGTTATATGATATTAGCATGATCTCTATCAACTATTTTTGATGATAAAAAATGATTGATTTAATACTGAGCACATTGTACTCATAACAGATAGGTTCTAGGTTTGATTGTCATTAAAAAAGAAAATTACTTCCTATTTTTTCACAATAGTCATTAATTTTCCTATTCAACACGCATTGTTGGGTCGTAATTATTACTCTTGTTCCCAGTGTAGTAACAATAAATCCAAAACCAAACAAGAGGATAATTATAAGAGTATATGCCGATGGAAAAAGAAATATAAAAATTGAAAAAGTACTTTCCTTAAACATTACTGTAATTCACGCTCCTGAACTAAGAGCATCTGTGTTAGCAGCGAAAAATGGACAATTACTTTTTAATGTTCGATTATCCACCATCTGAGCAGTAACATCTGAAGCTGTATGCTATTTTTAGTCGTACTATCTATGTATTGGATATATTTTCCTAAAATATTTTTTCGTACCTACGAAATACGCTCTACATCGTTAATTAATAAGCATGTTTTTTTCCGCGAGATATTCTATTGGATAGCCTGATGAGAAAATAATGAACGAACGCGATACAGTGTCAAAAGAATTAAAATTGCCATCAAAGAGTGGAAAATCCCTCATTCGGTTACACTATTCTGCCGGTATTAATTTTATAACGAATTTGACTTTGAATTTGGTACATGCTAAATGACTTTTCAAAGCTCTTCATTATTGCTTCATTCAATATTCCTAGCGCCGACGTATTCATTAAGTTGAAAATTCAAATTTATCAGAGATTACTTTCTTTCCGAATAGACTGGAAAAATTGAATGAACTGTTAGTTTCTCCCTTATTAACGATTTCTGATATGAGGTCGATCTATTTAAGAATATAAGGGTCTCTCATCTTTAAATATTCATATAAAGCCCTAGAAATATGTTCAACAAGGTACAAAATAAAAGTTTACCAAAATGTAGTTACTTTTGGTACGTATATTTTTATTTCTGGGAAAACGAAATAAACATAAATGAGCCTTAAGTGGAAAATTGATATTTGAAAATCTGTTTTAACAGAGCTCAGAAAACAATACAAATATAGTAGGACTTAAAGAGGGAATGATAAATACATATTTTTTTGCAATGAAAGAATATTATTTATTTTATTTATTTGTAATCAATTCAATATAAAATTTGTGCCACTCCCTATAGAGTTTTAATCCTCCAAGCAATACAATATAAAATTTTTAAGATATGTCTTCCTGCTTCTTAAACTTTATTTATCATACATTTTATGTATTTATTTATATCCATCTGAATAATAATAATGTTAATTTTTTCCGTTGTACTCATCAAGATAATATATTTTTGTTTGGCAATATGCCTCTTACAATGTCCTAAATTTCCTAACCCGCTTCGGATAATATCTTTAACTTTTAATCACTCTATCATTTTCTATTTTATCAAACTTTTAGAGGGTTTTTTAGTCTTGAGGCTTTGTCTATCATAATAAAGAATGGTTCATTAAAGCTTGGATTAAGTTGGGTCTTATCTATTTCTCACTTTTTGTTTGGCTTTAGTCTGGCATTAGAAATATAATCCATTTTTGTTTTTTGCATGAACAATAACATTACAAATTAAAATATCTGTGAGACGCAGAATAGGCTTGAGTAATATCTCTTTACTGAATCGCCAAATATTAGATACACATTCATTTTTTTGGATTAGGGAATGCAGAAATAAACTTATGTTGATAAATAAACTTACTTTAACATACTTTTATACTGTTAAGTAGCGGAAAATTATTCTATCCTTTCACAAAACAAACATATAGTTTGTTACAGTGAAAGCACAAAAAAACGTCATTAGTATAAAGTAGCTGTACACTAGGCATTCCGGATTTCAAATATTTGCAGTGCCTGGAGACAAGCGAAGACAATAAGAGATTGATAAAGGCACAAAACAAACGTCTACGAACGCTCTCTGTACTTTAACGTCTGTACCTCAGCATCTCGAGTCATTAATGCTGTTTGCCATCAGTTAAACGCTGGAAGCTAACCAAAGCCGCCACATAGGTAATTGCTAGAGGGATTATGGAAAAATATTAAATTACCGGGTGAAAACAAAAAATACCTACTACATTCGTGTTACCTGTCGGTTTGTGTCGATATGTCTATAGATTCCTCTCTGTTTTCAATACTATCTCTTTTTTAAAAGGTTGACGGCAAGTGTGCTAATAAATAGACCGATACTGAACCTAAAGTGTCACCAAATTAATACTACAAAACATTTTATCAGTGGTTTCGTAAACGTATTATTTTTAATACCTACTTTTGAATTAAAGCTTATTCAAATTTGAGCTAGCTAAACCTTTTGTTATTAATTATGATAATATTGTGCTACCCGCTACTCTGTATTAGTAAAAACCTTGTTATACTTTTCTTAAAGGTTATGTCAGTTATTTTCTTGTCGATCACGTACGGCCCTTCCAGTTTTGCAACTTTACATATAAACTTCGTTTCCGTTTAAGAGGTTCTTCTTGATATCTGGTTTCTTTGGCTTATTTATCATAGTACCTCCTCATCCTGTTATTGGCTAGTTATAGATTAATAGGAACCAATGGAATTTTCCATCTCCTACCAGGGAGGTCGATTAAATTTTTAACCAAATATCAGGGCAGTATTAAATTTTTAACCAAATACCAGGGCAGTCTTATTTCCTTTGGCAAATATCCGGTAAAGCTTTGTTTTATCCACTCCACTATTTTATCAGATTTGGGATATAGTGCTATAGTTTTGGTTTTTTGAATCCATATCTTGTCACAAACTTCTTGAAATTGTTTTGGCGTCAGTCTCAAGAATGAACTTCCCTTAAGGAAGTGGGTAGCTTAAGATCAGATATTCTGACAATTGCTTATTTATAGCGTAAATCTTATCTTGAGACTCTCAATCTCAGCTGAAGGTTCTTCTTCAGTCCAGTCAGTGGTGTATGGTTTGAAAATATATTTTGATTTATTCGATAGATAGTCTTGGTTTGGAATAGGCAACACCACTTGACTTTTAGTAACAGTTTAGCAGTTTGTATTTTTTAATACCTTTCCAAGTTCCACAGCGGTTCATATATATCCACTTTTTCAAATCTAATGTGGAAAACTGCTAGAGCACTAAGAGCTATTTGTCTTCTCTTGGTCACCTCCTTAAGCTTGCGATAGTCAATTGAGAATGGTGTTAACTCAGGATTTCTGAAGAGTTCCAGCACTCCCTTTTTTATTAGTTTTTCATGAAATTTCTATATATATAAATCTTAATATAATTGTCTATGAATTATAATGTTGAATGTATACTCTTATAATTTTTCTTTTGTAATAATGTAATTATTTGAAAGGATAAAGGCTTAATATTTTTTGAAAACAATAATATATTGACAAAATTTAAATATCTGTAAATTCAAAATTGCTAAAAAAATTTCGTGCACACCACTGCTCTCGCCATTTACTATTTTAATCAGAAAATCAATTAGGGGAGGAAATTGTCTTCAACATGAAGAGAATTCGAATAATATATATACAAGCTGCAAGTTGGATGTACAGTAGGATATTAATTTCAAAGACTCAATCAAGCATACCATCGGCCCACTGATTCTGTTAGTTATGTCAACTAAAACCAAATATTGATTAAGGTCAAACACGTTTATATAACTTTGTTCTAAGCTAACTGCAACAGAATGCAGCTAACAAGGGTTTTTACACTGGAAAACTCATGCCTCATGCATGGATAAAATATTTCTTATAACATTTACCTTTGAAAAATATTAAAAACAACGAAACAAATTTATTACATCATTCTTCATCAAATTGCATATGTTATAATTATAAACTGCCTTTTAAAAATAAATGCAAGAGGGGGATATTATTTTTCACAGTAAATTATTCCGAAGAATTTAAATATAAAATTGTATCTTGATTTAAGATTCCAACAACAGATTACCATCAAATAATATGAGAATTCAATCTGCGCGTTTTATTTAATTAACTTGTTTGTCATAAATGAATTTTAAAACAGGTCATTTTAAACAATATTTGTGGATATGAATACAACATTACACATTGTAATAATCAAAGATTATTAGAATTAAAATAGAACGCTCTGTACTTAGAAAAAGCTTTTAAAATTGAAATTAAATCGAAAGTACATATATAATCAAAGTTACAGACTTGTGTTGTAAGTTGAAAACACAGGAAATGCAAGTTAGGCAGTTTAAATTAAGTCAAAACATAAATTTCGTAGCAATGCTTTAAAATGCAAAAAAAATAATGAACTTTAATATTAAGTAAACGAAGCTAAAAAGAAACTTTGCGAAGTTGCAAGAATAGCCTGGAGGTAATCTTGAGAAGAATGGTTAAAAAAATGACGTGCTGTGACATTGAAAAATCAACATTGGTTAATTGAATCAAGGTAAACCCTCTGAAAGAAAAATTCAAATCATCGAGTTAAAGAGGGGACTATTTTACAAATTAACCAGTATTTTCAGAGGCTCGAAGTAGTCTGGTCTAGAGACTCAAGGAATCTTTTCGCTGAGTTTTAACAGGGAGAAAAGTTTCAATTCAGTGTTCGAATAGTTTTTGGTGCAAAAAAAAACTCATATCAAGTTCGACAAGGAAACTAGGTATTTTATGAAAATAGTTTGCCACTATTAAATTGATTAAAATAGAGTCAGAACGACGTTGATTACATTTTTTTTTTTTTTTTTTTTTTTTTTTTTTTTTTTTTTTTTTTTTTTTTTTTTTTTTTGAGTGTTGTCAGTTAGATTTTTTATTTACCATGAGTAAGAATTCACCCCATTTTAGTGTCATTAACGTTACACGTAGAGGAAAAGATCATTTTTTTTCAGTCGTTTGAAGTTATCCTTTTTAGAATGTAAACTTTAAGGTAAACTAACGGGTATTATGGCACAATTTATCTCTAAAATGAACGTAAATTTCTCCTTGGAAAAAGGAAGTGCGATAATTAGTAAAGTGGGACTAGTTTTTTGGTCTCACTTGCATTGTGGTAAAGATTTAAGCATATTATTTAGGTGGGCATTGTTCGTTTAAAATTACTTATTCTGGATGGATAATATCTTCCTCAGGTAATGATTTTAACGCAAAAAATTCAATTTTCGATAAGTAAACGTTATAGTAATTTGAATAAAGACCGTAAATTTAAAGATTTATCAGACAGAGAACTAATTACCGTCCTTCCTAGGCGTTTTCGCAAGGGCAGAACAAATTTTTTAAAGTTGTGTTTTTTCTTTTGTGTTAATTTTATTTTCTTACAGCTCCCCGAGCTTTCTGCTTGAACCTAGAAGGGACTTTTTTTACTAAAATCAATATGTTTTCTTCCAAAAGGATTCAAAATCTTTGATTTAAAAACTCACTCTATGAAGCGTAAGCCAGAGTGAACTTTCATTTATTTAAATACAAAAAACTTGCCTAATCATACCTTTAGAAGATTCCATTTTTTTATTATTATAATAATAATTATACAAATAATTTCTGAATACAAAATATATCTAGATCAAACAACCTAGAACTAGAATAACCAAGATTTATCACAATATACACTGACCGGAAAAATTATCGCATCACTTACAATACGAGGATTTCCAGCTATTTATTATTTCAAATAGTGTAAAAGGAGTATCTAGTAAATTCAGAAGTTGACTATAGATTTTTTAAAAGCAACTGCAATACATGTTATAATGAAAAGTCAAACTGTCACAATTGTTGCTAGTTTTTTTATTGTTTGAAGAACAATTTACTGTTTATGAAATTTATGTAAATTGGTTTCTCATTATTGAGTTGATTTGTTTATTTAATGATTTTTAAAGTATAAATAAATTTTTTTACAAATTAAACGTTTAAATTCACCACAGCAAATTGTCGAGTGCAATTTTCATTTTAAGATTAAGATTTGTTCATTTTGTGTGTTATTTGGTAATTTTTATTAATTAAATGTTAATTAGTTAATTAATTAGTATTGTTATTGAAACTTCATGTTAATGCAATGTTTTCAAGTTACCTTTTTAAAATAGTAAAATTTTTGTTCGTAAAGGACCAATTTTTTGATGCGATAATTTTGACAGACTGTGTATTTCAACAAAAACTTCAGTTACAGAAAAAACTATACTGGACCCTCTTCAAATTATCTCTCAAAATTGGAAACGGATTCTTAATTTCGATTCAAAAGAAGTGGAATGATACGAGTATTACTAAATGTTAATATATAAATAAAACTAATGGGACTAAACTGGACAGTTTTAACGCTTCCATAAATAAAATTTGCTTCTCTATTATTCTCAAATAGAAATTGGTATATTGAAAACTAAATTCTTTTTAACTGGTCCGAATTAGGTTAGCGCAGAAAACAGTTTCTGTTAAGTGTGTCTTTATAGGTCCATTGCACTCGAAGAGAATATTATATTGGCTAATTTCGTCCGTACACATATATTTCCCAATTCTTATATCTTCTTGCAAATATCTAGCTTTAAATCTGGAATCGGAAAAGTGGGGCAATAAAACTATAGGGGATTTTTCGAAAAACATTCATTACATTAGTTACAGAATTTAATATTTGCATTTATACTAGAGAATGAAATTGAAACATATTTTTCTGACAAATATATTTTAGCAATGATGTAAATCTGGATATATGTGAACATCCTTAGTGTCTTCTTCACTTTATAACCGAGGCATAGAGTATTCTATGTTGCAGGTGTTACAAATGCAAAGAATTTTGGTACAACCAGTGAATTTTTCTTATTTTTTAAACATTCTATGCAAATATCTTTGGCTCTATGGATGGCTTAAGGGTTTGCTAATCTAAACCACTGGTGACAATCTTATCAAAAAAAAATTATTTAAACTGACTTTATAGGAGTTTAAAAAATCGAGCTTATTCTGATGTGCTTGAAAGAACAAACTCGTTTTAAATTCGCTTTTCAAATTAGTGGAAAAAATTGGAAAGAAACTTTTTAATACTCATTTTGGAGACGGATTTCGACCCCTTATATTGCAAATAAATATGTACGAATATTATTATTTTATTTTTATATAAGTTCGGTTTTGAAAAGTGAAACAAAAATCGATATTTTTTAATTTTTTCTGTAGTGACCCCCTAAATAAGGGATTTATAAAAGTATCTATTTTGTAATATGCTTACGTATTTATAAAATTGGATTCTGTTTATTTATATACATTTAAAATTAATTGTGGAAGTAAATATCAGATGCCACAAAATATTAGCATTTTATATAAATATATTGATTTAATAAAATGTATTTGTGTTTTTTATAAAGGTAAATAATATGTGAACTGATATCTGATTGTTTATTTTTCAATGCAAACATAAAAGTTACACGTTTCATGCCCAATTCGTTTTTTGAATCAATTATAGAGAAAGCAAAAAATTAAACTATTCATTTGACCATTTCAATAAATTTGTACTGGTATTCGTATTTGTTGTTCATTTTGTAATATAAAAATAAATATTTGCGATCTACTTTTAAAGTCTATAAAACATTTCAATCCACTGAAAGAAATAAAAAAAGATCGAGACAAAGGCCGCAAGTTACGGAAAAATAAAACTAAACGTACATTTTATAGGTCGGCTATAAATATTTGTTTAAGAATTATTTTTATGTCCCTATCTCTGTTCAACGTATAAATCGAATTTTGTTTTAAGGGCTTTTTTAACACATATATTTATTACTTTATCCAAACAACCAAACAAAAGACAATTTATATTTTATACAGTGCTAATTGTTCATTTTTTCTTTTTTCAAAATCTTATTGCTTTTTATAGCGAAGGGTTTAGTTTGGTTTCTAAATTTTATTTATTTATATTACTCTTTTATTTTTATTTTAGTTGATTTACTAATATAACTTCGGCGTTGTCGGATTTGTATTTGTAAATGTTCTTTCCCTTCTACTTTCTGTTTTACTAATTCTTTCAGGTTTCTTTTTTATTTTATAATTATATCTGCTGCATTTTGTAGACCATATAGTTTCTTGGAAATTTAAACTAACTTCTTACAGTTATGACAGTTTCCCAAATCTTTTTGTGTAATATTTTCTGGAATGCTCCAGAAGGCAATATTTTGTATGATACTACCCTCGTCTTTGTTTCTACCATTTTACAGTTACTGTGCATGTATACGAGTCAAACTCTTGCAAAGTAGTCTAAATTATGATCTTTTGAAACAAGTATGAATAACTGACTCATATTTTAAATGTTAATTATTAAATATCGTTTATAAATATTTTGATTAGAATTTTTTTTCTTTTAATGAGTTCTTTCTATATCGCTAGGTATATTTTGTCCATGTAAGATAGGAAATTAGACTCTATTAACACGAGACTGTTATTGGTCTACATAGACTGATTATCAAAAGTGTCGTTTTGTCTTTGTCAGTTATAAAAAGAACCATTGCGGTTGGCATAAAATTTAAAATTCTTTTGACTAGCGACTCTCCAATCCGAACGGCTAGGAACAATTTAGTTTTCAATACAATCTTTTCTACTTTGGAATAATGGGCGAATGTCGGCACAAACTTTCTTTATGGATGAATCCTCAGAGGTATTATTTTGAGCAATAGAATACCAGTGCCGTACGTAACAAAAATTGAAAAGGGGATACTGCATAAATCCTGTGTGGTTATCTTCTTGAAGAGTGGTTTAAGTATTAGTCGGCACAAATGTTCACTGGTTTCACTAATCACAACGTAAACTAACTTAATCTAAGATATGTAGTCTGAAGAGTCATTAAACTATTAAACTTCAACTTTGGGTGACGATTTACATTTTAAATTGTGTGACGGGCAATAAACATCTTGAGAGAATCTCTTATTGAAACTTTTTGAAACTGTTGAAGTAACTGAGAGGCATTGAGTATTCAGAGATCAGAGAGGGCAGTCTTCATTTGTCAATTTTTGTAGCATATATTATCGAAATGTTGATTGGTTAAAATAAAAATTAAGTTTCTGTGCTCTGTATATGAAATCGTTTGGAGAATGTATAGGGTGTTTTAATGTGAATTGAATATTATTTTAACTTGTTTAAAATGAGTGGATTTTAAACACTCATGCTTTCTTAATAACCAGTCTCTTGTAAAGAGCATTTCTATTTTTGCTACAAACCAAATACTGAACCAGTTTTCTCGAGTAACAATTATCAGATTCGCATGTATAATTTACATTTTCTCTCACACATACGATCTTAATATCGTGACCCAATAATACTCAACTGATCATTTATTTGTTGGTCATATGCAACCCATATCCGGTTTAATTTTGATTAGCATGTCTAAAGGCCTACGACGATAACCATAATCTGTTTAACCTTTCTGGCTCACCTTATCTGCAGTTGATTCCTACACCAAGATGATCAAATCTCTGCTCCACCTTCAAGGATAAAGCGGGGCATCACTGCAACTCTTAATGTGCTTATTATACCTCATAATATTTGCATTAGGTACTAGATGACTAACTACCCATCTTGACTTCTTTCCATCCATCCAGCAATCGGCGATTCGATATCTGCTAGGTTTGGTTCTGATTAGCTTAATTTATGTGGAGGTTTACGATGATGTAACCTTCTGTTTTATCTTTCACACTCACCTTACTCTCACTCTGGCCTGCAGTGCAGTTTCACACCAGAAAGATCAAATCTCTATTCCTCAGCCGAGAGCATTCCCAAGAATCAAGAGCGGCAGCACTACAGCCCTTGATGTGCTTGTACCACAATTTGTCAGTCCTACAACAGAACCCGTTTGCTCATAGTCAGATAATACATAAGTCATCTATGTGTCATCTGTGGTATTATAATTGATATAATATTACATTTTAGAAGCCCCTCTTCATTGTATTGATATCAGGAAAAACTAAATAAAATGTAATTCTAACATACACGTCTTCTAGCTACAGCCTAATGGTAGTTACGAACCAGTTTGAATCTTTTCAAAAGGAACTAAACAATTTTATAGAAAATCTGAAGAATTTAATACTCCGACCCTGATTGGACTACTGCCTCTACGCCTTATCTCATACAAGAGAAAACTGGAACAGTATCAGACAAAGAAGGATTTTATTCTTGAGAGGAGGTGCCTCCATTTGTCTTGATATGTTGTTGATTCGGAATATATCTCAATTTTGAAAAGTATATTCCTGGTGTGTTATAGTGTAAGAGCAGTTGCGAAGAAATAACTTGTCTTCATTTGATGCCGCATGAAGATATACCGATGACTGTAAATTTTCGTACTTGCTACATACATATAGAAATTGATGGGGTGTGTTTAAGTGTTTTCGCACATTAGGGAAGTTTTAAAATTATAAATACAGCGTGTGCAATTTTTAGTTTAAAAAAATATAACTCATTATTGAGGATTTTAAGGTCTATTTAGTAAAAGTTTGTTTGTCAATTATACTGTCTAATAATTTTGGTATAAACATGATTGAAAAAATGACATTCATGAGGCAGATATACATAGTTTTGGTTGCTCTAGTTGCTGATATTTTTTTATACATTTATCGATAAATTGGCAGGATAATAATAAATAAACAGGCTATAGCGTAGGAATAGACGCGCCATTAATAAATTCAGCTATTTTAATAGTTTTATTGTTGTAAAACTTTTGATGAGAGTTTCTATTTTAAAAATGGATGGATTTTTGTGTGAGTTGTCGATGATGTATATTTCACCTTTGTTATTTGTTGTTCAATTGTAGAGTGACGTATTTGACAGGTCGTTTTGATTCAGCACATATTTAAATATTTTATGGATGTTTACTGCATCGAAAATTCTATGTATATCCGATAATGGAATATTTGCAATTTTTTAAATGGTTTTTGCAAGCGTGTACTAGACAATTTATACAACAATCGCATATTTTATTTGATATATCGGGTTTGTTATTTACTTTTCTCATATACACAAACGCTTGTTTCTGGGACAAGTGTGTATGAACTGCTTTTTTATATTTTATATAATACCTATTTTAAAACCGTATTACACTACTTTGTACAGATTTCGATTTCATTATTTTATTAAACATATGACACAGATACATCTACGATATGATGCAAATCTATAAAAGAAATTCATTTTAGAATTGTTTCAAATGTAGTCATTTTTAAAATAATGAATTTATTCCACACATTTGTATGATGTACATATATAAAAATAGAAATTTTTATTAAGAAGAGTTGAAATGACTCAAAGTCTTAATACAATACATTTTTTCATTAGATGTTAAATGTAACAGTGACTTCTAGTTTCGGTTAAAAAACCATCTTCAGGCCAAATTGATTTTTTTTTATTTCATTCAATCAATTAATATAAAAATGTATTTAGTTGGTTTGGACATATTTATATGCAGAATATACTGTGGAAAACAGGGAAAACTAAAGAGAACAAAAAAGTAAGCCACAAATGAAATGGAAAGGCAAGGTTAGTAAGTATTTGAAGGAAAAAAACTAAACTGGACAAATCCGGTAAATCTTCCTTAGAAGCAAATCTTGAAATAAAATAAGCAAAGATTGAGAAATACCAACTCAACAAAGACATTTATTAGTAAATGTTTATCGATTATGATGATGATGATGTATGTATACAGATAACACCGTTAGATAAATATTGAATCTAGTTTACTAAAGATAGAATTTTTCTTGAACTCAAGTAAAATACACTTTATTAAATATTGAAAATGAGTGTCCCTGTGGTCTGTCGTCTTTGAGAAAGGTTCCTGTTGGCACGTGATTCGGAATATCGCCACTGCCAGTTGACAATCGAATAAATATTTCACGGGACGCTGGCTCGGTTCCTGCTCTAAATTCTCGTCGACTCGATGTTGATCAAAGGAATAAAGGAGAAATTTTAAATTGTTAATGATCAACGCAGTGACTAAAGTTATAGAGGCGTATATCAACTACGAGTGATAAAATGCTGAATGCCAACGCAATTAAAGACTCGAATTGTAATTGTAGCATTCGGAATTAGATAGAACAATGGATAGAGAATGGTATTTAATTTTCTTTGTCTTAGTTTTATTAAATTTGCATTATTAAATGTGACCCTAATAACCAGTGTATTACAGAAAATTAATGAGATTAATGAGAAAATAATTACACCGAGACCAATTGGTTCCTTAGTGATTAGCGTATAAGAAGATCGAAGTACTATAAATACAGCTCACAGCTTTTTATTATGAATTCTTTAGTGTTTGTTGATAGAATCGGTTTCACTGTTACGCGTTATCGGCGAAAAATGAAGATTTATACCGAAAGTCATCTTTTTATTTGTTTATGTTTGTCATTTGATGTTGTATATTTTCAAACGTTTACTTGTTGAAACATTGCGATTTTTTTTTAGTATTTTAAGATGTTAGTTTCTTTTAAAGTGAGAGTTGCGTGCTTCATTTAATTTAAAGAAAATGTTTTAAAAAAACGTAATTAATGTAAAAGGAAAAGTTACGCTACTTGTTTGAAGTAATATATGCATATTCGTGCATACGGCTGTAACTTCAATGTCCCCTTTATAAGTGAAACCACCTGTAATTAAACTTACGAGTTTTGTTGCAATTTACAATATTAAAAAACGTGCCACCATTGAAACAAAATTTTCTGGAATTTTACATCATTTTGATTGAGCTGCAAAGTGCAACTGAAGTTATAAACTTTTTTGAGTGGTTTATAAATAATAAGCAAATTCATCAGTATGTTATCATCCTTTGATATAGAAAAAATAGGAATTTATTCAATTTAAAGTCGGAATTAATGTGAAAATGAGAATTTAAAAATGGATATTTTGGCGAATGTAATATAGCCAAAAGTAACAAAATTATAAATACAGCAACCAGAATATTTATATATTGTATTTCATTGAGAAATGGCACATATTTGGTTCATATATCATTAGCCCAAAAAAATTCATAACATAAAGGAATACTACCACCAAATTTTTATTGTTTCCTAAATATTGTTGACTTTATAAACAGAAATAATAAGTGCATTTTTAATTATTTTTAAATGTACTGTCCATAGAATAATGAATTTTAGAAGTAACAAGCGTGAAAGTAACTACTAATTAATCTGTGTGTTAACATGCGAATCTATTGTAAAATTTACTGAAAACAGAGCATTATTTTTAGAGAATACATATGTTACTATTTCAGCTGTGGCATTGTACAAACTTTATCCATAAACTTGGTATAGCCTGTTAATTATGCCAAACTCTCCTAAATTACATTAATATGCTCTACAAACTCGACTCTATCCAATTTAGTACATGCAATTATTTGTAAACTTTCCTGCTTGTGTCAACGAGCGAAGCAAATATGTACAAGTATTGTTGTCGTTACACCTAAAACACGAACATAATAATGTCGACTTCGATACCAATTGCAAATATTTTGCTACAGAATAAGTTGACATGAACTGTTTCTCAGTAAGTTACAGTAAAATAACTTTCTAGTATTTAATTATAGTAATTTCCAATCCTCTTAATAAAAATTAGTGACAATAAAGCCGAAGATATACATTCTAATAATCCATCCTAAATAGGGAACTAAGAGTGTAGTAAAATTTACTTAGTAATTATTTGTGAGCAAAGTGTAATTCCCCATTACCGTTTCCCTGCCGGTCCATCTCGGCTGCCAGTTACAAGGGTCATTAACTCCGCAGGATCAGGATCAGGATAACGAGTGATTTCGAACCGAATGGTTGACTGGTTCGAACTGAACTAGGACTAGGAGTTTGGAGATCCTGGATTCCGGATCTCGATGATGCGATTATAATTCAGTCGATTTGATTAGCGGAGTTTGCAGGGAGTTTGATGTGGAAAACTTTACACTTCCGTTTGATCCGAAATGTAAACGGTCCAAAGAGACACTTCCTATAGATTCTCTCAGTCGCAGCTCGTTTATTTGTCAGGAAAATTTGTTGACTCTGGATAATTTGCCTCGGATATTTTTTTTTCTGTTTATACTCAAACACTGCGATGAGAAATAAAATGTTGATAGAGCGATTACTTAGAATTTACAAAGCAGAAATTAGTAGAGGTTGTTAAAGACCAAATATAAAAAGTTTTATTGAAATTTAAGAGATGAGAATTTTTGACATGTTGTTACGTGGATTTTAAATGTTACTAGAGGTATTTTAAAAGAATTTTAAAATAAGGACCGTTTGTGAATGAGAGTGGGAAAACCTTGCGATTGCATCAATGCGGTTGAGCCTCTGCTCTCATGAACTCTGCACGCTTTTAGAAGCCATTTGCAAACACATTATCTGTCTATTTGTCTATCTGAGAAGTTTATAATGTTTAATAAAATAAGATAGAATCATATGATGACGTGTTGGACCATATTATTACAGAAGATGAGACTTGGGTATCTCACATGACTCCTGACTCCAAGCAACAGTCAATTGAATGGAAACTAGAATGAAAGCCAAACAGACCTTTTGAGCATGAATGATCATGGCAACTCTCTTTTGGTACATGAAAGGGATTAAATTAACGGGTCTTATATAGAGAGGTACTACAACCCATTCTGATAGTTATTGCGTGACCTAAAGGAAACTTTTTAGATGGGAACAACTAAATCAACCACCCTACACTCCAGACCGTGGATCCAGTGCTTTTCACTTGTTTTGATACTTACAGGGGTCACTTGCTGGTACAATATTCAACGACGTGAAGAAGTGAAAACTAACCTATGAATTGGGCTTCTTCACAGGTGGAAGATTTCTTTGACCTCGGAATTAAAAATCTTGTTAAGAGGTATGAAAAATATTTGAACAAACCTGGAGTTTATGTAGGCAAATAAGAAAAGCATGTAGTGGTGACAAACAAATTTTAATGATCTTCACAGTATTTTTCTTCTTTTTAAAAAACGGTCGCTATTTCAATAATCTCTATTAAATATTATTGTAGTTTTGCTAGTCAATGGGATCGTCTAGGTTTTATGTTGAATATTGTTTTGATGTTCTTTAATAATAACCTTACGTAATCTTGCGTAGTTTATACAGAAAGTTAAGCAAACCTTTTCGTATGTGACAATATTGACGTTTAATTTTTAATATCTCTTGGCGATTAATTAGGAAAGGAATCTGTCAAACAAGGTGCTTCAGTAAAATAAGGGACATCCAAAAAAATCTCCATCTAATTAAGAAGCCTGCATATTAGACGTAATTTGATTCTAAGCTGGAGTCATTGAAAAGAGTACTTTTATACAAAAAAGTATAGTTTCCTACACAAATATGGTAATAACTACAAGAGAGTATTTTCTGTTGGCAAAAATGTCGATGCTAGCAATTAAATGTAGAAGAACTGGTGAAAATGAACTTAGTGGATGTCTCCTTAAAGTGCGTTTCAAAGTTTTTAACGGTGTATCTAGAGCAGAAAATGTATTAAAGTGCAGCAGCCTCGTTTGTTAAAATGAGACAGGGGAATAACGGTTTCTATCACTATCCAGCTCTATTATTTCGGGTCTGCGGGATAATCGAATAGTTCTAGACTTAGACAGTCTATTGTTTCCAAGGCCTACCTCAATAATAAATGGAATTGGAATTGGACGCCGCCGCTCCGGATTTCGCCGTTCAAAGTGCCAATTCGCGCATTTCAACTGTTTTCCGCTTTACGTGCCCGATAACTAGTGGCAATTAGTTAGTTGAATGAATTTTTATTTCTCAATTTTTCTGAATTATTGATTCATATGTCATGTAGTGCATTGTTCTGTAAAATAAAAGCCTGTGTTTTCGATTTTATATTTCTGCTTTCATCGAATAATTGTTTGTAGTTGCTTAGATTTGCGATCGTAGTTATTTATCTACAATTCGTAACTAACAACAGTATTAAATACGAGTACTGTTTTCGTTTGATTTAGTGAGGTTGTTATAAAAAATTCTGCAGGAACTGTGAAAATATCTGCTTTAATGCTCTGGTTCTTAGTTTAAAGCCAGATTATTATTGCTTTAAGTGCTACTTGCTTTTGAATAGATTACAATTGTATTTATATATATCTATATATACAGTGTGTCTACTTAAGTTGGAACCATATGGGAAACTTTTTTATTATTAGTTTTATAAAAAAAAGTTATTCTTTATAAAAAGTTCTGCATATTCTAAAACCTGAAATACAACCATCGGATTTAAAATTTGTTGAGCCGTATACAAGGTTTGTCGAAAAATATAAATTTTGCTCAAGAGTAAAGTATCTTTAAATTTGAAAATATCGAAAAATGTTACTAAAAATAGTTGATCAGAATTAAAAATTAAATAAGAATTAAAAATTAAATAAGAATTAAAAATAAAATTAAAAATAAAATTAAAAATTTAAATATGCAAGTACATCCATTTAAATTAAAACTTCAGATTATTTTATTTTTTACTAATATTTCTATTTTGAATGAATATGTATCTTTTGTGATTACGAAACACATGATAACCTTTTAGTTTTTCGATGTTTTCTAATAATTTTGCAATTAAAACGCGTAATAAGTGCACTACAGTTAAATTTGCATTATTCTAGACATACGTTTTAAAAATAATTTTATTAATGTAAATGGATGTACTTGCATATTTAAACGTAATTTTTAGTTCTGATCAACTTTTTTTAGTAACATTTTTCGATATTGTCAAATTTAAAGGTACTTTACTCTTGAGCAAAATTTATATTTTTCGACAAACCTTGTATACGGCTCAACAAATTTTAAATCCGATGGTTGTATTTCAGGTTTTAGACCATGCAGAACTTTTTATAAAGAATAACTATTTTTCCTAAAATTAATAATAAAAAAGTTTTCCATATGGTTCCAACTTAAGTAGACACACTGTATATATATTACAATTCTCTTTACATTAACCAGAGATTATCGCCTTTGGGTTTCTGTGGGCTGGCGATGTATGATAACTCTAGTTTTATCTTGTATGTCAATTATTAAAACTAGCTTATTTAAAGAAATTAGATTATTAATTATATTGTTTGAAATATTTATGATTTATGAAGTTTAAATTTATTAAATTATTATATGGATTTTTTTAAATCCATGCAATAATCGATTAAAATTGAAATTATGCAGACACATGACATCTGTCCAAATTATAACAAAATTAAAATTAATTTAGAATCCAGAATTTATATCAAATTATTTAATACAGAATTAATTAAATTTTAACATCAGATAAGTCAGGTTATGATTTGTACATAAGAATCAAAAATTTTAATTTCGATTTATGAAATTACTGTTGCTCTTAGAGGTTATAAATAAAACTTTCTACGTGTTATCCCTTTTTTTAATAAATAAATATAGTTAAAAAATCGTCAATATATAGGATAATTCACATATAAAGTTTAATTTAATATGAAATTATAATGGAAAGAAATTAATTACAACGGACTGTCTTGATAGTGACTGGTTGAAATTTTTATGATATGAAGTCAAGTACGCTTATAAGGAATTTTACAATCTCATGTCACTCTATGAAAATGCGATTTAACGAAACCTGGTTAGAGAAAAATATTAATAAAATAGCTTTGGAATACTGTCGAAATTCAAGATTGGTATAATTTATCTTTTTTATATTATTTAAATCGTTACCTTCTCCTTAACCACTTGAACAGATCAATTTAGAATAGACTTGATTGACAACATTTGGTGTTACACCTTCTAAAAACGGTGTGAAATTCTGTTTATAGATGTGATTTCTATATGAGCTTCAATCACAAACTAACTCGGTGTATTTGAATTTATAAATAAATTAAATAAAAAAACTTTTTAGCTGGGGTTCTTTTTATAAAGTGGGGTTATATGTAGATTCTCCAATAGTTCCTCTCATTTTTACGGTGTTTTTAGGTAAATTCTGATGGTGTTCTCTTTTCATGACAGCTAACCCACTCGCATATAGAGAAAGAGAGAATACCTTCCTGAATAATCTATTACAGCTAAGATAGTTTTTAAGATTTGGCATATAGGTGTGTGAAAATGCCTCACTACCCATTTGCAAGGAACTTGATCAATTCCATTAATCCCCATAAATTTTAAAATGTTTAAAACACATCATATTTTTAACGAACGAAATTTATACTCTAGAGTCTATAATAAAGGTCAATAAAATAACAAAAAGTAAATCCTTAAAAGGTTACATTTGGTCCTTTACAGAATATGATTTGTAATATTAAAAATGTGTTGACCTAACTTATAAATACCTAGAATTATTTTTTTATCCTCTACAAAGATTTAAAAGTTTTAAGAAAACTTCTAGAACTTTTAGATATGATATTTCTCGTCTGTTTATTTATTTAATAAGATCGCTTTTAGTTTGTGTGCAAAACAAATTATTATTAATATTACTCATACTGAACTAACGTCGGTGCTTAGCAAAATATCTTCTCAGGAAAGTTCAATATTTTAGTTGTTTTACTCAATTGATATTTGGCAAATACTGGAAACCGTATTAGATTAATATCGATATTTTATTTAGGGATACTTTAGTAATATTTTGGGAAGTATAAATATCTACCACATTGTGAAAACTATACCTACTTCTTATTTACAACTTGAAACTTTAGCAATAAATAATTCCCTTCAAACTCCCGAAAAGTCCTTCGAGTCCCGTCCAAAGCACTAGAAGCAAATCACTGAAAAAAGTTTCACTTTTTTCTGTAGTTCGGAAATATTAGCACAGTATTTATTGTTTTATCAACAATATTTTTTATTAACATTTTATTTATTTTAATATTAACATGAGCTTTTTGTTGTAGTTTTCTTAATCTCACTGTTGACTGTACAGTGCGGTCCAAATGAAAGAAATAAATTCATTATTTCGTAAATCGGCGATTTTAGGAAAAAATCCTGAATCCCATCGATTTTTATTTTTAAATGGGCGCTTCGTCAGATCACCTTTTTATTTTTGACGTCATCTTCGTGAGCGTGATGACGTCGTCAATAAAATTTTTAAATAAAAAAGTGGGTCTTGCAACACATCAATTGAAAGTTCTTTTCATATCTATTCACCCATATCAATTATGTCTAATTCTTATTGTCAAAAGTAGTATTAATGACATTCAAACACATTTCTTAATTTATTAAATAGTGTTATGATGTATTTATTGATGTCCAAAAATATAATAATAATATCTGACGAAGCGCCCATTTAAAAATAAAAATCGACGTGTTTCAGGATTTTCACCTAAAATCGCCGATTTACGAATAATGAATTTATTCCTTTCATTTGGACCACACTGTATAAATTAAAGCGTCTATATGATTAAAATTGCATTCTACTCAGTCTTGTGTTGATTAACAGCAGTTGAGAACGTAGTATCAAAAATTATTTTGCAAAAATCTAAAGTAAGAATATTTTGTTTATTTCTCCCATTTTGAGCACATTGGTAATAAAATTAAATACAGCCTATAACATATTTTATTTTATATTTGTCTATATGCTGTTTGCTGTTTTCGAAACTGGTCTACAACAGAAATCTGTGAGCGCTTTGTCTTTTTCTACGAGCCTCGAATCGAAGTATACGACGAAAACTAGAACTTTTGTGTAGCGGAACCCTTGGAAAAAAATTAAATTTGCTTTTGTCTTTCCTACATCGGGAAATTTATTTAGAGCGGAAAATCAGTTTAACTATTGGCTCTGAATGATTCGAATTGCACGGATACACTGCTAAAATCTGCAAAACTACTTAAACAACATGCTCCATATAAATTAGGGTGACATTTAAAGACAGGATATTTCGAAGCTAAATAAATTCTGATATAAATAACACTTATTTGATATATAAACTGATACTTTGAATACATTAGATTTTTCGTCCATATACATAAACCTAAATAATCAAATGAAAGCCTTTAGGCCTAGTCGTACAATTGTAGTTCTAAGGTTAATTAAAGGAATAATCAAAATGATTCTTTTTAATTTTTCTAATTTTGGGTAGAGAAAAATAAATATTGGAATCTTGTAACATAATTATTCAATATTAAGCATGAAACAATGTTTTAATCAGAAATAAAAAATAAAAAAATTTAAACAATGAATTATAAGATTATGTTTTTTGATTAGTTCACTTCAAAGTATATTTTTACAAATTTTACAATACAGCTTTGGAAATTTTGAATAAGATTAAAATATTAATCACATTATTATTGTTGAATTATGTTTATATATATATATTATATATTTATGTTTTGAAATATAAGAAACCTGAGAGAACAATTTTAACTAACAATATTTGTTTAAAAACCATTATTGGTATTGTAAAGAATGAACTCTTTTAATTAATAATTATTTTTTTGTCAATTATTATGTATGTAAAAGTTTAAATGTAGTAATATCGTAAAATTATTCAATATGTCAGACAAACTGTTAATGTTAGTTTTGTTAGAGTGCTGTGATCTCAAAAATATATAAATAGACTGTCAAAATTTGACAAAAGAGACTTAATTTTTGATCTGCTAAGGGTGATCGTCCAAATTGTATAAAGTCAAAGCATCCGTAGTTAATAATTGGGTAATAAAAATAGATGGTTTTTACATAACCAAAAAAGGAAAAAATATAAGATTGAATTAACATTAAATAATATTTACCTAGTGAACTCTTCATGAAAATATAATAATGATAGTGATACAAATTACAAGATCATTGTAATATTTTTATTTTCATTTGCATGCAAAGAAGAACTAATGTATCTTCATGAGACAATTGACACATAAATTTACTTAAGGAATTCAAGACAGGACCGCATCTAAGCAGCTTTGGAAGTCTTACCTATAATATTTTTGAGTTTTTATATTTATTAATCAATAAAAAAAATAATATATTGTAATTACATTATTATATGTTAAATTATTTAATTTGCATCCCATATTAAGATTATATTTTATATTTTTTTCTGAACTCACCCTGAGATATTAAAAAAAAATAATAATCATAAAATATAAATAAATTAGTTTTTCATTTATATTAAACAATTTTTTATTGCGAAGAAAACTCACATGAGCACCAACAACCAAAGGTAACTAAACTGATTTATTTATTTCCCGATGGTTCGAGGACTATGATCAGAATACATAAAAAGGTATCTTTATATTTTCTATCTAGATTGTATTATATTGAAGAGCCCCGTTACTAAAATAAATATACAAGCTTAAGCTAAGGTACAAACATTATTAAATAATCCGTAACTCCAACTCTTAACAACAAGAAGCGTTAACGTTTCTAGTTAAATAGGATCTAATCTTTACAATTGTCAGTTCATAGATGTATACAATTTGAGAAATTGTAGGCTTATCTTAGGACTTCAAAATGAAAGTAAATAGCAGATTTCAATTTCAGAGAAAAGACACAATTAGGAAGGTAAATAAAATACAAAACTAAATATTACTCTTTAAGGTCTTCTTCGACAAGTTTTGTCACTGTGTTTGCGTAAAAGATTACAAAGTTTTTAACAGTCACAGTTGACGAACAGGAGAGGAGAAAATGTATAAAAACCTAACGTCGGCAATTTGCCTCCTTTGGTAGAAAGTTTGCTAACTTTTTTCATTAATATGTAAACGCATTATTTTTGTTTTGAATTTCTTGCAATTTACATGAAGGCACTTTCGTAATTTTTTTCATTGCTGTTTAGGGGCAATTTGCCAAAATAATTGGATACCGGGGAGTAATGTTTTTTTATTTTGTGGAGCCCATACCAAAACTGTTCTTCATAAAAACTAAATTCTGTAGAAAAAAAGTTTAGAAATTTAGGCTTTTAAAATTTATTTTAGAGCAATGAAATATCTATATAGCAATATATTTAGTTGTATTACACCCGGGAACATACCAGTAGTAGTTATACAAAATAGATACTTTTCGGTTAAAAAGAGATCACGTACAAGGTGTTCTAAAAAAACATCTCAATATTCTTAGCATGAACAGTAGGTCCAAAAATAAATAGGTATGGTCCAATAAACTTAAGTTCTAGCGCCTCCCATTTTTGAAATACAGTGGATTAAAGTTTAAAATCCAAAAATGAATATTGGCTATAACTTCTACATCACTCTGTATTGTTTTATAAAATTTGTCAATTAGTTTAATTAATTTAATTACAATTAATTACAATTAATTACAATTGTTACCAAAGATGAATTGTCACTTTAAGTACTGTCAATTTTGTACAGGCTGCTGTGGACTACTAATTATTAGTTTTCGTTTTTTACATTACACACGTTTTTCATCAATGAATTTTGATTGACACTTTTTTAAATATTTTATAAATAAAAAAAATTGTTTATAGAAACATGACAGACACGTACAGAATAGTATGAATAATATTTTAGTATTTTATTATGTTCATGCATGGTATACCTCATTTCGATGGCACCATTTCTTTAAGTTCTAAAAATACTCATTTTATGGAAGTATGAGAATAGCACATAATTTACTCAGAAAACTTTATGAAATATACATATAAATCTAAAACTATAAATTATTCAAGTTAGGGGGATAAAAGTGGCTCTTCAATCCAGCAGTACGCCACAGGCTGCGCCAATTAAAAAGGCTTTTTTGCCAAAAAAGTCCCTTAATTAATTATACTGACTGACAAATTTTATATAAAAATACAGAGCGATGTAGCAGTTATAGCCAGTATTACTTTTTGAATTTTAAACTTTAACCCTCTGTATCTCAAAAATGGGAGGCGCTAGAACTTAAGTTTATTGACAAACCCTATGGACCTACTATAATATTGGGATGTTTTTTTGGAACACCTTGTATAAACGTGTAAAAAGTAAGAATTTATGATTTTAATTTATAGACCAAAATCAATAAGGAAAACGGCAATATGGTAGCATACTACTAAAAGGGTTCATTACTATAGCAATTTTTGGAAGTTATAATAATAATAATAATAATAATAATAAGCATTGGCTCTATGTCCATTAAATTTTTGAGTCTTTGCTTTTATATAATTTACTCATTACTTATTTCAGAACCACCAAAGTTATATTATTTCTTCATTTACCTTCTGTTTATTAATTTTTTATTTATATTAGTTCTAAACTCGCTAGTTTTCTGACATTAGCCGATTTTTTCTTTATCCATTTTTGTAAGTTAACATTTTATCTTAGTAGATAAAGTTAAATACTTTATTTGCCGCTAATATTTATTAATATAGTCATGACTGTATGACAGAAATCGTTTGTCACTGTTATTTCAATTATTAATTTGTACAGTTGGTGATAAAAGTTTGAAAGTACGACGTCAACATCTATAGCAAACTCGCCTATTACTATAAAAGCCTACCAATATCTTAGGTACTTTTTTTTAAATTACAAAGCAGCTTAAAAATTATTTATTTTTACACATATATCGACATCATTTTTCCTTTTGGATATTAAAATTTTTTATTTAAACATGATGGATGATCACTTTCTGAAAATTTCAAAATTTTCGCCAACCAAATAGGTCCATTATGAAATTTTGCCACAGCTCGTTTGTTGGCGTTTGTTATAATATAAAATTGTGATCTATCGTACCAGGTTATCCAAAAAATATAAAAACATTATATATGACAGTACGGGAGAGAGAAAAATCCTTATATTATTGGAAGCAAGCACATGAAAAGTCGACACATCTTGGGTGACAAAGATGGATAGCGAGAGTTTTATAAGGAAACTGAATATGCTTGTGTTCTCCTCGCAATATCGCTTATAGGGAAGAACTGGAATTTCATAAGGGCGCCGGAATTCATTTTAACTTTAGGGTCACAAATAAATATATACTATATTACAGGAGTTAGATTCATATGGCTTTCCTAAAGTGGGTAAACGTTTGTGCCAGCAAATTAAAAAAATAACTAATATAGGTTTTATTCATAGGTTCAACAGCTTAAATTATAAAATATTTATTCTAGTGTTGGTACTTCATCAACAATTATATAACTTAATTAATACATAAAATAAAACTTAGTTTCACGACCAAGGGCCTGATATCAATATTTGAGTCTCTTAATTGTGTTATTTCACGCATTATTTTATTACAATAAACAAATATCTCTTATAAAGATAATTGATCAGTAGGTTATTATATATGTTTTTTATATGTGTAGATGCTTCCCGACTGGTAAGATTTTCATTTTGAACCGTAAAAAAATATAATAGGTATATAACATATGCGCGATGCCTTTTTTATATTTTATTATATTTTATATTATATTGACTAAAATTTTTCTGGTTTTGGAGATTGTATTAACTGTTAAAATATAAATTTGATACTCTGGTTCTATTTGTAACTAATTTTCTTATTAGAATATACTAATATACAGTGTGACCCACCTAAATTTGAAGTTATTAACCGAGTACAAGAATTTTTTTTTTAATTGTTGTGCATCAAAAACTTTATTTGGAGACAAGATTTCAAAGAGCTATTCCTATTTTTAAGGCACACCACGATATTTTTTCATAGTCAAAAATCAAGAAATCTTATTAAGTAATCTTTTATACAAAAAAATGGGTACGCCACAGGATTTAGATAATCGACTTTTATTAAAATATATTTAATAATAAAAAAGTTATGGGATGGTGAATTACAAAAATATATTAGGTGAAAGTTTAAAAAATGTCAACCAGCGATTTTTTTATCGAAAAAAATGAGTACGCCATTGTATTTAGATTGCACCCAAATAGACGAGACCTAACTTTCATTAAAATATATTTATTAATAAAAAAGTTATCGATAGATAAATTTTCAGTTTAGAAAATGTCAACTTAAAATTTACTTTTTTATTAATAAACATATATTAATAGAAGTCACATTACATCGTATTCATTTTTTGGTAAATAAATCGCTGGTTAACATTTTGTAAATTTTACATGGTATATTTATAAAATCCACCATCTCATAATGTTATCGAATCAAGAACACGAAAAATGTTAAAATTTAATATTTTTTTAGCAGTTAAATTTAAAAAATAATATTTTATTAAGACATGTGTGTATTAGTGGACCTATTTTAAGTTCATAGGTCCATTAGTTCTATGACTCTCAGTAACTAAAAGTATAAACTAGTTTGTATTTTAATTTCATTAAAGGGTAATTTATTTGAATATTACTTAAAGATATAAATTTATAGTTGGTTTTGTTTTATAATTTTACCCATATGTCACTCAGAACTGAATTAATAAAATAGTAAAAACATCATCAAAAATACTTTTGTCTTTTAATTAAAGAACTACTTTGTTATAATTCGTAATTACAAATTATGAACACTGAAAAA
Organism: Hermaeophaga mercurialis; assembly: GCA_951812935.1. Classification (NCBI taxonomy): domain Eukaryota; kingdom Metazoa; phylum Arthropoda; class Insecta; order Coleoptera; family Chrysomelidae; genus Hermaeophaga; species Hermaeophaga mercurialis. Next base: position 16,198,854 of record OX638362.1, on the reverse strand, counting down.
GTATAAAGATACCAGCAACAACGTATTATCTTTAGGTTTGACAGATTCAATCTAATAAATACGATTACTAAGTGTCATAAACCAAATGTAACTAATAACTTTTAAAAATTTTATTGGCATATAATATGTTCTTGAAAAAAATTGCAGTAAACACCTTGACAAAAACTAACAATTACAGAAATATTTTTGACTAGATCATCTTTACATCGCTTGTTTGTTATGTATATAATATTGATATTTTTCGTGGGATGAAAGGAATTCAATGAAAGAATCTTATACATACGGATAATCAACCACAAATACCCGAAAATGTTATTGATTTGCATTCTGTTCGGCTCTTTTACTTCCATCCCTGATTTCCAATAGAACGAACACAGGTATGACGACGAGAAAACTCATCCAATTTCTTAAGCGGCATCGGCAGTCCAGGTAAATCGACTATTTCTATGTCCTTTGATGTCAGCACTGATGAAATATTTAAGTATTCACGACCATTAAATAATATGGAAATACTCGAAAAACTTACAAGGCGGACAACATTAATATTATTACGTATTGGGTTGTTCTCTTTCAAAAAATATATGAACAAAAATGTTAATAATATTTTCAGGGTGGTTTTAACCCAATACCTTGCTTTGTTAATGGAAATTAAAGAGGCTGAGTGAAACAATAGCAATTTATTTATCTATGAATAAAAATATTGTAGCAAGTTACATCTTTAAACAAATAACACATTTAATTGCAGGGGTAGGCACCATCAACTTCTGGACCATCCGAGAACCAAAATTTGACTCGAAATCTTTTTTTAATTTCCCAACCAAGAAGACTCCAATGTTTATTAATTTTTATGATTCTAACAAAAATGTTTATTTGTTATAAGAAAAAGAAGATAAGAAAATATTGAATAAATAATAAGTTCTATATACAAGGCGATATTTAAATAAATCGCTGTACTTACTATCGTTACAATATTATCATTTTGCATGCTTTATGATTTTTTGACTCCCTACCTTGTGAGCCGAGGCCCGAACTTGGGTTCAGAAATGATTCTCACATTTAATATTTAACAACGAAATAAACAGTGTTGTCGAATGGTGTATCCATCTGCTTAGTAGCTGAATATATCTGCAACAAAACAAAAAGTACTAAAGGGTGCGATATTTTTCTCATATGCAGACACATTGTCAATAAAAAGATGCAGACTGTTTTTATTGAACTATCATACTTACGTTTTTGTAAACATTTATAATGTCACTTTATGAAAGATTTTGGTATAAATACGTTATTTCTGTACTTACCCTAGCCAGTAGCATTTCTAGCTATAGTAGATCATTAAAAATAATAATGGGCCGTAAAATTGTACCACTTGGGTAAATGTATGAAATCGCCAAGTATTCTATGCATCTATCATTAAATATTAAATAATAAAAATGACTGGTAGCTTCTGTAAGTGGACAATTTTTGATGAATGTAGATCCAGTTCCAATAAAAATTTCAAAATTTTAACCATTATTAAATAGAAAATTTTTGTGCGTGCAACCCTGTAAGTATATAAAGTTTGCTAGTCCCAGGGTTTTTGTTCAATGTTGGAAATGTATACCCATATTTTATGCATGATCACTTAGAGAATGAAAGATGTAGAAAAATGTTTCCGAGGATATTCAGTGATTTTATTGGGAACATAATATTTCCACTTTGTTATTTGGAAATGCATACCTATATCGTGAAATATCGTTTAAATTTTCATATTACGCACTTGCTTTTTGTTTTTGAAAGCTATTCGAGCAGAGTAATTTCATTTATTTATACATTTCAAAAGCGAAATGTTACTTTTTCATAAATTATATTATGCTTTTATAATTCTAAAGAATAATAAATATACAATTCAATTCAATTTATTGAATTCAATTAAGATACAATGTTATATAAACAAATAATATTTATGTAACAAAAGTTTGAGAAATGCACCTAGGTACAAGTATGTGTATGTGCAACGTCGTCCTTATTATAAAATCAATATTCAGTATTTTAATTAAAGTTGAAATTTTAAGAGAATAACCGAAAATAGTGACAATAAATATGAAATTATTCCACCAACATCACAATCGAGTAAAGAGTAAATTATGAATAACAAAGACCCAAGTACCGTTCCCCGAGGTACGCCAATTTTAATATCATCAGGCTCACCAAATACGTCTCTTATTTTTACTTGTTGTTTTCTTTCAAATAAGTAATTTTAAAAAGTTGTAAGGCGACGCCCCTTATGCCAGAGTTAGAAATGTAATTTATATATTTTAATATTTAAAAGGTATCATCGAAATCGCATTAAAATTTAGTCTTCACACTTCGAAAAACATATCATGAATCTTAGAAAATTTCATGAAGTTATATAAATTTTACATTGAAAGTGTTAACGTTCGATTTGTGAAAATTCGAACCAATAATTTAGTTGGTTCAAAGTATCTTAAATAATTTTGTCTCTAGTTTCAGAGATAAATCATTTAGTTTGCTGAAAGTAAATAGTGTTTAAATTAAGTACTTTAACTCGTTTTACAAAACTCTTATTGGTAAATTTATATAACTGATTTCTAGCTTATTTTAAAATCTTATTTTACAACTTTTATTATATAATTCAAATAATCTCTCATTTTATGTCTTTTGTATGGTTTAAGTATTTATCCTTAAACAATAACATTTTAAATTAAATTATAGATTTGTTTAAATTAATATATTATTGGTTGTTGTTCTCTTCATTTACGCATCAATGTATTGATCTCTCTATTAGTTTTTTTAGGTAAAATATATAAAAATATATAAAATCTATCGACTAAAAGAACTAAAATACTAACGGTTTACTTAATTTTTAGCTCTTATTTATTATGCTAAATCTTGTTTATTGTCAATCAATTTAGTTCCTTAAATCGAACTTTATTTTTTTGATAAAAAGATATATGTTGTTTTGAAATAATATTAAATTAAAATATATAACAGATTGTCTTTGAAAAACATAGAAAATGAAAAGTTTATAATTAATCGTTCCTGTTCAAATAAACCAAAAATTAATTTGCAGAATATTGACTATCTTCTGTTGAACAAATATAATTCTAAATTTAAAAAAGATCAAAATTTATTTACAGAATTCAAATTTCCTTCACTAAGATTGTGTTAGTTGAGGCAAACAAAATGTTTATGCAATAGTTTAATTTCGGGATAATATTTTTCAATACGCCTTTTTTTATACTTTCTCACTATGTTGAAAAAGTTTTGGCGCTACCATATGCTTCTAATATTATTATCATGTATTTTTATTTCTATTTAGAAACTAACTCGCTTTATATATATAAAAACAAAGATGAGATTTAGACCTAAAGAAGAACGTTTAAGCACTGTTTGTATGGAGGAGAAGTAGAAAAAAGAGATAATTTTTCTAAAAGATAATTGATCGCAAATGGTTGTTAGGAGTTTGTTATTGATATATTCATGCTCTATATAAATTTAATTTGAACGTTTTTGTTTTCTTAACTATCTTATCATTATCAACCAGATAATTAATACTGTCTGAGTCGAAGAAATATAAATCAATATTAATCTAATTAACGATTATGTGAAACTTTATTAATATAATTAAAAGATTGCAGAAAATTGTGAAACTTGTTTCTTTTCTACGTATAAATACGGAAAATTTTAAGTAGGTTTTCGTAAAAACTCTGGGGCATTACTTTAACAAAATTCATATGCAGATGAAAGTTATCTGCATTCGGTATCTAAAACTCATTTGAATTCCCAGTTGAATCCCTCAACTTTCTTTGATTTTGTTACAATCCCATATGCGCGTATATAGGATGATTCTAATTTATTAAAAGATTTACAAGCTATAATTTAGTATTAGATTATTTATAAAATGTTTATGATTTCATTTCCTATTGTTCGGAGAAAAGGATATTGGATGAGGGATTAAATTTTTTTATGGAGGATGGAAAAATCATTCTGAAATAACGACAGATTAAAAATTATAAAAGAGAATAAATCATCAGTTTGAGTACAGAATTCAACAAGCAACAAAAGTCCGTACGATTTGTTTTTTGTCTACACTTTTTCTAGGTCAGTAATCTAACTGTAGTTAAATTATTTTCTTATTATTATTATTTCATCATTAAATTAAATTATATAAGTTAGACAATGATTATGAAAATATTCAGGAACAAAACATAATTATAAAAATAAAAAGCCATTAACATTTTAACTCTGAAATTTAAATTTGCTGATAAAATGAATAATAAACATAAATGATACTTTAGATTTTTTAGAAAGGTAGAAATTTTTATTACGTGTTTAAACCATCCTGTATAAAGATAGATAGAGAAGATGCAAGCACAACCATCGAATGAACTCAATTCTACTGTAAATAGACTTCGACGGCTTTACACAAACACTTAGAAACCCTTTTAACAACACTTCTCTAACATCGTTCTAGCTTCGAGCCTTCAAACTCATGTTTTTTCAACGGTAAATTCATAAAATGTTCCAAATCGACGGTGGTTTTAGTTTTTGTCGTTCAAAATGTCTCACAATACCGGAATTTGTGAGGTCTTTTTAACACATTTTCCTTTACTTGTTCTAGTGAGCCGAAGTCACCCCAATTGAAGAAGAACATTTCTTTTTCTACCAAATATTCGTTAAAAACATTATAAAATACCAAAATAAAAAATATTTGTAATTCTTCGAATTGTTTTTATTGTTTGATAAAACCTTTAAAGGTATTTCTTTGTCAATTAATTAAATTTTTATGGAACCTTAAAAAGAGCACAAAGCATTTTTAAATGCATAAATTGTTATAAAAACAAAGTTATAAATAATAGTGACATAAAATTAGTTATAATACTTAACTGTGACATGAATGGATTTTGTTGAGTGATATAGAAAATAGTGTTTTCAAGAATTTTCAAGCTCTAACGCTGATGCTGGTCTATACCCATCATTGTATTAAGAAGGACTACAACGTACAAGAATTATATTGGATTGTAAATATTATAATGAAATCTGAACCCACCTTGAATTCATTATTAAACCAACATGAATCTAATAAAAAGTATGCTAAGTACGCACAACAAAATTTATAAAATTTATTTTATTCTTTATCATTTGTATTAAATGTTAAAAATAAAATTTATGAAAATGTTTTTTTTTTGATAACAAAATGCAATTTTAAAATATATGATTTTTTCCTTCTAATTTTCAAGTTCAGTTGGAAAACTATGCAATATTCCTCACGAATTTTATTCTGATATCAAACGAACTTTCATCCTTTATCAATATGTAAAAATCCAATAAACCTACATAAAACTTTTCAAATACCTTTAACAAGTAGAGTTTGTACATTTAAAATTGAAAGCATGTTTTGTTAACTTAATGCTTGCACCGTATCCATTTCAGCAATGCCACGTTTTATTTGATTAGTTACAAACTGAGACTCGACGACCGTTCAACCAACCAACTGAGCTACTTGTTTTGATTGTTTTACTAAAAGCACGTAAATTTTTGGGAAAGTTCCTGTAAAATACAATACTCATGTCAGAGGGATTCATATAATATTTGATCCGAAGCAATAGAAAATATTTCAATTGAAACCACGAGAATTATACGAGAATGATTCTTTATTTTAAATAAAAAGTCTTTGGTTAGAGGGAAATATTGATGATTTATAATTGCGCATGAAGATAGTAATTTTTTTTATGAAATATTCATATAATTACAATCTGATCAATGCTGGCCAATGAGCAATTTGGTTCTAACTTAAATTAACTAGGTTTGCAACTTAATTTAAGTTATACTTAATAGTATTCCTCAGGTTGTTTTGATACTTAAGTACGGTAATCTTGGATTGTACACTCCATAAGCTCTGCTTTTAACTTGTCACTAAATTAATTTAAAAGGCTTCGTCCTCTTGAGCCTTCTTTCTAATTCATTGTTGTCAAGAAGCGGGATAGCCTCAACATTTACGAGATGATGAAGTCGATCTAGCAAATTTTTTGATGATCTGGTTAACCGTTTCCATTTCCAAGTCCCGATGGAGGACTCAGTTTCTGATGTACCAAAGGGCATCTACGATGTTTCTCAGCACTTTGATCTGGAATCTCTGAATAATGTCTAGATTACATTGTTTGCTATAGGACCATACATGCTTAAGTATTTGCTTATAGAGCATAAGCTTATTAGGAAGTGATAAAGTAGAGTTTCTTCCAATTTGAGTCCGAGTTCCTCTCTTTTCTTTTGACATTTGATATCCAGCTAAACTTGGCGTCCAAGTTGATATTTAATTATTTAGCTGTATTGTAATAAAGTATCAAATTATTATTTAGTCTGATAGATATAGGATCTATTCTTTTATTCGTAAAGTTGACATGGACAGATTTTGTTTCATTGAGTTTGATCCACAATATGATACGATTACCAGCAGTTTGTAGATTATTGGCAACTTCTTCATTGTTGTTCCTTACTGCTAAGATATCAGTAGCATAAGCGAATAATGGCAATAGTAACCTTATATGATTGAAGAATATCGGATGTATACAGTGGGTTTAGAGTAGGTCCTAGGACACTTCCTTGTGGTACTCCAGCTTTAATATGTCAGCTCAGAGCAAAATTCTTCTTATTTGATCCGAAAGAATCTGTTTGAAATATATCATTCAATGATATCTGAATATTTTCTGGAGAGAAATAGCTTCATTTTGTGGTTTGGCCTTCGAGCCAAAACTTATCGAAGACTTGTGCAATATCAATGAAAAATGTAGTACATAGAAGATAGTAATTTGAAGAAACTAATTTACGAAAGCTTATTTTTTACAAGATGCTTATCCAGACGTTTTTATCAGTTTTATATTATTGCTAGATCATTTCTTAGAAAATCTTTAGTAATAGATTATTTGTCATATTACTTTGAAATAAATTTTGTACTTTTTGATACTGACTGTAAAAATGTAAAATGAAATAGCTTTATTTCGTTATAACAATTATAATACAAAGCTATATATATATATATCATTTATTAATAAAATTTAGTAACTTTTTATAATAGCAAAGCGAACTCAAAATCAAAATAATACACAGCTTGGTTTTATCGTTAAAAACTGTTTGGTTGCTAGAGGTCACGTTGTATGATGTGCCTTATAAGATATCAAAAGGTTTTTTTTAATTAGACACATACTTTTTCAGAAAACCACAAGATGATTCTATATGTAGTAGAGAGCATGAAAAACATTTCGTTAAATTAATTATGTTTTTAGTTAATCAGATTGTAGAAATACGTGTCCATCAGTGTTACTAATAGAAAAGAAAAAAGAAAACACGAAACAGAACAACGAAATCCAGTATTGTTAGGTGAACGCGCACATCCGCTGAAGCTTCACAGAATATAATTGGAAAAACCCGACGGAGAATTAACCTGATACCCCAGAAACTGTTCTATTTCAATTAAAAAGAGTTCCGCGAGAAGTTCCATGTCGGCGGCATCGGAGCTGGAGCCAGAGCTACGATAGATAAAATCTAGAGGTATTAAAAACGTGAGCGGAATGTATAAGCAAAAACAGGAAATGATCCTATCGTCGTACTTCTTTATATACACTACGCTTCATTTGTTCTAAACTTTTTACTACCTTTCAATACTTTTCAGCTGTTAAAATATATCCCTAATCACATACAAACTACTTCGTAACAGTTCTAGTGGATGTCATGATAATTAATCGTTTTATATTGTGTTTGTATTTGTATTTATATTGTTTGTTGAATTAGTTACACAACTATAGCGCCTTTTATTTTTTAGTACCAAGTTTTGGAAAATTTTGTATTTATTAGAAAAACTCCCATAACACACAAGGCATTTATTAACATTTTTGTTTTATTTTGAAAAAGTAGGAATGAAGCATTCGATATTGATGGTAAATTTGCATAATAATAAAAGCAAAATCTCATATAAATAATGCAAACGCACGGAATGATCTTCAAATCACTATTGCCTGTTAAAAAAGATAAAATACCCAATTCGTTTAATGAAATCTAACCTAACTTAAACATTTTTATCGAGTAATTATTTTATCTCCTGGTTTTAAATTTTTAGTAGGTAAATTTTAATTTTTGTCCGAGAATTTCTATTTTTATTGAAAATATTATCATGTATTTAATAGAATTAATTTTACGGTGTAATAATATTACTATTACTATTGACAAGCAAAATTTAAGTTGTAACATCCTTAGCTTTTGTAGGGCAACGTCATAGTTAATTTTTTTCAATGGCAACCCTCAATTTTTTCTTTGGTTTTTGATATAGGAACTTACCACGTGATTGACGATATAAAGAAAAGTAGCATATAAATAAATATGCACGTACGTCAATACCAAAATGCGAAGGAGTACTAAAGTGTAGATTATTATAATAATAATAATAATTATTATTATTATAAGGGTATGCATTTTCTCAATTTATTTTCTTGAGTGAATTTTACTCATTTCTATTTAATTTCCTATATGTACCGGATACCACCATATTATCATTATTTCTTATTTTTATTATCTATTATTTTCTTTTTATTTTATTTTCTCACCCACTTCCTGCATCTGTAATTTATTAAATTTCTTAATCTCTTCCCTTGGTCTTTCCTTGCTTTTGCTTCCTGATTCATTCATTGCTCTTACTCTCTTATATCTGCACTTGTATTCAACTTGCTCCTTCAGCTCACTGAAAAATTGATCCCCAAAAATTTTTGGGGGGAGTATTGTAGATTATTTCTGTTCTTGCTAATTTTTATAGCGTGGTTTCATTAAAAATAAAATTTGAGTTTTCCCAAAAAAAAAGAATAGTGTCATTTAAAAAAATTAAATTGACCTCTTCGAGGAATTTTTTAAAACACGTTGCTTAATTGAATTAAAATCTTGGTTCAAAACTTTATCATTACACTGTATAGTACGAATACGAAATAATTAACAAGAGATTAGTTTATTTATTTTTTACTAAAGATCTTACAAGGTGATTGATTTAAAGAACTTAACTTTGTATATTCTGTCTATTTGTAACATGCTAATATATTTTAAAATAATTTTGACTTCCTTTAAAATTTTAAGAAAGTATTTCATAAGCCAAATATATAGAACTTCGTATTATTTACATGATATTTATAAAAGAGTTAAATAAAGGCTTTCTACAAAATCTTTATGACCTTTGATAATTATTTAGGGTTAATTTTTAAGATCAGATTATTAAATTCTGCCATTCGATTTCGATTTTGAATATGTCAATTGTTTCATAATGATTTGAAAGGGTCATTTAAGCTTAAAATTTCATTTGTAAAGTATCAGTTTTTATCCTTTTTTCCTTTAAAAATGAAAGTTTAAGCAACATTTATAACCTCAAAACAAAATTCAGTTTGTGAGGTTGTATGTCTTAGAGTTTACTTCGTCTACAATTAGTTCATCATCATCATCTGACAAATTCGAAGAAAATTATTATTTTATTAGAAGTCAAAATATTTATAGAGATAGAATATGATGTTATTTGGAAAAATACGACGAGATCAATTTTTTCTATAAATTACCAAACGTACCTTTTCTTTCTCACTCTTTTAAAGGCAATTGAAGACCTTATTACTAATTCAACAAATAGGTATATTGTAAAAATTATGCATACCGAAATATTTGTTTTACATTTGCAAAGGTGGACGTATTAAACCCATTAATTAACTTTTTTTTAACTTTAAGATTTTATGCAATCTGTACAAAAAGCACTGACAGACTTTACGTTTTTATATTAATTACATATGACAAGATACAGAAAATCGGGCAAATTCAGGCAACTAACTTGAGAATTTTAACAAAAAGAGCTTTCCTAAACTATTATGAAATCGTTTGGCACAAAAATCGCATTTAAAGGATCCTTTAATTTAGAGATTCATCTTATTAAACCCTCCTTTAATAGTTTATGAAATTGGCTCTAGTTTTGAATTTCGCGTTCCAAAATTTTAACTAAAGTTTGGGAACTCCACCAATTTTCAGAAATACATAAATGGATTTGTTATAAGATTAAATATGATAATTACCCAATAGATTTTTATTTGTTTAAAAAATTAGTTCAAATCTTATTAAAAAGCCTTAATTCACCAACCTCTTAAACACTATCACCACATAATGTTAAATTTTATGACATTAGTTTAAACGACATGGTGATATACTTTATCTAGTACACTTAAGTGTCACTTTAATGTCGTATTAAATATAATTTAGATAAAATTTTTGCTCTAGATATTCTATTTTATAGCATTAGATGAATGTGTGGTGGATATTATTTTTTAGAAAATATTTTATATCTTCATTCCATATTCCATATGCATCACAACACATTGAATAAATAGAGCACTTTGAAATATAAATATTATTCTACATGAAATAATAAATGCTTTTGAACTATGTGGATATACATTTAATTTAACTTTCAAATTTCTAATTTTCTTGAATGAAAATTTTTTACTTGAGTATATAATTTAATATTCAAAAAAGGTGAAGAATAAAGCCCACACCAAAATTTTAACTCCGTGGAAACTTCGCCAATTTTTATACTGTTCGTTTTCGTTGGTCAAATCGTTCTTTTTTGCTTCTTAATTTCTGGTTCTTTTTTCAAAATCTATTCCTCACTCATTCTTTATATTTATTACTATTTAGTCATTTCATGATTCTCAATATTAATTTTAGGATTATGAACCTTTCCATAAAGAAATTATAAATATTTTGAATATTTTTTAAATGTATGGATAAGGTTGAATTTTTAATCTATATAGTTTTATGAGATAATAAAACTAAAGAAGAAAACATTTCTAAGATTCTTAATATCAATCGAGAAAATAAAAAATACATTTACTAAATTAGTAGTATATTTTATATTAAGAAAAGAAACTTATGGAGATTTCGATACGTTTTAATGAGATCTTAAAAATATGCAGCTTAAGTTGCCGCCGTTAATGATATTTGTTTAAGATAACTTAATAACAAGCTTGATGACTGACATGCATTTTGTAAAACATTAATAAATAAATACATAGTGTATCTACTACCTACTACCTAAAAATCATCCCTGAAATGACATTCTTAAGGGAAAGTATTGGTATCTTGTATTTGGTAGAAAATAAAAATATCTTAAAATAGAGGATAAGATATAAGATGTATATTTAAAATAATAAATGTACTGAAATTCAATATAGTCTTATCAACACTGACGATATCGGAAAAAATGAACAGTGTCGATTTTTATTAAAATCAATATTTATTATTTTATTTATTATTTATGAAAATTAAACAAAACATCATTTAAAATAAAACAGTACTAAATTATAAAAGGTTCATTTTTCAATGTTGAATTTTTTATATTGTACAATTGAAAAGTTAATACAGAATATTTTTTCGGATCTCTCCGAGTATCTTATTATTTTGATTTTTTTTCTAAATGTACAACTTGTCTCGTATTTAACTGAGTTTCCATATATACTAAATAAATATAGTGTCACTTTTTAAAGGCCTCAATATTTCAGCAGGAAAATATTCGCAAAAGTAATCTTGTAAACTACACTGTCTCTAAAGTACAACAATATAATAAGAAATCGATTTAAAAAAAGCATTCATAGATTCTTTAGTTTGACTACTAATAATATTCGTTTAATAAAATCTTAATTTTCGATTGAAAACAATGAGCGTTTTTCAGAATTTCCCAGTTTTTTTCTACCTTCCGAACTAAAAATAATTTCTCAATCTGCTTTCACTAATTTAATAAACGCTTGGCGATAAATAACCCGGCAAGTAAACATGTTGTATATATCCACATCGCCTTGTACAAAAAACATGATAGATTACAACTGCCGTCACCTTCGCAAAAAAATAATTGGTTATGAGTGTTCCAGCGTTTGCCTTTGCGACATAACAAATCTTTTCTTTGCAAAAACTACTTTTGCTGATACAAGGGCCATTGAAAAGTTATTAAAAAATAATATTTACAAATAATCTTACATAGGTATATAAAAACAATAAATATATCATTTTTCCCAATGTTGTTATTCGTTTCATTTGTGATTTGTGATAAAGTTTAAATTAAAATTTATATAGTTAACTTAATATTCCTCTATTTTTAACTAAATTTTGTAGTAGCCATACATTAAAATAAAAGTATTGACCAAAAATAAAAGGTTACATCTACGTATTTTCATTCTATAACATATCAATTATTTTGGTTAATTTTACCCTATATTAGACCCATACCTTTGTACCAGTTAAGCAAATATTTTATGACAAAGTAAAACATTAATTATTGTACAAAAATTTGTATAATAGTAGGTATTATTTAGAGTTTTAGATAATTAACATATTGTAAGACACGTGATTTCAAAATCAGTTTAATTATGTTGATGTATATAATATATTTTGTTTACAATACATGAAAAAATAGAGAAATGAATATGGTACCAAAATAAATTTTCAGTAGCGAACAGATAAGTATTTTTTTCTTTTTGAGCTATAAATACTTATTTCTATTTTGTTTAGGTTTTTACCTAGATTATTAGCATCACGGTATAGATTATTAACTACATTGCTTCTTTAACTGCGTTTGAAAGTATTCAAAATTATTGTCTCACTCTTAAGAGTTTTTAAAAATTCAAATGAAAATTCTTGATTATTTACTAATAAAATAATATAACGCAGCATCATTCAAATCTGCTTTTAAAATTATTGATCATTCTGTATTTTCCTTACTTTACCTATTTGTTCTTTAAGCAGAGTTGGGTTTTAAAACCGATACATATTTTGTTATAAATAAAGTACTTTTTATCTTTACAAAATTTAAAATATTATTTAGATCACGTTCTTCAATTTTCCATAGCATTAAGTTGTCGTTAAGATGCTAAATAAAATATAAAAAGGTTTATTTTTAATATCCACATGGTGACTATCAAACATATTACATTTTCCTGATAGTAACAACCTTGTTAGCATTTAATATATTTCCACATATCCAAATGAAAAATAAATATCTTTCGGATACCCTTCATGCGATGCGCTTCGAATGGGATATTCTGATATTATATAAATCTCCACGTTTTATGTCTTGTACACAGATATATGTGAAGCACGATTCTATCATAAATTTTTGTAAGCAAATATGAAAATTAAAAAGAAACGGACGTTGAAATATCCAAAAATAAACAGTACTATTGCTCGTGCAGTTTTTTAATTACCTGTTTAAAGTTTACTTAAAAAAAAATTGTATCAAAGTGTTTTTCTCGGATATGATTTTAGTAATATTTAACAATGTAAATAGTTTCGGTAGATCCCTCGTATTAGAAGTAGTTGAAAAACTATGTCGTTGGGGATATTAGGGCGTCTAGCAGTTTATCTTCCTTAATTGTTATTTTATCCTTGGAAAATACATTTTGTGGCAGAATGTACGGTTTAATGTATTTGTGGGAAGTTGTCAGCGCGCGCGGTTTTTGCCGCGCTCTTGTAATAATTTCGCCAAATAAATTAGGGCCTTTGAGAGTTCGTCGCTTGGTATCGCGACGGCGATGGCGAAGCCGTACCGGGTCATCTGGAATTTAATGTTGTGGGAATTTTTGCGTTAGTTTATTACGCCAAAAAAGGAATTCGTGCCTTTCTGAAAAATCCACTTTTTGTAAATGCAAAGAATGTTTGAGCAGCTATTGGAAATTTACAAATCTTCTGGCTTACTGCATTACGGATTATTTTTAAAATGTCGCCTTCCGTTCTTCAATAATATAAAATTGAATAACCTTTAAATTAATTTGCCAAATAAGTTAACAAAAAAATATTTCTTAATTTTTCGTCTTACAGTGTAATAAAATAACTTAATTTTTCCACAAACCAAAAATATCAAACAAACCTGAAACAGGTCGATTTCTAATTTGATTTTTTTTTACTATGTAGGGTCATCCATATGTAAGTAATTAATACTCGAGCATACTTGTGCCTTATGGCATTTTTAAATCCCCTTTAAAGAGCTGAATCCGGCAAAATGTCACACTTCGAATGTAACTTTAAGAATGTGAGAGGTATGCCTTTGGAAAATATATTGTGACGATATTAAATAAATGAATGAAATTTCATACAATTATAATTAAATAACTTTTGTAACGTTTAATCTAAAACTGAAATCAAAGGTTTAATACGCCCAAATATTACAGTAAATTTTATAAATGATTATAATAATATTTTCTGATAGTCATAGCAAACTTATTAGTTAAATCTGAATTCACATTAAAATCGAATATAACAAATTAATATAATATAATAAAATACAATGCGAGTAATTATAAATAATATTAATTGGATATATTTTAAATCTATTAAAAAAATACGATCAAATTTAGGCATGTCAAATGTATGCTAAGGATAACCAAAATGATGAATTTTTATAAAATAATTCAATGAGTAACCAATATTAAAATTATAGGATATGATCATTCAAGATCAGATTTGAAAAGAAATTTGTTCTTTAAAACGTAAAATAAAAATATTATGAAGTAAATATTGACATCATGTCATATGGTTAACTATTAAGTAAATATATCTAAATTATTTAAATATATTTATGTAAACTTGATGTAAATATGTAAAGAGAGTCAAATTATTATTGTTGGGTATTATAATTAAATGAGTTTGTCATGCATAAGAATTAAAATTTGAAAAAATTGAATTTAAAAATATAAAACATAGGAGCTATTTATTTACCTATTTAATTTCCTGAAAGATTATTGGTCATAAAGAGAAAAGTTTAACCAGAACTTTATATAATCTTTTTATTTTACGATTTCAATCCGACAGATATTTTTTTCCACACCCCTTTCAATATTCTCCCCAATTTCTTATTACCATCTCTATAGTTACAAAAACAATTGTATTATGAATTTTAATTACATTTTTTTATTTATTTCGATCAAAACCAAATCCCCCTAATTAAAATTGATAAAAAATAATTTTCTTATTTTAATTTGCTTCATTGTCCCTTTTGATTTCTTGTGATTGCTTATTTAAATTTTCTTAATTTTTCTTTAAATTTTTTTATTCTACCTTAATATTTTTTCATATTTCTTTAGGTCTTCTTTTTTTACCATTTCTCTCAAGTCTTCTTTCTTTACCCTTTCTGGTTTTAAATTCAATATATTTTTCCTATTTTCGTTTTGCGTATTTATAAGTAAATTGTATTTGTCCATTATTTTCTTCTCCATTTTTTTGTTGTTGAATTATGTACTTCATTCTTTCATTCATTATAGAAATTATTACAAATTATCAAATACTCTATAGCTCCTAAGTTGTGTGCGTCAATTAGTAAGGATAATATAAATTTATAAACTTTTTATAATCTTTTTATTTTACTTTTCCAATTTTTTTTTTTTTTTTTTGTTTCTTTATTCACACAATCTGTCTAAGTGACAATAAGTGTTTTTGATGACTAAAGGTTAACTTATTTTACCACAAGTAAGTCAACCATCTGACTTGTAGAGAGTATTCCTGTGAAAACTCTCCTTAAGAATACAACAAAAATTGTCTATTAAGTCAATTTGAAGATCTAACAGTCTGGGGTTAAAACCTGGTCAGAAGATCGGATGGTTTGAACTTTTTCAGTCGTCTTATCTCTTCTGGCGATGGATTCATAAGGTTTCTTGCTAATTTATTTGGATGTGATGACACTCTTGCACTATATGATTCACAGAACTTTTTGATGGTGTCTTTAACAAGCGGAACTTTAAGATCTTTATGAATTTCACTGTTTTTTACGTACCATGGCGCGTTCACTATTATGCGTAGCATCTTGTTTTGATACCTCTGAATGATTTCAATATTGGAGTTACTAGCGGTGCCCCAGAGTTGTATACCATAAGACCAAATTGGTTTGAAGATGACTTTATATATAAGTAATTTGTTTTCGAGACTGAGTTGAGATTTCTTTCCAATTAGCCAATAGTGTTGTTTGAGTTTTAGTCCTAATTGTTTCCTTTTGGAGAATATGTGCTTTTGCCAGGTTAACCTTCGATCTATATACATACCTAAATATTTAGCATGATCGGAATGTTGAAGTTGTTGTCCATTTAGAGTTACCGGGGGGCAGTTACCGCGTTTCATAGTATATGTCACGTGAACAGATTTGCTGCTATTGGCTTTCATGCGCCATTTTTCTAACCAATTTTGTACTTTGTCTAGAGCTATTTGAAGGTTTCTTGAAGCGATTTCAGGTATAGTATGAGACGTTAGGATGGCTGTATCATCAGCGTAGGTTGCTACTAAAGTTGTCTTTGTTTGTGGTAGATCAGCAGTGAACAATAGGTATAACGTTGGCCCCAGGGTGCTACCCTGTGGTACTCCAGCAGATATTGGTAGTATTTCGGAGTAGGATTCGTTTATTTTGACTTGAAAAAACCTTTGATGTAAATAAGATTTGATCATTTCATAGAAAGGATATGGTAAATTTAGTTTGATTTTATATAGTATAGCGTTGTGCCACACTTTATCAAAAGCATTACTTATGTCCAGAAAGGCAGCACAGCAGTATCTTTTACCTTGTAGATCAGTGCTTATTTTGTTAACTACACGGTGTATTTGTTCCACGGTACCATGCTTACTTCGGAATCCGAACTGATGATCAGGTATGAGTTTTCTTTCGTTCACCTTTTCCAGTAATCGTTTGAGTATGATCTTTTCATATAATTTTGAGAGTATTGGCAGCAAACTAATAGGTCTGTATGAGTTTACATCTTCAGCTTTTTTACCAGGCTTTAGAATCATAATAACTTGACCAATTTTCCATGGGCGTGGGAAGTAATTTATTCTTAGTGCAGCATTGATTATTTGCTGGAGGGCTTTTACAGCTTTATCTGTTAATTCTTTTAGAATTTTTCCTGTTATAAGATCGAAGCCTGGACTTTTTCTTGGATTAGTGTTTTTAATTATAAATTTTATTTCAGAGAATTTAACAGTCTTGAGTGGAAAATCCATTTGGTAAGGTGCTTGAATAAGGTCGTTAATTTTTTCTAAATGTTTATCTGGAGGATTTATCTCATGAGGTTTGAAAACGTTAATAAGATGGTTTGCAAACACCGTGGATTTGTCTGTGTCAGTCCTTGCCCATCCACTGAGAGGATTTTGTATTGGTGGAATATGCAGTTGAGGCCTTTTGATTTTTTTTGTAGCTCTCCATAAAGAGTAATCTGTACTTACTGTGGCTGTTAACTCGCTAAGATATTTATTTACCGATTGATTTTTAATGTCAAGTAATAACGTTTTTAACTCTTTGTTTGCTTTATTTAGCCTGGTTTTGTCCCCTGGCATTCTGGTTATTTGCCATCTCTTTCTTAGTTTACGTTTTTCTGCAATTTTTTGGTAAACGATCGGAGGTGTTTTTTCCTTTATATGGGGGGAATATTGTTCTGGGGTAGACATCCATGCAGAGTGTTGTATATTTGTAGTAAGATTGATAACGGCTGTATCTATATCTTCTGTAGTTTTTAAAGGTATTTGTAAGTCTATTAGTTCATCTAATTTTTCTTTAAAGTTTTCCCAGTCAGTATTTTTAGTGTGCAATCTTGGTTGCCTATCTAGTTGCAATACTTCGGAGTACATAGTTATAATTACAGGAGAATGGTCTGACGACAGATCAGAGCATGATTCGATTTTAATTTTTTTGGTGTCTAGCCCCTTTGTAATATAGAAATCCAAGAGGTCTGGTATTTTGGTTTCGTCTGAAGGCCAGTATGTGGGTTCTCTTGTTGACAAATATTGGAGGTTTTTATTCTGAATAGCCTTTAGAAGATGCCTGCCTTTGGTTGTAGTGACTCTAGCTCCCCATTCAGTATTTTTGGCGTTATAGTCTCCTCCTACTATAAATTTGTTTCCTAGGGTGTTTAAGAATTTTGTATAGTCTTCCATTTTATTTTTATGTTTCGGTGGGCAGTAAACTGAAGAAACATGTATTTGATGAGTTTTTTCTACAATTGCTATTGAGGTGGCTTGCAAATGTTCAAATTTATACTTATTCAGTTCATAGTGTTTTATTTTTTTATTGATTATGATAGCTGACCCACCATGTCCGGTTCCATCTGGGTGATTTGTTGAATAGATACAATACCCCGGTATGTTCATATGGCTAAGTCTGGTAAAGTGGGTTTCTGTTATAAGCATTACATCAATTTTATTGGATTGTAGAAAATATTTTATTTCTTGGTTATGTTGACTCAGCCCGTTGGCATTCCATAAAGCAATTTTAAGTAGTTGCGCCATTAGTTTAGCTTTGTGACAAGTGTTGTTAAAAGGTTCATCATAGTGCCCATTTGGGTGATTAGTTCTTTCATCATGGTTTTAAGTTCATTTATATCGTTTGTCTGTTGAGTTAAGATGACCTGTGGTTGATTTGCATTATTGGCATTATTTGTTTGTTGCTGATTTTGGGTAATTTGAGAATACGTTATACCTGTTTGTACAATTGCATTATTTATTTGTCCAACCTTTTTTTCTCTCAATTTGGGGTACGTTTTTTGAAATAGCTGTTTATATACGGTGCATCCTCTATAGTTTGCTGGATGATTTTCATTGCAATTGGTACATTTAACATCCATATCTTTTGTTTTCCTGGGACAGTCTTTGGTTAGGTGGTTTGCGGTGCATTTTACACAACGAGGGATCTTTTGGCAAAAATTTTTTGTGTGTCCGAAATTCTGACATCTCGTGCATTGTGGTATCTCTTTTTTTTTTGAGTGGTGCTTCAACTTTGACGACTGTGTTTAATAATGTTTTAATATTGTAGATATCCTTGTTGTTTTCTTTTTGCTTTAGATTAATAAAGAACATTGGAAGTGGTTTGTTTTGTATTCTTTGTCTAATGTTCCAAACGTTTGTAACTTCATGACCTAATTTTACCAGGCTCTCCTTGATTAGTGAGGTATCTGTTGAAGGGTGTATATTTTTTAGGACCACACGAAAGCTTTTTCTTGTTTAGGTTTGTAAGTATAAAATTGGGTTTGTTTTCACTTAATGCTTTGATTATTTTACTGTATACTTCGCCATTTTTTGGTTGGATTTTTACTTGCTCGTCTCTTAGAGATTTTATTATGTAGTTTTGGCTAGCAACTTCTTCTAGTAAATTAACGAGAGGGTTGATATTTATAACACCTTCAACGTATATTGGTGGTGGCTTAGGCTCACTATTTTCAATTTCATTGGATTCACTTGTGGAAGCGTCGTCGTTTTGCAAAATACTATATTTGTTGCTAGTTGGAATTGCGTTACCTAACCAGTATTCACTAAGTTTAGTTTGTCTTTCAGGTTTTGAGTTTATTTCTGGGCTTCTCAATCTTTTCTTATGATTAGGGACTATTTGAAATTCATTTTCATTTGAATTACTTACATGATTTATTGGTGTTTGAATGTAAGTTTGCTGCGGTTGGCTGTACATCATAGACTGTTGTTGAGGCTGCTGAGGGTACATTGGTTGTGAAGAACACGTTGGAGTTTGAGTATGATGCATAGGTGTAGCTTGATCTGGAAACATGTTCACTGGTGGGTTGTAAAAATTACCGTTCATTGTTTATCCGATTTGACCGTACTATTTATATTTAATTTTAAATGAGGGTTTTGTTATTTTTATCAACATTTTCTTTCACAGTAGATAAAAACTAGTTTTATTCGGAAGCACTGATAATTCGCACTGTATCGGACACGTCTTTACACCACGAAATTCAATTAATGAATAGGAATTTTTTTGACAGTTTTTCAAAATTCTCCACCAATTTTCTTTTCACCGTCTCTATAATTACGAAAACAATTTTCCTTCTTATTTAGTTTTAAGTAATATTTAACCAATAATTGGATCCCATTCATAATATATTACGTTTTTTTTTTATTTTTAAATACGATTTTATCCTTTCAAACATTGTAAAATTTAGTAATTTGTAACAAATCTTTCAAGAAACAAAAGTATGTGTAAAAATAGTTTTGAAACGTGTATATCGCCATCGTTTCTCAAGCTGCTGACATGCGTTTACAAATAAATATAACATACTATTGTATGGAAGTTGTATTGCTTAACATACAAAACTGCTAGTTATATGTTTTGTGAAAAGATCTTAATGAAAGAAATACCTGAAGTGTTGGAGAGAAAAAACGGCGAACCTTCCGACGTAATTGGACTTTTCCACTGCCCCATTTCTGGCAATCTATTTACTGGGACTCAATCTACTGAAATTGACAGGAAAGTGAAAAACTCCTGGACTTTCCCGGGAAGAGTATACTTCAATAATGAATGCTTCTAACATTTTTTCAATTTTCCCAACTTTTATTTACCCCTAATGGTCGCAAAGTAAAATTGAATTTTCGTTTTCTTTCGTAATTTTCGTTCTGAGAGCTTTTGTTTAATTTTAATACGCGTTTTTTCTTTCGGGCCTCCGCAAACGTCTTTATGATAGACCATTAAAAAATTTTGAGGTGAAAATATAAATCTCCGACCTTTAAAAGGTTTTGAATTTTTAACGATATTTATTTCAGACATACACTTTATATTTTTATGTGTAATTTCTACAATTCTGGAATTTTTTTTTGATATATTAGAATGAATAACATTAGAGTAATCAATAGTTTTTGTTACAGTAAGTGCTTCTAGAGGCCTACGTTTAACAAGCATGACAGCTCCTGTAGTAGCGGATTTACGAGATATAATGGAATTAGACTGCCACTTTGACATGGGTGGCGAAGATCTCTATGCTGTTAAATGGTATAAAGATGACCAAGAATTTTTTAGGTAAAAACATATTTTTATAGCCATACTAATTATTTTTTATCCAATATTTTTCCTCAATTTAGCAATCTTTGCATCCTTCTTATTTACATTGCTACTTAATTTTCGTAATATTTGTATCATCTTAAAAGGACAATCACCTTATTATTTCCTTTTTTAAAGATATATGCCCCGTGGTCAACAAAAAACCCGCCTATTTCCAGTACCTGGCATCAAAGTTGAACCTCAAGGTACTGACTGCAATCAACGTCAATGCAAAATAACTCTTACTGATCTCTCAAGACTTCACAGTGGAGGAGCATATCGATGTGAAATTTCAAGTGAAGCTCCTGCTTTCAGGCTGGCTTCAGAAACTCATAACGTCACTGTAGCAGGTAAGTCACATTAGGATTTATAATGGCTTTAATTAAAATTATTAAGGCAAATTTTCATAGAGTAAAAATCAATGTTTTCCAAAAATAAAATAAAGAACAAATAAGTAGTAAGTAAATAAATTTGGTTGTTGCTTTTATCCAATTACATCTATTGAAACCAAAACGCACGGCAAATCAAGGTATATAAGCAAATATGAGAAAATCGGTTTTTTTGTAACATACAAAGCTACAGCATTCGAATAAAGGCCTAATATATTTGGTATTCAGAGATTTTGTAAGAAACTAAGGTTATCATCGTTGACAATGGACCTTTCCCATTATTTTAAAGCAAGCGGTCATAATGCGCGGGTTTTTCCCCTTTACTCCTTTTTCATGTTTTCTTGGTTAGTAATTTTATTGTGAGATGTATTAACTAAAAACAGGAAAACTGAAAACTCAAAAATATGTCATTTTTAAAATCTAAAAAACTTTTATAAATAAAATTACATACAAAACAAAAAAGCCATTTGCTTTAACATTTATAACCGACTGCTTTTTTATTTTAGTTTCAATTTTATGAGCTATTTATTTATTTTTCTCATATATACTTTTTTAGGCATAAGACTCTCTTTCTGATATTTAACTAGTATTTAACAGTGTAGAAATATGAAATCTCATAATATTTTATTGATTTAGAAACCCAATACTATAATCTGTATCCATTTTCGCAATCTCTGAGATTCTCTGGATGTGAATATATATTTATAAATAATATTGCTCAAACAAATTTAATGAATAAATTTTATTAATATTATTAATTACTATTTGAAAAATTCCTTTTCATTTTTCAAATTACTTCTATACATCGGTATTTTCGAATTGGAAATATCTACGTTATTAAAATGAAAGCTTAAATAAGTTGAATTGTATCAGAAAGTGTTAAAATCGGAAAGAGGATTAGAATACTTATTTCCAAAATATCTATGATGGGTACTGATGACAGGTACTTTGGGAATGCAATTTTAACTTAAACGTTTTGCTGCTAATTTGGATTATAAGACCGTATTGGTTTTAGTTTGGTTAACTACTATTCATCGAGAATTTGACTTTGCTTTAACGAGGGTTATGCATGATTTTTTAATTATTGGGAGGTATTCTTGTAGAAAATCATCGGTTGACTATTAATACGATTGGTGAAACTGTAAAAAAATGCCTAAATGGTATAAGAAAATAATAGCAGAAGTTTGGAAATAAAGCCGCTCTTTTGAAATCTGTATTTGTAAGAAAAGAAGTGTCGATTCAAGTTTTGTTTTAATTATATTTTTATTCTTCAATCAACCCATAATTTTAAAAATATTTTAATTTAATTGACATCATCGAAAATATTCTCTTAATTGATATTATTATTTTACCAAAGTTAGTGAAAAACTATTCCAGCATACAGCTGTTATATTTGTAGTATTTACGTACATTCTCTTGTTAAAAAATAATAACTATAAAGCATTAGGCATTTAAAAGGTTAAGGGGTTAGTCGGACTTTTGGATTTATCTATATTACAGTATGATCTAAATGAAAGAAATAAATTCATTATTTCGTAAATCGGCGATTTTTAGGGGAAATCCTGAATCTATTCACCCATATCAATATGTCTTAGGAATTAATTTTTGTATGTTGCCAAAAAATGATTTATTAAATTTGTAATGTTACAATAAATATTATAATTAAGTACAACCAAATTTAAAGAGAGTGCCGAACTTGTTTACCGTCAGCTAAAATACAATGCGAAGTCGAGCAGGGAACTCTTCTCGAACTTTCGCTATAACTTCCGGATTTATTTTTGCAATTTCAATGCGTATCCGTTCTTTGAGTTCATTAATAGTTTGTGGTCTATTTATGTACACTTTACTTTTCGAGTATCCCCATAAAAAAAATCGAGAGTAGTTAAATCAGGTGACCTCGGTGGCCGCTCAATTGCTCTTCGACCTGTCCACCGATTTGGAAAGACGTTGTCCAAGTAGTTTCTCCCCAAGACAGCATAGTGTTTGGGAACAATCGGTTCAAGAAGTTCTTCAGAATTTGTAAATATCGAGAACCTCTTACGGTTTCTTCGAAAAAGTATGATCCTATAATCCTTTTTTCTATTATTTCTGCCCAAACATTCACTTCCTCTGAGTATTAAGTACGGTACTGTTGCATCTAGTGTGGATTTTCTGTAGCCCAATACAGGCAAGTCTGATGATTCACATGACCGTTTAGGAGAAATGTAGTTTCATCATTTTTAAAAAACATCGGGTCTCTTTTATATTTTCCATTAGAATTTCACAAAATTCAACACGTCTATCAAAATCTTCTTTGATAAGTTCCTGAACTAAATTTACTTTATAGAGATACCACTTCTCCTTTTTTAGCGTTCTAAGAACTGTTTGATGGCTAACCTTATTATGTACTGTTACTTGCCGTAAATTGGATTATATTCAAAGGCTAGCAGAACATCTAGTTTTTTGTTGTCAAATATTTGTTTTCTACTACCTTTAGAAAGGTATTTTATATGACCCGTTTCTCTAAATTTTTTCTCAATTTTGCTTCCTGTGCATTGTGTAATTGGTTCTCGGCTGGGATATTTATTATTGAAAAACGTACATACTTCTTTCTGCGTACGTGTTTTATCTCCTTAACCAATTAATATTAGAATTTAAATTCTTTCCGTTTCAGTCAGCTTTATATTGATAAAAGAGTTAAAAAGTTTTTGATTTCGTCTACTACAATACCATTAGCCATTTGACAATAACAATTGTCAGTTACGGCCTTTACCAAATTAATTTTTGGGTGTCAATAAATACATCATAACAATATTTAATAAATTAAGAAATCTGTTCGAAAGTCATTCATTAATACTACTTTTGACAATAATACAATAATTGACATGGTTAAATATATATATTTAAAAGACCTTTCACTTGATGTATTGCAAAACCCATTTTTCTATTTAAAATTTTTATTTACGACGTCATCACGCTCACAGAGATAACGTCAAAAATAAAAAGGAGATCTGACGAAGGACCCATTTAAAACTAAAAATCGATGGGTTTCAGGATTTTTCCCTAAAGCCGCAGATTTACGTAATAATGAATTTATTCTATTCATTTGGACCATACTGTAGAAATAAAGTATAAAATCAAATTTTATATATAGGGATATTAACGATCAACTTTATGCTGTATATGTCAAAACCTCAATATGAATAGCAATATACAGGGTGTCTACGACAATAATACAGATTTTTAGGGATGAGGTATAATAACATAAGTAGAATAAAAAAACAGCTAAGGCCGGCAACACCGCGATACTTGAATATGTCCCTCAATGCTTATAAAATAATAAACAATGGAAAAGTTTTTATTTTAGTATATTTAAATGTTTAGAATGATTACAGGGAATGTATATTTCTACCACTATTTTTTTTAAGTAATACACTACACGTTTCCAACAACGTTTAGGACATTGATGCAAAACGTTGCTGATTAGATTAATTAATATGTCCTGATATTCTTGATTAGATTATAATGCCATTTTTTACTGAATTATTGAAACTACTTTACCATACGATAAACTTAAACGATTGAATGATCCGATTCATCTGTAAACTAACACAATGTTATGATTCATCAAGTGGATATTGCTTGGTTATATAACACACATTTTTATTAAAAGTGTGAGTGTTGCCATGTACAAATTTTCGAGTAATTGTTTAAAGTGAATTTTTATGTAAAAACAGATTAAAATTTTACAATAGTACATGATATTCGAATAGATTGATAATATTTAATGTATATGTATATAACAGTTGATCGAATATCGAATTTATAGATTTTCATCAGAGTATTCCCCTTCTGTGTAAACATCCACAAATATTTTTCATCATAACGTAAAAATATGACAAGCGTGTATGAAGATATATCTCGCAAAAAGCAAACAAAACAAACATTAAACGTATTTATGATGACTCGGATGGCCTAATGTAAAGTTACGTACACTTCATATATCTTCGCTTAAAATTTGCAGCAGTTTCGGCACGGCTCAGGGCACAAATGGGTTAGGGAAATTATGGATTTTCATAAAATTTCAATGTTACTACTCGAACATAGAAAGGAAATAGAGATGGAGACTTTTTTTGTTTGGCATTGCGGATAATCCCAGAACCGACAAACCTATAAAATAATATGTTCATGGCATTATAAAATGCACTAACCGATATCATATAGTTTAAGTAAAATACAACACCGATTTGGTTTGTTTTCATAAATACCGAAAAAAATATTTAAAACAATACTTTCAAAAAAAAGCCATTTAAGAAAAATACTGAATTCTTCATCACATAGTTTGGGAAAGAGTAGCAAAAAATTATATTTTCACAGGATTTAAAGTTGAGTATGAAACTGCATTTCTGTGTTAATTTTTGTGATTTTCATTAAACGATTTTAACCATTTAAAAAATTGTTATGGTTGATATTTGTGGATTCACTTTCTCCAGACTATTCGCTCCTATTAAAATATTTGTGAAAGTTGAAATGTGCCCTTTGACAAGCCATGAGACACCAGGAATTTTTACCAAAAATTAGTTATTAAGAAACTTGGTTTGAAATGATCAATTAGTTGAGTTCTCGTTGGCATTAAAGCCTTCATTGCCAAAGAATGACGGTTTTTCCCCAAGGAAATGGTCTTTGGTAATTGAGGAAAACTAATTTATCTTGCACTATTGTCAGTTTTCCAGCTAAAACTCCCGTTTTTGCGTTTCGGTCGCTTTTCATCAGTTCTATGTCGAAATTAAAAGAATTTTCCGGGAAATAGATGGAGCGAAAAGACACAAAATCACCAACTGTAATTAATTCTGAATGCTTTTAGGAATATACCAACCCAATAAACACTGTTTTTTTCGTCGATTTAACGGAATATCAGATAGCACCCTGTTATTCTCTTATTTTATTATTAGAATAAAAATACCAATATATTTTTAATGAGCCGACAACATTCTGAATGAGAACTAAAGTCCTTTTTATTAATTCGACTAATTTTTGTATGTATTACCAGTGCATCAAATCAATCAAAATGAAACATTATTAATTAAGCATTTTTGGGTTTTCAACAGATCGATATTGTCATCCCTCAGATTTTATTAATTCATTGTTTTTGAGTGCTTAAATTTGTCTTCAATACCCGTTGTATAAGAAGTTGTCCTTAACTGAACGCGTACCTCTTAGAATGTTATTCCCGTTGGAGCGAATGGAAAGCCTATACTGGGAACGGGAAGCTTTCCGCGTTCGCGTCTCATAATTTTCAAGTAATTATTGATGGCAGGAGAAGCTTTTCAATCGACGAGGGCTCCAGTTTAATCGAGAAAAGGGAAAATTAATTTGATAATTTTCCGGATTAATATTTAGATTATAGAGCTACATGGTGATTCCTACAATATTCAGTATATAGAGCGTAGATTATACTGAGGGGCAAATTTCGACGCCCGCCTCTTATGAAAGGAAATGAAGTCAATTTCTTTTCTTTTTTTGACCTAAAAACATATTTTTTCAAATACTAATAACGAGGTTCGACGCAGTAAGGGATGTGTTTTGTGTTTTGTTGGCGCCATCCAGATTTTTTCACTTAATTACTGCTTTCTTTTTCTACATTATACATATATTAAATCATTATAACAAATTTCCCTATAAAGCTATAAAGGCGCCGGGATAACAGGATAACGATGAAAGAAAGTACACTAGATTTTGTCTAAAAGTATGATGTTATTTTTAGTGTTTTCGATTGGTAAGCTGGGGCAGCATTAGTGCAATACTCGTGCAGGAATTGTGTTCGATTGGGATGATAGAAAATGCTTTCACCCTTAAGTCAAACCAGTGGAAGCTCTAATATTTCTAGTCGAAACCACTATTAAGAGCGAAAGTCGTGCATGGGTTTTACAGGAGTGCTGCACTCATATTACCCCAATTTATCAATCGAAAACACTATTAGACTCGACATTGTGACTGGGAGAAACAGAATATTTTATTAAATAAATTGTCTCAAATCTTATTTTGTGGAACTATCCATAATAAATATGAAAATTATAAATTATACTTATCTGTTTTTCCACAGAATTCCAATGCTTTTTTAATTGTGTTAAAATGACCACGGTTTCTCTATTTTCACATATAGCATTTTCAAGTTTTAATAGAACATTGACAAGCATAAATTATTTCATGTTATAAATATTTCAAGGAATCTATGTATACAAATTTATTTTGGTTATTATTATATGGGTGTTTTGTCCAAAAGGTAATTTAAGATAATTTGACTTCCCAGGTTTAATTTTTCGTTCAATACTGTATATTGGGGACATTTTAGGTGTTTCTTAAAGACAAACCTACACTTAACAACACAATGGAAATAATACTTTATATAAGTAACAAGAAAGAAGAACCTGATTGTTTGGAGAAACATGAAATAAAAAAACACCTAAAATGTCCCCCATAATTATTGTGCTGAACAAACAGTTAATCCTGGAAAGTTCAATTATCTTAGATTACCTTGTGGACTAAATACCCACATAATAATAACCATAATATTTAAAAAAAAAAGAAACACTTTGTATACATAGATTACTAGTAGTGATTGGTTGAAATATTTATGTCATGAAATAATTTATTCTTGTCAAAGATCTGTCAATCTTCTGTTAAAACTTGAAAATGTTATATATAAAAATAGCGAAACCATGGTCGTTTTAATATAACTAAAAAAGCGTTGGAATCGTGTGAAAACACAGATAATTATAATTTATCTTTTTCATATTTAGAATATTTTATTCTTATGCAATAAAGCTTTGGTGAATTATCTGTAGAAATACGATAATAATTCATTAAAAAATCTATAAGGTAGTTCTTTTTTTATTAAATTTAATAGTAAAATCATCAAAAACATCAAATAATTACAAAAATTTACAGCTTTTATTTATATAGGCTATGAATTGGAAAATTAACAAAATAAAACATACGACATTAGTTTCATGTTTCAAATCTAAATAATCTACATCTCCATCACGCATTATTCAGAAATATAATGAATATTCAAACTCAGATATAGGATTTGTAGAAAAGCCATATTTAGGAGAGCTCCACATTTCAATTTTTATACCCATATTGTTTATTATACCAAACCAGTTACCAGAATATTGGAACATCAGCACTTAATATTCTTAAAAATGTAGCCTCTAAATATTTTATGTTTATATAAACTGCTTTCATTTCAAAACCAGGTAATCAAAATATGTTTTGATTTTACTTAAATTTAAGAAGAACATAAAGCATGTAAAATTTTGTATCAAGGGAAAGATTTTTCTAACATATCCTCATCTGTCATACGTCATTCCCCTCAATTCAATTCAAATAAGGAAAGTACTAAATACATCATTAAAAACGTACTTTTATGGGTAATTCAGCAATATTATTGTTCTTTGCTTGACTTTTGATTTTGGCGCTCTCTTGTGGGAACAAAAACTGTTATTTATTCCAAAGTGTGCCACCTCATTTGGAAGGTAATTTTACAAATAATTCAGAACGTAGCAAAAATTTGTTATTTTAGTTGATTACTTTTAAAATTAAATTGATTTAATCTTAATTTTAATACCAGCAATCTTGTGCTACGCCTATGCATATTTACTTTAATTATATTTTGTTATGTTGCGCATTGAGTTATTAATAAAACTTTATTCGAATGCCTGGTTTTGAAACGAAAGCCCTGTATATTGCTTGCGTAATAAGAAATTTTAAATTTATCGTTGGAACATCCCGTAATTTCAATATCCCAACAAGACTGATATGAAACCAGATCACTTTTTAATATAATACCCGGAGGCCAAACAGATGGATGTTTCCACACTAGGGCTTAGTTAAATTAATAAGCAAAATTCTGGCAATATACTAATATGCTTTAAATGTAAATTCTGATGCCTTCGTATTAAACAATTTTCCCGATCAGGAAGTAAATACAGCTAAAATGCTAAACAATTCTAGAGCGTATTTCGTATAAAATAATAAAATATTTGCACCTACAGGGTGTTTCCAGCCTAACTCGAAAGACAAACGGTTATCAAAAAGCTAAAACTACCCTGTTTACAAATTTCTTAACGCCAAATGAAATGATGGGCAATTTTTGGTTTTTTTGCTTAGATGTTTGGATAAGATGAATTAAAATAAAGAAATAAATATTTTTATAAGAGATATGGTACAGAGATGGCAAAAACAGAATAAAATCCTAGACCCGTTTAATAAGTAAAAGTGCAAGTGATTTAAGTCAGAAAGCAATGAATTTAAGTTAAGGTTCAGAGTTTTTAATATCATAATGAAGATGTAAGTGATAGTAATGAGTAATCAACATTCTGAAAATATACTGATATGCTTTAAATGTAATCGCCGATGCCTTCGTATTAAACAATTTTTCTGATTAGGAATAAATACGGCTAAATTGCTAAACCTACTTCATATTAAATCAATAAAATATTGGCAGTTATAAAGTATTTCAAGCCTAAGGCGTGATGAAAAAGCTAAAATTACATAGAAATTTTAGGCCTGCGTACGACAAGTTTTTAACGCAAAGGAAGTGTTCCTTTTTTTTTCTACGATTAGTATCAGACACCAGACTTTAAAAATTCAAAATGTGAGTAATATATGCACCAATGAAATCTGGTCAGTGAATAGATTTCAAAAATAGAATAAAATATAGGGTATCCTTTTGACAAAATCATAACTTTGATGTGCAATGTTTTTATGACACACCTTATATACTACGAAATCCTATTATTTTTAATGGAATACCCTGTATTATTTTTACATGTTTGGATCTACATAATGTTTTTTGTCCCCTATTTTAAAAAAATCAATCGTTTTGTAATACGAATCATTTTGTTAAAATATTTTGTTTGCATAATATTAAGAAAATAGCCTGAGATATTCGTATCACTTGACCATGGCCTTTTGAGAGCAAATATAGAACTTCTTTCAGCAGAGTTTATTAGAGAATTAATTTGGACTGTTGACTGAAGAGGGATATAATTAAAAATCACCATGACGAATTTCCGGGCTACTTCACTTTTTTTGTAGGGTGAATTTTTTTATTAACCAATCAGAATTGATTTATTGGAAATTTAACTTTATAACTGATCTTATGGAAGAAATGGATTATAATTGCGAAAGGAGATGAATTATCTTTAATTAAAAAACGGATGTTTGACAATTTGCTCTAAATAACGTTTAATTTAATTATTTCAATTTGTGATACCTGTTGCATAACAGATACCTTTGAAGTTATTGTAACGTAAATTGCAGTAGGGAGAATCATGGTTTAGTTTTGAAATTAGTTTATGTAGTAATTGAACAAATTTTAATTCGACTCTATTGACGTTCATATAGATATTTTCAATTTTGGTTTAAACAATTTATTTAAAGTTTTAATATTTTTATTTATTTGATTTCTATGTCTTTATCTATTTTAAAGTTATGCTACATAGTTTTTATCTCACCTAAAATAATTTTTCTTTTCCTGAATTGTATTCTTTTTGCTCTTATTTCTGATATGGATTCCTAATTCTTCACAATTCTAATGTTCTTTATTTGTGGAAACTGTTGGAAAATAAAGTTATTATTGTTATTATTAATATCGTTATTATTACAGATGGTATTAGTTGCTTATCACTTTGTTACGCTGAAAAATATATATCATTTAACTAATTTTTTTTTAGTTATTTGAAACCGAATTCACTTTAATCAGCTTAAATCAACCAATTCTGAAATCGGGAGATTTCAATTTAAAGTCCATTAAAGTAACTGGTTCCATTTCCTTCTTTTCAGCTCGTGGTAATAATTCACGGAAATCTGTCATGAGAAACTAGAAGAGTATCAGGAACAGAACTAACCATATTTAAGCTATGTCTATTTCTAACGGTCTATGAGCTTCTCATTCCTTTTTTCGAAAATAACGTTGGGGATATTCATTATCGAATTATATATCCGCACTCCTTTCCATGCCTTAAATGCCACACAGGATCGGACAAAATCCAGAAATTATTTGACACGTTATTTAATTTGGAAATAATTAATCTTAAAAGAAATTATTCAGTTGCAGTTACCTCAATATTTTTAGAAGCATTTGGAACTAAAAATACGAAGAAATTTGTTTTATGAATAGTTTCTTCATTTCTGTGTTCTTCATTGGAATAGTCGGATCAATATTTGGATTTTTAAGAATTCTTTTTTAAGAAAATTTTATGGTAGTAATATAACAAACGAGTTAGGAAAAAAGTAAAAATTATGAGTCGGAACCGTTTAAATTGTTGCACATGTTTTAAACATCAATAAATAATGATAAAATTATAATAGTTGCTTGCGATGCTTGATTTAGAAATGTCATTTTTACACAGAATAAATAAATAATTTAATAATGAAAAAGATTTAATAATTGTTAAACAACATTCTTTCAAAAATTTTGACATTTACAATTATTTTTTTATATCTTGCTTTAAAAGAATTGTACGTTGTGTACAAATCAATCTTCTCGAAAAAAGTATTTTTTTTTAAGTTGTTTTATTACATTTTGTTACCATACAATGCTCAGTAGCAAAATATTTACCAACTGAAGCAGTACTACAATAGCAAATTCATGAAAAATAAAGAGTTTAGTATATTTAATTACATGAGCAATAATTTTTTAGGAATTCTATTACTGATTTTATGATTAAATGTGTTAGAATTTCAATTCACTAAATACAAAACACTAATTTTATAATTCTCTTAATTATTGTTTCAAATGTGGGTATATTATAAATGCACTTTAAATAGTCGAAAGTGTTAATTGAAATTTAGTGAGGTCCGGATCTGCGTTGGGTCTCTAATCCAGACCCGCGACCGACTGGTGATTTAATGGGACTCTGTGAATCATTGGACTATAACCAAGTCAGAGAAACGACGATGAAGTTCATTGTTAGGAAATGGAATATCCAAGAGATAGTGTCTCCAAGAATTTGGTCTAAGTTGAATTATTTATTGTGCTCCGTGCCAACGAAAAACAAAGGAAATTTATTTCATTTGCATCATAATGTCCAACGATAACTAGGAACCCGAGATTAAATTTCGGTGCAACCAGCAGTTACCTAAAAAAATTATTTATTAATATTCTATGTTTTCATTAGAATCTGAACGCACTCTATGTTTAAAAAGTTTGGAGATTAAATCGAGCGTAATCTAAGATAAATTTAAAACATAAAAACACATTCGATTGTAGATTGCAGTTCTATTTCCTCAACGCAACTTCATTGGATTTTTATTTTGAGGTTTCTCCGGCTGTTTGAAAATCAAATCAAATCAATCAAAATCAAAAATTTTACAGTTATGTTCAAGTACTTTTTTTACAATCAATTATGTTTTTATTATTATTCTATCCTTATTTGTACAATCGAATAACGTAATAAGGAAAAGTTACCTCTAATTTGACCCCTTTGTAAACATTACTAATGCCCTTTGATACAGAGGTTACTCTATAATCTTTTATAGTAACTCATGGCTCATCGAGGAGCTGTGATTTCTACAAAGTTCACGAAATATCTTTGCATGCAAAGATAACCGGAATTTTTAGAGAATATAAGCGACATCATTATTTCAAGAACGGCATGGCGTCTTACAAGGAAAATATTAATATTAGCTCTTTTCTAGCGGGTACAACGTTTCTTTACGTAAATATATCGCCGCGTTTCTTTATTTTTCCAGCACACGGTTGAAAGTACGAAAATTGAAACTTTATGCAAGTATATTATTTCACTAGCTATTATCTTCAAGTTTATGTATAAGAGGGAATATACAAGCAAAAAAATATATAGGGTTAAGTAATAGCTCTAATAAAAAGGGAAATAAATTAGAAATATCCTAAGTTAAAAAGACAGCCAGATTATAATATAAAATGTAACTTGTAGTAAAAAAGGATGTGATTAATTTTCAATTTTGTGATCCATAATAGTAGCATATAGTTAACAGTATTCCCGGGAGGCTAATTAAAAAGAAAAGAACATATTGGGTGGTCTATTTAAAGAAACAGAAGTTTTTATTGGTATCTTTACAAACTATTTTATATAATTAAATATATTGTAATGAGATTTATTATATAATCATTAATAAACTTGAATACAAGTAATTTAAATCAAACACTAAAATTGATTTGATTACAGAAAAATTATATGATAAATATCAGCACTAGAAGTTACAGATTTATGATACTATAACATTATTATGTTTTATTAATTTTAACGAATTTCTTGAACTAAAATTAGTTTGAAATATATTAGCACGACTTTAATCCTGTGTTGATACTATTTCAATGTTAATATTTCTTAAAACAAATAATATTTCTTTGAATGACAAGAGATGAATAAGAGAGTATATGAAAAATTTTCAGACTTCACAGAAATAAATAATACATATCTGGTCAAATAAAATATGTAAAAATATTCTGGAATTATGTTATTTTCAGGATAAACTTAGTATTTTGATCATATCATTAGACAGATTTATTGGAAAATTTTAACTAATTTGGAAAGGTGACTTATATGGCATAAGAGGTGTTAGTTTAATTGAAGTAAATGTTTAAAATGGTTAAAAGAAATGTCGTGCTACATGTTACAAGGAAAACTATATAATGGTATTTATTACAAATTAATATTTTTTTAAATAATTGTATAAAAGCAAAAAACATATACTCGTAGACTTTGACAGAGGTAAAAAAAGGATATTATATTATTGTAATAAGATTTATTATATTGAAAAGAAAGAAGAAGAGGTCAGGTTTATAATGCAAAATGTAAATTTGAGTAAAGTAAAATAATTTCAAGAAATTTTTGATATTTAGACGTAATTTTCACAATTTTTTTTTTAATTAAGAAAGCCCTGAAAGGCCAAGCCTATAAATAGACTTTCAAACTTTTTGAAAAGTTAATCATTATTTGAAGTGCCCGTGATCATATAACACAAGTAAAACAATTTAATGAGTGTCTAGGAAAAACAAAATATTTTTAATGACTGCTCAAAAGTATCAAAAAGTATTAAATAGGGTAAAAGTATACATTACCTTTTGAAAAGGATAAAAGCAATAATCAAAATTGATTATAATTTTATGATAAGAAACAATTTAGTGAAATTGTAAACATTTTAACCATTTCATAGTGTGCCAAAACATATCCTATAAGAAACAAAAATTTATAAGACAACTAGTCTTATATTGTGTTAAAAAAACTTTTAGAACATAGTGCTACGATAATACTTACCAGTTAATAATAAGTATATCAAAAAAAGTGAAAATGATAACTTTAAGGTGAAACATTCTGGATTTCCTGCTGGAATGAACGATGACTTGATAATTGACTTAGATTGTGTTGAAGTGATTTTTTTTGTTTGTTAATATTTAAATAACTAACACGTTGACGCCATAGTTTAATTGAGAAGGATTTTAAGGTTTAAAATATTTTTTTTGGATAATTTTCTATTGATGTTTGTTTTTATTTATGGATTTCCTGACGAATATTTTTATTTAATAAATTTATATATTTTATGTTTATATGTTTCTTTTTATTCAAATTTTCTGATCAAATCAATTAGGTATAATAGAGATTACAAAACAGAAGAAAATCAAAATATCAATTTGAATTTGGTGCCCCTAACATTAACTAACTTTATATTTATTTACAAATTTTCTTGATTATATAAACTTCCCCATAAAAGATAAGGAGTCGATTCATCAGAAACAAATATATTATTATAATATATATACAGGTTATCCCAGAATATGTTAGCAATTACCCAGATTCAGATAATATACAAAAAAGCAACATTTCTTATGGCCCTACTACGGTAATACGAACTCCAAAATGAGCAATTCTTTTTTAAAAATACTTGGCGTATTTTAATAATTTTCTAGTTTATTGAGCCCTAAGGTTTCCTTATCATAGACCATTTTAATTATATTCCACATTCACTATACATTTCCCAATTAAATTATAAGCTAATTATTCTTATGAGATAATAGTAATCTCCAAAACAAATAAGTCAAATTTCGTTTATATTTGTTTTGTTGGCATTTATCATAAATACAAGGCGCGCGCCTATTAGACCCTTATCGATTCCAGATTAAATATAACAATATAAATGATAATTAATAACATGGGGTCGTTATTCAATTATTGACATCAATATGCAAATTGCAGATAGATATTATGCTGGCTACGCAACCGAGTATCGCATTTGCTAAATAAATATTTTAGATATGATACCACTATTATACGGAAATTAATTGTGAATACGCAGATTTCAAATAATATATGATGAGCACTTTGTTGAAAGTGAAATGACAAAAATCACTAACATAAATTCAAAATTTAACGATAACTTTACTAAAATAAATATATAGTAATATTTTTTAACTGTGGTAAAAGTGGGTCTTCAATATATCAATTGAAAGGTCTTTTAAATATCTATCCAGGCTTATCAATATGTAATTAATTTTGTATGTTGTCAAAAAAATCATTTAATTTAATAAATTTTTAATGTTACAAAAAATATTATAATTATGTACAACCAAATTTAAAGCAAGTGTTCAAATTGTTTACCGTCAGCTCAAATACAATACGAAAGACGAGCAGGGAACTCTTCTCCAACTTTCGCTATAACTTCTCAATGCTTATCCGTTCTTTGAGTTTATTAATAGTTTGTGGTCTATTTATGTATTCTTTACTTTTCAAGTATCCCCATAAAAAGAAATGGAGAGGAGTTAAATCAGGTGACCTCGGTGGCCACTCAATTACTCCTCTTCGACATATCCACCGATTTTGGAAGACGTTGTCCAAGTAGTTTCTTACCAAGACAAATAATTTCTGTTTGGGAACAACCGGTTTAATTCTGAGAGCAAGAAGTTCTGCACAAATTTGGTAATATCGAGGACCTGTTAGTATTGAGTACGGTATTCCTGCATCCAGTGTGGATTTTCTGTAGCCCAATACCGGAAAGACTAATATGACCATGGTCTCTGTTATTTTTTTCCATTAGAATTTCACAAAATTCAACTCTTCTTCCGTATGTTCCTGCACTAAATTTACTTTATAGGGATGCTACTTCTCCTTTTTTAGCGTTCTAAGAACTGTTTGATGGCCAACCTCATTGTCTAACGCTACTTGCCGTAAACTGGTATGGGGATTATCTTCAAAGGGTGTCAGAACATCTAGTTTCTTGTTTTCAGATATTTGTTTTATACTACATTTAGATAGGACTTTTACATTACACGTTTCTCTCAATATTGCTTACTGTGGACTGTGTAATTAGTTCTCGGTTTGGATATTTATTATTGAATAACGTACATACTTCTTTCTGCGTACGTGTTTTATCTCCATAACCAATTAATATTAGAATTTCAATTCTTTCCGTTTCAGTCAACTTCATGTTGATAATAGAGTCAAAAAGTTTTTGATTCCTTCTACTACAATATCCTTAACCACTTGACAATAACAATTATGTTGAATGTCAATAAAGAAATTTTTTTCTATTTAAAAATTTTATTGATGACGTCATCACGCTCACAGAGATGACGTCAAAAATAAAAATCGACGGGATTCAGGATTTTTCCCTAAAATAGCCGATTTGCGAAATAATGAATTTATTTCTTTCATTTGGACCACACTGTGTATATTTTGTATTACATATATGAATTCCGTTGACTTTATCATGCCGTCTAATATAGGTTCAATCCCGAGGTTTTAAATGTTTTAACCACTGTCAAAATCGAAATATATTTAGTGGCCCGTATCTGAAGAGGAAAAAACTATTTGGAATATTTTCACCCCTACTAGTTTTTTTAATAACTGTAAGCATTATTATATTTATATTTTAACCAACTCTATACCTGTTTAACTATTAACTTAAGACAATCGTCTGATTTTAAAATTTGTGGTGATAATATTTTTAACTAAATAGGGTGCTTCTTGTATCGTGTTTCATATCTCGAATTTTTAATTTCTAGATTTAGTATAAACTACAGATTTAACGTGACCTCACATAAAAAAAACCAATAGATTAAGTTCGGGGCTATAAAATGGTCATTGAAATTTATTGCACCACTAATCCTATAGTAAAGGAAAGTTTATTTCAGATTATTGCGTAGAACTAGTAAAAAATGGGAAGATCTTCAGTGAACTTTTATTCTTAGCTGTAATGACAGAGCTTCCAAAATGTAAAAAAATTTAAGTTTATTTAAATTGCGAGGTCTTTCAAATGGACTCAGTATGGTATCTTCTATTAAAATTAATTTTATGGACGACCAACGTTTCAAACCTTCTTGTATATTATTCTTAAATTACATAAATTATTTAAATGTTTCTTTTATTAATTTTTTTAATTAGAGGGATGTTAAAATTCGTGGGTACAACGGCGTGGCGAATGTGCAGAGAAGCAGAGAATAAGCAGCTTTCAAATATCACGAAAACCGTAAATACTTTGAAAACCAAAACAGTATACTTTTTTATACTTAAAGTGTAAAGCTTTCTAAATTAAATACATAAGTTTTAAATTAATAAGAGACAAAATGATATGGCAGATTTCTTCTGTTCAATTTGGTATATGTGGTAACATCTACGAGTTAACTCAAATCTGATATCTTATTCCTGTTTGTTATTATAAAAAATAGTCTTACCTTAATTTTTAGGCGTGTACCTAGAAAAATAGCTAATTTAATAAGAAAAATATATCTTATTTTACTTCAACATCGTGTACCTCAAAAAGGAACGATTTTAGACCCATTGTTGTGTAAAATATTACTAGTTTTGCTTTATGAACTTACACTTTCAGTTTGGCCCATTTCTTATGATTCACCCTATATATAAAATTAAATAGCGTTATTAAAAAAAAGATTCAATCTTCAGCTTCATCTTCAGTCACAAAATAATATAAATAAATCAATATAATAAACCTTTTAGAATGTATTATAATAAGTTAGTTTGGTACTGAGATTAATTAAATTAATATGTAAAAAATAGTTTTGGAAACTAAAATACTTCACTACTGCATTAGTGAATATATGTTCGCAAAACAAATTAATTGTGGAACAAACATGGTTTCAGAGAGCAAATTATTGCTTTGACAATTATACTAGTTGGTATTAACATTTTCTATAATTAACTTGGGTTAATTGGCCTGTTTTTCCGAGTGCATATACCATAACTTAATCTCCTATCGACTTGAGCAAAACATACGGCTAATAAATCTGAAAAGTTATTTGTAAAATGAAACTCCTCAATTTTTTTCCATTATTAAAATTCAATTATCTAAGTCTTATTTACCTTGCAAAGTAAATGTAAATTATTAAAATAATAAATGAAATGTCATTCTCAATTTAATTTAGATGATATCAATTTTATTTTTTTATGACAAAATAATAAACATTTGCAATGACTATCAAAATTTAATCTTTATTCAGCATTGTATATTGTAATATTTAATAGTATATTCCAGGAAACTTCAGATCTTTCACTTTAATAATAATAATATAATAGAAATTATCAATAAATAAATGATTTTATAAAACATACACAAATATCAATAACTTTACATGAAGTAGAACGACACATGGAAACATATTTTTTATCAATTATAATGTGTGTGCCATATTATAAAATATGTTAAAATAATCAGCATACATTTAGCATTAGGCATGTAATACAATAATATATATATATACCCATAAATTCGAAAACATACTCACTAAGATGTAATATTAAAAGTTTTTATGCAAAGTTTTGTTATACAAAATTTAAATAAAAAAGATCAAATTTTATTAGAAAGCATTCATATCGTAAATAATTGTAATTAAGAATATTCAAGCATTGTAAATTAATAATTTATTGAAAATTCTACCATATTTTTAAAAAATGTCAAATTATTAAATAATCTGCTGTGCAACGCAAATCTATAAATATTGCATCAGATTTTTAACAACACTAGGAAAATAGTG
Organism: Hermaeophaga mercurialis; assembly: GCA_951812935.1. NCBI lineage: Eukaryota > Metazoa > Arthropoda > Insecta > Coleoptera > Chrysomelidae > Hermaeophaga > Hermaeophaga mercurialis. The sequence goes on along the minus strand of OX638362.1, from coordinate 16,159,604 downwards.
AAATTGTAAAAATTTATTTTACATACAATTTAGTGACTTACTCCAGATGGTGATTTTCGAATTGTTTTTAAATTGTTCCTGTTGTTTGATAAAAACTTTTAGAGGTATTTCATTGTCAATAAATTAAATTTATATGGAACTTGCATAACCTTAAAAAAAAGCAAACATTTTTTAAGTGCATAAAGCGTTATAAAAACAAAATTTCAAATAATAGTGACATAAAATTAGTTAAAATACTTAACTGTGACATGAATGGATTTTCTTGAGTGTTAAGAGAATAATATTTCCAAGAATTTTCAAGAATTTTCATGATGATGCTGATCCATAACCATCATTATATCGGAAATTACTTCCTGTTTATTGTTGACATACTTCAAAAGTAAGACAATTTTTGTGATGGCGTTTAGAAAACACCATGTTTTATGTTTCTCATTGTTTGGATGATTTTTCTTTATTTTTTAATGTTTATTGTTAAATTAGAGTAAGATATATTAAGAGTAAAATACTTATGTACAAGAAATATATTGGATTGTAAATATCATTATTATAGTTAAATGAAATATGAACCCAGCTTGAGGTCATTTTTGAACGAAAATGAATCTAATAGAAAATACACAAAGTGCGTCCCATAAAATTTATAAATTTTCTTTTATTCTTGATAATTGGTATTAAATGTTAAAAAATAAAATTTATAAAAATATTTTTTTCCATAACAGATTAAAACATAATATACAGGGTATTCTAATACTAAAATGTATAAGCGTACTTCTGGTTATCAATCACATTCTTACAAAATTGTAGCTATATATAACATTTGCAACTCCTTTGTTGTATACGTTTTTTTTAACAGCACTCTAAAATCTTTGGCGATACCGTTTAGTATGCGCATCTCTCGCGATAATGGTTCTTGAACCTATATAATATAAAATCCAAATATATATCTTTTGATATGATAAAGTGACAATGGCGGCTCCTAATGGCTGCTCTGACACCTCGGAGTATCGTCGCAGCGTCTGAGCATCAGAACGTCTCAGCATGGATTCCCTATTTCATATTCCATTTATATGTTCTGGCACATGAGCGTCAATAATGGGATCGCGCCCTGATTGGGTTACGAACGAGGAAGAAAGGAACTTTTCTCAGCTGCAACCAGGATTATCTAATCTTATTTCTATCTCTACGTAAATGTAATGGGTAAAATACCTTCCGAAAATGATTCATTTGTTCATTGGCTCAATGCATCAAATCATATTAAAGTCGATATGGAATAACTCAATTCTCAAATATCACTGGAGGATTTTGAAAACGACGTTAAGTACAGTGTGTTTGGATTTCAGGGGTCAGATAATTCTTTAAAGATCAAATTTTGAAAAAGGAATAATGATTTTGTTGAATTAATTTATACAGATTTTGATCAGCAATCAAAAGTAAAACTTTCTAATTAACGCTCAACCTAATTAATCAATATTCCACTTAACACTAGTGTTACACCACTTATATCTAGTGCTCACATGAGCACTTAATCTAATAGTATAAGACTACAAAATTTAATTAAATAACTTATAATTCAGTATCTCGCATGTGTGTTCTATAAGTAGATTAAAAAACTTTTCTAAAAAAGTAAAAATGAATTTTTAAACACATTATGTTTCTGATATATTCTTGACGTAAAATAAACATTTAAAAAGCCCTGTACCTCATTAACTAGGTCACCAATTATGGATGATTTAGAATTTACATCGAAGACATAGAGTAAACACGCCTCTCTGAGCTCCAATATACAGGGTGACCCACGGTAAATTTCCCTTTTTAATCGTACCGCACTGAGTTATAAACAGAGTTGGAGGAGGGGGACGGGCGGCATTAGGTAGGACATACATGCGGATTTGTTAGTAACCATGGAGCAGTGGTCTGGCGAGCAACGGGCGTTTATAATCGAAGCTTATTTCAAAAGCAATGACCCACTGTAAATTTCCCTTTTCCAAAAATTATAAAAGAAAAAGTTGTAAAGTTAGAATCGATTTATTAAAAAAATATGGAAGCGTACAAATGTGGATTTAGTTTTTAAAAAGAATGTTGTTCATATGATGACCGTCTTGCTCATAGCACTCTTGTAAACAGGTGCGTAAGTGTTGGAACACACGCTGGCATAAAGCAACAGGTATGGTGTTGATCTCATCTCGAATCCGTTGTTTCAGCTCTGCGATGTTAGCAGGGGGATTAACGTAGACACGGCTTTTAAGGTATCCCCACAAAAAGAAGTCCAAAGGGGTAATGTCAGGCGATCGTGGAGGCCATTCAATGTCGCCACGTAAGGAGATGAGACGCCCTGGGAATAAATCACTTACAGTGTTTATGGACAGTTGTGCCGTATGTGCTGTCGCACCATCCTGCTGGAACCAAGTCATATCATCATAGTCTAGAAAATTTTGAAGAGCTGGTGCAAAAAAAGTGCGTACCATTTCAGAGTAACGTGCACTGTTCACTGTCAGAGGACGACCGCGAGCATCTTCAAAAAAATAGGGACCAATTATCCCATTTGTCGACATCGCACACCACACTGTCACTTTTTTGGTATGAAGCTGTTTTTGATGCTTTTCGTGTGGGTTATTTAGGGACCAATATCGGCAATTTTGTTTATTCACGTAACCATCTAAATGAAAGTGAGCTTCATCACTAAAGATTATCTTCTCCAAACCACCATCATTCCAAAACATATCCATCATTCTTTCGCAAAACCTTTTTCTGCGGGGATAGTCTGTAGGTTTTAGGTACTGCACTAGCTGAATTTTGTACGGATGAAACTGCAAATCCTTCTTTAAAATGCGTTGAACGCTTGAACGACTAATTTGTAATGTTTGTGCAAGCTTACGGGCCGATCTTTTGGGATTTCGAGTCACTTCACGGTGTGTCGCACGAATATTCACTGGTGTTCTAACAGTTTTTTGTGGACCTCGGTGTTTCTGGTTTTGTGCTGATCCGGTGTCTCTAAACTTTTTCACCCACGCTTTTACCAAATTTTTCGAGGGTGCATCAGCTACGCGACGAATATGGTACCGAGTACAGAACTGTCGCCGTGCGACTGTGTAGGAATCATTGCTTTTGAAATAAGCTTCGATTATAAACGCCCGTTGCTCGCCAGACCACTGCTCCATGGTTACTAACAAATCCGCATGTATGTCCTACCTAATGCCGCCCGTCCCCCTCCACCAACTCTGTTTATAACTCAGTGCGGTACGATTAAAAAGGGAAATTTACCGTGGGTCACCCTGTATTTTACAGAATCACATGGTTACTTGTATATACAATTATAGCAGCACAGTGGTTAAAATTTTTTATTAACGGCCATTGAATTCATAAAATGTACAAGGTCACTTCTTAATTGGATTAACAAATTCCACGTCTTAATAATTATGTAGAGAAATCGAAAACCATTTGTACGTAAATTAATTTTATTAACGAACTTATTAATCTACTTGATAAGAGTGAGGATAACAAAATTGAAATTATTACTAAAACGTATTTGAAAATATATTTGTGTTAAAGAAAAAATGAGCAAAATTTTGAATAGTCTTTATAGTCTGCCTAGAAAAAACAGTGGGCAGAATTAAAATATAAAATTGACCGATCGCTACAGTTTTAACATATCGAACTAAAATGCCAGAAATAGGATATAAATAATGTATATTAAAATTGCGAAAAAATAACAATCATGATAATCAAAGGTAATGAATAGTAACTTTAAAAAGTTTACATAGAGGGGAAATAATTAGCTATAATTAGAAGTTTCTTAAATTGTAATCTAAAACCTAAGCTATTTCAAGCAGCACTGAATAAATTTGGGAAAGAAAAATTATCATAAAGTATTGTTCAATTTTTGCTAAAAATAATTAGATTATATTAGATTTTCTAGAGGATCATATAAGTATTTCCTGTTTCACTGCGACTTCTCAAGACATGTTGTGGATATCCTCTTTCGTTTGTCCAGTTAAATAATTCAAACTGGACAAAGATTTCTCTGTATATAAGAACTCCCAAATTTTCGATCTACGTAGTACTAGATACTTTCGTGGTAAATGTTTTGCTATCCTTCGTCTTCCTGAAAGAATCTAACTTCTGCTCATATGTTTGTTAAGTCTACAGGGTGTAGTTAGTAAATTTATGATTATTATTTTTACTATCCTTCTGTCAAGATTAAACATTTTTAATTTCTTGTTATTTTTGACGATGGTTCCTTTTTATCCCGTTTCAGCTATACCTGTCCTATTGAATTAACACACCATTCTTAAGATGATTAATTAAGGCATTCCCTGGTAGTTGTTTTTGCAATCCGAAAACGGTTCGGGCCTGTTCATAGTAATGGTTGTTCTTGAGCCAAAGTTTGCCTCTTCGTTGCCCTGATGGTCCCTATGCCTGGGTACCCAAACTTAAATAGTTTTACTTTCTTCCAATTGTCTGAGTTTTGTTAGGCATTTAGGCTGTTTGACAGTCTAAGTAAATGACGATGATCTATTTGTTAAACTCTTACCTTATTAGCTCTTCTACACAGTATTACATTAGTATAATCTCAGCTTGATACAAAAGTCAGCTGTTTTCAAAGAAATAAATATTAGTATTTTAGATCTATCAAATTATTATTTACCGAAAAGCAATTACAGTCGACAATATCGAAACACTTGAATAACTGGGTCAAGTTCAATGCTGATAATAAGTTTTTCTTTTAATACACCTAGATATTTAGAATGTTGGATTGCAGGGGATTTAGAAGAAAACATGTTTTCTCGGAAATGATTACACTATCAAAACGATTTCTACCACTACCTTTTTTTAAGTAATATACTACACTTTCCAACAATATTTGGGACACCGATACAAAATATTGCGAATTATATTAATTAACGTGTCATGATATTCTTGATTTGAATGAAAATCCATTTTTCACTGAATTATTGAAACTGCTTTACCAAACGATTAAACAGCCCGGTTCATCTCTAAACTAACACAACGTTGTGATTCATCAAGTAGATACTCCTTGGTTACATGACACCATTTTTTTAATAATAGGGTAAGGTGTTGCCATTTTCGAGTAAATGTTCAAAGTGAATTTTGGGGTAAACTAATAACATTAGTAAAAAAAATTATTAGAAAATTTAGTTGCAAATGACACGTTCTAAATACCATTTATTTTCGCAGACACCGTGTATTTTCTAAACTTAATCATTATAATTTTATTTATAGTTCATAACTTGGTTTGACAGGCAAACGTAGAATTAAAATAGTACCTATAAAACCTGTTATTTTCTTTTATAGTGTCTCATCAGAAATGAATAGAAGGAAATTGCTATCTAAATTATCTAAATTATATATGTACTTAAAAATAAATTTAAATTTACTTTTGAAATGTCAGATATGAAAGTAATTTTACGGATTCTCAACATAGCAATATTATCTAGGAGTTTCTTATTTAATGTAATTTCTCTGCACAATAATACTCCTGAAGAGCTTAAACACTTTATGATAACAAACTTAAGTTTAAACATACAACTTATCTTGTTTCTTAACAATAAGAAATAAAGTTTAATATAGGTGAACTGTAATATTCATACGCAGTGGGTATATATTAACTATATATCTTCAACAACAATTTTTTGTAATATGTATTTTATAAATTATTATAAAAATCTATTGCATTATATCTAAAAATATTGCCTACTGAAACACGAAATATAAAGAATAGGAATTGAGTTTTTATTTCTTATCTTTGTTAGAATCTAATCATGAAATTCAAATAAAATTTAAATTAAAGTATCGAAACCTGCTGTTTTCTCGTTCTTTTAAAAAATTCAGAGCTGCCAAAATTTCACTAATATTAAAAAAAGTCGTATGATTTATCCCAACAACTGGTATAATTCATTGCGGCCGTGGAAGAAAATTTAAAAGAGATTTTCTCTTGCGCACAATTTTGAATAAATTTCTTTAGACAGATCGACATCTGCACATTTTTCTTCATTTAAATTTCGGGTCAGCACAAGAACGGCCGCTTTTTCTTAATTTATTGCAAATCGAAGAGTGCATCTCCCGTGAAAAGAACAGGTAATCTTGATGTATAGAATGGAATATCATCTCCATAAAAATTTGGAGTTTGACGCCAACCCCGTTACGTGATCTTCATAATATAACTCCACGCAGTTTTTTGTTACAAAAACGTAACCGAATACCGACGTTGCCAAGTTCACGACAATCAAATTTAAAAGGAAGGAACAGAAGAAGCTCTTAAAAAAACATAATCTGTTTTTCAAAAAGTAACTCTTAAATAAAATAAAGATACTTTTTAACTGTTTCAACCCATACTTTGTAGAATTTATCCATAATAAATATAAAAAGATATATGATACTTATTTACAAAGCTTTTTAAATTGTATTTTCTCGGCCAAAGTTTCGTTATCTATCCAGAATTGACAAGAGTGACATAAGATTGACAAATTTTTTAAAAGCGTAAGTAACTTCATAAACATTTTAACCAATCATTATCAAGCAATATGTACAATGATATTCTTCTTTAGCTAATTTTTTTTTGGTGTTTATGGTATGAAGTTACTAAAAATCTGTCATTTTTATGTCATTCTTGACAATGCTAGATAGATAGCGAAACCTTGGTCGTGAAAAGTTACTTATAAGTTTGTTTTTTAATTTTGCTTCATTTAAGCGGATTCTGTAAATAAATTAATACACGAATAACACTGAAATGTTATATTAAAAAAGTTTCACGTAAAAGTGATGTAATAACCGCATAAAAATTAGACTCGCCAGCGACCTACTTATGCATTTCCTAGATATCAAATTCCGGGAATTTCTTAACGAAATTAGAATCCGCAATTACTACACTCTCAAAATCGAATTCGACCTTTCCGAATAATTAGCCGGAGTGGCTTCTCTGCTCTTCTCCATCCCCTCAAACTCCAACTTCAACTCTTATACTTCGCCTAATCTTCGTTTCGAGCCCAATGAGAATGTCACTTCAATTAAATTAATGCCCGGTTCATTATACAACTTCATCCTGCTCCTGTACCAGATTAAAATATTATCAAGGTCTCTAGCGGTTGTTCCTGCCATCGACAAACAAATAAAAATATGTCTTAATAGAAAAAAAACTACTACTGTGAACCTTTCGTGAGACTTTCCCGCTCCACTGCAATTTATCTGTATTTTATTTTATATACCTACGGCTAATATTTCAGCAATATATTTATAAGGAATAATGTCAGATTTTATTGAACTAAAATAAAAGTATGTCAAAATTGATTAATAAATTGTGGAAACAATAATATAAGTAAATTTTAATCCACGAAAAATGTAACAAATAATTGGATACACATTAATGTACTGGAACACAAGGGAGATGTGAGGTTGATAAGAAAAGTTCCAGAATAAACTATAAATGGTGGCAATATATAGCTTAAAATTATATTAAAGAGTTGAACTATTTATTATTTTATGGTTTCAAATGATACCGGACTTTCACCTTACTCTTTTGATTTTCATAGTGATTCTACAGGTTGTGCATCTTCAATCCTAATCTTCAGTTTGGATGTGAGTCTCCATCTATGACTGTTTGATGTAAAATAGGTTTTTATTTCTAACTGACGACCAAACAAAATATAAAAATAATAATGAAACGTAGCTGATCCTGGGTGTACACATGGCCTCATCTGCATAATGTAAAATATCAAGTTCTTCTGGGACATATTGAGATAGAAAACCAGGTGCAGTAATTATTTTTATCTAACAATAAAAAGGAAATCAATCTAAATCGCTTTAAAATTAATAAATATAGCAGTTAAGATTTTTAGACATGACTTAAATATGTGGAAGCAATTTTTAGGGAGCAGTAGTGTTCTAGTATTTTGGAAGTTGATTCTATACGAAAACGATATGGAAACAATACATGGTAAGCCAAAAAGACAAGAAGTTGATCAAGAAATGATGGAAATAAAGAACACCGAGAACGAAGACGATTGGAAAAAAGTAAAAACTAAAAATCAATTTGACGTACTAGTCCAACATAAAGAAAATGCTGATAAAATAGCTGGAGTGGAGACAGAGCGTAAAGCAATTAAGAAAGCACCACCAGTAGTAATTGAAAGTAGCCCAGATGATCCATGGAGATTTATAAATCGGGTAAGAAATACTAGTAATTCTGATAAATTTTTAGTTCAATTTAATAGAAACAAAATAAAATATTCGGTGATAATAAGGAGCAGAGAGATTTGGTGATGAATTATATGGATAGACGAGGAGTAAAATACTATACTTATACAGACAAATCCGACAGATTGAAAAGAGTTTTACTAAATGCTGTTCCAAATGTGGAAACAGATTCCTTAAAAAATGAATTAGAAGCGCGAGAAAATATAAAATAGAAATCGTAACACCAATGAAAAGTAAAGACCCAAAGTTACAGTTATCTTTTTACCGTTAAAAAAGATGTGGACATAAAATTGTTATTCAAAATTCAGTATTCAGTACAGAAGGAAGAATAGGGCAACTCAATTCTACAATTGCCAAAGATTTGGGCATCCCCAAGTCAATTGTAGCATGAGACCCAATTGTGTAAAATGTGGGGAAGACCACAATACAAAAGAATGCAAGTAAGTTAAAACAGAGACAAGTCAAACAAAATGCTGCAATTGCCAAGGAAATAATGCTGCTAACTATAAAATGTGCTTAGTATACATTAAAAATACATGGAAAAGGAGAGAAAAGACAAAGAATAAGAACAGTAGGAAAGGAAAAAGTAGAAATTAATGATCGAAGAAAGTTTGTAGAGACAAGGCCTATAGTATAAATACACAAAACCAAGCTATAAATCAAAATAATTATGAAAGAAAAATGAAAGAACATCAAGATTTAATCAAAGAAATAAACCAACTAGTAAAATTGGATAAGATGATTAAACTATTAAGATTAATGAAAAGAGAATTAAATCAAGCTCAAAGCTTTATGGAAAAAGCGAGAATATTTTTAAAATACGAGGAGATGTATAAGAAAAATTAAGTTTTACATTTAAAAGTAAATAATCTAAAAATTAGAAAATAACAAAGATTGATCTACTCGATCAAATTAAACCAATACAAATTAAGGCATAACCCGACTAATGCCGTAAAAATGCGGGTAATAAAATAAAACAAATAAAAATTAATAGACAAATAACAAACAGAAATAATAATAGTCTGGTGAATACCCGGAACAGATAAGGAAATAAAACAAGAAAGTAAAAGGTAAAAAGGCCAAACCTTATTATTATTATTATTTTTAAAATATTGTCTATTCCTAATTCGGTATCTTGGAAGTAATGTTGGTAAACAAACATAAACATTTTACATAATGTAGTGGTTGATGGAGCAACTACACGTTGAACAGCTCTCTTACTGAAATAAATAAATCAATTAAATCGAAAAACGATAAATAGAAATTCAGATAAAGCTTACTTTTAGTAATACGACCAAGTCGCTAAAATACTTTAAATTCAAACGCTTGGTATTCGCCTAATTTAACATGGAGGTCGGAGCCGAATGAAGAATTGCTAATGGACAAAGCGTAGTTTTATCCACTAAGAATAAAACTCGTGTAATATACGTAGGCAGAGTTGAAAAATACCACGCAGCGTTATTACATTCAGATTTGAAAAGAGATTCAGATAAGTCATTTCAAGTGAGGTTAAAATTAGAGTAGAATTTTTAAAATGTTACAAATCTATTGTAGTTAACATGGAGATAAAAAAGTTGGATATATGAATGAAAAATGTGAAATATTACAATTAAATTCAGCCGATTTCGCGATATTGGTTATTGTACAATTATTTTTGTCAATTTTAATTAATTTTGTGTTTTCGATTTTAATTTTATAACTGTGTAATAATTAATATTAACAAAACGCTAATATTTATTACCACCTGAATACCTAAATATCAAATATAGAGGATTTACCAGCATGTAGTCAAAATTTATTGAGAAAGATTATAACAAACCAGATTTAGAAGTTCTCTCCTGAAAAGTTCCTTTATACAATATATAAACTATTAATATTTTCTTTGTAAGTTTGGTTACTCAATTATCATCATTAAAAAATGTATTATGGTAATGCAAATTAAAAAATAAGAAATTTAAAATAATTAAAATGACAACATTGGAGCATCCACCTTCTCGTCATGAAGGTAGGAATTATTTCCTGAAAATGTATTGTTAACTTATCCCTTAAAATTCTGTTTTAATTTTACTAATTAATTTTGATAATAACCTTTAAACAGTGCTTGATAATTATTATTGTTTAATAATACAATTAAAACTAAGTGGGCTATTGAAAAGAGTCCATACTGATCTTTGTACTACTCATCAGTATTAGCCATATATTTAGCCATAGGTAAGTGTAACTCATCCACCATATCAGACATTGTTGCGTATTAATTTAAAGTACACAGCTTCTATTCAATTATATCTTGCTAATATTAAAAATTCGACAAAATATTCAGCTTTATGAAAATCACCTAATAATGTCATAATGCGCATATTTATGAATGCTATATAAAAACGTATACAAAATAAAAATGTCTTATAAATTTTTCTTCTAAAGCCCTCCTATTTCAGAGAAATAACTATTAGTATTTTAGGTCTATCCAAATATTTACGGAAAACCAACTAGAGCCGGCAACACCGATTACTCAGTCAAGTATAAACAATGGTTTTTTAAAAGTTCTAAAAATTAATTTTTATTTTAGTACACCTTGACATTTAGAATCGTCGAGTTGAGGGATGTAGAAGAGTGAAGAATGTATTCTCGGGAATTATTACACGATCCGAACGATTTCTAAAACTATTTTTTTTAGGTAATACGAGTATACTAGACTTTCCAACAATCTTTCGGACATTGACACAGAACATCGCGTATTAGATTAATTAACATGTCGTGATATTCTCAATTTGAATAAAATGCCATTTTCCACTGAATTATTGAAACTACTTCACCAAACGATTAAACGATCTGAATCTTCTGCAAACAATTTTATGATTCATCGGTTATATGACAAATAATTTTATTAAAAGTGTGAGGTGTTGCCACATATAAATTTTCGAGTAAATGTTTAAAGTGAATTATTTGGGTAAACGAATGATGTTAAAAAAAACTTTTCTTAATTAGCAACTCCTTTACACAAGATTGAATTAATATCAAAACAGTTATGGATAATCTTCTAGTTGAAAATCCTCTGGCATTACTTTTCTAGTAGGTACAATAAATTTGTATTTTTTATTGATAGTTTTTTATTTTAAAGAAACAGTGTCTATTTTTTATTCATTCAAATAATCAATTTCCTTGAGAGAAGTAATCCATTATTCTTAAATTTAAGAAAAATGGATTTCACATTTTTACATAAAACAATAATAATAAACACTTATTTTCCAAAAACATTCTAGATCTTGGAACGCTTCAATCCCGTAACTAGGGGGTTGGATCTATTTAAGATTATAGTTTTCTTGAATGTATTCGTTAAGACCCTTTTTTTCTGTGAGCTTTTAGTACTTCTTTTCTTATGATTCATCAGTTAAACTCAGCAATTAAGATTAGCAAGGTAACAATCAAGACGAAAATCTAAAAACGCTTTGAATTTCATTCTATTAATCTGTATTAAAATTCCAATTATTTTATATATCTGTATTATAAAGCTAAATATTTCTATAATTTGACAATTTTTATAAATTATTATATCATTCTGCTCGAAATTCCGCCTATTGTAAAAAACATCTATAAATATTTTTAAACGCTATGGATTCCTTTAAAACTCTATCATTCAAAATGTCGAATTAAATTTGTCCAGAAATGAAAAAAATATTGAAATTTTGGTTCAATCAGCATGACACACTTTACTCTAGCCAGAAACACCTAATCAAAAGTTTATATAACAAAATCGATTTAAGAAATAAATGTGTAGAGCTTCTACATCGGAAACCTGGTTTTAATTCAGTGATAAAACGATTCTCCTCTCAGACCTGCCGGTTGGAAGCATATTTTATTACACTTAACTCGTTCTAATCTCGAGCGACTTTATCCAAAGGATAACCACCATCTATCAGTCCCTAAAACCCGTATGTATGGTCAACATGGGCGCCCTTTCAGTCCTTCGCGGGCCTTGTAAGACGCTGTTAAGCCCCTATCTGGGATTTTGCTTCCAAATCGAGGAATCGGAAAGTGTAACTACACCATCGGAAAAGTGGGAACGGAATCACTTCGGTAATATTATCCTTCTTTTTGCCAATGATTTTTAAGTCAATGTTGTTTGCACCAATACAACCTAATGTTTTAACCCGTTGTTGTCTTTTAAATGAAATACATTTTCAAATATGATATTTTGTGAATAGGCGTCATTAATGAGATATGAAAAAAATACCTCTAAAATCAAAACGATTTTAATTGTGTTGTTTTATAGTTCGGATTATAATCGTAAATCTCAAGATGAAGTTCTAGAACCAAGCATTTTCCAAAATGTTTTTTTTTGTAGTTACATATAATCCTTGTACTAAGCAACTCAGTCAAAATAAATGAAAATATTAATACAACAGATATTAAGTAAAGCTCCAAAATTTCCTAATGTTGCTAATAGTATATGTATTAAGTAATATGTATCTACACAATTGCTTTATTACTAAATAATTTTCCAGTATAATAAGAAATCTAATCTAATTTTAACCTTCTGATATTCCTGTAGTTAGCAATAATGTAATTCATACTTTTCATATAATATTTATAAAAAAAAGATTAGATTAAATATACTTCTTAAAACTAGAGATAATAATTTTTAACTTATTATTTATATGTGTTTTTTATTTAACTGGTAACTAAAGTCAGTCTTACTTCGCTGATATTGGACGTCATTTTCGTTTAAGTAAAATACTTTAGTTTTTTGTAGGTGAATCTTATTTGTAAGTTATATTTATTAGAAACCTTTAATTTGTGCAGCTCCTAGAAATAAAATTTTACTTGAAGTAATTAGTTTCGGAAAAAGCTTGGTATAATTTTTATAGTAAATTACTTATAAAATATCATACATAAAAATCTAAATTACAATTGATTTTAAGTATCAAGATATAGTTCACCGAACATGTAAACTCTAAACTGAAAGATTATCAATAATTCAAACTACGTCTCGAAATCAATTTTAATATAAAATTTATACAACGTTTGTTAGACTTTTTTTATATCGCATTGCTACTACGTACTACTGTGTTATATTTATAAAAATCAACTTACGATATTTCCTATCCAATATTTCTTACTCTTCAAGAAGTTAATATAAAAAAAATCACTAAAACTTGATAACCATGATTTTTATATTTAAATAGAAATTATCCTAATGGAATCAATTCATTATTTTTATTTCCTAAAACAATAAAGTAGACATGACAGACAGTTCGAATTTTATTTCTGAACGTTCATTTTAACACAACTACTTATGACATCATTATATTTTGTATGGCGGATCAAATTATTTTTAATGGTATGACAACAAAATAATACTAAATTATCACACTACCAATTACAGTAAAAAAATGCAATGTCTAACAGTGTCCCACGCGATTAATAGACTCTTGCTCAGCTCTATCGATGATACCCTGAGAAATTTTATTTTTTATCCTATTCGATTTTTTAATTGGATGATATAATCTGGTTTATTTCTAAAATTTTTTAATAATCTCGCAAAAAAATTTAACGGCACAAAGATCGGTCACAATTCAATTGGTCCTTGTTTAACAATACACTTATTTGGAAAAACTTTTGTTGATATCGAAAATATTTCGGGGACTGTTTTACTAGGAAATAAATTCGTTAGATTTGGAATGAGAAAGTTCATTACAAATTTTGGACGAAATAGAATCCGATGATTTTATCTCGTAGAATTTTTGTCCAAACGTTAATTTTTCTGTACAACGAGTCTAATATTCCAGCATCCACTTAAGAATAAGTTTTTTTACCCAATATTAATAATTTTATCGTTTGACATTTAATGAAAAAAGCCATTTATCTGTAGAAATAATATTCTTTGAGAAAAGAAGGTCATTGTTATACATTTTTAAATCGTTATCAGGTTATTCTAGTATTAAATATTATATATCATTATAGAATGTCTTTTATTATTTCATGTGCAGCTTTAAAAGAAACATTATAATCTCGACTAGCCTGGTGAACGTTGTTATGTGGATTTTCGTACCTAGCAAAAAAAAACATTTAATTTAATATCCTCGTCGATATATCCTCTAAACTCTTTTAAATTTTGTTCACAGTTTATTGACTTATATATCGTTTTGGATATTTATCATTATGGAAAACGTATAAGTCTTTTTGAATTCGCATAATGTCACCGCATTCAACCGTCATAATAATTATATTCTGTTGCTTTCTAGGCAAATTATTTTTAATTTAACAATAGGAGAATTGGCACTGCTGAATAATTAATTAAAAAGGGCTACTTATTAATCTATAAATGATTGTAGCGTCAAAACTGTAAATTATAACTAATAAATATGATATGTTGGAATCGTCTATAGATGTTCAATCTAAATATAGATAAAATATCACATTCAAAAAGAGATGACGTAAGTAGATGTGATACTGGATAAAAATTGTACCGCCCGAGGATTTTTTTAAAACATTGTTATTTTATAAATAACCATTTTTCCCTATTTTATATATATATATATATATATAAATATCTTTTGTCGGACTTCATTGTAGTTTATTATCTTATCCTAAGATTAATAGCAGCATTGCCATCTGCTAGAATAATATACCAAATGTGCTGGCGGTGCCTTTGAGGCCCTCGAAAAGCAAATCCGTCTATGAGAAAGCCCTGAAATCGGCGTCGAGCAATCCCGTGTTATCTGACTAGAACCAGTTTCATTGAGCGGACATTGCAAGAAGCCGCCTCTTCTCCAACCGCCCCCGGAGAGTGTTAAATCCATTCTGACTCATGATACCCCGACTCAGGCGCTGAGATTTCTTTCTTTGAATTGCCTCTTCCCCACGGCGTGCTCTCCACACTCGATTTTTTATTACAGCGATTTTTTACTTACAGCTAATATTTACTAAGAGGAGTTTGATTATACAGGGTGAATTTAAACCGACCCATGGATCTAGTAGGATACGATTTTGTTTGAAAGATTTTAATAAAAATATGTCATGTAATCAAGGAATATCTACCTGATGAATAAATAAAATTGTGTCTTAAAGAAAATATTTAAGAAAACTGTAAACCTAAATAGATCCAACCTCCTAGTTACGGGGTTGAAGCGTGCCAAGATCTAGAATGTTTTGGGGCAACAAGTGTTTAAGAAGCTGTTATTTTATGTAAAAATGTCAAATCCTTTCTTTAAGGAAACAATATTTGAATCTAATAGAATATTTTGTTGTATTAATTCTGCGGATTTTGTGAAAAAGGCTCTAATGTCTTGCATGGAGCTTAACATTTTTTTTTTAAATAATTGATTATTTCTTTCAAAGAAATTGATTATTTGAATGAATAAAACATACAAACAGCTTCTTTAAAATAAAAAATACAAATTTATTGTACCTACTAGAAAAGTAATGCAAGAGGGTTTTCAGCTAGAAGATTATCCAGTTTTTTAACGTCATTAGTTTACCCAAAAAATAATTCACTTTAAACAATTACAAGGCAACTTTTAATAAAAATATGTGTCATCTAACTGAGGATTATCTACCCGATGAATCATCAAATTGGGTTAGTTTGCAGAAGATTCGGATCGCTTAATCGGTTTAAGTTTATCGTTTGGTAAACTAGTTTCAATAATTTGGTGCAAAATGGCATTTTATTCAAATCAAGAATATTACGATATATTAAATAATCTAATTCGCGATGTTTTGTATCAGGGCCCTAAAGATTATTGGAAACATGTAGTGTATTACCTAAAAAAAATAT
Organism: Hermaeophaga mercurialis; assembly: GCA_951812935.1. Taxonomy (NCBI): domain Eukaryota; kingdom Metazoa; phylum Arthropoda; class Insecta; order Coleoptera; family Chrysomelidae; genus Hermaeophaga; species Hermaeophaga mercurialis. The sequence continues at coordinate 16,143,622 of OX638362.1, read as the reverse complement.
TGACAGAAATCGTTCGGGCCAAGAATACATTTTCTACATCCTCTGTAATCAACCATTCTAAATATCTGGGTGTACTAATATAAAAACTTATTTTTAAAACATTTAAACAACCGTTGTTTATACTAGACTAAATTTTATCAGTATTGCCAACTTTAGTTGCTTTTCAGTAAATATTATTTTGAGATATATAAAATATTAATATTCATTTCTTCGAAAACGGCTGACTTTAGAAAAAAAATGTATGTAATTTTTATTCTCCATGCGTTTTTATACCTAATCTGTAAATCTGTATATTATTTTCGCGGACACACTGTATAATTGGTACAATTTAAAATATTTAAAGACATAGTAATAAAAATCAAAAATATCGGTTCAGTTTTTTACAAAATATTTCAAGACGACTAAAAAGTTATCGCTTATATAATACGATATACAAAATTTTACTGATTTTCAAATAATGCCACTATAAGAATTTATGTACTTTTGAAGAATCACACCTGTATATTTTCTGAATTCACTCAACCATTTTTCTTGAATAAAAATAATACCAAAAAATAATAATATTTGGCCTCTCAGGAGGTTTCGGGTAAATCCATTACTTTATCCTAAACGAGTCGTGCAGAGAAAATATGTAGAAAACCAGAAATACAATTTGATCTGCTAAAAGTAGAAGTTCATATCCTAAAATAATATTCAAAATAAAAAACGGTTGTATTTTCTTTTGTTTACTGTCTTTGAGTGAGAAGAACAACTTCTCGTAAATGTATTTCCCAAAGCAAGAATATTGTTTTCGTTTAAATTTTTAATTCTTCGAGATCAGAAGTAGAACAAGAAGGAATGGGCGTTGAATTCAACTGAATACAGAAAGTAAGGAAGTTAAACATGTTCTGTTTATTTTACCGAAGTTAGGGAGTTCCATCTTGTGTGTTGAACGTAAAGGTTATGTTTTATTGACTTTGGTGGATTACTAATTGTCGCGAATTTAATTTAGCTCAAAAAGGCATAGAACTTGGCAAAACGCTTATGATCTCGATACAATATATTTGTTTCGCTTTTCATTTAAAGTTTATATTCGCAATTAACTGTTTCCAATACTTGAAATCAATGTAAATATTTAGACAGGATAGTTGAAATTCAAACCGAGCTGATATTCAAGACTAATTAGGTATCATGAGAAATTGTAGCGGATTTAAGATTTAGTAAACAACTATTATATTTCGTTTAGAATACAATTCATGTTGTGGCATTTTAGAGAATTATTTGGGAATAATACTATAAACGTTTAATAAAGATAAAATTATTTTTAAGACTCAGTGCATCTGTGTCAATATTCCAATAAAAAATTTAATAATATCCAGCAAACGGTTTATGTTCACGCAAGCGTTTGCTCGAAAATATGAGACATACTGCAGTTATCTTGCAATAAGAAAACGATACAAAAAAGTGTTATACGAAAAATATAGAACTGAAACAGCATTTTTAAATTATTTTGGAATTTACAAATTGTTTAATGAAGCCAAATCATATCTAAGTTATATTTTCCTTTTAATACAATATATTACACAGAGTGGACCAAAAGTCTAGAAACGGCCAATTATTTCGTAAATTGCTAGACCGAATTCTACAAAATTTGGGATACGGAGATTCCAGATTTGACATTTGCGATGTTGCTGGATTGGCGGTTTCTCTGATATTATTAGTCACTTTGGTTTTCTAAATACATCACCCTGTTTATTCAGTCATTTTTTGAATCTAAATAATATCAGAGATATGGCAAATTTAGCAACATTGCAAATGTCAAATGTGGAATCTCCGTATTCCAAAATAGGCTTATCCCAAATTTTGTAGAATTCGGACCAGCAATTTACGAGATAATTGGCCGTTTCCAGACTTTTGATCCACTCTGTATATTATTTTAAATTAGAATTCCGCTTATCTTCGTTCGCGATGTATGATTATACTATATTATACCAGCGGTTTTTAAACAAAATATTTTTATTTAAAACGACGCACTAGTATCTAGTTTTTAGATGAATAACTAAAAAGACTGAAATTCATGCGCATGACTTTATTTTCCAATTAAAACATTTTATATTTTATCTCATCAAGGGGAAATATGTTACGGGGGAGGGTTTTCACATTTAAAATTTACAAATAAGATTATTTAAAGACATTTAAGCACGATGGTACAATCTCAAAAATTCATGTTCTTTATTGTCTTTTTATGCCATTTACAGTAACTGGCCATGAACTGCCGCGGTAACTTCAAACAATAAAATTCCAATAATTAATTATAATATCAAATGAATCGATACAAAAGAACTGAGTTTCAGCCGAATGAGACCCTAAATTTAATTATTCAGCGGGTAATTCCCGACAATAAATTTTTTAATTAAGTGTTTTTAAAGGAACCCAAGTGGGAGACCTTTTTGTAGAAAATTTCTTGCTTCGCCTTATTGTTATCGTCCCGTACTCAAGATTTTAACGATTTTTTCTATCTGAAATAAAGTTCAAAATCACTTTGGTAATTAAATAGGTAATTTAATTTCTTACACCAACCAAAACATTTGTGTGCAATTAGACTTATATAGGTTTCCAAAAAAAGAAAACAACATTTTATTTAAAGTTGTATAATGAAATCAAACGAACGGTTTTTGGATGAACTCTATTATTAATATTAATAATAGTTATAATTATTTTACTTCTAATTTTTTCAATGCCTTTCATATATATTTTGATTTTTAAAGTTTATAGTTTTCCTATTTTCTCTTCTTCCTTTTTAGCTGGTTGTGTTGGTTGTTTTATAAAAGCTGCTTCTTTAAAAACATCGAAATGTATGTTCGTTTTTTTAATTAACCCTGATTAATCAATCCTTTTTGTCTCTTACAATAATTATAATTAAGACAGAAATTCGAATTGTTTTAATAAGGACATAACAGAATAAAATTTTTCGAATAAAAACGGACCGTTACTTTTCTCGTTAAATTGATTAAACTGTCAGTACTAACCGTATTATCTGGTGCAACTCCCAAAAGTAATCTCTTTCCTAACTTCAAACTTCGCGTACCGAAACTTCCAGTGAACTGAACTCACAGATCATCAAAATTTGTGATACACTATCCAATCTCTTGTAATTTATAACAATAGATAACGTTGACATTATGAACTTTTGATATTAATTGATGAAGAAATCGGAGCATGAGAGTTCATTACTTTAAAGGCCCAGGCGGCAATCAACTTTTAAAATTGAAAATAAAAAATTAAAGTTCCTGGAGTGCCAGATTCGCTAATAAAAGCAAAGATTGAAGTCACTTAGTTAACTGTTGTTAATTCTTTAGGTATACCAGTTGGAAAATTTCATTAATGTCTATTACGAATTTGGGTTAATGGGAAAAAGTTATGCATTTAAAAGCATATTCTATTTTGAAATAAAACCTACAATGTTTTTTATGGTCACTCTTATATAATAACAAATTTCTTGTAAAATAAACTAATTTTGAGGAATAAAAAACATATTAAAAGTGAAAATGAAAAAATAAATTATACTTATCTGAATTACAAAGCTTTTTAAATTATATTATGTCGACCAAGGTTTCACTACCAATACAGCATTTTCAAAGAATGACACAAGTTAATTCATAGTGTATAGTTTTTATGTATACATCTAAAAAGTCTATTATTTTAAAGCACTGTTTAGTTTCTTCTTTTAACCAAATAATTTAAGATTTTTTATTCCTTGTTCGGCTTGTGGTGTTTTTTAAACGTTTGTATTTGAAAATAATATTCCACTGCATACTGAACCATATATTCTGTGATGCTTAGCTGCGCTTCGTCTGTAGCTTCTTGAACAAATAGGCCAAATCCTCTCAAGAGAGCTAAAATTAAATTAATTGCAATCTTGTGTCACTCTTTGAAAATGCTACATTGGTAGTGAAATCTTGGTCCAGATATAATTTAAAAAACTTTACAATATGGTAGAAATTCAGATAAGTATAATTTATCGTTTTATATTGATTATGGATAATTTCGACAAAGTAAGGGTTGATACAATTAACTTAATAATAAAAGTGATCTAGCTGATGCATAATGATAATATTTTGGTTAAGTAACACTGTTTTTGTCACTTCTGATTTTTGCCCAAATATTTATAAAATGGTTTTTGTAATATTCTCAGTAGTCTTTATAAAATAATAACCGAGATTGAAATATTTTGTAAAATGGTGGCAATCTCACATTTATAGTGTGTTTGAAGTGTCAGCTAAATTAGGAGACACCACATTTATTATTTTATTTCTACAGAAAGACGCAAATTAAAGGAAGCAGGCGCTTTAAGGTTCTAGCTAAAATCAGGGCACCACAACTATTTTCATTAAAAAAATATTAAATTAAAGGAAATAAATAGACCAGAACTGCCCAATTTCTTTTTTTTTCTCTTCTAATTTGGCAAATTGAGTGATTCACATTTTATAGAAATATTATTATAGAAATTTGTATTTAAAAGATAGAGATAAAAAATTATAGCATTTTGTAATCTAAAACTAGCTTCTTATACATTCTGTTTCAAAAAATTGTAATGTTGTATTTACTTTTTAACTAGTAGATACAAAAATATTAGTAAATAATTTAATATTTTACAAACAGTAATATGATCAGAAAATTAGCAATTCAGTGACCAGAATACAAAAAAAGTAATGAACATGTATTATGTCCCATTTAAAAAAATATTTGAGCCAGGCACGAAATATTGGCAAACTATCTATATTATAAATATTTTCAAGCTCTACTTTAAATTCTAGTGTACGTATATTTTACGCGGTAACAATTTTTATAGTTTCCAATTTGTTTTGAAATCAAATCATAGAGAAATTATTTGGACATATTACAAGCAGCGTCTAAAACCGGCTAATGATTTACATATTAAGGCTAATCCAATAACCTAATGCAAGTAGATCCAGGTTAAGTTTCGTCCCTTGGTAGTTGTCCTCTTCGTTTCAGCTAATAATTCCACTAATTTCCATACGTTCCATACGTACGTTTACAGCAGTCATCCTCTTTGGTAATGCGGAGGATGTATCAACCATTATTCTCGTACTATTTAGTACGTGGGCCTAAAAATGTATTTATTAGTTCACCGTTTGGAAAAAAAAATGAAAAGTTTGAAATGTTATTGACCTTCCGTAAAAAATTCGGAATTATTGATATGTTACAGCCCATGCCGTTACAACACAATTCTTGCTTTACAGGAGAGTATGAAAAAAAATGGTCCGAAAGTTACAATTAACATAAATGGGAACCTTTTTAATTATTTCGTCGTCGATTCTCTAAGAAAATTATGCAAGATGCTTACTCTTGGGGTCGTAACCACTTCCAAAGAGATCACTTAAAAAGCAAAACTGTGGCAACCAATTTTGGTATTTCATTAATTACATTTTAATACAGATAATTATCTAATATTTTAAATTTATGTCAATATTTTCTACAGGGTGTACCGTAAAACTTTATATTATACATATTTATTAGTTTTCCAAAACAAAAAAATATTAATTGCATCCATCTAACAACTTTTACTGTGAACAACCGAAATGCATTACGTAACTGTACAAAGTGGACCCAGGAAGATAAAAAAAAGTCACAACTATCTTATGTTAGGTTAGGTTCTATATACAATAAAGGAAAACTAAATAAAATTAAAAATGTATTGCTAAATAAGGAATGATAAAGAGCTCCATTATTGTGTTTTCGCTAAAAGTAGTCCGTAAATATTCCACAAAATTTTGATTATGGTCATGTAAGTGTTCATTATGATGATCTGTATTAAGATCAGCAAAAAAATGTAATTGTTCCTCAGAACTAAATGTTCGATATCGACTGTTCAAGCGATAATAAAATTAAAGATGCAACAAAAAAAACAAAGTTTCACATTAAATATAAGAACAGTATTAAACTTGTGAAGGGTAGTTTTAGTTTTCATAATTTTATTATAAATCTATACATAAAAAAAATAACAACCTCATTGTTTTGTTGCATAGTTATATGTATAATTTTGATCCAAGCTATCAAATTTAAAAATAAAATTATAAAATATATACCCCTGCAGAAGAAGGTTCGCCATCACAGGCCTAGACGAACAAAACGAGAGTCTGATATTAGAAACAATATTCACAATAGTCTATTCTAAAGTCAAAATTAACGAAAATACATGTTCAGAAACTAAATTTAAGCATGAATCTAAAAGAGTAAAAGAATAAGAATAGTATAATAATCAGTTAACCAAAAGAGGGCACAAAAATATATCCTCTTCGTTAAAAACACTCTCTCGAACTCCGCTGTACTAGAGGTACGATCACGACTATCGGTACGTTACTATCCGAACGATGACCCACCGGGGCAAGGGCCCAGCTCTATAGTGGATACGCCTGTGATGCGATAACTATAGTTAAGCAGTATCCAGCGCCGTTAGTAGTTGGATGGGTGACCACCAGCGAACATCGTCGTAATATGCCCGTACAGCCTGCAATGACTAGTAGCATATCACAGCTCGCAGGCACTATACCAATGAGCACGAGGTATAGTGGAGATATGGCGTCTTTCGGAGGAGACGTTAAACTGTCGGTCCCGAGTCCATGAATGTTGGGCTCGTTAAAGATCCCTACCTCAGGTTGGAATACCTGAGGATTCGGCAAAATTTCCGGTTAGGGGTAGCGAGCTCCCGGCGTCGGTGATCAGCCCTGGTTGCAGAAATAGACCGACGTTAAATAAAACAAATAAATAAAAAAATTAATGATGATCCCACCTCCGATATGCCTATTTGAAGATGTAAGATGGGAAATTGTAATGCTCTTATGGATTCCTGAAGGTGTACAAATATTATTTCCGAATCTGTATAAGAAATGGCTCATGAACTATAGTGGTTATTTGTCCAGCGTATGCCGAAGCCAAAGCGATCAAGCCAGCTTGGCACACGTAGTGTGTGTTTGACAGGTCGCAGCACTCTTGATGAGACAAACCACTTGATTATTAACCGGTGGCGGTCTCAGTTAAATTTGCCACGTTGCGCTGTTCAACAAAATCGATTTCATTTACTACGGACAAATGAGAGAATTTAAAAAAAAAACATTCTACCGATTTAAAGTGGTAATTGTGTGTGTGACAAAACAAATTAATAATTGGCGCGGAACATATTTTCCCATATAAAATTGGATATTTTCCCTTAAGTCGACTAATTTCAGAAATAATTAGAGCCAATTAAAATCACTCCATTATATGAGATGAAAAATCATTTAAACATGCAACTGCAATGTTTTTAAATGTACCGTGCTAGTTGCTTTTTACACAAAAATAGACTGTATTTTAAATATGTTCTCTCCAGAATTATCTACATAAATCCTATGCGTACTTGAACAAATCAATTTCATTCAATAAAATAATAAATTGATTTATTTTTTAACAACTTTAATGAAGATAATGACCATCAACATTAACATGCGAGTTTTTTGAGTGGTTTGCATAATAGTTGGCACACATTTTCACTGTTTGGTGGTTTCCAAAATAAATTCCTTAATTTCACATTTTTAAATATACTTAAATGTACTTATTTTTCTCTTAGTTGTTTATTTCTTACTTTTAGGTGATTTTATCTGATCTAATTTTTTTGCCAAACTCTATATTATAATGATGTTTGTTTTTAATTTGTTTATCGTTTTTGTATAGATCTTCGGTTACTCATTCTCTAAGTTGATTTCCCAGTAACTTTTTGAATGGGTATTAAACTGCTATATATAAATAGTTTTTATTAATATAATATACAGATTGTTGTTATTAAATTTGATTTTTGAATGTAAATCCATAAAAACCACAAATAAATTGTATTGTAAAAATATTTGGGATTTGCGTTGGCAAAGTTCTTAATTTGCAAGAATAAGTTTTCAACGATAATAATTGTACTTTTCGGCAGTTCATCGTCTCCCTCTATCATAAGAAGTTAGCGGCCCCTTGGCAGCCGATAAATTCCCGTCGCGGCGTACCCCTAGCCACTGCCGTACCCACAGGAGGCATTTAATATGTAAATGGATAATAGCATTTAGTCCTGCTTCTCCTCAGCTTCAGCGCTGTTGTATAAACAGAGATCTTGTATCGCGAGCGTATAATTTCTGGCAGGTATCAGAGTAATGTGATCCCGTGGGGCGGCAAGAAGTTTGTTTTCAGGGGTATGGAGAAGACGTGGGGCGACCGGAGGCTTTGACTTTCTCAGGCTCTGATATCTGATAACTTTCCATGGTTGCTTGGCTTACATTATTCGCTCGCTTGGCTATGAGATGGAGATTATTCTGCTATTGTGTATCTAGTTTAAGCGGTTAACATTCTATTCTTTACTTCTATTATAATAGACACATTTATTGGCATAGTTTACTCGGAAGTTGGTTTAGTTAACTGCCCATCTTTTTTAAGTCTTAACGTATTGATATCAATATTTTATTCACAGTATTAAAAATGAGTGAATAGAAAAATTATCGGTTTTCCTATTTTGGAATTAAAAAAAATAATTTATTTTATTTTAAAATTTAAAAACTGCCCTCCCTGTTTTCAAACTGTAAATCGTAACTTTCCGTCAATAGAGGATAAGGTGTAATTTAGTAAATAGTTTTTTTCTTTGCTATTATCCCGTTCTATACTAGGTTTTTGTAATTTACTATCATTATGTAAAGCATATGGTTTCATTAGTTAGTTCTATTGTTTTTTAAAAAAATGTAATAGCTTATTTTTTATTAATATCATTGTAGTTCAAGTTTTTTTCTAAAATTTAAATATTATTAAAAATCTGAACCAAATCAAAACGATCTTTCAATATTTATTTGTTGTTTTGATTATAAAATTTCTATAAATAGTTTCTACTGATCTAGAAAAACTTTATAATCTTAATCAAGGAAAAAGTTTTTTTTGTTAATAGTGATGTAGATTATGATTAAGGGGGTTTGATTGCCAAGTATTGTCAAAGTTCACAAAAAAATAAAAAAGAACAAAAGTATATAAAAGTTTTTTTTTATTGTAATTTGGCGTTCTTTAAAATATGACGATATTATAATCAGATGTATCAAATCTTATATTTGAACATTCAGTATCAGAAATAGTGAAAGGAAACAAAAAAGCTAAACATGGCAGAAATATTAAGGCTAGTAGGCGTATAATTAAAACAAAAACAAAAAAGTAAAATAACGCATCAAAAGACAAAACTCCAGAGCAAACTAAACCATCAGAAAAGAGAACTAAAAGAAGAGTTAAGATCAGAAACATTCAACAGATCAAGCAAAAATGTTTTTTGTGTTTTTTTTTATTTTGATTGAGAGACTAAAGTAGGTCTTGTTAAAGTTGAAAATAAAATTTAAAAAATACATTGGGCTGTATATAGAAAAAAAAATATCCTACAAATAATGTGGTGCTTAACAACAATTGCTATTTAAAAAATAAAGGCTAAAGAGATTTTGGATTTCACATAACAATTCATCCCATTGTCAATAATAGTTGATATAATTTTGAAAAAGTGTATTTCTGAATTTCTGTTCATTGGTAAACTCTGTATAACAGTTTATTATTATAATAATGTGTACATGTACGTCATACAATGTATAGATTTATCGAGAAACAACAGTAAATAAAAATACTGCTGTTTAATTATTGTATGACATGATAACGAAATAATAATTTTCTGGCCAATAATGCTCTGCATTTGAAAAACTCAGATCGCCATCTACTAAATGCGTTCATTCGGGTCGCTATCAGAATTACAAATGTATTCTACTAATTTATTGTTTATTTTGTTGTTGGTTTAAACATGTTATTTCTTCGACACAAAGTTACCACTATCGGTTATTTGTTAAAAACGTTCAACTTATTAGTGTTATTGTTAAATGGCTAACTAAAGTAATGAATTATTATACTCCTATTATATATAAAATTTGTAACTTAAAACATTTTCAATATTGAAACTCGCAATGACTGAACACTTGAAACAACTGCGCGTTTTTGTATTTCAATTCGCGTTAGAATATCCAAAATCTAAAGAAATTATTCATAAATAATAGGATTTTCTAAACTAAATGCGAGCTTACTTTGTAATACTTTACAAATAAATCCCGGTCAATTTGTAATTGAACATTTCCATTTCAAGCAATAAAGGTCGGAAAAGACGAACTTTAAACCAACATCTCATTTATACAATTTTGATACACAACGCGATAGTCATTAACAACCAAAAACATCGTATATGTAGCAACTAGACACAAATTATCTGCCATTTGAAATGTGTTGTGTATACCATGAAATCCGTTTGGCCATCCATTTGCACGTCCTGAATCCAACTATAACGTACATTTTGGTCGAAAATGAATAATATTGGAGCAATGGAATCCAATTGTCTATTTAGGAGTCCTGCTATCAATAGAAAGCCATCTCATTTATGACATTCCGTAAATTAATATGTGATTAATCTGGATGATTATTACAGGTATGCATCATTGCTGACCATGTCATTCTGCCATTTAGTGGACATAAATTGATTTTTGAATTAAACATTTAATATAAAAAAAAATGAAGCCTACATTTTGCGAGTTATTAAAATCTAATTTATCATGAGTGACTGAAAATGGTGCAGAAAAAAATTATTTATAAAATCTTATATTCTCCTGAAAAATAAGTGGATAATTTTTTTAATATTTTATTTTAAGTCATTAACTTTTGGTTACTTTTTTAATTGTCGATTAGACAATAATAAATTTAAAAAGTCTAAACACTGAACTGAAGCTTCTGTATACTTCAAATTATCTAGTTAAGAATATCAATAATAACATCAACCTGGTGTCAGTGTCTAGTAAATATCAAATATCAAAAATATTCTGTAAAACGCCACTTTAGTTCTAAAAAATGGATATTGATAGATAGTTTCCTTTAAGTACACAAATGGAGAGAGACATGCTATATACTAATGGACGCGTCTCGTCGAGTAAACTATGTACTAGTAAATGAAAACCAATTTCGGAAGAGATCAATATTTTTCGAGTTGTTACCTAAAATGTGGGACAATTTCAGTTCAAAAAATTGGCTCCAATTTAGAGAATTTTTGGTATATATTATTGTAGTGAATTCAAATCTGAAAGCAAAAATGTATGTTTACCGACCAGAAAAAAGCTATTAAATTTTTAATATGAAAATTGATTCTATCTATTTGTATGTCATAATACTCTGACATAACTTTAAACTTTAGGTTCCATTTTAAATAAATGGAAAATTGTTTGATTGCATCTAAAACCAAAACATTTTTAAAACCCTAGTATATATTATTTGACACATTTCGTCGATATGTAAATCGAAATTTTATTTTTATTTTTTTTAGTAGAAATTCCGATTTGTAAATATTTGTTGGTAGGAATGCCAAAATAAAAGTCATAATGACATTTTTTAATAGAAAGCCTAAAATCTAAATGGAAATTTATGTTTTTTTAGTAGAAATTACGATTTATAAATTTTATATTTTTTAGACAATTTCTCAAACGCTCGGCGTAAATTCTGTATGGTTTACTGGATTAGTTGATATTATGAAAACAAAAAAGACTATTTCTCAAAATAGTACTTTTAATGACATAATTAAAATATTGAATTCTTACTAATAAAAAAATAATAAAACTTAAAGAAATGAATATCTATTAAAAAAAATATCGACACTTAATTCAGAATTTCTTGTAAAAAAAAATTAAAATTTATGAATTTATAAATCAGAATTTTTACTAATTAAAATACCATTTCGACTTATAATTCGGAATTCTTACTAAAAAAATATAAATCGGAATTTCTATTTAAAAAAATGATGTTTTCTATTAATATTTTGGACCTTCTACTAAAAAAAACACCATTTTTACTTATAAATCAGAATTCCTTAAAAAAATGAAATTCTGATTTATATTTTAGACACTATCCTAAAAAAAAGTAATTTCGAAATTTCTTGTAAAATATTCATAATAAATATGGAAAGATAAATAATACTTATTTTGAATTTCCACAGTCTTCCAAAGCGTTTTAATATGTATTATTTATGTTTCCATATTTATTAGATATGAATAATTGCCATAAAGTAACAATTAATTTAAAACGATTCATTTATATTTTGGATTGTGTAATAAAAAATGGCATTTCGATTTATAGGTAGTCCTACTACAAAAAAATAAAAATTTTAAATCGGAATTTCTACTAGAAATAATGGAATTTTATTCATATTTAATAAAAATCCCACTGTAACTCATTCGTTGATTGGTTAAAAAATATATCGTCACTTCCTCCATCTTGTTTTCTGCGGAAGGGAGGGAAAGGATACATAATTTTTTAATACTAAATCAGTTATTGCAACAAATGGTTTTGATTAAGTGTGGTACTAGTCTAGTTAAGTGAGTTCATACATTTTTATTGCTGATTTTTTCACCACAATAGATGAATTACGTGGTGCCCTTTGTGTAATGATATTATTTAGGACTGAGTTATGCAAATCAAATATGGATATATATATATATATATATATATATATATATATATATGTATAACCCAGAATTGCTATCAACTTGAAGTGACGCCATATTGCCATTTTTGATTAGGTTTCATGAGAATCATCAAACATTAAAATTACATGCAAATAGTCTTTATTTTGAATATAGGTGAGTTACCAGTACGTAGGTTTGCACATTAATCCTCGGAAGTTCAGATAGTAATTTAAATTCATTTTATTTTGGCGGTAATGTAAGTTGAATACCATATATGTATTCGCATATATTTGAACTGCTTGATTCTTGATCATCTCTTATTAGGGACTTTATTATTCATAAAAGATTTTAGAATGTGTATGTTCATTTAAAATATTTCATATCTATTGTTTATTTGTGTTGAAATTTGACCTGGCCGGCGTCCATATATCTGAATTGATTTGTTTTATATGTTATAAAAATTGTTATTTAAAATAAGGTATGTGTTATTTTTTTGTTTCAAAAATAAAAAGAAGAAAATACCAGTCTGTGGATACATACACGAAATTGCCTGAGTATAAAATTATTTTTTTGAATTTATACTTGCCTATTGTAGTACAAAACTGGCGTAGGCCCTAGTTATGTTTGACAGTTTTAGTTTTAAAGACACAAATTACTCAACAAAATCAATACGACTAGTAATTTGGAATTTCTACTAAAAAAATTATAAATCGGAATTTCTATAGAAAAATGAATGTTTCTAGGAATATTTTGGACTTTCTACTAAAAAATGCCATTTTTTTACTTATAAACCAGAATTCCTTAAACAGAAATGAATGTTCGATTTATATTTTAAACATTATTCTAAAAAAAAAGTAATTTCGACTTATTAAAATTGGGAATTCTTTCTAAAAATAAAGGTTCCATTTATATTTTACATTTTGTAATAAAAAATGAAATCTAATTTAAATTGTACTAGAAAAATGGAATTTTGTTTCGTATTTTGATCTATATACTAAGAAACATCTGTTAAAATTTTAATTTTTTCAACCTGAATTATTTTTATAAATCCTTATTCTACTACACTGGTATAGTATAATACATATGCAAAAATCATGCCTTGCTTAGTTATTAGGACGGCACCATTACAAAAATAAAAACCCCACTGTAACTCATTACTTGATTGGTTAAAAAATATAACATCCCTTCCTCCATCTTGTTTTCTGGGGAAGGGATACATCATTTTTTTTAATACTAAACTAGAGTTTGCTACAAATGGTTTTGATTAAGTCAAGTGTTCTACTTAAATAACTTCATACAATTTTATTGGTAAGTTTTAATGTTTTAATCACAGTAGATGAATTAGATGGTGCCCTTTGAATAGTGATGTTATTTAAGACTGAGTTATGGAGTTCAAATATGCAAATGTAAGTATACATAATCCAGAATTGCCTTCAACTTGAAGTGACGCCATTTTGTTATATTTGTTTCGGTTTCATGAGAATCAATCAAACAATACAGTTACATGCGGATAATCCTTATTTTGAACATTAATGAGTTACCAGTACGTAAATTTGCACATTCATCCTCAAATTCCAGTAGTAACTTAAATTCATTTTATTTTGGCGGAAATGGCCAGTTGAATACAATATTTTTGCATCTAGTTGAACTGATTAATTCTTTATCATCTCTTACTACGAACTTTAATAATCATAAAAGAGTGTATCAAATGTTTATCTAAAATATTTCATATGTAATATTTATTTGTTTTGAAATTTGACCTGGCCAGCATCCATATATCTGAATTGATGTGTTTTAAATGTTATTAAAATTGTTATTTGAAATATCCGTTATTTTTTTTGTTTAAAAAATAAAAATAAAAGTTTAAAATAATTATTTAAATTTATACTATACTATTACAAAAGTGGCATAGGCCGTAGTTAGGTTTTAGATATTTAGTTTTAAAGACACAAATTACTCACTCAACAATATCATTACGACTAGTAATTTAGAATTCCTACTAAAAAAATTATAAATCGGAATTTCTACTAAAAAAAAAACACATACAATCATCCAATTTTCAATTAATTTAAAATCCAACCTGTTGGTTAAGGTTATGTCAAAGTGCGAAAATATACGGATATTGTCAATTCTCATTTTAAAATTTTAATAACTTTTTTCTGGTTGGTAAACATAATTTTTTTTTCAGATTTGAATTCACTGCAATAAAATTAGTATGTACCTTTGGTTTTTCGTTAATAATTTAATTTCAACGGTATTACGCATTCGCTTAGGAAACAAGGTAAATAGGACAGTCGGAGTTAAAAATAATTCTTAACCTGGATACGAAAATAATAAACAAATTGAAAAAAAGAAACGACACTTTTAAGTTGGTTGTCAACATTAGAAAACTTCTTTAGATTTAATTCAAAAACAAACTTCAAAGAAGATAATAACCTTATTTTACAAATTACATAAGCTGTGAACGCTATAAACATTAACCGTTGCCGCCTCATTTATACTGTAAAGTTGGTGAATAAAATCAATGGAAGAAATGCACTGGTTATTATTTTGCTTCTCAAGAAATGAAATTTCTACATATACACCAAAAATGGTAGAAATTGGAGCTAACTTTTTAAACTGAAGTTGTACAACACTTTAGATAATAACTCGAAAAATATTGATCTCCCCTAAAATTGGTTTTCATTTACTTATTCTAATCGACGAGATGCGTTGCATGGTATATAATATGTCTCTTTCCACTTGGGGGACTTAAAGGGAACTTTTACGATCCTACTGACAAAGAGAAGACCATTTTTACAACTGGGGTGGGTTCTTGACAATTTACGATCCTTCAATCTGGTCTTTACAATGCTCCAGTTCTCTTTGAATGACTGATGAAGAATATCCTCAGAAACTTATTATGAAAAAACTGCCTCATTTATCTAGATTCAAAGTTCTGTTGAACTTAAAGATATTTTTGAAGATTATAAGCTGCTAATATAACCCTAAACGTCAAGGCGGGCCACCTATTCCAAACCAATATTAACACCTGGGGCCTAAAGTGGGAAGAGATGGCATCCCCGTGAAATCAATTAAGATACAGGTAATTCACCAATAGGCAACACCTTACTCTAAATCATTTACTTTTATGTCTAGCAATGTCGTATGGCAATTACATGTTATACATATTTATAGATTTTGAGATAAATATTGTGTAGATTTTTTGTATAATTCCTTTTATGCTAACTAATTTTATTCTTTTCTACAGGAGGACTCTTTTGGCTTATCCTCCTATATTAATAAGGGTAGGAATGAAAAAGACAGGATAGTATCAATCAAGTATATTTTTAATAGGTAAGCCTATAAGAAGTGTTTTTGGAAAAACCGGTTGTCGAGGTTTATATGGAACAGCTAACTAACGTTCTTACCCTTCGGAACACGACAAATGAAATGTCGTCATTACTTTAATTTTTGATTAGTTATTTTTTTTTAAATTTCCTCTAATCCTTCTTTTCTAAACAAACGGTACCCTTTGGCCTAGAACACATATTTTATTAGAACATAATTATAACACAAATAACCATTTAAGTTAAACAATAATGATTTAATAATCGATATTATAATTAATCCGAGTTGGAAATATGTAAAAAATGTATATATACGTATATATATAAATTTGTGTAGCAATATGTAACTTACATCATACTTTGTATTTTGTCGTATTCTTCCATTTATTTGGGTTTGTATCCAGTTTCCAATTTTTATGTAAAATTAATTTTGACATTTTAGAAACACATATAGTCAGTGGGTCAGGTTTTGGTTTTGTTAATTTGCGAATTTCCAAAAAGTTTGTTTGTTCTATTCTGTTGTACCTTTACTTAATTCCTTTTTTAAATCCCTGACGAAATCAGTCATTTTGTCTATATTATTTATATTATTCCCACGAGGGGTTGGGCATGTACTATTACTATTTTGCTGACTTATATTATGCTGCTTATTTATTAAATTTATATTTAAGTTTTGATTTTTTGAGCATTACTACAATTAAATTTTATTAACAAAATCCTGTTATTGCATGTTTTAAATAGTAATAGTGTTGACTTATGTCTTGCTGGTGATTTATTAAATTTAGTTTGGAATTTTGATTTTTGAGCCCATTTCTGTACCCAATCACACTAGTTTTTTGTAGATAACTACTACTAAATTTTATCTAAAATATACTGTTATTAAATCATTGTACAAAATATTGCTAAAGCAATAATCTAAAACACTAGTGGTTGCGCATGTACCTACTACAGGTGGTCCCGCAATTTACAGAATATGGTTTAATATGTCTTCTTCTTTAATGTTGCACTCACCATATCTGTCTGATTCTTGACATTTCATACATTTTGGTGTACAAAAACAGTTGATTCTTTGTAGCCATAAGCTTAGGATCTTCTACATCGTGTATAGTTAATTTACTTATTTAGGTTTCCCATTTTGTTTTTATTAATGCCTATGGCTTTGATTTCTTGTTTTAGATTATGTGTAATAACTAACCTGTTTAAGTCCCACAGGTATGAAGAGGATACGCCTGGGCTTATTGTCTTTGTTGACTTATGCTCCTGATTTATTAAATTTAGATTTAAATTTTGATTTTGGGGATCATTAATATGCCCAATGAGATTGGTTTTTTATGGAAACTACTACTAACTTTTGTGAAAAAAAAACAATTATTACCTCTTCTAAATTTAAAATGTTTCTACAATAATATTTAAATAATTTAAAATATTAAGTGTTGCATTCTTCATCTTATATTGTTTCAACCAATAAAACGTTATTCCGTATACAATTACTGCTATGAGAGTGCATATTCTTCTATTTGTTTTGTTACTTTATTTTTATAATATGTTACTTTTTTCTCGCTATTTTTCCGGTTTTTAGTCGAGATTTACATTATTTTTGTTATATCTTTTTCACATTCATGCTCTAATTATTTGAGCAATCATTTTGGGTTTTTTAATTCTAAAATTAAAATCATTTATATTCTTATAATTTCCTATGTTATTTGTTAAACTAGAGCTTTTTATAGTTTTTCCATAGAATTTCATGCTTCTTTCCTTAGCTTCCTCTCTTATGCCTTTGAATTTATACCTTTCTTTTAATTCCCTATTACTTATCTCCATCTTTGTTTTTCCCTCTATCAATCGATAACAACTGTTTTCTATTGCTTGTAGACATTTATAGTTACTTATGGTTGTAGAGGACCATACTGCTATGGCATACATGATTATTGATTTTACATAGGTTTTATACAATTGGATTTTTAGTTTTTTATCTAGTTTGTTAGTTTTATAAATATACGGTTGTATTATTGATTTTGCTATCCTTGCTTTTTTAGCCACTTCTTTAGTTTGTTCCTTGAATTTTAATTTTCTGTCAATTTTTACTCCTAGGTATTTTATTGATCGTTGTTCCACTATCTCTTGATTGTCAAATTTTATACGTTCGTTTATTTTCATATCGTTGGAGGCAATTAAAAATTGTGTTTTCCCAGGGTTAGATTTGATTTTCCATTTGGATATGTTAAAATATACTCAAATATATAAATATTCTATAAAATGCCAGTTAATCTTATATTGTTTCAACCAATAAAACGTTATTCCGTATACAATTACTGCTATCAGAGTGCATATTAGGACAATCTTCTCCATTTGTATGTGTAGCATCTTATATTTATCCATATAAAAGTAAATTCCCTCAGGAAGGGTCGCTGCAATTACCATGCAAGGCAACCATTAGATAATAGGTCATTTTTGGATATGTTAAAATATACTCAAATATATAAATATTCTATAAAATGCCAGTTAATCTTATATTGTTCCAACCAATAAAACGTTATTCCGTATACAATTACTGCTATCAGAGTGCATATTAGGACAATCAATATATAATAGTAATTTTCGGATATGTTGAAATATAATCGTATATACAATTCTTCTGCAAAATGCTTTTGCAAGAATTTTCTATAATAAAATTGTGGATTTTACCAAAATATTTGTAAATGACACCACTCTGTAGAAGATTGGGTATAGTAATAGTATTTTGTTTTGAGGGAAATTTTGATTGAAGGGATTAATGATCCAACATGTACTATTACTATATTGTTGACTTATCTCATGCTGCTTATTTATTAAATTTAAATTTAAATTTTGTACATTACTACTGTTAAATTTTATTTAAAATAGCTTGTAAATACGTTCTCTAAATATAAAATAATAATTTAAAAAATATAAATATGCCATTCTGTTTTCGTCTCTCTTTCACTGAATAATATCTTGTATTTATTCCTATAGGAAAATATTCCTCCTTATACGATTACTGCAATTGAAATGCATATGAAGGCAAACATAAAATAATTCATTTTGCAATTTAGAAGGATATGTTTCTATATATAAACCTTGATTAAAATACTGCTTTGCTAGAATTTTCTGTAATAATAACGTATAATTTAACAAAATATTTGTAAATGACACTATTCTATAGAGTGGGTCCTCTAATAGTATTTTGTTTTAATGGTGGGAAACTTTGATTTGTAAAATTAAAAATTGGATCTATTTTTTGCCATTTCTACTTTCAAAATATTTTAATAATGATATGTCTATTTCGTGTAGTTGATATGGTTTAATATGTCTTCTTTTTTAATATTACGCTCATTAAATAAATTGATTCTTAGTGGTCATAAGCCTGGGATCTTCTACATCGTGTGTAGTTAATTTTCATATTTAGGTTTCCTATTTGGTTTTTATTAAGGCCTATGCCTTTGATTTCTTATTTCGATTATGAATGTTAACTAACCTTTTAATAAAAATGCGTGGGAATTCTGTGGAAACACAGATAAGTATATTTTATCTTTTTCATATTTATTATGGATAGTTTACACAAAGTAAGAGTTGAAACAATTATTTTAATTAAATAATCCGTTTGTCTATAAAATATCAAAAGATTACTCCTTTAGATGTCTTTAATATAAATATGGAGAGTTAAATAATACTTATCTTGAATTTTCACACTCTTCCAAAGCGTTTTAATATATATTCAAGTCTACCTAGGTTTCGGTATTTTGACGTACAATTTTCCAAGTCAGAAAGAAGTTTTACAGATATTTTTAAAACTTAAATAATTTCATGTCATACACCTGACAATCAATCATTATTAAGTAATATTCTCCCTTTTCTAAAAATAGATTTAATACGGTTACCTCTTTAACCTTAAAACCTTTTTCCTTGATTCTCCGTGGCCATAGGTCTATCATCTTCTTCACTGTGTGTAGTTCGTTTTCTTATTGTTTCCCATTTTGCTTTTACTATGCCTATAGCTGAGATTACTTATTTTATAGTATCAATATTAACGAACCTGTTAAGTCAGTGAGATATGAAAAGGATATTGGCTTATTGTCTTTAATGTGGTTAACTTTTAACCTTAAAGCCTTTTTCATTTATTCCTTCGGCAATATCTTCCGGCTCCATCCCGTGTGTCGCTTTAAGTACTATTTTGTAACTTTCTGTTCTTCCGTAAAGCAGCTTGTTTCTATTTTCTTTAGACGCTATCAAAAATTTAAAAATGTAAGTATTCCGTTCGATTTTCTGCTCCCTTTGTATGTGTAGCATCTTATATTTATCCATATAAAAGTAAATTCCCCCTGGAAGGGTCGCTGCTATTACCATGCAGGGCAACCATTAGATAATAGGTAATTTTTGGATATGTTAAAATATACTCAAATATATAAATATTCTATAAAATGCCAGAATTTACTTTAATTAAATCGTAAATTTTAACAAAATACTTGTAAATGTACAATCCCTGCTTAATCACTTGCTGTTTCCGTTATTATAGTTGGTGGGTATGAAAATTTTCATTTGGCTTTCCCGCTGGTATTCTATTATTTGCGTTGATACTTGATGCAGCTTCTTCAGTCGTTTAAAATCTGTTATCGGTGTTGTGTTTTTTAGCTCTTCTTCTTCATCGCTTTTGGCACATTGTGTCTTAGTTATTTTCCACGGTGATTTGGAACCAAAGACTCTTAGTATTTCGTCATCATTTTCTATTTCATTATTTTCGCTCCTGCTTCTTGATTCATTTTTCTGGTCGTCCGGTTCCTTATTGGAGACTTTCGTCCACCCTGAGGACCCCTATTAGTTGTGTAGTTACCTCTTTGTATTTCTAACTTTTTATTATCTTCTTCTATACTTCAGGTTTTTAATTATTACTTGTGCTAGTTTTTTAATAATAATCTTTACTTTTTATTAAATGATCGGCTTTTTCTCTTCCCTCTTCCCTCTGTGTTCTTATTACTGTTACTGCGATAAAAAGTTTGGATATATTGCTAAATAATTTATACAAATAGAAAGAAACTGACAGGGAGTAGTAGTGAAACGTCAAAGTATGATGTAAGAGAACTAGTCTCATTGTTATTTATATTAATTGTATTTTTAGGCATTTTTTTGTAAAGTTCTTACCGTTAATAAAGTTGTTGAACATATACAAATGTTATAATATATTATTTTCTAAAATTCACCATCGTGCTAAATAATTAATGGCTGTATCAGAACTAACCGTTTCGCTGATCGGTCAGATGTCCCATTGTGTTATATTTAATCATTGCGTTAGAGCTATCAATTATAATAATCGATGATACTTTTTAAAATATTAAAATAATATGACAGAAATCAAAAAACATTCAATGCAAGAGTAAATATTAATAACTCATGTTGTTTAAGAGGCTGTTTTCGTCATGCGGTAAACTTTATTGCACTGCTACCATATTTCCGCAGTTACTCTCAAAACATAACCTATACCAGTTGAATAAAATCTTCAAATTTAAAATACTTAGAGTGAACAATTTAAAAACTTAAAAATTAATCCCGAAAAATTCCCTGCTGCTCGGGGATTTTATTTTAAAAACATTTTATTACATCGTTAGTCTTTGTATTTTTCGGATCACTGAATTTTGACTTTCGTTTTCTTTTTTTTTTACAAGTTAGTGCGTAAATATAATCCACAGATTTACTACAAAAATCACTGGAGAGAAAAAGAAGGATTACGCTGGTAAGCCAATTTATGGATGCGCGTTTTTGATCTGAGATTGATTTTATAAATTGTGCCGTAGATAAAGACCTCAACTTCCTCTTTCTATTTAAAGAGTAACTACGAAAATATTTATTTTGTTTCTACGAGTATATAGCTATTTATGTAAATATATAACAGAAAATTTTAGGATTAGAATCGATTCCATTCGAAATTTTTTAATAGTTTTGGTCAATGATAAATTATATATGAAGATCCTAGATGTGTTATTTAAATCAAATGTACGAGCTTATATATTACTGAGAGGTTTACTTTGATACGAAATAATAATTGTTACTTTAACGCCAATTTAGACTAATAAAGCTTGGTAGTTAATCGGATTTTGTTCAATTTTAGTCAGTAATTATGTGATTGAAACACTTATGATTTTGAGTATAAAGTATCTCTCCTTGTTTGTAAAATAAGGTAAATTTATTTGAAATTAACGCTATTTTTGCCTTAGTAAAAGATATTTGGATTTTTTGCAATATTTAGTTTTCTATACAGGATTTTCTTTTGTTATCATTGTCATTTTGTTTGTAAACAAGTATGTAATTTTTGAATCATTATATTTAATTTAATTATCAGTTTTTTTAATTTTCCGTTCGCTCTTATATGTAATTCTTTGGAGATCAATATATTTGTATTTTAATAATTATGTAACATACGTGGGTGGGTTAACAATTTTAATATATCTGGGTGTGCTAATTGTAATATATATCAAATAACTGATTGAATGTTATAAATGTATGTATGACACCACACGTAATATCTAATGGTTTTGTCGAGTGGAAGCAAAACGTGGTTCTTACAATAGATTTGTTAATGAAACAGGTTGGATTAATTTGTAGATAACGACACCACATTAATAAGGAAAATTGGCACATTCCAGATTCTTATGCCTTTAGACCTGAAGCTCCAATTCTGAGGAACATCCAGTATATAGGTATACTTATTGAGTGAGCTGAAAATTATTTTTTATGACTTTCGGTTTAATAAAGAACTCGGCTTTTATAAATCTAGCCAATTCATCAGTTTGAAGAATTATATAACGGGATGACAATCTGAATGGCACCTTTTTTTATGGAAGGAAAAATCCCAAAAAACCTTTCCAGATTCAGCTGTGTGGTGTCACTAGAAGCGTAAACTTTTATTTTTAATACTATGCCTTTAAAAATAAAATTTAACATCTGTTAGTTTGTATAGAAGAACCGTTTTATTTAAAAAAAAAATAATTCTAAGGACGGCTTGTTTTTTGACTATTGAATTTGTAAATTTGAAAATAACACAAAGAACTTTTATTGAAATGTTCCTAAAAAAAATAGAAATTACTAGCTTTCAGATTTAATCTTGCTTTTGCAGAGACGGCTCTGTTGAAGTAGTTAGAATGCTACTCTAGTAAGGGTTTTATATTTGTAAGTGTCTAAGGACTACTATTTTACACTCTATATCTATATTCGACGACGGAAGTAAACAAAAATGAATTTTTTATTCGCACTGCACACGCTGTACGTCTTTCTCTGAAAAAGAAAATATTGACTCAAACGCCGAACAAAACAGGTCGAAACCGCAGGAATAGTTTTCGCCTCTCCAATGTCTTTTCCAGCGACCCACAAACACCTTAAACTGGAAAATGCAATTTTTTATTCTAAAAAAAACCAATCAGTTACAGGTTTGTTGATCCTTGTTTTTAATCTAATAAAATAAAATGTATTTTCTTTTGGAAACCCATTAGAGAAGAATCATATAATATTTTAAGCTTTTTGTAATATAATTAATCAATAAAACCAAATATAACCAGAATAAGCTTTTTTTCTTGTTTTTTCTCTATGAAAGAACCTTTCCTTTCACCTTTTGCAATTTTTTATATCAGCATTTTGTAGAGAGTTCTTTTCATTTGTATTTTATTGTTGCAGCTCTACCAAGAATTCCACCTAAAATCGATGGTTTGCAGCGATCGTATTCAGAATCTGACACTTTCGTAGCTAAATGTACATCTGATTATGCTGATCCTGAGCCAATACTAACTTGGAAGATCAATGGTTTAGATGTAAGTATAATTTTTTTTGTATTCTCATACAGTTGCATTATGTATACTGCATCTTCAGGCTTATGTGTTAGTCTTTAAAGAGATGTGTCACTTTTTAAGGTCTAATAGCCTCTAAGAATAGAGTCAATAGGACAGGCTCTATATGTTTTCACCAAACAAGGGACTGGTTATCAAATCAGTAAGTTGTGCTTTATTTAACTCCGCAGCAGGTCAACAAGTATGGGTAGTAAGGGTTGTGTTACTGTGTTTCAGCATATATATGCTTATTTATTTAGTATTGAACGATATTGTGATATGAGTTAGTTATTAAACCAAGTATTTGATTATACTAATTAACGGTTTTAAGCCATTGGAAGATTTGATTAGGGTAGCACTAAGTTAACGATAATATGATGGATAACTTATGGTTTGATATAAGTATTAATTTTATATTCTTCAGTAAGTTATTAAATATACTAGATAAATAAATTGGACAATATTGTGTAACTACATATAACGCAGAAAAAAGGTAGCAATTGAAAAATTGGGAATGGTTTTATTAATGTCTGATAGAATTTTATCATAATAAGGTTATTATAGAATAATTTGATGGTATATAACTTCCGGAGATACTACTAGAAAATAAATTGTAGAAGAGCAGCGAAATAGAAAATTTACTGTAGTCAAGAAAAATGTTATTATTAGTAAAGTCCATTTAGGGTTGGCAAATAAACCAAACAGAGATATACGGGCACTCCTAGACCGGATGTCGCAATTCACTATAATCCGGAAGTAGCAATTTTGTTTAAACGGGAAGTAGCTATTTCAATTGAGATGGAATTTCTGAACTACGGAAAACCATTAAATAACTGTTAAGGTTAATTCCTTGAGTAACTTTAACAAGTACATTCATCCTTCTGGAAAGATTAACTCTTCTAAAATGGAAAATTTTAGTCATCGCGACGACATTCCAGTAAATAGACCAGGAATTATATTTTAAAAATTAATCGATCGATGAAACTTGAATACTTACTGGATATTATTTGCTCAAATAGTTTTGCAGGTGTATATAAGAAGAAAATAGATCCGAAATTCTACATATTTATATTATAACCAGCTTTACATGTGTTGGTGTTCTAATTGGTGATTTCCCGATTACGGGAAATATCCATGATCCCAGGATATTATTGAATAATATATAAAACAGGACCAATATCCAGACCACTTTAGAACGTAAGAGTTATACCATCTATACCTGCAACTTTTTTTTCGGTTTTAATTTCTCCATTGATTCGTGGCAATCCGCTTCGGTTAGTTTAATTTAGTTTAGTTTATTAAAGTGATAATATACATATAGAAACAGATAATAAAATAATGGTAGTGAATCGTAAAGCGAAAAAGAAGTGTACCAAAAGTTTAGTAATTTTCTCATACCCAACATTTTCAATCAATCAATTTCGGAAATATTATTACGATCCTTGCACAAACTCGCTAAGTGAGAAATATGAAATATATAATCATAGAATCATATTAATATAAAGTGCAATTTGTAACAACTTGTCTTACTTTATATATTTTTTAAAGTAAGTAGAGTGCCTTCTATTCTTTTTTTCTATTAGGTCTTAATATATAAAAATATCAAAATCATTGACTACATTCTGTAGAAATCTGCTCATTTCTACAAATCACGTAATATATGCAATATTTATAGGTATTATTTGATTTAATAATAATGAAATGAATGTAAACTCAGCTTAACAAAAACCAAAGTTTTAATATTTTTTTTAGAATAGCGAATCAAAGTTTAGCAAACAAAATAATTTTTTTCTACGTCTGCTAAAAAAATTGTTTATCTCACATTTGATATAATCTAACAATTTGCCCATTCCGTGATAACATTTTTTGCCAGGGTATAAACCACGTTACTTACATTTAAATGAAGGAATAAAAAAAATTTGGGGGTCTGTCAAAAACGTCAAGAGATCAATTTTTTACAGATTCGATTATATTTGCAAAAATAAAATAAGATAGTGGTTTTGAAAGTATACCACCAGAATTTATCGAAAGAGAGGGTACCATTAGGTACTCTAAATTTATTAACAGAAATTTTCCGGAAAAATACGAAATAGAGAAGTGGAGTAGAGAAAAGATCCAAAGTGTTGAATCAGTGATTGATACTCGTACAAAAAGATTAGTGTACAACACGTGAGAAAAATACTCAAACTCCAATTTTCACACTCATGACAAAAGTCTCACTTTCCTCACTTCTTGCGCAATATAATATTTTGTTACCTTAGTTAGTAAAATTTATATTTTAGTATTTATTTAGTGTTAGTTGCACTGCCATGTACATTGTTTGACTTATAAAATACAAAATTTTATATACCGTGACTGGTCTATTAACTTTTCTAAATTAACTCTATCATGAAGCATTCGCTTAATTTTAGTTGTGGCAAAACTCTTCGTTCTAAATAATCTCGGAGTCGCTTTCCGGGATGTCATCAAATCAACTTTTCCGGGATTTCTTTGTGGCGAAATTCATAATAAATCCCTTGTCTCGCTACTTATTTCGCGGAAATAATCCCGGCATTGCGTTTGTATACTTTTCTTATGTCAATTTAATTACGTTTGCAACTAAAATAAAGGAAATTATGAACCAAAACTTTTAATCATCATATAATAAGCAAATAGATTTATTTTCTTAAAGTTCTTTTTTATGTGAAATAATAAATATTCTTTAGCTTTTTGATATAAGATTTGCTTTTTTAAATACTTTTACCTAAAGTGATTCTTTAAAGTGGCAATGGTATTGTTGTTTTTTCTTTCTTTCTTATTGAAGATTCTAAGTATAGGAGGAGTAGTTCGAAGCACAAACAATATTTATCCAGTGAAATATGCTGGGCAACGTAAAGATGTACCATTCTTCCATTGCAATATCAAAAGTAATATGAATTCAATATTGTTGATGTAGGTAGTTGGGAATGGAAAGCTGAATGTGCCTTTGATTCCCGTTTTGTCCATTTTCTGTAGAATTTTCAGACCAAAATTCACAAAATGGTCTGCAGATTCGAATGGTGAATACATTGTGCGGGAACATAATGAATATAGCGTATTTTGTGAAAGCTACTCAAATCATTTTGTATAAGCCAGCGGGCCACGCGCTCGCGACTGTACACCAAAATGTATTTGTTTCAAGTTTTTTTTCCAATTTGCAATTAGGAAAAAGCGTTTTTTATATGCCGCTCATAAATGTCTCTGCAATATGTTCCACAAATACTATAACAGACATTCTAAAATCACTTCAAAAAGGATGAGAGTATGACATGTTTTTAATTCAAATAATGAAAACAATTCAAGAATAAAAGAAAACACGGAGAAAAGAATAACATAGAATTAATATTAAAGAACAAGTATTATTGACTAAAAATGGAAGATATTAATGCGTCCAAAACCCAAGGTAGGGAAAATTTAATTAAGCAAACAATCTATTTTACCCAATATATGTACGTATTAATAACACATATCTGTTAAAACAAGAAAAGGGACTTATAATATGCATTTTGAATAATGTAGTATTAACAATAATGAAAAAATATGTGGTAACTCATGGATAAGTGACAACATACATAGCAAAGATAAGAAGACTAATTTTTAATAAAACCATTGAGTGATGTAGAAGAATATTTAATAGTATTTATTAAAACAGAGTAAAAATGTCACAAGATGATTATTTGTACATATAAATTGTGCCAAATCAAGAGACTTAGTTAATAGGTACAATAAAATCTGTAGTTAGTATGGATAAAATCATTAAAACACCCTGTGCAAGTCGTCGAAAAATTACAAAAATGTACAAGAAGCTGAAACAAGCATCTTGTGAATACGACAAATGCGTCTATAGTTACAATACTTATTAGATACAGTAACAGCTTTTTAAATTGCTTCAAATGCTTCAAAAAAAGGAAGGTAAATCCAAAAACATCTTTCTTATTTTCTAGAGAACGTTTTAAATACAAAGAAATATTGAGGAAGCAAATGACCCAGACAGTAAACACCTAAATAATAAATAATTTTAGTCGGCTAAAATGAAAAATATAAAAACAGCTAATGGACTCACTATGCTGCTTTTACTCCAATGGATCCATTAGTCCGAGCACTTTTAATGACAAATTAACAACTAAGAGCTTTCATTTTGAAACAGGTACATGCGTCTTAAGAACACTATCTCTAAATGGATAATATAAACTTAAGAAGTTCTCGTCATTAATTAAATTATTTTAGGGACTCTTAATCCAAAATTGATGTGACCATTACATTAATCTTAATTTTTTAGTAAAGTTCATCTTGAAAAAAATATATAATTATTTATTCTGACTTTGATAATATAGCCAAATTTAATTATCAACTTTTCTTTCAACCTTTAACTTTAAAAATCTCGTTACAAAAAAATTACTTATGGTTACTGCCCTAGTGAACGTGTAAATAATAAGTATCATTAAAAACATATTATTACTTTATTAAACTACTGTGTTATCATTGATCAGAAAAATCCAGCACTGGTCAAGATAGATGACGTTACAATCCGGACAATTTCTCTGCTTAAAAGTTTAATTTCGTACTATACGATTTGTACAAAATATTGCCTATATTATATTTTGTAATCAAGAGCGCTACAACTTTAACAACAAAATTTCATTTTTTATATAAATAAAGAAGATTAATTACCTACTGCTATAAAACAGCAAATTTATCAGCACTTTTAAAAATCGAACATCTAAAGTACTTAATAATTACAGCCGTTAGAAAACAATTGATCAAATACATATTTTTTTAAGTTCGAAAGTCCGGAAGGAAAAGCCAACGAAAAAGAGAAAAATCAGTTAAACCTGCTAAGATATCAATTTTGCAATAAAACACTGACATCTAAAATTGCTGCCTGCCATGTTATATTTTTGCTCAAGATGTGGATGTCAGTATCTCCTGCTAGTTATAACTATATATACGGTCAAACAGATTCGGCCTCAGGAATTACCTAAAATGAACACTTCGCTTAGATTATTACTCATTTTTTATTTGTTTTAAGAATATTTTATAAATATAAATAAATGATTCTCCAAAATAGATATAGTGATACAGTAATTGATACCTTATATCTTCTAAATACGTTAGTAATTTTTTTCAAATTCACTTGAAAACTTAAAGTGAATATATGTAAAAATAAAAGGTTCGAGTAAAAATATTTTTTTTCTCCAAAAATACTATCTCCTAATTAAATCGATTGGGGCCATTCTATGATTATATTTTTATTATTTGAAACTTTATTCTAGAGCCAGATCTGGAGGAAGTCGACAATGCAAGGGCATAAATCCACTTTTTCCCAATATATAAACGTATTATTGAACAAAAACGAAAATGTCTCCCGTTTCGATTTTCAATATATAAGAGAATATAAGAATGGTAGCAATAATCGCAGACAGTTGTGAAACGTTGTACTGAAACAAATTTCTTTTAGAAAAATTATAGCCCACCTATATATTTCAGATGTGAAGGAACAAAAAAGGATAAATGTTGTTCACTCCAAAAAAGTTTCGATTTATTAAGATAAAAAAGGATTCTTGTATATACCAATTATTGTATTCTACTGTATAGTTTATCGTTCAACATATTCAATGACAACCCACTTTCTTACAAAATTTATTTTGACCACGATTTTATTTGTAAACATGGAAATACATCAACAACATCTGTTACATAAAGGAGTTATTGGCAGCTCAAATATTCATCTATTCTATTTTAATAGAATCTACTTTAAAACATGAACAACTCTAGCAGCTTTAATTAATATCTGGACGTTCTTTACAAAGTGGGAAAAATAGCTATTTAAAATGTATGCTACCGCAGTTATAATTTTATTGATTAATTTTCCTAAAAGTTTTTCTACCTCAAGGTCAATAACGAGGGGATTTTTGGGGTCACTGTCGGTAAGTATTGTTTTCTCAATTTCTCTGAACGTATCTTTTTCATTAGTTTATGCATCTGGAAGGGTAATATTAAAAAGTCATATATTTGTTTTCCATTTAAGAGAGATCTGTATTATTCACTTTTCTGCAGACTTTGATAGGTTGGTTGCAACGGTTGATTTACTTATTAGCTTCCAGATTTAAAAATCGGTGACTTCTCTTGGTGACAGATATTCAAGGTACTCTGACAGTTTTTTTAATATTGTACGACATATTGAGTTCCTTAGCTTACAAATACAGTTTTCATTTTCAATATCTGGCCTAGTTTGTTGACATTTTTAAAATTTTCTATTTTCGGTAAGTTTTGAGTTAGTTGATTTGTTTTTAGTGGTTTGTGGTGTTGCAATCTGCACTACAAGCTGGAGGACTGTTGTGCTCTGCCTTTTGTTTTGAGCCTTACAATTTATATTTTGCATTAAAGTCACCTACTATTCATATAATAAATTTATTGCCAAATATTTTGAAATGTTATATTTCTTATAATGTTGCTTGTTTAATAAACAGCGCACAGATTAATGGTCAGTGCACCTGTTTACTTATTTGTTTCATTATAATTGGATAGTTCATGGTGTTTTAGGTTACTGCGTATTGGTAATTAATAGCTGTTCCATCTGAATGGTTTATGAAGTACATAATGTTGCTTCTATCTCTGAAGTTGATTTCCGCAATTAGCAAAATATCTACCTTATTATTCACAATGAAGGATTCTATTTCTTAAACATGTTTACTCAAGTACTTCGAATTCCGAGAAACACATTTTAATAGCTGAATTGTTAAGGGTTGTGAGGAATGCTGAAGAAGTTCATTATTGTATCCGTTTGTGTTTTTTCATCATAGATTTTACCTATCTTTGGACATGTATTTTGGGATATAATCTGAGCGTAAGTTGTTCCTGATTGGATTTGTTGGAAGACACTGGCATGCATTCGTGCTATGTTTTGTTTTGTTGTTCAAAATTCAACATATTTAAATTTAAATTTACTTATGTCTTCAAAAATACACGTATTGAATGTATATTTATCTAGCACCAATCACTCTAATTTTAATGGAAATGTCTTCATCTCAAATATATCTCTCCTCTCAGTTACAGGTTAAATCTGTTATTTTTCTATTAGAGTGTGAATGGTTAACCAAAACATCGCGTCCAATTATTCTCCGCTAAATAGGTAATGATTAGGCTCGTAATCCCGGTTCTGGTACAATAAACACCTGTGAGATTCCCACTTGGCAGTTTCGGAAGACAATTAGGCAACATGCAAACTTACGCGATGCCACATCTCGGATAGATTGTAGAACGGAAATCCAGGTGCTCGATTCGCCGGCATCGACGCTCGATTCCGTGTTTGTTTCCGATTGTTGAGCAATCACCCCCGATTTATTTTATTTATGTATGTTATAAAGGGCAAAACTGATAAATAGATCGATATAAAATGTTCGTTTACTTTAATTGTTTAAGATTTCTTCAGTATGAAGTATTTTGGTAAATTTGACTAAATATATCACAGTGCTTTAAAACTTTCGAGGATGACTTTTTTATGACTAGGTACTCATCTCTTTTGCTCTCTCACAATTATTTTAGTTTTTTATTTGTTCACATTATTCCTTCTGAATTGTCTAATGTTTTTTTATCCGTCTTTGTCGCTGTATTCTGCCCTTATATATGTATTTTCTCTTTTTTATTTTTGTTTCTTTGTTTTCTTCTATTATTTGTTTCTTTCTTTCTTTTAAATCTATTGATGCCAATCTCTTAAATAAATTCATAAATGTTTGGCGCGCCAATGCAATGATGAAGTAGGGGGCGTAGAATCTTTGTCAAATATTTCGTTGATTGTTTGCCCCAGCTGGAGATGTATTGAATGTTTTGATATCAATTTCACTGTGATTAAGGTCGAATTCGGTCCTAAACACCAGGGAATAGATTGATCATTTACCGACAACAAATGCCATACTCACCACTACACAGTTAAAATTTAGATGGAAAATCACTATATTTTGGAGAATATTTATATTTACTTTGCGAGTGCGAAATACTAGTAAAAGTGCAATTTAATGTTTTCGGGGAAGGAAACCCGAATGTTTATTATTTGTTGCAAGATATAAAATCTAGTGTGAGCCAGGTATAGGAAGGGCTGGTATAAGAAAAGTGAGAAACGAAAAACTACCTACAAATTATAATACTATTACATTTCAACATTTTATTATAAAAAAAAATTATCATTTACAAAAAACTAATTATCTGTTTCTGCAATGTCTGTCTCACTATCATTTTTGCTAAATTTATAACCAAATATATTTTTCAAAATGAATTAAAACATTTATCTTCAATAGACTTTACATGTTTTATTGCATATTTCCAGTTCTCTTCCTTAATTCTATTAATTCTCGAATTATGACATTATCATTTGAATTTGGTGATACATTGTTATCGTGAATAACTCTGTTTAGTTTTATTATCGACAATATATTGTTTTATGTTTAACATTTACATTAATTTCGCTTTTTTATAATGTTCTTCAAAATATAGGTCATTTTCCAATTGCTAAATTTCAGCTTTAGTTAAATACTTATATGGAACTGTTTGTATAATCTTGCAAAATAATGAGCGTAATCCATTACAATTATAATATTAGTAAAAAATATAAATAATTTTTCTAATCAACCAAAACAGTTTTCCACAGTAATTTAAATTATTTTTATATTTGTAATAATTTTTATTTGTAGCTTATTGCTTTAGATCAATAGAGCTACAACTATTATTTGAAGCAATATGTTTTCGTTAAGTATAATTCTCTAAAGCGATAAAACATTTTTTAGTATATTTTCTATGGAATAATGAGCGATTTTTGAGCCAGATGGTCGGGAAAGGCCAGAGAAGATCGGAAACGGTTCGATTTTGGGGCAACGTAATTGACTATTTATATTTTATGGGTATTCTTGTCGTTCAGTTTGGGCTTTGATAGGGTGAATTTTATTGAGAGATCAATAGGAAAAACAGTCGGATGCAGCCAGAGAATCTGTTTCCGATAACGGACTTTTCCCGATAATGTCTTTGACAATGACGGCAAATCGACCCGCGAAATAAAATATCCCAAACCAATCATTTTACAATAGGTTCATGGTTTTATCTATTAATATACCTAACCCTTTTTTCTTATTTGGCAATAAATTACGGAAATGGTTTTTTCCATTGACCTTTCTTCGGTACGAATTTAGTGATTTTAACTAGTGAAATTTATTTAGATATGCCTATAGATTCTATCAAATATTTTATTCTATTAATTGACCTCAAAGAATCTTCTAAAAACTGCACCCTATTTTGATTTTTTTAAATAGTAACATATACAGCTTTTTTCCTAATTTTAATGTTTTTTTTATCCATGATTCAATGATATATTTACTAATTGAGCAGGGATTTTAACCCTTCAAACAAAAAATGGGAAATTTTAAACATACATAAACTTTTACTTTAACTTTACAAAAGTTGCTCAAAATGCCTTCCAGTGCTGCTACTGTAAAATTATATTTTATTAATAATTGAAGTGTATAATGACCCTAAATACATTTTTAATCCTTTAATACCCCGTGCATGTCTACCAAACAAAACTAACCGAACCTATAACCTAAACTAACAAAAAAAATTATATCTTAAACATGCATATATTTTAAAAATCCATTACGGTGTAATTATTAATTTCAAATTAAAGTTAATCTATCAAAATGACCGTCTCTGAATTCAGGCTATCATTAGAAAAATTATTACATACAATTATGGCTGCAGTCTGACCATATCGCACAGAATGATTGTTATTAATATCGTTAATCAATTAATTACAGAAGAATTGGAATAAGTGTATTTTTTTAAATCAATAAATTTTTATTCATTACTATTTAAAGAGAGAGTGTAAAACAAACGAGAATGTGATATTTCCAGAATAAATACCTAGTTTCTTTCTCAAAATTTAAATGGTTTTACAAATATCACAAATTTAATGCAGATAATTAAAAACTGTAGTTCCGTTTAATTTTGACTTTAAAATTAAATTAATGTTTAAAGGGATATTATGCCAAAATTTTGGTATGGTGCTACCTTTGTAATTTTTAGTAAAAATATTTACTCATTTTATTGAAATCTTAAGCATTTGATTTAATCTATACCACGATATATTTTTGTTTTATTATTTATTCATGTTTTTCTCATTCAACAATTATTAATGTCTAATTAATAAATTTACATAAAATCGAAAATATATGTACCTTTATAAAGATAAAAAAAAACTAAGATATCATTCTAGGTTTACTATTTTTTATTTTTGGCTTTTCTAAAAGTTATCCAAAATATTCAATTAATACTCCAATTGTAGCAAATAATTGAGTAGATGTCAAAAATGTAATAAATATGTGATGATTTATTAAAAAGAGCGTTTTTAAAAAGAGTGTTTTAAAAAATCTTTGCAAGTGTATAATATAAACAAACAAATTCTTAATAATTTTTAAATAAGTTTGAACTAAAGACAGTTTAAATCGGTTGATCTATGCTTCAATATTTTTAGAATTAAAATTTTTTTTGCCCACTGCGGATTTTTTGATAATTGTAATTAACAAATAAATTTTATTATTATTCTATGTACTTACATTATTTTGTTTATTACTAAAAACACATTGTTAAAACCCTTCTAATTTGGTAAAGAAACTCTGGAACAGGCTGTTCTCAAATTTTTATTCTTACTAATGTCTCACTAACAATTGCTCTAATTCAAAAATAATAATAAATATAACAAGCAAATGTAGTTTTAACATACATTTTATTGTGTTTATTTATATCCATCCTCCTATAAACAAAATATGTACACAGAACATGAAAACAGAGCTTAATCCTTTTATATTTATAGTTAATAATCCAGCCCATTTCTTATATCATAATCCCAGGCAGTAGTTGTGTACATATTTCCCAGTTTTAAAAATCCTCTCCAATTTTTCTCAATTGTATATACTATTTGCTCGTGACCTACTCTGGCCCATCGCATCATTGTTATTACTGCATCCGGCTGGCAACCCATATCTCGGCAATATAAAAATTGCGTTTCTAGTGCATATACGTCGACCGAAAACAATATACTTATGACACGAATAACATTTTCATGGAAATTTAGAGAAATTGTTTTTGACTATCTATAAACTAAACGCCAGACGTATACCAATCTTCAAATTCATTGAAATTTTCCAGAAACTAGACGAATATATTTGTTGAATATGTTTGCGCAAACTTGTATTTGATAAAATTTATATAATAGTTACTATAATTGTTACGTCGTTTACTTTAAACAACAAGTTTAGCGACGCAAATTGTTTAAAAACTACTACTTATAAACATGTACTTCACAGATTTATATTGAATATTTTATAATAATTATGACGATACTTATGCGAGACGCTGCCAAAATAATTAAAGTTTTGAAAGTAAAGTAACTAAAACATTCAATTATCATAAACCCTTGTCTAAATATTTTTAGTTATTAAGTTTGTTTGGATTAACATGCATTGTTTGTTGTTAAAGTGTGAAAGATGTATCTACACCTTTAAAAATTATAATATACAACAAATTGGTCATTAGTTCTATGCTATTTATTTTGTTAGAGTACATCTATTAAGATTTAATAAAAAATGTATTGTATTGCATTAATTAGAATATGTAACAAATCTCAAATATTATTTAAAAAATTATACTTTTTCTTTGTCTTCTGTTTGTATCGACGACTAAATAAAATTCACTACGCAATAAGTCTACAGACTGTAACTTTTCTCCTCCTCCATCAGATATTTTTTTTAAATATAAGGTTTCTTGGTGTTCCAAACTTTTTAAACAGTTTCTTTACTTCTTCTATATTTATTGTCTGTACTACAAAATGGTTTCATATGGTTCTACTGCTCAGGCAAACTAGGCCATCCAGTGACATATTATATCTGTTTTGTTTTTAAAGTTTCTCTAATATCATTATTTTTCCCAAATAATGATTTCCTTTTAATTCAATCTCTTTAGCAAGTTCATGATTCTGCATCTGTTTTCAATAAGGAGTCATCATGTTAATATACACATACTTTTTTATGCTATTCAATTATCTATCTGCACATACCGTTTATTCTCCTATAGCAGAAGATAGTTATTCGTCTACTTCCTATTTTAGGTATTTTTAGTCCTCATTTTTTATAAAATTTATAAAATGTTACAACATATTTCCCTCTGTTTCAACGTATACTCTTTTTATTTACCTTATGGTTATTTTTTTAACATATACCGACACCATATTATAATACGAGTATAAAAAAATCATAGTCCTTGACCAAGTCATTATATAAAGAAAACGACGAATTTCATAAATCAAAATTACTACGTTTATTAAAAAATTTCATCTCGGAATATCACTCTTTTCAAATCCGACCAGATTTCAATGACATTGAGTTATATCTTTAGAGATTCTTTAAAAAATGTCAGACAGAAATGTCCAGGAACACGTCCTATTTGATTCCAAAAGTTAGTGAATACCGGCATGCAGCTACAACGACATACCAACATTTTTCATGAAAAATTCAGAAAAATTTAAGTTTTCTCAGAGGACGATGCGAAGGCAGCGTGTTCCGTTATTTCTATTAAGTTTTCCCTCACGTTCCTAAACTGTATTTATTTCTGAAACGTATGCTGCACAACTAGCGGAAACTGAGGGAAAATTGCTACGCGAACAAAAACCCGCACGATTCCTTAGTTTTGACTTTCGCCTAACCCAAATTTAGATAGTTGCCTTCGAGTACGGGATAATTTGGGAAACATTCAAGGATTTCCTACAAATTTTATGTGTTGGTTTCTATATGAAGCATTTAAAATACTAAAGGTTCCAACGACGTTAAATCTCTCAATTACTCTTAATTTACAATTATTAGTGAAAAGAACAATTAGTGAAGGTTATGTTGATGTAATTAAAATATGCAATAGTATCATTGATTATTTTTCGAAAATGTTTCGT
Source organism: Hermaeophaga mercurialis (assembly GCA_951812935.1). Classification (NCBI taxonomy): domain Eukaryota; kingdom Metazoa; phylum Arthropoda; class Insecta; order Coleoptera; family Chrysomelidae; genus Hermaeophaga; species Hermaeophaga mercurialis. The sequence continues at coordinate 16,106,946 of OX638362.1, read as the reverse complement.
AATAACTGTTTGCAAGAGTGATTAAATTAAGATTCAATCGAAATTTTATATGACTTATCACTAGATTTATAAAAAATTATAATACCCTATATATCATTTTATTTAAAATAAATTATTTAACAATATGATTGCGGCAAAAATAATCACAATTTCTTATAATATGGATATTAAGAAAAAACTACAAACTTTTAGGCCAAGTTTTTCAACGAAAGGTTTTCATTATAAATATCAAATATTTTTTATTCGGCGGTTGCTTCTGTATATTGAAATCCAATAGTATCTTCTCTGAAATTCGTCGCAAATTAATGCAGACCATATCCACATTCTCTTATGTGAAAATCAGGCGAAAGTCATCCGAGCCATTTTATGTGTATATATAGAATCCATATAAAAACGAGGGTAGAGTGGCTTCCTTAGGAATATATTCTCATTAAACATACTTCTTTACTTCCATATACTCATCCCTCTTGGCATCTGCAACGCTGTTCCCAATTTTATATTTGTTTGTGAAGCTAACGAATTAATTCCGGAATAAGAGTAGTTATTGCTGTAATTGTAATTATTATATTTTCAGCAGCAAATAAATTTCTAATATTTAGAGATATGAAATGAAGTATAAAAATAGATTTCACGGATTTCAATAATCCAGTCTGTTGTCAGTATTATTATTATTATTATTATTATTATTATTATTATTATTATTATTGCATTGCACCATATTTAGAAATGTGCACTATATTAAAATGTACTTTTTTTACGATTTGTACAAAATAATCATAGATATAGAGTCTGTATTTTAAGGTAAAGTTAAATACAACAAGAAATTTTACTGCTAAATACATAGTTATGCGAAAACGTCGACGGCTCTTTTGAATGCACGTCACAATAGCAAACGATTTGTTTAGATTCGAGAGAATGAATGACAGCACGAAGATTTACCACAATTTCGGATAAGTTCATAGCGATACTTTACAAAATGTATTCCTGTACGATTTACCCATTTCTGCGGATAACTGGCACTTACATACGCCTTACATTTTAAATTGCATTTTCTATAAAATACCTTTTTTAAACAGATACAGCATTAATAAAATATTAATCTTAGTATATCGTAATATAAATAAAACGTGTTTCTTGAATCACTCGAAGAGGCTTTGCTTTTATGTTCATAGTTTTGAGTCTAGATAAAATTATATTAAAGGTTTTTCTGTAATTATAGCACTATTATCTATAAAAGTAGCAACTTATATTTTCAATGTGTCATTTACGTGCAATTGATAAAACATTGGTCCTAATAGACGTCCCTGATGTTCACCTCCTTTTACTTCTTTTAGCTCTTAAAAATTATCTTCAAGATACTTCCAAATGTCCCTAGTAACGTTTTGTCTAACTTTCGACATAATCATTCTTGTCAGAATTTATGTATTCTCTGTTAACCATCCTATATATATTTATATTATATTTTAATGCAGATTTTGATAACCCTCGGGTATAAATAACTATATTGTTTTATTTCGGTAAGTGAAATTGCTAATTAAGGAAACCATATATATATATATATATATGACAATGGTCCGTGTACATTGTGAATACATTCCGTCTGGAAGGAGAAATTCCACTCGATTAATTTGTTAATTAAGAACGAGGGAAAACCTTTATTTGGAATTGAGGAAATCGACTGGAAAATATGGCTTTTCTCACGGCCCGCCGGTATTTACAATAAAATTAAATGGGAACCGGCAATCGGAAAGAAATTGAAATGGTTATTGAGTTTGATGTCGATCTAAGAAACGCGATTATTGGTTGGTATATTATCATAATCATGCCTTCCAAAATATTTTAAGATCGGAATTTTGATAAAATAGTCTTACTAATATATGGTCAAATTGACAGTTTTTTTTATTATGCATCAGGAAAGTTTATTCTAAAGAAAATTATTCACCCTGCAGGTATCGACAATAACTGAGTGATTAACACCGTTCAAATTTTATAGATTGTGTGCTTTTTCAGAAATCAATAACAGTATGCATTTTAAAAATGTACTTTATGTTGATAACCGAAGGGCATGTAACTTTTAATAAAACTCAATTTAATTTTGTCTCGACTATTATTTAGCTTCAAAATATCACCCTGTGTAAACAATACTAAAAATATTATTAAAAGCATTAAAAACATGAACGACTGATTTAGTAAACTGAAAAAACATTTACTCTTGATACACTATCATTAGTGTCTAATTACAATACTTTATTTGAAACAAGTTCAAAAAATATTCAACACACTGTTCGTTTACTCGGTATCTTCTTAAATTAATTTAATGAAATTCACGAAAATAATGTATATTTTTAAATTTTCTTACGTTAATAAATTTAACATCTTATCGAATAATTTTTCTATTCCTTTTTAATAAACTTGATAAAACGACTCAGTTTACCTTTTATTTCTTGAAAGGTTGGAAAACTGTTTATTATTAGAATCGTTTCTCATATAGATTCTCCCAAAAATTCTAAAATTGTTTTTAACTAAAAAATAAAAATTCATTTAAATGGTCCTATAAATCAAGCTACAAAATTAAAAAAATAATAGGAATACTATTAAGACATGATTCGCTATATTTGTTTTAAATTGGGCACCTTCGTTTTCTATTGGGAAATAAGCAACACTAATATATTTTAATTAAAAAAATAAAAGAAAAATATATATATTTCCAGTATAAACATTAGGTATTCAAATGGCATAAAACGTTCCGGTATTTTTTTGTAAAACTGTATAAAAGACACATTTATTTTTTTAAATAGAGATACAAATGTTTTTATTACTCCAATCGCTATGTCCAGGGTCGCATATTTTTTAAAATCAGTACCTCATTTATGCAATATGGTTTTAAATGATATTGACACAAAAACCAATAATCACACTCTTTTATTACTTTTAATTTATTCTTTCTTCTAATTTTATTGATATGTCCTACTCAATATTTTGAAATATTTTCTTAGAATATTTATTATTTTGAGCAACGTTTTTAAAACAAAATTTCTATATATTTCAGCGTTCTCATTTTTCAGTTTCATAGGTTTAATCATTTGTTATAATTAATAATAAATAAATTTTAATTTGATTATTGTTGAATATTTTTAAAGGTGTTTTTTAGTTAATTAAAAAATATCCAATTATTATAAAAATCTACAATAAATATTAAAAATTGTTTTATCTATCAGGATTACATATAACCAAATTTATTTTCTGGCATATATATATAATAGAAACCATTTTTTATTTGTTGCAGCCTCCTCAATACGCCATCACACATACATCGAGCTCAGAACCGGACCACATGGGTTTGGTGGCCCGTACCATCACTTTACAGTTCCCTATTGATAAGAGGGCACCACATGGAAATGACGTTGAAGTTAGGTGCGAACTAGCTCAACCTGGAGTACCAGAGCCAAAGAAAATTGCCTTCCAAAAGGTGTCCATTAGAAGACCAGGGGATCCTCACGTTGTCAACAACCAAAAATGGTAAAGATGAAATAGAATACATATTAATGTATTGGTATTAGCAGCAGTTTAAATATAAACATTTGGTTCAATACACTCGCAAGAATGTAATGATTTTTGATAGTTTTTAAAATATACAAAATAATATATCGCCGTCAATAATGAATCAAGGTTATTAGCCTATACAATATTGAATAAACAGTTGTACATATGATTATGGATTATGATAATGGACATTAAATTTTGTTATATATGTTTATGGAATTAAGAAAAGAAAACAGATTATTGAAATTACTTTGATCATCTAAAATGTTCTTTAAGTTATTTCCGATGATAAACTGAGTACTTCTGTTGTTATATTTCAGGCAATCCACTAAGATGTATTTGACTGACTGTCTTGCTTGGCAAAATTCACCTGTAGGTTCTGGGATTCTGCATTTTAAATAATTGTTAATACTACCTGTTTGCGTCTGGTTGAAAGGATATGCATCCAGTTTTTCGTTGAATCTTTTATTTCAAATTGTTTAGAGGTAGAATAACTCCATATGATATGCCATTTCAACAAAATTCTTCTTCTTGTATAATGCTTTCAGTTCGAATAGAGCAAATTTGGTTTCTATGGAGGTCACTGGAGTAGTTGTAGCTGCTTTAGCTAATTGGTCGGCTTTTTCATTAAGCAGACTGCACATTATCGCGGGACGGAATGGATCGGAATGGAATGGAATAAAACGGAAATTTTCAAAAGCATATAACTAAGTTAAAGTCTGCACACTACCATGGAACGGAACGGAACGAAATCGTTGGGATTGCTCACTGAGCGAATTTATCCGATGTTCCGCACTATAGTTCATGTTGTTTGCTGTACGAAAAAGAAGTTAATAGCCAATACAAATATAGTATCTTGTTTTTAAATCTCTAAATCATAGAATTTAGCTGGAGATTCAGAAGTACTAATTTTTGAACGTCGTCTAAGAGGTCTGGAAATAGATGATGAAATTCTCCATATTCATGTCTTTTCAGGTCATTTACCACTTACATTTTTTTTATCGTCTTCGGGAAATTCCCCGGAAAAATTTGTATTACTATAGCTTCATAGTTAGTATTTGTTATTGTAATGGACACTTCCGACGAAAAAAAAGATGTAAGTGGGTCCATGAAATTAACCTGAAAGTACTTGAATATGGAGAATTTCCTCGTCTATTTCCAGATCTTTTAGACGACCACTTAGACGATGATCAAAAATTAGTACTTCTGAATGTTTAGCGAAAAATTGTATGTTTTCTAGATGTTCAAAAACAAGATACTATATTTGGAAAGTTGTACTTGCTATTAACTTCTTTTATTTTTTTTCATTCAGCAAACAATATGAACTATAGTCGAGGGAACTGCGGAACATCGGATAAATTCGCTCATTGAGAAATACCATCGATTCCGTTCCGTTCCGATCCATTCCAAGCTGTTCCGTTCCATGGTAGTGTGCGGACTCTAACTTAGTTATATGCTTTTGAAAATTTCCGTTCCGTTCCAATCCATTCCGTTCCGCAATAATGTGCAGCCTGCTTTATCCATTATCCCTACATGAGATGGTATCCATAGAAACTTAGTTTTTTTACAATATGTAGTTCATTATTCATAAGTGAAATAACCGGATGGCTGTGGTGCATTTGTGATATGGATACAATGGAACTAAGTGAGTCTGTTAAAATAAGTGTTCGACTGTATTTCTGTTGACTGGCATGTTCAATAACTTTCCAAATGGTGTAGAGTTCTCCACAGAAGACGTTATTTGTCGGACTGTTGTATCTTCCAGACACGAATGTTGCACCCACTCCATTCTCTGTTTTGTAGTTTTCAGTATATATGTGAGTGTAATCTTTATATGCATCAGCTAAATGATAGAATGATATACTGATATACTCGAAATTGAAGGTATTCTTATTTTATTTAACTAGTGTTAGTGTTGTATGTTTTAGGAGGAGGGAAGTTATATTCATTTAGGTATTTTTTTAATCCCTTATCTAGAGGGGTATCAAGTCTGGGATATTCTTAAATAGTACTCCTAAACCTATTACTAAACACATTTCGGTTTACAGGTTTATCTCGGAAGGAAATAAAAAAATAGGCTGCATAGGATAGTGATTAGGAATTCACGTTTTTCAGTTTTTTTTTTGGCTGAGTTATACATAATGGTCCCATAATGAAGTTTTGATCTTATCATAGATGTATAAATCCTCAGTAACATAATCAGTCAGCATCCCAGTTTCTATCGGATATTATTTTCATTTTGACATCTTAGTTTAAATGTTTTTATATGGGATAGTCAAGTAAGTTTCTTATCAAAGTGCATACTCGGGAAGTTTACGTTTTTTTGTATATGACAGTGTTTTACTAAATAGTTGAAGGATTGGTGGTATAATGTCAATGTTTCTTTTAGAGAACAAGAGACACTTTGTTTTAGGTACCGAAAACTGGAGACCTGAGTTTTAAGACCAAGTTTCTAATTGAGTCAAAACGGTGGCCATTTGATTTTTTAAGGAATAGTAGTAAATATTTGTTTGTTATTTTTCAAACGATATATTAGTAAATGTGTATTGTGTCATATATACTTAAAATAAATATTGAAATATTATTGAATATTTTAACGCGCATTATCAAATTAGCAAACATTCTATTCATTTTCTATTCGATATATAGGTATTATGTATAGAGGCCTAGTTCGTACCTGTATGCTATCTGCGACCAATTTGGGTCAATTTATAAATTTACATGGCGGTTAGAGTGTTTTGCATTGGTGATTTTAGGGGAACCCTGCTAAAATGGTGGTAAAACGAGCTAACGCGGTTTTCCCTTTATGTATATATTTAATTCAATGCAATTACTGCCGAAATAGGACTTTTCGTACGCGTATAGAAATGTATATTTTACAGTAACGTCAGAAGCAATGTTATTTTCATACAATGTTTATTTTTAACTTCAAGTTAAACGCTTTAACGACAAAAAGTATGGACCAGCTGTTTAAACCTATCATCATGGAATTAAATCGGGACAAATAGTCTAATAATCACTTAAAATAATCAGAGCTATTTCTAGTTCATTATCATTAATTATATGTTATTATTTTAATAAAGTACTCACCAATATTCTCATTATAAAATAATAATGTTATAACAAAACAACAAAGAAAGATAATAATGAAGCTAATCCATGAACAAATTAAAATAATTTTGAATATATTTTTAACATATTAGCGTATTACTGTAAAAATTGTAAATTTGATTAGATAGGGCATATCTACAAAAACGAACTCAAAAAAACATTCATCTATATATGTATGTCATTGGCTTTCCAACTCAAATTTGATTCATTAAGGTACTTTTAGTTCAGTTGTCACTTCAGTTTTCTTTATTAAACGCTGAACGTAAACTGTTTATTTTTGATTTCACTGTTTTTATTGTTGCATTTTTATATAGTTCTTTGAATTTCTTTACCAAAGCATTATAAGCCGCTTCTTTTTTATTATTGTTAAGGATCCTTTTTCTTCCATAAACATCAATAAATTCTGTTAAACAGTCCTAATTTGACAATGCGGCCATTGTGCCCTATTTATATGTAGTTATGCTGACGAAAATTAGAATACTAAAACCTGAAGGGTTGGATAGGTTAATTTTAACTGACAACTAATACGTTAACTTTTGGGAATCCCATCGAACCACCGTTCCATTTCAGTTTCAGTTTTTCTTTCATTTATTTGTATTTACATATAGAGATAACTGACAACTGAACTGAAACTGAAGCTGAACTGACAACTGCCATGACCTTCTAAAAGTATCTTTAACGTTAGAGAAAAGCTTCAAAAAAGTGCAATTTTTGTAGATTTTTGGAAACGTAAAGAGGCAGACATTTAAATTAGGTCCTATAGATAAAGACCTATTGATTCCTGACAGGTGTAATGTTCTTACGATCATCAAACCAGCCTAGGACAGCAACCAGGGGTTTTAGTATACTTCCATGATCCTTCGTTATCTCGTGTTTTATCAAGTATATACAAAATAATGTAGATACCTAAACTACTAAGATACTAATTCATTTGTATTTGCCGCATGTACACAATCGTCTAATTGCATACTAAAATAATTATCGACCAATGTATTTGGTTTATTTAATTTGACCGTTTTTTCTATAGTTTTATTATTCAGTTCAATATATTTGCATTCCAAAAGAATTCAAAATTATAATATAGAAATCTGCTCTTTTAGACTAAAGTAGGTATTAGTGGGTCTTGCATTTGTAAGTTAAGGCAAATTTTTACGTCAACTTAGGACAAAATGTGAACAAAACCTTGTTTAGTCCTATTCTAAAATCTCCCCTATCTTTTCAGATTATCGCGCTTTTTGTTGCTAAGAATGGATTATATAGGTTTCATAGATTTTGGTATTTCAAACTTTGTTATGCTGATACTAGGAGGGTTGCTATTTATGTAGAGAATAGAAAGAACAAACAAATGAATTTTATCAAAAATATATTTATTGCTTTTCAAAATATTCGCCTTTAAGTTTTATACACTTTTACGTGCGATTGAACCACCCTTCAAAGCACTTTGTCCAGTCAAAAGTTGATGGCTCTAAAACATGGTTTTTGAAGGCCTCAACCGTTTCTTCGGGCGATAAAAATCGTTGTCCACGCAGTTATCTTTAATTTGTGGGAACAAGAAGAAGTCATTAGGTGCCAAGTCGGGGCTATAAGGCGGATGACCCATCAATTCTATATTTTGTGTGTCCAAATACTCGCTTGTTTCACTTGATGTGTGTGAGCTCGCATTGTCGTGATGCAAAATAATTCATAGTTTTAGATTGGTTTCTCTCAATTTACCGAAAATTTCTGGCAAGCAAATGGTCGTATACCACGCTGAATTAACGGTTTTTTGATTTTCGTGAGCCATAGTTGCCACATGACCGGTTTTCGTGAAGAAACACGCCACCCACCATTTGCTTGTTAACACTTTGAGAACGAGTAACTTGCCGATTGGCATTTTCTTTCTGGCTCATATGCATAAATCCACGACTCGTGACCTGTGATGATGCTGTAAACGGCTTTGGATGCACCAGAGTTGTGTTTTTTAATCATTTTATAGCACCAATCGACACAAGCCTTTTTTGAGCATCTGTCAATAGTACTCGCATGTCAAAACGTTCTGAGTACGTATACTGTCAAAAATGTCAAACTTTAAGATGGCAATGACAGATTTCACCTGGCAACACTGATGTTGCCAGTTCTCAATACATAAAGAGCAACCCTCGTATAGTCTATTATTCATTCATAAATTATTAATAAATATAATTACATTAATCATTAGCACAGTTCACGTATAAAAACATCTTACAATATAATTAATTATAAATTCCATACAATTCTATACTGGTGACAAGAAGCTTATCCAAAAATCTCATTTGCTACAATAAATGGACATTGACATATTCCAATTTTCATAACTAACCGTGTTTTTGTAACATTGTTTCAGGTATGCTACAGGGTCGTATTCATCACGATTGAATCCTTCATTTCACATAGCCTGGCTCTTGATTTGGCTTCTGGTAGTTAAGTGGGCCACATTGGTTAGAATGTAAACTGTAGGTTAGGTTTTATTTTAAAACACAGACATTTGGTGATTGTTCAAGTTGATGTTATACAGAAAAATGGATGTATATCAAAAAATCTAGTTTTTGTAAAATTAGGTTATGGATTTTTGTAAAAAGAATGAGGGATTGGATTTCTTACTAATGTTGAAAACATATTTTAATTTGTTCAAAAAGAATACACTTGTTTGGTTGGTGGAAAAGGGTTTATGGTAGTAACGGATGCAATTTTAACAAGAAATTTTCAAATAAAATTTCTATTGCGATGATCGCTATAAGGGTTTACCAATTAGTAAATGTGATCTCGAATAACGGTATGCAATTAAAGGAAACCAAGAGCGGCCTTAGAAAATGTTTATTTGGTTCATATCAAAAAGTTTGGAAACATAAATAACATACTTAACATTTATTTCAAATTTCTTAACCAAAGCTATATATTTGGTAAAGTATATATAAAAATAATTCGAAATTAACACTAGATCTATCAAAAAAATTAGCGACAACATGTCAAAACTCTAAAACACCAGACGTTAAATAAAAGTATTTTAGTTAAATTAAACTAAAATATGAACAGTTATACTTAGCTTAATTACTTATCAAATGAGTAAGTTTAAACTGTTAAATAATTACTAATTAGTACACTTTTTAGTTTGTGATTTTTACATATAGTTTTTCATAAATTTCCACGTATATCCTCATTAACCTAAAATTAGTAATGGTTATTTTTATACGATAGAATTATGCCGTATTCAAAATATTGATTTTGTAACAAAAAGTTCTTTCAATAAATAGCGGCGATTTGTTACTGAGGAAGATGTTAGTAGGTACTTAGCATTTTTTGTTAAAATTGTACCCTTTATTTATACTAAACCCTACATTTGAAAGAAATTACAAAAATATTCTTTAAAAGGTTTGTACAATTTTTTGCTTACAAGATGATGTAAGAAATTGTTCTCAAAATGTAATTAATTTTTCTATGATACCTGGACTTTGTTAACCTGGAGCGATATAAATCATGGAACTTGTCGCCAGAGATATTGAACCCCTGGATAATATCCTTTGTGTTCTTATCTTGATAGCACCCTTGAGGGGCACATCGTCACTGGAAGGAGTGAAAGCGGCAATATTTTATGCAAATGCAATGTCTGTTCTTCTGTCTTATATCAACAAGGTAAAGTAATAAGAGAAAGGTACTAAATATTTTAATTCTGTTAATAAATGTTACTGTTAAGAGAACTCGTAGCATAGCGAATAAATTTTTGCTCATTTTGATAATGTATACATATACAACTACAAGTAGTTACCCACTCAACAATTTATGAAATGATTGAATAAAAATGTATGTCCTTAGATGTTTAAATCTGGATATCAATTATCAATTAAAATTATTTTTTTTATAGGTCTAATGTAATGTAAAAATTCTCATCAATTTTTAACTGAAATCTCTTTGTGGTACCAAACTCTATAAAGGACAATTATTATTTGAACAGCGTAAAATTGAAAAATAATTTGGTGCTAATTAGAATTGATAAAAGCGAAATTCTTTAATAACTCTTAGTTTGATTTAAGGTGTAGTTTTATTTACATATACAAGGAAGAATTAAAATTTTTCATTCCTTTTAAAGCCAAAAGATAATACTTACCAAAACTCAATACATAATCAGTCAAAGACCCTGTATTACTTGGAGGCTAATCTCCTATTAATTAACTATAATTTAATGATTTTATCTTAAGATGTAATATTAAGTAAATGTGTGACAAAATTAAAAAAGAAAAAAAACATATACAGAGTCTTTTTCTTAGATTGTCTTTACACTTGGCCAAAGTTAAATTAAACAATATATCATGTATTTATTTTAGTTAAAAATGAAATGGTACTTTATTTCATAGTCAACATACATTCGAAAATAAAGTTAATTTTCCAACGCGGACATAAATATAACAATAACAATTACAGTGGTCGTAAAATCCACTTAGTCCTTATAGTTAGCGCTCGGAGTAAAATATGTATAGAAATCATGATAAATTGAAGAAACCCAAACTTTCCTCTGTTATAATTACAGAGTGGGTACTATTGTCCGTAATTAGATGTGGCTGCATCCCGCACACGTATGGACGCAAAAAAGTTTTGGTGTAACCGTCGCTAGAGGGCGTACAACTCACGGGACCCATACATATCTGTGTGCTTTTGAGAAACTCGTTCCGTGTTCGCCGGTAAAGGTTTTTGCCATATATTTTGATATAGTGGGGCCACGAGTCACTCCTGGGATGTTATTAGTCCGGCAGTCGGGATCTCGGGCGTCCCTTAGGAGATCTAAGCGCGCCGCAATTTTGACTCTTGCTCGACGTATGCGGGTAAATAAAGATGGGATGGGGATGTGTTTTCATATTTATGGTCCGTAAAAAATGCGCTGTTTCGGTAAAAGCATTCACTCATTCCCTTCATTTGAATCTTTTTTCGAAAGAAATGAACACGCTTTAATTTGAACTAGAACATTACACCTCTTCATTGTTATTATATTCATATCCTTATAACCTTATCCATATCAATATTAAATTATTACAATATAACTGTCAATATAGCAAGTATGTCGATTATACAGGGTATCCCAGGAGTTCGTACCCAAAACCTTGGAGGTGATAGAAATGCTAAAAATAATGATAGCACTTCATATAAAATTTGTCCCTCATGTCCTTGTTTAACGAACTATAGGATTCTAAAGTTAAATTAAAAGTGTTTTTTTACTTAAATTACTTATTTGAAATGATTCAAAAATTAACCATTTATAGACACTATAAATGCGCACTTGCTGGCGTTATAAACAAACCTACACAACCCTTGTGAACTCAGGTACGGTCTAAGTTCAATGATTAATGAGCAAATTTTTTTCATCTATGATTTTTTTCACTTGTAAACATGACACCTAAATCCCACAAACATTTTAAAAAGAAAAATGTCCTCTTTTAATAACTCGATAAAATTAACGGTATAAAAGATATGTGAAATTTTATTATAGCATTGGATATCAATAATAAGATTATAAAATTGTCACAAGAAGACGTTTTTCTTAAAAAATGTGCCTCACTAACCATTGAACTTAATTAGTACCTGAGTTCACATTGGTAATGTGAATTTGTTCATAATGCCAGTAAATGCCCAATTGTGGTGTTTATAAATGGTTGATTTTTGTTTCATTTCAAATAAGTAGTTTAATAATTATAAATAAAAAACCGTTTTTAATTTCTAATTTTAGAACCCTGTAGTTGATTAACGGAGGGCATAAGAGACAAATTTTATATGAAGAACTATCATTATTTTTAGGTCTTCTATCTTCTCCCAAGTTATCCGTACGAATTCCTGGGACACCTTGTATATTGGTGTAATTTTTGGGACATTCTGTGGTATTTTACCTATTCTTAAACAAATTATCTTCTTATATAAAGCAGTAATTTATTTTCGTTTATAAATCATAGCGTTTTCCTTTTTATTGCACATGAAAATAAAATAGAAAAAACAATTGTGATTAGTTTTCAACCAAAAATAAATTATTGGAATCAACCTACTAAAATTTAGGTAATAACAACTTAATTTAATCAAAATGTATTCATTGTTTATTGTTATTTCCAATTAAAATTTAACACTCATCCTCATGGATCGTAATTGAATTTTGTATCTTATTTGTTCATTTGTTCCTTTAAGAACTCTTTTTATTAATTAATCCGGTCTTTTATAAAATCATTTCATTCAGGAAGGATAAAACTAAAATATAAATGTTTTCTAATTCTCGTTATTTTTATTTTTTATTTTTTTTATTATTCTTTATCGCCTCGAGTTAATACCTATTGAAAATGTCAATTAATAATGTTGAAAGAAATAAGAACTTAATTCTTAATATGTATAAAAGTTTTGTTATTACTTCGAATGAAAGCTGGCATACTTTTCTTAATTTATATGTTATAATTACAAAAACGTATATTTTCGTATTCATAAAGGATATTTCTAGTTGACATAAACTGCAATTGGCGATAATATGTAAAAATTCGGAATCTGTTTTCTAATACACAACCAGAAAGTATACAGGGAGTTTTACATAAATTATTAAATAGACTCTTACGACACACGTTACTTCTGAAAAGCAGTACCAAATAATAGTTATATTATAATGATGTTATTTTTGGTTTCGCTTTGTACAATTTTCTGTAAATTTCTATCATACAATCTTTTATAATTCTCAATTATTTTTTCTGTTTTACTTAAATAGCGGTATCAAGAATTCATCCTAATGGTATGACTCACAATTTAATTTTTGAAAAATCAATTAATAATAATAAACACTAGAGATAAATTTGACGCCGGCACAAAGCAGGAAAGTGATAACCCTTCTTTTGATGCCTCGCCACCTAATTTATATTAATGAATTTACACAGATCTGCCCTTGAGCACCAGAGATGGAACAGAACGAGCATAGTAATAGTCCTTGAGTACACATTCACAGGTTTTAAAGTGAAGGAGGGATAAACCCAATTATGTGCTGCTGAATTGAATAGGTGTATTTATGAAATTTCAATGCTAAAACAAGGGATAGAAACGCCCCAAGTTGTTTTGTGTTCGATGTTCTTGGCTGATGGCTATACAGGATGCTTCACCTTCATCATTCTTTCTGTAGCCCAACATTTGTCTTCTGAATGTAACCGAATTGCTCTATTCGTGGACACAATATGGAATATTTGGACTCTAAACGAACCAGGATGTCAAAGAGAGGTAAAATTCGGGAAATTTATTACATTCGCTTTAGTACACACAGAGAAGTCATACAGCAGCTAAAAGCTAAAAAATTGAATAAATCCAAATTATTGATAGATTAATTTTTTTATAGCGAACAAGTTAGCCGAAAATTTAGATTTTTACACAGATTATAATTTAAAATTTTTCAGGACAAGAAATTTCAATAAAGTTTACTTCACAAAGTGAGTATAACTAAACTGTACATTAAACTAATATTAAATTTAAAGGAATATTCATAAACAAAAATTATTATATTAATACAATTTAAAAAAAAGCTAGTAAATGAATAAAGAACCCATTAATAAACTCGGAGGATAAAAAAAAATTGAACTTTTAAAAAATACGTTAGTAATTAATATGCTAGAGAAGAACAAGAAAATAAAAAGACGCTTTTTTTTTCATATCTTAAAAGGATAAAAAATCCATATCGATAGCAAATCTCTTGTAAAAACGCGAGATCAAATTTAGATACTAAATTTCACTTTTAAATGTTTTACTATACATGCCATTATTTTATACTCTAAAACTTTGATAATAAATGACCAATAACATTTTTGAATTTATTTTCGACTCCAATAAGGAATGCCGATAAAAGAGAGATGACGGAAAATAATGATATTAAAAAAATATTACTGTAATTTGCACAAAATTTGAATCCAAATATACATAAACGTACAGAATATATTTTTAAAATCGGTCATTCAAATGTTTCAGGGGTTACTTTCACGATTAAAGACAAATCATAGTTGAAAATAATATTATTTATTAACAACTTATATTATCTTTCACTAGTGTTGTCTACACATATCCCGGATCATCTTTTTTTCAGTATTCTTGTTGAATTAGCTAAAACATTTACATATCTTTAGAAACTCACCATATTTCATATTATTTATTATATTGTTCAAATAATTTTAGAATTATTAGGTCATCATCAAGCCAACAAATACAATTACAATAAATTTCTTAAAATTATCAACATGCTTTACACCGAATTCGAAATTCTAGATAAATGTCTGTAATATCATCATAATTAAATTCTTTTTATGTGCACATTTTTATTCAACTAATGAAAAATGAATGGCGCTTGAGTGAACTACTCTGTTAGTGTTAAGATTTAAACGATGGAAATATTAATACCGATTTTAGGGTTGGATTATTTAACCCAAAGTAAAAATGTGCTGGCTTGCAGGGAGTATTGGTATACGTTGAATTATTACAAGAGTTCTGACAAGCCGGAAATTTAATTTTACACTTCGGCTTCATGCCTTGGGTGATTTTATTTGTGTGCTTAGTAATTTCATATTAACATAATTCTCGCAACGGTAAATTCGCGTATATATATTCGATTGATTTTTTTTTCAACAGTAAAGGGAAAATAAGTACAACATAAAATAAATTTAGACACTTTGTCCGCGCTAACCCATCGAGTTAAACTTTTTGGTGCGAACACTTCATTTACATTTACAAAATTTGAGGCAGACACGCGGGCTCATAACTATCATCCAACACATCCATATATATCCGTTTCATCTAGGATTCAGCTTCATTACCGTATGTGCCAATTTATTCCTAGTCATGTCATAACTGGATTCGGACATAATAAAGGCGAATATGAACATAGACTACGTTCACACAAATCTACTGAAAAGTAAAGAACATTATACGTATCTTTAAAATTAAAATATTTTTCTTTTAGTTTTTTTATTCACTATCAGTTGACTGCTCTTAAGAATCAGAAACAAATATATTAATAAGTTAAGTAACCATCAGCTCCCAAAAACTAAATAATACTTCTATCGTCCATTTATATTAGAATTGAAAATTGTTAAAAAATTCATTTTCCTTAGCCACGAGATATGTGATAGAAGCTCTGTTTTTAGTTTCTTTCCACACATATTTTTGAATTATAGGATTTAGACAAATTTTTAGTCAATTGTCTTTTTTCTTAAACATAACCACTGATTGATTTCATTTTCAATAAATAAATGTTTATTATTGTCAACTTATAACTTCTCATTGAGCAAATTGATTTATTGTATGCAAAAAAATAATAAATCAAAGCATTGCAATATACCTATTAATTTGAATTTTGCAACTTCTCTGAATTACCAATTTATGTAATTGATGCCATTCATACCTCTACTTCTACAACGAAATAGGCTTCATATAGTAACAAAGAACTATGCAATATCTGTAAAAAATACAGTGCAACTCTTTTACTTACAGATTTATTGAAACTGATTATATTTCTTACATATGCTTAAAATGTAATAAACCACTCAATTTGTATACTTTTTCTTTTCAACTGGTTTTTATTATAATTATTGAATAATTTGATTGATTTCTATCTGTGATACTTATATTTCGTTTTTGAATTATTGTTACACTGGTCACTTAATTAAATTCTGAAGATAATTCAATTATTTGTTTGTAATTTTACTTTGTCTAAAATCTGTATACTATACAGTGTATAGTGTAACAAAATTGTAATATTTACTTAACTTTTTTATTTCTGCAGCAATAATTCGTTTTCTATATATTGGATTTCCCTTGTTAAAATATATAAATTGTTTATGTTTATGAAGAACTTTCTTCCAATCTCTTCTACAATAAAGGGTAAGATATCACCTCAGACCGTGAATTATACAATTAAATTACAATTGGCAATTGGCTTAGTTCTTATGATAAAAAAAAGGTTCTTTAACTTTTGCAGTTGGGAGAAAAAATGAAATGAAAACGCACGAAAAAATTGTGTTAAATGCCGACAGCACAGTATCATATAATCTAAGACTTTTTCTTACCAGTACTAGTTTGCCGTTAGTAATAACTCGCATGGCACAGGAGAATCAAATTGCAATCGCAAACGTATATAATGGAGGAATTCGCTCAAATTCTACCAACAATGAATTTAAATTAAAGATTTGTGAATCAAACAAAATTTCCCTGTCCAAATATATATTGAGCAAAGTTTTCCATGATTCTTAGATCGTAAATATACTGAGGCTTTTTTATAAGATACAAATTGCATGTGTAAACTAACGTAGAACGAACAAATCGCCGGTTTTGTAGCTTTGTGTCGGCATTAACACGTTGTTTCATATTAATGGACACAATTCGGATTTTTCGGGTCTGACGATGCACTTTTAGGATCGTGCTGCCGCCAACGGTGAAAAGATAATTAAAAATGATGCCGCCCGCCTGTATGGGATATACGGGACTGTGAGAAGAATTACGAATGCTACTACGGGAATATTGGGTTTAATTGATTCGCAACGGGTACCAAGGGATTTGGCGTCACGAACGCAATTGGTTCTATTCCAGGTATTAACTAAATTTCATGGCGTAAAAATTAAAGATGTATCTATACAAAACATTATCATAATAGTTCGTATAAATTTTCCGGTTATTGGTTTTGTTATATACGTGGGTGAGTGCTCATTATAATATAGGACGACACCACATGTGATATTGTAATGGTAATCGCAGAACGGAAGCAAAAACGTGGTTCTTACAATATATTTGTTAATGAAACAGGTTGGATTAATTAGACGATAGCCATACTGTGTAACAAAGAAAATTGGCACTTCTCAGATTCTTAGGCCTTTAGAACTGGAGCTCCGATTCTGGGAGGCGCCCAGTATGTGCGTATACTTATAGGTTACCCAATCAGAAAAAAACTAACTGAACTTTTCTAACTTATTTATTGGGTGAGAAAATGGTGAAAACTATAAATAAAAATTCAATGAAGCAAAACCAAAACCCCTGATATGATGGTACTTTTCGAGAAGGATGTTAAACTGTCCCGAATTTATGTAGCTTTTTCTTAACTGATTTTTAGCGCTTTTTTATAACTTTCCGTTTATTAAAGAGTTTTCACTCTTTACAAAACTAACCAAAATTCTCAGTTGGGGATAACCATTTGAACTACATCTTTTTTATGAAAAGAAAAAATCCCTAAAAACCTTTCAGTTGTAAATTCGGGCTCCTCCAACTAAGCTAATTATTTCTAAATTAGAATCGTGAAAACATCTGCTGTAACATTTGAAGCATCAATTTTATTTTTTATAATATGCATTTAAAAATCATCTGTTAGTTGATTTTGAAATTCTTTGTATATTTTTCCAGTAAGAATCCTTGTATTTAAGAGATTTAATATTCTCATGCCAGCTTGTTTTTCCTAGAAAAATAAAAATTCTAGATTTGATTTTGCTTTACAGGCACGGCTCTGAAACATTTTCGTTGACATATATAGGTTGTTCCATCTATATTAGTTAAATCAATATAGAAAATATAAAACCCAATGAATTTAACTATAGTATTTACTCTCATTGGTTTACCAAAAAAAACATCTTCTGGTTATGGTGCCCACCACTCCCTGGTGGGTTTTATTTTATTGTTTCCATAGATATATTATATTTTTACATTTTCTTAATATAATCGAACTTCCACTTTATTTTCCTGTTTATTACCAAATGTTTTCCTTTTTCTGATTAATCCATATCCTATTTCTTTCTCAAGTTCTTAATTCCTGACTCAATCATTCTTATTACTAATCTAAGTATTTTTTTGTATTTTAGGTTTATTATGAATAATTTAGTAAATTAGTCTTATATGATCATTTACTAGCCTAAAGTTATGAGAAATCTATGTGACTATTTAGTATTGTATTTCAAAAAATTTCAATGTCAAAAAATAAATGTATTGGTAACGTGAAATAGGTTTGGTTGTGGGAGCAATAAAGTACCATTTTATTTGTTTTATGTAAATACAATTAAATATGTGTTT
Source organism: Hermaeophaga mercurialis (assembly GCA_951812935.1). Lineage (NCBI taxonomy): Eukaryota > Metazoa > Arthropoda > Insecta > Coleoptera > Chrysomelidae > Hermaeophaga > Hermaeophaga mercurialis. The sequence continues at coordinate 16,088,241 of OX638362.1, read as the reverse complement.
TATCTGAGTCTCATATGTATATGTTTGCGGCGTATAGTGATGATCAAAATATAATTTTGGTGGTCACTGTATATTTCGTTGTTATATTTATGGTAGATATATACAGAAATCTATATAAATTATTACTGCCAATTATAAAGTTTTCCAGAAATAGCCGTGGCTATTTTCATTTGAAAAATCAAATAAATTCAATTGTCGTAATGAAAGGAAAAATTATGTAATAAAATCAAACGTTTATATGTGAAAATAATTTCACGATCGATGAGCCATTATTAACAAGAACGCATTGATTCCAATTTCACACTAATTATGTTATGAAAGTCGTTCATAAATTTAACAATGAGGATCACTATGAAGTGTACTTAAAATTTAAGTAAATTAATTAAACTGTCAAAAAATAATTTTTAATTTGAAATGTTTCCAGTTGTTGAGAATCCAACAATGTTATAATTATATTAAAATAATTACGTTACAATTAATAATAGCACATCGAATAAACCGAATATGTATCAAAACAAAAATCAAATAGCTGAATCCTTGATTCTACCTTTGTATAAATATATAATAAATATTTTCTATAGGCAATAAAATGTATTTTATAAAATTATGTTTCAAAAATATGTGTATGTATTTGTGACATCAATTAAAACCACATATTTTCATTATATTTCCACTCAATGTTTTGAAAATGTAAATAATAATGCACTTATTGTATGGCATTTGGAAAACCTACCCGCGAATAATTTACTAAAAATGAATTACTGATAACTCGGAATAAAATATCGAGTGTTTTCTCATTGACAGCCACCCGCAATTATACATATATCTACAAAAATAGTTTTATTTAATATACTCGTATGTATTAGTATATTTTTAAAGAAAAGCAGTATTGAGCTAGTCCTGTATCCTTTTCAATCAATATTTTTAACTTGAATTACAGGTTGCTTCAAAATTTGATCAAAACAATTTTGGCAAAATTTATTATTACTTACACTTTAAAAGCAGTAAATATTACAAAAAATAATGTATTTCTAAAATAAATCAAATATTTAAACATTAGATGATATTTGATGAAGAAAATAATTTTTATACAATGCTATATTTTCGAATCGAATGAATAAAATATAAAATACAGTATGACTCTTAGCAATGAAAACATGCACACTATCGAAAAATCAAGATTTTTTATCATATTTTCTTTTTCTCAGGGATTTTTCTATATTTAAAAATAAATTACCAGATATGAATATAAGTTGCCAAAGTTTTGGATATCCACAATGGCACAGATTAATTAATAAAATGTATGGATAAAATTTGACTAACGAATTATGGATAATTGCACTTTAAGCTGTTTTCTTGTAGAAAGAATTCAATGTTATGAATTATGATTTCTTTCTTCGCGCGTTTCTCCTCCAATTCGCGCCATTTTCACAAGATTTGGAAAAAATGAGGCATGTTCCTAGTTTATTTTTGTTTGTATTGAATGCATTCTATAACAAGCAAGAATTTGTCTCTTTTAAGAGTTAAGCTATAGTTTTTTTTTTTTACCATTTTTGGCGAGAGTGAGGCCTTATACTTACGAGGATAAACTAAAAATTTGAATTCATAAATTTTCTCGTGCAATAAAATTACATAATCTATTTTTATAATAACTACATATTTTTTAATATGTAGGGAATCAATAGTATTTACTTTGAGATTTCCTTAACGGCAAGAATTACGTATTAAGTACAATTGAATTATGTAAAATTGTATTAAATGGACAGTAATTTTTCCGTATAACGAAATTTTAAAGTAGATAGATTGTAAGGAAATAAGAAAAACCGGCTTTAGATCTTTTATTTTTAGAAATAAAAAAGTCGAACGTTTTGTTAGCTCAGTTTTCAGGTTCATCATTTTTGTAAATTCGATCAAGCTTTATATTTTATTTTTCCATAATAGCATTTGTTCTAAAATAAATATATTTATGTGTTAGAAGCAGATGTTTTTAAACTTGACTTTAATGATATATAAAATTTTGAAAGGTATTGAAAAATTATTCACCAGGACCACATCACTAACTTTATTGAAAAAATAAATTGAAATTTGCCAATTAAAAATGTTACCAAAACTAAAATAAGGGTCCCTCAGAAAACTAAAAAAGACCTCACTCAAAAAAATCTTTATTATGAATGCACTACAGACAAAAAAAATAATAGGATTTTTTGTTAGTACTTATGATCCATGGATTATTGTCCTCTAAAATAGACAACTCTGCTAACCCTGCAGTCTAACTAGTTACAAGATCCCGTTAAAAAAGCCATATGTGTTAATCTAATTTTCCTATTAATTATGCATTCAAAAAAAAATAACGATCTGTTGGCACAAAGAAATTGTAAACAACTTATAGTCACTCATAAAATTTATAATACACTTTAGAGCTTTTGTTACAAGTTGGGGTAGTTATATGAATAATAGTAATGTACCTATTTTTAAATAATATTTTTTAGATCACAATGTAAAACATATACATTACAACAGCAAAGCAAAAAATTAGTCTGTTTTGTTAGAAGTTTGTCTAATGGATTTTCTGATAATGGACAGCTTCAATGATAAGTGATTTTTTTAAATTTTATTTAATATTCTAAAAATCTGTGTAATCATCTATTTTCTACAGATATTTGAAGTTTGAAGAAAAATTTTCCAAAATTTATGAATACCGTTTTTGACCGCATTTTTTTAAACAAACGCAGGGAGCATTTTTTGTTCAAACCTTTTGCAAAACATGGTTGGTCATTACTATTTCTTTTGAGACTAATAAATTACTTTTTATGTTCAAAATAATAACCGAGTTGAATTAACTTATCATTCAAGCTGGGCCATTATCATTTTGGGATTTTTTGCCAAACCCCTTAAAAGTTTGATAAAAAAATAGTCTCACTTCGTCTAAGACAATCATAGCTAAAATGGTTCTAAATGGCTTCTTCTTAAAGCCTTGCACCCATCTTTCAAACACCCTGTATAAACTATGCTAATTATTTATTCCGATTTTCTAGATAAACTGTAGTTATTGTTACTGAATCAAATGCTATAATAGTCGTTCTCTCTTTTATATTTGACGTATTTCTGTAGAAGATTCATTAATTCTTTTCACAAGTTTTTAATCGTATATATTCGTAAAAATGTTTAATAAAAACGAAATTATGGAAATTATAATGTTTTCAAATGCCGATACAATGACTATACTAAATAAATTAAATGTTAAAATAAATAAACTTACATTTATTAAAAAATGTCATTTGAGATGCACCTATAGATTGACTGTTATTTTTGTGATATAACTAGGCACTAAATAACATGATAATGATGTATCTATCTGATAACAATAAAATGAATTTAAAAGAAGTGTTATTGTTTAATTTCCGTATTCTTTCCTTCTATTTTAATATTTGTTTTTAAAGTACAATATGAAAAGTATATCTACGTGTCTGTCCCACCTTGTATATTAATATACTCGTACTTATTGCATTAAATGGTGGTCATAAAATGTCATGATATCTCACAACATTACGGTCACTATTCTCCTCCAGAATTCCCTAATGTAGCATTTGTCGTGGAGTTAAACTTCCTCCAGACGACTTCCTGGATTTCTGTGAACGTCCTAACTAGTCACAACAAACTTTTCCAGAAGGAAGCTATGATAATACGCTAGATTAAACCAGTTCTAATGCTACTTCCCTTCTATTCATATTATCCCACTCCATTATGACCCAATCTAAGAAACTTAAAAAAAAATGATTATATTTCTGGTCCATTTCCTTGTATTATTTGTTAATACAAAAAATATACTATCCGAGAAAAATGTGTGTTTGGTATCTATTTGCTAATCGATTAATTTTATAAATGTCTAGTTTATTAAAAACACGGAACAAGGAAATCGTGATGCCTGTAAAAACTAGTAGAAGAAGATAAGTAGTGATACAAAGTGTGTTCTGGGTTATTTCCAGAAACTGCAACTAGATGGCGTTGAAGACGCGCGCGCGAAGACCATCGTGTGTGTGACGTAGTCGACAGATCCTTTAGGGAGATAACCCTCTAGAAAAGAAGAATCCGTCAATGGAAAATTACTATATTTTCCTTTTTTTCTATATCTTACGTTTTGGTAACTATGGCAGCAAGGCGCTATTAAGTTAGTTCAATAAAATACATAGCCGACATCGGCAATAAAGGCGTTGTTTATGAGAGCGTAACCAATTGTGGTCGCCGTCATACATTGATAATAGGTTGATATATCTGTTTAAAATAGCCCTAATTATAGCATCCGAGGTAATAAATAACAATAATTTTTTGCAAATTGTTGTTTTAAAACTTACAAAAGAAGTTTTTTATTTTTTTTTCATCTGTTTAAAATAGCCCTAATCATAGCATATCCCACGTGATAAATGACAATAATTATAACAAATTGTTAAAAAAGTTTTAAAACTCACCTACGAAGGCTATTGGTCCTCCATTTCACTTTTTTCTGCATAAACTTATGATATTAAATTTATTTTCTACGGTTGTAGGATTATGTTCATAAGAACTACTGTTATTAGTCAAATAATGAGTTCGTTCAAGCACTAAGCACACTTGTCGAAAATTACAGTTTGATATTAGAAGCACCTAAAATGCTGATTGAAATAAGCTTAATATTGTCACTTCACTTGGATTTAAACACTGAAAAAGGTCCTTAATGTTAATTAGCCGAAGTATATATAATTTGAATACTATATCTGTTGAAAAAAAGTGAACCCTTCAAAGCAGTAAAATAAATTAAAATAAATCAGTTGTTCTGTCATGCTGGAGTTGTTTTCGAGTTTTAATTATGTAAATTCTACTTTTCCCAATATTATTTAATGAACAGTTGAAAAAACAAGAAATAAATTTTGTCTTTCTTCATAGTTACAGAGGTTCAAATAAATGTTTATTTTATGTAGACAGGAATTAATGAGACTAATCAGAACAATGCAATCAACCTCAACTAAATTCTAATAATATATTTATCGGTAAATTTCCACTCCACCACTGAGGTATTACCATGGCGCGTTACCATTTTTAAGTGGATGGTTCGCCTGTAGCCCTATAACCCCATATTACCCCAAATAAATGAAATTCACAAGTAACGAACACTATCATTAATGAATAATTTACAACACGAAAAAAATTTATTACCAATTATTTACTAAAACAGCCGTTCCAGAAACTAAGAATATAACTTCAATCAAAAACAGAAATAGAGGAACAGAAATATCGAAAAACAGCCAAAAAGAAGTCTATTGAGACAAAAAAAAGAAATGTCCCTTTAGGAAAATTAAAAAAACTTCAATTTAAATCAGGGAAATATAAAGAATGTCCCTCCAAAGAGAGAGAAAATACCTTCGCCCAAAAACAGGAAAATATCAGAAAAATCCATCCATAAACAGATAAAATAAGTTTAATTAAAAACAGGAAAATAGACGAAAAACTCCACCATAAACAAAGCAAATAATTTCGCCCAAAACCAGGGAAATAGAAATGTGCGTCCATAAACAAAAAAAAGAACTTTAACCAAAAAGAGGAAAACAGAAAAGTTCATCTTCATCTTCACTTCACTTAGAAAATAATGCCTGTTACGGTGCCCATTTTTTCCTCGGTTTGCCTAAGCTTATTACCATTTTTTTCTGTTGTCTTTGATCTTTTCTTTTAACCCGTATATGTTAAGCTCCTCCCTAATGTCTTCGTTTCTTATTCTTTAACTCTACTTGAAAATTTCATTTCTTTGTTATTGTCCGTACCCCATATTCGTCTGTAAGAGTTGGCTCAGCTAAAGTTTTATAGAACTTTAATTGTATTTCTTTTCTAGTTTTCTTCTTTAAATCTATGGATTCTCACTGTGTTTCTTTCTCATTTAATAGAGAAGTGCTTTCATAAACAGAAACAGTAACTTCAACGAAAACCAGAAAAATAGACGAACAACCAATACAAAGAAACAAAAACAAAATAAACTACACAATACAGAAAGAAACAGGCTATTACTTCCAGAATAAGAGTAAATAACTTCAACCCAAAAACAAGCAAACAGGAAGTTCCTTCCAGAAACAGGGAAAATGACATCAAACAAAAACAGGGAAACAGCTTATTCCTTCCAGAATCAGAGGAAATAACTTCAACCGAAAACAGGGAAACTGGAAATTCATTTCAGAAAAAGGAGGAAGTAACTCCAGCCCAAAACATGGAAATAGAAAATATTCTCCAGAAACACTTAAAAGAACCGGGAAACAGCAAATTTCTTCCAGAATCAGATAAAATAACTTCAACCCAAAACAAGGAAACAGGATTGTCTTTCCAGAATCAGAGAAAAGATCGTCAACTAAAAATAGGGAAATATGAAACGACTGACCAAAAAAGAGATCTAAATGAAAAATAACAACGCTTAAAATCGAGAAATATAATAAGAACTATAAACAATAAGCGAACCCGGAGACAACAATACTGATGATAATCAACCCATCAAACTTCAGTTTCCGAGTTTCCGGAACAAATTCGACTGCCTTCCCCTTTAATGCATTCGCTTGCTTTGGAAACAAGACTGACCAATGAAGAAAATCTCTTCAACCAAAAACAAAGAAATGAAGAAGTCCCTCCATAAACAAAAAAAATCTCTTCAACCAAAAACAAAGAAATGCAAAATTCCCTTCATAAACAAAGAAAATATCTTCAACCAAAAACAAAGAAATGAAAAAGTCCCTCCATAAACAAAGAAAATCTCTTCGACCAAAAACAAAAAATGAAAAAGCCTTCATAAACAAAGAAAATCCCTTTAACCAAAAACAAAGAAAAGGAGAGTCCCTCGACAACCATTCCAAAGAATCGAAAACCAAATAAACCAAGTAATACAGAGAGAAACGGAGAAATTGTCATGAACTTAGATAAAGAAATTACCGACCAAAAAAGAAAATTCACTGAAAACTGCTCAAAATCCGAAAATATAATACCAGCTACAAATAATAAACAAGCCCCTGGATAATAATACCATGATCACGAACCTATCAAATTTCAGTTTCCGAGATTCCGGAATAAATCCGACTGCCTTTCCCTTTAACGCATCCGCTTGCTTTGGACACAAGACTGACCAATGCGGAACCGGCGGAACCCCCACTAGAGGTGCACTAGAGTTCAACGGAGATCAGGGAAAAAGAAGGAGCGCCCCTCAATGAACAACGAAAATAGAAGAATAACCTCACAGGGAATATATAACACATCTTCAAGAAAAATGAGGTAAATAGAAGATCAGGACCAAATAAAATAACTAACTAAAGACAGGAAAATAGAAGAAAAGTCCTACAGAAACAAAGAAAATCTCTTCAACCAAAAACAAAGAAATGGAAAATTCCCTCCATAAACAAAGAATTTCTCTTCAACCAAAAACAAAGAAATGAAAAAGTCCCTCTATAAATAAAGAAAATCCTTTCCACCAAAAACAAAGAAATGAAAAATTCCCTTCATAAACAAAGAAAATCCCTTCAACCAAAAACAAAGATATGGAAAAGTCCCTCTATAAACAAAGAAAATCTCTTCAACCAAAAATAAAGAAATGGAATATTCCCTTCATAACCCAAGAAAATCTCTTCAACCAAAAACAAAGAAATGAAAATGTCCCTCTATAAACAAAGAAAATCCCTTCAACCAAAAACAAAGAAATGGAAAATTCCCTTCACAAACAAAGAAAATCTCTTCAACCAGAAACAAAGAAATGGAAAAGCCTTCATAAACAAAGAAAATCCCTTCAAACAAAAACGAGGAAATGGAAAATTCCCTTAATAAAGAAAGAAAATCTCTTCAACCAAAAACAACGAAATGAAGAAGTCCCTCATAAACAAAGAAAATCTCTTCAACCAAAAACAAAGAAATGGAAAATTCCCTTCATAAACAAAGAAAATCCCTTCAACCAAAAACAAAGATATCGAAAAGTCCCTCCATAAACAAAGAAAATCTCTTCAACCAAAAACAAAGAAATGAAAAAGTCCCTCTATAAACAAAGAAAATCTCTTCAACCAAAAATAAAGAAATGGAAAATTCCCTTCATAACCCAAGAAAATCTCTTCAACCAAAAACAAAGAAATGAAAATGTCCCTCTATAAACAAAAGAAAATCTCTTCAGCCAAAAACAAAGAAATGAAAAAGTCCCTCTATAAACAAAGAAAATCCCTTCAACCAAAAACAAAGAAATGGAAAATTCCCTTCATAAACAAAGAAAATCTCTTCAACCAAAAATAAAGAAATGGAAAATTCCCTTCACAAATAAAGAAAATCTCTTCAACCAAAAACAAAGAAATGAAAAAGTCCCTCAATAAATATAGAAAATCCTTTCAACCAAAAACAACGAAATGGAAAATTCCCTTCATAAACAAAGAAAATCTCTTCAACCAAAAACAAAGAAATTAAAAAGTCCCTCTATAAACAAAGAAAATCCCTTCAACCAAAAACAAAGAAATGGAAAATTCCCTTCATAAACAAAGAAAATCTCTTCAACCAAAAATAAAGAAATGGAAAATTCCCTTCATAACCCAAGAAAATCTCTTCAACCAAAAACAAAGAAATGAAAATGTCCCTCTATAAACAAAGAAAATCCCTTCAACCAAAAACAAAGAAATGGAAAATTCCCTTCACAAATAAAGAAAATCTCTTCAACCAAAAACAAAGAAATGGAAAAGCCTTCATAAACAAAGAAAATCCCTTCAACCAAAAACAAAGAAATGGAAAATTCCCTTCATAAACTAAGAAAATCTCTTCAACCAAAAACAAAGAAATGGAGAGTCGCTCAACAACCATTCACTGAAAACTGCTCAAAATCCGAAAATATAATACCAGCTACAAATAATAAACAAACCCCCGGATAATAATACGATGATCACGAACCTATCAAACTTCAGATTCCGAGATTCCGGAATAAATCCGACTGCCTTTCCCTTTAACGCATCCGCTTGCTTTGGACACAAGACTGACCAATGCGGAACCGGCAGAGACCCCCACTAGAGGTGCACTAGAATTCAACGGAAATCAGGGAAAAAGAAGGAGTGCCCCTCAATGAACAACGAAAATAGAAGAGTAACATCACCGGGAACATAGAACACATCTTCAAGGAAAATGAGGTAAATAGAAGATCAGGACCAAATAAAATAACTAACCAAAGACAGGAAAACAGAAGAAAAGTCCTCCAGAAACAAAGAAAATCTCTTCAGCCAAAAACAAAGAAATGAAAAAGTCCCTCTATAAACAAAGAAAATCCCTTCAACCAAAAACAAAGAAATGGAAAATTCCCTTCATAAACAAAGAAAATCTCTTCAACCAAAAACAAAAAAATGAAAAAGCCTTCATAAACAAAGAAAATCCCTTCAACCAAAAACAAAGAAAGGGAAAATTCCCTTCATAAACAAAGAAAGTCCCTTCAACCAAAAATAAAGAAATGGAAAATTCCCTTCATAACCAAAGAAAATCTCTTCAACCAAAAACAAAGAAATGAAAAAGTCTCTCCATAAACAAAGAAAATCTCTTCAACCAAAAACAAAGAAATGAAAAAGTCCCTCTATAAACAAAGAAAATCCTTTCAACGAAAAACAAAGAAATGGAAAAGTCCCTCCATAAACGAAGAATTTGTCCCTCCATAAAAGAAAAAAATCTCTTCTACCAAAAACACAGAAATGAAAAAGTCCCTCCATAAACAAAGAAAAACTCTTCAACCAAAAACAAAAATGAAAAAGCCTTCATAAACAAAGAAAATCCCTTCAACCAAAAACGGAGAAATGGAAAATTCCCTTCATAAACAAAGAAAATCCCTTCAACTAAAAACATAGAAATGGAAAATTCCCTTCATGAACAAAGAAAATCCCTTTAACCAAAAACAAAGAAATGAAAAAGTCCCTCCATAAACAAAGAAAATCACTTCAACCAAAAACGAAGAAATGGAAAATTCCCTTCATAAACAAGGAAAATAACTTCAAATAAAAACAATGAAATGAAAAAGTCCCTTCTTAAACAAAGAAAATCACTTCAACCAAAAACGTTGAGCCGAAATCTAAAATTCACAATAGATAATATACACACTGTATGTCATTCAGTGATTAGAAAGTAAGAAATTTAAAAAATGTTCACTTACCTTTCGAACACACTGTATTTCATCAAATTTTTACAAATGTAAAAATTTATTAATAATCGAAGACACCCTGTTGTTGAACACACGGTATATCACTCATTTTTCATAAACCGGATATACGCAAAAGATTTAAAAAATTATCCAGAATCATTTTATCAAAAAGACATTAAGAATAAAATAGTTATGTATCACCCTCTACATTAGATCTAATATAGTCAAAAATATTTTTGTAATAGTTGAATTTAATAATTAATAAATAAAAAAAACACCGTGCAAATATACCAGTTTTCTTACCTTTCCAGATAAAATTCTTACCCTGATGATGACCACCCAAAATTCTGAAACAAAAGAGAAAATATTATTTATTCGCTATTTATTCTCAATTTACTTAAACTTTAAATAAATCATAATTTTATCGAAATCGTTTTTGTTGAGGTGTTCATTTTTGATATATACCGGGCGCTTTTGTTTCCTTATTTTATTTTCAGGTATTAATAAAGAAATGTTAAAAGGTTTAAACGCTCTATATATTAACACAAGGAACCTAAAAAGTGTAAAATAAATTATTGGTTCCAATTACTAATGCAAATAAAGAAAAAATCACGCACGGATACCGCAAATAATATATAAAAAAATTTCAAAATACAATAATACATTTTTTTTTAAATTAATAGTTATATTGGTTAGCGTTAACAATCAATTATTTTATTTAAACTAATATAATAAACTATAGAACAATAATAACAATTGCGAAAGGTAATTAAAAGTTTACTTTTAAATTTTTTTCATTTCATTTAATTAATTAAAAATTTTACCTTGTGACTTCTTAAGTAACAATCCAAATACTAAATCCACGAACAAAACGAAAAAAATTAAAATCGTTTAATTATTTTAAATTAATAAACCACCGAATTTAATTTCGACCTTTCACTCCGAAAATCCGACTTCAATTAATTGATTTATTTTGATGTACATTTGTTAATTTATTAGTCACGATCCTTTAGTCATGATTCACGAAGTCGTGACTAACTCATTATTGTAAACATAAACAAAAGGGTAAATTTTCTATACAGGGTGGCGTATCGTAAAATAATGAAATGTAATAAACAACTTTATTTAGAATTCTCAACGAATATTTAATAAAAAATTGTAATAGTATTTATAATAATAAAATTTGTAATAGTGACGAAAATTTTGAAAGGAAAAAATCACTTTTACGTTTCTAAATTAAAAATATTTGTTTAATTTTTAAAATAAAAATAAAATCGTTTAATAATAAAAATTTTCAACTAACCTCCTGATTTCAGACGTAAATTTCCCAATCCTGAAGGGCACTCACACGCGCGCGATTCAACGGTTCTAAAACCACACGAGATCCTAAACGAAAACGAAATAATCGAAAGCTATACCATTTTTTTAATTAATTGATTAAAATCAAAAGAATTATTCGATTTTAGAACCGATCGCGGTGACCAACACTCGAATAATGAATTTATTTCGATACATTAATATATTAGTCACGACATCTTTACGTAATAATGACTAATATGTTTACAAACAAATATTTAATAAAAAATCGTAAAAATATCTATAATTTAGAGTTGAAATTATTTGAATGGTAGTACTTTTAAACTTTTTTAGTTGGTGTAAAAGATGACAACTGGTTTCGATTAATAAATCATCATCAGTCCCTAATGAGGAAAACTACTTTTTTCCCAATTTTCAATGTAATTCCATTTAATAAATTTAAAAGCGTTTAATAATAAAAACTTTCATCTTACCTTCTAATTTCAGAGGTAAATTTCCCAATCCAAAAGGGCACTTCACACGCGCGCGATTGAACGGTTCTAAAACTGCACAAGATCCTCAACGAAAACGAAAAAATCGAAAGCGATTAAATTTTTTTAACTAATTGATAAAAATCAAAATAATTATTCGATTTTAGGACCGATCGCGGTGACTAACACTCGAATAATGAATTATTTCGATACATTAATATCTTAGTCACGACACCCTTACATAATAATGACTAATATGTTTACAAACAAATATTTAATAAAAAATCGTAAAAATATCTATAATTTAGAGTTAAAATTATCTGAATGTTACTACTATTAAACTTTTTTAGTTGGTGTAAAAGATGACAACTAGTTTCTATTAATAAATCATCATCAGGCCCTAATGAGGAAAACTAATTTTTTCCCAATTTTCAATGTAATTCCATTTAATAAATTTAAAATGCCATCTAGTGGCTGTTTCTGTAAACAACCAAGAACAGACTTTGTATCACTACTAAGATAGTCGAAAATTTTATATTAGGACTTGGATAACGGTATTTTTTCACTGGCATTAGTTTTTAAACTCAATATAAGAGGAAAGAGAGTTTTTATAGTGGAACTTTAAAGTTCGTCATGACTTACAAGCATATTAAAAATTTCGAAAAATTGTTAGTTTGAGAATAAATCTAATCAAATTTTACCTTAAATAAAAATGACCTTTTACAGCGCCTATCTTGATTTCCATAAAAATAAATTAATAAATGTATTTTTTATAACCAAGTCCTTAACTGTAAATATACATTATATAAAATTTATGTCTCCTTGTCAAACAATTAACTAACTAAATATAAAGTACATTTCTAAGTAAACCAAAAACGCATGACTTTACAGATGTTTAGAGATATAGGACATTCGCCCATGAAATATTTTAAAATTAATCGCCATTTTTTAGATTACGCTTGATATTGTTAATCACAGGTTTATTTTTAAATAGATTTTATATGTTTTTATGATTAGTTAATGTTGCTCATTTTTACTATTAATATTTTTGAACTCAATTCGAAGTGTAGCATATTTTAGCACTTTAGAATCCATATTGAAATATATGCCGAAGCAGAATTGAAAAAATAGTTTATTTGAATTAAATATATTATTAAGTATACATCATTTTCATTAAACGGGATTAAAAAATTAATAGTCATTTACATTGGCACCAGAACTTGCTCAAAATGTTTTTAAAAGCATAACTTTATAACGAAGCAGATCGAGATGCTTTCAACATTTTATTAATAATTTCAATGTATGCAGCTTTACCGCCATTACTAATCCTTTTTTTGAGGGTAAAGAAACATAAAAAAAATCACAAAATGATGATGCCATTCAGTTCAGCCAAAGTCGGTATTTGAAGGCTTTTCAGAATCAAATAGTTCAGGAGCTCCTTGTAGATACGCAACGCTCTTAACTGACTATATCTAAATTTTATAGCGCAATAGATGTAAATTTTTGGAAAAACAGCATAATCAATGTCTCTAATTTTTTCAATGACTTACCATTAGAATAACGATGTAAAAAAATGAATGCACTATAATTGTCTTGAACGAAAAGCATTTTTTTTCAGGAAAACTCATATTCTATTTTTGACGAAACCACAATATAAAAATCAGCAAGATCTTATCATTCAGGTACGTGCATATTTGGACGCTACATTTTAGGAATGATGGATAGAACGAAGAGGATGACCACCGCGCTCTCTAGATCTAACATCCCTAAATTTTTTTTTTTTGTGAGACTATTTGAAATCAAGATTTGCTGCAGATAATACACAAAGAAATGGCACAAATCAACTATCGCATTGTCCAAAGTATTTACACTCATGCATGGCAATCTCAGGCAGCTGAAGGATTTAAGATGAACGTTGTTCTAAATAGTAAAATATTTGTTTTTTTGTTGATTTTTATGTGGTAGTTGCATCAAAAATAAAACTGGAGTGTTCCTGAAAAAAATTACTTCTTCTCAATTAAATTGTTAGGCAAGACATTACATTTTTTTATATCGTCATTCAAGTGTTGAATCCCTCTATTAAAATCACAGAAAAAATTGGGGGTTGCCATTGAAAAACATTAACAATGACGTCACCCCGCAAAAATTAAAGATGTTACAACTTAAACTTTGCTTGTCAATAGTGTCATTTAAAAAAAAAATTCAATTGGTCTGTCCGAGGAATTTTCTTAAATACGTTGCAAAATTGAGTTAAAAGCTTGGTTCCAAGTATATTGGTAGCTGTGGACCAACTGAGATGCTCTTTACGCAATTCACAATATCTCAACTTTTACTGGAGCATATTTTATTTCTTTGATTCACAGTAGGACCCATATCCAATACCAATGACTTTACCAATAAGCAATTCTTGCCAACAAGCATTATTCTGTTAATTTTGAAAAAATACAAAAAGCAAAAATCAAAATGTAACAGCACTATTAATAAGAAAATAATTTAAATATTATCTAGGCAGTTGATAGTGGTGCTCTCTGCGACCTACTAAATTAAACTAACTTCCAAAAATTTCCATATGAATGCCGCCGATATATTCTCGCTTGCCATATATTCGGTTCCTGTTGGTGGTTTTCTTCTTCGCTTTTTATTTTAACCAAGCCAAGGAATTACAATGCTGTAAAACTCGTTAGTGTCCTCGGACAAAAAAGAACGCTATTTCTGCCCATTATAAAATTGAAAATTCGCCAATTCCTTTTTACAAATTATACGGCGTGTTTTTTGATTACTGGAATATATAAAATTTATACCGCTTCCTATAGTTATGAGAAATATTTTAATATTTTAACAGTTATATATTTTTATTAATAAAACAATAAGTTAAAATGTGAGAGATTTATCTACTTACAATATACAGTTCCAGCAGAAGCATTTGTAATAATTGTTAGTCTCTTTTGAAATTAAAATAACTTGTCACCGCTCCAACGAATATGTAAATATTATATACCTATTAAGTAGACCAACATTTACAAAGATAAAAACAATGGATGTATAAAAAATATCTCTCATGGTTTTTGATAAGTTGCTGTTTCATGAGAGTTTTGTAACTCGTATAGTCCAATTATATTTTTAATATTTATCCAAAAGTTCAAATTGTCGGAAAAAATAAATTTTGGGACGACGATTGTATTCAATTTCGTAAAGTTAAATGAGCCAAGTTATATGTCAGAGTGTTGATTCAAACGTAAACGATTTAAAAAAGATATATAATTGTATCTAAAGCTCCATACTGCAATGTTCTGGTAAATAAGTCAAGCAAATTATTTACAGTTACTTCCATCTTTAAATTATCTGTAAACGATTATTTACATATTTGCATATTCTGATTGTTATAAAGGAAAAGTAACACCTTATATAACGCACAAAAAACTTGAAATTGTCGATATTTGGTAAAAATGCTTATCTATTACATGAATCCTAAGCTGGACAATTTTATTTTATTGACTTTTTACAATTTTAGATTATAAATTATAATGATGATAATCATGAAATTGATGCTTGATCCTATCTGTTATTTAGTTATGCTGTAAATTATTATATTTTTTTTTACCCGTGGGAGGAGAATAATTTGTTTATACAGTGAGGTTCATATATATACGGGATAAATTCATTTTTAACGTTATTATGAACTTTTGAGCAAAAACCTGAAATAAGTCGATTTTTATTCTTAATTTTACAACTTATGGTATAAAAATATTATCTCCTCCTTTCACCCATCTGAATTATGGCATCCCTCCCGAAATTTTTTAATGGGAAAAGGGGTTGTGTGAAAGCTCTTTTGAAAGGAATTTTAATTCTCTGTTCAGAAATATACAAGTTTTTAAATTTGGCGCATTCATAACTGAGAAAATTGATTTAAAAAAAGTTTACATAGACTGAAGCATAGAATCTCACATAATTTAGAATGTACTTTCCAATTTATTTCATAAATATAGTTAGTGTTTAAAGTGACATCCATTTACTTCGTGACAATAAGCAATGCGATCTTGGGATTACTAATGCAGCAAATTTAAAAACCTGTATATTACTAAAGAGAGAATTAAAATCCCTTTCAAAAGAGGTATCACACGACCCATTTTCTCATTAAAAATTGTAAAAATTTTTATACCACAACATGTGAAATTAAGAATAAAAATCGACTTGTCTCAGGTTTTTCTCCAAAAGTTCACAATAACGTTAAAAATGACTTTATTCCATACATCTGGACCGCATTGTATATACCTAGTAGGTACATAACGAATCATGTAATATATATAAAAGAAATATTAAAAACAATGCATTCCCAGTTATTTTCAATAAAGAAGTATAAATATGAAACACAATTATGTTTTCATAAATCTCTACTTCATAAAAAACCTTATAAAAGTAAAGCTGGACTCAAAAAAGAGAGATGTTGAGCATATTTTATTTCGTATATCAAAATGAGAATTATAAACATATATTACAACCAGAAGCATTAGAGTAACTAAGCCTCACACGAGAAAGAAATCAAATAAAACGATACAAATAACAGATTTGCGAAAATAATAATTTAGGATTAAAAATAGAATAAGTAGATTAATTTAATTGTTCCCATAACTCCTGACCACAAAATATTTATGGAACTTGGATAACCACAACTTTTTTAAAGATTATTTTGTTCTATTTACCACGGTCAAACTATTTTTGTGATTTTCTTCTTAGCACTAGACAGCGGTTGATGTTTAATTGAACAACTATGACTATAACATAGAAATAACATATCACAGAATCGTAATGATATATTTTATATGTGAAGTGATGAAAAATATTTTTATTATATTAGTTTATTGTAATGTTTTTTGTTGTTTTATTGTACTGACATTTTGTCTTGTATTCTGCGTTTAGCTGATTGCGCGAGGTTGAACTTGAGACACGATGATCAAATGTTTCTCTCCAGACGAAGTTTCTCTACAAAATGCCAGTCCTACCAACTAGTTCTTTTTTATCTATAGATAGAAATATTGTAATGAGAAAAAATAATTTTTATTTTAAATTGTTTATTTCTTACAATGCAATTGAAAAAAATAAAAAGGTCGTTAGCTTTTAAAAGAAAATCTCTCTTGAAATTCCACTGTAGGCTCGTTAAACAGCTCATCATCAAAATTATCGATCCATCTCTGTGACGGTTTAGGCAAAGTTAATGGCCCGATGAACTAATGACGACGAGAAACCACCGGAAATCCCTCTTTTGAGGTTATGTCCAATCGCGAAGCATGAGCTTTTTTATTTTACGACGCTGTGTAAGCGACTGTGAATTTTTAAGTAGATTTATAGGACATTTCTAATAAATCCGCACAAAAGTTGTAAATTTAACGACGTAATTAGGGTTGCTATTTAATTAAATGTGACCTACAGGGCGGTCCAGTTACTTTTCAAAATAGCAAGCGATCAAACTTCCGAAGCAAAATATTTACTTAATACATTTAGTCGAGGTTAGTAAGTATTCGATATGTTAACATCACTATTTAGAAAAACTGTATAAAATTCAATTCATGTCGCGTTGAAAAGGCAACAAATGTTTGAACATACCAACTAATAAATTCTATATATCGGGTACTGATTAAAAATACTCAGGATCTTTATGTATATTGCAACTTTTATTTCTTAAATCAAAGGGAATAAAATATTTTGCGAAATTAGATTTTTCTGTGAAATGAGCATTTTTTATCCTCGGTCTGAAGATTTAATCTGCCTTATATCGTCTTGTCTTGATTAAGAAATCCGGCGTTAGTCGTTTGTTCAATATTTTCGCTTGAACATCGTCACATTTGCGGTTTTTCTTTGACGAAATAACTCGATTTTTCAAGGGCCAGAAACAAATTCAAAAAAGCCCCAGCCGCAGTTTTCATAACAACATGTTTGTTATTGTCTCTTTCACAAAGCTGAACGCTTAATACGCTTTTTTATTCATGTCTTCTTCGTTCTTTCTTTATTTTTCTCCTATTTCGTTTCGTCTTGAGACGAAAACTTTATGGGGCAATTCCCTCAGGGTCATACGGGATCTTACTCACAAACGACTCGTCACTAACACTAACAGAAGCTTCAAAAATTATAATTTCTCTAAAAACAATTTGCAAAATCAGGGAGGTATGTACGATACAACATTACCGAGGTAAATTATTTAGTTACATTTTATTAGGTTTGATCTTTTGTGGCTGTAATTAATTAAATATATTGCACATTTAAAGAGCAGTATAAGTATCCAAAAAGGTTTGTACTCGAAATCATAACTGATAGGGCAATCATCTTATTATAATTAATAAATTATTAAATTAATACAATTAGTACAAACCTAGCTGAGAAAGGAGGTTAATACTATAACTGACGAACCGAAGAAAAACAAAATATTTACTGTGTCTTACTGTGGGTTATAGCTTGGCATATTAATATTCCTTGGTTATACAACAATTAAACACATCATAATTAATAAGAGTATATATGCTAAAATAAAGATCCTATAGAGGAAATACGAGCACCTCATTTAAGTATTAAAAAGGCAGCGATGATAAAATTAAGTGCACCGATGCTTTTTAGCCAAGGTTGAACATATTACAAAATTACGAGGTTTTTAAACCTCACTGTAAATTTTAACAAATATTTTTAAAATCAACTCTTTGTTATGTCTCATATACCTATATAAAAAATATTTTGTAAAACTATTCTTTAGGCACCAACGTCGGTGTCGTATGTCGTGCTCCAACCACAATTTCGTGCTCATTTCCGAAGAAAAATTAAGTTAACCTTTTTCTTATACAAAGTGTCAATAACATAAGATCGAAAATCGTTTTCGAGTGTTGTATGGAACTGGATAATGTATAAACTAGAACCAAGTTTACTAAAAATCATAAACAACATAAATCTCTTCAAGTACAGTACAGTAAATAATTTTAATATGTCTGTCAAACTTTTCCTCAGCGTGTAATCTCAAAAAATGGTGATGTTAATTGGCCAGGAAGATCGTGCGATTTAACACCATTGGACTATTTTCTTTGGGGCTACGTTAAAAGTCTTGTCTATAAGAACAATCCACGAACAATTGATGAATTAAAAGCTGAAATAATTCGAATTATTGGTAAGATTGAACCTCAATTGTGTGAAAATGTTATCCACGATTTTGACAAAAGAATAACCTATTGTAGAGCAGCTAGAGGTGGTCATTTGTCAGATATTCTTTTCAAGCTATAATTGCCATACCTTAAACATTTATTAACAAATAAAAAATTGCACTCTTAATGGAAAACCCATTATTTAAAGACCAGATTTTAGTCCTAATAAATATTCTGAACGGGGGTAATATTAGAAATTGAGATTAGGATTCTTTTCTGATACACCACTGATAGAAAACGTATTCTCTTCTTGTAGTTAAAGGGGGATCACAGTAGAATTTTTGAGACCAGACTGCAGCTCGGAGAAGTGCTACATTCTCGATTGTTTTTATGGAATGACCAACGAAAAACGAATAAAGGAAAATGTGCAGGAGTGGGAGGGACGGAGCAAGAAAACGAGGACTGCTGACACTTTCAATCCGGGCCAGGAGGTTCTTTTCAAAAATTAATTGAAAGCAAAGCAAAGGGAAAGCAATTTCGTAAAAGATTCAAACTGAGGAGGGTTGCGGTCGTGTTTTAATATGTCAGAATCGGAAAACTGACTGAGCCTCGAATGTGGTGCGTTTTCTTATTTAAATTTTCACTCGACTTAAAATGTCGATATGTTTATATGCGTCTCAATCCAAGAAATCTTTCCATCAAACCAGGTCACTTGAAAATAAATTTTGAGTAAACCTTTATTTCTTTTGATGAGTTACGTATATAAGTAACAGCAACACTTTGATACACTTAAATCTATTTCTGTAATTCAATAGTATACAGGTTGGTGAGAAAATCACTTCATAGAAAAAAAAAATCTAGATCTCATTTTAAGTAGATACGATGCAAATCACTTCATCCAAAAATGTTTCCTAATGGAGCTAGAGCTCTCTAAATATGGCGCTCTAAAATCGGTTTAATTCAAATAACTTCAAAACGGGATCTTTTTAACCGACAACATTTAGTACAATTATTTCATAAAATGTGCTTAATTAAATTTCTTGAATACAATTTATTAAATGTAGCCATAGACGACACGTTTAAAATTTTCATATCGTGTCTGATCATAAATTTCCATTGACTAACAAATACATTTTTAAATTATCACGGATGGTTGTGGAAAATTATTTTTTTGTAAAAGTCGAAATTTATTAAATATCATATCAAAATAGCGACATCTTGAGAAAAAAATTATGAATAAAAGTATCTAGTAGCCCACCCAAACGCGCCACTTATGCGTGCAATTAAAACATCGTATTCAGGTAATTTGATTGGGCCCTTTTCAAAAAGATTTACCTCAAATCGATATAAAATGAGCTCTAGATTTAGTAATTTTTTCTGTCAAGGAACCTTCTGGACACCCTGTATATAAACAACTTTCATTAGTAAATACATAAAGAATGTTACTGCAATACATTTTATTTATATAAACGGGAACCAACAACAGACATAGTTTTCAGAATTAATAATTACTTAATCTTTATCTTCATCTTCGTCTTCATATCTATCCTGCTCGTACCAAGTTTCTAAGGTAAAATGTTTTTCATATTCTTTTGAGCAATCATATGCAGCCATCATCTCTCCATAATAGTCAACGTAGACACATTTATTGCAAACTGTTAGACTTCCAGTATGGGTATCATAATGAAAACTTCGAACTGGAAGACGCTTAGTAATAGTTTCACCACGAAAACCGCGACTATATTGTACTCGATCTGTGACTATAATTTTTTCTTTATCACCTGAACAGTCATTGGCTGGATGAAGCTTTAATCTGATAAAAAATTAACAGATTAGCTTTTTTGCATGTTTTACTAAATTGCAGTTACGGCATCATACAAGCGAGTTTTGAGAATATCGCAATTTTAAATTGGAACCTCTTTAATCATTAAACTGAACCCTTATCTATACTCGTGTATGTGACTGCAGTACCTGATTTTCTACTCTGTATAATTAAGTCTTACTTTCTATCATCAGCAAATTCAATATCAAATGATCCAACTCGTGGTATCAATTTCCATTCCATGTGGGCAAACCTATGAGCAAAAAATTCAAATGTCACGCCTTCTCCATCTTTAACTTCAAGTAGGCTCATGTAACGGTAACTCCTATTTGAATAAATGTAGACTTCTTCGTCTAGCTCGCAATAACCTTGCCATTGGACTGGTTCCGAATATCTATTCTGTTCGGAACCTGAAAATTTTAATTTATAGTAAAGCAGTAAAATAAAAATCCTATTCAGACAAATCAAAAACCCAACCGTTCTAAATAAAACAAAGATTGGCAATTATTATTTGTTTCTACATCCATATTTAATACAGTAATTACATTATCATCATCATCGTCATCGTTACCATTATCACCTTCATCATCATCATTATCATCATCACCACGATCGTTACCATTATCACTTTCATCATCATCACCATCATCATCATTTATTAAACAGAATAAAACACAAATTGAAACAATGAAAACCAAAGACCACCGTACCTGGTATCGTCTTTTTGGTCTGCACAAGAAAAGATCATTTCAAATTCTAGATATCAATAAATTGAATGACCTTGAAGTATCATATCTCAATAAACATTTCCATTGAGTTACTTAGGAACAGAAAAAGGAAAAAACAGATTGAATTTTGAAAGAAAGAAAAAATAAGAAAAGGAAAAAAAGCGATAACACCCTAAAACTAATCCGGACAAAAAATTATAAAACCAAGCTTTGAGAGCAAACCTAAAGCCAGGCATATAGATTAATACAGAAGCTTGACTGTTGTTTCTAAAAGCAAAACGTAATACAGGTATGTATGTTATTATAACGTGAGGGACAAAAATGGACTGAGTTTGGATGATAAAATTTAGGTTTAAGATGTATCAGATAAAAACTAATTATTAATCTTTTATATTTCACCCCAAAAAAACCTTCATTAAAACTGTGTGACAAAAAATTCATTAGCTGGATAAACTAAATAAATGTTACTTACTTACACTCCAAAATAACACTACAACATTAAACAATTTAAGAAACATATTTTGTTCTTACTTTACTAGAACTGAAAAAAATACTAAATTTTTTAACTATATTTTGCCTATAATACAAAATTACTGTATAACTGAAGTAGCTCATTATTTTTCTAACAATACAGCAGATAAAAGTTAAATTTAATGTATACTTATTATTTTAATAAAGAACTTAATGATAAGGAAAGTAGTTATTTTTGGTATCCAACAGTTTTAATTGAAATATTTCTAAAAAGTCAAGGTTCATTCAATAAAATGAGGAAAAAGGAACAATATTTACTTAATCAAAAAGAAACAAAGTTTTCCTATAAAATCTTCTTTTCAATCTGTGAAAAATACGAAATACTTTTTCTCTCAATTAAAAGAAGTGTACGTAAACAAAAATCCAAGTCGTTTTATCGTAGCGTAACTCTTCTTTGAACTTAGCAAATATGTTTATGTTATTAAGACAGTAGAAATGATTCTGATAAAAAATATTGCATTATAATTCAGAATAACAGGTGGAAATATATTTTCTCCAATTAAATGAGAGGAAACTTTGCCTTGGAAATATCGAGAGGTCTAGATAACAATACCAGCTTCAAAGTCAGTTCTTTGTCACTAAAAAAATCACCCGATTTATTATAAAATTTGAAGAACACTACTTGTTCATGAAAAATATCGTCTAGATAGATTTACATTATTTACAATTTTTTTTTCTGTTAACAGTAATTATACAGGGTGTCTAAAAGCAGATATAGATGTAACAGTTAAAGTTTAGTAATATTACTAAATTTATTAGAAAATTTTACACCTCTATTTTATAACCAATCAAATACTTTTATTTTAAATGGTTTCTATGGCAACCACCAAAATTTCCGGAAATTTTTTAGGCACTAGTGGTATTATAAGTGAAAATTTTATTGACCTAATCTTACATAACCCAACTGTGGAAAATATTATCTGCCATTTTAGAGCTTTTACAGGAGAAGGAAAAACAGATTTATTTTGCCATATGAATCTTAACAGTAATTTTGTACATAATTATTTTCGAAAATCATTTTTGACAACCTAATTCAGTTTTCAACTTAAAGAATACATTATTTGTGATCACTTAATGTGAAAAAGTATATTTTGTAAAAAATACAGATAGCATGTTTTCCCATAACACTACTGATTTCTTTCCAGTGGCGGACGTGACCCATTAGAACTGACATTTACGTTCAAATTATTTTGGGTGCATTTTTGATTTCTTAAGTAAGCTACGGTACTGTTGGAAATGCTACCAATATTATAAGTTGACCGAATTGTATGTTGAACCAATTAATTCTGTATACAAAATTCTAAATGCTTCACTAATCCACGATTCGTGTATCCATCTGCTTAGTACCTTAATCCTATGCCAGGAATAAAGTTACACAACTTGTAGGATATTCAATTTAAAATATTTGAGAAATAAAATGTAGCTTCGTATCCTCGCACACGTTCAATAATGTTTGATAATTATATAACAGGGTTACGTTTCGAGACAAAAAGAATGGTTTTATAAAAAAAAGGGAACTATTTGTTTACCAACTTTCACTTAATAAAATGGATAATGACAGGATAATTTAGTTGATCATTTAATTAATCTGTATGCAAAATATTATGATATTTTAATAAAATAGTACAAGAAATACAAACTATGAACAAAATCGTCAACATATTACAATTTCAAGCAAAGACAACAAAGATTAAAATTTAAAAATCTTAAATCAACAATAAATTTAAAAAAAAAATATACCTGATTGAAAATCATCGAAAAAGGTATTCAACTAAATCAGATGAAGAACATGTCATAAGAGCGCTGAAAGTTGTAATTCTAAGTAACTCTAGGTTCAATTACGTAATGCATATATTGAATTAATATTTTATACTGTTTATATAAAAAGCATATTCAAGTAAAATATTCATAAATAAGGAGATACGTTTCTGCTGAAAGATAAATATACAACGATTAAAAAAATCTTATCGTTCTTTATTTGTTATGCATCTGAAGTTCTTCCAAAATTTACAACTGATCTTCTAGTGCTATCTCTACGTGAAACGTGTAAAAGCGTACCTAAGTGACGTGCTTTAAGATTTATTTTAACAGCTGTATCGATTTGTAAATATTTCATGAGCATTTTCGAAACCTTGTGTTTAAATTCAGTAGAAAAATCAGGATAATCCATCTTTTTATTTTCACTACAGAACTGACATAAAGAAATTCTGTTTTTAGACGTAATGAACAACATTACATCGCGTCTGGAATATGGTAAAATACTCTATTTTCATTAAAGACAATAATTATCTATAAATCCAAAGATCACAATATATGAGACCTTATTTTTTACATGGGATAAACAAACTACCCCTTACTGTGATTTTGATGAGTTCAAACAAAATCTTTTTTGTCCCAAAAAATTAACTTTCATTCGTATTTAACAAATTGTAATCGATGGTTGAAATTTTATTCTTACTGATCCAACTTCTTGTTTGGGTTTTAACATTTTTTTTAAATCTGTTAATTCTTTGTTCATATACACGAATCATAATGCTGCATAAGAATAAAAAAAATACAAGTGTCATGTACTTACTGCCTTTATCCAAATCCTCCAATTAAATAACAATATTAATTTGGATAAAGAATAATCTGCTGGTTATATAAAATCAGAAAACATGTAACGAAATGACTATTAATTATACGTACCTGATAGTATTAATAAAATAAATATGAAATGTGCTGTAGTGGCTTTAGTTTTGTCGTTGGGTCTTGCAAAGGTAGGTTTCATATATACATATGTATGTAATTTATACAATAAGCCAAAATATCGAAAATATTTTCATAAAATTTAATATTCAGGCCCTGGGCTCCAGGTTCGAATCCTGCCATGGGTATGTATATAGAATGAATGTGTGTAAATGTCCCGTAGAAATTTTCAAGGTTTTTTTGGGGAGAGAAAGAATTTTAAATTAAACTATTAAAAATAGATTTTAATTTTAGTTGTAATAAAACTACTTGATATATAAATACTTGATACTTTATCAAAACGACACCTACTTTTGAGGCAATATTACATATTTATATTTAATATGTTGTGTTCGCGAACTTTAACCTTGTTTTTTTTTATATAAATTAAACAAATCTGCTAAAATATAGAACGATTTTTACTAGAAGAATTTGAGTAAAGGATATAAGTCAATGTCTTACACCTTATTTAAATGACTTTATTACCTACCGAAATATGAGATTTATAATAGTAAAAGATGGAAAATATATTTCGAACTTGAATCGAAAATTCCGTTTTCAACTGGAGTAGCCGAAAAAATTTATTGACAAATAAAATAGCGCATTCAGATCAATTATTTATCGGTGTAGTTACTACTTGTATAAATATTATTTATCCTTTAAAAAGTATTTTAACTAAAAAAAATTATAATATTATAATTTCCAGAAGTAATCTAATACTTTTAAGTACCGTTATAAAAATATTTCATAAAATAATTAAAACTCTGTTTTATTGTTTCAAGTAGTTGTAAATTGATAACAAATATTTGACAGGAAATGAATAATCGAGATAACCATAAATTTTGTTTTGAAAAAATATTTTATAGAAAATAAATAATCTTTTAAGAAACTACGTTAATGTGAATATGTTAAACAAACTAGGAAAGCGATTTAAAAGTTCAAGTATTTCATAACCAAAATTTTGTAAAAAGTAACATCACCAGTAGTATTGCCAATATCACTTTACATATTACAGAAACTATAAAATATGAAAATGAAAAAGTGGTTAAAATCGATTATGTTTTTACAAAAATCTAAAAATATCTGTCTCAGTAAAAACCTATTCTATTTATTCATTTTAGGTTTCCTCAACAAACCGGAATACCAGTGACAACTTCAGTAATATTACAACTACCAATTCCACTTGGAATAACACGTCAAACTGGAATGCAACAATTCTCAATTGGAATGTAACCACATTCCTGCCTTGGAGGAAATCTACATCAAGATGGAACACTACAACTAGAAGTTGGAATGTATCAACTAGGCTCCCGTGGTGGACAAATATCTCAGACTGGAATATAACAATTACAAACTGGAATGTAACCACATTCCGGCCTTGGAGAAATACTACCTCAAGATGTAATACTAGAACTAGAAGTTGGAATGTATCAACTAGGCCCCCGTGGTGGACAAATACTTCACACTGGAATATTACAACTACAAACTGGAATGTAAATACATCCCAGCCTTGGAGAAAAACTACCTCAAGATGGAATACTACAACTAGAAATTGGAATGTCTCAACTAGGCCCCCGTGGTGGAGAAATACTTCAAACTGGAATATAACAACTACAAACTGGAATGTAACCACATTCCGGCCTTGGAGAAATACTACCTCAAGATGGAATACTACAACTAGAAGTTGGAATGTATCAACTAGGCCCCCGTGGTGGACAAATACTTCACACTGGAATATTACAACTACAAACTGGAATGTAAATACATTCCGGCCTTGGAGAAAAACTACCTCAAGATGGAATACTACAACTAGAAATTGGAATGTATCATCTAGGCCCCCGTGGTGGACAAATACTTCAGACTGGAATATAACAACTACAAACTGGAATGTAAATACATTCCGGCCTTGGAGAAAAACTACTTCAAAATGGAATACTACAACTAGAAGTTGGAATCTATCAACTAGGTCCCCGTAATAATAATAACTACTAAGCATATGTGAATGAATATTATGCTGCACTAGAAAAAACAAAGATTAATATTAATTAATTTAGTTTCATATTTTTTCTTGATTTTGTAGCATTGTATTAAGAAATACAGATATATTAATATACAAAGTCTAAATATAATACTATACGTTGATTTTAAAAATGTTTTTTAAAATATATAAGCGTTTGATTAAGATAAAAGAAAAGTGTTAACTAGTTGATGATTCATTTATCCTAATTTTGATGTGTGAAGACAGAAAGTTCATTAGATTAGAATAATTCAATAATAATAATAATAATAATAATAATAATAATAATAATAATAATAATAGAATAGAATAGAATAGAATAGAATAGAATAGAATAGAATAGAATAGAATAGAATAGAATAGAATAGAATAGAATAGAATAGAATAGAATAGAATAGAATAGAATAGAATAGAATAGAATAGAATAGAATAGAATAGAATAGAATAGAATAGAATAGAATAGAATAGAATAGAATAGAATAGAATAGAATAGAATAGAATAGAATAGAATAGAATAGAATAGAATAGAATAGAATAGAATAGAATAGAATAGAATAGAATAGAATAGAATAGAATAGAATAGAATAGAATAGAATAGGAATAGAATAGAATAGAATAGAATAGAATAGGAATAGAATAGAATAGAATAGAATAGAATAGAATAGAATAGAATAGAATAGAATACGTTTGTAGTCATTGTCATAAATTACATTAATATCAAGATAAAAGTATAAAAATACAATATAAGTTACAATAACATAAATACATAAAATATTAATTCACTTTACAAAATATATAATGCTTCTTAAGAATAAAAGGATATAGTACCTTAATAAAACATAAATATACCTAAAAACTAAGAATAGAGTAAAAATACAATTAATTCGTTTTAATTCATCTAGAAACTCATTTATATTATAAAAACAATAATTTAAAAGAAACGTTTATGTAAATTTTTTAAATTGATTTTTGTTCATTTTGTCAATGTCAACAAATTTAAAATAATTTTAAAAAAAATTATAGTTAGACACTTCTAAAGAATTATTTTGAGTTGTTTTTATTATTTTTTTTAACGACTAGATTATCACGGTTTCTGGTGAAATAGTTATGAACATTTCGATGTCTGACAAGATTGAAAATTTGATGGTATGTTTCCATTAGTGTCTACAAGATAAACATACAGGGGAGCGGAAATATCTCTAATTTTTAAAAAATCGATTTGCAATGGCTATTGTAAGCAATGTTTTCTACCAGTCTAACTGCTGTTTTTTGTAGGATGAACATCTTATGGGCATTCACTGAGTTGCCCCAAAAAATGACGCCGTAATTTAGAATGCTATGTATCAGAGAAAAATAGACAGATTTGAGGAAATTGTTAGGCAAACACGATTTCAATTATCGTAGAATAAAGATCTGAGTGGCCAATTTAGAACAGAGATAATCCACATGTGCAGTCCAATTTAAAGATATGTCTAGAAATACTCCTAGTAATTTAACAGGCTCTGATTTTGGAACCCATTTATCTGTGCAGAACAATAATTTGTTTGTTTTAGAATCATTTGTTATTAGCTTGTTCGCTGTGAACCACTCATTCACAAGACTGGTATCAAGGGAATGAATATCTTCATGTATATAATAAAAATAATTGGTCCCAAAATAGAGCCTTGAGGTACTCCGTTCGATGTATAATGAAGATTGGACCGACTATTTCCGTACACTACATATTGTACCCTCTTTTCTAAATAAAAGGAAAATAATTTAAGTTCCTTACCTCTGATGCCATAAAATTTCAATTTTTGCAACAATATGTCCCACGGAACACAATCAAATGCTTTCGTCAGATCATACATGGTAGCCACAATACTTATACCGTTCTCCAAGTTTTCTACCACATGCTCTAGTAAACTGAGCACAGCGCGAATTGTTGATTTGCTTTTATGAAATTTGATTTTGACTCGAAATACGATACCAGTTTCTCTTTCATAATAGACTCGAAAATTTTGTTTAATACTGGAAGCACCGCAATAGGACTAAAATTGTCGGCTAAATCTTTGTCTCCTTTTTTGTATAAAGGAAGAATTTTGGAGATTTTAAAAGAATCCGGCCAATGACCTTGATCTATACATTTATTAAAAAGTATAGTAAGAGGTGTAACTAAAAACTCCACCGAATATTTAATTACTTTACTATTAATGTTGTAAACATTCAGACAAGATGAATTACTTAAATTTGTGATTGCCAGGTAAACGGCGCTTTCCGAAATAGGAGTCATAAAAAAACGAGTAAAATGGTTTTGCTTTTTGATTCAAAAAGAAACTAGCATCATACTTCGAATTCTTTATGGAATCTAGAACCTTTGTAGAAATTGTTATAAAAAAGTTATTAAATTCATCGGCAGAAATCCAAGATTTATTTGATTTATTTGATTGAAATATCAGCAAAAATAAATGAATACTTAGAATCTAATACTGCTATCAAAACCACATTGTTCCAATACTCAAACATTCTAATCCGTGACAGTATCTGTAAATTAAGATGTGACGTGACATTCCAAAAAATAATATAAAATTTGCTTTAACTTTAATCAAACGTGTGTATTCACGATAAGTATTCGCTATTCTAGGAGTTATTTTTCTGTAAAAGTATTTCGGAGAAATTCGTTTATTTTTTTTTATACTGAACAATCATAAAGTAAAGCTATTGCTCTAGGTTTACGTTATTATTCTGATTACTAAATCAATATGGGTCCACACTTGTATACACCAAGTATTTGATTAAATTTGGGAAGACTTTTCTTATTGTCTCAAGTACCTATAAAGTACTAATAGCATGATATTTATATTTAAGAGGAAATGAATCATTAGATTATGGATTAATATTGTTTAAAATAAAATTTTTATCTGATAAGTGAAAATATAAAATCGAACACTGTGGATTATTATACGTATTTTGCGTAAGATACTCAGAATAAGATATGAAATATATTGTGTTCTTTTTCATTTTATTAGTGGTTTTGGTAAAGGTATGTGTTTTATAGAAAAAGCTAAAGTGTCTTAAAATTAAAAATAAATGAATATATTTACATTTTAATACATTGTACAACAATTGCTAAAAAAGACTGTAATATCTTAATCAAACAATATTGATATAGTACGACCAATGAAATTTTTCCAATAAACACAATAAACGTTGCCAATATACGAAATTTCAGTGGCAAAAAAATATTGTACTACTGTTGAAAATTATCAGTTCTATTTGAAATTTCTTGTAAATATTCAAATCGTACTCAAGTGACTAAATTCGAGTATACTAGTAACAAAATTACCTTTTGGTTTTATCATTGATAATAAGTATCTAATGCATCGGTAAAAACTAGGAGATTAAAATCTCTTACAAATTTTTTTGACAAACTAAAATTTTAATTTGAAAATCTAATTATTATGTCTCAGAACTGTATCATTTTAGGCTTCCTCAACATGGTCCAATGCCACTATTAATTTGGTAAATGGAAACCTAACGCCAATTCCACAATTCTGGAATACAACTTCAAAATTGAATACTACCATTCCAAACTGGAACGTCACAACCATCCCGCCTTGGTGGAATACAACTTCAAGCTGGAATACCACTACTCCAAACTGGAACGTAACAACCATCCCGCCTTGGTGGAATACAACTTCAAGCTGGAATACCACTACTCCAAAATGGAACGTAACAACCATCCCTCCATGGTGGAATACAACTTCAAGCTGGAATACCACTTCTCCAAACTGGAACGTAACAACCATCCCGCCATGGTGGAATACAACTTCTAACTGGAATACCACTACTCCAAACTGGAACGTAACAACCATCCCGCCTTGGTGGAATACAACTTCAAGCTGGAATACCACTTCTCCAAACTGGAACGTAACAACCATCCCGCCATGGTGGAATACAACTTCTAACTGGAATACCACTACTCCAAACTGGAACGTAACAACCATCCCGCCATGGTGGAATACAACTTCTAACTGGAATACCACTACTCCAAAATGGAACGTAACAACCATCCCTCCATGGTGGAATACAACTTCAAGCTGGAATACCACTTCTCCAAACTGGAACGTAACAACCATCCCGCCATGGTGGAATACAACTTCTAACTGGAATACCACTACTCCAAACTGGAACGTAACAACCATCCCGCCTTGGTGGAATACAACTTCAAGCTGGAATACCACTACTCCAAAATGGAACGTAACAACCATCCCTCCATGGTGGAATACAACTTCAAGCTGGAATACCACTACTCCAAAATGGAACGTAACAACCATCCCTCCATGGTGGAATACAACTTCAAGCTGGAATACCACTACTCCAAACTGGAACGTAACAACCATCCCGCCATGGTGGAATACAACTTCTAACTGGAATACCACTACTCCAAACTGGAACGTAACAACCATCCCACCTTGGTGGAATACAACTTCAAGCTGGAATACCACTACTCCAAACTGGAACGTAACAACCATCCCGCCATGGTGGAATACAACTTCTAACTGGAATACCACTACTCCAAACTGGAACGTAACAACCATCCCACCTTGGTGGAATACAACTTCAAGCTGGAATACCACTACTCCAAAATGGAACGTAACAACCATCCCGCCTTGGTGGAATACAACTTCAAACTCGAATAACACTACTCCAAACTGGAACGTAACAACCATCCCGCCATGGTGGAATACAACTTCTAACTGGAATACCACTACTCCAAACTGGAACGTAACAACCATCCCACCTTGGTGGAGTACAACTTCAAGCTGGAATACCACTACTCCAAAATGGAACGTAACAACCATCCCGCCTTGGTGGAATACAACTTCAAACTCGAATAACACTACTCCAAACTGGAACGTTACAACCATCCCGCCATGGTGGAATACAACTTCTAACTGGAATACCACTACTCCAAACTGGAACGTAACAACCATCCCACCTTGGTGGAATACAACTTCAAGCTGGAATACCACTACTACAAAATGGAACGTAACAACCATCCCTCCATGGTGGAATACAACTTCAAGCTGGAATACCACTACTCCAAACTGGAACGTAACAACCATCCCGCCATGGTGGAATACAACTTCTAACTGGAATACCACTACTCCAAACTGGAACGTAACAACCATCCCGCCATGGTGGAATACAACTTCTAACTGGAATACCACTACTCCAAACTGGAACGTAACAACCATCCCACCTTGGTGGAATACAACTTCAAGCTGGAATACCACTACTCCAAACTGGAACGTAACAACCATCCCGCCATGGTGGAATACAACTTCTAACTGGAATACCACTACTCCAAACTGGAACGTAACAACCATCCCGCCATGGTGGAATACAACTTCTAACTGGAATACCACTACTCCAAACTGGAACGTAACAACCATCCCACCTTGGTGGAATACAACTTCAAGCTGGAATACCACTACTCCAAAATGGAACGTAACAACCATCCCTCCATGGTGGAATACAACTTCAAGCTGGAATACCACTACTCCAAACTGGAACGTAACAACCATCCCGCCATGGTGGAATACAACTTCTAACTGGAATACCACTACTCCAAACTGGAATGTAACAACCATCCCGCCATGGTGGAATACAAATTCTAACTGGAATACCACTACTCCAAACTGGAACGTAACAACCATCCCACCTTGGTGGAAAACAACTTCAAGCTGGAATACCACTACTCCAAACTGGAACGTAACAACCATCCCGCCTTGGTGGAATACAACTTCAAGCTGGAATACCTCTGCTCCAAATTAATATCCGTGTATTAATTTTCTCATCTTTATTCAATTCAATTGTTTAAGACATGAAAAACAGCAATATACTCTTAGCAACAAAATTTTCTATGTACTTCATAATATAACTAAAGAAACATGTGCCACATTGGTACAAAATTGAGTATTTCAGTATTGGAAACTTTATATTGTTAATATTGATCCATGAAACAGTCCAGTGATACAACTATTTTTTGTAAAAGGAAAGAGATATGATTAACAAGTACGACTTATCTAGCCGAATGGATACCACAATTTGTGTCATCGATTGCATGCGTCGGAAATTTTATTGCCACGAGTATATGATTTTAGGGAAATTGCTTTGAATGTATTTGCCATATATTAAAAAAATTGATTAGCAAAGATTGTATTTTTCATTTAAGAAAACAAAACATGATAATCGATTTTTAAAAGAAGTAATGATAACTCCAATTTTTTGGGTATATATATATATATATATATATATATTGGCGTTAATTGAAATTGGAAAGAATATAATATATATAGAGACTTAAAGTTACCTTTCCAATAAATAGATCAAAAATACGAAAGAGAGCACTACTAGTATCGACTAAACGTTTATTCTTGAGATCAAATATTAAAGTAAATGCTGAAAGAAAATCTTCATCAATTATTGGTTCAGCATAACAATTGAATCTTTCAGTTTTTTAATCTGCTTTTATCTAATTTTCAGAGTTGTTTGCACTTATTGGTGTTGTGCCCAAAATAAAATGATAACAACAATATGAGGTCTGACAGGAATGATTTTCTTTATCATTTCGATTAAACGTCATACTTACAAATCAAACCAGAGAACATCTTCATAAATTTGACGACTCTGACTTTGATTGATTGAATTGCATTTATTTAGTTGGTTGAGACACGTTCTATCACAATATTAGTGGCAAGGGTAATTTTTTTATACATGCTCCTTTAAAGGGGTCTCTTCAAACGATGCTTGAAATTCCGGTTAAAATCTATAAAATTCACATGACTTTCCATCCCACAAACAAGTGTTTGATTTCTGTTTTTTGTTTATATACTTTTGGTTTTTACATATAATAATGATATACTGTGCAAGGAAAGTGAGATTTTTCTCACGAATGTGAAGATTTGTGGCACGACCTCTTAGGGCAAGTGCCGCAATTACAAGAATGAAAAAACTATTTTCACCAAGTGTTGCACAGTATGCTATTTCTGCGATTAATATAATTTTATTAATATGATTTAACTAGAGACTTTTCCCCAAGTCCATTTCTCATAAGCTGTTTCCTATATTTTCCGGAAAATTTCTAGTAATATATTTAAAATGAGGGTAGCCACTTTTTCCACAATTTTTGATGGCGTGCTTTCAAATTCCATTTCATTTTTTTTAGAGAAATCTTTGCAATCGTCACCAAATCTTCCAAAAATTGTTTTGTCATTTATGATAAAAGCCCAAAGTCAACTTAGTAAATATTAATTTTTTGTTGATTCGGCATTTAAATACACACACCTTAGAATATAACCGTGGGATTTTTTCCTACGGACTAAATTTCTTAGCAGTCGTAGGAAAAATTATTATGCAATTTAATTTATCCAAACTAAAGCATATTTTAGTTTAAAATAATAAATAAGTTTAATATAAAATTTAACACGGTTAGTTCTAACTGTATAGTTTAAACCGTAGTACCTACTCGTATTCCCCATATAGATTTCCAATATTAGTTGCCTCAATAATAAATATGTAGTTAGCAGCGATATTAGTATAAATGGGATTAGTTTGAAAACTAATCTAGACTGAAGTAAATGCTTTATTTAAAATAAAAAGTTATAATGTGAAACGGTACAACATAAGTATTGATTATTCAAGTCTTTAACTTGACGTCCCTTTACTTTTTGAGACTTGGTAGATATAATATATAACAGATATAATTACTTATATAGGGTGATCGCACTATTGCAAGTATAAGGTAAAGCATTGTTATGAATTTCTAATACATGTTCTTATAACCCTTTGAGAGGTCGTAAGCAATTATCCCATAATAAATACTTAAAGTCAACTGATGAGTAGTTGATATAGCTCTAAGCAAGAGTTTTGGGTACAGCGACCGACTTTTGATCCACACTGAACACAGACTTTTAAAAAGTGTCGAATCCCTTTGTGTATAAAATTTAATTTCAATTGTTTTAATTTTAATGGTCTATTTTATCATAAAATTAAATAAATATAATTAAAAAATTGTTCTGGTTTTGTACACTATTCTAAGAGTTCTCAAAGCACGTCAATGGAAAAAAAAGGTAGGTATAATATTGGATGTAGGTGTAAAATACTGATAACTATACTTAGAATAAGCTAAAAGAAATCACTGTCAACTGAAAAATTTATTAGGGCATACTTGACAATAATGGGATCTGTTCATGCAATCCCTTCCTTGATAAAGTGTAAATTACGTCTCTGTTAGTTTAGGGTTTGGTCAAATCCAATAACTTCATCCTAATGAGGAAATGGCCGATAATTAAGTAGTGAATGACCCTGTCAAAACATAGCTATGTATATGTTACAAAAATATTAGCGCGAGTTGATCATTAATATCCACACCACCTACATCTCGTGATTAAATCAGTTTTAATTTAAGTAATCGAAGTTGGTATATTTGGTTGGTTTTTTAGTACATATTTTTTTCATCTAATGTGATAGAAGAGAAAGTATTGAAAGATCATTTAATTACGAAAGTGGTAGTAAATTTGAATTTGTCGATAACTACAGTTAATGAAAGAAAAATCGCAAATATTAACCATACATCAATGCCAGAAGAACAGTAGAATGTGATAAGCCAAGATTCTAATAGATCCGATACTAACAACAAAATTTCATACTATGCATTCTCTTAAAATACCAAGAATAAATTTTAGTTACTTAAGGCGCTTGAAGTGATCATACCATCCAGACATTGTTCTTTCAGATTATCATCATTTCGTTTTATCGTTTACCTACATTTTATTTATTACTTTGTGCTAAAAAATAAGATATGATCAATTCCTAATGGTGCAATTTGATGATAACTTTTTGACGAAACTTTTTAGTAATGCTTTAAATATCGTATAGCCAATAAAAACTGCAATATAGCAAAATTCGTTTGAGTTTTAATCTACAAGAGTACCTACCTACTTTTTAAAGGTACGTGAGTATAAGACTTACTAGAATTAATGCTTCTTTAGATATACGTATAAAATTGAGCTAAGGCTCACACAGAGTAAAAAATTGAAAAATCGATAAAACATATGAGAACCACATTTGAGAGCAACTGTATCATCCACTTAATAACAAATTTTTATTCAAAATTATCGGATAATATTGGAAACTGAAACTTAAATCTATTATATTGGTTTTGGTTTAGTTCCTTGTTTATAAAGTTATGTATTTTATATAACATACTCGTATAAAAGGATCTCAAATTTTGTTTTTTCTTTAAAACTAATTTATTTCACACTAAATTTAGTATTTTGCTTGTAAAATTTATAAAAATTATTCAAAATGAAATTGGTTGCGAATACCATAACACAAAATTAAATAAGGTTAAATATAAACGACAGAAACATTAAAATAAACAAACAAATATAATTATACCTAAGGATGCCTTCTTTTTTTTTTATTGAATCAGCCTTAAAATTAAACTACTCTTATACATTTTCTTCATTTATTCATTGGGGGTAATTATTTACGAAATTATTGAAAAATATCTAATTTTAAAGAACATGTAAATTACCCACTAATGTTCGTATACATAAACGTCATTTATTTGTTTATTTCATGTGCACCGTTGTATCTATTTCAAAGGAAAACCAAACAATTGTTTATGCTTTGTAAATTTAAATTGAAAACGTTAGTATATTAAAGGAGAGTTATATGTTATCACCATCAAATTACCCTCAACCATAAAACTGTCACTTACGAAAAACAGTTTTCTTTGCTTTCAAAAAAGGTCTGACAGATGTAATTTCTAAACCATAGAAATTTAAAATGAATAAATTGAAACCCAGAATAAAGATATTGTTTATTAATCTCATTTAAAAGTACAGGAAAATACTTCACTACACAACAATCATAAGTGTGAACAAAGTTTTATATTTTAATTATTATTGTTTATATTATATAAAAAAGAGGTTTTGTTATGTGAGAATAACATGTTCTTATTATTTATCAATCAAAGTAAGTAATAAATTTTCATAATTTTACCGAAGTATGCCCTTTGCAGTAAATTTTTTCCGCTTCTTTTATAATTTTGTAATTTCATAATCATCTTATACAAAATATATAAAATTTAACAGCTAATGTTATGGAATTTTCTTACAATACCAAATTTTAATAATTCTGAATTTAGATAATAGAACATATTTCTACTTAAAATATATATTATGAAATTTCAAACATTCTTTTCAAGTCTGGATCTAATAAATTTTCTTCTTTAAATTATTCACAATTTCAACAAAGTATGTTCTATAGTGTTGTCATAATTTTTTTATAATTTTACTACATTTACCTTTAAATATTACTAAGTCACAACTCTAACATGTAACTAATTTACTAATTACCAGATTAAATTGGTTGTTTAAACATTTTTTGTATCCAAACGAAAATCATACTAAATCATTTTTCTAAATTTATTTTTACATCATTCGATAAATCTCTAAGATATGTCAATACTTAAGATGTAACCTGGGATTTTTGTAAAAATCGTACAAATTAGTTTCTAAATTCATTGTAATGAACTTATTGTTGGTTGGTGTTGAACTATTCGGCCTCTGGAATTAAAATGTAAATTTGTCAAATTTTGGTTAAAATTTGAAATAATTATCTTCTATTCATAATTTGGAAACCCTTCATCGTATTAGTTACTAGAAGAATTTATTAGCTACAACCTATTTCAAGCTAGAATACTACAATCCCTGATTGGAATGTAATAGCTCTCACACCATGGTATAATAAAACCAAAAATACCACTTCAACCTGAAATACTATAAACCCTTCACAGTAATGGAATAATAGTTTGAGTTGAAATAGAACAGCTCGACACTGGAATGTATCAACATCCCTCTATGGTGAAAAATAATTTCCAGCTGGAATGCCACAATTTTAATGTAATATATAATATGAAGTAATTGGTAGGTTTTTTATTTTAACGGATTAAATTAAACCAACTTTCCTTATTTTCCATCATTATTTTAGACAAGTATTTTTAACACAATTGAGTATTCGAGAACATCTATTCTAGTGTCTAGTACAGCAGCCATTGGCAACTTTTAACGGTTTCATTTTCTCGGATTTTATTTGAGAATAATGCATGAAGCAGCGCATAATTTTCTCATCAAAGGGCGTAAGAAGGCTAAGTGGGGAAACGTTCGGACTACCCATAAAAACATTTTTCTGGGTAAAAATTTGTCACTCATATATTTTAGTCCAGGAAAGTTATAGAATTATTCTTCGATATTTTAGCTTTATTACAGATAATATAGTAAACTGTTGGAAAATGAAGTTCAAACCCCGATATTGAACAAAGATAAAAACATTTGATTAAGCTAATACAAAAGTTATATGATTCTGGTAGATGGTAAATTGTGTGTCAATATACAATTTCTTAAAAAGATAGAAAGCATGTTCATACTGGAGTCGGATTAAAAGACTAAAGCAGAAATGTGGCTTCAGTTTCAGCAATATTACCCTATTAAAGAACTCTCAGTTCAAATATTTTTGTATTACTTGACTGATATCAATCTAATAAGTACACTTTGTTAATCTAAATAAAGTTCATTTGCAGTGTTAAGAAAAATGAAGTAGCGCTCCTCTCAACAAATCGGAATTCATCGAATTTAGAATTCAAATCAGAGCAATTTGGAAACCGGCAGCCAAACGGCTCTACAATATACATAAAGAGGAAAGCGAAATTTATTATGAATAATAAATAAGACTAAGAAGGCATCTATTAGAATCTCCGGCTCAAGTTTTCATGTAGTTCAGAGCACATTAGCCAAAGATAAAGGAATGCAAGTGGGAGAGACGAAGAAGGGAAATGTGGGGAAAAGGATGGCCGGCGCCAGGACCTTATCTGCATTTATATGGCCGTTGGCTCGTTTAATTGGTACAGTCAATAACCGTGACAATGATTTTCAGTGTAGCTTAGTAACAAAAGAAAATGTCTATATTATTTTCTTAACAGACAACAACGATAATAATAATAATAATAATAATAATAATAATAATAAAAATAATAATAATAATAATAATGACGTAATTACGCTTCCTCAGTCATTTTAATTTATTGGAACTTACGTCAGTGTACATTTTAAGCCAAAAATTAATGTTACTACGAGGGTTGCTATTTACGTATTGAGAATAGAAAGAACAAACAAATGAATTTTATTAAAAATATATTTATTGCTTTTCAAAATATACGCCTTTAAGCTTTATACACATTTACATGCGATTGAACCACCCTTCAAAGTAGTTTGTCCAGTCAAAAGATGATAGCTCTAAAACATGGTTTTTGAAGGCCTCAACCGCTTCTTCGAGCGATGAAAATCGTTGTCCACGCAATTTATATTTAATTTGTGGGAACAAGAACAAGTCATTAGGTACCAAGTCGGGGCTGTAAGGCGGATGACCCATCAATTCGATCTTTTGTGTGTCCAAATATTCGCTTGTTTTACTTGATGTGTGTGAGCTCGCATTATCGTGATGCATTTTTTGGCCGAGAGTACGTATACTATCAAAAATGTCAAACTTTAAGGTGGCAATGACAGATTTCACCTGGCAACACCAGTGTTGCCAGTTCTTAATACATAAATAGCAACCCTCGTATTATACTGCGTGGCTTGATTATTAAAGTTGGTAACAGATAGACCATAGAATGGCATTTAAGAATTTTATTGCACATCAACCAAATATCGTATTTATTTGATTTTCAAATTGTATGTATCTGTATCTGTATCTGTGTCTACATCGCTCCAAATTTTAGTTTTACGCAACCTTCATTAATTTTTATACGTACGCTATTTGCATACGTAAATCTATTATTTTTCTCCTGCTATACCATTGTATTATATCCTTGTAAGATCAAGTGTTATTTTTCTGAAATTCGTAACTGAGAAAGGAGAATTAATTTGTGTTTCGTATACATTTGGTGATATCTGACATAATTTGAAATTGAAGATATTTAGATACAAAACTCTAGTGGTCTAAATATGAATTCCTGTGAGACACAATTCTAATGCACTAGTAGTGAGCGAGGAAAGTGAATTTTTATGTTTAAGGTAATTGTTTATATAAGCCGAAGTGTTGTCACTATTCAGTATTTTTTTCTTCGCTGCTACAGTTATTTTTCTCCATTCTTCTCTGTTCTTGCATTTGAGTTTTCAGTTGCTTATTTTTAATATTTTGTTATCGTCCTCTATTTCAATCCACCATCTTTTACTTGGCCATCCTCTGCTTTTTGGATTTAATCGAGCCCAAGTGGTTATTTTTCTAACAATTTATATTGGTATTTTCCTCATTATGTGCTCTACCAATTCTGGTCGTATTGCCTTTATGTACCTTACAACATTTTCCTGTCCAAGTTCTTTCAATTACATTATTTCTTATACTCTCTTTTTTCTATCATTTCTTATATCTGGACCAATTATTAGGGGTATTTCAACAAAAACAATTATATTTAATTCATAACGAACTGGACTCATTTAATCTAGCAAGTAGTTTATCCCACATTGGCTTAAATTTAAATCTGTATTCTATACCTTACTTTGTCATCTGAACGGACACAATTTCGAAACTCAAGGGCTCTATACTTAGAATTATATAATATAAAAAAAGGACTACCTACCTTTTGAAGATCCCTTATTTAGTCATCTCGATGATCAACTATAAATACTGGAAAAACGTCAGCTACTTACAAAGAACAGAAGACACTATAAATCTACGTCGCAGTGTAAATACCCTTTACAAACTACAAGAAAATAGTAAATAATTTTTATTTTCAACAAAACTGGCTGTCAATATTGTTTAGAACAAAAGTGGAATATCATTCCTTCACTTGTTGGAAAGGAATGAAAATACATGTAAAACACATAAGAAGCAAGTGTTTCGGAATCAATATTCTCTCTCAAGAGTGAGAATGTTTACATTATATTATACAAAAATTATTTTGGAATTAGCACATTCCACTAATGGTCGTGGAGAAAAAGGAATTATATGCACCTGGTTTGTGTAAACCATTTTCACTCTAGGGATTTTTCTATCCGGTAGAAGATTCCTTCTATTTGCACACCTGTTAGATAAGCAATTTTTCTCTTTTATGTATTTTTTATGAACACATTTTTAATCAAATTACTTATGTTTATTGACTTTCAGCCGCAACCAATATTTTTAGTGGCATTGTGCTTTTTCTACAAAAGGACCCTCCGGATCTCGAAACATATTATTTCCTGTAGCCCTCATCCCGGAAATTTGTAAGAATAAACCTCTTGTACTTATTATCGTGGGTGAGATCTTTACTTTTACCCTCAAATTTCACTTCGTTTCTTTGATCTCATGCCCTGTTGCCAAATCGAAGCAATATTCATTTCAGTCAAAATTTCACAATATATAAAAAATCTTTATAATTAGTCACGCGTTCAGCTACTATTTAATATAATCATGTATAAAAATAGAAAAAACAGCATTTTGATTTAAATTGAAGCTAGTAAAAAATGGCCAAATTAATTTTGAAATGTCTGTAGTTAAAATAAATTTAATGTATTGCCATAAAAATGTACAAATCTGTTATAGTTGTACGCTGTAAAAATAAATTATGTGATCCTATCGGTACGCTACATTGGGCAATAAGTAAAATATTATTGTAATTCTAAAAGTATTCTTCTTATACTGCTACGGTCACCGATAAATTTATTATGTATTAAAATATTTAAAATAATTCTAACGAATACATTTTCATATTAACGTATCAACCCACAAATGATTTGAACAGAGTATGAAAATGTCCTACTGGCTGCGCCATAATAATTATATGTTGAGTTGGGAAATATGTGGCAACTCAGTGAAAGTATAAGATATGCACAAGTCGAAGGCAACCGAAAGAAAACAGACAAAACCTTGAGTATAGCGTTAATTTTTTAGGTAAGTCTAAATCTACAGGGGAATTATATTCGAGATCGGGGGAAAAAGGTCGCTAGTGCAAGGCCTCTCCTTCTTTCGCTATGAATTTAAATGAGGAGGATATTACAGTAAGACATCGCTGTCAAGAGAATCTTAACGTGTGTAGCTAAAATTGGATTTTTAGTTGATTTATGATACAAATACGTGTATGCATGTCAACTGTGAGAAGCCCATTAAAATAAAACACTTCGCACTATTACTTTTATGCTGTGGGAAATCCATGGAGGGTTCATTATTACGTATGCAGAGAGCCACTTGCACGATAAGATGCATATGTTCCTTTTTAGTTTATACTTGTAGAGAGTGAATTTGTTCAAGACTTTAAAAACCAAATTCAATAACAGTTGTTCTTTTTGAGAACAACACTGCCTCTCTTCTGTGGTGCTAATTATGACTTTTTCTTTTTTAACGGCAAACAATCGGATTCTACCAAAAAACACCATAAAGAACTTGAAAATAGTGCTAGTAAGACAAAAAGTAAATAGAAATGACTGTAGTTTATAAACATGATTATAAAATGGAGACAAGGACAGCACGATCCCATTTAAACACAAGAGCTTCTTAATGAAATTTTATTTAAAAACACAAAAGAAGGATATTTTAAATAGGGTAATAGTAACAAAATGATATTAAACATGGATGCATTTAACAGATTATGATGATGAACAAATGTATTTTCTGGTGAGAGAGCAAATATTTGAGAGGTTAAGCCACAATAAACTATAAGAAATATGAAACAAAAGTATCAAAATATAAAAAAATCCGCTTCTAAGGGTGATCAACATAATTTGCTATAAAAATTGAAAATTTAAATATAGCACAGTGCAGAAAAGTGATAGACCTGCAATGAATTATTTTGGCTTAAACTAAACATGGTTTATTTTGAAATATTTTGTATAACGATAACGATATCACGCTAAAATTTAATAATCCTTATAATAATGAACAAATCATTTCAGTAAGTTAGGGTCTTACTTACATATGCTCGACTAACCATTTGCGGAAAGCTTTTGGCCTCGAATTGGCGAGAAACAATAAACGTTATAGCAAAAAACCGAATACGAAACTACATCTGTATAACCCGCAATAAAGTGAACAGCAATCT
Organism: Hermaeophaga mercurialis; assembly: GCA_951812935.1. Taxonomy (NCBI): domain Eukaryota; kingdom Metazoa; phylum Arthropoda; class Insecta; order Coleoptera; family Chrysomelidae; genus Hermaeophaga; species Hermaeophaga mercurialis. The sequence goes on along the minus strand of OX638362.1, from coordinate 16,045,241 downwards.
GACTTGTCAACCCTTCTGTTTCGGTTTTGTTCTGTTCATTTCTTGTTATTTGACTCCCACATTTTTCATCAACAACTTCCCCAAAACTCTGACGAGATTATTTTCAGAATAAGGAAAAGCAATAATTTGGTAACGTTGCAAATCTCGTTTTAAGGCCACCGTTTGACGACAAAGACCCCAAAATAGAAACGAAAACAATTTACTACACGGAGCTGCTCGTCCGGAATAAGTAAGATCGCTAAAATTAAATACGAACCTTTATATTTTTAAATGAAATTATATTTTATATATATATAGTGTCAGAAACACTTTAAAAAACAATATTTTTGTGAATCTATACCGATGTATATTTTATCTTTTAATTAAAGATTTTTGGCTGCTGTTAGTTGATAAATATCCATTTGGACCAGAGAAATAAAAAAAATGTTATTTTTAATAAACGGGTCTTACCATATCATACTTTTGGATTTAAGTTTATATTTTTGAACGTCTAAGACCCCTTGCGCTGTCGGTTGTAGTTAATGTTTGCATTAAAATGATCAGTATAATAAAGTATAATGAGGATTCGCAGTGATTGTTGGACTTATTAAAAAAGCTTTGTTTATAGCACCATACGGTTACTTAGTTCTTTTTCTTTTCTAATATTGTGTGCTCTATTTCAAGTAGACTGAGCCCAAAAAAAACTACCTCTCTCTCTCTCTTTACATGATATTTTCTTCAAGTTTTCTATATATTTCGATTATTGTAATTTTTATTTGTAATATACGTGAGTGGGTGCTAATTGTAATATTTGTCATTGCTACTATATATAATATAATTGGATTGGATGTTTATAAATGTATATTCTGTATATAAGACACTACACGTGATATTGTAATGGTTTTGCCGAGCGGAAGCAAAGATATGGTTCTTACAATAGATTAGTTAACGAAACAGGTTGAATGAATTAGTCAATAGCCATACTATATTAATAATCAAAATTGGCACTTACCAGATTCTTTTGCCTTCAGACATAAAGCTCCAATTCTGGGCGACGTCCAGTATGTAGGTGTACTTATAGGTCACTCAAATCACAAAGATAGTAACTGAACTTTTTCTGACTTATTTATTGGGAGAGAAATAGGTGAAAATTACAAATAAAAATTAAATGAACAACAACGAGTAAATTTGCAATATAGCCAATTAAAATAATTATTTGAATAATTATTAAACACCACCGAGATCTTTAATAAACCGTTTGACTCTATTAACTAATTCAAAACAGTACTGGCAAATTATAACTTATTATAACAAAATTAACAAGGCTAAAGATACTTGATTGCGAATACCTTTCGAGAGGGGTGTTAAACTAATTTCCGAATTCGTCTAGCTTCCTAAACTTTTAGCGCTACTTTTGCTTTTAAATTTTTTTTATGACTTTCGGTTTATTGAAGGAACTCGACTTTTACAAAATTAGTCAGTTCCTCAGTTCGAAGAATTATATAATGGAATAACAACCTGAACGACACCTTTTTTAAGGAATGAAAAAGTCTCGAAAAACCTATCCAGATGTAGCCAACTATGCCCTTTATTTCTACACAATGACAATCGTAAAACTCATAATTGGTGTCATTTAAAAGGTTAACTTTTATTTTCAAAATATGCCTTAAACTGAAATTTAACATCTGTTAGTTGATTTTGTATTCTGATTCTTTCACAAAAGAACCCTTGAGAACCTTTGTATTTAAAAAATTTATCATTCTCAGGACAGCTTCTTTTTTGACTAATGAACTTGTAAATTTGAAAATAATTTAAATACTTTTATTGAAATACTCCTAGAAAAAGAAAAATTACTAATTTTCATATTAAATCATGCCTTTGCAAAGCTGGTTCTGTTACATATTCATTTATTATATTCTAAATTTTGCCAGATATATATTTTTCGTTTTTTTATGTTGCATTATATTTTTCTATTTCGTTATATTAGATACTGGTATAAAAAGTAGTATAAGTGAGGACTAAAGAGTAGTATAAGTGAGGACTAAATTGTGTTAATTGGATACAGAATAATCTATTATTTCAATGACAATAAAGTAAACAGTTGACTTTCGTCGTTAAATTTTTAGTCTTCTAGGTCTCGCATTGACGTTCTTTCAGTTCGGGAAACACTTCCGGTCTCAGCACTTAAGTGAACAACTGGACTGAAAGAAAATCGCGGAAACAGGAAATGAACCACGCTAGATAAAATGGCCGCCATTCTCGTTTTACGAGACTTGGTAATATCACTAAATAAATGATTTTTTGGTGAATTTGAAATTAGATGAATTTAATATATTAAATTTATTAAATTTTTACTTCAAAATGTATGTGCATACATAAGAAATTTTAAATTTTAAAGACCTTCACACAAATTATTAGCATTGGTAAAATTATATACAGGAAGGACCATATTTTTCATAAAAGTTGCTATTTCTTTCATATGTTATTATATTATATTTATAACTCAAAAATCTAAGATTCTTTAATAAATATGATATTAAATTAATGCGATTTTTAATATGGTGATGTGGCGGCAAATATTTGGTGGTGCGAGCAGATAAGTAAAAGATAAAACAATCTAACCGATACTGAAAATGGAAACATCAATGAAGAAGATAATCAAAAACACTCTGATAAGACGAGGTGATAGATGCTGTAGAAAAAATGGGAACCACAAGTAGAATAACAATTCTTGAATGAAAACATGGAAAAAATTATACATAATGCAAAAACAAATGTAACGTTTAGAATATACGAGGAAGAAATATGTTATGACCCACATATTAATTGAGAGTGTGACTGTGCTTATTATTCCCATATGAAATGATTTTATATTTTTATTGTATATCTTCCTAAAATAACTTAAATTTCAAAATCTTTAAATGATCATTTAAAATCTTTATGTTTAGTTCTGTATTGTGAACTTACTTGGAAACAGCATCTTTAATGAGTTAAAAGCGACTGTGTGAATCTTCTTTATTGAAGAACTGATAAAAATGTGCTCTAAAGTTTTAAAGAGCAATTAGGAAGTAAGAAATGATTTGTGGTGGCGATACGTTTATGTATATTAAATTCAAATTAAATTCTCTTAAATAAGTTATAATTCCGATCTACGGATTTGACTTGGTCAGCTTTGTTGTAAAGTTAAGGAATTTTCACATTGGTTAAAACTGCAAGTTTCTATCGTATTCCGTCAGGGTTTCTCCTAATCTTTCAAACCCTGCTTATTCGCTTTTTTCTTTCACTCTTAACGGTCATTTATGACATTTCCAATATCACTTTTCAACGGCTTTTCAGTATCTAATTCATAAGATTTTTTTAACAAAATAATTACGACATCGCAGTGATTGAAATGTCAGTTAAATATTTTCTCGTAAAGCAGTTGGAAGTAGGGAAATTCTCATAAATCGCATTACAGGATTAGTGAGAGATAAAATAATTGTGTAATATTTTAATTTAGTTTCTTATCTGTGAAATAGTAGTATCATTGATTATTAAAAAACGTAAACTTAATCAGTTCATTTGATACGTTACTTTATGAACGTCATGCATGTTTTAATAGATAATTACTTTTTGCTTAAGTACTAAATAAAAAATATTTCCATATATATCTCATGCATGTTTCAAACTTTGAATCATAAATCTGCATAAAAGTTAAAGCTCCATGTCCATAAAACTTTTCTAATATATAGCGCGAGGTTATTATGACTAAAATTGAAATATAAAACTGGATCTTTAAAAATTTATATTGCCACAATATGAAATTTATCAATATGCACAAAGATGTTTTGGATATACCAATAAGTAATCAGGCATTTTTATGAAAAATTTAATTAGTTACAAGTTTTTAAAATAGAAAATGTATTGATCCTTCCCAACAACTAAATCAAGATTATTTGTTTTTGAGCAACACAATATTTATCCTTGCAATATCCATTCATGTATGCACAATAAGGGTCACATTTTTATTAATAAACATATTTTAATAAAAGTTGGGTCACATCTATTTAGGAGCCATCTAAATCCAGTGGTGTACTCATTTTTTTTGATAAAAAAATTCCTAATAAGGTTTCTGGATTTTTTACTATCAAGCAGTGTGCCCTAAAAATATCCACCTTGGTTTGACAGCAATATTATCAAAGGCCTTTGTGGTAAGGGATTGACCAGTTTTACTGGCACGTCCACTTAGTACATTAATTAATATTTGCCTCAAATCCAGCTCTGTTACATCTTTGTGGAATTCGATCCGTTTTTACTTTTAACAGTCTAATGCGTCGGTCCATTTTTTTCGGTTTCTATTTAGAATAAACATAACTTTACATTCGAGGTCGATTAGCAGTAAATTTTGAAAATTGCTAAAAATTCGAATTTTTTCGAACATGCTCTAATTTAAAAATTCCTCGATCTAAACCTTCAGGCTTAATCGAACTCGAAATATCAACAAAGTGTAAAGTAATGTTTATTCTAAATAGAAAAAAAAAATAGACCGACGCTTTACACTCTTAAAATAAAAACGGTCGAATTTGTAAAAACCAATATTCCGACGTCCATTGTAACCGAACCGATACATGGAAAATATTCGAATCGGCTGTTTTCGAAAGAGGAAAAACCGCTGTACATCCATGAAAAACCGAACAGTTACAACTTAAAAAGTCTTAAATTGACGATCGATCAAAAATCCTTGATCCTTGAAATGAAAAATCGACGAAAATTTTACATTCCTTTAAATTGGCTGAAATTTTGCACAGAGATACACTAAGCTACAATGAAAATACCTGCTAAATATGACAGCGGAAGAATTCTCTTAACCCGGAAGTAAAGGGAGAAAATTAGAAACATCCAAATAAACCCTCACAACTACATTTACAAATTTAAATACATTCTGTAGGCTATGTTTATTTTTTATTGCACTAAATAAACTAAAATTATGTTCTTTAAATGGCATTTTATAAATAATCAAAAACAATTAATTTAACTTTAATTATACCACGCTTTGATTTAAGAATGCTCTAATTCAGCTTTTATTAATGCTACTTAAGAAATCTCCCTCAAAATGTTTTAAAATAGCAATTAGTTTGACAAATTATCATTTCTAGGACCTTCATAAAACACATTCACTTTAAAACCTTATCTTTTGGAACAATATAAAACAAAATAGTTTTATTTCTCTCCTCGTAATTATAATTATAATCAGAATTAGCAGAGAAGAGCTTTTGCAATCGGCCGTATCTTTTAGAATTAAAATGTTCATAAAAACTTTATTACAAAATTAATTAATTTTTAAGAGCAAATATTGTGAAATACAACTTCAATTAAAGACTATCAAATATTTTTTCACTACAGCAGAAATAAATATCTCTATTACTAAACCAGAAGCATCATTTAATCATAAAAATTTAACTTGAGTATTGTACGCATTATTAGATACATCCATGTATGTTTAGAAACTAAATTTTTGCACACTTTTGCGTTGGGTTTCTGGAGTCAGTAGAATAGAAATTTTACAGGAAAGTTAAGGTAAACATATACTTGTGAAGGAAGGTCGTAATTATTTATTGGTATTGATCTGCTATTTATTTTTATGAAAATATTTCAGTCACATGTTGCAATAATCTAAAAATAATATTATCGAAAAAATATCAAACCATGATTAACAAGTAGAAAACCTAATCTAGAGCACCATATTTCTAATTTTGCTGGTTTTCTCTGCTCTTTTAGTAATTTCTCAACAGTGGTAAATCCTAGACGAATCTTTTCCAAAGTCCTTTGATTATTTCAATAGAAAATCTAGCGGATGTCAGTAATTACATCTTCTTAAGGAACTTATTTCTTATTTGTTTTAAGCAACTTCTCGTTTTCTTGTCGCTGCTGGCATCAATTGCAATTTTGTTTTCCAGTCTTGAACTCGTCAAAAATCTTATATTCCTAATATATAACCTTTGTCGAGTTAATTATAATTATTTTAATATTTATTTTCTTCTCATTTATGTTCATATTTTTAGATAAATATTTATTGTATACATGTAATGTCTATAATAATTTAATAAATAACAAAGTTTTCCTAAAAAATAAAGGTAATCAACATTGGAAAATGAAACAGAAAATCGCAGTGGTAGCAGGAAAAGTTGTGATTCCAATTTGGACAGCTTTTAATCAATTTTCGTAGCGTGTGTGTGTCCGGATCTTCTAATTATCAATGATATGCCCCTCGCTATCATGTAGCCACTGCGGTCAGTTTTACAACTAAATTACAGTAATTGGACCGTGTCTGATTGGTGGGATCGGTGATGAGAGTAAACTCCGTTTCTAACTCCAACTCCGACTAGAACTCTCTTGACAGTGTTCTTAGTAATTCGACACGATAGAATTTCTATTAAGGTACTCCATATCAACTCGACACATACTCTAATCACATCATATAATTAAGGAAATGTACTTTAGCAGATAAAAAATATTATAATGAGATCAAATGAATCACCAAGTCTTAAAATTGTCATAAGGACGTTTGCCAAAAAGTCAAGGTAAAATAGAATATTATATACAAGGTGGTCAAATGAAAACGAAACAGAATGCAGAGACCCGTCGATTTTTAATTAAAGTGGGAGACTCTTCTCCGGTATGTTTGTCTCCCAAGGGAGGGTAAAAATCAACCCAAATATTTCAATGTCATTGAGGGTCGACTAAGATGTCGTTTTATTATCTTTACAATAGTATTTTAATTTTAAAATTCCGCCCAATACTTTGTAAAACAATTACATTTTAAAATGTTCATTACGTTATAGAGTTTACTTACCACTTCAGTGATTAAATATTCAAACTGATAACCACACGCATCCATACCACGGCACTCATCGACAACTATTTGATGCAAATATTCTAATGACGCTGGTTGTGTTCTATAGATATTACTTTCTAGGTATCCCCAAAAAAGAAATCAAGAGGCGATAAATCTGGTAACCGTAGGGGCCAATCAATGCTGCCTCTTCTTCCAATCCAGTGCCGGGAACTAAATACTGACGAGCAATAAAAGCATAATGAGGAGGAGTACTGTCCTGTTGAAACATCAAATGATCTTTGTCGTACTGTTGATCATTTTCATTAATATCGGTCATGCAAGGCAGGATTAATATCGTCTTCCAGTAAATGTAAATACATTTCAGTCAAAATAGCAGGTAGAAAAAAAGTACCTGCAAGTCGATCACCCAAAATGCCAGCCCATACATTAAATTTTTTCGGTTAGTGAGTATGCATCTCATGGAAAATTCTTGGGATCCGTTCACGAAAGATCTTCTTTAATTGAAGAAACAGATATTGAAAAGGAACTGTGGATGGTTTCCTGCTCGCTCACTCATTATCTCGCAAAATTGTAAACGTCGGTCATAATAAGTTCCTGCACTAAATGTATTTTATACGGATGGAATTTGTTTTTCTTCAAAATTCTTTGGACGCTACTTCGAGTGATTCCAGACACAGATGCCAGTTGCCTCGTATTTAACATAGGATCTAGATGAAGGTATCCCAAAACTGCAACTTCACTAGCTTCATTAATTATAGGGTTTTCAATTTCTCATTTTTTATTACCTACATTCCCAGTCTCTTCAATTCTATAGTTTACTTCCTATGGACATGTTTAACTTGATGCTCTTCATTAAATAGCTGAGCTGTTCTATTCGTAGATTTATTGTTTATAAAATAAAGCGAAATGATTAAAATCCTTTCCGGAATTGAATAAACGATGGTATTTAGTTTTCAAAAACACAATTAACCAAATTACTAACCAACCGACACTTCGAAATACGAAATAATTTACAAAACTTTAGCATCCATTCACGTTCAAGGAGTGTTTGTATCGTACTCAATTGTGTTTTTAGAAATCTGATCACAAATCATCAAAAAACAATGCAAAGCAAAAAATTAACATTTAAACCATTGGCGTCCTTAACTGAACTAAATGACATTTTTACCGTTAGTGATTGTTTGTAAGTGTAATTTTAAAATTTAAAGACTATTTTAAAGATAATTGCAAGGGCTTTAAAAGACACCTTAGACGACCCACAATGCAAATATTTTAGGGTGATTCTGACCCTCTCTTGGGGGGTGAAATTGGCGGAATAAAAAAAAAATGTTGATCATACTAAATTTTTATAAAATCTTTTAATATATTTAAAACCTCGTCAATTTAAAGTTGGCATTATGTACCTAAATAAGTATTTTCTAATTTTGTTTTATCCTGAATCCAGAGTGCAATCCCGTCCACATTTCTAAGGTTTGTTTTTAATACGAGGCGCCAATTTCCCACATAACTTGATTTTCCACTTAGCTGAGATGCATTGCTTGCTAGATTAACTCCGCTTGTTTTCTGAACCAAACCAAGACTTTTATATCGGTTTTTTTTGCCTTCCATTTTTTTTTTGTAAACACGTTACCCGTATTCACCTAAATTATTTGTTTAGACAGAGGAGGATTGAAAATAAGTTGATTAGTTTTTTGTTTCAAAATCAAGTGAATTTTTTACAGATTAATTTTATAATTTCATTACACACCAAATTCTTAAAATTAGCGGCACCAACCAAACTAATTTGATAAGAAAAATAGAACATACTTATTTATTTTATTTTTTATACGGAAATTTTATATTTATTGATTGGTTTTTTTCTCATCAATAACTACAATAAGAACATATTAAAACTCACTCTACTTTTTCTTTTGAAATATAAACATCGAACAAATTGGAATCATTAATTTTTCTAACATTTAACTTTCATAATACAAAGGTGACTCTGATATTTGAAACACACTAAAATAATATGTTTTAAAAATACCAAATTTTAAGTATACTCAATGTAATTTTACCTGATAAATTTACCTGAGATCAAAAGAATTACGTTAGCTATTTTTTGTAATATGGTCAAGGAGTCAATGTAAGATAGCATCAATGTAACACATATTTTTTAAGTTCAAAAATAATGAAAAGCCGCACTTTGTCGGATCTGTTTCTGCAGTTTTTCCACAAAAAAATTATCTTCAACATATCCGATCTGTATCTTTACCAGTGCCGCATCCTGTAGATTTAATTTAAAATATGAATTTCTAAATAATATTAACAACCCTTTATTATTGTCTCCTCCTCCTCCTCCCCTGATTCAAGTACAATGTTTATTATTTCCTAAATCATGATACTAAGGATTTTTACCCATTAGCGTTAAAATATCGAAGATATTTTCTAAGTTATGTCGAATAAGAATTTAAAAAGCTTTTTTCCTTTTTCAGTCTCATATATATATATATATATATATTGTGAAGTGTAACTAATAGCAATATAACTAGAATCATAAAGAGATTAAATAATCAACGATGAATGTTAGAGTTCGGGTAAGTATCTTGACAGAGATCTATCTTCATCATGTGGTACCTAAAGAAATAAAGAGAAATTTCAGTTATTTATTAAATACATGTAGCAAATTATTAGGGTATTAATATAGGCAAAGGGACATTACAAATGTATACAGATAAAAAAACCAAGAATATAACTCTCGAGTGATCACATATTAGTGCTCAAATTATAGAAGAAATAGATCATATCAAGTTTAACATTTAATAACGGGAAAAGTAAATGTGCACAAATTGTATAGTGAAGTCTGTAGATAAATTATAGAAATACACAAGCGTTGTATGTTTAACATCAGGAATCATTCAAAGAATCTATTTCGATTGAGATAGAGCTTATATTTTGGAAAATTTAATAAACACTAATTTTCGCGAAAAAATTAAATGATTTAGTATGTATCTAGACACCACAAATTTTCAGAGAAGTAATAAATCTAATTATACTAACGTTTTGTAAATGAATATTTAACTTATCTCACAATTTTGGAATTGGACCCGAATAATTTTAATACCCAGTAGAGGCTAATTTTAGCAATTATGACATAACCCCCATAGGGTGATTTTGAAATTTTAATTTTACTATAAATAGCCTTGCGGATCGACAGTCCGCCATTGCAGTTTTTGCCGTTGCAAATACAAAATGTTAGAGATCTAAAATTAAAAAAATTGTTTAATTTCAATAAAAAAAGTCTTAAATACTTGTATTTGGTACATACACGGCTGTATAAAAATTTGTGATTATGTGAATTTAGCCCAGAAAATTAGCTCATATAATTATACAAATCCAGTGATTGAAAAAACAGTGTTTATGCGGAAAGGGTAACTAGCAATGTACCTTTAGTGAAAGTGGAAATTTATCCTGTGTTTTCTCCACAACCTTATCGAGTCTTTATCACATTCCAGTTAAGGGAGTTGAAGTTTTCTACAAGTTCCAGTCACGAATTTGGGGATCGACCTGGTGGACTTCTGCATCGGTAAACCAAAGATCGAAAATACCAATGTGTGTAAGAATGAAAATTTCGTTTAATTTGATAACTTTGATCATTTAATTAAAACATAAACAATTGATGTTTTGGCTATTGTCAAGCAAGCCACTCTATTAACACAGACACAATTTAAATTAATCATTTTTTTTTTAATTTTGTAATGATTAATTTATTTCATTGTGTACAATAATTGTATTAAGTTAGGTTAAAGGTTACAACCATTTTGAAAGGTTAGGAATAAGGTTACAACCATTTTGAGAGGTTAGGAATATGGTTCGTTGTCAATTGTGGTATAACTTAATACTTACCTTCGAACGTCCATTGTAAACATTTCACGCAGTTTATGCACATTTAAATTTTTTTTAATAAATCGATTATTATATAGATCTGTTTAATATTAATCACTGTTGACACTGACACGACGTTTCCGACAATTTGTCAAATCAATTTTTTAGAATAGTCTATTAATAATAGTTTGGCCGGTGAATTATAAATGGCAACATTCAATTAAATTCAATAATTGAAAATCAATGTCCACTGAATATTGGCCTTATAATAATTATATCAGGAAAAAGTTCATACACCTATATAATACATTTATATAAATAATACATCACCCCTACGTGGGGCACAACATAACTATTATATAATTATATAAATAAAACATTACAATATGTATTTAAAGCGGAACTTTGAGGTGTTATTGTCGAAAGAGACCAAAAGAGAAGCTAGATGTAATCGTCAAAAAATTATTACACTCATTTCGCAATCAGAGAATTATCAATTACAAGAGTGTTCATCTTAAAAATATGTTTTAACCAAATAATAATAATAATGTTAAGATCCCTTACATTATTAATTAATAAATAATCACTCATGAAGCCTAAAAATACCTTCAATTGATGTCTTAATAAGGTACGCGTTAGTTTCTGATAATCTAAATGTATTAATTAAAATACAAAAAAAAATAATTCAATTTAATTATGCTCACCTGAAAAATTACGAAAATATCTATTCAAAGAAGTAACAATTATTGTGAATTTCATTTGTAAACGAGAAAACCAAAACGAGTTACTTTTGTGTAAATTCGCTTGTTATTTACCAAACAATGGAAATGAAAATCATAACTCTGTAATTAATTTTTCAATTTAATAGCTTTCAAAATAAATTATACCTATGATATCCTAAACTGGTAACAACAATTTTATATTTATATTTAATATTCTAATTTAACCTGTAACCGTTAATATCATTTCTGCATCATTTAAATGATCAAATAATTTGCTAATACATAGTAACTTTCATCAACTTATTTGTATGATGAAAATAAAAGCCCGACCTATAATTCTTACGTAAAACACTTCCAACTTTTCCTCTAAAATATCCATCAGGAGAAAATGCACTGTTCTATAAATAATCGTAACCCACTTTTGAAAAACACCAAAACTTGAGTTATAAGTAGTTATACGGTTCTGTATTATAAATCCAATCTAAAAAGTTTCAACTTCGTTACAAGAAAGTATCTACTTTTAATTCGATATTCATAGTTAATAAATTGGTTGCGAACTTTAACCGCAAGTTTAATCGATTCTCGATTCTTTGATAAAATATATTCAATTGAAGAAATACTTCTCGCTGAAGATTATGTAGATAGACTACATTTAAGTGAAGAATATGTGAAAGCCAATCTTATGGATGAATGGAAAATTTATTATTTTATTTAGGTATTTAAAAGTAAAATTTACTTAGTAGAACTGAATTATTTTCTCTTTGGTTTGCTGTAAATCCAGCGGAAAATTTTTGAAAACTTCTGGTGGCAGTTTTTATTGAATTTTTTTTTTATTAAATAAAAATATTAAGTTATTCTTTATTATAATTTTAACTAAACAATTAATTTGTATAGTGGTTAATTATAAAAATAAAATGAAATATACTTGCAGAGTATAATTTTGAGCGGAGTCCATGTTTTAACTTCCCAAGAGTCTTAGCGTACGTGTCTATCTTGTTTTTGCCAATAAATCTTTGTTTCCTCATTATCATATTCTCTCTGTTGTTACGTTGAGTCCAGAGTTCTACCTTCCTCTCCCTAGTCCCCATGTTGCGGCCTCTCTCCGAAAACTTGATTCTTTCAGTTTAAACACCAACAAGGGAATGTCCCGTGCCCCAGAGGGCTATCACCGCCTAAATAATAAAACGGCAGACAGCACCATCTCATCTCTGCATTCTACTCAACTTTCCATCCACTTGCCACTTCCATTCTGAGTGCTATTCAAATTTAACTTTCGTTGGGTCGCCGGTTGGCAATCGTGATGGGACTCGTCTCGAATGACAAATGTCGCCGTGGCCTACACTGTTCACTTTCTGCTAGGAACTTCTCCAGAGACGGCCTTTAATGCTCAAAATCTTGGTTTCAGAACAAGAAAAACAAACATTAGTTTTGAGCCAAATGTGGCCAATGAGAAGTTTCTAAAGGAGTTGGGTGGCTCAGTGGTAAAACCTCGGACTGATGATCGAATGGTCCCCGATTCGAATCCCAGCAGGGGAGAGAATTTTTCTGATTTGACTACAAGTCAGAAATTGATTTATTAATTTAACTACAAGTTAAGAAGTCGGTTCTCGTCCCTAAAGATGATTCCCACTGCTGTATTTATTATTGGTTTCAAATCAACAGTGCTGTTCCTAAAGTGGCGTTGGGTAACAGTAACGAGACCTACGCAGAACACGAAAGGCTTATTAGGGGGTTAATGCCATCACACAAGAAAAAAGTTTCTAATTCCGCTGTATCGTATCGTTTTCCTCTCTTACTTAATTTTATGGTCGGTAATTACTTCGTCTTATTAATTTGTAATTATATATGTTATAGCAATTATTGCAAATGTTATTTCTGATTATTCCATATGATGAAAAAATTCACTCATTTTAAACAAGTTAAAATAATATTCAGCTTACATTCGTACACCTTGTATATTCTCCAAAATAATTTTATGCATGCAATTTATCACGTCCCTAATTTTTATTTCAACCAATCGACATTTCCGTAATATATGCTATAAAAATTGATCAATGAAAACTGCACTCTGCAATTTAAGAATTATCTAATCCAAACAGTAAAAGTTGCTAAGAAGTCACTGAGCAATGCACACACTCACTCTCTGTCAAAATGATATATTATTCTCTCAGGTTGCTCATCGCACTTCACATAATTTAAAATATAAATTGCAACCAAAAAGTTTGAATATATAGGACTGTTTATACCACACATATAAAATTGAGTTTAGTTTAAAGTTATGGTGAGTCAGTAAAAATGTCAAATATTATGTAAAGCTTTCATTAAGGTTTTTGTTAAGTGTAAAGTTTTAACTTCATTAAAGTGTGTAAATAATAAATTAGTTCAGTTATTTATTGGATGGCATTGATTTATTTGAGAAAATAAGCACATAGGATTTATGTATATATAATTTATAGTATTCGTTTTAAAAGTACAATCCATTTTTGCTATGATTAAAATTCTAGGATAACGTAATTTTTCCACAAAAATGTATTACATTTGTATTTATTTTACGTCACTTCTCTTTTCCCTCATGTTAAATAATTATGATCATGAAAAAATAGCTTAGAGCCAATTATTTTTCTAGGGAGACCTAGGGCCGTCTCTGGTTAGAATATCGATAAGAGAAAAAATTACGATGGTCGTAGAAAGTAATAATACCGAATGCCGATGGTCTTTTTTGACGAGCGATCCACTTCAATATCAAGAAACTTATTTATTTTTTACTCTTGTCTAGATTTACTCAAGGCTGGTAGATGTTGAATAGCGTGAGATGCCTATTTTTTCGTCTTCTCTTTTACAGGCACCAGATAAGAAAAAAAAATATGCGCCAAAAACAAAAGTTTAACGTAACTATCAACCAATTTCGTTTATACATGGCGTCCTAGAAATATTAAAAGCTATTTAAAGGAGGTTAAGTTTTGTTAAAAAATGTTTTTTCTTAGACTATCCAGACAGAGTGGACCAAAAGTCTGGAAATGGTCAATTATCTCGTAAATTGATAGTCCGCATTCTACAAAATTTGGGATAAGCCAAGTTCATACTTAAAAACCCACGTTGTAAAAAACCCCAAAAAGTTATTTATAAATCAACCCCCTACCCTTGTAAGAACTACTCTTTCCTATTAAACAAATAATTTTTCGATATAACAATTTGATTTAGGGACAAATTTTATGCCAGTCTGGATTTTTTTCTCGTTTTTTAGCTTACAATTTCATAAAAAATATTTATTAAATATATCCGTTTTAACGCCCTTATGTCTCTTAATAAGTATTTAACATCCTATACTTATAGGAACTTTTTTTACCAGTTTTAGGAGCACTATCACCGCCAGGATTTTTTAAAATAATTTCAATGACATCCGGTATAAATACATACATGTAAATTTTATGATTTAAGTTTTCTCCAGATAGAATTCTTAAGTAATTTTTATTAAAAATGGATAATGAATAACCTTTTTACACATTGCATATTACTTTACTATACAAAAACTAGAATGCAGAGAAATATCTAAATACTCATTTACGCCAATTTATTGAGATACAGAACACAATATTCATTTACAGTAATGGAAACGAAAAAAAAAATCCAAGTTCTCTGGAATTGAGTAAAATGGATGACTTCTTCTTTATTTAAGAGGTATAACGTTTCAACCAATTTTTATTCATAAATTTCGAGCTATAAAAGTACGTAGAAAATGTAAAAGCTTGGTTTCCTTGTCTGGAAGAACAAATTTATGATAAAGATGTGTGTATCGAATCTTGAACATGATTTATCCGGTGTATAAATGTATAGGTAAAACAGCGAAGGCTATACGGCACAAAGAGACGGTTTCCGCATATATTACCGTTATTGTTGTACCTGTCATATTTATTTATAAGTTCTTTTCATGGTCGCTGCGGGCCAGAAACGACACGATTTATGGTCTAAGAATACGGCCCGAATGGGATTTCGAGCAACTTTTTTCACAGGACAACTTTTGCCACTGAAAGAATTGAGAAAGTGCTTATGTAGTAGTTTTGTTTTTGGGTGTAACGAAAAAGGAAACAGGAAACGCTGCAAAAAAAACTTTGCCCTGAAAAGCCTTCTTTGTTGTAAGTTAGGATACATCAGGATTTTTAAACATTTTTTATATCGATTTATAAAACAGGCAGATATATTGAAAACATTTCTACTCTGTTGAAAAGAGACAAAATGCCTCGATCTAAAATAAAGATTTCTTTTTACTGCGACATCGGATCCTAAAATATTCATTCATCAAAAATGTTTTACACGTGAGCTATAAATAACAGAGATTCTTTCATAAAGCTTCAATAAAAATTGTAGATTCACTTCCAATTACTATTGAAATTGAAATATTAGAATATTTATTCTCATTGAACAACTAAAAATATTGATAACATTTATTTTACTATTTCTATTTTAAACTACAAATGTCACATGTTACAATTACATCACACACGTTTAAATTCAAACCTGTTTAATATTGAATCAAATTTACATCACAGCTTAAATTTAATGTTGAACATTGAATCACAAACTAATATTATGTTTAATCAGAAAACAGTAGCATACACCTAGATCTTGCTAAATTAAATTGTTAATTAATTGCAATCGGTAATGTAAGTAAAAGGATGAGAGGGGTGGCGAATAGGCAGTGAACCGTTCGTTATACGTTAAGTGGGCACTCAACTACTCCTGTCTGGACATTTTCTTCACTGGGATTTCAACGTTGATAGATTACACGGCTTGATTGTGTATATAGAGGACGTTTTTTTGGAAAATTGATTGCAACCACGAATTCCGGATCTTTGTCCAAAGGGTAATCTGTTCTTGCCATGTCTCGTCAGGCTGTATACTCAAAACATTGCTCAAAAGTATCCGCAGAGAAATTGCTCCTCGAAAGTTACAGGGAAACTCACTTCGAAAAGGCTTACTTTCGATTTTTACAATATACAACAAAAGGTTATTGTTACTTTTTTATTACATCTTTTATTTTCTTGATCAAAAGGAAATAGTTTTATAATGGCAGCCTGAATGTTTCATTTAAATATGTTTTAATTTACCAATGTTTTGTTGTATAATATTGACTAGTAGACTCGCAGTATATTTTTTTTAGAAGGTATTCATTATATTTAGACCCTCTTTATACCTTACAAAATTTTTTTCCTATCTTAGTTTTTCTTCTGGATTCTTTGGTTTATATATTTTTCTTTTTTCCACGATTGCCCAAGTAATGGTCAGATACAGATTTTTGTCATGTCCACAATTTTTACGTCAACCAATCGATATTTCGCTAATATGCGTTACAAAAATTGTCCACCAATGAAAACTGCCCTCTCTGACCGCAGAATTAACCAATCAGTCGTAATCACTCCCAATGGCAGAGTCACAGACACTACAGTTCCAGAACAAAAAAGTTGCTGAGAAGTCACTGAGCAATGCATGCACTCACTTTTCACTAAAAATAGATTCTATCAACTTGTTCATCGCCCTTCACATAATTTAAAGCATAAATTGTCGCACAAAAATTGAAGTTTAAATATTTAATGACTCTTCAGTGTAGTTTTAAGTTGTGATAAGTGAATCATGAAAAACTCCAATCAAAATTATTGTTAAAGTGTAAATTTTGAACTTAGTTATCTTCATTAAAGTTGTTAAAAATAAATCAGTTTATTAATTATTTCAATGGATGGAATTGATTTGTTTAAGAAGATAAGCACATAGGATTTATGTATAGATAATTCTTAGTATTCACTTAAAAATACAATCCACTGTTATGCAAAAGCCAATTATACAATGCTTAAAATTCTACAGCTTTATTTTTTTTGCTGTTTAATTCATACAAAAACCTGTTAGTGTTATTCCAAAAACTAAGGACGTCAATACTTTCAGTTATTAATTATTTACTTCTAATAAATTCATGGTTGGAAAAAATTTGTCAATTTAAAAATAAACATTTATTTTTGCAAATAATTTCTTTCTTTCTTACTAAAATGTGGTTTGAATTTTCTTGGATTTCAAATAATTTCTTAACAATTAGTGTTTCAGTAGGTTGTTGATCCTTAAATAGATATGGAACATTCCAAACCAAGACAAAGGTTTTATCTTTGTCTAGAATTTGCTTCATTATTCTGTGAACTGACTGAATTATAATGCGTTTCGTAGATTATATCGGAATATTGAACAGAGCAACTAGATAAACCAACAATGCGGAATAATTTAAGGGAAGTATCTATCATAAAATATACACAGCGATACAAATTAACTTAATGATAATATATTACTACTTACTACTCTAATGAGTTGAAATTATTTATGTCTGAAGTAACACATATTTAAATAGAAATTGGAAAAAAACGCACCATATTTAAAAATAATACATCCTATTATATGACGTCATATGCCTGATTCAGTCATAGTATATTATAATATGGAAACAAACCACAAGCAAACTAAACTGTTCACCCACAAAATCAAAGAAAAGAATCGGAAAAATAAACACGTTGTAATAAAGCTACAATTGCATCTAACCGCTGCGCTCTATCACTTCATGCTATGTGACGTCATGCCCAATAGCAGCGTGTTTACGGGCGCTTGGAATTATTTGAATTTAATAGCATTCTAATGCTTTATAGTGGTCGTCTGGAGCAAAATTAATTAGTTTTTTTGCTGATACATCTTTTCTGACAATGGTAACTTATGATCTGTAATAATTTTTTCCTGTTTAAATTTTTTGTCAAGTTCTCTATTATATATTTTACTAAATTAAAAAATATTAGTTTGACCCGACGTTGTTTATACCTGAGTTATTTAGCAAGAACAGCACCGTTTCTGTATAAAGCGCAAGTATTGCGAAAATTCAGGGTGGCCAAACAGAGCATAGTAAAATATCAAAAAAAAATTATATATAAACAAAAATTGAAGTGAAAATTCTCGAAATAGAACCTAGAGCAGTTTTAGCTTTTTATGACATTTATTTCCTGTATTTGGTCATATTAGATACAAGTGATTTTTTTTTTGAAACTATCGGCTTTTTGTTATAATCAAAGAACTGAACAATTTATTTTCATTTACTGGTAAACGTTGTTCTGTTTTAAAGGAAAACAAAATTTTCCACTAAATTCGTTATCTGATACTAGATGGCAGACTCGAGTTGAAGCTATTAAACCACTACGTTATTAAAATTTCGGATACAGGCCTTGAAGCAAATTTTCCAATCAGATACGAATAACAGTTTTGATTAAAAACAAAAAATGAGTCGCCATGAATTTTACAAAAATTGCGAACAAATCGTTATATGCGTTGCTTGTTTTAACAATTGTTTACGTTGTCAGTAAAATTTAGTAAAATATAAACATTTATTTTTTTTGCTATAGAGCACTTAAATTATTTTAAAGAAATGCTGACTAAATTTCGAACAGAAGAACACGTTCTAAAATAAGAAGTCCCCTGGAGTTAAACACAAATTTTCATCTAAATGTCAATATGTGGTAAGAAAAAAACAGAGTTTGGATATGCGACTAAAAACGAATGTACAAACGACCCCAAAACAAAAGCAATTTAATTACTTTTTTTGTGTTAAATGCTAGGCTTAAATTCGTTGTCTGAAAGATTTGAGCAATTAAGTTCTTACATGAATAATTTCAGATATATTCGCAATTTTAAAATTTTTAAAATGGCCCCAAAAGATTTAAAAAATATTGCAGCGCCATAAAATAAAAGTTATCCAATGATAATGATCCAAATTGAGAACGAGATATAATAATGATGTATGCTATGAAATAGAACTTTTCGTAAAATTTATTAACACTGAGGAGCTTCATAAGCTGGAAAATATTTTAGAGTATATTTTGAAAAAATTACATTTTTCCTAATTCAATGAGACCTATGTTAATTTTATGTTATTTATACCTGTCTCTTACTGTGGCAAGTTGCGATCGTTCATTTTCAAGCGATGTTTAATTAAAATCTATTTACTACAAAGGTTCAGGAGTAATTTGGTAATTATCGCAATAGAAAATGATATTTTTGAGAAACTTAGCATTAAGGACGTTATAAAATATTTCGCTAGTTTGAAATATGTTGATTTTTTTCTAGTTTATGTATTATGTTATAATATGTATCAGATATGTCCGTTTATGAATTACTTATTTTATTTTTGTTTGTTGTAATTATGCAAATTCTTATATTTCATTTTGACTAAACCTTCAACGTTATATTATTATATATATATATTATTGCTCTTAACAAGGTTAACAAGGTTAGCACCACTGCCAAATACTTATAGGAACAGCCCTGAACAAGAAAATAAACATTAAGTTGGTTCTAATTAGCAATATTTTTTTTATTTTTTTTGTTTAATTAGAGACCTATTGTTTCCAGATATGAGAATTGTAATTTTAGAAAATATGCAAAATTGAATTCTCTGGCCATAATTTAAATGAAAATTATATTTCATTTGATAAAAGAAACAAAAGCCAATCTGCTTGAATATTCTAGAAAATTTCATACATAAAAATCTTTAGTTTCAGTATAATAATCCCTACTTAGTTGAATTTTTTCACAAATTTTTAAATCTACCTCAAATTTAAAAATAAAATTTTATTTTCTAAAAGATACAAATTTTCATTCTAACCACGAAGAAATATTATATTATAAAATATATTTGCCGGATCGTTTTTAATTATTTTTCCAACTAAATATAATTTTCTCATTTCCTCTTGAAAAACAAATACTAACTGCTTTTGATATAAAAATTTGTTTAGAAACAAGCGATTCGTGTGGCTCATCACGTTGTCTTGGATGCTAGCGTTCACCTTCCCAGAAATCGGCGGCTGGAGACACGAAGGATCGACTTCCGAACAGGGAATAACCACGAGGGACCTTGTTAAGGCTCCCGAGGGACCGCTCCCGACGAGTTCTACACCCCCAGCCCCACACTCCACGTTAAAAGCAGTGCTGGTCAGTGGCGAAGGCTTACTCACATTTATTTAAAAATTGGCTATAAGGTCCCAGAACCAATGCGCACTGCAAATATTTTATATGATTGAAGGTTTATTGGCCGATACTTTCCCCTTTTTTTACAAATTATGTTTCTTTGTTATAGTTATACTTTAATAACTACTAATAAGCTGCGAAGATCTAAAAATATGTTGTTTTATTAACTAAGTTGATGGTAATTGCTCTCTAGAATCTAATAACTACAGATAGATATTCATAGAAATGTTCACATTCTAACCGTAATTGAAGATATCAATAGATTTAGTATGTAGCACGAAGACAAGTTTTACCTTGATGTTAAAGCAGATACTCTTCAACTGCTCTTCAAAGATTGAAAAAAGACCAAACCATGCAGTGTGTAGTTTATGTATTAAAAAAATGTTATTAAGGTATAAATTAATCAAAACAGAAACAACTCCGTCTCTAATCTAAATAATTTTAGGTTGTGATATTTCGTTTAGTAACTAATATAATTATGTATAATACCTCACCAACCATTCGCCTTTTTAAAAAATAGAATATGTTTCTGTTATCTGGTCGTCTTCTCTTACCTGATCAAAAATTATTTTATATGGATGAAGTTTTACTTAGAATGACTGATGTTATTTTTTTAAACAATTTGATGTGCATTTTCTTTCTAAAAGTTTAGCATGTCCAAGTTCTATAAAATTTATATGGAGTTCAGATACGGTTCCTTGTGAGATACTTCTGATTATTAAATAGATTAGTTACTTCTACCTGATTTCTAAAAAGATCTCTAGAGCCGATCATTATTAAAATGTAAATTTAATTAAGTATATTTCGAGTTAACTTACTAAAATCCAACACACATTATTTACTGAGTTTCTTTTATTGTTTGTCGTGATCTAGGTAGTTTTTACTTTAGGATATAAAGTTTTTGTAAAACCATGATCCATGTATTTCAAAATGTCATTCATTTAAACCATAGGTCTTTGAAATCAGCTTATATGTTACAGTGTGTCATATTGGAAACATGGATTTCAGGCCACGATGAAGTGAAATGTGTCAGCCTCTTTTAGAATTTTCTAAAGTAAAGACAAACATAATTTTATTCCATAAATGGTTTCACACTGTATACTAGATTAAGTATAGTTAGTAAATTATTTACTATACTGTGCGAAACTTAATGCAAAATCGGTGTCAGAGATATTCATGCTTAAACAGTCCGTTGAAAAAAAAAGTAACATATAAAAAAAAATAGAGCAATAGCTAAAAAGGTTTTTTGGCTAGTAAAAATATGTACCTGGTTGCCAATATCATAGTTAAATTCAAAATATCTCATTGTAAAAAATTTTGGGAACGCGCCACTGCTAAAACCTAAAGACAATGGTAGCACAGGGCTTAGTAAGGATTTTGAGATATCGGAAGGTTTGCAAGCAATGATAACTAGTTGAAGATATATAGGATTCTATTGTTGGTTTCGGTTTCATTGTAATCCATAGAAATTTTAGATCTAGAACATAAGACAACAAACCACAGGTAAAATTGGAATAAAATAGTCATTTATGCATTGACATTACAGAATAAGACTGCATCACAAATTGTATTATTATCATTAAACAATTCAATGAGCGGAAATAGCTATTTATTTCACTTTTACTTGTAGTATGAATCCACATATCAATTTGGAGGTAGTTTTGCGAGTAGCAAAAGCAGTAGTGAATTCCATGAGACGAAGAACAAGGGATTATTGAATTAGTGAGTATATTTTCTAAACGTTTTCCGTCTAAAATCAACAGTATTTTATATTTTTTTATTGTAGCAAACAATGCAAAGGTAGAAGACTTACGGTACTTTCCAAATATTAAATTTGATGTAGGATCTGTTGGAATTTGATTTGACATAAACAATCATTGTGATTTATGTGTTTCTGTATTGCAAAATAAAAAAACGAAAAGCTGTGCTGTTTTTAGATTTTAGAGAAAGTTCTTATTTTCTCATTTCTACAAATACCAGATAAATCCAACAGTTGAAAGAAAATAATTTATTCCGAGCTCTAGAAATTTATGATGAAAATCAAAAGAAAGAATGTTACATAAGATGTTGAAAATGCCCTCATCCGGTTTCCAAAGAGGCACAATATCTCGGAAGGATATTCGAACTTTTTCTAAAACATTACCTCGGAATTGGTTACATTCTTCATTAATTCTTCGAGGCTATTTACAGGAATAGCGTACACTAAACTTTTTAAATATCCCCAAAAAAATTAATCAAGGGGATTTAAATCGGGCGATCTGGCAGGCCATGATACAGGCCCGGCCCTTCCTATCCATCGACGTGAAAACTATTTCGTTTCTATCGTTTGTTTGTACATAATCAAAATAATGAGTAAACGCAAAATGCATAAATAACTCTCTGTATCTTCGAAACCGTTAATTTACGGACCCATGTTTATTAAGACTTTTTGACTTATTTTGATCCATACTATACCCTGTTCAAATATTCGACCTTTTTTTAGCACCGTGTATATGTGCTCTCAAAAGGTCACCTTTTGGTTTTCAATTATTTGGATCATTAGTTCCAAAAAATATTGTTCCAAATATCGAAACATGTTTTGTAAAAATTAATGATCATAAATGCCAAACTACATTCATATAAGACGTGTCTAGGATCTAAAACTTTTACAATCTTATCATGACATAGATAAAAATTGTCTACAACGTCTAAATACTGCCCTGGAATACCCTGCAGATATCCATATTATTTTAAACATTGCATTAATATGAGAGTTAATAATAGTACAGTGCCTACCAGTCTGTACAACAGATTTTCTACATACGCAAACTGAATATCTACATGCCTTTTATTCGTGTAGCAATAAAATTCTTGCATTTAAATTACAAGAAATTATCCATCCAAATGGAAGCTAAAAATCGTATAACATTCGAACGAGTTAGCGTACGCTTGTTGGACGGGTAAAAAACAGTTCCAGATCCGTCTGTTAGTAGTTAAAGCTGGGCTCAGTGAAATATGTTCGGTAGGACAGAAACCGCATTTGGCGTTCTGTCTAAAAACACAAGCGACCGACGTATAACTCCATGATGAAATTTAATTTGTCCCGCCATCGCCACGCCGCTATTCTCGGACACGGAATTGTTGTGGGACTGTTATTGCTTGTCCCGACAAATGAATTATCAGAAATGGAACAAGAGCCGGTATCATTATACAACATTTTGCTAATTCAAATCTTTATTTTCCTTGTTTATTTTTAAAATAAAATAAACATCATTTTATGCCAAAACTGATTATTTTAGTCTAATATGAAAGTTTGGGTACCATTTAAACCCTCCTTATTTTCTTGATTCTGGTAACAATTATCAATTTAATTAGATATTTTTGTAAGCAGATTTCAGTGTTTATATTAAAATGTAAATTTGAATTTTTAACAAAAACATCATAGTGACGACTTCAAAAATAAAGATTCTACTTTAATATTCTATGGTATTTCAATGACAAAATATTTAATAGACCGTGATCCACAGTAAAATATTTATTATATCAGATTTTTTCAACTTATTCACACGTATCTAACATATAAAAATATCAGAAGTACTGAACATTTGTCTTTTAATAAAAAAACTACGTTGGTATATTCCCTAATTACACATTAAAAACACTATAAATAGATAAAAATACAAGTGACAATGCATCTTTTGTGTTTGACAAGTTAAAACTGATAAATGTGATCGTTTCATTTGAAATTTACCTCTATTTTGAGTGTCTGAATTTGAAACTACTACAAAAATACATTTTTCGAACTATATATATATATATATATATATATATATATATAGTACATGTTTACATAACTTTTTATCATTACTAATTGTTAACCTGTTTCTATAAGTTGATAAATAATGTATAATTCCACCTAACCGAAATTTAAATTTAAGTAAATAAAAAAATTTCATAAAAAATTAACAAATCCAGAACAACTACAATTGGCGAAAATTACTAGAAAAGAACACACACTGAATCATTAATAAAAATATGATAATGATAATAATAATCCGGAAAAATATATTTAAGACAAAGAAATTGAATTACATTATTTAAACCATTTAAATGTGAAATGTACCTGTTCTAATAAACATACATTTTTTATGGGTTAATCAGTTTTTTGTTAACTATCCATACATTTGCTGGAGTAGTTAGTAGCCACTTCATAGGCTTATGTTCCATTGAGTAGATGGTTTAACTGAAATATCTTATCTTAATTAATATTATTATTAACCTATTAAAGTTTTTAGCTTATTTGTATTATTAAAAATTGTGTATTCTCCTTTTTAGCTTAAATTTATTTCTTTAGTTTTTTGATAATTTTTTAAATTTAACTGTATTTGTTTTGCATTTCTACCAAGTTTATTACTTTTCCTGTTACATGTTGATTTTACATTTAATATTTGTTCAAGTATGACTTCAAACATATTTGTATATGTATATGTGGTCAATAAACTATCAATCTATCTATGTTCCATTGAGTCGATGGTTTAACTGAAACATTTTATCTTATTTCCTATGAATATACTCGGTAACGTATGGGTAAAGTTATAAAAATCCTACTGTAGCTAAGTTTAAAGTATTCCTTGTCAGTATTGGTTGTACACAGTTTATAAGTTTAAAAATTTCCTGATATAGTTGGTTACAGTGTAAAACTTATAAAGAAATTGACTAAATTTGTACCAATTCCACGATATAAAATTTCAGAATTCTTTCAAAGGCAAATTTTAAAATAAAATTAAATATACTTTAATTTTCTCATATTTGCACATACATCTAATATAATGAAGGTTTTTACTAGTACTAAGACAAATAGCATTTCTCCTAATATTTTCAGAAACCCTTATAAACAATTGTCAATGCAATGAGAATAAATAAAATGTAATAAATTGAAAAAATAAATTGCAATGATTTTTTATCAGTAAAATTTAAAAATATCTCAATCCATTAAATTAAGGCACAATAAATATTTAAGAAAAAAAACTACAACGGCGCTACTTTATGGTATAACTATATTACTACAAAAATTTGGGATGATCCATTTAAAAAATAAAGAAGACATTTAAAGAACAAAATAAAAATGTACATGTATGTAGAACACTCTATAAAATTCACCGAAATACCATTAAATTATGATTTCATGATAAAGAAAGTCTACTTTCAAAAATTTACGTTGAAAGAAGATCATTCATTAGATTTATTAAGATTGTTAGTATACACCTTACAATCCAGCACCAATAGATAATTTTGTAATTGGAAAAATTGAATTTTCCAAACTAAAATATTGTCTATTCATTTAAAAAACTTAACTTTGATCTGACATCTTGTTACAGTACAAACTGTATATTTTAGTTTAAAAAAATGTAGGCTACCTACAATTTTTTTAAATATTTTTTTGCCTACTTATTAACAGATAAAACCGACTCCGACAAAGATAAAATTAATTTGATTATCATTGGTTAAATATACATATGTTTAAAGATCTTATAACTAAATAATTTTTTAGTAAGTAAAAATATTGGCACTAACCGTGTTTTTCAATGATTACTGAAGATTACCGAGTCCTGCAGGCTCTATATGATATTACTATTTAAAAAGTTAGATTATTACTTTAAATTATTTCATATTACGTGGAATCTTTCAGCTAGAAATAGGCAAACTAAAAGTGAAAGTAGAGTATATACTAATCACCAAAAAGTTCAAAAATATTGGCCTAAGATTCCTACGCCTATATTTATTTTAAAAATAATTTTAATTATTTATCACTAAAAGCATTTAAACTTCCTCTAGTAATACCCGTTTTCATGAAATCATTATTAAAAAACTGATTAAATTAAAGCAAACAATAGTCAAATATTACTAAGAACATTTTCTTCACAATTGTTCTAGAGGCCCTACCAAATTGCTACTATTTTTGTCCCTATATTTGAGCCGATTACAACCGTACGTTCGTTTACTTCTAATATGGCCCATAAAATTCAGTTTGGTTTAAAAAGCCTCATTTAGGGGAATTTTAGTGGGTTAAGAAAACGAAGGTGTCTATAAAAACCCGCTCATTTTCCATATTTCGGGAATTATTTACAGCTGATAACCCATCGTATCCGTTCCATAGACGGGAGAAGCGAGCACTAACGTAACGTTAACGCAAACGCAGTCACCTGCACACTGTAAGATAATGCCAGGCTTGTCATTGATTTGTAACAATGGCGATAAGCGTTATCAGGGAACTTATGCCGTCGTACGGGACCGAGCCACTGCTAAGCCGCATACGCCACGCCACTCCGCTGATGAATGTTTGGGTCTCAAATTCACATACACTCCCAGTTTCGAAAAAATGTTTGGGAATGAAGAGAAAATTACAACATTGAAAGCACTTCCATGGCATTACAAAACAAATTATCAGAATGAAGAGTGTTACTTGGGAGAGACATGCCAGGGACTTTTTAAATTTTCCCGATTTCGGGCCAAGACAACAATTCATATCAAAATAATTTTAAAAGAAAGAATGTGGTTTTGAGGTGCTGTTACATAAAAAATTTAAACTCGTTCCTTCAGCTATTAAATCCTTATAAGAACATAAAAAGATAATAAAATGAGATCGTACGATTCTTAGTTAATTTAAGTGCTGCCAAAATATATAAAATCTTCAGAACTTATTTAAACTTCAATTTTTATTCTATTCTAAGATAATTCCTTTGTCATTACGTTTCATTTTTAACAAACCTACAAAATGTGGTGACGACCTTAATATATATATATTTTTTTAAATATCCCATAGTAGTTATAACGGCACTATACTCTTAGACTTTTTGTATTGTAACACTGGTGAAGGTTGTTTAACTTTATTTACAAATTAAAATTTACAATTTAAGGTTAACGGTAATACAATAATACGAGTGACTATAATTAATCACGTGAAGCTCGTCACTTCACTAGTACCTTATACAAGGTGTCACAGGAGTTTGTACCCAAAACTTGGGCGATGATAGAGGGGCTAAAAATAAAATTTGTCCCTTACGCCCTTGGTTAACACTTCTTTTTTAGCCCCTCTCTCATCTCCCAAGTTTTGGGTCCGAACTCCCAGGACACCCTATATTCTCTTATTCTCAAAGTAGAAAATGCGATTCTTTTTTTTTATTTTACTTTAAAAGTAGTAACAAAGCCACTTCTGTAAAGCAAGATTAAATCTGAAATCTAGTAATTTTTGTTTTTCTATGAATATTTCAATAAAAGTTATTTTCTAATTTACAAATTCATTATTCAAAAAACAGATGGCCTGAGAATTATAAATGTTTTAAATACAAGGGTTCTCAGGGGTTCTCTCTAGAAAGATATACAAAGAGTTTTCAAAATCTACTAACAGATGTTGAATTTCATTTTTAAAGATATATTACTGAAATCAAGATTGACGCTTCAAATGACACCACAGATGAGTTGAACAATTGTAATCGAATATAAATTATGGGCTTAGTTGATTGAGAAACTGGGCTGCATCTGAGGGTTTTTTGGGATTTTCCCTTCCATAAAAAAGGTGTTGTTCAGATTTTGTTTCGTTAACAAGTGTATTGTAAGAACCACCTCTATATTTCCGCTCGGCAAAAGTATAAAAATATCACGTGTGGTCTCATACATTCATTTATAAACATTCAACCATCCAATTACATATATTATAATTGGTAGTGACCCACATACATATATTACAGTGGTTAATATATAAATTAAAACTATCTTACTCCAGTCCGTTGATTGACAATTTGAGTTACCCCAAATGAAGCAGTCGCCAACAAAAATCGGAAATATCCAATAATTATTCACCCTAAAACACCGCAGTTCAATTCCGGAAATATTTTTGCTGTTTCCATACGGGGAAGCGTACGTTTTCAAATTTATACTGACCTATAAACACCCGTGTTTGTTTTCTCTTTCCCGTCCTCTATTAAAATTCTAAAAAGTTGTGTTAAAGTGATGGCAGCAACGTAGCGCACATAGATTTTCCACTGAGTAGATTCTTGCCAGTAATAATTCCGGGAAGTCACTCAGAAATAAATCAAATGTCGCTACGAGTTATTAAGTCGGGAATTTTTCCCACACACATACACACACTGATCTCGCAATACACAATTCAAAAGAAATATATGACACGTTGACAGATAAATCCACCACCGCATACAAATATAAAACATTTATTCACTTTATTCCGCCTCACTTTCCCCTTCGAAAGAGGCTTATTCTGAATAAAGCAAAAGGAGATCAAAGTCAGTGGTAGGCAGAAAAAGCCTTAACATTAAATTACAAATATAATTTTTTGGTTGTTCTATAAAAATTCCATATTGATTTTGTGTGCATTTAAATAAATAAATCTAATTGGATGAAAACTCATACAATGGTTTAGATTTCAAAAATACATCTATTTACGTTTGCTTTTATATCTGATTGACGCCAATGTAAATCACAATATTTTTTATAAAGTTTTTAATTAAAATAAAAAATGATTCCACAAGTACTTTTTACGGCAACATGTTAATTTTTTTTTGTTGGCAATATGATATTTTTTATAACGATACAAACTACAAATCGTGAAATATTTAATAGTCATTTATTGATTTCTGCGTTAAAGTAATTCAATAATATAATGATCAAAAATTCAAGATACACACAAAATTTAATTCGTACTGAAATTAAGCTGAAGCATCTCACTTCTTTTTGGATGAGAAAAATATTGTAAATTTCAGTTTAATAGTTTATTTCCCTCATAAGCAACCTTGCAATGACGGTGTTACAGTTTTATTTTGTTTTTTTGATATTGATTTGTACAGGCGATTTTATTTTATTTTCTTGTGTATTTAGACCTTAACAGAATTCCGTTAACCTTACGGTGCAGGTGGCCCTTAATGGTTTATTTTGAATTATAGATCACGTCATCTTTGGTACTGTTTAGAAACCAATTTGTGAGATTTTGGAAGGTTCATATAAAATCCTGCTTTGTTAGTAGCAGTTTTATTTTGCGTTGGTTGTTGCTATTTTGTATGGGAAAGTAACTCTTGCAGTACATGATTTGATATCCCCAGGAAGGTCGTAGTATTAAATATGTATATAATTTTAAGATTAACATTTAGACAGAATTTATATTCTGATTTCCTCTTCTAACACCGTTAATAGTTTACTGCCTGGCCGGAGTTTCACTATTAAGGAGCCAGTAATACGCTGATGTGGCGAAATGTCGGTTGGGGTGACCAAAAGGAACTTTTTGTCTTCCCAGAAGAGAGGATAAAAAACCTGTTAATTACTTTTGATTTCTTGTTCAGAATTTTATTTCATTTTTTGTTGTGTTTATTAGATTTATTTTGTAGGAGGTTATTTGTTGTTGTTACTATACCTAGATATTTTACTGTGCCAAATTTATGTATAATTTGCAGATAGTTAAGGAACGCCGATTGTTCGAATAATAGGTTCCAGTCATTAGGAATAATCTTGGAAATAGCGCTTCACGTCAGTAAATATGTCACGGAAAATTTTGAGTATTTTAATTTGTTTTATTATTTTTCTTTAACTTAGTTTGGATTTAATAAGGTAAGTGTCTTTTTTTTAGTTTAGTTTTAGTTTTAGTTTTAGTAGTATTATTAATGTTTACAACGTCGAAAGATTCTGAGTTTTATTCTGCTCTTAAAAGAAAAACTCTTGCGCGTTAAAAATTACAACATCGCGAGAGCTTGTCGGTGCATTGTTACTCACTGGAGCCGCTGATAATCTGATAATACTGGTTGAGCTAGAAGCTTAGATAATTATTTTTATTACGGGTTGCAATTAGTATTATTAATAATCTTTTTAAAAAGAACGTAACAACGGCTACAAAATAAAACAATTTCATTCTTACCCAAAACTTGGGAGATAAAAGTGCGGCTAAAAATAATGATAGCACTTCAATAAAATTTGTCCCTTATGCCCTTCGTTAACGAACTATGGGGATCTAAAGTTAGAAATTAAAAATGGTTTTTTATTTATAATTATTAAACTACTTATTTGAAATGAATCAAAACTTAACCATTTTAGAAGCTATACAGGGTGATTCATAACTATTGGGACATAGGCTAAGGGTATATAGATTATTTGGATCAAAATATAGCGATAGCACCAAATATACCTTAATAAAATATTACTGTGGAACAAGAAATAGGGCGTTAAAATGGAATTTTTTTTTTCGTTCTTTTCTGATAATGTACATTTATTAATTGGTATCGAAATAAGCACAGCGGCATAGCTTTGGACAAGGAATATTATTTTACATTTTGTTAAAGGTGGCGCCACATGAATGATTCCTGATGATGAAATTAAGTGGTAGCTTTTTTTGACGAAACTTTTTAGTAATTTTTGTCTGCCCTTAGCCTATGGCCCAATAGTTATGAATCACCCTGTATATGCGCATTTTCAGGCGTTATAAACAAATCTGCGCTTTCCTTGCGAACTCAGGTACGGACTAAGATCAATGGTTAGTGAGGAAAATTTTTTTCATCTATGATTTTTTTCACTTCATGAAACCCGTATTCCTCGAACGTTTTTAAAAGAAAACAGTTTAAACGATATGTGCAGTTTTATTATTGTACTGCACATCAATGGCACATTCGCCATTTTTTAAAAAGATTCGATTAAACAGTTAAAGAAAATCAAAATCCAGTCTTTTTCCGGAGTTAAAGACAGTACTAAGCTGTAGTATAATGAATTAGAAAAATTAATATATTCATCTTTTTAAATGAGCAAAACTCTCATAAGTTACATCGTTAATTCAATTTTGTAAAAAAAAACATATTAATTTGTAATAATAAATATATCACGATATTTTTAAATATTTGGGATGTGTACCAATAAATATTTAAAAATCTGTTCATGATATAGAGTAACTGGAATAAGTTCAATTTCTATCTGGTATCTTAACATTGTTGCCTTTGTTAGTTTCGTAAAATCCAAAAATTTCTAATACGACTCTACTGAAAGCGTTTATTTACATTGTTTTTTTGTTGTATAACAAGTAGTCTACAAGGAAAACAAAAATAAGTTTATTTGTATGTTACGAAAGCGATAACAAAAGGCTTACACTAATTATCATTTGCTTTCAATCTAATTTCGCTTGTAGACTTTCTTCCTTTTAACGCCTACAGATAATTCGTTTCAATTTTATCTCGCTTGTAATCCCTTTCAGCTCTCTGGAACAACTTATAAGGCAAACACCAGAAACAACTCCCTTTAGCACCTTTTAAGGAGTCCACAAAGGTCTATCGTCATTCAACATCACCCCTTTTTAAGGGTAGCGCAAATTTTATCTATCGGAAAATTATACTGAGCCGTTTTAACAAATGTTATTAAATAACTGATTGTGGGTCATCGGTAAACTATTGTTTATAATAATTATTTTTCGTAATATTAACAAGATCAAAAGCATCATGTCTAATAATCCAAATGAAAAGGTTGATTAATTTCTTTTCAAGTAAAGAAAAATACTAGTTGTTTAAGAAAAAATAGTTATACTAAAGATAGACAGGGTGTTTGGATAATGGGTGCAAAGCTTTAAGGCCATTTAGAACCACTTTAGATATGGTTGTATTAGAATAAGTCTGACTTATTTTTTTTATTCAATTATTGAGGTATTTGGCAAAAAGTTCCAAATACCTAATAACAAATAGCTAATTGGTGAAAATGGACAGCTTGAATGATGAGTGATTTTTTTTTATTTTATTTAATTAAAGTAATGTG
Source organism: Hermaeophaga mercurialis (assembly GCA_951812935.1). Lineage (NCBI taxonomy): Eukaryota > Metazoa > Arthropoda > Insecta > Coleoptera > Chrysomelidae > Hermaeophaga > Hermaeophaga mercurialis. The sequence goes on along the minus strand of OX638362.1, from coordinate 16,013,033 downwards.
TAAGCAATCTAACAAATCATGTTCTAAAAATCTATTTTTTACAGACATTTGACTTTTTAATCAAACCTTTTTGAAAACATGCTTGGTAATTGCTATTTCTTTTGAGGTATCATTAGATTAGAACCTACAGAGCAATTTAAGGTAGAATATTTAAATTTTTATACGGACCAATAAAAAATAATTTTTATTTTAATAAAAAAATTCACTTAATTCAAGCTGGCCATAATCATCAATTAGCTTTAAATTTTGAGATTTGTTGTCATAGCTAAAATGGTTCTAAATGGTTTATGCTACTAGCTTCCCCTCAAAGCTTTGCACCCGTCTTCCTGCACACCCTGTATGTGTAATTTAGAAAACTGGATCCAAAAAATGTCGACAATCATGGAAGAGATAAATGAATTAGCAGAAATCACAAAGGAATACACAAGCGATCACACCAGAGTTTCCACTTTTCCCTTTTTTGGCGAATTTTCGTACCTACTTATATTTTGTTACATCTAATCGAAAAGTTGATTGAAAGATGTCAAAACTTTTTTTGTGTAAATTATACACGTTCGCTTCGCCGTAAACAATAAAGTCGAAAGAAAGACCTTTTTTGTTGATAAACCGAATGAAAAATCCACTTTGTGATTCGAGAGGAACATAAAAAGACCACAAATTTGATTTATCTCTCGATATATCTGGCTTCAGCGGCCAACGACTAACTTAAAGGGAGATAAATGGGACAAACAAAGCAACGAAATGGCCGGAACATTGGCAACATGGCAGCGACATCATAACCATGTAAATGTAATGTTTGATTTTTCGTTTGTACAATGTATGCCGGTTGAAATAGGAAAAATGAGTGAGGATTACCGAAATTGCTGGAGTAAAACGTAGTATAATTTCAACCAAAAAATTTTTAACTATAAAGTCAACCGGTCCATTGCTCACATCAAACATGGGTTTTGTTTGAATTAAAATTTAAATAGAATTTCATTTTAATTTATAGAGTTAATAACACAGTTTGAAACTATCGCTTTAATTATAGAATCATAAAATCGATTTTGTGTTTTTATTTATACACGTACATTTTTCACTTCATGATTTTTTATAGGTATAGTGTATTATGGAGGAATTTTGTAGTTATTTTAGAAGCAATAATGTAGGTTTGTTCAGCTTAAACCAGTTGATTCAGTTGCGAATGTTCTGGTTCGATATGCTTATTTTTGATGCTATATAGTAAAACGCCATTTTCGAAAAATGTATCCACAGTTTAAAGATTACTGTGAAGAGAAAATTTTAACATGTCAATTATTTTATTTGATATGTATGTTATCTAGAATTTCTACAATTTGCTGCATATATTTTAATATCATATATTCTTTTGTAAAGAATTTTTTATCCAGGATATAGATGATTTGTTTAAACACCTAATAAATACTAGTTTTTTTACGTCAATGCTGGAGCCAATTACATAAAGACAAATGTTATAGTTTCTAATAAAACTTTAACTTTTTGGAAATAAGTTGTAGTTTATACCGTTTTTAAAGATAGTATTTTTCAGTTTAAAATAATATTAACTCCCAAAGAGATAATTAAAAAAATTAGCAATAAACATGTAAAATTTCCTGTCCAACCAATTAAGTCATATTATACAAAGAAGATCTTTCGACAAAATTTAAAAAAAATAAATTAAAAAAAATTAACTTCATCTCTACTTAATTCAAACACGTGTTGTTAAAAAGTTCCAGTGATGTTTAATGATATATTAAATAAAAAGTAGTGGAAATCCAGCAATCAAATAACTGATAATTAGGATTAAAAGAAGTAAATTTTTAACTTATCGCGAAATAAAGTACATAATTTTTCAAAAAACGAACCGAAGATTTTCAAGGAATGGTTGTAAATCATACAGTCTACGAAGTATGAAACGTTAGATGTGGAACAATGTGTGATTTTAAATGAGGCTTTCCAGTTTTCACCACGAACAAAGTTTCACTTTTATTCACTTCACTACTTAGCACTCTTAAATACAAAGATTTTAATGTATTTACTGATGAGACGTTAGATTTATTTAGGTGAGAGAATGAGAAATAATGACAGATTGGGCAATGTCATTACATTACAATTTTACCGGATTTCTTTGTGGTGATCAACTACTGAGGGAGGCATCTAAAATCAGTGAATCAGTTAAGGGTAACCCGGTAATTTGTGAGTTCCAGGTTGCAAAAAGAGTATTACAATTGGTCTGGACTGGTTAAAGTAAAAAATGAAATAATTAGAAAAGAACTCGATAGTGAAAATATAGAACATTTTATATAGCAAAGGATGGTGGGGACATTTACAAAGGATGAGTAGTAATATACCTATTAAAAGAACCTGGGCATCTAAAACTAAAGGAAAAAAGAAGAGGGGAAGGCCTAAGGAGACGTGGGATAGCATGACGGGAAAAATCCTTAAACGTGGACAGAAACAAAGATACTAGCACTAAATAGAAAAGAAAAGAAACTTTTTATTAAGAATAAGAACAGTACTTACCTAGTTGTTATTATTTATGTGTTATGTGTATCAATTTTGTTTAATTTAGTTTATATTAGTACCCTACACCCTTATTAGATATAAACGGATTTGATTATATATAATATACTGATGAGTCGTTAAATTTATTTAGGTGAGAGAATGAGAAATAATAATAAATTGGGCAATTTCATTTCATTACAATTTTCTGGCTTTCTTTACTTGACCAGTAGAGACAATTTTACGTTAAGTTTGTGGTGATCAACTAGTGAGGAGGCAACAAAGCAGATATGTCAAATATTTGAAAATAATACATAAAAAGTCAACGAATACTATCAGACTTAGAAAATGCATAACAAAAAATTACCAGAATAGGAATTAATACAACTGGGAAAGTAGAATTACTTATTGAAAGCCAAAGAAAACAACATGAACCTAGAAATGGGATTGATCCCAAGTCATACAGAAATCAAGTGAAATAAACTAGGAAATTTAGCAAATTAGACAGTTTTTAATGAAATTGTTATTATTACGTCAATAAACCATCATGGCTCTTTACAATCAAAATTGTTGCGTATTTGAATGCACTAGCCGAAAAGGAAACAATCCCAATTTATCTTTTCTCAATTGGTAGGAGTGTATTTATTAAAAAAATAACAACAACACACTTTAAAAATATCTCTAACATACAAGCTAGAAAGCATAATACTCGTGTTTGTTTAGGGATGTTTGTTTTATTTACAACTTTGATATACATTTGGCAGCGCCCTCTATCTAATTCTACTTTTCCTAATAAAACAGCCTTAAATATAGATAATATGTTCAAAAACCTAATAGCTAGTAGTATCCCGTTCATTAGTAGGTTTCTAAAAGATATAAACTGTAAAGTTTAAGGCTTTATTTCAACAAACCTGGAATGGGGATAATTGGCCCCAAGCTTCGTGAAGATATTAAAAACTAATACAAAAATGATTACTTGATAAATACTTCTCTAGAATTAAGTCCTTTAAAAAAAGAGAAAAACAAGTTTTAGGTCTGTTAGTGTCTTGACACGTATCACTGAGTGGTTAATCTTATTTATAACAAAGTTTAATAAACAATTTTGTAAATTACTTATTTTCACTCGATGAAATAATAACAATGTTAGGAAAAATAATACTATTTTTAAAATTAGCAACTGAAAATTAATGTTCGGTTTACAAACGCATATTTTCAATCTTATTGCACGTTCCATATTATTAGATATGTTGGAATAATTTTGGTAATTCCTTAAAATTAAATTGTCTGTTCCTATTAAGGACATATGCGAATTAGTATATACATATGTATATCGGAATAGGTGGATAATCGTATATATGGAATTAAGTGGGTAATACTGCGATTGGCACACATGTCGGACATATTTGCAGGTAGTAGCACCAATAGAATTGACGTATGCTTGGCTGGCTGCATAAATTGCAGCCAGAGCTTAACGCATTTCACCTGATTTACTGCCTAAAATGCATATCCTGATGGTGGCGCATTTTTACACGTCTCCTAATCTTCCCGCGGAAATGCGATTTAGATCCGGAATCGGTAATTGCCGGAAATGAAATATTGGCGAATCCACTGACGTAAACGATGTCTATTTATAAATTGATTCGACATGTTCCATGTCACTGACGACCTTTTTTATTGTTATTTATAATTCTGCTGCCAGTTCGGCAGGAATATTACTAAAGGTCACAGTTTTCATCAAAATTTTTAAGCAAAATAAGGCAGTTCAAATAAAGCAAATGATAAAACGGGACCTATATAAAATAATTTGGTCGATATTATGCGTACATAATGAAATTATATCAATTATTAGAAATTAAATTTTATAATATTGAAATTATTGTTCCAAAATATTTAGATATAAATTCGAAATTGACGTACCGATGACGTAATTGAAAATGATTTTGTGTTGGATACATTTAGCCTCCCCAATAGTTACATTAGACTTTCCGTAAACTACGAGTATTTCAATTAGTGTAAAGCACAGACAAACAACCCTTAAAATTAGAATACTAACTATAGCATCATAAAAATACTTCTTAATATTTCTCTATTTGAAGAGGAAATTTAATTTTAATTGAAATATAGTATGACAAATACTTTTTTCGGCAACGTCACGAAATCGTTTAGTTGTTAACATGAGAAACATAAAAGAACAATTATAACATATTTCGGAAATATTTCAAACAATATATCAAAAATTATATTTCGCAAATCTTCTACAATATCTTTTATAGTATGAAATAATGTAGGTACATTTTTATTAAATATAAAACCATAACTTAATAGATTAAAAAAATCAGGTATTTACAAACTAAATTATTTGGATTTGGCCAGACTTTTAGAAATTTTGAAATACGGTACAGTGAACACTTACGATCTTATAGATTAAAATAACCAGATAACTCACATTAGGCTAAACACAAACTTACACTTAGCAACACAATTGAAACAACAGTAGAGGTACTTCAAGTGACAAAAAGAAGAACTTTATTTTAGATTACCTTTTGGACTAAATACCTATACAATATTAACCAAATTTTTTAGGAAAATAAGAATATATTTTAACATTTTATAGCAAAAAAATAATTCTGTACATATTGCTTGATAATGATTTGTTGAAATGTTTATGATATGAAAACAAGCACGCTTATAAGAAATCTGTCAATCTTATGTCACCCTTTAATAAGTCAATTTAGGCGAAACCTGGTCAGAGATAGGTAGTTATATATAAAAATAGCTTTGTAATTTGTTATCTGTCTTATATGTATTATATTTAATAAAATATTTATTTATGCAATAAATGTGTACCTGTAGTTGCTTCTATCATCGTGTGACCTAAAATAATAATGCATCAAAAATAACGATAAAAGGTTTTTGTAATAATTTAATTTTGACACCTCACTACGACCAGAGCTTATTCAAGTTTTGAATAATTTCATTTTGATTTATTCTTCGGATTTTTGTTTTCTTTATAAACTTAAATACATCTAAGAATATGAAAAATCGTAGACCGAAGTCATGAAAGCGAGCAGTGGCACGGCATACATCTTCATCGACAGTTGGTGTTATCTATAAGACCGTAAATAATAACAGGCCGTTGAATAGAGGAAGATACACGAAGATTTATTGGAATCATTTGTAAAGAGTCTGTGCATGTACACAAATAATTTGTCAAGTGACTTAGTAAGCTACTTATCTTTCGCGGCCGCCGACTCTAATGGAAGACTAATACTGGAAATAAATCTGGATCACCGTTATTCTGAGGCTCCCTCTTTAAAAACTGAAAATAATTTCAACTTTCAACGGGTTTTCTCTGCACAGGAGCGCACTCTTAAAATTCAAATTTATATTAAATTAAAATATTTTGAGGGAAATTTTAAATTAAAATTCTATTTAGTATTTTCGGTTTCCTTCAGATATATTACAGAAAATGATTTAGTTACAAACTTTGATCCTCTAGGTATTTCTCCACGTTGAATTATTCTAATCCAACTAAATTTGACATGTCGAAATCAACAAAACATCAGCTCGTAAATCCCTGAATCCATCATGTCTTAGTATTATCATTCACCTACCATCTCTGAGGATAAGGACAGGGTGTCCCTTCGCCCTACGTGCCCTTTTCCTTAATAATGGGGCCGTTTAATCACTGTTACTCGCAGTAATCTGTCCAGTGCCATGTAAATGCCACTAGAATGCCCGACGTGACATAACTTCGCAATTTTATTCTAATTGTTCGACAAATTAAAACTGGCTTCACCTTGAATACCAAGGACGGATTAAAATAGGACAAAGGAAGGCTAGAATAAGTAATTTTCTGCTAGTTTATTAATCGTTTCATTTTTAAAGACATTTTAGAGTAAATCGAAAAAGTTCGGGCTTCAATTTCCATTTCAAAAGAAAATAATTTGTTTCAGTGTTTTTAAGCTATATGTCGTCACTGTCAAGGCAAGCTGAAGTACCTCATTATGTCTCTAAAGATCTGTAGATTTTAGGACATTAAAAAAAAAATTTTTCGGTACATCTAAGTATTACTACTTATTTTAAGGAATTTCTAGTTTCATTAAACAAAAACCTATTAAAAACTGATACTACAATTGTCTCCAGCTTGAAATTTTACATTTTACAATATCAAGTCAGTTTTTTAATGACACAATTCAAGTTTCCTGGATCGATATGAATATATGTACAATATGTCTCAGTAAGTTGGAACCATATGGGAAACTTTTTTATTATTAATTTTAGGAAAAAAAGTTATTCTTTATAAAAAGTTCTGCATGGTCTAAAACCTAAAATACAACCATCGGATTTAAAATTTGTTGAACCGTATACAAGGTTTGTCGAAAAATATAAATTTTGCTCAAGAGTAAAGTATCTTTAAATTTGACAATATCGAAAAATGTTACTAAAAAAAGTTGATCAGAATAAAAAATTACGTTTAAATATGCAAGTACATCCATTTAAATTAAAACTTCAGATTATTTTATTTTTTACTAATATTTCTATTTTCAATGAATATTTATCTCTTGTGATTACGAAACACATGATAACCTTTTAGTTTTTCGATGTTTTCTAATAATTTTGCAATTAAAACGCGTAATAAGTGCACTACAGTTAAATTTGCATTATTGTAGACATACTTTTTAAAAATAATTTTATTAATGTAAATGGATGTACTTGCATATTTAAACGTAATTTTTAATTCTGATCAACTTTTTTTAGTAACATTTTTCGATATTGTCAAAAATAAAGGTACTTTACTCTTGAGCAAAATTTACATTTTTCGACAAACCTCGTATACCACTGAAAAAATTTGATATATCAAATTTGTATTCTAGGTTTTAGATAATGCAGAACTTTTTATGAAGAATACATTTTTTTCCTGAAATTAATAATAAAAAAGTTTCCCATATGGTTCCAACTTACTGAGACATATTGTATATATTCAAAATGACTGATTTCGGTTTCACCAAAATTAATGCACAAGCTAAGAAACTGTATGAAACACCCATGCTTTTTTTCAATATTCTTTAAATCTAGTGGTCGTGACCAGAAAATAAGGCAAATTCATCTTAAAAACCATTAGTTTTTCAAAAATAGTGTATTTTATTAACGACTAAAACTAAGAATTCCAATTACTGATTTTCACTGTTTTCAATATAAAGGGTGACGCATTAGTGTGGCAAAGCTCGATTAGTTCGCTATTATTGAAGTTACAAAAAAAAAGTATTTACAAAAAGTGTAGGCAGTTTTGAGATTCAAATTTTAAAATTAGTCCCAAATATACAGTGCGTTCAGGAAGCAGTGCCAGACCAATGTTTTTTTAAATGGAATAGCCCGTATATTTTTATATTTTTATAAACCTCTTGTCAAGCTAATTTCAATGATGTATTACAATTCCTATCTATTGTATTTAATAAAAGATGTACAGCCACCTGAAAATTACATTTTTTTTGAATTTAGATGTATGTAGCAGCCAAACCGTTGAAAATCGATAAAAACGCCTTACATGTCCCTGTCCTAATTTTTCAAGTTTTATGCTATGGCATTAAAAAATATTATGGAGTGATCAAAAATTTGAAATCCGATCTGATTTTTCTGATCTCAATTCTAGTACTACTTTAAACAGCAGATCACGAAAACTAAACTGAAAATACATAAAATAACATTAACAGACTGCAATGTGAATACGGAAGATCATAAGAAGAACTAAAATCACCTATACAGGGTGTCCGCGAAAATAGTGCACATATTTATGGTTGAGAAACTCCCAAGTCAGCCAGTTTCAAAGAAATAAATAGTGTCATCGAATTATGTGTCTTCCATTGATGTCTTGTGTTAACTGATTTTGAAAACGCACGTTAAATGGATACAGAGACCTCTCGTTGGTAGACAAAAAGACCCAAAGGACGAAGACGTCCATTAAAATTATGGAAGATACAAAATAAATTGAAAAACAAGTGAATACTACAAACAGATCTTGAAGTAAAAATAGCTGCTTGTTTTTTAAATAACACATAGACATTCCGGCTACACTTTTACAATGTCAACTAAATGGTCCTTCCTGTATAAATAAAAAAACATTTTTGGTATTTACATTTTATACGTCACTTTATGATATTAAACAATCTAGTTTGTTTGAGATCAAGTAAAAGTTTGATCGGAACTCACAATGAAAATTGTATCCAAGTCGCCTCCGCGGCTTTTATTGTACAGCAAGTTTCTCTTACAAACAAAAATTCCTTTTCAAAAATGTATTAACATCCGATTAGCGATTGAACTTTCGACCTTTACCAAGTGGATCTCGCCGGAGGCCCTGAAGACTTTCTTTGAGAACGCCAAAACTGCCTTTTGTGGAAAGTCTCTTGATTAGGTTATTGTTTGTAGGGTTTTGATGAATTACATTTATCGAAACGTCCCTCGAAAGTTTAAAAGAGAAAGGAATAAATAATTAAAAACAATTATTAAGACAACGAAGAACAAGACAATTATAAATATATTATGAAAAATTAAAACGTTTCATTTTACATTCCCAAAACAATAAGTTTAGCAAGTACATAAATTGAATTCCCAAATTTATAAAACCTAGATATAACAATTTTTATAGTTTTAGCGATTTCAAATATATCTACAATATGTCCACACTTTACCCACCCAAATGTGAAGAATTTTTTCAATAATTTTGTCAACTCCATAAATTTAAAATAACCCTACTAAGTAATCCCAAACAAAATCAAAGGAAACTTTAGGGTAGGAAGTGACCCTAAGACTAAAATCACGCAGGATGCAATTTTTTGCGCCTGAAAAACCTAGAAAAAATATATTGACTTTAACAAGACGGTAGCTTCTGCTTCATTTAACGTATAAATAGTACTAATTAGTCTAATGTTTTCTTAACATTCGTTCATAGTGAGTCTATAAAAAAATGACATATTCAATATTATTTCTGATAACTGTTACTTCGATATGATGTCAACATTCTCAAAAGCTTTTCATTTTTTTGCCTATTTGAAAGTACTCAAATCTTGAAAGGAGAGAACAAACTACCTGCTCCAACGTATTCAAACTCTAATTCTTTATAAGGGGCTGTCGGGGGTTCTGATATTCAAAACTCAGAATGTGAGATTAAGTTAGTACTTGTTCTATTTTCGTCTCGACTCTTTCTGCCTTAAATTGCCGATGGCAGTATTTATTAAGATTCAGTGCTCCCTTTATAAATGTTCTGTTGGCTACGTTGTACGTACAACTTTTCTTTCTCATACGGGAATTCAGTTTACGATCTCCGGAGAAATCAAGTTGACGTCTCTACATGAAATATGTCTATTATTGAAAAGGAACGGCAAAAAAGACAAGAGAATTCCTCGCGCTGTTCAAAGAAAATCAATCAACAATCAGCTGGCCAAAAGTATTTAATTTTCAACAAAGTCTTAGACATATCTCCTAACAAATTTATGAAAATGGCCAGAATTTTATAAAAATTTTTAAATACAAGGGTTCTCAAGGGTTCTTTCAAGAAAAATATACAAAGAGTTTTTAAAATCAACTAATAAATGAGTTTTACGATTTCTTTAACAAAGCCATTCTATTCCTATTAGTATTCTACAAAACGTTTTCTTGAATAAAAGAAACTCCTGTTGGATAGAAATATTAAAATCTTAAATACTTATATAAATTTAAAAATTCTCTTACTGAAACGGTTAAGAAAATCATAATGCTCGAACGATATAACAAATTTTATTTGTATTTTTTATCTACCATCTTTTTAAAACGTAATATCTACGAAAAATAATTATGGAAGTAAAAGCCATCTCGTTTGAAACTAAGCTGACGCCTTTTATAATTAAAGGACAAAACATTTAATATAAGGTGTATATTTACAACAATCGACGTGTCATAATCTCTTAAACCGCTATCTATCATTAGACGAAGCCATAAAACCCTCATAATCACCGATATTTTCAATTTTCCCCTTGCTCGCCGTTATTAACACATAACAGCAGGATTTCACCCAAAGAAAATTCAACGCAGGTTCGGCCTTAGCAAAAACTAACATGTTTTGTAACAACAATGGAGTAGCACCCTTAACCGTAAAGGGGAGAATTTTACACAATAAAAATTCAAGAAAATAGGAGATCGAAGTCATAGTGAAACCGAATTCTTTGGTTGTTATTTTCATTTTTTGTTTTGTATACTATATTATGGATATATTTCAAAACTCAATTACAATTCAACCTTAAAACTTAGATATCAAGTTAAAATATTAAACATGTAGGTAAATCATATTTTTCGAATGGCACTAGAGTGGTCAAAAATTAAATAAGAAAATATTTATTTAAAAAAATATGTAAGCTATATTAAAAATGTTTTAGGAATTCTCAGCATTTGGCACGGTTTTCGCCGCCAATTTTCCTTTTGCAGACTATGCAATTTGTGGTCATTCGACGTAAAAAAAGGAGGTGGGCCATCAACTACCTTATCTTCCTGTTAAATATTATAAATAACCTCACAAATATACCATATTAAAGATGGGACATGACTTAATTATGAAAATGGATAATTTAAACATACAACAAACACAAACACAAAAGTGTTTAAATAACTTTATTCATTTGTTTTAATTATCAGGTTTCTCTTAGATGTTCTTTTAGAAAATTTGCACTTTTTCTTTTAGTTCATAAACTTCGTTTTCTCCTTCATTGCCGGATTCTTCATACCCTTCGTTCTTCTCTTGCTCTTCCTCATCAAATGTATCGTTGCTTTTTCATCTCTGCTTCATTATTTTCTCTATTGATTGTTTTTTTTTATCTGTCATTGGACTAATACTGTTTTGATGCTCTGAACTAGCTCAATTTATCTTAGTACTACGTTATATATAATTTAAAATATACATACCAATCTATACTCCAATTGAATGATATCATTTTAATTTCCACTACGTGTAAATACTAGATAATCGAATACTTTACGACAAAAATAATAACTGACAATGATAAACGAGGGTATTGAGAATTGAATCAGTTGTTTCATAATATTAACCAAATTATAGTATTTTACTGTTAATACCTTTTATCTATGAAGACTTTCAAAGTAACAATTTCGATGAATCGTTAACTAAATTATACAAAAACTTTCCTACCTTTCCCTATTGACACTTCTTAACACACGATACGTTTAAGAATTTAAATTCACTCCGTTAGGAAAACGGATGTCACTCTGAATTCATTCTGAACAATACTTTCAAATAAAATTAGTGCAAACCTTCAATTTGGTAGACCGGACCTGTCATAGAACGATGAAGGCAGGGATAAAAAAAAATGATGAATCGGTGCCCATAACGGGTATATCCACTTGCCCTTTATTAGCCCATATTTCCTTTAAATATTTCACAATAAGTGATCGTAATCTTTATTGAAAGCTCTAACTTGCTCGCATCTCAAGTAGTACTAAAGCATCTCGTCACAATAGTTTTTGGACACTTTTAAAGGTAAATTGTTTATTAAAAAAATATCGTTTTTAGTGTGCTTCCACATGAATATAAAATAGCGTTGAGATTCGACAAAGTAACGAAAATAGTTTTATCGGAAATTTGATTTTATCGCCACATATTTCTTGTACTGCGCCCTGGTGTTTCAATGCGGGTATTTGAAATATTGAAAAAAATACAGATCCTTCAGTGAATCTTTACCTATGCATGAATACCGCACAAAGTGAATTAAGGATCATTATGAAAGAATTAAACTGTAGAACTAGTATGATTGTTATTTTATTTTAAATTAATTATTCCCATTCCTAATATAAATAATATACATCATACAAGGACGTTTTTTTTTTTTTCAGAAAATAAAAATAATTTCAAATAAATCTTGATAAAGATCATCAGTAATACGTGTAACAACAATGGCTTTTTAAAAAGAATTCAGTTTTTCTTTGCATCCACCTGCTGCAATTATTATTAATTCACAACTTTAAAACAAAAATCGTTACCCTATTTTATGTGTAAGAATTGGACTAGATATAACATTTTCCTACAATTCCATGATTATTTATACCGAACTGTAAAAAAAAATTAACATTGCCAGTTTCAATTGAAACCGAATATTTAAAACCCTTATTTTAATCCTTATGTGATATTTTTTTGATGAAATCGTGAAAATAATGCAGATTTTTATTATCTTTTAAGTAGAGAAGTATGTTGTTCTGATGACCCACATACATACACACAAACACAGTGCCCTAAAAAGAAAAAATATAGAACGGACATTTTAAATCGATATGTAGTGTATCACCTCTGGGAAAACTGGATAATCTGGAATAATTGGACCAAACTAAAGATGAACAATCGTTAAAGCAAGACCTTTTTCATTATACAGTATGGTCCAAATGAAAGGAATAAATTCATTATTTCGTAAATCGGCAATTTCAGGAGAAAATCCTGAAACCCGTCGATTTTTATTTTTAAATGGATGCTTCGTCAGATCCCCTTTTTATTTTTGACGTTATCACGCTCACAGAGAATAAAATTTTTAAATAAAAAACTACAGATTTCTATATCCTTATTTTCATAATAACTTAATTTATACAGGGTGTAAAACTACATTACAGATCCATATTATTATCCATTATCATACTTTTTGCTTAGCTATAGCTCTTTATATTGCTTGTTATTATTTTCGGTTTAGTCTTGTATTATTGAGTTACAGGTCATTTGAAGTCGCTTAAACTATACATACAGTCCTTTAGCTAATATTTTCTAGAAAATGTACATTTTATTTACATTGAAAATAGGTTTACCTCTTTTATTCCGACTTGCCGTTTTATAAGTGGGTGTATTTCACTCAAATTTCTCATACCTGTGATATATGTATTTTAAAGTTTAAATATCCGTGTAATAAATAATATTAAGATAACTGTTTAATTTTATGATCTGATTTTATTATTTGGAACAATATTTCCTTTAGTTGTTATCTGTATTTGCGTAATATTAAAAAAAGAGACAAGGGGCTCCCCGAATGGTTACTTTATATAATTAGGGTAGAGCAAATGGAAAGCAAAGGTCCCTGTTGTTCTTGGTTTGCTCTCTTAGGTGCTCGTGAGTGCGATTCGCTAATGTGCCTATTTACAAAAGGTGTTTTAAACAGGTTAGCGCTAAAAGGTCGCATTAACAAACGCCCTTTGTACTCTCGCCATGTCTCATTTAGTTTTACCTAAGAACTGACATAATAGAGTGTGAATTATAAACACCGCATGCATGCCTCTTCTTTGTAACACATCAGGTTGGTCTTCATACTGCACATCATTATTTGATAAACCATATCAATAATGTGTATTTGTGGATTTTATACCTAACTAACCAATTAGTTGAACTTTTGCTAGAGTTTGACGTCAGCTTAATGAACCAATTTTTATATGTAACAAATTAAAAGACAGGGCCAATAACTAACGCACGTGGTGATATTCGGTGTGTACGAGGGATAATTGAATAAATTCGGGAATTGCTATGAAAAAAGTTTATGTACTATCCGTCAAGAACATCTGAAACCGCGATGGTAACATTGGTCATTCGAGTGACATTCTTTGAACTGTTCACTTCGTAATATCGAGAGGGTTGAAAGTGACGACAGGTAGTGCAACGTTGCCGGATTGACAATAACCATAAAAGTGACTAATAACTATAGGGTCACAAGCCCTAGAAATTATATATACAATTTGGAAATTTTCCCAGAAAGATGCAGAAAATGGAATATTCACCATAGATTTACAAAAAGTACAAGTTCGAGTAGCTGCTTTAACAGGTAAATATAAAAAATAGCAATAATATTTATATTTCTGTGATTGATTTTAAAAGAGATTTTTATTTAAAATAAAACACATTTTTTGATATTTCGTAAGAAACTTATTTATTTGCAGGTGTAAGTTTATCTAGTGTTAAAAAAATTGCTGAGGAAGGACGACAAATTGATGATGGTCTTGTTTCCGGATTCACATCACCTAGAAAACGCAATAAGAAATCTAAACTAATATTAGAAATTTTACATTATACCTTATATTAAATTATTAAGTGACAATAACATAAAAAAATATTCCACATACGCATTCAAAAAATTTTCCACTGTGTTCGAATCTGAATATAAAATACCTGACGATTATGAACATTGGAAAAAAATATGTTTTTTCCTGATCCCCAAATAGCAAATATATAACTAACGTAAATATTTTTATTACTAAAATAATATAATGATTTATGCGGTGTAAAATAGGTTCTACCTGTTTTAAACACGGGGATCAATTATGATGTTTCCAATGATATACAAAATATTGGTAATGACGGACAAAATATTTTAATACCAATGGATTAAACAGGTAAGTAGTTTAATTGCTTTATAAAGATAAGGAAATTAAATAATAATAAATAATAATTAAGCGACAGTTAAAAATAAATGCTTATCTGCTCCAGAGTAAGTTTGAACACAATTATCGTTACTTAAAATTTGAACATTTTACAAGATATGGAAAACATAGATTAACAAATGTCTCTGGTCCTACAAATTCTTCGCGTGCATCTAATTTGTGGTGTCCCTCCTCTTTTAAGTCACTTCGCAGTTTCAGAAATTCTTGACGGATAGTATAAACATATTTTGTTTTTCGAAGTATCGCTAGCAAAGTATCCAGCTTTGGCTACGAACTAATAATTTTTTTCGATGTGCTTCTTGACCGCATAACTTTTGTTGTCAAAAATTTATTTTCAAATATTCAAATTGTCGATTGTCAGTTTGTTTCCGATTCGCAGGAGTAAATCCATGTTTCGTCATCAGTAATAATAGCATAGATGTGTGGATGTAAAGAAGATAAAAGACATAAGAGTAAAGAGAGGATACGATACAAGAAATGACCATTTTTCTGAAACAATCTGTTTATGTTTAATATTGAAATTATTATTAATTTTGAAAGTGCCTAATGGATCATGGTTGTTCATTATTAAGGTTATTATTCCATTTCAAAATCTTGAGTTTAAATATTGAATTTAAATTTAATCTAGATAGATTTTGTTTCATCAAGATACTTACCTCTTTCTGTGTAGCACGAGAAAGCTGAAGAGGCAGGTTGAATTTACGATTTACAACTTTAATGTTGTAGTCCATGGATTAGAATTTCAATGCATTAATAAATGTTTTAAACACATAAGATTTCATTACATTATAAAAATATATTTACCATTAATTACACCTATTAATATAACTCTTACACGTCGCTTTAAAGTGGCAAAACTGTAATTACCAAATACCAATTAATTTTCGTTTGATGAGTATATTTAATTAAAATGTAGCCTATCGAATCTATTATTTGGAAATTACACATTATTCCATTTCGAAAATCGAGAGGTGTTAAAAGGTCTAAATATGATCATTGGCACTATGTTAATTAAGTCATTAATTATTTTTATCTAAAGAGCGTATAACCATACGAGTATAATACCATATAAAACAAAATAGTTCCAAAAATCAAAATTAAAAACACCGTATTATACAAATGAGACTATACTACCCCAGATAAAATATTTAATAAAGCACTTATTAAAATATTCGATTTTTTTACGAGCACTTCGATAATGATTCAGTTTGCCTTCTAGCGAAGAAGTCTTATAGGATTTCAGTATGGCAAACAATTATAAAATAACGTTAATTTTACGCATTACGAGTTTTGTTTGTTTTCTAAGTCACTTGTTATTTATATTTAAATATTTGAAAATTTCGTTTTGCGTTAAAGTATTTCTCATACAAGAATAACAAATATTGTACCCACCTGTTTTCATTTGTTTCGTCATTTATCGTAAATTACTTATTTGTCAACAAATACGTAAAAATAAAGTACCAACATTATAGTTCATGTTAGCTCAATTGTATAAGTATTTTTGATAAAATTGGGGATAAGTATAAACTCATCATTATGAATGTTCTGAAGGAGAAATGCGAAAATCTTTAGGAACAATAACATTTTTGGTTTTGGTAGTTTACTTGAATATTTAAAATTCATTATTAATCATTTTGGGTTGATAAATATTGTAATTTAATGCCCAGTAGGTAAAAATTATAATCTATACAATTATAATAATTATTTGGTACTTTAATAATAATTTATTTAAACTAGTATTTAGAATTAGAGCTAGTTAAACTTAAATTTTTTTAATCAGATTGTGCTAGCCATATACATTTTACCTGTTAACTGTTTAATTTTTAAGGTGTAAAATTATAAATGTACATTTTATGGATAATATTTCACAACCCTTAGTATAATTAACTGATGATTTCTCGAGTTCAGTGTGTATTTGCTGCACGTGCGAACTTGTTGATTTTGTTTGATAATCTTCAATCTTATTAACTTTATATATTTAAGCGTTTCAACTCTTACTTTGTGGAAATTATTCATAATTAATATGGAAAGATAAATAATACCTATCTTTAAGACTGTGGAAATTCAAGATAAGTATGATTTATCTTTCCATATTTTTTATATATTTAGTTATATTATATATCTTTCAAGAGAGTTTACATATTTTTCTGGTTTTTTAATTATGGGATATAAATTAAAACTATTAGCTAGTTTTGATCGATTTGATTTTTATTTGATTTTAATTATATTGTTGTTAGAAATGTGACTCTAGTTTACAAATAAGACTATAGTAAAAACTATGTTTTATCTGGATTTATTTTGAACTATTGAAACTAAAAATTAGCTCACTGTAGTGTATTGCTTTTCACATTCATCCATCATAAGAGTTAACTAAAACGAAAGAGGTGGAAAGCAGTGATTTCGATCTGTCGGAATGCAATCGCGGGAAAATAGAGAGTGTTATAAATCAAAATAGGTGTATACCTCACAAAACGGAACATTACTCTTCTGTCAAATTATACAATATCAGCATCTCGTTTCCCTGCATTTTTATCGCTTTCTGTTTTCGCTCTTCTCTGCTGTGTAGAGGGAATAACTACATTTGTCCAGGATTGGATTTAGAAACAAAAATTCATTCAAAAAGGACTTTCCTCTCGGAGATAAGAACTGTTGTGTAAAGGTAAATATAATTTAAAAAAGTGTCTTTGATACTTGAAAATCAGTGCATGAAAATTTATAGTTTTTTGTATATTACTGGAGGATTTGACAGATGACAATTAGTATAACTTTGAGCTGCGGTCATTACTCTACAACCCAATAAACCAATAAAAAATCCGTAAAACTATATATTAAAATGAAAAAAAAATTATTTTCCTCTATACCCATTACATACCATTAAAATATAAAATTAATCCTTATTTAATAATCGACTAGTAGTAGTATATTTCTGAAATAAAGCATTGAATATTTTACATGGAAAACATGATTTACTCTCTTGTTCATTTTTGAAATATCCGGAAAATTGGGCTTTCAAAATAAAAGAGCATAAGCATGCTCTCAAAATATACACCCTTCGCTCTCGGGCCTGAATTAAAATAAATATAAACATCATGGAAAACTGTCACGTGGTGGTGTGAACACGCGTCCAATTTTACTGTTTTCATTTAACTATACACCTCGGCAAATACCAAATTAACTTGTTAATTGACTGTGCTCCCGTTTTTGATATTCCAAATAAAAATCAACAAGGGTTGACAAGACATTTTTAAAAATTTATGAATAGATCAATTTTTATAAAATCATATTTTTTAATAAGAAATCCAAGATAGAATACTGGGCTAAACATCGGCAAAATATTTGTTTATTTGTACGCATTTCATATATAAAATAAATGTAAAAATATTTTTAGAAAAAACATGTTAATATAAATATAAAAAAGTAAATTATACTTATCTTGAATTTCTAACAAAACATTGATAAATTGCATCTTTAAAAATTTCTTATATACGTAGATGACTTCTTATTATAAACATTTCAGCCAAACATTATTAAGCAATATGTACAGTATGATTTCTTGCTATAAATTTTTAAAATACAATGTTCCTCTTTTTCTAAAAAAGTTGATATTATATAGGTATTTAGTCCAAAAAGTAATCTAAAATAATTGAACTTCCCAGGTTTAATTATTCATTCAATACTGTATGCTGAGGATATTTTCGATATTTCTTGATTTCAAAGTCCTCCAAAAAGTTCTTCTTTTTTTGTAACTTATATGAAGTACCTCCACTGTTGTTTCCATTGAGTTATTTAGTGTAGGTTTGTGTTTGATGTCAATGAGGTGTTTTACGTAATGTAGCTTATCTAGTTATTTTATTCTATAAGATCGTAAGTGTTCACTATACCTTATTTCAAAATTTCTAAGAGTCTGGCCTAGATAGATGACCTTACAATCCGGACAATCGAATTTTTTAATTTATTAATTTTAGATTTTACGTTTAATAAAAATGAACCTCCTTTATTTCACACTTTAAAAGATATTGTAGAAGATGTTGTACGAGATATAATTTTTGATATGTTGCTTAAAATATCTCCAAAATATGTAATAGTTCTGTATGATCTGTCATCTTTAAGTTGTTTCAGAAATCTTCCATTTTATTAATCAAGCTATTTATTAGATATAATGGATAATTATTAGAGGTAGCGATTTTTTTAATTATATTAATTTCTCTTATAAAATTATCCCCAACAATTGGTACTGAAAAAGCTTTATCTATATATCATTGAATTATAAGCTACTAATTTATGTGACTTAGGGTGATTTGAGTTATAGGGAATAGTCAAATTTGTATGAGTTGGTTTACGATAGATTGAATATTGAAGATTACAGTTTACCTTTTTTATAGTTAATCTAAGAAATGTTCTCTTCAATTTCAACGGTAAATTTTATTTTTGGATGTAATTGTTAATAAAATTAAAGAAACCATCCAATTGTCTATCACTACCTGTAAAACCAGCCAAAACGTCATCAACAAATGTAAAATTAATTCTGGCGAGATTCTCTATGAACATGCTCATATACAGTAAGAATCAAAGGAACGGACATTTGACCTACTATTCCCCAAATTTTTGGTAATTATTCTATTAAAGAACATTCCATTCAAAGAAGAGGGACAATGTTATTTCTGTTTCTGTCTCTGGGTTGTATCTTGTTAGTCGAAATGGCTTACGAATGCCGAAACGTCTTAACTCCGAAACAAGACAGAGAATTAGTTGAACAATAATAAATTCCCAACCCTTTTCAAACATAAATTCTCAAAGAAGGTGTACATAGGCCTCGTCTCGAATGAATTCCAAATATATAATAATTAAATTCACGACCTAAAATAATGGCGCCCGCGTGAAATATTGGACGATTAAGCAGTGCCGTTACACCCAGGTGGAAGTAATCTTGGATTTATTAAGGGCACAAATAATGTTTTTTAATTCATTTTTTGCATTACTCAGTGTTACGGGAGACGTATTGTACACTTTGGTGCATATTCGAAAAATATTAGAGCTATTGATACGAGTATTATTGAATAACAGGAAATGGACCATAAACAAAGAAGTTAAGTGTGTAAGTATATAAGTAAGTTTGGTTTAGTTGTAGTATGCAGATTTGGCCTGAATATTTGTAGCCATATACGAATCCATGCGAGTGATAAAGAACCTGTTATTAAAGAAAGAGAACGTATTACTAATATCTTGAAGTAGGGATATGTCGAGGTGGGAACATCGTTCCAGTTAATTGGATAGTAACGTAACGGCAGTCGTGGTCGTATCTCTAGTTCGGTCGAGGGGGACACATCGCTTCTCGCTGCTTAATAATTCGCCTATGTCCATTTAGGTACTTTTTGAACCTTTATATTGGTACCATATATTAAATGGTAGGTACTTCTCTTTAGAAAAATTTCGATAACTAAAAATAAATGACAGTCTTGAAAGTTGTTTTTATTATTGAAGATGTTTAAAGAGTAGATACTATAGAAATGATTTTTTTCTGTATATTAATATTTTTGTATTTTTTTAGAAAGTGAACGCTACTGAGTTTTTGCGAATTTCATACCGAAAATGAGAAGAATAATAAACAGCATCGTAAAGAGACCGAGAGGGCCTATAAACGCTGGCTCGCATTACTATATATTTTATTATAGGGTTGTGCTTTTGTGATAGAGATCCAATAAATGCAGACCGGAGGCTCAGCTGTACAAAAATTTGGCTCAGCCTGCAACTGAACGCACCCTGAATATGAAGTGCCCCATGAATTGCAAACTCCTCCGGTAACTTGCTATAAAAAATGCGGATGGTCAACTTGCTAGATATCCCCAGATCGTAGAGAAAACTCCAGGCTCGTAACTTTTATTCTGGAAAATAATTTTGTCGTTTGTGTCGACGGCAACGCACCAACTCTCTAAATATACCATACAATCATCTTCACCATAAATCGCTTCATAAGCACAAGAACCATTCAACTATTTTTTAACTTTTGGAAGTTCTGTTTATTTGGAAAATTTATATTGCAAAATTGGAATCCTAAAGACAGGTGATTTAAATTGAAAATGTTTACCTTTTAAACATAACTTAAACATAACTGATTAAAAGGAAAGAAACTATCGCTACTAGAACTAGGATATAAATGACCACTCACAGTTTCATTAAAAACATCCCCAAAAAACACAAACAAATCTACCTAGACACTTATTTACTATAACCTCCTAGAGCCTTCAACTGCTGCAATAAGTAATAGATATTTACCAGTAAATAATTCAAAACATTTAGGTACGTGCGCCAGTACAGATTACAGATACTAAAGATTCTATTATTTGGAAGAGATACATTCACACTTTGAACTTACGATGCAGCAATCACAAGACCAAATCCGTCTTGGAGGAACATAGAGGAACATAGAGTGACATAGGAGTAATCGTGTAACCACCAATATTTTAAAGTATTGGTAGTGTCGCTCAATCAAAGTAAAATACGAGAGATTTGATTTTAAATGCAATCGTTTTGACCTACTTTAGTGTTATTTCTACCAAATATTTATCAATTTGAAATGAAATAATTTTTTTGCTCATAGCACAAATACAAAAACTATAACCACAATTACCAATTAAATGAGACATTTGGATAGTTACATTACATTAGTTCTTCTAATTGTTCACCAATAACCTTCTTTTGTAAAAACTAGAAAGAATCATAACCTTTTATATCAATTTTACATTTTAATCTTGAACCTGAAACACACATTCATCAACTTTTGAAAATAACCTTCATAAGTAAATTAAGAGGAATGAACTCAAAGTCACGCCACAAAACCAGAATTTCCGGTAGTTCCACAAAACTTGGAAAATTTGTGTATTCACCAGTCCGCAAAAAATCGACTTTGCGGCGGGAAAAGAGATAGACAGAGACACGTTTCTCCCGTGAAAGTTGGATTTTATGAAGCTTTCCCGACGGACTTACACCCAGATAACAATTTTCCACTGGCACTTGAATATATACAGGATGGCCCCAATTACATTTTGACTAATAATCTATTAAAATTCTAGGCTTCCAAGTTTTTCTATTATTCTATACAAGTTAAACGCAGTTGTTTTATTAAAATATCCTATGAACCAAAAGGATAATCTCTGAATAATATAAATATATATAGTTATCTAATTTCATAACATAGCATATAATTTATTAAAAAATTTTTTGGAAATATATTGAGTAGATGGTTTATGTTATATAAAGCATTCAAAATGTCTACAATTCATTCATTACAAAACAAACTACCTCAGTTAATAATAAAATAAATCTATCTAGTTTTGTTAAAAAATTTCATAAGCTAGCATATAATTTATTGAAAACATTTTTTTGGAAATATATCAACATTTTTACAATTCATATATAATAAAATGAGTCTATCTAGTTTTGTTAAAATATTTTCTCAACTTTGGAAATAAATGAATGAATTGTATTAAGAGGCAATTTCCGAAATGTTTAATGTGCTTCCCTTTTGCAACGCGAAAATAAAAGAGATGCACTCTATATAACATTTCGAGTGCTTGGTAATTTTCTAGCCAACTTCATTCCAGTGTACGTTGCGAATGCGAGATTTCAGAATGTTTGTGTAATATCCTGGTTTATCTTATCATTTTAATGCTTTTTGTTAAAAAGAACTACAAATTTGCTTAATTTCTAGTAGGTATTCATAGAATAGGGGTTCTTAAATTTAGCCATTTTGCTGTCCATTTTGTCAAAAATCGGTAGCAAAAACTTTAAAAAGTAACCAGATAAAAGCTACTTAAAGATAAAGATTTAGATGGTTGATCTGAGCTGTCAGGCGTATCGATTTATTAGCTCAGGTTCAATACTAATTTCAAACAGTAATGATGACTCTCACACCTATGGTATTTCTATTCTAAATTACAAAACTTAAATTGTAACTCCATTTACGAGGTTCATTCAATATAAGTACTTTGAAGAATTTTATAAGCAATGGGCTTTTAAATATTATATATACCACGTATAATCACTTGATATCTGAAATAGTGAAGTTCAGTTGGCCAAATCAAGTCGTTTCAATCAATCGCTCTCGCATTTATAAATATTTCTAGTTCTGAGGCAGTAGCGCATGTGAGTGATTGTTTTCTTAAGATCTTAATTTTTCTTTTCTTAAAAAATATGGCGTTATGAACCCCGTAGCTTACTAGTGAAATATTCCAAGATTATGAAATTCCACAAACAAGTGAGAATATCATGTACTTAAAAATAAAGATTTACACATACAAATGTTCGAATGTTTATAAAAAAGATGTGTAAAATATGAAAATTAAATAATTAAAAGAATTTCAGAACTAACAAAAATAGTTGAGCATGTCATAAAAAAAGAGAATGAGTATATTGTGTCACCCCCTTTACAACTCGTTATTTTATTAGACTCTTCAAAATTTGAGTACGAAGATTTATAAATTTTTTAAATAAGCAAAGAACTAGTTTTTTAGTATGTAAACTTTACATGATGAATGTTATTTACAGATTTTTTATTTATTTTTAATATTGCAATGGAAGCAGATTTCTTCAATTTGGTTTTAAGAATGTTTTTTTAATTTTTCTATTAAAGTTAATTTTTAGTTTAACCACCTTTCAATAATGTTTAACATCATCCGAGGTAAAATTAGTAATTTAGCCAAATACATGTGCCAGTTCCAAGTCAGGGTAAAGAAGGAGGTTAAAAATCATTGCTACTAACAGCAGCATTTTATACATAGTTTAGTTTTTAAAAAATTGTTTTTGGGCAATTTTTAGTGATGAATTTTCTATATATATATATATATTTGATAACGGAAAATTATATCTAAAATTATTTAATTTTTTTGTTCTAACTATACTGGGTGTATTTCATATTATTAGTTTGGTAACATAATTACGAAAAATGTTGAACTTTTTCAACTTCAAACATACCTCTCGAGTTAAATTTTAAATAGATCTAAATATCCGACCCCTTGTACTAACATCTCTCAAAAAAATACAAATACAATATCCAAAACAATCCGATATTTTGAGAAATCAAGCAAATCAGATATCAATATTACCTATTGAAATATATGTACACTGATAGGTCGGAAATGACAGACCTGGAATGATAGATGTTTTAAAATTCAGTTCCGTGCATGGTGTGTTAATGTTTGTTCCCATAAAGTTATGTCAGCTAACAGAAATGAAGCATCTTACTTATCAAATACATATTATACTAGTTTTATTTTTCTTCTATGCAGAACAAAATTTATCATCTGTCCCAAGATGTGGTCCAATTTCAGATATATTGTGTGATGATGTTAGTGGACCCTGTCCGGAATACGATAAGTTCAAAATTATTGAAAAATCAGACGATCATTTTAGAAATTGGTCTCTTAATTACCACAACTCTTTAAGAAATAAAATTGCAAGTGGCAAAGAGATTAATAGGGGATTCCCTACAGCTGCTAATATGATGCTTGTTAAATACGATAAAACGTTGGAAAGAAGAGCAGAATGCAATCTCGCAAAGTGAATTTAGTAAAATACGTTTTTTTATACATTTTCTGATCTATCCAATAAAGTCAATTTACTCTAAAGAATGATAAAACTTATGTGTTCTAAAACATTGATTACATTTTAGGTGTCAGTTTTTGCATAAGGAATGCCAGGAGCATAGAAAATATGGGTCTCTTGGACAAAACGTTTACAAATGTGTAGGTAATTATTCAATATTGTTATTGTACACAGCTGTTATCCTATGGTACGAAGAAATTGTTGATACTCCTCATCGCATCAATTATTTTCGATCAGGTCATTTAATATTTGATTATTTTATACCTTATTTTAAAATAATATGTATCTCTTTTTTAATGGTGCACTATATTTAAAAATAGTTAAGTCATTTTATTCCTGCAAAAAGTTTATTATTCGTAATAAAAATATTTTTTTGAAAATTTCAGTGTCAAGAAAGATGACTCAGCATTTCACTCAGGTAGTTTGGGCTGATACTACCCACATTGGTTGTGCCAGAGCTAAATATCCTTCTAGAGATCATTACTATCTCATTTGCATCTATGGACCAGCTGGTAATGTTCCTGGAAAACCTATATACCTAAAAGGACCTCCTGCTTCGAAATGTCCCCCGTGTTCCAGACCTTGTGCGGTATATCCTGCACTATGTATCCATCCACCCTATAACTGTAAATCTACCAGACTAAGAGAAACATTTAATTATTGTTATTGTCACCTTATTTATTTTGTGCTGATAAGTTTAGAACTGTAAATAGTATAATAATAAATGATTCCAGTAAGTATACTATTTGTGGAAAAAACATTGCGTTCGACTAGTTTTAGAAGTAGTTTTTGATTCTTCTGCTTAGTAAAATATAAAGTATGAAGGATATGTTTATTACTTGGCTTACCAATGAGTAGATGCCAGGAAATAATTGTCAAAAGAATATTTAAATAGTTTTTGGAAATCGTGAAATTTTAAGATAAGTACATATATATTATTTTTACAATTATATTGGACAGATTCCACAAAGTACGAGTAGATACAGTAGGAACAATCATTATGAAATAGAAATATTGTTACCTATTTGGTTGTTTTTTGAATAAATATATGAGCAAATCTTAATATTATTTTAATTTATTTTTTAACCTACTATGTAACTTTGTTAATGGAAATTATTTATCTGTGAATAAAAGCAACTCTTACAAGATATTAGGGTAACTTATAGAGTTGTTAGTAAAGTTTATTTTTTATCTATTGATTTCTTTTATTCATAGAGGGTGAAAGGAGTCAGTTTAAAAATAAAAACAAAGTCACCTTTAGTTAATTATTACAAATTGTAAATCGATTTTCTGCCGTTGAACACACTGTATACGACTCACTTTTCATAAACTGTTTAAAAATATACGCAAAAAATGTAAAAATTAAAAAAAAAGAAAATCCCGATTTATGGATTGACAAATTTATTGAAAGTGTTAATCTTACAAAACTCTCGTAATCATTAAATTATCGAATATTTTTGAAAAATTGCTTTTTCGAAAATCTGCCCTAAAATAAAAGTAAGGCCCTTTAAACCAATAAACATTACAGAGAGCGTACTTATGAATTTTCCGTTAATTCCAGAAAATATTTTGTCTCTCAAAAAAAAATAACTTTCAATTTGACTGAAACTATGCTCAGAGGGATCTTGAGGTTGATAAATCTAGAGTTTTACAAAAACTGTTAATTATTAAATTGATTATTTTTGAAAAAACGCTTTTTTAATGGACACATACCTTCTAATTTTTTTCAAATTACAAATACGAATTGTATTGAAAATATTTCTCCAGAATTACAAATCATTCAATATTCTCTAAAATGCCACAATCTGAGTATCAGGAGTAACAGATTAACAGAAAACTAAACATCTGTAACTCTATTTATTTTTATATAACTTGAACACCGAAATTATTTTTTAATTTTTCAAAACAACTAAATATTGTCTTCAGTATAAAAAATCAAAACAATAATTTATAAAAATAAATTTTAGAATAATAATGTTAACATTTAGTTTAATGAATAGGTATTTCTCATAACTTTACCTGAAATAAAGTGTTTTTAGAATTATTTTTGACACAATTGAAATTAAATAGAGATTAATAAATCACGGTTTTCTTAACTATTAGATATTATTTCTAGCTACAACAAATCAGCCGCTCTCAAAGCAGCCACAAAACCACGTATTTACAATGTTTTTTACTTAATATAAGAATTTTTCTAATTAATTCATTTACTTTCTGTACCACATTTGCAATGTATTCATTCGTTTTATTTTCTTTTGCATCTGCAAAATTCCATAAAGAAGAGCTTTAGCTGTGGGTGGGCATCCTGGAACGTAAATATCTACAGGAACAATTCTATCACAACCCCTGAAATACAAAAACATGTATTACAAATTATAAAAATTAAGATCCTGCTCTGGATTTAAATAGATAAAAATAATTAAGAAGAGCTACAAGCTAGATAGTAAACACAAGTACTTCCATGTCTATTTTGGTATGCTCAGATTTAAAGAAAACATAAAAGAACCCCTTCTTATTTTAGTTGGTCAACATTAAGAATTTTTAAAAATTTGTCTCTATTTATCTATTTATTTTACATTTTCAGCCTGTTTTTACCAAAATAAATATTCGAAAACTAATGAATTATTACCAAATAAAAAAAATCTGAACAAGTACAGAAAAACATTTTTTCATATAAATGTATAAGATCCTTATTCTCAGAAGCATTTTCCGTATCCAAACTTTATACAATTAAACTTCAAATTTATTTTTATTTTGCTAAAGACTGATATAAATTACTAAGAAAGGTAAATGAGATTCAAAATTTTTACCTCTCTTTAATTATGAAAGAAAAACAATAACTTGTCGGCCCTAAAGGAAAAATTTAACGAGCACACAGGTTTTTAACTGAAATTATTTAAGCAATTCCCTAAATTTCATAACGAGGTGTAAAATTTGTTCGGAGCAAAACATGACATACTGACGTTAGTCTTGGAATTAGTACGCAATTTTTCAGGATAAGCTCTAAACTACATGCCGATGCCAAAACTCTTATTTAACTTTGAATATATGTGCATTAAGTTAAAAGTGTTATTAAAGTGATTAAGATCAAATATTCTTATAAAGAATACCAAATTGAATTTACCTATAATATTCAACTCATAAATGTAGCGATTATAAGGGAATGAAGTAGGGAGAATAAAATGCATATTCTATAAGTTTGGAGAAATAGTAGAAGAGTAAGCAAAGTTTTTAAATATCAAGAAAGTAGTATATTCATATATGCTTTATAAAATTAAAAATAAAGAGGATTAAAGACAACAAACGATATGAAAAAGTTTAAGAAATATGCCCATGTTACCGCTGGCGACTATAAAAATCGTAATTACCTGTTTTCTTCAATTGCGTAAAACGAAAAATGAAACCAACCTAGGTTAAATACCAAAAATGAATAATTTGTTACACAATTCACCTATCCTGTTATGAAATATTCCCTAGGTGACGTCGACTCCCACTCTTCAGTTATTGTAGGGGAAAGAAAGGCAATAGAATTAAGTTGGCAATTTTAAAGTACCCACCCAGTTTTTTTATTGGTATCACTGTTCTGTTTTATTCTCCCAGTTCTTGTTAGTACTTTTGATATATTGTCACTTTTATATGTTACTAGAATGAGGAGAAATTTTAGAGTAGTGGGAGGTGAGCCTGAGCATATAGTTGATCCGGTGTTTTCTTATCAGGAAAGGTCTATTGGAGTCGACAAAGTATTTCTTATAGAGATGAATGAAAGAAATAAAACTAGGGTATACTGGCATGGAGTTTGTGGGGATGACATGCTGTCATTAGTCGTGGAATTATTAAAGGATTTTCGGGGACACGGTCTATTAGGTGCGAGGACGAGGGGAGGCGCAAAAAACACGAGAAAACGGAAATGGGCGCGGAAGATTAATGACACGTGGTCAGACGGGGGAAAGGTGCGTCTGAAAGGAAAAAGAATGGTACATTTTTGGAGAGGTGAAGGATTCAAGCCCTTAGGTTATTGTTTTTGAGGGCTTAAAGGGTTCTGGCCAACGAATAATATACAGCTTTCGTTTTTGTTCTCACTAGAAAATAGGATTCGTTCAGAATATGAAGAAATGCAGTGGAATCATTTAAAATAATCATCCTATCTTAAATATGTTCATATGAAGGTAAAAAGTTTAACTATTTAGTGGTATAAATTGTCTTGTCTTGCATTTTTTAAAATTACCTGCTACTCCAATTACATAAATATGAGTGTATGTTTTTAGTTTAGTTTAGTTTATTTTGTACTTTATAATACATTTTATTTCTTTTCTCCTTATTCTGTACTTAATTTTTGGTATTGTTATTTGTATAATTAAGGAATTCACTGCTTAATATTTTCGTATGAATTTAAAAACACTCTGTATATAGGGTATAGTAGTGATTATATATTTAGCTTAATAAAAAGGAAAGTTAAAACGTTTTATTTTCTGTAATTTCCTATATATTACAATAGCATAATGTTAACGTACACTGCAAAATTTAACTAGCGTAGTAAAATATAGTATTTAATATTACATACATACATACATACATACATACATACATACATACATACATACATATATTGCGCGAACATAAAGTGTTACCCCCTCAATATCTCCCGTATTACAAAATATTTGAGAAATTGTTTGGATAAGTCGATTTTTATTTCTAATAAAACATATTTTGATTATATAAAAACATTTTAAATATGAACGGTAGCGTAGGGTAGCTAATATTGTGCGATTCAATTCTCATATATATTTTTAATTATTCAAATTAATGGATTCTAAGTTAATTTACATGGTTAATTTAATTAATTACCTTATTGGTGCAGACTTCAAAAATTGCAAATCTTTTAATTAAGAAATAAAACCAGCCATCTAGTTCCTTTATGGTAATATCACTCCTACTAAATAAAATTTGGTGTTTGATATCGAACCACGACAATCTCTCGTGTTCTTCCTACTTAACCTCGTCACGTTGCCAAATCAATAAAAAGTTTTAAAATCAGGAATTTTCCAGACAACAATATTTATATAATTAAAATGTTACTTTTTATTAACCAGAAAAGTATCCAATTTGTCGAAGCAGTATATATATATATTATATTCTATCAGGAAATTGTAGTACTGCGAGTACTTGTTAAATTGTTATTTTTCATTTATTTAAATGTATAATTAGATTTGCTTACATCAGTGAGCGGTAAAAGAATGATTTATGTAAATTTAAATTTTTTTGATGTGATGCATTAGGGGTTGTATGTTTAAAATGAAAATTTACATTAAAATTTAAAATTGAATTAAATATTTAAATTGAGTACACTTTTTTTAAATAAACAAAAAAAATTTGCAACAATACAAAACAAAAAAATCTCAAGATGTGTTTTAAGTTATTAAATCAACTTGAACTTGTTTACAAAAAGTCTGATAAAAAAGTTCAAAGTTAATTTGAAATTTAAACATCCTGCATTGAATTTAAATTCGACATAATTTTTATTTAACTATTTAACACTAAATAATTATCAATCCAATACACCAACTCTCTCGTTTTTAGGAAACTCAAAACCAGTTGTCTATTTGGATGACTCTAAATGCAGGCAAAAATTAATCAGGTATTTAGAATTCCCTTCTCTAATTAAAGCTTTGGTCTAATTACAAGCAAACCTTTTCAGAAATTGATTATTCCTTTGTTGTTATTCAGAACAAAAGTAGAAGTACCACTTCAACAAAAAAAACTATAAATAAAGAAAGTTTTAAAACACTTCACACATTCATGAAAATTTTGAGGTCATTATTACCTTTTCATATTAAATAATTTAAATTATAGAAAGCTATAAACTTTTAAGGATAATATTAGCTTTTAATTAAGATTTTCAAACAAATTACTTTTAATTCCGTGTATCTGAACTGAAAGTAAAACTTAATTGTAATAATATTTTATAATTTACAACTATCCTTATCAAATTTATGTTATTTAAATTACTAGGGAAGATTTATATATGTTTTCTTATATTAAACTGTACGTATATTTAACTTAAAGAATTTTAAATTAAACACAAAACAAAAATTATAGTATCTTTTCCATTTCATATCTCTTTATTTTTAAATTTTTGTTCAATGTTCCTATTTAATTTCTCTTTTTTTACATTCTGGCAATTTTCATTTTCACGTTGGGCGCAAATTGAGACGGTTGGAAGACGATAAGAGAACAATGAACGAATTTGTTGTAATCATTTATTATTTCGGCATCCAAAATGTAAGTATCTGCAAATAAAGAGTGTCTCAAAGTTCAGACAAGATTTGCATTTTGCGTTATTTGTGCAGTAAGGTGCTGTCAATAAAAAAAAGACATCGTAACGGTTAACAAATTAAGTTTATAAAAATGGAAGGCTACACGAAACAATAATGTTTTTATTGTAAGCAATATTTTAAGAATAATTTTCTTACGAAATATGGTCGGAATAATGATTTAACTTTATCAACTTTGAAGAGATCAATTAAAAGAGTTAGAAAGGCTGGATAAATTATTGATCTTAAAAACTTTGACCTTCCTTCAACAAGGACCTCCATATACTGTGTATTTTTCATCAATCAATCAATCAATAAAAAATTTACAACTTCTTGCATGGATTTTATGACACCAACTACGTAATTTATAGTTAAGAGCTGGCAACAACACTAACTCTCACATTGCGATCGACAACATCAACATAACCTAACATTTATAGTGTGTGTATACGAATCCAGTAGCTTTTAATAATATAAATAAATAATCAAGTGATTTTTAGTTTTCTTCAGTCAAAACTAAAGTTTATGTTTTTGTGTATTTTATGATCCAATGCAGAATTTGTTTCGGTAAGTTTTTAATCGCTAAATGTTATTGGAAACGTAATTTAGAAAAATGACATGTACATTTTCGGGTGTTATCGAAGTTCAGAATGTTTATTTATGTAGTTTTAAGTAAGTATTTGATAAAATTAATAACAACAATGTTTAAATTATTAAATAATCGATACCTTTAAGGCGTAGTAGGTACTTGCTAGTGTAAATTTCCTTTCTAATTTCATCAGTTTCTACTTAGGTAAGTACATTTTTCATTGACCTACTAGACAGATTAAAAACATATATTGTATAAATACATTATGACTACAAGTATTATACAGAGTGTTCTACTCAAAACTCTCCATCCTGATATTTGGCAATATTCATTAGATTTTAAGAAAATGCTAAAACACCTCTATTTTAATTCCAAAGGGGACACATTTTCAGGATACAGACATCTGTCATGTACCAACCTCCTCCGTTCCACGTCTCCAACCCCTTAATTTTAAATAGGGAATATATTATGTGAGGCACATCATAAAAAAGGTATTTCGATGGACTAATTAACCATAAGATCCATTATTTTGCTTTCGATATTAACTCTATGTTTTAAAAAAATAATACCTCTCAAAAATTAAACGCAATGCCTATGCTTGGTTAATGTGGAGATAAGTTCAACTAGTTCTACAATAGAATAAACCATTTTGGATGTAATAAAAAAAATACCTATTAGATTAACTAGCTCCACTGGTAAACGCTATTAAATATCTTAGTAATTACTTATTAAATCTTTGCAAAGTGACACATTAGCCAAACATAGGCGTTTCATTTAGATATTACATAATTAATTTAAGACTTTTTACAAATATGGAGTTAATATCGAAAGAAAAGTCATGGATGATCATATGGCTGATTATTCCATACCCTTCCAATGATGTGCCACATATGGTATAGTCCCTATTTAAAATTAAGGGGTTGGATATATATAAGGGAGGGTGTTGACATATGACAGGTGTCTGTATCGTGAAAATATGTCCCCTTTGCAATAAAAATCGACTTGTTTCAGCATTTCCTAAAAATCTAATGAATACTGCCAAATATCAGTGTGGACTATTTCGACTGGCCCACTCTGTAAACGTAAAATTTGAATTTAGTTCAGTACGGTCATAGAAGATAAAAACTGAATTATAAGTCTAAAAAAAATAATTATAATGAACCTAGAGGTATTTAGATAACATATCTTTGACAATTTTAAAAGGGGGCTAACTCGCTATTAATTCCTTTAAATTATATTGTAAATTTATCAATAAGTTACGGAACACTTCCTACTACGCTTAAAGATGTCAATATCGGACCAATTTTTAAAAAAGAATCTTGAAAACTATTCGGTCCTTTTCAGTGCTGTGTGTAATTTTTAAGGTATTTGAAAAACTCGATTACGAGAGAATGATAATTTTTCTTGTAACCAACAATCTCATATCAATTTATCGATGCTATTTTAGAAGTAAAAAATATACCCTTACCGCTGTGTAGAACCTTTTTGAATTTTATTTATATAGAGCTGGACAGGGAAATGGAGGTAGAAAATCTGTTTTTTGACCTGATACGCGCTCTTGAGCGCCTAAATCTTAGACTTGTAAGTAAACTACACAATATAGGATTTAGAATGATTTTTTGATTTTATAGTTACCTACCTCAATAAAAGTTCACTCTCGGTTAAAATTAAAGATTCAGTATCTGGGTCGTTCGATATGAATATGGGAAATCATCAAGGGTCTGTGTTGGGACCATTTATTTTTTTGTTATTCATAAACAATGCATAGTTTGTCCATCCATCGCTATAGCATAAAGAAGGTGATAGTATTTATCTTTAAACAACGGAAAAGATTATAAACACCAGTTCAGCTCGTATATAACAGAGCCGGGCCAACCCAGTATTTATTATATTTTAATGTCCTCATTATAGTTATGTTTCTTTTACCACAACATTAAAGTATAATATATAATATTAAATATTGGGTTGGTCCACCTTTATTATATGTGACCGACACTAGTTTTTATTTAATCGTTTCTATTGTTATATCTTTTTATGTTTTTTATAGGTTAACGGTACATGGACACACTATACCTGGAGCATATATGTACAAAAGACTAAAAACATAGTACTTTATATTATTTACAAATACATAAAATATTGCAAGCATGGATTTATGAATTATTTGTAAAAAGATATAATCTAATTCTCAAAACATGTTTAATAATTCCTGTTCTTTGACTGTGATTATTGAAAAAATTCAAATTTCATCAACCAGTAACTACTAAATTTTTGAGATTATACATTGATAGTAATCTTCGTTGGACGGATGACATTAACCCAATAAAAATAAAATAAAATAATACTTTATGCAATATTTAAATTAAGAAATTTTAAATGTGTACTACACTCTCGTTGACAGCCATTTTTATGAGGAAGCGCAATAGAAAATAATAATATATTTGTTACTCAGAAAAAAAATTAAGAAAATATTCTGTATAGATTGTTATTCTAAACCATTTTTTAGAAAAAATAAAATTAGTTTCTTTCCTTGCATATATATTTATCACTGTCTTCTTTATGTAAAACAACATATAGACTCATTTGAATTAAATTTCATAAATCTTTGTTATCTGACCATAAA
The DNA here is from genome assembly GCA_951812935.1 of Hermaeophaga mercurialis. NCBI lineage: Eukaryota > Metazoa > Arthropoda > Insecta > Coleoptera > Chrysomelidae > Hermaeophaga > Hermaeophaga mercurialis. The sequence goes on along the minus strand of OX638362.1, from coordinate 15,978,964 downwards.
GTCTAATATTAGAATTTCCCTACATCAAACCTCCAAAATTCATGGCTGTTTCAGATACAAGGCCATATAAATATTTCCTATTTTTGTCTTTTAAAATAATTGACCTGTCCTATCCATATTATCATAAATTATAAAGGAATACTAAAGATTATGATTAAGATTATTTATTACTTACTGTTGTATTTTAGAATATTTGTTTAATTACGTAATTTTTTGTGTCTGCGAAATACTTGAGTGATAACGAAGCAATAGCTATTTTTATTGTTAGGAAAGGGCCCCATGGATAAAGTGAATTATATAAATCATCCAAGGTGTAATACGTCTGACTATTTCTCCTAAAACTATAAAAACTAAATATTTTTTCCTTACTTTTACAGAGAATTTACACTTTTCACCCTTATTTCAAGGTGTAAAGTGTCAATTAGATATCATATTAGTTATGAAGGCATATAGGTATAGTTTATTAACAAAAATTCAAAATGACAACTTCTATAATTAAGACAACCAAATAACCCAATGTACTTGATATAAAAATATCCAAAGTCGGTAAGAAATGATCAAAAATAGCTGAAACTTTTAATTTACTTCAGGTAGTTTAAAGAATAATAAAAATTATGTAATCTCTATAAAGATTTAATATTATCTAAGTATATCATAAAGAATATTAGATTGAAGTTTGTCTAACAAAATAAACGAGTATAAATATATAAAATGTATGCACGTATATCTATAGTGCATGACATATATAACTTTTTAGTTTCTTATAGAGGTAGGAGAAAAAAATAAGATATATTACACAGGAATAAAGTGTTGTTTCCTACTTTGAATGATTTACTGTTCTCCGCTTAACTTCATCCAGGGACACTTTCCTCCATAGTAATACAAATAGTTGTGTATGCCAAACAATATAGTAAATGAACATACGCTTCATACGTTGTTACAAATCCGTTTAACTGGTTAGACAAACTTCAATGTATCAAATTTTATAATGTATTTAATAAATAATAAATCGTTCTAGAGATGACCTATTTTTTTGCTTCCTTATAGAGAACTGAAATAAATTGTTTTATTTATTATTATTTAGCGCTTTTGATCATCTGTCATCAACGGTGGATATATTTTTATACAGTGTAACCCATTTTAATTGAAAACACCACCATAGTATTTGAAGTTATTAACCGATTTCAACATTTTTTTTTTAAATGTTTTACATCAAAAGCCTTATTTGTGGACAAAGGTTTCATAGAGTTATTCCTATTTTTAAGGCACACTACGATATTTTTTCATAGTCAAAAATCTAGATGTCTGAGTGCGCCACTGGATTTAATTCGCATCCAATAGACATAATGTGACTTTTATTAAAATATGTTTGTTAATAAAAAAGTTAATTTTAGGTTGAAATTTTGTAAACAATTACCTGATGTATTCTGAAAATTTAACTATCCATAACTTTCTTATTAATAAACATATATTAATAAAAGCTGGATCTATTTGGATGTAATCTAAATACAGTAACGTACTAGTTTTTTTGGTAAAAAATCGCTGGTTAACATTTTGTAAATTTTTAGATGGTACAAGCAGTTCAAACGAATTTAATATCGATATTATTTTTCAACAAAACGGTAATTCAGCTCATTCCGTGATAAATGTAAAGCTCAAAAATGTTATTTATAAGAAAATGAATATAACGCCAAGGACCTGCGGAACGGCCTCCAAGGTCACCAGATTTTAGTGCTTTAGACTTCTTTTTGTGGGGTTACCCCGTGTGATTTTACGAAAAAGGATAACGGAAATAGGTGTCAATTACCACAAAATAAGGGAAGCAACAAAAAACAGTGGAGGAGAGCATTTTAAGCATTTAGTGCGTATCATCAATTTAAAATGATGATTAAATGTGATTTTTGTCTGGTTAGTTTATTTTACGTTTTAAATATAATTTAGTCAAAAACCAATTTAAAACTAACCGGTCGAATAAAAAATTAAAACCCTTTCAAATGAGCTATCACCTAACCCCTACTTCCATTTAAAATTTTTAAGAGGGTACCTACCCTACGATTAACATTTTGAATGATATTTTTGTAATCAAAATATGCTTTACCAGAAATAAAAGTCGACCTGTCCGAGTTTTCCTTAAATATTTAGTCGTGAGTTGTATCTTGTACATAGTTCTTGAAATTTATTGCAATCATGTAAATAATTTTAAATTGCCAATTGTTATCTACATCTGAAAACTAAATACCAATTTATTTGGTTAAAATGAACGAATTTAATTCCACACTTAATACTACCATTTACTGAAGAATAGGAAATTATATTGTAAATTATGAAGTAATTCATATAAAATATATATTTGTATAAAATAATACAATAAATTAAAACAAAAATTCAACAATATTATAACACTCCTGATTTATCCTTTCAGGTAAATCTGTTTCCTTTAAAAACACCTTGTAAAACGCTGATGTTCTCATCATGTTTGACTATGACAAAGTGTTGATTATTCATATTTATACACTTAATTTCCTTTGCCTTTGATAATGACGTAGATCCTATTTTTTTTACAAATCGAGATACACCTTCATATAGATATGCTATAAAAGCTTCGGAAGGGTTTTCTGTAATCACATACAGTGCGATTTCTTTAGACGGAAGCTGAGAAAAGGCAATTTGTGTTGGACTTCTTAGTTTTATGGTTTGCATTTTGTGGAAGCTTTGAGAAAGTTTATCAAACCTGAAAGAAATATGAAACATTACAAATTATTCCAAAATTTACGAAATACTTTACCTTCTGATTATAATTCTTCCAAAGTCTTGGGTATCGGGTGAATGTTTACAAGCGACTGCTAGAAATATTCCTTTAGGTGAAGAAATTGTGGAAACACTTATCGGATTGAAATCGTAGTAAATTTGATGAATTTCAAATTGGTTAGTTTGATTTAGTTTCCAAATTATAGTTTTCTCATTATTTCTAGAGATATGATCCAATTTCGAAAGTACTGATTCAGTTTCAAATTCTTTGTGTATAGTTATTAGATAGGGTAAGTTTTCTATCATTTGTACAGATGCCTAAAAAATATATTTAGTGTCATTTGATGAGCTCATAAACGACCAAACAAACAAAAAAAAATATGAATGTGTTTTGCTTTTAAAAAGAATACTACTAAAAACAATCAAAGTTAACAGTTACAGTTAAGGTATTGAATAATAAATATGAATTATCACAGAATCTCAAGTGAGAAAGGGAAATTATGTAAAGATAGGTTTGAGGACGTTTTAATAAAAATATTTTACAAGAATAATCCGGAGGGTATTTTAAAGAGTATTTGTTGCCAAGTTCGAAGCAATAATTGCAAAGAAAAAGCAATTGATGATCTTTGTGAAAAACCATTCAAAATTAAAAAAACAAAATATATCCCATCGAGTGAGTCTGATTTTTATATCTTTGGAGAAGTGATTGTTTACAGCTCTGTTAATTTGTATTTAAAATATTAATTGCCTGCGACGAATTTAAATTACATCAAAGCAAACATACCATTAATGAAGTTCGGTTAATTATAGTCTGATGAAGTTTAAATTCTTTGTCTGGCCCTGAGCAGAGGATATTAATGTCGAAACTAAAATCTATGAATAACAGACACTGTAGGTTCTGTGAGCTTATCCTAAAAGATGTCAAGTACGACGTTCCTTTAGTTAAAAACTTCCCAAACATTTCCGTTGTTGTGTTTTTACAAGACATTAATACACCTGTATGAGTATTGTCTAAAAAAATGAATAAATAAATAAAATTTATTAAAACACATTTCTTTCATACCTTCAGTTGTTGACTCATTAAAATGTTCTATGTAAATGACATCCATCCCATCTACATTAATTTTCTTTATATAATTTGGATATAAACCCAAATCTTTCAAACAACCTAAAACGTAATCGTAATCTATAATAATCATATAATCGTTTAATATGATTAGACAAAATAGGTGGATATTTGATTTGCAGAAATAGGCAAAGTCAACAAAAATATATCCACATGGGGCATAAAAATCACACTAAATTAGATTGAGTGCAAATGTATGATTTTTCTATTCACATATCCTAAGTGACTGCGCCATATGCGCGAAGCACTCTTTGATTAATTAGTTTTCCTTGTAGAGGTTTTTTATATTACACGTTTGAAAACATGTGTTTTGAACTATTTAAAAATCACATGCAGCTTTTACTATAATTTTGGGCTGCTGTAAAACATTCGAATTGATATATTTTATGAAATAAAAGTCAATGATTTTATCAAATTCCAATTAAGAAAATGTTAGCATATGGCTACACAAAATAAAGAAGATTAGATCGAAGTGAATAACAAAATATAAAGACACAAGAATCAAAGGAGAAAAGATAATGAAGAAAAAGAGGAAGTTGTGAATTAAGAAAATTGGTGGAATAAGCAAAAAATAAATTATTTTTAAATATGATAGAAATAAAGACGGTTTAGACGAGCCACATAATGAATAGAATAGAATAAGAGATAATTAGAGAACAATAAGAGGGTTAAGTAATAATAATAAAAAATGTATTAATAAGCAAATCAACACATGAGAATATATAAATGTACAGGTCAGTATAGTATAGTTCAGGTTTTAATAGAAGAGAGTCTACAAGATGAACTACTCCTTGAGTAGTCCAGTTTTTTTTTTGGTTTGTAATTGTATTTGTGTGTTATCTTTTATTGAAAAAACAGGTATTTATTATTTTTTTCAAAAACAAGAAATTGGTACCTTAAAATGTTATGTTGTTTTTCTTTATCATTAGTAGAAACACCATAGAATGTCCTTATTCTCTTTTTAATATTATTATTATTATAATTAAAATCAAAATTTACAAAATGGCTTGAAATCTGTAATAACATTACGGTGTAAGTAACGAGTTTAACAAAAAAAAAATGAAAAATTATGCATATGAAGGAAAGGTAATGAAAAATATGAGTGAATCAGTTAGAGGAAGAAAGGAAAAATTAAGAGTGACTGGATTATGTAAAAAAGGGAGGTATGGAAATGGGTTAAAATAAAATTCCTGAAAGATTTATGAATCCTGTGTAATCCTGCATGTCGTACAAATGTGGACCGTCAGTTAGCAGATTCCAGCGGTCAGAATTGGAAACGAGAGCCGAGAGACGGCGGTGAATCCGTGCGAATCCTAGTTGGAAATTCTTGAAATCCTACTGGTCCTACTCGAGTGTAAGCGGGAAATCGGGAAAGGAGAAGATAAATGTAAAGAGTAGCTGGCATTGAAGGAGGCGGGCGGGAATCATTTAGAAAATTGGCCAAGTCGGCAGATTTGTTACACGATATCCTTATCTTTCGTTTTTTGCAAGACTTATATAGAGGTTTAGAACCAACTTTAGCTGCAAAGGTACCGTCAAACTCAGATGAGTTTTTGTAAAATACTTTAGAAATTTTTATCATAGTTTACTTAATTCAATAAAAATAGAAAACCTATAGGCTGCGTATTCCCATTTTAATTTTACGTTATTGCCACATTTTGGTTTCAAAAGTACTTAGATACATACTGCAGTCTTGAAAATATTTTTGGGCTTATTCGTCTCTATTACTTATTTGACATAATTTATTGAGTCACTAGGATCGTATTATGGAAAGGCAACTGATCGGAGATGTCTAAATGGTTTAGTAAGTGGTTTATGGCTAAAATAAGGTCAATTGGTATATGGTCACCATTATGTCGAAGATATTCTCGGGTGAGAACTTACAACAGATTTGTTAAACTATATGTGCAATCGTACATCTATTACATTTATTGCTAAGCACTAGAGAAAAATCTACAATTTATTTTCAGTAGTTTCACCAGTAACTGATGGAAATGAACAAGGGGCATTATGTACTTGTGATTTTTTTACAATTTCAAGCGTGGCTTAAACCGTAAAGAATGTTTGGAGAAAATCAGTCGAGTGCTTTGTGAGAAGTCGTGATCCTTCGCTACCGTAAAGCGGTGGTACCATGAATTTCAGCGTAGGCGATTTCTCTTAAATGATACTTTTCGAACTCCTAAGCTAAAAATGGCAGTTACTGAAAAAAATATTGATCTTATTCGGAACATGATTAAAGAGGACCGTTACATTACTGTCAGCAACATTAAGTAACTTTAAGGAAAGGTGTGAAAGCAACTAACACTATTTTACACAAACATTTGAAAGTCCGTAAGCATTCTTCTCGGTGGATTCCTCATAACTTGACTTCAGTTGAAAAAGAAGACCGTGTGAGATGGTGCAGATCTACACTAGATCGCTTTGACCGTGGATCATCTAATTTGGTGTACAACATCATTACAGGTGATGAAACGTGGGTATACTGCTATGATTCCGAAAAAAAGCAACAATCGTCAGTTTGGTCTTTCAGAATGAATAGGTTTCAACAAAAGGTTCGCTGAAAAACCGAAACAGAATAGTACACTACAGTTTGTTTGCCTCAGGTTCTCCAAAAGGTTCGCGAAAAACGTCCAAGAGGAGGGATAATCTTGAGTCAAGATAACGCTTGGGGTCACACGGCTACTCGAACAAAACTGCATTGAGTGTGGAGGAGAATAAAAAAATAAATATTTTTTCTAAATAAACTGTTTTACTTTACTAGGCTCAGCAGAAAAAGAACAGCCCTCGTATGTACTTAGAAATTCGAACAATTTAATGTGCATTAATGAATTGAGTTTAGAAAATCATTATGTAGTTTTAATATTTAACCTAGTCTTAGTGTTTTTAAATAAAAACTATTTGGGGATTGGCGTTACCCATTAAAAATAGAAATAGTCTTGCAGATTATGACCCTGCACGTATGGTTATCCTGGACGGTAGCAGTAGAGGCAGCGCGACGTGTCGGTGCAGTGCCATTGTCGAATCCATTTACGTAATGTAACCTTAAAATGTAGCCGTTAGAAAGAACACCGATATGGCCGCTTCCAGTGATTCCAACAAATGGCCACTTAACTTCCCTTTTTTAAACTTTTACTCTATTTTATAGACTTTTTTATCAAATGGATAGTCAATTAACTAGATAGCTTCTAATCAACATAGACATTTTGATTAGCGAAATTGCTCACAATATTTTAAACATTACTTTGTCGATTGGTGTAATATACACTTTCATTTATATCAATGTAAATTATATATATTGTTTAGGAGAAGTAAGTACGCTACAGAAAGACAAATAGCATAGAAATAAATCTTCCAAAACCGACTAGTCATGACACGTGTGAAAACTTGAAATAACGCTATTCTAGAAAGTATGAAAAAAGACGATAAAGCATCTGCATTAAGTATACTTACATGTATCAAATGTTTCCTGGTTGACATCCCATTCCAGAAATTCCATAGTACTAGTCCCATTATTGTTTTGGAAACTTATTATTTTATTTTCACTAGATCCGCAAGATATGGAAAAAATATCAGAAAAAGTAACACTGGGTAGTATAGGCTTGTAGTAATCCAAGAAGTAGGCTTGATCTAAAAGAAACTCATTAATTTTATTCTCGTTAAATTTAAATAAATATTAGGTACTTGTTACTGATTTTTCTACTTGATCTGCCATATTTATTAAACTGTGATATTTTTCAGTGATATGTTGTAAACTGCCTACGTTGCTGATATTATTCAACAATTCTGTAACGTTTACATCATTGAATTTCTGGAGGTTTATATTTTCTGCCCAAATATTATTATCTAAACTCAAGGAAGATTTAAATATGTTATCTTGATTCCTCTTAGCCTAAAATTTAAAAAAATCTTACTAAATATCTGCCCCATCTCTCTCTAAATATTTCAATTTTTCTATCTAAATTTCTATTTTACCACATCGCAATACTAAGAAGTAACCAATTGAATTCTATTAATTATAATTTTGGACTAACCCATATATATATATATATATATCTTGAAATTTGCAATCTTAAGAAAAATAAAATATAAAGAGTGTGCCATTTAAAAAAATTGTCGATGACATCGTTATTCACAAATGGTTTACCCAGTATATTTACTTGTTATCTAAAAATACATTAAATTAAAATCAAAAACCGACTTGTCTCAGGATTTTTCCTCAAAATTGTTTCTTTAGCTTAAAATGAATTTATTCCATACTTTATGTACCCACTGTATATAACCTATTATATGCACTTGATCAATTAAATTGATGGTAATCTTTTTGTTAATATTGAGGCAAGTAGATGGTTAGCGATTAGCGAAATTTTTCTTGCAAAGTTATAGTTCATATGTAGCTGGGAGTTGAAGCTTTTCATTAAAGAACGAATAATGAGAACGCCTAGGCGTCTAATGAGCAGACGGGTGCCAGCTGGCTAGATAGACCAAACCGGCGAAAACTTGTTCATAATCAGGTAGATGTATGCATGAGGAGAGAGAATGTCTGCAAACGGAAAACGGATAGTACAAGTGGAAAGTTTATTGTAGTTACACTTTGTAGGAACAGCTGTATATTATACACGGCGATATAAAATCAAAACTTTTCACTTCTTTCCATTCAGGATCGGCGTTCATCAATATTTACTGAATGCAAAACTATATCTGCTGAATGTAAATATAAGAAAAAAATAGTTATTTTTAAGGATTTATTGTTTTAGCATATTCATAAAAAATCATGAAAATAAACGATTGGTTCATTAATTACTAATGTGAGCAAACGAGGCTGGGATAAAAAATTTCCAGAGAGAACAAAAAATTTGTATTTTTCGTCATAGTATCCTTGTCGCTCAATACGCACACACTTGTGACATTATCCTGTGAGGGAACAAAACTTTCTTTGCAATAATCCAAGACCTTTTCTCCACAATTTTATATTGCAGCTGTTCAAGCAAGTTAGCATAATATTGTCCATTTATTATTATTCTACTCTTTTCAAGGTAATCATAAAAAATAATGGCTTTTGCATCCCAAAATACCTCACCCCATTACCTTTCTGGTCTTCTTTGGAAGTGGTTCGCCTTTCGCTGCCAATTATCTTAACTGCTGTTTAGTCTGCGTTGTGTAATGGTCAACTTGAATCTCGTCTATTGTAATACATCTGTACAAATATTTTTTTGGATTACGCTTAAATAACAACAAACACTCTTCTAAAATGTTTTTCTATGTGATCAATTGCTGCACCTATTTTGCGGAAAGCTTTCTCATGTCCAAATTTTTCCACAATATATGTGGCCGCTCTTTTGAAATCCTCACAGCCCTAATAATCTCAACCAAGTTCAATTACAATCCCATAAAACAATTTTATGAACTTTCATTGCATATTTAATACAACCATGTTTAAAATCTGCAATCCACGTTTCTACATTGAATAGAGCCAACGCGTCTAAAGTCAAGCAGCTCAGTTTTAAATTCCGCGGGACTTAATACGGAAATATTCTATGACAGCTCGTAGTTCGACTTTCTTTATTATTCAAAAAACAATAAACAAATGATCAAAATTTATCAAATCTCAGTAGAATTTGGTAACCACGGGATGATAAAAGAAATATCTGAAGTTGTGGGCGTAATCTGCAGGATTGAAATAGGCAATGGACTTATATATATATGATATATATGATTCCAGTAAGAAAAAATACGTACTACATTAACGACAAGCTTACTCTGAGATTACTGGACCCATATTAAATTTGTAATTGCAGATTCTGATATAAAGATGAAATTATTAATGCACGTTAATGCTACTATTAACATTTCGCAAAGGTAAACTAAGGGTGAACAGTAATAGAGAAGTGTTAACCGAACGTTTATATCGTGACGGTTAACTGGCCTTATTTTTAATATAAATTCGAAGGGAGTTTTTTATACAAATAAGATTAAAGTTTTGGTGAAATTAGTTTAGGTATATAGTGCCTTCCATCATATTTCTCTTCTCTTGTCCATGTTCAACATGATTCTCCATTCGCGTTACGTCGTTGCGAAACGCAACCGCATCAATTATCTGCCCATTACTAACTAATCGCTTAGACTAGCAGTTTCTTTTGTAGTAATTAGGCCATTGTGAAAATACCAAAATCACGTCATTAGTATTTAATATGCCAAATTCAGTGCAAATGACAAAGTGGTATTATCAGAGTAAAACTATACAAAAAACAGTATGTTTCATTTCATACATTACGATGTATTGAAAAATTTGTAAAGAAAATGTATGTCTCAAATTGTCGAAAATACTATACTGAGGTCGACAAAAGTATTGAAGCGCGTTAACCAAACTAATAAAATCAGTCGATGACATTAGACCCAAACCATAGCGGAATATTTTGAAGAAAAATATTACAAGATCTAGACTAACTCAACTTTTTCTGGAGACAATTTTCGCAGAATAGAATTTTCTGATAAGAGAAACATAGTTAAAATGAAAACTTTTAAAATATAATTTATCTTCACTAGAATCTTCTTTCTCTCCACGCATTTTTTTTAAGTATAAGTATTTTATTTTCACAACCATTGTAACTATAAATTTAACAAACTATTACTTCAAAGAACAAGTCTTTCTTTAATATTAATTAACAATTATTTATTCTGGAAAAAAATATTTTCCAATCCAGAAGTAGTAGATCCTCACTCTGACAAATGATTACTAAAATTATTATTGCTCCTATGGTTGTGATTCAGTTGATCCGTTCAATCTAGTGGTGAAATATGGCTACTTAGATAAGGGAACTACTTGAAGTGGGGACACAAGGAAGACCGTTTAGAATTTTAATATTTGCTACTCATGTAAGAGTTGTAGAAAATGTGTGCGGATACTACAGCGATCCTTATTGCAAAGTTCATTAGCAAGACTTAAAAATACAAGAACCAAGTATCAACTTACTTTAAATATCACTCATACCTCTAACTGAGGTCTTACCTTGAAGTTGAAGTAGAAAAAAAATTAGAACAAGAAGAAGAAGATCACAAATACTTTATTATGCAGAATTAACATGAAAACTGCACATTAAATCTAATAGATTATGGTTAATAACGAAAATATACCAATTCACAATGGAAAGTAAACTTATACATATCAATTCCAAAAATCAATAAATATTATTCATAACTTAACATAATCTTTGTTACACAATTTATTTGTTTCTCAGTTAGTTGAATAAAGGACACAAGGGAACAGTAGAAATTTTTGAAAATATTTACGCTGATGCCTATCCTGTATCCTAGTTAGAAAAGCTTAGGGCAAAAATTATGGTGGGATGTCGGATATGTTGACAGCAACAATTTTTTACTATGAAAACTTTGTAAAACCGTGAATCTGAATTTATTGCGCCGGAAAATTCAAAACATAGTGCCCGGGAGCTCTCTGGCCATTTACTGTTTTTTGAAGAAATAAGTTACAGGTTACTCTACTGTTTCATTATTAAAAGTTAAAATAATTCGATTATTATTTTACCTTAATATCGAAAAGAATTCCACAAATTAAAAAGCGCGATAAATTTGAAAATAACGGGTGGCTCAACTTTACATGGAAAACTCATTTTTACTTACTTGATTGCTGATTACATTAGAAAAATATTCTCCATTAAATTTTCCTTTTATCTTGACAGCCTTTAGTTTCACTTGGTCTGGATATAAAGGTGCAAAAGTTATAATCCCCGTGACTTCTTGACGTATATTTCTCAACAAAACATTTTCATTATTCATTTCGATATCGTTGAAATGACCCATCAAGCTAAAAGTAAAAAAAATAATTACAATAAAGAAAGAGTCAGAAATTACACAGACTGACTCTTTTTTAAACATTTTAATATATTAACTGCTGAAAGGAACAATTATTAAACAGGAGATTTTTCTATATGGATGTAGCTACTACGACTCCATAACGTGTCGTTCTAAAATTACAGTCGGTTCAGAAAATTATAAATCAATTCTCTAAGTATATATTTTAGGTAGGTGTACTAGCTGAGGAGTTAAATTTTCACATAATAAGCTTTCATTAACCAGTGGCTTTCTGTTAAACAAATATGCATTTTATGGAAATGCACTAATAATTACAAAATTCCAGACAGACAAAACATTACCTGCAGAATTCAGAATCTAGTCTAAGCATACTTTCTAGTTAAATTGGCGAAAGGCAATCTAGTTATGGCACAGCAAACAGAGCTACAGCACCACGTCTATATACTGTAGATATCGTTCTTACACTAGGTGTGCAATTTCAAAGCAACTCTGGCTAAATACAGGGTTGTCCAAACACAATTTCAAATTTTGAGTTAATGAAATTTTGATTTTGCTTGGTGGGATTGTGCAGAGCTCTACTTATAAATTAATATAACTCTATCTTTTGAACCATCTGAAAGAATATTACAAGTCCGTATGAATTATTTTGGTTGATGCTCCTTTCAATTTGATAATAATTATTCTAGGATTCTAATTTTCTAGCTCATACAAATCTGTATAATAATATCAATTCACCACCAAGTCACCCTGTACGTATTCTAACTTTTACAAAATTCTATTAACTTACTAAATATTTGGGCTGTAAATTTTTATTGATTCACCCCGAATTGCGATTGTATCGTTCTTTCGCTTTGTTTGCAATATCGGAGCGGCAGTAATATTCACCTAATGGTAATGTTGAAAGCAGAACTTCAGTAATTAATGTTCGGGAGCAACATTATTGTAAAGTAGGTTGTAATGTGGCCTAATGAAAACGTAAACTCAACCCTACCGGACGGTCTCGATGGAGAATGCAGCCAGCAGCTCGGATTATGTGGCCTTGTTTCGTCGACAATCGAGTCTCGATTTTTGACCAGGTTCAGTTTATGCACGATATGGATTTTGCAAGTAATTTTCGCAATTTTGTTAAAATAGTTCTTTTGAAAAGACAAGTACATGGGTTTCTTCAAGTATTAGACACTATGTCTCAAATTGAAGGAACGTGTATTGCTATATCAGTTATTATAAAAGCTAGAAAATTGGGCAATGTTTTTCGAAATTATATTTCTATTTCAAAGGATTTTTCATATTTTATCATTTATTTTTAATTATTTAATGATTTTCGATAAACTGAAATTGGGCATTTTTAACAAACTCCCGTATATTAATTATTTGAAAAATGCAGTATTTTAGATGGCACATCCTATAAGCATTTTTTCAAGAGTTTACAAAAAAAAAATATTTTTCCACATTTCGTTGCTTAGGCAAAGACTATTTTGTGATACGTGTTTGAAATAAGTATAAAAATGCTGTTTAACTGAGTTTTTGATAATATCTTCAAAGCAAAAAATTATATTTGTTTGTTTATTTTTTTATTGTAAAGATCTTGAAAAAGTGCCCATAGGATGTGCTTTATAAAATACTGTATATTTTCAAATAATCGATATACGGGGGTGTGTCAAAACTATCCAGTTTTGGTTTATCGTAAATAATTCAATGATAAAATATGAAAATACCTTTGAAATGGTAACATAATTCCGAAAAAGATTGGCCGTTTAAACAATTTTTTAGATCTTATAATCACCGAGAAATAATAATAGATGCGGAGCAAATAGAACAGGCCAACAGCTTTGGGCATAACGATAGAAGAAAGAGCGAAACATGAAATTGAAATAAATAAGAGAACACAGAAAGCAAATAAAGTTTACTACGCATTAAATAAGGGGACAAAATAAGAAAGAGATATCAAGAAAAACAAAGATTTGTGTGTACAAAGCTATATATAGACCATTACTTACGTATGGCTGCGAATCATGGATAATGACAAAGCGAGAGAAGAGCAAAATCGGTGCAGCAGAGATGAAGTACTTAAGAAAGGTTAGAGGAGTAACGAGAGTGGATAAAATTAGAAATCCAGATATACGAGAAAATCTAAAGGTGGTATCAGTTTATTGAAAAGCGACAGCTCCGGTGGTGGGGACACCTCCAAAGAATGAACAACTCAGTGCAAGTTAAAAGATATGGGAATCAAAGCACAAGAAAAGGAGAGATAGACCAACACAAACGTGGGATAATGAGATAGGTAAAATTCTAAAGAGGAAAGGTATAGAATGAAGAGAAGCGAAGGTGTAGGCACAAAATCGAAAGGACTGAAAGAAGTTTATAAAAGAATTGTGAAAGTGTTGAACAAAACTCCTTACACCCTATGGGTAGAAAGGGAAAGATTATATTATATATATAATCACCGAGATAGTATTATATGCCCCTACAATTTGGTACACAATGTATTTAGCCAGTAGATGCTTGTTAAAGTTAATTTTAAAGCATCATATCCAAAATTGTCGTAGGTATATAATTGTTTTTTATTTACACTTTAATAATTTTATTTATATAAAATTTTGGAATAATCACTTTACCGGTTTTGTCTACAACTGTGGAAATTAAAACTGACAGTAAACTATTGTTGAGAAAATATGGTCTTAAACTTACTTGGTGGTTTCGTTAACCTCCACATTTATAAACTTCTTCTTGCCCTCAATTTTGTAATGGCCTTCGTCGAGAACAGCTCCTGCCATCCACTGACTCACGTCCACATCCTGCACCGTGGCTCCCTCGCGTGTCGGACTCAGAACGTCGACGTCGAGGCTTCCGAACGACTTTGGGCCGGTAATCAAATTCGGCCTGTCGTATCTCATCACCTCCGAATCCAGATTCAATTTGTTCACCAGATAATTCCCTTCCAAGTCTGCTGGAACAACAACAAGAACAAGAATTTCGTTCTGAAAGATGTTGCTCAAGTTTTGTAATAACTTCGTAAATGGATTTTTATGTCGGTTTTATTCACCGTTTTGTCAGTTTTTAAATTTGAATTGCTGTTTGTTGAAAATGTAATAATGTCTAATTATATTGTCGAATTAAAACATTTATTTAAATGCTTTTTTGATATGGTGATGTTCCCTAAAGAATTCATTTAACCACGTAAACAATCAAGAAGTAAGTGACTTTTCCACTAACTTTTATTACAAAACTTTGTCCGACTTCTGACAAAATATCCTATAAAACTCGCATAAAACTGGATAGACAATCAGCTCAAACATTTTTCTTATAGTTATTATAAAAGTTTGCACACATCTTTTAACTCTTTCCCCATTACTTCCTTTGTTGCTAAGAACTTAGCGTCTATGAAAACTGAGTCTATAGAACGGACAAGTTGGCGAAATGAGAATAAAGCAAATATACATACATGCTTTTTAAAGTTATCTCTTTAAAACAAGATCTGTACACGGAAGTTTTGTTACCGAGATTTAGTTTGAGATTTATTATAATTGCGGGCTGTAAACCGCGCGAGTCACTCATTTTCCAAGAAACAAAAAGAACAAAAATTCGTGTCACAGCGAAGTTAAAATTTAGCGTTTCCTAGCTAGCTTTATCTGTTAGAAGTATTTTGTCAATGTATTTAAAATGACGACATTAGTAAGTTGGTTTTAATTTTTTTTGTTTTAATCTTACAAAAAAAAAATCTTAACAGGTGCTCTGATGACATTCAGAAAATCCAGGTCTATTTAAGTATATTGTAAATATCGCCCTGTACATAAAACTTATTTTTTATTTTCCAAATTAAAATATTTACTGAATGTTAAATAAATATTTTTAGTAGAGTCATCAAAATTAATAAACATTAGGATCATCTTGGTCAGTAAAATAAAAGAAAATTGAAAGTCTCGTTTGGGTTCTCGGATGATCGAAAAGTTGATAGTGCCTATCCCTGCTATTAAGTGTATTAGTTATTTAATGTGTAAGTTGCCTTTATAATTTAGTTATTTTCATTAGATAAATAAATTGTTATTGTTTCTACTCAGCCTCTTTAATTTCCATTAACCAAGTTACGTAATGGGTAAAAACACCCTTAAGCTAACATTTAGATTATTTTATAAATTTATTATTCGAAAAAAACAACCCAATACGTAACAATATTGAACATAAATTTAGAAAATAGTAAAAGGAAGAGTAGGTACTCAAGACAATAAACATATTTATAACGAAATATGCGATTGGAAAGCCAAAATACGGATGTATATTAGATCTTGAGAACCTGATTTAACACTAACAAAACCAGTTCAAAGCAGCTGGAAAAAAAAAGGTTCGACTCGTTTAAATACCAATACAAACTAACAACCAAGGAAGGTCAGAACTGGGCGTAGAATTATAAACAGAGAAATTAGTTTAGCTATATCGTACTCCGAACATATTAACCAGAAGAATGTGTCGAAAAATACAAAAGTGAAATGAATAATATGAACTTATATATAGACGAACTTTAACACATTAAAGTGACGATTAAGTAGTGATCTCAAGAATACAGACCAAACTACTAGCACACACAGTGAGTTGATAATTACTAGGGGTTTTGGAAACAAGAAAGTTGAAATAGATCTTTTCACATGGGAACGTAAATGATTTTTAGTATTAATCGAAATATTAATAACATGGCAAGAAGAGTTGGTCAATGATAGCATGTGTTTTCGATGCTAAAAAGGTTTAGCATTTATCTGTCATGTTCGAAAGTTTTCTGTGGATGGTTACAATTTCTTCTAACTTACCTTCAACAGTAATTTCTTCAAAATACAAAGTATCTTCGAATAATTGTGGTCTGTGTAGGAGAACTTTTCTTAAAAATTCTTCGAAATAAATATCATTAATTCGGCCTTTCACAAACATCTGTGGAGTATTGATATCTTTCAAGAAAATCGTCGCATTGGAAAAATTGAAATTTGCTGATACATTTTGATCTTTTGTTTTGCTAAGATAATTTGTCGAAAGGTAGTCTATATTGATGCCGTTCAAAAGACCCTATAGAATAACCAACATTAAATTATTTTTTATATTTATTTATTTAAGTAATACTTACTTGGACATTCACGTTTTCTCTCATTGTGATATTACTCTGGAATTCGATTTTCCCAAGCAGATTTACAGGTCTGTCAGTAAACCATATATCATTGAATTCTTTCTGGTCGAAGCCATTAAATTTAGATATTCGGGGACCTTTGACAAAATGAACGTTCCCTGGAAAAATACAATATTTTCTGTATTATCTCCGAAAAAAAGTGTCTGCGGATTTGAATATAAATTCTAATCTCAAATGATTCATTTTCTCTACGTTTTTCGGAACTAAAATTGAATTTGCTGCTAAATATTTTCCCAAAAGTTGTTTAATTCTATTTTTGGGAATCTCAGGTAGTGCTTTGAATGAAACAGTTTCACGTATTAATAGTCACAAAATAAAATATTACTTAATTATAATAACTTAATCTAAAAAGGGTTGAAGATAAAATATACGAAATAATACTGGAAATTACTAATAATAAGATAAGAACTGAGACTAAAAAACCGTGACAGAGTAAAAAACTAGAGGCCACAATATTTAGCTATCAGCAGGCAATAAGATTTCTATAAATAGTATTTAGTTAATGGCATTCATTTAAACAAAATAAAAATCCTAAATTGTGAGTAATTAAAACCAAAAACCCGACCAAGATGAAAAATAAACAAAAACGCGTTTATATGTGGGCACTATACGTCAAAGTGCCATGCGATTCATTTAAACTATGTTGATTCGTCTAGTTTTATCGATTGTGACATCTATTCTGTACCGTAATATACTATGGTTATTATCTATTGCTTATTGCTTATAGCTTTTCATTCTGTCACGTCCTTTGCAGAACCATATGCACGGTCCTACGCAAACAACAAGACATAGTAACAATATCATCCTATAGAGATGGTTATAAATACAATACAAATATGCGAAATTAAATTATCTAAGTATTCTGGTGAAATATAAAGAATACGAGAATAATTAGACCACATTTCTGAGTGGAACCCGAAAACATCGATTTGTGGGGAAATCGAGGACTCTCCTTGAGTAAGCAAACTGTAGAAGGAGAAGGTTTCCAAAGATAAGAAAAGCAAAGAGACAATGGATGCAAGTAGTGAAGGAGAGGAAAGATCCAGGAGTAGAATAAGGAAGGAGGAAACGGAATGGCATAGGAGACTAAGAGAACATTTTGGTAAGGGACCAAAAAATGATGTAAATCCTGAGAAAGAGGACCAGGAAATGGTAGAAATCAAGACAAGCGAGAGCCAGGATGACTGGAGAAAACCGGGACCCAGTAAAAGGTCTAAAAAACTTAATGGTAAGGAAGACGTGGATAAAACAAAGAATCAATACGAAGCTCTAGACCAGTTCAAGGAAAAAGCTGACAAAATAGTGGGAATGGTTAAGACCAAGAAAGTACCACCAGTAGTCATGGAGAGCAGTCCGGAAAACCCTTGGAAATTTATAAGAAAGGTAAGCAATGCCATTAAATCTAAAAGTTTCTCGGTACAACTCAATAGAAATAAAATAAGAATATTCTCGGCAAGTAAAGAGCAAAGTGACTTGGTTATGAAATATATGAACGAAAAAGGAATGAAGTTCTATACTTATACGGAAAAATCATATAGACTGAAAAGAATAGTACTAAAGACAATTGCAAATGCCGATACGAACTCGTTAAAAGATACAATAGAGAAAGTACATGATATAAAAATAGAAGCAATAACACCGATGAAGGGAAAAGACCCAAAAGTAGAAAGCTATAGTTATCTGGTTACAGTTAAGAAAGATGTAGATTTAAATCTATTATATAAAATTAGAGAGTTGGGCAACATAAAAATAAAATGGGAACAATATAGAAGGAAGAATAGGGTTACTAGAGTCCCAAGTGCGTGAAGTATGGGTGAAAACCACAGTACAAAAGATTGTAATTTAATCAAGACAGAGAATAGTAAATCCAAATGCTGCAATTGCCATGGTGAACATACTGCTAATTATATATTGTGCCCAGTTTATATCAAATACTTGAAAGGATCGAAGAAATAAAGAATAAGAACAACAGAAGAAGGAAAATAGAAATCAATGAACAAAGAAAGTCCACTAGTAATATTGTTAGACAAGGGCTATCTTATAGTCAAGTTACGCAGACTAATAATATTAATTTACAAAACCAAACTATTAATCAAAATTTTGAAAATAAGATTAAGGAAGTTCAGTTCAGGATCTAACAAAAGAAATAAATCAAATAGTAAATCTGGACAAGGTTATCAAATTATTGAAATTAATGAAAGAAGAATTAAATATAGCTCAAAATTTCATGGAAAAGACAACAGTAACTTTAAAATATGAGGAATTATATAACCAAAATTAAGTTCTAAAGTAAATAATTCTAAAAATTAAGAAACTTATAAAGATTGATCTTGTCGATCAAATTAGACTAACAAATATTTAAGGCAATACCCGGATTAAGCTAAAAGAAAGCGGGTAACAAAAATAAAATACACAATAAATCAATGACAAATAATACAATTTGGTGATTTTTCGGAACAAATAATTGAGATAAATTATAAATGAGAAATTAAACTCAAGGAAATAAATGAAACAAGCAAAATCTCATTATTATTATAAGACCACAGGATCTATGAAATAATTGAATAGCAACTTAAGTGCTAGGTAATCATAATAGATATAGATGGAATTATCGGTAAAGGAAAATTGGACATAGTCGATGTTAATAAAAAAAATGTATGTCTGTTAGCCAATAAAGTGAATAGTTACTAACTTAAAATGCCCTTTTTTAAAAAATTGAACATATAATAAGCATGACCAGAAAAAAAATAATTGGCCGTGCGTATTGATGTAACAAAACCGAACAGCTTTGACTAGCTACTATGTTTGAGAATGTAATTTGAATTTGTACTGCTGGAGGTCGAGGCAGGCAAGGGCTTATCTTTCCAACGCGTATTTAAAATTTAAATTTGGGTAATGCACGTCTGATGAAAGGAAAAGAACGACGAAATACGGAAAATTGCTTTCGCATTGAGTCCTCGAAGCGTTTTACGCAAAACAGGATGAATGTCAGAAAAACATTCGTTTAAATGGAAAATGAGTTATCTATCGTAAATTAAAGTCCCAGCCAAATCGCTAAAAAATATGGGTTCCAACCAAAACAATTATATCTCCTTATTTTTATGTTGATATAAATTTTATGGGTACTTCCTACTCACCATAAGAAAGAAGGAAAGAAAACAAATTAATTTTGATTGCATATATATTTTAACTATTTAAGGAATATTATCGTTTGCACAGGTTTAAACATTTCAATATTTTAATGGGAAACCAAACTTAAGTGAGATGTAAGTTTTTAATATTACTACATACATATATAATTGATATATGTATATAAGAGTTCTAATAATTAATCTATATTTCAAAATGTGTAACAAATAAAAAATGCTAAATTTAATTTAAGTTTTATTAACTAAATTTGCATTTTTCAATAAAAATATAAAAAAATGTTAAACTAATTTTCCATTAAGGAAGAAACAAATTATCCAACCCTATCCAATATCGCATATCCAATTAAACACAAAAATGGAAATTTTCTCGTGAATCGTACATCACATGAAAACGTAACTAATATATTTCTGAAGCACACGCTACAAATTTACCCGAATACGTTGTGAAATTATTATTTTACCGGACCACGTCTCGTACACCAGTAAGTCGAGGTTTTTAATTCTCACATATAGTAGCAGTACAAATAAATAAATGAAACTTGGAAACCTTACCAAAAACCCAAATTTTATACCTCTACAGGGTGACTAGTTTAGACCAACCTATTATCATCATCATTTGTACAAAAAATAAGGTATAAATTCGTTTGTTATTTTAGGAGTTATATTAGGGCATGAAGAATGAACGAAGTGACCCGCTAGTTACCTTAGGAAAACAGTGGTTGAGGAAATCCAAGTCCAGTCTACGAGGAAAGGACGGGTTGGAAAAACAATCCATCCTTTTTATCGTTTTTTCTTTCATACTATTTATTTGAAGCACTTCTAGAATCTCAACAAGCAATTTTTAAGATAAAAACCTTATTTATTGTCTACATTTTTCATTGTTTATTAAGATAATCTTATTTTAATCATATATAAAGTCAAACATCTTTTTCAACGTATAAAACCTTAATTCCTGGGCTAAAATAGAAGAATATAATATTCCAGTAGCTGTTAACCCAGGACATAAAAAGCTACAAAGCTCTATATCATTGAAAATCTTAAACCCTTTGGGGGTGACCCATTAATTACCCCCCTTCTTGTGGCCATTTGGCCCTCCGGCAAAACTCGCGATTCTATCTCTCCACTAGAGAAGAGATGCTCTCCATTTTAAGGGGTAATAATTTTTTACGGCTGTCCGAAAGCCATTAGGTCTTCGCCACGGTCCAACGTACGCAGGATTTACCGAAAAAGAAGTTCTTGTCGATTTAGACCGTGAGCTTAAACTTTGTGCAATTTTGGGTGCTGACAATTTAACTATTTTCTATAAATTTCAGTAAAAAAGCACCTTTAGTAAATGGAATTATTATAAAATTGGAGAAAAAATTTTAAATTTTATATCATCAGAAATATTACTTTTCCTTTGGAGTTATGAGAGACTGCCCATTTAATAATTTCTTTTCTCTATTGCAAACACGTTTCATGGGTTTTATGTAGAAATATTTCAATAAAAAATCGTCTCATTAACACTTATTGTATTGTCAATTGTTTAGCAATAACCCTTCAATAATTTTCACATTGAATATTTTACACATTAATTGTTTCATTCAGTATCAGTACCTTTTTTTTACTATTTTACTATTTTTAATTTAAATTTGGATTGGGTATGCAACGCAGATAGAATTAGCTTCCGTTTCTTTTTTGCAGAAGGCTAAAAGTTGGACTAGCGAAATGAAAATTATCAACAAAATAAATTTAAGAACATATAAAAGGATACTTCTAATCTGTATCTTATACAAAATGTTAATGAATTCCATACAATGATAAACATTTATTATTACATCTTAAGTAAATCCATAAAGGTTGATTAACTCTGAAGCGAAATAGTAGTATTTAAAAAATGTTTTTTGAGCCAACGTTTATTAAATATAACCTAATTTTAATGAGACATCCTGTACATTGAAATACTGGATTAAAGAGTACTTCTCAATATATGTATTTATAATTTTAAAATTCAGTTTCCGGGCATTGCCAAAATTATTGAATCATATACAAAAATTGCACTTCAAAACTGTAATTTTTTTTTAATATACACATAAATGTCATTCAATTATAAATTTAAATTATTCGGAATACAGCATTTAGATGTAAATAAATTAATAATGCACGTCAATCTATATTTTAAAATGAATTCTGGTAATACAATTACACGAAACGGGATACTCAACAAAATTATTATGGGATTAAAAAAATGTCCTGCCCTTTTAAAATATTCGGTAAATGATGACAACGTAAACAAAATCGCGGTACAAAGAAATGAAAAAAAATGTTTTTCCCACAGACTACGTCTTAAGATTCTTCTTCGGGCCGTGAAGGTCCGTAACGGCCCGACAGAGGAATATAAAGAGATTTGTCTCTTTATTGGAGAGTGACGATGGAAGTTTTGGGGAATTGGCCGAAGGGAAAGTTTATCGTCCCTTCTATAGATAGAAGGAGGTGGTTGCAAGAATTATGATGTCGAACTAAAGGATCCAACGACATCAATTATATACTTTTGTCTCCTAATAATAAGAACGGAACGGTTATTTAGAGAATGGTTCATACAAAGAAAATTTATTGTAATAGGGTCTCTTGTTTTTTATTACTACATGTTAATGGCATCGCATTTTTTATTTTTTCTGTTTTTATTAGGTATTCAATATTTTTCATATACATTTTTCTATGTTATTTCATTTAGAAGAAATTTTGTTTTATGAAACATTTTTATAAGAAAACGTTAGTAATGGGGAAAACAAGGATTTCATAAAATATTTTAAACAAATACAAAGCTGAAAAATAATTTTTAAAACACGTATTACTTATTTTTAGATTATGCCTGAAAAAACTTTAAAATCGCAGGCACATGAATTAGTTTTAAATTTTGAACTGGAGAAAAGGAATAGGGGAATAGGGACCCCATTGGAACTATTATCATCAGTTCAAGAGGTAAATTATATCTATTGGCCAAGAGGAAAAATAAAAAAGACAATATTTATGTCAGACGAATTGGTAAGAGAACATGGTCCATAATATTAAGTTTACCTTATAATACGATTCAGTTTATTTGGATTAACTGTAAACACATTACAACAGATATTGGCAGAGATGAATATACTGACGAGAATATATTAAGTATGTGGAATGAAGTATAATGCTGAAGCCTGGGCGAATTGTGTGGAACACACAATTGTAATAATTAAAAAATGATAAAGTTCCACTATTACTCGAAGATCTATTCTATTTCGAACTAAGGTCAACCTCAGATACTTGGTCTGTTGTAGTTTTAGTAATAGAGAACCCGAGGCTGAACAGAAAGATTAATATCCATACGTAACGTTGGCCTAATTATATGCCTTGCACAACAAGATTTTGTTGCATTTACCCAGTTCATTATCTTTACTAAGCAATGGATATAAAGCATTGATTCACTTAATCCCCAAGTATGTTTATGTATATTGGTTAACTAAGATAACATCGATGTCTCTTAAAGTCTCAAATTCCAACTTTAGTGCTGTTAATGTAAACACTTCGACGTTTATTAGAGGAATTCAATTTACAAAATTATTTAAGAGCTTGCACAAGTGCACCTTTTCATTAAATATATAATTACTTATTTTTCTTTATAATAAAAAACAATTATTTAAAAATTATAAAAATGCACTGGAAATATTTATTGAGTCGTTAATTGAATCTTAAATTATTGTGACGAAAAACTTCATCGAATTCATCTAATGAATTTGAAATTAAATACAAAAAATTCCATAAAAAAAATTATCTGCCCAACCCTAAAGAAATATCACCCCCGAAAGGACGGATTAAAAGTTAGTTTTAAAATTACAAATTACATTAAGAGTACTATTTTAAGAATAAATATTTTTGCTATCAATATGTTTTTAATAAATTTTCATTATTTGTCAATAGATAAATACAATTTACAAATTTATAATAAAAAATAAAGTTTCCATACATATTTGATATCCGCTTACCTTCAATAATTAACTTCTTGTTAGCTGCAAAGTTAGAAGTAATGCCACAAAGATCAGCAAACTTTACACCATTTAAAAGACCGTTTATATTAACAGTGCCCTTTACTGAAATACCCCCACCGAAATCAATTTTGTCCAGAATTTGGCCTTCTTTTCCTTCTCTGTTATTTTCAAAAATATTGTTTAAATCCAAATGTTCAATTTGACCCTTATGGGATATCGAGTTTAATACATAAAGATTAGCTAAAAAAAAAGATATCATTTTTCAATTCAGTTAATTTTTTGTAGTTTTTTTATTAACCTGTCAATATTGATATGTTTCAAATTTGACTCTATAACTAATCTTTTAATAGAAATGGATTATTATTGTAAAAAGCTAAAAGATAGAGTTACTTTTGTTAAATAAAAATTTTTGACAATTTGGTTTTAATTATTAATTATTTAAGTTATGTGAGATATAATATGAAGCGGGGACAACTTTAGCCTGGGTACTAGGAATTATAATTTAGTTGGGAAAAACTGTTTCTTGTTGAAATTAATAAATTTTAATTTTAACTTAATGCTTAAAGAAATATAATACTAAACCAAAATAAAAACACCGGAAACTTTAGAATAAAGCTGTGAAGTCAAGCGAATGGAAGTAATGGCACAAAATATATAAATAAATTTGAAAATTATAGGGAGCTGTTTGTTCCTGCTTACGAACAGATCATCTCTCGGATGTTTATACACACATGATTAAATATTAAATTTTCTCAATTATTTACTTACTAAATACAACATTCGGAATAGAGAGTGGTTCGTCAATTTTTACACTGTTTTTTTCGACATCACTAAGATCTATGCCATTTATTTGGTTCGAGTCCAGATACACGTTGCCGTAGACTTCTATTTCTTCAAACTCATGATCGCCTTCTATCTTTATTCTGCCATTTGGTACAGTTGGTCCTCCAGTTCCAAATTTCGATTTTTCTAAACCGTTAAAATTATTTGTAAAGTATATGTTTTGCACTGTAATGTTTTTAACATTGGGGAAATTTTCTACGACGATATTACTATTTTCTAGGTCTTGTGTTTTTTCTTTTACATCTATTATGTCTTCCTTAAGCGACAAATTTCTCACATTTAAATGCTTGAAATATTTTGTACCAAAAATTTTTGAAGATTTGTCCTTCAAAACGGCATCTTTAACCATTCTTGTAAAATTAATACCGTTAATTAACCCATCTATTTTTATATTTTCAACGGGTGTATAATTGGCTTCAAGTTTACTAAGTGTTAAATTAGCAATAGTTTGATTTTCTTTGGTGGTTATAACATTTTTCCAACGCTCAGCACCAAATTTTGTATTGTTTGTGAGTAACCTAAAAATATATTGATACATAGTGTATCCCCGAAAATAATGCGAATATTTATGGATAAGGTATTGAAACGTATGCAGAATAAAAATGTTTTATAAAGTTTTCTTCTAAAGTCAGGCGTTTTCAATAAAATAAATATTTCAATCTGTCCAAATATTATTTACCGAAAAGAAACTATAGTCGGCAACACCGCGTCTTTTGAATAACTGGGTGAAGTTCAATGCTGGCAATAGTTTTTTAAACGTTAAAAGTTTTTATTTTAGTGCATCAAGGAGATATTTCTTAGTTACACAAGACATAGTTTTATTAAAAGTATGAGGTGTTGCTAAGTATAAATTTATAAAGTGAATTTTTGTGTAAACTAATAATGTTAGAAAAAATATTTTATTAGAATATTTTGTTACAATTAACACGTTCTGCATATCATTTAAAAATATATCTGATTTTCGTGGACACCCTCTAGAAAGTATTGGATTCTCATTATTATAATTTTTTTTTGAAGATATGTGATTGAGAATTAATAGTTCCGTATTAGCTGACGAGTCACGTGAAGTGAATTAGGTGGTGCGGAAAAAAAGGACGGTGAGCTCTTAATGGAGCGGTTTCGGCCGTTAATAGTGGTGATTTCTACAACTGTCAATTTAGGGACGCGATCGAGGGTGGCTCGGGAGTCGTAGAGTGTGGTAATTATCGAATAGAGGGACCAAAGTGTTAAAAGGATGATTGCATAAAAAAAAGACAGGTTTTAGTCTCCCGGAGGATGTAGAAGTGAAAAATAAGGTTTTTTCTGTGAGAATGTGGTTATTACTTATTCAAAAAAAAAAAAGGTATAATATCAGTAAAACCAATTTAACTTCGCGAAATTCAATTACAACCATAATTTAAATTTAGTTCTTACTTTTCTAGGATTATTACAGTTTTTACTTCATGCTTGCCAGTAATATTTTGGTCACTGTCGATTTTTAAAATATTTTGCTCAAATTCTTCAGTATCGATGTTATTAATTAACAACACTTTCGTGTTTCCTGTTATTTCTAAATCTTTTTCGAAAGTTTTCCATCCTGTTATAACTTGAGGATATTTGGCTCCCGTAATGACCTTAAAAATAATTTAAATTATGTTAATGTGAAAAAGTAATATACATTTTCTGGCAAATTATTTTTGAGCTATTAGAATGTTTTAGGTAATATGTAATACTTATTATGTTCTGTTATATTCAAATTGAGGAAGTTTCTTCTGTAATTAGAGAAATTGTCGAAAAAATATATTAAAAATAATCCTTTTGAACAAGCCCTTAAGAAGCAAATTCAAATATACTCAAAATATAATGTAGACAGATTTTGAAGTTTTCTGTTTTAAGTAAAAACATAAAATTCGAGTCCCATCTCATCATCCAATTTAAATGGATAGAATCGACAAAGGCTTCATAATTTATTATTGAAGAAGTAAACATCACAAACTCGAGTTCATTCCCTGCCAAACCTGAACACAATTATGAGAAGGAGTAAGCGGTTATACAAACTGATACCAAGAAAAAGCTATAAAAAGTATTAAAAAAATATTTTTAGCCTTAACAAGATATGTTATTAAATATAATGTAATTGCTATTTTCAGCTCACTACATTTTTCAAGAAGTCCGAAAAATACAAACGTTTTTAATAAAATTGAAAGACACTACATGAAGTGTATTTAATAACGAAAATCATTTGATTATACGAATATCTGACTCTAAAAATCACAATTTTATAGAATTTTTGTGGCATCTGATACTGAATACTAAAACATTTGATTTTTTTGGCTTTTATACAAAAGGACAGTCCGATACGTGGATGTAAACACATTTGAGCAAATACCATGTGAAATTGCTATATGTTTAAAACTTTCTGATCCACATTTGTACGCAGATGACAATTTTCAAAGATTCTCTGCAACAAAATTGATGGCTAGTAAGAAATAACTAATATAAAACGACTTGGGAATTGAAAATGAACATCTGTTGCTCGGGATTTAAAGGAATCTACCAAACACAAAAAGGTTAATATATCAAATAAAACCTTATCTATCAATATCTCGTCAAATTTGAAGCCACAACGTAACTCTAGAACCCGTTCCATTAGTAAAAGGCACCAAATTGTGTCTTGTTTTTCTTTGTTGCTTAGTAACAACCAAAATTATATGTTTGGCGTTTGAGGTTGTGTATTTGCAATCGTTTATTTACGATATTTGACTATTTTAAGACGCTAGTTTGTTCATAAGTGAGAGTTGTGTTTTTAATATAAAATCGATAAGCTAGCGATTTGAAGTTAAAGCTGAAATTAACGATATGAGACTGGTTATGACATCACGTTCGGGCAAGTTCATAGTGTGTCCTTTACTTCTTCAGCTCCCTATGAAAATCTAATTAGCTTCTGCTATCAATTTATACAATACATCCAACAGTATATTTAATATAACTATTATTTACAAGACTTAATATTAGGTATGTTTCTTTTTTGTTACAATAAATGTTCTTGTTTTTATTAAAAGAAAAGAACATTGTATTATATTTTTGTTTTCCTCTTGCATTTTGGGAAAAAATATTGTTTCTGAAACATGCGCAAAATGTGTGCGAAAAGTCGCGTACGCACTTCATAGTAAAAATAAGTATTTTTTTTGCAAAAAGTACAACAAATACATCCACACACAACAGAGATAGAATCCACCAATCTCACATCCAAAGTAAGAGAAAAAATAATAAGCCCAACGAACCATATTTAGGAAAACCAAGATGTAGTTTAAAAGTTTAATTATATACAAGAATACAGATTTAAACGCCAATATGTTTGTAGATATATTTACCCAATTGTTTGGTTTGATTCCATTTATTGCGTCAGTATTAATTTCTTTCACATTGAGATGCTCCAAAAATTCAACAGCAACATTCACATTTTCATCAACTAACTTTATTCCATATTTCATGATCCTTCCGAGCGATTCTAAATCGTTTTTATGTTCTTTCTGGGAGTCCTGGGATATATTTAATCTTTTTGAAATAACATTAGCGGATTTTAACACATCCTCGACTCTAACATTACCGTTTATAATTACATCTTTTGTTATATTTAAATCTCCGTTAATCTTTTTCATGGGATTTATTTCATCGAAAGCTTTACCTTCAAGCTTTCCCCTAAGGTCAACACGATTTAAAATTTCTAAATTTTCTAACGTTTTTAAACCTGTTACGTATTGTTCAACTGGGACGTCTTTGAGAAGGTCTAATGTACCGTCGGCTCTTACTGGGATACTATTGAGGTGTTGGAATGCTGTTAGATTTTTCACGGTGATAGGGTTTTTAAACATTAAGGTTACTGGAATATCATAAGCACCTTTTGTGATAAGAACAAAATCTTCTGGAATTTTATGTCCTAAAAAAAGGGAATAAAATCGGTTTTTTATCAAAAAAGTATGTCAAAAATTGCTTAGACCCTGCTGAAAATGCAAAAATTAATTATTTTTTTTGTTGAGTTCTATCAAATGAAGACTTTTTGAAAGCATACATTAGCATTTATTTTAAAATGTCTTCCATAAAATTTATAATTATTTATATCTATCTCCTTGAATTATTTTATTTATCTAGTGAAATATTTTTATAGCAAAATCCTCTGCATGTGAAACTGTCTGGACTAAAACTAGTCTTTTATAAAAAAATGTAAAGCGGAAAATCGACCCGCGCAATATATCTTCGCTGTTTAAAAGAATATTTTAAACTTTTAGCAGTTATTTGCCTCTTAGCTTTGATCAGCTGGAAAGAAACAGAAAAAAAGAAAAACGTAAAAAATACTGGGGAGTCCTTACCTGACAACCGATCAGTATCTAGGAGTTCCGATTCCACTCTATCGATGTAATAAGTCTCGGCCGTAATATCCTGTTTTCCGGATTTCCTCAAAGCGTATTTTTCTAAAGTCGGTACATCGACATCATTTAAAAAACCACTCACTCTCAAATTTTTCATTTTCACTGCTTTGACACTTTTCACTTTTCCTTTTTTTACATTCACCGTTCTATTGCCTGAAAAATATTTGATTGATTATTGGAATAAAATTATCTAGGTACATTCTGACCAAATAGAAATTTATTTTGTTATAGTTAGGATTAAAACTATTATTACTAACACTCTTATATAATAATTGTTAGAGACACTTAACTTTGTGTTGTATAAAAATAAAGTATTCATATTTCTAATTATTCTTAGTAGTACAGAATTTAACCCTTCAAGTGTTTGCAAACTTCCTTTATCAACATTGTAAAGTTGTTTCATATAATGACAAAATTTACTTTAGAACATAGTTTCAGTTTAATGCACTTTTCATAAAGACGCGGTAGTTGCTACAGAGTCGGTTTTAAGAAAGAATCTCTGTCCTTTTTGCAAATTGAGTTTAGTAGATTTTGGTTTTGGCGAGTATACATTATGATTATACTGTGATTTGCAATTAAATCATGTAAAACATGTCAATTTTGGCCTTTTTTTGAGATAGAGGTATTAGCATGAAAAATCTGTAATCTTACTAAATTAATGACAATATAAAATTTGATGTGGTAGTGGCGATGTCATAATCAGATTGATCAACAGTTTAATTTCACTTTAATACAAGTTTGATGGGCGTACATATTTTTAGTGCTATTTAAAGAAAAGTATGGATTAGTCAATAGAAAATTTGCAAAATTTCGTTTAAAAAGTTATTACATGATATATATGAGTCAGTATAATTGATATAAAAATATACAAAAAAATCACATTGATATTTTTTCGTCATTGTAATTTTTGCATGCGCATGAATACTCGTGATTTTTCGTGAACGTTTCGGATTAGTTTATTTAATAACAATTCAAATAGTTGGGAGTATTATAAAAGTATCGTGTATGTATTGGAATCGATTTTTAGGCTAAAAATTCTATGTATGTGTTACCAATGCAAAAACAATGCACATATTTATGGATGAGGTACAAAAACGTATGCAGGAATAAAATGTTTTTCTAAAGTCGGCCGTTTTCACAGAAATAAATATTAGTATTTTAGATCTATCCAAATATTATTTACCGAAAAGCAACTAAAGCCGGCAATACCGATAATTTAGTCAAGTATAAACAATCCTTTTTTAAACGTTCTCAAAATAAGTTTTTATTTTACTACACCTAATATTTGAAATAGTCGATTACAGGAGATGTAGAAAAGTGAAAAATGTATTCTCGGCAATTATTACATATCCGTACGATTTCTACCACTACTGTGTTTTAGGCAATACACTACACGTTTCCAACAATCTTTGGGACACTGATACAAAACATCGCGGATTAGATAAATAACATTTTTTCCTTTCCTTTATTTGAATAAAATGCCATTTTTCAATGAACTATTGAAACTACTTTACCAAACGATAAAACGATCCAAATCATCTGCAAACTAACACAATTTTATGATTCATTAGGGAGATATTTCATGGTTACATGACACATATTTTTATTAAAAGTTTGAGGTGTTGCCACATTTAAATTTTCGAGGATAAAATTAATGACACGTTCTGCATAATATTTAACAATATAGGGACACCCTGTATTTGAATAAAATCCGAAAACTCGTATGACAGTAAATTGAAAACTACTGCACTATATAATTAATTGTGGTTGTGGATTTTACATTTTATTGTCATTATTGTAATAATTATTGCTTACCACCATCAAAGTTTATGTGAAATTGTTAAAGTACTAGTTCTAGTAACCTCTATGATTGCTGGAGATTGCACTTTCGCAAAAAGAGAATATTGGATGCAGTCCTATCTATTGGCATAAAAAATCAAGCCTTTATTAACAGGGGTAGGTTATAAAATAATAACGATTATTTAAAATTAAACTATTTAAGCTGTTTTAAAGAGTAATTTGCTTTTCACCAGAATATTATTAGAACTTAACTTGCTTAACCATACATTTCTGGATTTAAATAATGGTTTAAGAAAATTCTAGTGATTAAATAAGCAAAACAAAATTGAAGATAAATTAGAAATACTACAGTAATTTGGTTAAAATTTGACGAAATTACGCAGAATTAGAACTACACAAATAGGAACAAAGTTTTCATTATTGAGGACAAGAAATTATGTAAAAGTCTAGGTTTGCTGTGCTGAGACGGTTCTGTTTAAGGCCGGTACATAGAGAGCAAAGAGAAGTGAATTTTAAATGTTTGAAGCGCTTAAGCTTAAATTTTACAGGACGCCTAATATATTCCAAAAATGGAAAAATTGCACTAGTATGGCACGCTATTGCTACCTAGATGTCATATTTTATTCAAACCTACCAAGAGAGTTCTTTACGTTCTCAAGTTATTGGCGCGACTTTAAATAATCAACTGGTCTCAATCTTGGACTACATAAATATAAAAATTTATTTACATGGCTCGTCTTGCCAATGTTGAAAGTATTCAAAAATTAAATGTTTGTAGCATATTTGTGCTTTTTGGGTTCGTTTTTGAAAATGTTGTATTACTGAGAATTTTTTTTTAAATATACATTTAATTTAATGAAAAAAAGTATTACAAAAATTCACAGACAAAACATTTATACATACAATACTTACTCTGAATAGGTTGTCCATTCACAACTTTGTTAAGGACTTCAGCTCCACTAACTCTTAATTTTTCCAAGTTTTGATCACCTCTTTTAAGTAAAAGATTATTTGCATTAATTTTTAGATCGTTGATTCTCCCAATTTCTAAATCATTATTAAAGATGGCGCTCTCCGTTATTAAAACATTTTTTAAACTGGCATCAACATTTTTGTAGATGATTAAATCACCGGAGTGACCATTCACATTTTTCACCTCTAAATCTTCGCCTGTGCGTAAAAATTCGATTTCTACTTCAGAATCAATCTCAAAGCCTTCGTTGAGATTTATTACGTTATTTATAATTAGATTACTATCTACATCATTAATTTTTGTGGTTAAGATGTTATCAAAATAAACAGTGGAATTAATATGAATATGATCTGCTTCGAGGCTTCTTTCTATAGAGTGTGGTTTATCTGACTGAAGAGAATTTTCTAGTTTTTCAGAAATTTGTGATAATTTTGAGTTATGAATATTCAAATTCGATGTTAGTTGTGATAAGTCGGTGGCTTCGATTTGTGAGTCGCTTTCTAATTCCTAAAAACAACGATTTGATAAATTTTGATGAATGTTTAAGCGCAGTGTGTATAAAAAAAAGATCCATACGTGTCGTGTAATTTTATGGCATGTACACCTTATTATGCATTCAAAAGATATTCTGGTAAATGTAAGATTTGACAACATTGCAACACGCGTACATCGAGATCCGAGTGAATCGTTGTTCAAATCAAATATCAAATGATGTTCAGATGATTTGCTAATTTTTCCCTAAACACGTACTAGTGGTCTTGAACCATTTGATAATCAATAAATTAAGCAATATTGAAAAACTTTCCATGTTCTGGATCGAGTTTGTAATCCGGTTCACTATTCTGGCATGTTCATGTTTACGATATCCGCTCTCCGATTAGGTAGTAATAAAATGCTAGACTTTAATTTCCAAGCAACAAATCTTTACGTATTAACTTTCCCAAATTGATTGAATTTAATAAATTAATTCGCAAAACTCTCATTACAGTATGTAAAGTTGAACATTAGAGCACTAGTACGTAAAGTAAAGCGATGAAATATCGCTTTTTTGACAATTAAAATTATTTTCTGTCAGTAAGGAATTGTTTTTATAATAGCGGAGGGCATGTATTTGGTAGTAGATTAAACCAAACTGTTTTCAAAATTATTTCATATGCCATTCATTAATTTATTTTTATCAATATTTGTTTTTATTAATAATTAAGTTTAGAAATATTTATTCAATTCGCACTCATTGAATTGTCTCAATTAGTAAAAAAATCTATCTTAGCGTATAATTTATATTCTAATAATTTCCAAAGTCCCAATATATTTCACTTAGTAATTGTGTATATAATGTAACGAACATTTTAATTATTAAATCCTTACTTCAAGTTCATATTCGCGTTGATAATGAATAAAGTTTACCTAAAATAAAAGTAGAAAAATGGATGCTTCCTCGCATACGTATAATTTATAATTTCGAAATAATTAAACAGAATTTATATACCTAATTGCCACAAGAGAAAATAAAGTTTCAAAACTCCAACGCAACAAGACATGTTGTTTGTTTTTGGAATCCGATTAACACGTACGTGTTTTATTATTATTTTACAAGATTTTATACAGCAAAAACAGAAAATTGTTATCTTGGAGTAAAAACAGTCTAGGACTATAATATGCCAGTATGCTTATTATTTCGAAAAGTAATTTTCTGGCTTTATTTAGAAATCGATTACTAGAGGGTGTTATCAAATTTCTTCTGAGGATTGGATCAGATAATATTAAAAATAGGACAGTTCGGCTTTACTTTTCACTTAGATTGTCCGGTGTATTTTTTTTTCTAAGCTCCATAATTTGTCATTTTTATTCAAGCTATCTTTGCTTGGAACGATTTGCCGAAGTTTTTTTCATAGACATATTTTAAAGCTATCTCATTAAGAAATCACTCAAATGTCAATTAACACTTAGTGTGTTTGGGTTTCCAATTCGTGTATATTAGTACAGATACATCTGATTATTAGCAGTTGTTGTTTATATAAATAATCTTAAGTTCAAATGTGCTTTCTATGTCGTTATTTAATAACGTTTTGTAAAATAAAATTTGTTTCATGTCATACAAAATACGTTGACAACTTTACGGCTTGAATATCAAAGCCAAGGCTTTCTCTTGCGGTTGCAGATAATATCAATTTAAGTTTATTTCAAAATATAATTATTAAATATGCTAAGCATTACAATATGTATATATTCAATAAGCAAACAGATTTTTAATTTTTATACATGTTTAATTTAAAAATAAGAATTGTTTCTTTTAGAGAATTATCCTAAACAAATCAACTTTAATTTTCTAAAGGCCATTAATAAGCATTATGTTGCCTTTTTGTGTCCAGACAACAATGTATTCAAATTTATAATGATAATGATTTGAATTCTGAAAAGTAACATGTAACACTTTGTCTGCTACAGGATAAAAACATATTAGATTACGGAATTAGCCCAATAATGTTATAATGCTCTTTTTTTATCATTGGCCTCATAATTACTGAGAACCGTAATTATGGTATATAACGTGCTTTACTTACTGCATCGATATCTCCTCTTCGTGCTTCTTTCAAAATGTCTTCATCTATCTCAGTGGTTAATTTAAGAGTATCTTGACACCATGTCAACAATTGATTGTACGTTTCTTGCAACTGATTTTTTGTTGAAAATTCTACCTCAAATAGTAAACTATTATTTTTTGAGTCATTTTCATTAGGCACAACTGAAAATAAATATACAAAATATGTAATTTTACATAAAGCACTAATAGGCAGAAGATGGAGTAATGTCCAAAATTGAAAAAAGCATTCGCACGTACGTAAAAGCCTTTGTCGATATAACCCAAAATTGATAAAATGTAATTATAAGAATTGGAAAAATGGAAGACCGAGCCAGATGCTTTATAATACCTTCAACTAGTAAATAAAGTACTTATTTGAAATCCAAAGTAGTTTTTATCTGCACAGAGGTATTGCCGGACTGATGGTCATAGGAAAATGATTAACTTTAACGTTAATATCAATATTTAGTTAAAGGTATTTCCAAGTAGAATTAAGAGCAGTGGCTACTTGCAACGGTTAGGTTAGATATGGTATATTTTCATTTGGCAAAAGTGAACTAGGAATTTATCCAGAATCATTAAAAACTTTGGCTGCAATCCAGCCACAGTATTAAATTATTAATAGGTTGACACTTTTGTACCTATTAAACAGCACTGCAATCCGGCTATGCCTCTTCACAGAAACTCTTGTCTCCAATGGCTCGTCTAGATAATAGATGGGATTATAATGGTTGTATCTGGGAAATGCGGCTAGTGTACAACTGCTTACACCATTAGGACAATACACGACCATTTTTCTGGAGGTACTATTTGCAATATCATCATGTGTTTAGGTGAATCTTAGAAGAGGTTACACTAATCAAAAATGTGCATCTGTACCAGGCCGCCTTACTTGCTTTATAATCACTTCCAGAGCGGTTCTGGATTGTCCTCATTCT
This sequence comes from Hermaeophaga mercurialis, assembly GCA_951812935.1. Lineage (NCBI taxonomy): Eukaryota > Metazoa > Arthropoda > Insecta > Coleoptera > Chrysomelidae > Hermaeophaga > Hermaeophaga mercurialis. Next base: position 15,943,396 of record OX638362.1, on the reverse strand, counting down.
TCCGACTCTACTTAGTTAGTCATAGGGTTCAAGTAAAACTAAGCACTAGAGCACAGTATAAATAATTAGAAGGTCGGTCCATTTTACCAGAAGAGGTTCAGAATAAATATTCACTCCATTATTTGGCTTACCACAAATCTTTGTAATAAACTGACTAGTATCAAATTAATTCAGGATTGGACTATTAGAGAAAACACCAAAATCATTTCATACCATGTACGATTAAAAAAGCATCTCAAAATTATGATCTTGAGTGCTTTAGCAAACTACAAATTGTGTGATGGTAGTACCAGGATGCAATCCATGTTCTAGGTCTCTATCTTTTTCTTATGAGAATGAGATACACATACCCCTGGAGCTCTGTAATATTGTAAAAACTTCAATAGAATCAGTGCTCGTTTTTGTTCGTGGTAACTATTTTGTTCCCGGGAACACCGATCAGCTATAAACACCTATGTTCCAAAACCTGTATTATGCAAAAAAACACGATGCTTTTCTAAAGAAGTCACATGTGGCCAAAAAAATAAAAAACAAGGTCAAATAAATGATAAGCAATTACAGCCTTTTAAACATTTTTATCCGTAGTTTAATGTGTGCTGTTAACAATTCTAATACCATAAATTTGAGCGACATCACAAGTCGCACAAACACAAGTTTCATTTCATTTTTCCAATTACCATTCGAAAATGAGGAATAGTAAAATTATTTGTTTGTGAAACGAATAAAAAAAGTTAAAAGCAACACGATACATGCACTTCTCGCTCATAGGTATATCCGTTGTAGGATCGGATTCCAGGCACGATCGCTTTGTAGTATGCGAACATAAAAATATCCGTTGTTCAATAGCGTTAGTACTCAAGATATAGTGGGATATAAAGTTTCTCTTCTCGCTGAGCAACGGAGATGATCTACTAAAATATCCATATACCTGAGTTTAGTGGTTATTTTTCTTCGCGAATTTGACAAAATATTCGGCAAAACTTAATTTTTGACTTCACATTTCTCATTGCAATAAATGGTTAGATCAGTACAAAACTTAAAAAAGATGTACTACAGAAATAAACAAACTGTACCTCCTCAGCCTTTAATAAAGACATCTGGACATTTAGACAGTATGAAAATGTTAACATAAGAAACAAACCTACATAGAAATAAAACATAGAACAAAGCATCTCCAAGCACGGTAACGACCTGAATTTGAAAAAAAATGGTAGATATTGTTGAAATTTTTAGCTAATCTGCTAATTCTTTTTTATTCCTGGCATTAACAGAAAATCGGCCTACAACAGTCAAATAAATATTCAACACGTGGCTTAGGATATCAAACTAAAATCTCACCTAACTAAACAAATACTATCCTGCAAGTGAAATTATATTAAAAATGAATGAATTTGATTTAATTAGGTTACTCCCCTAGGTCTGGAAAAATTTTTAAAAGATCAGTCAAGCTACTACACTTTTGGAAAGTGTGATCAAAAGAGTTTAGTATAAAGCCTAATCGTGCTTTTTCAACTTGAATGGACAACGTAATAAACCAGAGGGAAAAAAAGTAATTTAGGACTGCCAAATTAAAGGAGAAGCACATTAATTGATCTTTTTAGTAATGTGTACATAAAAAGGCTATAACCTTCGTAACATTAAAAATGTAAACAAAAATTGAGGTCAAAATAATATTAGAAAAGCCTGCAGTTTTAGAAAATATAAATTGCGCATCATAAAAGAAGTTTTGAGTAAATTACTCTTTTAAGTACTTCCAGGGAACCCGTCCGTAAAGCTGACTAATCTTACCAGTGCCTCGGTGACCTTTTAACTGCGTGAATATACTATTCGTATTAAACTACGCCTAAGCTGAACTTACCTAATATATTTTTATTGTCAATATAATAAGAATGCAACACGTTGATTGTATGCGTGTTAGACTTTTCGAATTTCTGTTTAAATCTAATTTCGCTTTCAACAAAACGCCATCCATTGTACTGAAAAGCTTTCAGCCCATCTAAAGTTAATGCTATTAGTAAAACGTCTCCTTTCTGATTCTGAAATAATAACAAAATATGTAAATATTATTTCTCTTTAACTGCTACATGTATATAAATATAGAATAAAGTTAGAAGTAGCGAGTATAATAAGCTACAAAAGGATAATCTAAAAAAATAAGGACAGCCATAGACGAGTGGAACAAAGGTCAAAGAAGAATGTCTTAATACTTTCTGAAAACTTAATGAAGGACCTCCACTGAATTTATTTCCTTAATAATGAGCCGTTCTGTAAACAACAATTTTATTGTGTAACAAATTACTTGATTGACTTTTAGTATATAAATTTGTGAGCTTCAGAACCGTGTAACCGATCGACCGTATTGAAGGTTATGTGTGCTTTTGGCCTTTCCACGACATTTCTTTTATTGCTTCCACATTAACCCCTCATCACTAAATCAATCCGTTATTAGCTTTCTTTCGAAGGGTATTGCCAAAGGTCTGATCTTTATTATATAGCACGAGAAAATTGGCATTTTCCATGACCTATACATAGCTCTCTTTAGACAAAAAAAAATCGAGAAATATGTAGTAAAGATTACAGTGACTACAGCTTTTTTCGACTACGGGAGAACATCCCTATTACGTATGTTGCACCCAGTTGAACTAACGAAACAGGAAATTGAGAAATAACATTGGCGGGAAACCTTGTATAGTGATTATCGAAGAATTTGTATATATCGATATTTAGTTTTGATTACAACAATAGATAAAAGACATTTGGAAGACCACGATATTAAAATAAATTCATGTCGACAGAACAAAGAATTTTTTGTTGTTAAAAAAGAACCTAAATTGATGAGTTATAACATAACTGCACTCGTTAGTGAATAATGAAGTCTAATTTGAATAATAGAATAAAAAAAATTGTGTCTTCCATGCATATAAATATCTGTAATTGTATGTCAGAAATTTTATTCTGAAACTTTATCCGACTTCTGTGCTGATATCTGGATTTGTCGATTTGAGATTGACGTTAATTAAATTTTTAATTTTCTTGTACTATATTCTGTTACTCGGCTCCTTTCTAATAGAAATTAGGCTACACCAGAGAAGGTTGTGTGAGAAAATAAGGGTTTTGATGGCTACAACTTACAAACTAATTATTGTTCTTGAAAAGAGTTCCATTAATGGAATCGTTTCGATAGACAGACAGTTCGAATTTGGACAAAGTTTCATTCAGTGGCGCCGAAGTATAAAACAATTTTGAATGAGAATTTGTAATAACTGCCTGAAATTATTTAGGTAATTATGTGAGTATTCGAGTACAATTCGAATACAGAAGTTGAGGTCTTTTCTAAAAATGCTATACTCAATTATTTCCTCAAAATGGTTTATGTTTCTATTGGTGTGGTTAAAGGTTCGTATATATATATATAAAGACCTATAAATATTTTTATTTTATATTTAACAGAAGATATAACATCATTCAAACAATCACACTTGAAGAATATTCACATACACTATGACTCCAAGCTTATACAGGGTGTCCGCGAAAATTATGCATATTTTTAAATGGCATCTAAAGCGTGTCATTTGCAACAAAATATTCTAATAAATTGTTTTTCTAACATCGTTGGTTTACACAAAAATGCAGTTCAAACATTTTCTCGAAAATTTATACGTGGCAACACCTCACACTTTTAATAAAAATGTGTGTCATGTAACTAAGGAATATCTTCTTGAAGAATCATAAAATTGTGTTAGTTTGCAGATGATTCGGATTGTATAATTGTCTTAAGTTTATAGTTTGGTAAAGTAGTTTAAATGATTTAGTGAAAATGGCATTTTATTCAAATTGAAATTATCACGACACGTTAATTAGTCTAATCCGCGATGTTTTGTATCAGTGCCCAAAGATTGTTGGAAACATGTAATGTATTACCTAAAAAAAGTAGTGGTAGAAATCATTCGGATGTGTAATAATTGCCGAGAATACATTTTTCACTTTTCTACATCCCCTGTGATCGATCATTCTAAATATCTACTTATTTTCAGAACAAAAAAACTATTGTATATTATCAGCATTGAACTTGACCCAGTTATTCAAGTGTCACGGTGTTGCCGACTGTAGTTTCTTTTCGATAAGCAATATTTGGATAGATCTAAAATACTAATATTTATTTCTTTGAACAGATAACTTTAGAAAAAAATTATAAGACATTTTTATTTTGTATACGTTTCTATACCTCATCCATAAATATGCGTATTATTTTTGCGAACACCCCTATATATTAAACAAAGAACACTACATAATTCGACAGGTCCTTAACAATAAGGCGTAGGCAGTGTACTACAAGACAATCTTGTTTATACTCACAGCTTATAAATTAGAGAACATTTTTATGAATTAGTTTGTATTTTGTATTTTGAGGTTTATTATTTTTTTCTAATGAACAGACATCTTTTGTCCCCTCTATCTATTTAAGAATTTAATAATGAGCAAAAATATATTAAATGCAAATGACATATAATTTAAAACTATAGTCATTATAGCTATTTATTCAAAAATCTGTGTGATAGAGAAAAAATTTATTGTAGAAAATGTGTAATTAAAAATAGCAAGAAATATAAATGAAACATGTTAAAAATCCGTGCAAATTGGAAGAAATCATCTAATTCTGGTTAAACTTTATAGTGTGGAAAAGATAGACACAATATCAAATGCACTAAATACTAGGAAATGAAAATCTAAATAGGTTTCTGCAAAAATGAAAAAAGGTAGCGAATGTTGGTAGAGGTTTTAATATTCAAGCAGGTCTCCAAAGAGTGAAAGATACCAGTTTTGAAGATAAACCTCTATCCGTACGCCTCTGAATTAAGTTCTTGTGGGAATGTTCCTCTCAAAATGACAATTTAATCTCGTCGGAATATCCCTTTAACATACCAATGAAATACCGAATTAGTCCTGATAGAAATAAAGTTTTAAGACTGAAAGAAGAAGTAAGGAGGATAAAACGAAATGAACGAATACTGCTAATGTACCTATTGTCGGCGTAATCTCATCATCGTCAATATAATTTATACCTATTATTTCGGAGAGGAAAAATTACATCTGGGGCTATTAGGTACTTGTTAAAAGAGATAATCGTTTAATTGATTGTTGTCTACAAATAACTATGTTAGAAACAGTTCATAATCCGCGAAAAGAGGACCAGATGAAAAAAAAAATTGCAAAATACTTACAGTTATAGTCTCCCATTGTCTGACTCCTTTTAGAGATATAGTTTGTAGCGGAAGGAAGTAATTGTCAATGAATTTGTATATTATTGAAAGTGATTGATAATTTGTTTTACTGGCAAAATCTAAAAAAAAAGAAAAATATAAAAAGTTAAATTATACAAAAGTATATCGAGCGAAAATAATCTTTTAGTTCGATAAAGAGCTTCCCTTTTCTCTTAATGCATATTTCAATATATCGCGGTTAAAAAAATAATGAAAATAATGAAAAATGTTCTGTCAACAAGCAAGAAATAAAAGTACTGTTGGGATTGATCTCTTTCCGGGTAATTTGAAGCGTTGAACGATGCCAGGAAAGAGTGCGAGAAGCTGCAAAAGAAAACAGAAAATTTCAACCATTGCCCATTATCCTAATTCGAAAACGAATCCTTTGTCTCTTTATTATCCTGCGGGGTATGAGGGAATCCTCGGTGTAGCGAAATGTTACCTTTTGCTTCAAGCTTTATAGTCCGGGACGCAACACATTAAACACATTAAATTAATTTAATTAAAATTTTTAAACCAATGCTAATTTAGCTATAAGCAGGAATTAAATTTTGTGGAACGTTAAAAAGTTCTTTCTTATCATCGAGGAGTATTCATCTGATTCAAGGTATATTAATAATTGAATTTCTAAGCTTTGTTATAACATTATTTTGAAATATACAGATTTAGAAAATATCTAAAATGGCATAGGCGCAATTTTAAGGAGAGGGCAGCGATGAGATCCCCCCACCACCGAACTAGAGGTACGACTACGACTGTCGATACGTTACTATCAAATAGACTGGAACGATGTTCTCACCTCGATATATCCCTACTTCAAAATATCAATAATACGTTTTCTCTTTTTTATAATGCGTTCTTTATCGGTCACATGGATTCGCGTATGATCTCAAATATTTAGGCCAAATCTGTATTATTAGAAAGTTGTATGAAAGAATTCTTATTTAAGACTAAGCCATTCGTTTGCTCAAATTTGTTTACAATATATATAAAAAAAACTCAATAAAATTCCAAATCGCTTAAGCTTACATTAAAAAACAGTTTTATTTAAATATTTGAAAAAGCGATTAATTTCGATTAATAGAGTCACCTTCAAGTTTAGTAAAATAATAGTCAGTAAAACAAAGAAGGAATCTACAAGTCAAAAGTGTCGTTAAACTTGCAGAGAATAAAATGAACAGAGCGGACGGTGTTGGATAATAAGCTAAGTATATACTGCAATAGAAAATGTAATTGAAAAAATAAAAAAGCGGGAATTGAAGGAACGTGAGAGAAGATTAGATTGAAGGCGATTCTTTTTTTACGAGAGCCGTTCCAAGCGTGACAGCACTGCATCCTTGATGCTTATTGCACCACTATTTTAGAGCACTACTGGACCACCCATGTACTCATCATCATTCATACTAGGTATTAAGCCAGATATACACTCTGTGGTATACTTAAAAGATATCTTCAAACAAAACTACATTTTATGAAGGCTCTACCGAACTAAAGTACGACAAAAGACAGAGTCGCGCGGTTTACATACGCGTTATTTTAATTGAAAATACTGTAAATAAACCCATCCCTAGATATTTCTTATATCTGGTATATAAAGTATTCCAGATATGTAGTGCTTACATCTAGAAGGAAATAGGAACTTTGAGTCTACATGTGAAATTTCTTAGCTAAAATCCTAGACTATCACCTTTTTGGTTAAATAAACTAAGCTTTCATCTAAACGGCTTGTCGCCGGCAGCACATATGCATAAAACCCAATAGCGTGTGCCCTTTTCGCGTATTTTCAATGCAAATTTTCTGTTCGCCTACAGTTTCATACAAACACCACGGACTATGGTTGGCCGTGGCCTCGCTGTCGCTGGCTCCTATTTAACTATTGTTTCATTAAGTGCTATCAAATAAGCGTTTGTATTTTGTGAAACTTCGTAGTCGGGTACAATATGCTCGACCACTGACTAAATTAACAAAATAAAAATAAAAATAACAGGCGTCTCACACTGAGTGAGAATTCCCAACTCAATTCTTTGACAAAAATAATTTAGTTAGAGTAATTAACGATTTAGTTTTGACGTAGGCGAGGAGGTCAGGAAGGCTTATTTATTATAACAAAGACCTGAAAGAGGAGATTGATTTAATTTTATATTAAGGTATTGGTAGGAACTTTCAAGATTTTCCAAAAAAAAACACTGATCAGTACTGGTATATAATTATAACTGTATTAGTTTTCAAATAGTTTTCATACGTTACAACGGTTACTCCAGTGGCATTTTGTTAACTCATCGCTGTCTAAAGGTTTTTCCACAGAACTTGAAAGAATTTTATCAATCATTGTATAGTACCTAGTATTAGGGCTTATCTTGTACTAGGACATAGCTCAAATTTTGTTATTACACAGATTTGTCACGGAAACTTCTCGTGTCTACGTTTCTTATGAACATTTTACCATATTCCTGATCCAAAAGATGTCTAGTGCTCATGTTTTTTTGAATCAGTCTCCTATATATCGTTGTGCATCATGTGGTATATTTGACAAACTTCAGATCAACTTAACTCAGTTCTGATTTTATTTCTAGATATTTCTAGACTACTCTTAACGACATTTCTCATTCACAACAGCCTTGAATGCAAAATAAGAAATTTAACTAGTTTTGCTTGTATTTACTCTTGTTCGTAATGTATAAGATTAATATTACAGTTAACTGCAATAAGGACTGTTACATTGCATTAACTATTAGAAGCAAAATATCTAATTTCAATTTTTGTTGTCGCTTGGACTCTCACTCCCATCTGCTTTGTTATTTTTTTAAAAGAAAAATATATTCTTTATTTTCTTAGCTCAAGACGGATATATTAATTACTTTCACCAAATTAAAGTGTATTTCAATGCCTTGATTATAACTGACTTTAAACAAGCCTGAAATAATCAAATTTCACAGTGCTTGAAGGTGCAAATTATTTACAATAATTTTTTAATGTCGCTTTACTTTTGTTTTAAAAAACCGCGCTTACAAGAAAAACATTTTCTGTACTAACAACGTACTGGATTACACCCTATGTTAGCAATATAGGTATTTTTGCACCCTTCGATTTATCCCTAACGACAACACTCTCCCAATCCACCACAATATTTATCAGCCCATATTAGAAAACAAACTTGTCGAAGCGCATCACGTATCAAACATTACCTCCCTAAAAGTTTACAAATTTCTGAAACATGACCCATTCGCTGATATTAGAGTCTAGACGAGGTTTTTTCTTTCCAACAGGGCCGACCTTATATTCCAATGATTTTGTTGATCCCCTAGAAAGTATAGATTTCCACTTCGTTTAGAAACTCGGTGGAAACAAAACGTATCGTCCAACATTTTCCACCACATTTTGGACAAAGTTCCATTTCGAACTAATATGATACAACATGAATATAATATACAAATACAGGACTAAAATTATTTTTGGCATTTTGGACGCACTAATTTAGAAAGAACTTGAAGTGGAATTAAAAACATATTCGAAACAGACGAAAGAAACCTAGACAAAGATTCTAAAAAGATATTCTCACATCTTAGGGATAAAAGGAGTCCAGATCTGATCAACAACTGGCACAAATAAAAAAATGTATCTCTGTATATGTATTCTTTTCAAAGATTTGAGAGGATAATACAATCACTATCACTATATTTTTATGTGTCATTAATAGAAGTGAAATGCATAGTATTAAAAAACAAAACTACATATATAGTCGGAATTATAGATGTGCAAATGTTTGAAGTCGGATCTGTGAGACGATGACGCTACTTAAAATATTCAGGCGTTATCACGTTCTTCGGGCCATCTAGCGGCCTACCTTGTTACCATAAAAATTCTATCACCTCATAAATCCCAAATAAAAAACACCATTTTTTTGGTAACGGTAACGGCGAGGGATCAAACGTCGCCATCGATATATGTGGGCGCAAAAGAAAACCCTGCATTTTTTTCAGACTAGCATGAATTCTAGTAACATCGGAATTGAGATAATAAAGAACACCGAGAATATGTGAGTAGTGGACCTTTTCAATAAGTAGGCCAGACATCATTTAGTTTAAATGTAAGAAAAAACCTTTAGATTTACTCAGTCTTTCCCCTCACCTGTCTTTGGAATCTTAGCGAAATGGCGTCCAAACCTCAGTTTTCTTCGTCAATACTTGGATTATATATTCCAAAATTCTTAGAACTGATAAACTGAATATTTTTTCTATCGAGCTTATCTTGCTTATTCTCGGACAAGCAACAAAGTATTTTGTACATAATTGTTTTATTAATCTCATAATAAGTCATTGTCATGCCACGTTGCGGTCTAACTTTCAGCGTTTGTTTTAATTCTCCTGCAGTACTAATCCAATTATATAAAGTATTTACATACATACAGTCAGGACAGGACAGTAACGACTAAAGGTTAGTCGTCCCTTTAGAACTGTTAAATAACTACTTGAATTTTCAACCGATTTAACACCAAATCAAAATACTGCACTCGATGTGCGTTTCTTTAACTACGTTAACATTATCGGGAGATAATTAATAGTAATACAAAATAACTATAAAGTATACGACCTTTTCTTTATTTAGGCTCTTCTGGTATTTGTTTATTTCCATATTTTAATATGCGTCCAGGAATCTTTTATTATTAATATTTTTAATTACTTTAAAATTAGCTAGAGTTACTCTATAACCGCTGTAAAGAGCATTTTCGGCAACACAGGATTTTTGAGTTCTACCCTATCTTAAATTAGCTCTATCTTCTTTAAATCTAATAGGTATTGAGCTTGTGGTTTGTCCAACATACATATCGCAGTCTGTACTTAGTTCGTCTATTTCACTTTTTCCAAAGGTGTCATTTTTTATTTTAGAATTCCAAATAATGTTTTTAAAATATTTAATGACAGATTGACTATCTTTAGATTTCTGAATTCCTTTGGAATAATGTGGATTATATACAAATGAAATATATTTATGATTATATACTATTACTTTTCGCTATATTCCTAATTTTCTTCTTTTCTATATTGAATATATTTTTTAATTGGTATACCAGAAAATAAATCTAGTTAAGTTTTTGCTGGAAGCAGTGAGATAAATAATTAGTAATATAACGATGAATGGTGGTTTCCATCCTAAAAATGTCGATTTCTAGTTTATAATTATTTATTATAACTTAAATATCAAAAAATGATAGTTTTTGATTATTCTCGAGTTTATGGTTGAATTAGTGTTTAAGAGATCTAAGAGGTACCGGTCCCCGATAACTCTTGAATAGTTAAAGCTTTTGTCCCATAATTTGGGGGTAGTTTCTATTACAGTAGTAAAATCTTAATACGATGTTTAGAAATAATATTAATGAATTACAGTTTTATAGTATACAATGCAGAAGTATACAGCAAAGAGAGCGAGTAGTGGCCGGTGATAAGTACCTACCACGAGATGCACACGAAATTCATAACCTTTTAGAGCTCTGAAATCAGTCCTTTACGTTTTTACAAGCGATAAACGTATTATTGATGGATTTTAAAAGTAAATTGAACAATCTTATTTTAAACAGTCAAACATGTGAAATGATCTCTATTGTTTTTAAATATGTGGCGGAAAAAAAACTTTAGGGTGACTTAAAATTCCACTTGATAAGTTGTATGAACGAGTTAATGCTGAAACTGGTGTTTCTGTAATAAGTATTCGAAGAATTGTTAAAGAAAAAAGTTAAATAGATACTGGTGCCAGTTCATCTTTTACATCACTAAAAATACTAAAAATAAAAATAATCCTAAAACAATCCAGATATGGGTGTGCTGTGTAGAATAATTATGAATACATTTAAAGTTCATTTCAAGATATTTGGTTCACTTACCATCTGCTTTGAGAGTAATATCAGTTAATCTTTAAAGTAAAGAACAATAGGGTCGTACTTGAACGTCTGCCATGAATTTAGTGACTAGTGATGCTCAAGGGCTTCGAGCAATACAATTATTAGGGGTTTAAATACCATCCTGTACTAATTTGCTTGGATTAACGTCCACCTACCCAGGGATTTACTAATAGTAATCTGAATGCAAGTGGCCGGTCAACGAAATATCTTGAAATTAACTTTAATATAGACAAAATTATGCCTACAAATTTCAAGGAACAGGATACACCGTAGTGATAGATTCTTTTCGGGAAGTAATAAAATCTACACTAACTTTTACGAAATATAATTTGGTTAGAAAATGAAACTTTATTTGAAATTAACTGGCAAATAACTTGTAGTCTTATCTTGACTAAGTACCGAAACATTCAATTAACGCTAGACGTTGTATTTAAGCCGATTAGGCTATGTATCTTTGTCGGTGATTTTACCTGCTGTAAATGATAAAATAAACATTTCCAGTTAATTTTAAATAGTATAGGATATTCTTATAGTGAATAAAATTTGTTAGCTACTTATCACAAATACAATCATGTAAAATTAATACGAAAATATATTAAAATATTGCAATTATCCATTACCGATTTCTTTCTAATATCTATTCTAATTCTAATATTAATTACTTTAAAGTCAATACCTAATTGTTTTAACTAATAAATATTGATTTGAAATATATGTAAGTAGTTGTTTAATACATTTTTTATAAGAAAATACCAATATTGGTAACCAAATTTTAAAATACACACAAATATTATTATTATTTTAAAATTATAACCATAAATGTGATTCTCTTAATTTACCCCTTAGTCCGTATGACCTCATGAAGCTCGTACGCAGTTTGAATTAATTTTATTTCGAATACTTTCTCTGTCTAAGAGTGACTCTACGATTTCTCCCACCGGCCACTACTCGCTCTATTTGCTGTACATATAGTGCGAGCAATGAATATAACGGTATAAGATTAAATTAATATTATTTTCTTTGAATTGCTTTATTTATTAGTAATAGTTTTGTGAAAATATGCAAAAAATTACCATGAGATAATTGGTGTTAACGAAAACGAAAATCTGCGTTCATAATAATATAATAAGTATAACCGTATTATTATTTATTAGTATATCAATATTTTTGGAGGTTTTTGATTACGAGAGTCAACATTTACGATATTTATCACTAAGATAAGAGTTACACAGTTCTTCTTCTTCTCAACGATAAGTTATTGTTTTCGATAGAACTTGACCATGAAAAGTTTGACTCAGTCCATCTGCATATTGTTGTAAGATTAAGTAATTTATCTCCTTATTTTCTATGAAAACTTTCAGAACAATCTATAATCAAAACATCAAAGGGTGATATCCATAAGTTATGACGTTATTTACGTCACTTTTAGAAGCTTTTTATTTTTAAACTTCACCTTTTAAATAAAGCTGGAAATAATGAAGGAAGTTGATTATAACCTCTTAATTTTTATTAAAAATACAAATATCTAACAATGTAAAATATTCGTTTGATATTTACAAACCATTGTTTTAATAACAATATAACAATTTTAGTCTTAAAAAAACTTACCAAACCCACAACAAAAAGAAAATCCGTAAATTTAAACGGCACCATTTAGCGTTATATTTTGATAGCTACTAATAAGGACATGTTCATATATGCGATTCTCGCAATTGTCGTTTTGAACAAAAAATGGAAACTAATTAAAAGTAAAGAATATAATATACAAAAACATTTTAAGAAATTGTGGAATGGCACAAACATCAACTGTGAATTCTGTTAAATTCTGCGATAATAATAAGATATTCAAATTATTTTTAATTTCGTTTTTAAAAAGATCCTTTCAAATTCTTTCAAAACATTTGTTTTATAATTTGTAGTTTTTCTGTTTGGAATCAACACGAAATCATTTCAATTATGATTATTGATGTGACTATACTTATGTAATATTGTAGTATTTTAGTATTTGTTTACTGCCAAATAACAACATATAGAAATTCCATTACATAATTAATGCAATTAAAGTTAGAGCCTTTATTAATCTTTTAGCAGATATTGGTATGTGTTTGTTCATTGTTTTGTTGGCTGATTTTATTCAACAAATTTATATCTATTTTAAATTTAAACTACAAAGCAAAATTTATAATAGTCACCAACCAAATAAAAGAGAAAATAATTCAATAATTATTACTATTATTATTATATTATAATTATTAATATTATTATTAATATTTACAAATTTTTAATATTACAGCAAGATACAAAATATATAAATATGACTGTCAGTCAGTGAAACTCAAATTATTGGTAAAAAGTAAAAGTATTTTATGTGTTTCAGAGTCTTTGAAATAAAGCAATACTCAAATGAGTAAGGACCTTTCACCACTATTACAGAGTAAAAAACTTTATAATAAAATATTTGGCTGTGATACTTATTGCCTAAATTCTTCTGGCAAAACCTAAATTTGCAGGATCTGCAGAAGCTGTGCTTAACTAATTTTTTACATGCCTTAGTTGGAGTGTGAATGCTCATTAATTCGTTTTATAACTTATCCAGCTTCTGTATGGATTCGAGCTTGGATGTTCCTGTTATACAGATGTCCAAAATTTAATATCGTTGTTACTTTTAGACCATTTTCTTATCTATTCATAACTGGACTTATATTTTACTCTTGAACTTAAAATAATTATAGCTCTCGTCATAATATCTTAATAATAACAAAATCATTACCAGAACTATAGTTATAACAATAAAGACCAACACCTTTGAAATAATTATCAAAAGGTACATTAACAAATCTTTAAATATTAATGTACTTAATGCGAGGTAATGAAATCTAGAAATGACCGTTTAATGATTTAATCCTTTTAAGGGAATATTTTGTTATAATGACTTTTAAACCGTTAACTTCATCTAGGGAATGGAAATTCAATTATTTTATTTAAATTATATATAGTTTTGCTAATCCTTCAAGTGCATTAATGAATATATTTATTTCATTGCAGTTGTGTATTGTCATATTCTAAAAAATTAATTTATATTTGTATTGAATAATAAATATTAGAAAAGCATGAAACCTGGCACAGAGCAATAAATACTTTTATTGAAATATCAATAAAACTTCCCGGAATTGAAACGGTAGCGCTGAAATATTCTAGACCCCGAAATAAATAAACTTGCACCCGAATTCTAAAAATGTATATAATTAGGGTGACAACTAACGAATGACTTTAGAACAAAAATTAAACAACCTCTTTATTCCAGCCAATCTGTGAATTAATTGGCACTTTAAGGTAACGTGCTTAATTCTTTCCCCTTCAATATGTCTGCGTTACTTTATATTTACAAAAATATTGAATCCGTCAAATATTTGGCTTTAAATGAGCTATCAACTTCTAGAAATTCTCAAAATCTTATTTTCAAAACATTGTTATAAATATTCTAATAGCACTTCCCAAGAATATAAATCCAAAATGTCTACCAAATTCGAAAAAGTAAAATGATTGGCACGAAGAAGCTTATACAGGTTCAGAGAAAATATTTGATACCATACACGAATCTGTGCGAGCACAAGAGACGCATTATGAAGAAATGAGGCACACGTTATTGGGCTCTTTCTCGGTTATCTGATCGTATATTAATATTCGTATTATTTACTCCTTAACGTTTCTGCTTGAGGAAGTAAAATTTATTTCTGAACCTCTGTTAGATACGTATGTAAGTCCTTAGCATTGTAATTTCACCTAGAGTTGACAGATATTTTTCTAATAACACACCCTTTATGAACACATATGAAAGACATTTTAATGAACTTTATGTTACCTTTCTGATAAAAATTTGCAACAATCAAGAATTTCTCCTTGTCCCGATCTGTCGAGACTTCAGCATCAATCTCGAAATATTTGATATCCTTACAAACGTACGTTAGTATCTTCTGGAACAGCTCGTACTTGTTGGTTTCCACGTTGTATTTCAATATCTCCGAGTACACAATTTCCTCACCTGAAATGAAAAACCCTCACATGAATTTATTAAGTTCTCAAATTCCACTACAGGGTTATTCAACGAGTTAAAAGTAACATTTTTACATGTGGTTTGTTAAGACTGTTGATACATGTATAAACCACACGAAATACTGAAAATCACAATTTAAAATATATACTGAAATTTGTTCAAATAACTACAGTTCTGGGCATCAAATTTTCTGAGATATTCATAAATAAATTGTAAAACTCAATGTTCTAGCAAAAAGTATCCACGGACTCAAACAGATCCTATTTTAATGGAACAGGGTATAAAACTTTACTGTTTTTTCTAACCATTTTTACACAATAAAGTTGATTCATTCCAGTTTATTGTAAAAAACATGTCGTATTGCTTATTTACCTTTCAGATTTTATGAACAATTACTAATGAAACTGAAACAATAAACGAAGGAAGGTAGAACAACAATAGGCGAAAGTAATAATTGATCCAATTAGTAAAATTAAAAATAATGAGGCGGTTAGTTTAGAAACGTTGACTTGGAATAGGAGTATATCAATATCATATTATTGCGATAAAACAGATTACAGAAAAACACCCAAACACATTCAAGAAGCTTTTGTTATTTTTATAGATCTAAAAAAAGATGTAGAATTTTGCAATCGAAGATTTTTTAAAAAAACATGTGCTCAAAAGATTTTCACTACTCACTATTTGTATGATGATGAGTGAAGTAACAGATGAAATGAAAAGGTAAAAGTTGTAACGAAAACATATGGTACATTAAGTAAAAGTTTTGTCGGATAAATGGAAGCCACCAGGAAAATAAGAATAGAAATATTTCAATCACGTTTGGAGCCTTAACAACGAAACAAAAAATTCCATACGAGTAAAAGTGAAATATTGTACCATTTTCTAACCTAGAATAATCAAGAAAGAATAAAAATGGGTTAGTTGGATATTTTAGGAAGCACAGAAATTAACACCAGCTGTATAGGTACATGTAATAAGAAAGACCAACTTAGATTAGAGAAATGATAGATGTACCATTCTATCGTTTTCCATTTTACTCCTCCGCTCAACTAACTGTTTAGTTACAGACCAATGGCATATATTTTTTTCTTTGATTACTCCCAAACAACATATTTTTTCACAGGAGAATAATAGAGTCAGTTTTTACATACTCGAGTTTGTACTTACATTACAGTAATGATTCCTTTTATTTGGAAAAATTAACTTTGTTGCGTTCGAAGTTAAATGGAATAACAAATGAAATACGATAATATTTTATTTAGGGGATATTTTTAAACTCAAAAATTAAATTATATTATAAAGCAATTAGGCTAGAAAATGTTATGAAATACTGACAATTCAAAAATACTTATAATCCATATTAAACAGAAAATGGAAATATTAAAAATTATATTTATTTAGTACATGTGTAAATTTTCAAAAATGGTCATTAATGAACAACCCTTAACCATTAGAATATTACCAAAAAATATTTCATATCTATATAACATGTAATAATACCAAACGTAAAATTAAATAATCATTTAAATCTTCCTTTTTAAAATTAATTCATTTTGAACAAGCTAAAATAATATTCAACAAACTTTTCGTTGCACTCAGTATAATGGTTCTATAACTTTGTCTCTACAGCTTTTGCGTAGCTGTTTATTTATAATCCATGCTATTCCACCAATGTTTTGGAATAAATATCTGTTTCATTTATACGAAAGCAAGAAGTCATTTAAAAAAAATAAAATTACGTTTTACATTTTACAAATATTAGACTTTACTTTTCCTGTTCTATCTGTTTCTGTATTGATTACAATCATTACAATGATTACAAATTGAAAATAATAAAGTAATAGTGTAGGTTACTTTTTGTCACCCGTAAAATTAAAATTGTCTAAATATCCCTGTAAGTTTTATTAACAGCTTCATGAGCAGAAAAGCGTGAACCATTCAATTTATTTTTCCAGATAGGGATGGATGTATTAAAGGTATTACTGTGGATACATTCGCAGGTATTAGGAATTAGGCTCGTAGGTTGGTATCTACCGATTTTCATTTCTGCTTTTTTTATTCAGGATGGGTTGAATGCGTTTTTCGTTTAAGCTATACAAAGGAGTAAGTGTTGGTAATAATTAATTTGCGGAATGTTTTCAGACCGAGGAAACCCAAAACAGTATAAAATAAAATATTATTAATGCCTTTTTATTTTTAAGCCCTTTTTGTTTTCTCTCTTTGGATGAGATTTTTGCTGCGGGGTTTTTTTCACTCAGAATTTAATTTATAATAAAGATATTTTAACGCTTAGAACATCTTTTTAAAATAACTGTTTAGCAAGGAGTCGTCCTTCCATATCAAAAATATTAGCTTAACAAGTAAATTTATTTAAATTGGCGGTCATGTTGCTTTAAAATTCTTCATTTAATAAATTGTTATTTTGACAAGTTCATATTTTCATTTTCTTAACTAAATTCCAATAGGTATTCAAATTAAGTCCAATGATTTTTCATTTGTAAAAAGAAATTATAGTAAAATACTATTTGATTTCATCAAAATAATTACATAGAAATATAGACAAAAAAGGCACGTCAAGAAAAAAATATAGAAAATTATATACATTAGATAAGTTTGGAACTTAGTATTTGTACACACTACTTACAAAGTAAGAAGAAAAAATTATTTGTACTTTTTAAAGAGTGTAGTATTTATTTTTTACAATTATATCGAGCGCTTTCGGCTTATACAGTCATCATTAGAACATTTCTAAAAATAGTAAAAA
Organism: Hermaeophaga mercurialis; assembly: GCA_951812935.1. Lineage (NCBI taxonomy): Eukaryota > Metazoa > Arthropoda > Insecta > Coleoptera > Chrysomelidae > Hermaeophaga > Hermaeophaga mercurialis. Next base: position 15,925,418 of record OX638362.1, on the reverse strand, counting down.
ATTATCAATATTACAGGTTATGATAATTAATAATTTTAAGAATAATTAAAAACTCTAATTATAAGAATTTTGGTTTTAAAACGCTATGTATTACAAAATTTACGAGACAAATATGTCAATTTTTTTTTTAGATTTTCTGTCCATTTCACGATTAATTTTTCTATAGAAGTTTTTATTTTATATAACTTTAGTAGTGTACATAAGACCCATTTTTATTAAATATTAGCTTATATAAATCAATATCTGGTTTCTCAAATGTATTTGAACAGTGGTTTAAAGTTACAATTTAGGTTATTTTGAACATTTTACAGTAATCAGGGTTTCACTTTATTTCTCTTAAAATTACGAGATCTTCTAATAATTCCATCTTCGTGAAATTGTTGGGATTAAATGCAGTATTTTTCTGTTTTCTGTAGGTGAACAATTACTATTATTAATATGATGTAAAATGAACATCTTTATGGTTGATTTAGATGTTCCTTAACTCCAGTATTAATATTTCTAATTGTTCTCCCTACATAGGTTGGCAGGGCAATCAGCAAAGCTAATCTTGTATATTCCGATTTTACCGAGTTTTTCTATTTTGTCTTTTTTATGAAAAACTAAAGTTTTAAGTGATTATTGATTCTTAAACGAAATTTTAAGATTAGGGAAGAATTTATTGAGTAGGTACTCGAGATATTTATTTTGATATATTGCCAACATTTTTTTTTTTTTTTTTTTTTTTTTTTTTATTACATTTAATCAGCAATCAGAATACAATCCTATAAGCTAATTTGCTATCAGTGGACTAAGGTAAGGGTATTAGTCCATAAAATGTTGTGATTAGGACTCTTCCACTGAAGGGCCCTCCTGAACTTCACTTGAAGTCGATTGGCATTTTTCTTTTTAGTCTTCTGGTATCCAGTTGCTGTGTAAGTGGTTGTAGGAGTGGGTTGGAGTGTTCATTTAGTCTTTGGTAATGTTTCCCGCCTCGTTCTTTGATGACCTCTTCGATGAATGGTATTCTAAGATCCTTATGAATTGTGTCATTTGACACATACCATGGTGCGTCTGTGATTGCTCTCAGTATCTTGGATTGGACCCTTTGAAGAATGGCAGTATTCGACTTACTGGCACATCCCCAGAGTTCTATGCCGTACGTCCAGATTGGTTTTATTACTGCTTTGTAAACTAATACCTTGTTTTCTACAGATAATTTAGATTTTCTTCCAAGAAGCCAGTATAGTTCTCTGAATCTGATCTCGATTTGTTTCCTCTTTTTCTTAATATGATCTTTCCACGTAAGTTTATTGTCTAGGTGTAAACCTAAATAACGAGTAGATGTGTCTTGATTGATGATAGCATTATTTACGTGGACTGGAGGGCAGCGACCTTTTCTTAGGGTGAACGTTATTTGTGTGCACTTTGATTCGTTTATTGTTATCTTCCATTTTTTTGCCCATTCTTCTATCAAATTTAGGTGTTGTTGTAGGTAGTAGGAAGCTGTGTGAAAGAGATCATTAAATAAAATCGTTAATGTTATTTGAAGTATTTATATAGAAAATAGAACTCCCCGTTTTCTGAAAAGCAACACAAAATGACCAGATACTACCGACCATTCTATCCATAAAAAAATGTCCTCAGTTGATTGCTATTTACATAGACTACTTAATATTAATTTAATATATCGCTTCAAACGAGAAGTAAATATAAAAAAAATATGTTTAACAAGAGTTGCAATGCTAACATAATCCAAAAAAACAATACACAGAATTAAAATAAAAAATACAATTAACAACAAATGAATCTAACTTATTCATCTATAAATACTTCAAAGAACACTAATGATTTTATTTATAGATCCCTTCCATATAAGGGCAATATATTAAACGTAATATCTTGATTTCTCATAAATTGCAGCCCTAATTTTAAAATGTCTTTTAAAAATCAACAATCAGGGCTATAGTAGATACATACTGATTAATATGTTCAATATTTCGACCTACACAGAGACCGGAGGATGAAAATTTTGCTGAAAAAAAAAACTGGATAACTGGATCGCAGCTCTTAGATTACCTACATTTAACGAGTATCTTAAAAAAAATACGAATATATAGATACGGTGCCTTATGTGACTTCAAGTTTGATCTCTTCTTCTCTCCTGTACGTATGTAAAGAGAACAATCAGTTCTAACTTTAAAAAAAATCCAACTAAAATCTAACGATAATGTTTTATATGTTTTACAATTTTTATATGTAAGTGTATCATTAAAAATCTTACCATTTCTGGCTACCCCGAGATATCCTTCGTCGTCTATCCTGAACGGTGTTATCCCGGTAACTCCGCCGGCATTGTCGAGATCTTGCAGGACATCGAAATGCCTGCCACGCCATTTGTACAGCAGAGCAGAGGAAGAAACGGGTGAATTTGCCATAAATCCGACAAGCGACATAAATACGTTGCCGTTGTCCTCCCTAAGGATAAATTCAATTAGTTCTCATAATGGATAGACGTGAAAATGCTGGAGAGTTGGAGTGCTCACACTCTCCAGATGGCGCTCGCGATCTATACAGGATAGTCTTAATTCAGAAAACGATTTACAACAACAAAAATTACTTTTTTCTTTGTTACTTATCACTAAAAAACAATGATGCTAAACAATGTGATTTCCGTTCTATACTGCCAAAAACGAAGGGACGTAGATTTTCCAATTGTAATTAAATATTCTCCAGTGGTTGATATTCGGAAGGAAAGTTAGTTTGTCACTTATGATAATTGGTTGGACAAGGTTCAAAGCTATATTCATGTAATATCTAGTGTATTTCAAGGGAGCGTGTTTGTCCCGTTGCTCCTCTGTATTTATATCTCACATTTACCAACAATAAACAACAAGATTATAGCAACTTTATTTATTTTAAGCTTAAAATAGACCTTCTGGTCTTAATTTTGTTAATTTTTTCCACGCTATTTAGCTTCGTACTATTTGTATCTAACTGATTATGTTTCTCTCTCTCAAATCTTCTTCGGCCGCTTCTCTTCACTTCCTTCTTGGTCGTCGTCTTTTCTTTTTTTCTTCAGGCGTCTTCCATGGTATTCTGTTGACCACTTTTTCTTCATATAATCTCTCCAGATGCCCTAACCATCCTAGTTGTTTAAAATTCACTTATTTTAAATAAGTAAAAATAAATATTCAATTCTTTTTGTTCCTCTTTGTATACATTCGAGAACTTTCTATATTCCATATACAAAATTCTCAGGATTCGCCTGCGAAATTAGTTGTGCCTAAGACATCGAATGTTAGTTTACTTTCCACTTCAAGAAACCACAAGTTTGGAAAAACTTGATTGTTTTTCAGAAGTAATGCAAAGTATAAATTATTAAGTTGAATGTAAGAACCATTTAATACCTCTTCAGAAACAAAAAGTAAATTTATAACAATCTATGTAGTGAAGTGAGTCAAGGTTTTGTGCTCACTGTGATAGTACAGTCTCACACGAAGTATATTTGTAATTATATAGAATTTGCACCACAATAACTTGCTCTCGTAGATAATTGTTGAAATAAAGCATATTTTTTCGTTCTAGTAGTGTATTTTTTATTGAAGAATAGTCACATAGAATTTATATTTGCCGGACTTGCAATAAATAGTTTACTGTCCACTTGAAAAGATCATTGCTTCCATATATAAATTTCTATACTGGTCTCCTGGGTTTAAGGAAGTTTCTTACTTTAGAATTCGCATACATGTTGTACATGTCTTTGTTGCCTTCCGAATTCCGTTAGCTTTCCCCCATAATAATAATAATACTAAATTTTTCAAAATGCAAATGCGATTTTCACTTTTTGTTCGATAATAAAGAACGAAGAATTACGATTATTATAGGGTTAAATCTAATTTACAAATTAAATCTTCGGTAAATCATGAATACCTAAAATACACTTCTTGTTCTGAAATTGAAATAGATTTTATTAGAACCACCCCGTATATTTTTCTAAGTGTTATGTGTAGTATAAAAAAAAGAAAACTAGTCGGAAGAGATAATCATTTATTTTTAGGGATTCTAGGTAAGTTTTTTTAGCACAGTGCTTGCCGGTGATGGAAACAAAAAATAATTTTTATTTTAGTTGTGAAAGCTTTTTGGTTTTCAAGAGATTATGAACAGTATCTAGTAATTTCATAAAATGAAACAAATAATAAAAGAACCTTTTAAAATTTCACTTACCAAATAGCAACATTTTTACAATAAGATCCATTTACCCTTTGAATTATCCTTAGTTCTTCTTTGGAATTTAATTCATAAATTTTCGTATAGTTTGTTGAATTTTCGGCAACAACAATGATTGTAAAATTTTCTGTTGTAAATACCCCCAACTGAACACCGTTTTCAATGGTTTCTTCTTTGATTGCATACAGTTTTCCATTCTAAAATATAAATTTATGAAATTTCTTCTATACGAGATGTACAGTTTTTACAGGAGGTTGAATTAACAAGTAAAAATATTCGAACAATGTTCGAAATATTTACAGAAAATAGGTATCGCTTTTTGTTCTTAAACTGTTGTGATTTTATGTTTATGTAATGTACATTATATAATATTCATTTAAAATAATCATAAAACAAATACTGCTTTGAGAGAATTATAGAATAGCGAAGATTTAAGTGATATAGAAATGTATTTTAAAGTTTTATAAGTGAGACCGACAATAAAAAGAATCTGTGGATACAGTGCAATAAACAAAAATTAGAAAAATCGAATTTGTAGAGAAGAGGCATTAGAAAGAAAAACTGATTTTGAAACAATAATGTTGCCTACTATACTTCGTATCACCAATGGTTGATATGTTCATAAAATATTGAAACAAACATCTATTAGCAGGAACAACAAGAGAAAATAAATATGAAATATATGTTTCGCCAATCTCCACATATATGGTTTTTATTTTACCAGTGTGTTAAATCGCTTATCTGAGCTCTTTGTAGTTATAAATTTAATTTAACGGATTTAAGTCGGACGGCTTAGCAGGTCACGCCACTGACTCTCTGTTTCTTATCCAGCGCTCAGGAAAGTTTTCGTCCAGATAATGAAAACTGCATTGCGAGAACCAGCTACATCCTGGGGACCAAACATTTCCGGGATATAAAGGTAATTCGTCGAACTAGGTTTAGTTCTTATTGAATATGTGGTGTGAGAAACTTGATGAGGAATAAACTGCCAGGTTCCTATTTGATAAATTTTATTGCAGTAAATTATATTTAGGGATAATATAATTTGTCTAACTAAATGCTGACAGAATATTCAAAAACACAAATCAATAGGAAAAAATCAATTAGCGGGATTTTACTATATTAAATAAGATAAATTTTACTAGTTAATAAAAAGCTTAAATCCTGCTTTTTACAAATTAAATCTAAAAATTAGAATCGAAATTTTTATCGAAAGCAGAAAGTGAAGTTTAACCATTCAATGATTTCAATAATTATGATATTACCAGTGCCACATGAACATGTATTTTGTCATCAATTTAGATTACAACATCGATCTTGTTATTAACTGTTAAGCACATTTATCAAAAATCTGTTCTGACAACAAATTCAGTGTAAATAGATATGAAAAAAGGTAAAAATGTTTATTTAATTTTCATTATCGAAATTTTTTACATGATTAAACTGCATGGTTCTTATTATATGCTCAAAAGGTATGAATAGTGTAGATATTCGAAATACAAATAAATAATAGTTTTTTATTTATATATATATATATATATATTTTCTTCTATTCTCTCGATTTTTTCTACATTTTTTGTGGATTAGACAACGCTGTGCTGTTATTTTGGAGAAAATTTGACCACCTACTCTATGACGTGCATCGGTTTTCGTAGTAAAAATTCTATATCCAAATAATCAGTATGTTGCATTCAGAACCGATTTAAAAAAATGTTAGTACAAAATATTTCAGTTTAATGCTGAAAATACGAAAGGAGGACTTATTAAGGTTTATGTCCTTTTGGAATTTTTTCTGTACATTGAAAATGTCTCAAAAAGCTTTTATTTCTCGTTTTATAAGAAATGATTTATGATTTTAAGTAAAATCTACAACTGGAAGTAAAACAAGTTAATGGTAAGGAAAAAAACTGGATAACTATATTATTGATTGGATATAATTAAAATGAACATCATTTGATACAATATAGCTTGGTAAGGTTATTCCCAATTTGTATAAATTTTGCGAGCTGGTCAATAACATTTGCGAAGCTATTATAGTTTCATGAAATTGCCACGTCGAACTAAATATTTGAAGTGAATAATGATTTAGCATGTTGAGTTTGTATCTTTAAAATGTATTTGACTTTATTAAACCTTATGTATAATTTTTAAATCAATGTTTATGAAATTATGATCTTGTTAACATAAAATGAGCCTGACTCGTATACAGGGCATGAACAAATACACTTACGCCTACATGGTAACTAAATTTTCTCGTCTAGTAAAATCAAAAATAAGACTGAATGGTAAGTTGAAATTCACTTTTAATAATAATTGAAAAAGGTATTTTCCATTTAAGGATGGAATTTTGGTTTTTACTTACCTGATATTTTGATACTTGTAGTACATATTTTCCTTTCGGTGTTTTATTTATGGACGCTGCGTACCACTTCGAATTTTGATGGAAAAATACGATATCCCTAACGGCACTAGCTGATATATTACCATAATACCTAAAATCTACAAGAAAGTTTTATATATTTTTATGCCTACAAATTAGACAATTTGTTAGTATTGTAAATAAATAAGGTATTTTCTGATTTTTTTTTAGTTTAATAATAAATTATTTATTACAGATATGTCGAAACTGTCCTCAGATGAACTACAAGAGCATCTCCAAATTCAACTGACTGAACTCGAAAGTCTCGAATCAGTATTTTACAATCCAGGAGAAATAAAAATAGAAGACATTTGTACTTTAGCTGATATAAGAGAATATGTCGATAAAAAATCAAATATACCACCTCCTTATTTGGATTTTACTATAAACCTCGTAATCGACAATTTAAAATTTGAATTGTGTGTCACGTTATCACACGATTATCCTAAAGTAGAACCTGAAATATTTGTGAGAAATCATAAACTGAACAGGTGAATACTACACAAAGCATTTCACTTGTAACGAGGCGCCCTTTTATAAATAACGTGCACATTTTCAAGGTTTTTAAAATAACATTTCGTATATCGATAGCGATAACATAACACTTAAACAGTTTAAAATGTAAAGTTTAGATTGAAAAAACAGATAGTTGAAAATATAACTTTAATACGTTATACTTTAACATCTATAAAGAACTCAAATGGTAATATTAGTAATATTGATGACGCCACCCAACATGTTAAACTAGAACTACTAAACATTTACATAATATTGTCTTTAAAAAAAGCTTCAAACGTTGAAAAGTGTACCATTTAGACGTAAAAACACGTCCTGGTACTCGTGAAATACTTTATGTAGAACGTAATATCTCCCAAAATTAGTATTCCTTAATTTTGGAAGAATCAGGCAAACTTAAGATATCCTCAATAGGTATGAAAATTTCTATTAAATATTTTTAAATAAAAATATTGTCTTTGAAGATTTTTCATTATATTTTAACTCTTTTTTAACCATTTATTTTGTAATTTTTAATTATTCTTTTTTATCTCAGGTAATGTTTGATGCTTTTTATGACCTTATTTTCTAAAGAATAGCGCCAAAATAATAAGTTTTTAATTACAAAAAAATTAACAAATACCAACCATCGCCTGTTTTGCTTATAAATATCATTATTATTACAAATAAGTTTGTTTAACCGAAAGTATGAGTGTGTAAGAAAATCTGTTACAAAAAAATAAATTACATATAATTAATTTATTATTCATTGATGAGAGTAAACTAAAGATGTTACCAAGGAAAAATATTGGTAGTACTGCCAGAAAGTTACTTGACCTTGGTTTGTTAGTGGATATAACTTTATAGTAACTATATATTTTTTTAGTAATATTAATATAGTAAGCAACTGTAAATTTACTCGAAATGTCCTCTACATTTTTGGTGTTAAATTGTTTTCTGTGACCAATTTAAAGCTATTCAAAAAATAATTTCTAGTTTAATATATTGCTCAAAGTTTGTATGGCTGGTTTTACCTAATAATTATAATAATATGGTTATATCATTTTAGGTATATTTTCGTATTTCATAAATAAATCTAGCCTAGTTCACGCACCAAACCTTTTCAATATTCTTTTATTTTAAATCTACATTATTAATTAATCCACTTTATTGTTGTTTAATTTCATAATTCATTTTACATTAACTATAGAATAGTTTTATTATAAATCGAAAAATAATGTTCATTCTAATATTATAAAAGCTTAAATCTTAATCCTAATTTCCACTTGGGACGATCGGAAAAAATTTTGACTTTAACTAAAAAAATTACAATTTATTTTGATATCTTTTGTATTTGATCATCCATTTCGTTACGATTTACCTGTTAAAACTAATTTTTTCATTCATGTTTTAAAACAATTTGAAGTTGCATATATGTGTAATCCTAATCAATGATCGAAAATGCATGTTTTAGAGATTTAGTGACTTGAAAAAATCTTTATTCTCTATTAAAACCTTTTGATTAATAAAAAATATAAATGTTAAGTTAGATCAGATTTTATTAAATTAATTAACCAATAACATTTATCTTTTGTAACATGAAAAAATTATTTGAACATCATTGGGTGCTATTGTACGTTGACGATATTAGGTATATAAGATTTTGATTTTATTATGCCCATTCACTATAAATATCAAACGATTTATATTCACTTATATTAAGAAATGTCTCACGTATTTTGATAGAAGCGTTTTTTTAACAGAAATCAGCATGTTCAGCTAAACAAATTTCTCAATGAATTCGTGAGCAGTCAAGAAAAGGGCGATCCTTGTATTTTTTCGGCCGTTTCGTGGCTTCAGGACAACGCTGTCGAGTACGTCCAAGTTGAACAAGAAGTACCACAAAAGAAAAACGAAGGCGAAGAAAAGTATATCCGTTACTGGATTTACTCTCACCATATTTACAGCAAAACTAAAAGAAGAGAAATTGTAGAATTGGCACATCAGTTGAAAATTACAGGCTTCTGCATGCCAGGTGAGCATCTTGCAGAATTTTTCGGCTGAATTCTACTAAAATTAATTCTCTCTAAAAAATTTGTTAGGTACCCAACATCCTCCTAATAGATGTACCATTTCATTTCAACTAATTAGTTAGATTTTCAAAAACAACTTTTAATAACGTGCTTTAATACAATATTTTTTTTATGTTTATTTATAGACGCTGATTTTCTTTACCTTAACTGATAAATATTTTTAAGTTACTCCAAAATGTATTTTTTAAATATTTCACTTAATATTAGTATTCGAATGACATTTTCACAATTATTTTCTATACCGTTTAAAAAGTGGAATACCCATCTGTTCATAAATGGATTGCCTTTTGTTTTAAAAAATATAGATTAATCGGTTAATCATGGTGGTTGAGAAATTTTTCTATTTTCTAACTTATTTTTCAGGACATTTGCTTGGAATACACGTATAGTAAAACTCTTCGTTAAAAATTTTTGAAGCATCTATCGAAACATTCTAAACAATGCTTTTGTTACAAACATCATAAAATCACGTTATTGTTTTTCAAAATAGTTTTCTTATTTCAGAGAAAACTTTTGGTAAACAAATAGTTGTATACTACTCAGGATTTCACTATCCTGCGATTTTTCAAAGGGATACTTAGTTTTATACGTAAAACAAGCAATGGTTTGCTTAGAAAGGCACTGACTATGAGTCACTTTTATTGTCTTTGCATCATTTTGAAAATTTCAAACAGTGGATTCTTGTTTTGTTTCCAATTCATAAAAATATAAGTTGCATCACCACAAACGATATCGTAGACCAAATTTGACGTACTTGAATTGAATGATTTGAGTATCTCTTTGCACCATTTGACTCGATCGGGTTTTTGATCTTTTGTTTAATTATGTGGTGTTTATCGAGAACATATTTTTCTTACACTTACAAGACTGAATTTCCCTATATGTCATAAAAGGATCTACCATTATCATTTTTTTTTGAGGTTGTAGGTCGTTCTTCAAGAAATTCGTCACTAAGACTGATCCGACCAAATATAAATTGTTGATACCATCGAAAAACAGTTGTTCTGGATCAGGTCTCGTCGTCAAAAGCAGTTTTTAGATTATCCAGTCTCTTTTACTTTTCTTTTTTCGATTCGTTACTTCAAAATTAAATTGTACTCGAACGGCTCTATATTTAATTTCTCTCACTTTTCCTTAGCACAACAAATTTCAAAATCAAATTTTACAAACGCTCATGCCTCAAACATCAGATAACTTTGGTAGTGCCATATCCCGAAATTAAAGCAGCGGCCTTCGTATCATGATAAGCACTGGACAAACAGACATTTTGAAAGTAATTGCTCTCCTTGACTTAACCTTTTCAAATATTTCACCTACTGTGTAAAATCCTAAACAACTTTATATGATAGATTCACACCCTGTGTGCACTGACCGTATCTTCTTGAAATATCAGCTTTTGGCCAGGGGGTTACTTGGAAGCCGGTATCAAAGTATTATAAACGGATTTTCGGTGTTTGTTCATGCTAATTACTAAAGTTTCGGTGCCCTAACTTTGGACTCCATGCTGCATTTCTTTCGTAATTCAAGTGTGTCGTATAAGCACAATCTATGAGAATTTCCATAAGCGGGGATTCTCCAAGTTTTTTACTAAGAAAAACAAATTTCTATTGAAATTTGGGACGTCGTAAAATGGCAATGCTATTTATGACTTTGAACTCAAAATCTCGACTTTATATTCGCATTGGATGTATCAAAACATATTTAAGAAATTGGTATGGAAAATTCATATGGGAATTGGTACGACCACCAACAATAATGAGTCGTATGTCACTGAAAAGATCTTTTTATGTAGGTAAAACGTTATCATAGCAGAAAAAGGCATGTTCAATAACCAAGAATATTTACCATATAATATCAAGAGTTCACTTATTTTTATCATAAGGAAAAATTAATTTACATAACAAAACCTAAGCATTGACATACTGTTGATGGTGAGTGTCTTTTATTGATGTAAATGAAGGTTTAGAGAATTTTACAGAGATCTTGGATATTTTATTGTCCTTTGGATGTCCTTAAATAAACCAAAACGCATTTTATTTTCAGGTAAACCGGGTGTAATATGCGTAGAAGGACTCTCAAATGACGTGATGGAATGGTGGCACACGATAAAATCCATGACCTGGAAGAAAATTTTCTGCAAAGTAGAGGAAGTAGATAAAAATAAAGAAGGACGGGCCTTTTTAAAATTTTCCAAATTTGAAGAAGTAGTATTTCAAAATAGCGGTGTTAAATTTAATCATATGGATATGGGAGAGTTGTTTAAGTTTCTTGAGGAACACAGAGTCGGATATATTTTTAAAGATATTTTTGGGATAGAAGCCAAGTCAAGCAGTTCTTAAATTATGAATGATATAAAGTACTCGTACATATTTGAAAACTTAAAAATCTAAATATTATTTTTAAATATTTTTTTGAAAGTCCTTTTACATTTATATAAATTTTATTATATTTGTATTGATTTAAATAAATGTATTGTTATAATTCAGTTATCACATTATTTATTATCCCAATTTTATATTTTTATGTATATAGTTCTCTATATACGGTGTGATGACAAAGTTTGGAACTAAGCTTTTAACCCAATTATGCGACGTGTTTAAGAAAATTCTTCGGACTGGTCAATTTTGTTTTTTAAATGACACTATTGACAAGCAAAATTTAAGTTCTCACGTCTTTAGTTTTTGCGCCAATAGCAACGCCCAATTTTTTTCTAGGTTTTGATAGAGGGATTTACCACTTGAATGACGATATAAAAAAAATAATATCTTGCATAATAATTTATTGACAAAAAATAATTTTTTTCAGGAAAAGTCAAATTTTATTTTTGACAAAACCACCGAATAAAAATTAGTAAGATGCGGCTCCTCTCCATTTTGGCATTCAGGTACGTGCATATTTGGACGCTACTTTTCCAGAACTATATATAGGACGAAAAGGATCAATGGAATGGCCACCGCGTTTGCCAGATCTAACACCACTAGATTTTTTTGTTTTGAAATTAGGGGTTGTTTTTGATAGACCTGCCAATTTGGAAGATTTGCAGCAAAGACTACACGACAAAATGACAAAAATCAGCTCTGAGATGATTACTTTGAAATTTTGAAATTTAGGAAGAACGTTGTTGTGAATCATAGAATAATTGTTTTTTTGTTGATTTTTATTTGGTGGTTTCGTCAAAAATAAAATTTAAATTTTCCTGAAAAAAACTGAATTTTTCTTAACAAAATTATTAGGTAAGACTATTTTTTTATATCGTCATTCAAGTTGTAAGTCCTTGTATCAAAATTGACCAGTCCGAGGAATTTTCTTAAACATGTTGCATAATTGAGTTAAAAGCTTTGTTCCAAACTTTACCATCACAGTGTATAATGGGATGGATGTATGTACCATATTAACAAAAAATGTATTAATAAATTATACATAATGGTTTTTGACGAAATTTTGTAGAACCTGCAGTTCCTAAACGATAAAAGCTACCTAATGTAAACTAAAACTAAGCGACGATTAACAAAAATGAAGGGCTATAAAATCACGACTAATACTTTGAATTCACTCATTTTCTTCCGTACAGCAAGGAATAAAAATAATTGTGCAATAACAAAATTTGGGAAGCCCTGTAGTATATTCTAGTTTAAGAAGATCAGTTAATGTTTTTACCTGTAATGTAATCCCGAGACTCGATCTCGTTCACCCCCACACCCAAACTTCTCTTTGATCTAGAAAACTGCTGTTGCCGTGAAGTTAGCATGAGCTGCCTATACCGCTCAACGTGTTTGTCGATGAATTCTTTAGCAGTTTGCGATATTTCCTGTCCTGGTAATTCACCTGTGCAAAATAATGTTCTTTATTTACATTTTTTTATAAAACGGAAACTTTTTACAAAGTGAAGACGAAGCCAAAGTTTGAAGGACTATTACGCAAGTTTTAAAGTTTTTTTTACACAAGTGAGCTGGAATTTTACAGCTGAGTTATTCTAAGCGGAGACTTGTACATATATCTTATATCTAATTAAATGAAAAACGAAAAAAAAATAAGGTTCAAAAAATCATAGACATACCAGCATATTATTAAACACATAAACACACATAGTGCGTTTCAGAGTGAAATGTGCTTATTTGACTAAAGCTATTTAATATCGCCCGTTATAAATTTGGGTGCTAAATAACAACTCGGTATAAAAAAACAAATGCTATTGGCAATTTAAACTATTGAATATGCTCACTAGTAGAGCTTAAAGCAATGTGCCGTAGATAGTCACATCAAGTAGCATTAGCATTTGTTAGCATAGTTAGTATCGGTATCATCTTTTTATTTCATTTTCAATTTTTTAAGGACTATTTTATTCTGTATATCGTTGTAAATTTAAAGACTAAAATAAATCGACAGCGCCGTTTGCCAAAGTCCGCGAAAATAATGCATGTTTTTAAATGGTAGGGGAAAGGTGTACGAGATTATCCCCTTAAGGAAGAATGTTTGTGGTTTAAAAGATACTCAACTAAATCCAGATGTAAAAACGTTTATTGATAGAAAATTTATCTATCTACCTTTGCTATACTCAAAATTATTCAATTATTGATCTTTCATTTTTATATTTCACTATTTTTAAAACCCTACCAAAGGATTATCTTGGACATCGGGTTGTCCTATGGATCATCATGCCTGCGTTTTGGATAGAATTAAATAAAACAATTTTAATTTAAAATTCTTAACGTTTTTGCCGGGTGTTCTTATACAAAAATCACAAGTGAATTCATCAGGATCATCACTATCTACACCTGCACAAGCTTCATGACCCAATTTATTATTTGTACAACGAAACTATTATTTATCAGCCTTGAACTTGACCAAGTTATTCAAGTGTCGCGGTGTTGCCGGCTATAGGTGCTTTTCGATAAATAATATATGAACAGATGTAAAATACTAATATTTATTTTGTTGAAAAGGGCCGACTTTAAAAAAATTATGACATTTTTATTCTGAAAACGTTTTTATACCTAATCCAAAAATATATGCATTATTTTCGCAGACAACCTGTATATTAACAAAAATATGTAATTATGAAAGTGTTGATTTTCGAAAAGATTACATTCTGAGACTAAAAAATATAAAAGGAGTCTTCAAGTTCCTTTATATTTTACAAAAACAAATAATATGGCACACCAATAAAATATATTAGATAATCTATATACAGGTATTATAAGCATTATTATTTTTTATATTATAAGCGTTTTAATTTTATATATTTATTTCATAGATACCATTTTTCGTAACATTCGCCACAAGTGTTATATTCTCTCTCTTTTATTGAAAACTGGCTAATAACAAGCAGGTTCTACATGTCTTTAATTTTCTCGAAAAAACATTGTCCACCCGTCATTAATTAAAACCGGTTGTTAAATTCCGTCATGAAATCAGCTAAAAATAACGCCAAAAGAGGAGAGAAATTCGTACCGACCGCGCAAAATAATAAATCAAAATCGAACATTTTCTAAAAAATAACGTTTTTTTATTAAACTCAAGAATATACAGCCAAATAAAAATAAAAATAATCCGAGTCATATCGTTAGTTATTTTGAGGCTCAAGTTAGAAATTTCCCGCTTTAGATAGTTATTATCAGGTCATTTAACTAAAGCGATTTATTAACCGATTTAAAAAATGTTAATTGTGTTGAAAAGGTAAAAAAGTGTATAAAATATATACAATAATAAAGTGAAGAAAGGAAACGTTTTTCCCGATCTTTCTACAAATAATATTTTGATAAAAAGCCCAAATAACTAGAGTGGAGCCTTTTATTTATTGGATGCAATTAAATTTGTTAAAATCGGTTGATAAATCGCTGGAGTCAAATAATTTAACAATATCTTTTCATAACAATTATTACTCTATCAGTCGTATTTTGGGAAATTTATTATTTTGATTAAAGTATCATCCAAGAATCATGGCGCATACTTTGTATTTTTATTTTTCAGCCTCGGTATGCATTTCCCCCGTTTAACAATCTTATTTTTAAAGGATTCGAGTAAAACGATTTTTATAGACTAATTTAAAACTACATCTAAATATCTCATTGGGTTTCGAAATTATGAACTTAAAAATCAATCAAAGCTCCTACTGATAAGATAGACTACTCAACTATACTCATTTAAGCAGAACTTTAAAATTTGTTTCGATAAGTTTTCTTTCGTGTGTTCTTAAATTTTACTCTATCTACCCAAGTAAAATTATTCGTTCTCCGTCTATAATTTAAATAAAATTTTCTGCAAGAAATCTTCTTATTTCTTTATGAATTCATATAAAAAGTATGAGGTAAAAATAAACCGATCGTCTATATAGATACATAGTTTAATTTGTTAAAAGGTTACTATTGATTAAATTAATAAATGGTCAAATCCACACAAATATGCATCATTAAAATACCGAAAAGTAATGATAATTGAGTTTTGCAACTCAATGTTTGTATTAGGAAGAAATTACAAATCATGTTTTATGGAAGAGAATATCTTTTAAACATATGGATGGCAAATAATGTTGATCGGAGTTTATTTTTTATGTAGGAACATTTTTCATAGAACCTTAACAGAATAGCTGTTTGGAGACTGGATGTGAATTTAGATAAAAATTTGAAAACACTTTATGATCCGTATCAACTTTTTCTGCTCCTTGTTTAGTATTAAAATTTACATGTGTTTATAGTGTCACTTTTAGGAACAAAAAGAAATTAATTGTCTTAACTTTACAAATTACCACATCTATATATTAAAATTAAATTCGAAAAAGTATATGGTACGATTACCCTAACCATATAATAACACTACACAAAATTTTTACAAGTACAAAAATGTTCGAGACAAAAAAAATCACTTTTCATATACGGATTGGAATGATAAAATTATAAGAGTGGTTTAAAAGCCGCACCAGAGTCAAATATCGAAAGCATTAAAGAAGAGTTGGAAGAGATCAGTAAATTCAAAATAAAGAAAATAGCACCATTAAAATACAGAGACAGTAAAGTAAATAGTTATAGTTACTTAGTAATGGTTAAAAAGGAAATAAATATTAAAGAATTATGCAGAGTTACAGGAATACAAAATATAAGGATCAAATGGGAACCTTATAGCAGGAAAAATAAAATAACGCAATGCAACTGCCAAAAATTTGGGCACTCCCAAAATAATTGTTATATGAGGTTTAAATGTGTAACATGTGCAAATGAGCACAATACTAGAGAATGCCCACTTGAAAAGACCGAAACAAGTGTGGCAAAATGTATAAACTGCAAGGGAGCGCATACAGCTGATTATAGAGAATGCCCGGTTTATATAGCATATATACAAAGAATTGAACTAAGTAAACAAAAGAGAAGTCAAAATTACCAGCAAACAAATAACAGAAAAGTAGAAATTAATAGAAATATAACAACACCAGGAATAACATACAGTAGCGAATTAAGAAATAACACACCAATTACTAATCCAAACGACCAGCTAAGTGAAATGAACTAAATAAAAAACCTTGTTAAAGATATAAATTAAATTGGCCAATTTCTTTATGGGCAAAGCAACGATTTTTATGAAATATGATGAGCTATATAATGAACCATCAAAATTTGAATAAAGTAATAGAAAAATAAAAACAAAAAAAAATGTACCTTTAAATTACAAATAGACAAAAATCGATTTTTGGATCAAACCTTTAAACTTAAAAATTAATAAAAAGTTTTAACACAGGTAGTAAAAAGTGTGACAAAAGAAATAAAACAGAAAAAATATCATTTCCATAAAAACTTTAAGAAGTAAAATAGATTGGTAATATATCGGAACAAACAAGAAAATAGTAGAAGAATAAAAATTTTCAAAAAACTAAAGTAAGAAAAGGCAAAGCCCGTTATTATTATTATAGCAAAATAATTACAGAGAAGTTAAATATGTTCATCATTTTTAGATTATTTGTAATTTTCAATTTTTTTAATAGGATTTGGATATAACTTTGACGCTTCGGCCATACCTCAAAATCTTTTTTACAATTCTGTCAATGTTTCTTACCGATTAAAATGGGATCAACACGTAAATTGTCAATTAGATTTCTTGATAACAGATAGTAATCTGTTTCTAACATAATACTACTTTCAAAGCAATTATTAATTGGGAGAAAATAGATAAATATGAATAACAACAACATTTTAACATTCTTCTAAAACACACAAAATCAATACTAACAATCCGTCTCACAAAAGATTTTTATTTAGTTAATAGTCAAAACTTTTATCAGATTTCAAATCATTGTCGTGCTTGAATAATTTTTCATAAAATTTGAATCGGACAGAATAAAGTATACTAATTTTTGTGTTCTGCGTGAGTGTTAGCTACACTTTTATATCTATATCACCTGATAATTATATTCACATAATAAATTTTTTTACAGTAAGCGTCGCGACTATATAGTAATTTTACTCATTTTCTTGAAAGTTGGATAGAGACGGAAGACCGATTGTAGAGAACTTTATCACTAGAATTATTCATTCGAAAAACGGCTGCAATTACCTATATGCTGATGTTCTGGATAGATATTTTAATCATTAATTAAATACGCTGTATTTTAGACAACTTTTCAGTTATAACAAAAAACTTCCAAATGTATTACAACAGCTTTTAGACAATTCTGTTACTTTGAACATAATTGGGTTAATTAAATTCGATTAAATATTAATAGTTGTCCCAGAATAAAGAGATCAAACTTTATAGCTAAAATACTAATTTAATTTTAGGACAAATAGTTCTAATGAACGTATTATCTAAAATGAGAATCATTGAAGCTACAAACTATCAAAACATAAATTTCTCCAAAACTGTTGATCAAATTTATCATTATCTGGCAATATCCTCTCTTGGGGTACTATTTTGTGTGTGTTAAAGTGAATAATAATAAATGGCGTTCGCATGTGTACACATTATTTTAATTTTTTTTTTTCTATATAATGACAGGCGAAGTCTCTAATGTCTCCAAGGTAACACTCAAACGTAAACAAAAGCAGACGTACACGTTACTCGCCCTAACAGAAAACAAAAAAATGTTAATAAGAACAACGTGACCCAACCTAATACCAAATAACAGGCTAATTTAGAATTTTACAGTCTTGAATTTTGCTTAAAGGTTTAATTTTCCTACCCCAAGATGAAGTTTTAGGCAGATTTTTTCCTTTCATAGAGAAAGTCTCGTCTCTATGCGTCTCTATGGGACAGCGGATATCTATTATATCTTCCTTATTTTTGTAGCTTTTTTTGCCTTCTGCGATGTTTGGGATGGACCGGATTGTGGGAATTCTCGTAGGTGTAACCTATTTTGTCGTTATAAACCCCAATTTTCCGACCGAACTATGTACCTCAGCGAGTTACTATCTTTAGCTACAACTTCTCCTGGAACCCATGTTCTGTTTCCCTTTTGAATAACTATATGATCTTGCGGAAGTTAAGTCTAGAAGAAGCTTTGAATGTCTATTGCAGTATTTTTTCAGGTCCAGTTCTTTCACAGCTAACATTTTTTCTCTTGAAGTGTTGCTAATTATCCCGCAAAAAATTCTATCTCGTATTGGAGAGTCTTTTAATTTGTCCAAGACACGATCTGCTGCTTTCTTAAAACAGTTACGTATTAGTCGATAGTCTGGTTCTCCAGTTGATTACATGTAAAGAACAGAAATCTGAGATACGTTTCATTTTTATATGGTTCAAAATACTTCGATAATTTTACCAATATGATAGGAACTATTCTTTGTTCTGTCAAAAATGTTAGTGTTTTCTAATCTTTTAATCTCTAATCCACTATAGGATAGTTTTTGGGGGTTCTAGACTAGACATTTCGTTTTACGCTGCCACCATGTGATATATATACTGCCATTTTAGCCAGTATTTTTATTACGCGATAAAAATTATATATTTTCTCAAAAAACGTTTATTACCTTTGAAGTACAGATTATCTTTCTTTTTTGTATATACTGATAGGTCAAGTCTCTAATCAAGATTACACACAAACGTAAACGTAAACGCAGATGTACACGTTACAGTTTCTATTTTAAATTATAATTCGATAATTTTTGTTAGGACGTTGTACTGCAAAAATTAATAATTGTACTACCGGTAACTATTAACATCGATATTAAATCGTTTCTTCTCCAAAATGGGCCATTTTAACACACTGGATATTTTTTGTTTTTTGTTTTTTTTTTAATATTTAATCATCTTTGATATAAAACAGGCAAAAGATATAATATTATGTAAAATGAACTTATCTATATAAGTAGTTTCTCCCTTTATAATGGGATATCGTATATAGGATTTTAGTACAAATACCGTTGCACGTCAGGAGTGACGTACCTCTTTCGTCATAGTACTGCCAACTAATTAAAATTTCCCTAACTAAGATAAATCATACGAAACATCACGAAAATTCACGAGGACTCATGAACGTAGTCACAGTACTAAAAAACCGAAAAAGTAATCGTAATTATTTTGATAATTTTAGAATTATTTCAATTATATTGGCTTATATACGTCTTATTCTTTATAATATAAAGTTTATAAATCATTATTATATGTTTAGTACTCAAAAAACCATAATTTACATTAAATAATTTTGAAATTTTCTACGCGCATGAGACTCGTATTTATGATGAAGAAATGACATTGTAGCGATTGGCATGCCTTGATGCGACGTTGTCGACTATTTAGATTGAAATATTTCAACGATTTCTGACGTCCGGCCGTCAACCAGTTGTGTGTTTTCACCACGTTTTCTGTAATTTTATAATATTGTCTTTATTTTTTGTATATTGTTCATATACGTTTCAATAAATTAATTTTTCATAATAATAAAGCTAAACAACATAACCTAACCTTACATTTTTGAAACTTCCTACATTCCTCGACAATTTAGACAAGCCGACAACACTGCAGGGTCGTGATCTCATAATTGATATATGACGTGCAACGGGATTTGTATTAAAAATCCTATATACGTAATTGTTCTCTTAATGATTTAGCCCACTTAGCTTTTATTAATGTTTTTCGACTCAACTACAACTTGGCACTTGTCATTGTCCGAATTTGTTAATTAAAAGAAACAGCAATACCAAAAATAACGTTCTTTCGATGATATATAAAAATTATTCTTGAATATGCCTATGCACCATCATATGCAACATACTACTACTTGTACTATGGCCAGTCATCAAACTCAAGGGATACAGCAACTCCTTTTAGCTGAAAAGCGGGCAGAGGAAAAGGTTGGTGAAGCTAGAAAACGTAAAGCGAAACGTATGAAACAGGCTAAAGAAGAAGCTGCAGCAGGTACTTAATGTGGTTCGTTTTATTAAATTATTATAATGAAGATTTTCTATATTACGCTTAATAATTTTTCTATTTAGAGAATAGAATCGATTTAAGCTTAGCGTATATATTTATTTGCCTTTCTAAAATAATAGAATAAGTTTATGATAAATTGCTAGATATTCTCTATCTCAGGAGCAAGTAAGTTGAAATTACTTTACAAGAGAGAAAGAACTAAATTCATAACTGTAGTTTCAAATTTTGTTGGTAATCTTTTCATATAGTTCTTTTCTCTGACGGTGTAATGGAAATAAGTATTTAAACTTAAAATAATTATTTATAACACAGCTCCAATGCTTAATAAATAATCTGTATTAAAATGACTATGACTAACAAAGTGAGGAAATTTCAAAAATTTGTATGGTTTTGTTAAGAATATTTTGTACTTTTACTGGCGCTTATTTTAAAAAGGCATCTCTAATGTTGTAACTTTCGTCTGCAAGGAAGAGATGACCCTTTTATGTCCAACTTTCTACGCCTATGGCCCAAATGAATCGTTTTTATTTAAGTATCACATTTTCAGGTGAGGATAAGCCTTAATTTCGGTGGCATCTATTATTTTAACTGCTTGACAAATTAAATGCATTGATTTAAAAAAACATGACTTTCTTCGGAATGCTTAATACAGGGTGATTTATCACATTACCGATTTGGTGTGAAGACTACCGAATCATAAAAAATAGATAGGAATTCATGTGCTTTTCGTTTTATAGGGCTTTAAATTTCACAAACGAATTTAGTTTTTTTTTAATTATAAGTTTATAATACTATATTTTTCCGACACCATTAGCTAAATTTTTGTAATTTTGAGGAATTTTGATTCCATATTTAATTTTGTTCATACTTATATTGCATCATAATATATATTACATTATATAATTTTTTATTGTTATAGCTATAAAATCAAAACGTTTAAAGCAAACATTTTAGGTACTTTTTAATTCGTATGTGCATTCTATTTTTACTTAAAAATAATATTCACTACAAAATTTTAATTCCATATTTGCTACAATGATTATGTACTTAACTTAAGTTATAATGAAATAAATAAGTTCAAACTATTCTCATCAGTAACGGAATGTCAAACAAAGCAGAAATTCAAATATATTAAAATCAACATTATACTTTAATGGTCATAGTTTAATACTAAAGTGCAGTTCTTCCATTATTCAAATAACTTTAATTGGAGCGACTCTGAACTCAAATATAACATTTTCACATTTTTCCAAAATAGATCACCTTATATTTTATGTCGTCAAATTATTTATTTCGCTATATTCTTCGTGTGGTTATAAGTATTCCCTATACCAAAATTGAATCTCGAGGGAACAAGGAATAAGTTTCATTTCAATCAAAAGAATTTTTTTAAGAACAACACCTGTTACCTACCGTAAAACAACAATTTTAAGATAAACACAAGGAAAATGGGGGAAATAAGTTTAAAAGCCTTATTTCCCCTATTTTCCTTGTTTTAACGTAAAACTCACACATGGAAACAACAACTAATTTGAATTTCAAGATGTGTGAATCTTAACTTAAGATGAAACAATCTGTAAAAATGAGAATAATTTTTAAAACACGGTGCTCTAAATCTGGCCCACAATTTTTTCTGAAAAAAATTTCATAGCTCTAAAAACAAAGGAGATATTGGACTTTTTTCCCACTAATTGGTCTTCTATAGATTTATGTCTTTTATAAATATAGTTATTCCCTTTATTTATTATAGAAATTGAAGCCTACAGATGGCACAGGGAACAGCAATTTGTAGACTATGAAGAGAAGTACATGGGGCGCAGTGAAGACGTGGCTTTGCAAATTGAAAAAGATACCGAGATTCAATTAATAAAAATTGACGAAAATGTATCAAAGTACAAAGAGGCAGTTGTTAGAGATCTATTAGATTTGGTATTTAGTGTTCACCCAGAAGTTCACAGGAATTTTTTTATTATGAAATTTTTCAATAAAATATAACATTTCGTGTTTAAGTACTTACACATTTGTTTTACTTTGTGAAAATTATTCTATTTTTTTTTTATAATTTTAAACCTAATAAAACATTTATTTTTAAACATAACGTCCCATCTTTTTCAAATATTTTTATTGAAACAAAACATATCTGTCGACATCTGGTGAGTAGTAGTTGAACTAAAATTTCCATTTACACCAACAGAAACCTCGAATGACAATTGACATATTTGACAGTTGTTTGTCAAAAACAATTCCAATAAAACAGCAAGTGTACAGTATTTATGGTCTATAAAAATTTACTTAACTGAAATAAATGTCTTTAAAAAGCACAGGAGATGTTGATCCAATTAAAAATGAACGTACGGGAAACGTTAGAGAAGTAGGCTCGCAAGCAATTTGGAGCCTTTCATCATGTAAACCAGGTAAAAAACTTTTTTATTTTAGAACATCCCCTAAAACATTTTCTTTAGGTTTTGGAGTAGATCAGCTTAGAGACGACAGAGCAGATACTTATTGGCAATCTGATGGACAACTACCCCATTTAGTTAATATTCAGTTTCAAAAAAAGACTACTATAAGTGATATTTATATTTATACAGATTATAAACTAGATGAAAGTTATACTCCAAGTAGGATTTCTATTAGAGTAGGGACACATTTTAATGATATACAAGAAATAGAAGTAATCATGTTAACAGAACCCTCAGGTTAGTTATTACTAAAATTAAATGGACACTACATCTATTACATTTTTATTAACGTTCACTAATATTTGTACTTTTTAGGATGGGTGCACATACCAATCAAAGATATAAGGGACAAACCTATAAGAGTTTTTATGATACAAATAGCAGTAACTAGCAATCATCAAAATGGAAGAGATACACACATGAGACAAATAAAAATACATAGTCCAATTGAAAATCCAGGAATACCTATTGAACATTTTATGAATTTCTCTACCGTTGAGTTCCAAAAAGATGCAACAATAAGATAACGACACAATTTTATATTCTACCTTAATTTTGTAATATTGTGATATTTAAAGAATTTAATAAATTCTAAAATTTATATATTTATTTTAATTTAGTCAAAAGCTCGATTTATATAAAAAAAAAACAATTTAACCAATAGATATTTTATTGGCCCATCACTTTTTACAAACTTAATTTAATAAAAAAAGTATTCCTCTATTGTGGTGCTCTACCCCGTCCAAATCCTTGTCTGAACTCAACATCTCCAGTACCTGGTCCCACATCTGCCTTTTTGTCTGCCCCTGGACCACCTGGGTTTCTTCTGTAGCCTGCTCTATCTTCAGATGGTTTTGAACCTTCTGATCTAATAGCAGCAGGTCTTGGACGAGTAGTTTCTGTCCTAGCTGGCCGTTTAAGAGTTGAAGGTACAATTTCTGGGGGTAAGTGCAAGAATGTTCTGAGATATTCAATACCAGAGTTAGTCAAGTACCTAAAAATAAAATAATCTAAATACGTCTATGCAAGGATATAATTATCCTATTCTTGAATTAATTGAATATTTATTTTAACAAACGTAAATTATGGAGAAATTAGCTCATTTAGAAAAACTAACAACAGACTGATCAAGAATTCCCAGTAAATATTTTCAAATACAGTTTGGTTGGAATACCATTTAATTTTGATGTAACTGATTTGCATGAGAAATTTGTTAATGTTAAGGTATTCTTGTCCACTTCAACATACATGTACAAGACTGGTTTTTCAGCTCTGTGTTCAAAAATAAATACCGAAAAAAGTTACATCTTGAAATGGATATAAGGTGCCCCATCTTTCAAAATATATTCAGCCACAGGTTCTCATTAAAAAATGTACAACTTGCACTTCATATTTAAAAAAACAACGTGTATTTATATTTTTTAGTTAGTTAAACAAATATTTTCAATAAGTTATAAATATAACTGTTACTTATACTACCAAAAGAAAACTTTATATGATGAATTAAAATATATCAACAGGACCAAGAGGCATATTTATAATTTAAAAAATCCTGTTTAATAAGATTTAAGTCTTAATTTTTACTAAAACTACTACTACTACTACTACTACTACAAAAGTTTTAAATTAAAGGTAAAATTGTATGCCAAAGAACCAGTAAATATTTGATAACATTAAGTTTCGATAATTATTAGTGACAGATAACGTTTACGTACCAGTAATAGTGCCTCCAGGCAAACTGTTCCTTAACATATCCTTTAGATTTCAAGGACTGCAAAGCCTTAATTACTTGCAAATTGGGGATAGTTTCCAATTCAGGATGCCTGGGAGCATGGTAATCTTTTTTGGCTACCATAACACCTTCTTTGAAAAGGTATTCATAAATACCGACTCGGTTCTTTTTTGGCATCAACATCCTAAAAGTATTAAAATGATTTATTTAAAATGAAAATGCTTTAAACATAGATCACTTGTCACTATTAAGGTTATAATAATCAAGTTATGATTACACTCTAAATACAAAACTACAAGTTAAAATGGTTTTTAAAGGACTACCAGAACATCAAAAACATTGTTTTATAAAATTTTATGTAAAGATGCATAATATAAAAAATATTTTATAAAATTTACGTACTTGAAGCACTTCTATAAGAACTGTCAAAAGTCAAAAAGAACAACGCATCAATTGTCACATATGTCAACACAAAAACTAACTGGATTGTTCGTTTAGCTTTCACCGATTAATTTACAAGGTAGTTTTTCGTAGATTTACTGTATTTTTAATTTAACATAAATATCCCATTAAAAATTAAGCTTGATTTTGTATTTAAAATTGTAGGATGGAAATTCTAAATTATAAAATCATAGCAAGAACTATTCACCATTTTTCTTCTTTTTTCCAGCGATATTCAACACGGATGGTGTTATAATAAACCTATTTGAAGAAAAATTAATGAAAACATTCTTAAATATGGGCCCATTTGTTAGCCCGTTTTAAAGAAATCTTGAAATTTATTGACCATGGTTTATCGAAAAGTCTTTAAATTGAGAAATCTATTACATTTAAAAAATCTATGTCGTGTCCTTCATCAACAGAGTCTAGGTAGGTGAACCCGAGCAAAATTCACGAACAATGTCATATATATCAAATTGCGAATAGTAGAAAAACATTGTATATATATTTTTCTAAGATAAAAATAATTATATATTTTTGTGATGATTTACTATAATACTGCACAAATTTAGGTGTGTAGGAGTGATATTATGTTAAAGTTTTGCAGGGAAAAATTATCATACGAGACAATATCAGGAAGTATTAAAGGTAAATAAACCCATTTCTTTTACCTTAATAGGTTATGTTGATAAATTGGAATGTAAAAACAATCCTTAATTTAAATGAGTAGTTCTGATTTCTCCATAAATTTATTTTAAGAGAATCTGCGATTTAGTATTTTTTTAGACATTACTTCTTTTATGAATTAAATTTAATTACTTGATTTTTCCAGATAATTACTGATAAAAATTTGTCCTTTATCAATTTATGTTAATTAAAACTTAATTTGAAATTACACTTAATTATATTGAAGAATTTTTCAATAAATTTATTAATTATACTACAAAAATGTAGCAAAATATTACTAATGTTAGTTATTGTGGCACAATTACAAATTCCCATTCTGCTTTTTGTATTAAGTTCCTGTCATAGATATTTTTAAACAATTTCATGAACAATTACTTTTTAAATGATTTTTATTAGTCGTTATCAATGTATATAAAATTTTATCTGGGACAAATTTTAAGGTAAGATCATTTTAAGATTTATTTAATTTATTTACAAAATAACATTATTTTATTTCTGAAAGTTTTAATCGTATATTTTGTAAGTTTATCATTCATAAAGAGGTTCGCATTATTAATAGAGATTTCTAATACAAAAGATATAATTTTGAACATATTTGTATTACAAGCTACCCGCAGTAATTTACAGCATTAACAAAATGGTTAGAAACATTTCCATCTTTTTTAAACCTATTTTTTTTCCTTTCAAGTTATTCTTTACATTTTTATGTAAGTGTAATATTTAGAAACCTTATTTAATTTGTTTGGTTGATAAATATCATTTCTTATCTTGTATGGGAATGAATGTATGTTTAAATATGTTCTCTTTATTGTTTAAAAAATACATTAAAGAGTTTTGCATATGTATACTATTTGAGAATATGTTTTAGTATAACTTTTATAAACAAGATTACATTTTTGAAAAATTAATAGTTAATATACCTATTTTACTGCTAAAATCGTGCCTTGAATATTTTACCTCAGTAATTTAAGTACATTTCTTATTTAGGTAAATAGCTTATATGCAATATATACTTACTAATGTATGTTTTATAAATTAATTTATTGACCAAAGCTGTTAACTTTATTACTGACGGAATTATAATTATACATATCACATCACTCAATAAGTTCGTAGGATGACTAATAAAACAACAACTTTTACGCAATATTTTACTTTATTCATCGACATAGTCTCCTTCAAGAGTGATACATTCATTCCAACGCTTCTGTAACATTTCGATACCTTTCTTGTAGAACGATTTATCTTTGGCCTCAAAATAGGCTTCAGTTTCGGCAATCACTTCTTCATTGGAGCCAAATCTCTTTTCCTTGAGCATTCTTTTTAGGTCTGCAAACAGGTAATAGTCGCTGGGAGCCAGATCTGGAGAATACGGTGGATGGGGAAGCAATTCAAAGTGCAATTCGTGCATTTTTGCCATCGTTTTGATCGATTTGTGACACGGTGCATTGTCTTGGTGAAAGAGCACTTTTTTCTTCTTCATTTGTGGTGGTTTTTTCACAATTTCTTCATTCAAACGCACCAAAAGCGCCATATAATATTCGCTATTGATGGTTTTACCTTTCTCAAGGTAATCAATGAATAAAATTCTGTGCGCATCCCAAAATACGGAGGCCAAAACCTTACCAGCTGACATTTGCGTTTTTGGCCGCTTTGGACGGCTTTCACCCTTTGCTGTCCACTCAGCTGAAGACCGATTTGACTCTGGAGTGTAGTGGTGGATCCAAGTTTCATCCATTGTTACATACCGCATGAAAAAATCCTTTTTATTTCGCTTGAACAGCTCCAAAGAGCCCTCCGAATCATCAACTCGTTGTTGTTTTTGGTCCACTGTGAGCAAACGCGGTACCCATTTCGAACAGAGCTTTCTCATGATCAAATGTTCATGCAAAATGGTGAATACACTGCCTTCTGATATCTTCAGGGTGTCAGCTATCTCACGCAACTTCAATTTACGATTGGCCAAAACCATTTTGTGGACTTTTTTTATGTTTTCTGCAACAATTGCTAAATTTGGGCGACCAGAGCGTTCAGCATCATTTGTGTCTGAACGACCGCGTTTAAAATCAGCAAACCACTTCTCCCATTTGTCTCGACGGAGAAGAGTCCCCATAACACTTATCAAGCCATTGCTTTGCTTGAACGGTATTTTTTCCCATCAAAAAGCAATGTTTTATCAACACACGAAATTCAGATTTTTCCATTGTTTTGAAAATTACAAAAGTAGCGTCACTGAAACCACTGTAACTTGTGAACTAAATGTCAGATTGCCATGAAATTTTGAAAGGCGTCGTCTGAAGGTTGGTGCTTCCTAAAAATCATATGGATTTGTCAATAGAGGCGCCATATATATGTCATCCTACGAACTTATTGAGTGACGGATTATATAAGCTACTTATTTTTACCAAAGTTTCTTAAAATAAATTTATTTCAATCGCGTGGCAGTTTATGGAGAAAATTTGTGGTTGGCTGAATTCTCAGACACTCACACTCATAATTTATTTACTTAATAAGTATAGTACTTTTTTATTGTTTAAAAGTTTTCTTTTACCAGTCCATTCTTAATTAGAACATTTGTTTCTATTTTGTGTTTTATATTTTGAGTGGTCAATGTGTCTTAAGTTGTGATGTATTCAGAATAAATGTCGATTAATTCTTGACAGGCCCTACAATTTGATATAAAAAAGTTGGGGGTGCTTTCATTATGAGCAGAACCTAATACCATTCAAAAACAGTTTTTGATTTGTTTTTTATTTGTACAAATAAGGGAGAAACTTTAAAATTCTCTTGATTTACTATTGTAGGTATTTACTAAATTAATATGTATGCATAATTTGTTAAACCAAACGCCATTATTTACGGCTTCTGAAATATTTTGTACAAATACTTTCGGTTAAAATAACCCCTTGTCCATTTAATGAATTTTGAACAAAAAAAAAATGAATTTGTAACAGTGTATTTAGAGAATTCGTTCGCGTGACAGTTAACTACCAAGCCCATTTTCCAGTAATAAAATTAACAGAAATGAAAGAGATTTGTTAGGAAATTAAGTGACACTGGGAGAGTCCGCAACCGTTAGGTCATATCAGATTTTCCGCATAAAAAACTACAAAGGACAACCATTCAGGGTTGCTTCTGTTTTAAGGAGTGCCCAAGGAGAGTGCAGTCAGTGAATCCTCGAGAAAGAAAGTTTCTGATAGGTTTTTATGTACCTATCATGTTTCAAATGTTAAAATAATTGCCAGGAACTGGCAAATTAATAATAAAAAATAACAAAATATTGTATTTATGAACGAATATTTTTTATCAATAAAAAAAACAAAAACATAAAATGGCAATAACTTTGTTTTGCACATAAAATATTTACGGGAATTATGTATCCTTATTAGGTGTAGATTTTGTCTATTTAATATCAAAATATATTTACGAGAAGCCAACATATTTTTAATTTTGTGCTAGATGTAGCTTTTCTTAATCATTTACAGTGACGGACTGCTGCCAATGTTTGTTAACAAGATGACGAAGCCTCTTATATTTGAGAGACTGGATCTTATGGTCGAGAAAACTAATCCTCAAAATATACTGAAATTTAAAATGACATGAATAAAAATAAATATATGGCCATAAACCAGTAAATGGGAGTATGTAGGAGTAAGATTTATGTTCCGAATATTTGCATACCTAATATAATAGTAGAGAAGACATGGACTCGAATATTAATAATAAGCTCTGAAAAATTACTAAAACAGAATATGCCATTCGAAAAACAGTCTTGGGAAAGTAACAAATAGCTATTAAAAAATAAAAATAATGGAGAAAAACTGATTGAAGAAATGAATGAACTAACAATTGGGATTGAATTGTAAAACTTATGACTAAATATTACAGGAATAGACAGTCGTTGAAGAAAAGTAAAATAAATAAAAACCTAGGTATTTAATTGTTAAAGCAGATTTTTTCCTATAATTTAATTTTATTAACAATGGGTCTTCTTCACAAAGAATTATTAAACGTGTTTTACAATAATTTGATCAAAGTACAGACACAATATTTTGCTGAATACATAAAGCACTGTAAAATTCATCTCCATCTAAATATTTCTTTCATTAAATTATTTTAGTACTTTGAGGCGCACATATCTTAAATCATTTAGTTTAAAAGATCAAAATAATACCGCTTTTATACCTCCCCTTTTTGTCTGTATCGATCATCACCTTTACTTTAGCCGGAAAATGCGAAATGTCATAAAATGATGCGGATCGTTAAAATCACAACATAAAAAGCAGAAGGTCGACAGAACACTCTATTTGTCAGTTTTATCATATAGGATGATTCCAAAAGGAAAAATGAAACTTGCATAAATGTTAAGAAATAAACACAAAAGACGTCTTCGGGGTCATAATCCTCATTAGGTAGAAAGATGAATTTCCCCGATTCCCTATTAGATACTATATAAAAAAGATCCTGTTACGTTATAACCCTATTTTAGAGTTCTAATATTACTCTGTAAATATTACCTTATACATTTCTATTGATGTTTAAATTTAGAACAGGAAATATTATAGTCAACAGTGTGTTAAATATGAATATAAAAAGCTTATGAATAATTATAAATGAAATGAATGGATTTTGCGCCAAAGACAACATTAAGTTGAAGCTTATACTTTTTTAATGTCAACACTTGTTCTACAATGCTGTCGATAATGTAGTATTATTACAAACTTTTAATATTTAAAAGAATTGTCAATGTCCAATATAATTGAGGCTAATCTTAAATTTGTGCGAAATTAATACAGAGTGTCCGCGAAAATAATGCATATTTTTAAATGGTATCTAGAACGTATCATTTGCCATAAAATATTCTAATAATTTTTTTTTAACATCATTAGTTTACACAAAAATTAACTTTAAACACTTACTCGAAAATTTATGAGTGGCAACATCTCACACTTTTAATAAAAATATGTGTCGTAACCAAGGAATATCTACATCTACCTGATAAAAATGTGTTAGTTTTCAGAAGATTCAGATCGTTTAATCGTTTTAAGTTTATCGTTAGAAAAAGTAGTTTCAATAATTAAATGAAAAATGACATTTTATTCAAATAAAGAATATCACGACATGTTAATTAATCTGATCTGCCAAGTTCAGTTCTCAAAGATTGTTGGAAACGTGTAGTGTATTATCTAAAAAAAGTGGTGGTAGAAATCGTTCTAATGTGTTATAATTGCCGAGAATACATTTTACACTCCTCTACATCCCTTGTAATCGACCATTCTAAATAATTAGGTGTACTAAAATAAAAATGTATTGTTTATAAAACTATTGTATATTATCAGCATTGAACTTGACCCAGTTATTCAAGTGTCGCGGTGTTGCCGGCTTTAATTGCTTTTCGGTAATTACTATTTGGATATATGCAAAATACTAAGACTTATTTCTGTGAAAACGGCTGACTTTAGAAAAAATTTATTTAATACATTTTGATTTTCCATACGTTTCTATACCTCATCCATAAAAATGTACATTATTTTCGCGGCCACCCTGTATAATCTTTATAATCCAAAACACTAGATATTTCACAAAAAAATGTGAATTATCTGCACATATAATATTCAAAATATTCAGCTGACAAACAAATTCACTTATGATTTTAATTTTTAATTTTACCCAAACGACTGGTAAAATTCAGGGGTTGAACCCACTAGGCAAGAAAATAGAGAAGCAAAGGAGAAAAAGATAACAATTTATTTATACAGGCAAACGACAGCCCAAGTCATAAAAAATTAGAAGAGTAATTTCTGGCAAGTCTAACCGAAGGGATAGGCCCTATCTCTATCTTTAGGCCAAAATTCGACTCTGATACTTTTTTATTTTGGTAAATAAAAAAGTCCCAACCCCAATTTTGTTATATCATGATGGATAGTTTTGTCTGGCACCCGCGTCGGATAAATATTGCTTTAAATTTTTTAATTCATGTTTTAATTTGGGAAATAGGTAAATAAATTAAAACTTCTACATGTATATATCATATTGTTCCTTGTGGAATTCTTGATGCTACCAATTATTATTTTTACTGTTATTTAGATTCCACGCCAACATTTTAATAATTTTTTCCATTATCCTTTTATGCAAGTTTTAATGACTGAAGTTTTTGTTGAATGAGGTATAAAAACGTATGCAGAATAAAGATTTCTTATACATTTTTTTTCTAAAGTCAGTGATTTTCAAAAAAATAAATGTTAGTATTTTAAATATATCCAATGGGGAACTTGAAATTTTTTTTTAATAATATTTATTTATATCTAAAAAGAGCATTACTCAAATATTATTTAAAAATGTTTAAAGTTTCGCGAGTTCTGGAAGTATTTCAAACGATCTTCAAGGCTCCCTTACTCGCGTGATGTCATATGGCAACGGTTTGCTTAGCCTTAGTTGTACAGGGGTGTGGCAGTTGGTCTATCACCACATCGTATATTAAATAAAGATATTGGAACTTCACCAAGATTAAAGGGAATGCCTGATTAAGCCATAGTATATTATAATATGGACACAAACCACAAGGAAACTAAAATGTTTACTCACAAATCCAAAGAAAAGAATCGGTAAAATACACATAAATAAAGCTACAATTGCATCTAACCGCTGTGCTCTATCACTTCGTGCTATGTGACGTCATGCCTAATAGCAGCGAATTTACGGGCGCTTGGAATAATTTGAATTTAATAGCATTTTAAATGCTTTATAGTGGCCGTCTGGGGCAAAATTAATTAGTTTTTTGCTGATACATGTTTTCTGACAAAGTATACTTTTGATCTAATACTTTTTTCCTATTTAAATTTTTTGTCAAGTTCTCTATTAATATTTACCGAAAAGCAACTAAAGCCGGCAATACCGTTAATTCAGTCAAGTATAAACAATAGTTTTTAAACGTTCTAAAAATAAGTTTTTATTTTAGTACGCCTTGATAAACTTCGATGATTAAACGATCTGAATCTTCTACAAACTAATACAATTTTATGATTCATCAAGTGGATATTGCTTGGTTATATAGCACACATTTTTATTAAAAGTGTGAGTTGTTGCCACGTATAAATTTTCGAGTAAATATTTAAAATGAATTTTTGTGTAAACTAATGAAAAAAAATTATTAGAATATTTTGTTGTTAATGACACATTTTACACACTATTTAAAAATATGCATTATTTTTGCGGACAGAATGGATATAACGAAAAACTTGTTAAGATCTAATGAATTTATTAAAGTGACTATTTAGCATTGACAGTTTCAATATTTAAATTACTTATTAACCTAAGTTTTGATTTTTTTCGGGTGTTAGTATCATTCTGTAGTTATTGTTGGCCCTCCGGTATGACAGACCGACGGCGCTAAGCCATTGAGAGCCGGACCGACGGCGGCGCTAAATTATCCTGTTGTTATTTGCAGTGGGTGACCGACGACGACGGCGACGGCCAGGTGTGTTCATTTTATTTATTATCAAGCGCGTCGACAAATATCCTAATACGGGGGGAATACGATGTGTTATTTTTAAAGGGTATGGTAAGAGATTTTTTTCCTTACTTGAACGTACGAAAATAGTATGCATTTGAAATAAATTTTCGATCGAAATTTTGCAGGATCTTGTGTTATAGTCACACGTTTCAAGCTCTTAAAAAAATCCTTTTTTAAAAATATTTTGTTTGTATAAAATGCTTGAAACTCTTAATTCGAAGACCAAAGTTTTATGCTCTATGTGACACTTGGAGCCTAAAGTTGAATGGTATATGAGTTACGGATATTAAGACAACTTAAATTTTTTTTTTTATAGAGTAACTTTATAGTTGCTATACCATTTTTGATTCTACATTTATAACAGTTGTTTTTCTAGTAGGTTTAGATTGTATCGCCTATATTGTGTTTCCTTTTTTTCAGTATTATTAAAGTGGTAGTAAATAATACTAAACAAAATTTTCCGCTGCACGATAAGACCATTGCTTCATTATATTTTAATACTGTAATTTCACTGGTTTATATCAGACCATTCAGATTCCATGGCCTTGTTAATATTTTTACATAATAGTTTTAATTCCTTTATGTAACTGCGTTTTATTAAACCTGATTAGCCCTTTGGATATAATGTTTGAAGGTAGAATTAAAAATAACCTAGTCCAATGGTATAGTTTAGAAAGGAAGCAATTTTTTATTTCGCGCTAAACCTCCTGACGTCTTCAAAGAAATTCAATTCAATTAATCAATGAATAGCACAAGGTTCCTTGGGAAATATGCAAGGTGTTTACATTTATACATGGAAAAATAATTGGTTTGTACTATGTAGATTGCTTAAACTGTAAACAGGTGTACTGAATTGAATATACCGTATATGTATGTTTAATTATTTGTAGTTATTACCTTAATGTCTGCGATGATCTAAAGGTATAAGATTGATAACTGTTAAAAACTTACTTTTTAATATTTTATAACTTCCGGTTCCGATAATATTCGCTTAGCCAACATAATCAGTACTAAAAGATTGCATCATTGTTTAACTAAATTCTGCAATAGGGACTTTAAAATGATTATATACTTTTCCCAACGACTAAAATGTAATAATGTAATACATGTTTATGGTTATATTAATTTATTTGTCCAAAAATAGAAATTTTGAGGTAAAATAATTTAATGATATTAACACAAACATTTTTAAGTTTACTACAAGTATCTATTTATTATTCGTAAATATAAAAGTGGTCGAAATTTTTCTGTGAAAGTGTTATTTGTTACTATATTATTGACATATGCGTGTTGTGAGATTGAGCGATTAGTGTAATTCATTATTTTTGTTTGTCTCTTTATTTTCTAGAATTAGTAATTGATTGGTATCGCTTTTACAAGTTCGGTACTATGTGCGGATATTTAACCGAAAACCCTTGACATGTGATATACTGAAACAAATTATGATTGAGTGTTCACACATGTTCAAATAATCGGATTACAGGTCATTTCGAGGGATATGGATTACATTTTTAAAGGGTTAAGAATGAAACAAAATAGAAAATGTTTTCGTCAAAATGTGAAAATATTGTAAAAGACGGCTAAAAGCGATTGAAGTGATAAGGGTGTTTTACTCTCAATCATTATTTGGTTTAGTAAGTTCTCGTAAATTCATGAAAGTACAAGTAATTTTTTATTGCCAGATTACTATTCCCAAACTTTATTAAAAGTAGTAATAATGGAATTATGTTAAAAGTTGTTCTCTGTCACCCCAAACTTTAAATAATTTAACAAATTAGAATCACTATCACGTAGATTAAGCATCATATCATGTAACAAAATTGTCTCCCACTCAAAATAAATCTACCAAATAACACAAAAGTTTTCATTACCTAGAATAAAAGCTCAATTTTAATCTCTCGCTTTAGGGATGCAGGCTTTACTTTTAATAATATATGATACGTATACAGTTTTAATACTTCTACTGCTGATACATATAACTAATAACATCTTTAATAGCCGGTAATTATTTCACGTCCTCAAAAGTTTTTGTTAAATTAAATGTTTATAATTCACGAGCTTTAGGACCATAAACATTATAAAATTTAAGTATTGTTTTTTATAGTCCTGAAGCTCATGACTTACAAAAATTTAAATTAAATATTTAATATCATTGATAAGAGGATAGCTGGAATTTTAGTTCCCATAGTCGTTAGTAAAGCGTTTGATGCTATTGATCATGTTGTTCTCTCAGTTAAATGCGAGATTTGACAACAAATTATTAATATTTTTATTAACTTATGTAAATAATCGGATACAATTAGTTACTCTCAATGCTCAGAATTCTTCCTTTGAGCACATTGAATCCGACTTATGATATGGATGAGTTCTGGAGCCGCTCTTTTGTTCTGTACCGATTACTATGTAACCAGGTTAATATTTGCTCAATTTTTGGTCAATTTGTTGCTGATAACATTATTTTTTTATGTTCTCCAACATTAGTGTTTCAAAGTTCAAGCAATAAAGATATAGAAATTTTATCAAAACTTAAACTATATTGAAGAGTTCCCTGATATGTCTGCCGCTAAAAATCTAAAACTCTTATTCGATTATTAAATGGGGATTCACTAAAGATACCTATAACTATTAAAAAATAAACTATGTGGTAAATCTATAAACACTAAATTGTATCATAGCTTTCAATATCAGAAAAACTTTAAAGCCTAAGTTATAAATTATGAATTTAGCACAATCATTAGTATTATTATAATTATAACATACTCTACTCAGGAGATTAAGTGAGCTATTTACCTTTTGTTATACAAGGAGGTCCAAAATTGTTGAGCAGTACTAGGGGTGACAGTTCACCTAAAAATAAAGGTACCTTTTTATATATACTTTTTTCGAAAGCTCAATAATAAGGGAGATACAGGTCTCTAAAGTTGAATAAAAAAATGTTTTTTTTAAATATCTTCAAATTGAAATGTTATTTTCAAATTCTAGACATAGAAGCTTTGCATAAAAATACTTAATTTTATGTTATTAATCATTTCATCGCTTCTATTTAAGGAGTTGTTTTTGACGGTAAATACCACTGATTACGTCATATTTTTTTAAATAAGTAATTATTAAAAAAAAAGTTTTGGTAAGTCATTTTAAGATATTTAAAAAAAATTTTATACAAATTTAGAGGCGTGTATAATTCTTATTATTGAAATTTCGAAAAAAAAATATATAAAAAGGCACCTTTATTTTTAGGATCCCTAGAAGTATTGCTCGACAATTTTGGACCACTTTGTATACT
This sequence comes from Hermaeophaga mercurialis, assembly GCA_951812935.1. Lineage (NCBI taxonomy): Eukaryota > Metazoa > Arthropoda > Insecta > Coleoptera > Chrysomelidae > Hermaeophaga > Hermaeophaga mercurialis. The sequence goes on along the minus strand of OX638362.1, from coordinate 15,888,729 downwards.
TATATGCACTATTTAACTTTACTACATCTACAGAGAAAAGCATAGGACATTTTTCCTTAATTTCGGAGTAAATTTCTTCATGAGAAATAATATATTTTTTGGTTAGGCTATTAAAATTACTTTTAAATAAATATTTCCAATTTTATACGCAGGGCGGAAACTGAAGATAGCTGGTAAGACGAATGCCTACAGAGCAGAATTTCGAGCTCGGCCACGTGTCTCCCATCGGCTCCATCAATGGTTCCACCAGAAATGTAGATGACCACCGTGGCCATTCTGACCCTCCAGGTACCCCGCTTTTACATATCCCCGGTGTACCATAACATAATTTTGATTATCTATTAAATTATTTCTATTTTGCTATCTTGGTTTGGTCGCTTGTTACTGATTTTTTTAAGCACATAAATTTTTTTACAAAGTTTTTTTATTAATAAAATCAGTGCATTGTGTTAGAAACAGTAGCAATAAAAATCTTAATCTTAATTAAAAAACAGTTATTATGTCAAAAAATATATCGATATCCCTAGAACAACTGATAAATTTTGAATAATACGACGTTAATAATTATTGTCATAAAATTATATGTGATTTTATTCACTTAAACTGTTTTTAGATTAAATTTTTAGTCATAAAAAATATAACCTTCATTGATTATTATAATTCATGCAAATCTAAAATTGTTGAACATTATCGAATTGGCATACTTATTGAACAAAAATAGACAAATTACAAGATGCACCTGTTCTATGTACCCACAACCATTTCCGAATGTTGTAATGTTCCCTTAATATTTCGGCAACTGTATGTACCTTTGACATACCAAAATTAAATAGGCCATAGATAATCATAATTATGTTTTGGATAAATTGGTTGAGGTAACTTACGAGTATAACTCCTTGCATATAAGGAATTGTACCTTAAGGGTCATCACTTTTCCTTTCCCTTGGCTTATATCGAACATTAGTATAACATTAATTTAGAGATTCTAATGTCTTACTTTGAAATAATTTAAAAAAATAAAATAAATTAATTCATTTGTTTAAAAAATATATAAAATAAAATTTTAACAAAAGACTTACATGTTCGGTATGATTTCTCCGCTTTCCTTAATACCTAAAACTTTTAGTGTGTGGTTTTGGTAGTTTTTAGAATAATTTACTGCCTCTATGTACATAGAACTATTTATATTCAAAATATGTAAATAACATTTATTCATTTGCAATTATTAACCACATTTAGATCTAATTTTCCATGAAAAGCATCGTCTATATAACTTTACAGAAAAATTTAACACACATTAAATGTCTAATACAACTTGTAATTTTATTCAACGTGTTTCACATATTTATTTTAAATTTTATAACACAGGGATCATATAATTTTTTTCGATCAAAATGTCCCTTTTAGGTGACATGCAGAGCCATAAATTTCTTTATGGATTTTGTAGCAACAAATAATTATTTAAAATAAATGTTAATAACAAACTGGGTGTGTGTACACAGTAAGTAAAGTAATATTACATCTATACTTACCCCAGTTTGTACGTATAAATCTGCCATAAGAACATTATTCAATATTAATATGTTTTGATTGAAATATTTTGGTTTATACTTTTTAGGCCTTCAGTCGTAGTTTGAAAATATTTTTTAGTTATATTCCTAGAAATTAATAATGATTACCTAACGGTGCATTGAACATTAATAATAGATATAAATTGCTCCCACACAAGAATTATATGCTGTGTTTAGATATTATTATCAACCTATATTTTTCTTGTTTTTACCATAAATATTAAAAAAAAATATTCTTCCCTTATGATTTTCTGCTTACTTTAAGGTAAACAATTTGTCAGCGAGCGATAACTACAAATGCGTCATGCATAAGAATTGTTAAATTTTTCATCAGCCCAACTTGTCAAGGTTTAGTCAATACTGATTAATCATGAAATATCTCTGAAATGTTATACACTTTTCCTTTGTTCTTTAGTTAATTATATGCTCGTAGTTTTTCATGATCCATTCACGGTGTAGACAGACACAACATTTTTTTTTTGTAATATTTATTAAAACTGGGAATTCTAATATTTTGGACAAAAATCCGATTTGAATTATTCTATAGGTTTAGAAAGTATTTAAAAGGACTTTTAACGAGTGGGCAGCGATGTTGGAAGAATTTCTACTTACCAAAATAGAACCCATTCTATCACAACTTCAAGTCATACCTAATCAGCAGTTTAGCTTTTGTCCCCAACATGTCATGACAGAATAAATTATCTGCGTTTGTAGAGACATTCAAAAATCTAGTTGTTACATATTTCCTAAGCATTCGTTTAAGTCTGACGTGCAGGTCTTCTTTACAAAGTCCACAAGATCTTCCCACATAAGTTTTCCGTAATCCCCAAATCCTATTTATAAGATCAAGATTACCTTGTCAATTGTCCTCTTATTGTAGCTGCACGCAAGTCTTCATGCAAACTTGGTGTACGTGTGCCAATGAACTTAAATCTATCCTTGCAACATTAACAACAACAAAGACATCTGCCTACTTATTACATTCAAAGGTAATTAATTACCTCAGCCTAAAACTTTATCACGCACTTTGAACGTATATTTCTATGGACATTAGGACATAGATCTAAACTATAACTAAACAACAAACTATTATATCCTAAAACTAATCTACTACTACTTCGGAATACTATATTTCAACCCAAACTTTATAGGTATGTAGGTACCGAATTCAAGAATTTTAAAATGGATTCTGTCGAAGATGAAGTCGTTTAATTAACTCAGAAATGAGTTTTATAGACTAGAACTAGATCAACATAAGCTCGATATAAATCAAATGTGTCCTTCAGATACTCTACGATTAAAGAAACCAACATACATAAACAGATTTTGGAAACTGTAACTGTGAATCCCGCTGTCGTCCTATTTTTACATTTTAGCTATTTTTTTGAGGATCGTGTTAACTGTTTTTCAACTCGTGGCATTTAAAAGATGAGATATCAACGGACAGTTTAAACCTATTTTAATAGCTTAGTAGTATCCAAAAATCCGATAATGTTTTTGAAACATGCTAAATTTTATTAAAATCAATGACTTTCGAGGATAATATTCCAAAATATCTCCGTTAAAATTTTCTCACTTAGAGCGAAATTTAAAGAAATTCAAATTTAAATTATTTGCCCACCTGCGCATCTTTTAAATATACATTTGGAATCAATTTTTCCTACGCTTCTAAACGTTCTTTATTGCGCCTGTCCGTTGTAAGAAAATCGATTTTGCCAGTTCTTAGTGAAAAGCAGATGCTTTAATAAGGAGCCGATTTTACCAATAATGCGATTTTCTGAATTTTTTAAAGTATGAAAATACGTATTTTTTGAAGAAATTCAATGTCGTTTTTTCGAGAACTGAGTCACTTATTGAGACAGAGATTTTTACGTCGTAAGTATTATTTATTTTTTCTGGTACAAAAATTTGTTTTTAATAATAATATACATTCCTTAAATTTCGTATATAAAATGATGTACCACGTTTTGTCGTGGAATTTTAGTTTGAAATTAGTGTAATTTAAATGTATAATTTAACATATGTAGGCATCTCACCTACAGGTAGGCGTGTGCCTTTAAGGCGGTATCACAACCGGTCTATAATACATTGTTAAAATGTGTATTAAAAGAAGGTATTTGCTTAAACCAGTGTACATTTTCTTTTGAAATAAATATAAATAATTTTTAAACTGTTGTAAACAAAGGTTAAAATTTTTGCTTTAAATCGTTTCCACATTTGACATATTTTAAATTTAATTTATAATAATTGGTTCTAAAACTTCCCCAGCTCTTATTTATATTGTTGTATTTGGTAGTATAGAAAACGTATGTTTCATTTAATGGTTTGATTGATTTTTGACCATAACAACATCTAAACAATAAATTAAATATGAAACAAATTTCGAGAACAAAGCAGAGTAAAAAGTTTATTCTTCATGTTATTATAATTTAACCCAAGGATAATCTGACATTTTATATTTACTATCATTGGTGTCAAAATCATCATACATACATACATAGGAAAAAGTAGAATTCGTTAAGGAGCGCTACAAAATTTCAGTGTCAACTTTAAAATGAATTAGCTGCAAAGAAATTCTAACTATAGAATGTTACGAAAAACTTTGGGACCTTCGAACTGTAGCAGCTTGAGGGTAGTTATGGATTTCATAACATTGGGGATCAATTGACGATGAAAAGGTGACAAATTTTCTCGAAGAGGACCAGCTGCAAAATATGTTGGATCAGACTCAATCCCCGGGTATACAAAGCCAGTCCGAGGATAAATACAAGCTTACTGGAGACAAGGACCACAAAAGTCATTAAGCAAGACATTTATATGGGGTGCTAAGTGCTAAGAGAGTTGAAGCAGCAGTACTGAAACCAAGTAAGCATCAGTTGCGTACAATTACAGGTTGCTTCACAGAATATGGTCGAAATCACTTGTATATCATAAAACAAGAATCTAGTGCGTACTCACTTTCAGATGGCTTCACAAAAAATTACTGTTCCTTCTATAAAAATAGGCAGATAATGTTAGTTATTAGATAAAGGAATTTCTACAGTAGGACTTTTAAAGCAAATTACTTCTTTGAAGCAAGATTTTTTATAACTATAGAAAGGTATCCATATTTTTCAATTCTATATTTTATAATTTACATAAAAGAGGTACTTATTTTATTAGTTTCAAATATACGAAAAGTGTTAGGTAACTATCCTAAAATCAGGTTTCCTTGATTTATTATTATTTATGACGCTATTTTCCACAACAAGGCTATGCCATACCTTTTTATAGAAAAACAAATAGAAACGCTTTAAGTATTCAATGTTGGTTATCAAGATTCATGATCGGTATAAAATGCTTATTTGGAATTCATAGAGGTTGAATTTTCGATCACGCGAAGTATTTATATATTTTCCTACTAGATCCGTTACACCTTTATCTATGAATTGGTGAATTTTAGCATGCTAATATCACCTTTTTTATGAATTTTATCGCAAGTCTTTATCAGTTAGAATGAGCTATATTATATTATGCACAATTAACTACTATTTTTCACGTAAAGTAAATATAAATAGCAAAAAATGAAAATATATTAAACGGTTTTTAATTTGTATTTGTGATTTCTAATGTATATTTTACTTGGACTTTTTTGTGCGCCGTTAATATTAACAAGCCTTATTTATTTGTTTATTTATTTATTTATTTTCTACTTTTCATTGACAGTTTCAAATCATTTTGAAAAAAAAACTAAATTTTCTACAAGTCGTTTTACACATTTTTTTATCATAACTTTCCATTATTGTTTTATGTCATAAACGAGTAATTACACTAAGAAGCCTTTATTTATACTTACTAATACAATAGCTTCAACTTCGTTTTTCCTAATTAACTAAGTTGACAGGTAATTAACGTTATTTTACCGACTAATATAAACACAGTTTCATTTCCCCCGTAATACCTCTCATTACCGTACAAAAACATATTAGAGAAAGTGTTTTAGTAAAACATTTTTTGCTCAAACTTATGAAGAGTAAAGTAAGACTATAAATAGTTTACAACTCGTCCGGTGGATACTTTGTAGCATAATTGTTGTACAAATCGTGAAAACTAGGACGCAATTCATCACTATCTGTTTTCTATGTAGATAGAGAAATATGTTTTTCTTTTAATTTGAACACAACCAGTGGCTACATTGAAGTGTTTGGCCACTTTCCATTTTAAAGTTCCAAATTGATTAGAATAGTACTTTCTGTGTTTAGTATTATTAATTTCAAGTATCTTCTGAGTCTCTTAAAATTGCATACATTCTGAAAAGGTTTTTTAAGAAATGTTTTGTTTTCACATTTAATTTAGAAGTCAGTACATAATTCATTTACATTAAAAAAATTTTATTCTCATATTCTGATTTCTTACAGAGGGTGCCAGATTCTCTTCTTATTCTGCACAACCGAAATATTCCACTATCAAGTAGAGTTTGTCTCAAATAATAAATTAATGATATTAAAAACAGTATTCTTTTATTTTTTTTTGAGCCTTTTCGTATTCAAGAGGACCATTCATTTAATTAAAAATATATTTATAATTGTAACTACCTTATTTTTATTTTTAAAATAGATACTGCTCTGACTAAGAATTTGTCCATTTATTTTATATGCACATTAGTTATGACTCAAGGGTAAAGAGCTATTTATCCATTATTTGTTATGAATGTTCTTATTAAGAAAACCCCGCTACATTAACTCCACTTTATATATTATTTTTAATAAATATGTTTGCATCAATAATTCAATCTTACAAAATAAAAAACTAAGAATTTACAGCACCATTATTTACAAATCCACTGTTATTTGCTCACCAACAATGAATTATTGATGAGCGATCAGCTAATAAATCAAGATAATCAACAGCCCACTCTTTGTTGTTGACGATTGTAATACATGGGTCTTTAATCGATTTTAAAAGAATCACTTTCAATATATATGAATTTATATTTAAAATTATTATTTTTGATGTCAAGGATAGAGAAGCATTGCGGTTAATGAAAAAAAAAAAAAGCTTATAGATCAACTACAACACAATTTGAGGCTGCATTTAAAAATGGATGTGAAACCAACGTATGGAGACAAGTTCCACATAAGACACTAAGCTAAATACTTATAGCTGCTAGCAATGGCAGAGAATTAAAACACTGCTAGAATTTAATACAAAAACTGTAATAAATTTTCTGTATCGTTACCTACCTATAATATTTGCATATAAGAAAACATGTCGTAATGTCTCATAAAACAAGACTAGTGAAAAATGTTTGCTAATACTTTTGAATGTGTTTACATTAAACATTTATATTTTTTCTAGAAAATAGGCAGAAATGTTAAATATTTTCTAGTAAATAAGTAAGAAGAGTAAACTTACTTTTTCTTGTATACTTGTACTATTAATATGTTACTATTTATGTATTATGTGCATTAGTGAAGAGCAATTTGATGTTTATGAATTTGCTTAATTTTTGTTTGATTTTGAAGGCTAGACTTTTTTAGGGATTTTAAATTATTATTAAATTTTAGATGATGCAGATGGAACATTGTCTTCGGCTCTTGATAGGGAGACCGAGATCTCAGCTGACCAGAGACCGCAAGCTGAACAACGTGTGATATTTATCAATAGGACACAGCCACAAGTTTCCAAATTTTGTAACAATAGAGTATCCACAGCCAAATATAGGTTTGTAATTAACAAACCGACACTAGAAATTATTTGATTATTGTTTGTGTTTTTTTAGTATTGTTAGATTCATACCATTGTTTATTTTCGAACAGTTTCGGAGATGGGCCAACTGTTTTTTCCTTATGATAGCTCTACTTCAACAGATACCCGATGTCTCGCCTACCGGTCGTTACACCACTTTAGTGCCTCTCATTTTTATATTAAGTGTGTCTGCCATAAAGGAGATCATTGAAGATGTTGTAAGTAAATTTCAAAAGTAATATATTTGTAGATTTATAATTGAAAAGTCTTAGATTTACACCATGGGTTGTTAAGGCTAATAACAATTGTTTAGATGTTTAATATTGTTTCTGTATTTAAACCTGAGTTAGAATATTACAGGTAAAAGTTAAATAAATGTAAATAAACAATAGCTAATTACAACTAATTACGTAAATGTAATTAAAAGAATATTAAATAGGTCCGTGCAATTATTACAAAGATTTACAATGGTTTCATCATATTATTAACAATGAAAATATATTTTTTCTTATTCTCAAATAATTTCGCCCATGTTTGTTAATCCAATCCCACCAAGCTTTTTGTTCCTTTACAAATTCCTTTTTTATTAATAGTTCTTGTTCACGCGTTTGTCTTCTTTTTTAATTCCATTTCCTCCAGAGTGTTCTTTGTTTTTTCTAACTTTACTCGTTGCTTTGAATATTTTTTTTAATTTTTGAATGATCATCCATTTCAAATATATGGCAATATCAATAATCATTATATATATTTGTAAGTTGGTAGTGAGTAAACAAATAATGAATAAATAAATTAATTTTAGAAAAGACACAGGGCTGACGATGAAATAAACAACCGACAAGTCGAAGTACTTAGAGGAGATAGTTGGATTAACGTAAAATGGAAAAATATCATAGTGGGGGACATTGTCAAAGTGATGAACAATACTTTTTTTCCAGCCGATTTAATTCTTTTATCATCCAGGTAAATTATAATTTGTAATAAACTTACAATTCTATGCAAAAAAATATTATATTAATTCAAATTCCAAAATTATATAATTTTATCAAAATTTATTTATATTGTTCCTTCTAGTGAACCTCAGGGCATGAGTTTTATTGAAACAGCCAATTTAGATGGAGAAACCAATCTAAAACTCCGACAGGCATTACCTAATACGGCTTCGTTGACTAATACACAAGATTTGAGGCAATTGTCAGGCAGTGTTGAGTGTGAACCTCCGAATAAGCATTTATATGATTTCAAGGGAGTTATTAGGCCTACTAATAAGACGTAAGCAATAAACAATTTTTAATACACCAACTACATGAATGAACAATATTTAAGCTGGATGAATAATACTTAACGAACTAACAAACTGGTTGGTGATTTTTAGGCCAGAACCATTAGGTCCTGATCAGATCCTATTAAGGGGTGCTTTGTTGCGAAACACTTCATGGGTATTTGGTTTTGTTATTTATACTGGTCACGAGACGAAGTTAATGAAAAATTCTGCATTGGCTCCTCTAAAACGCTCCACTGTCGACAAAATGACCAACATACAGATTCTTCTACTTTTTGGAGTACTTTTCATTATGTGCCTGATCTGTTCTATATTTAATATTATATGGTCTAAGAATCATGAAGAAACTAAATCGTACATTGGACTTGAAGGTAAGGAGGAGGCAACTCATTGTTTATATTATTTCATAACAATAATTTTTGTGTTTTTTACAGATAGTTCACATAATTTTTGGTATAACTTTCTGACATTTCTGATTCTATTCAACAATTTAATTCCGATATCTCTTCAAGTTACATTGGAAATAGTAAGATTTATGCAGGTATATACTTTTTATAATACTCGTAATTTCAAAAACTTCTTATGGGGTATATTTTGTTTACTATTATATGGCTGACCCCCTTTATTTTAAGGGAAATTAGATACAAGTTACAAGATACAATCACTTACAAATCTCAAACGTTGATAGTTAATATTCAACAGATGAGGCTAGTGTCAAAAACTAAGTTACATTTCCCTTAATGGAAATTATATATATATATATATATATATATATATATATATATGTGTTGAAAAATAGCACTTTTACAGTTGAAAGGTGCCAGTTGACGTTTGAACGATAAGAGCAAATGCTTTCTCTTAGTTTGAATTACATTAATAGGCATTAATATTAAATATTACTCAAAATATCACTTTATAAATATGTTAGACTTAATATGATTTCAAGTACAGAACATTTAACGTAAACGTAACGTTTAACAGACTTTTCCATACTTACCAAAAATATCACGTAATATCTATGAACAAGCAAATCTCAATCATCAACATTTGGTATTTCTAATTCATAATTTCCCATAAGCAAAAAGCTGAATAATTATCCAAAACTGATGGTCGGTTTTGTTCATAAACTGTATCAGCTCTGTATTTTTAGGCAATTTTTATAAATATGGATAGAGAAATGTATCATGCTGAAACAGATACACCTGCTATGGCGAGAACTTCGAATTTAAATGAAGAGTTGGGCCAAGTCAAATATATTTTTTCCGATAAGACCGGAACTCTCACTAGAAACATTATGGAATTTAAAAAATGTGCCATTGGAAGAGAAGTGTATACAATTACAGAAAACGTTGAAGATTCAATTTTAGTACAGGTGAGGTAATTTATTATAATCAAGTGATTAATTATTTACTTATTAAGGACTTAAAATAGACGTTTAATGACTACAGCGTATAGATTAATATGAAGTGTAGGACGAACGGACATCTCAGGTTAAAAAAAATTTAAAATTATATAAATAAATAATAATTATTAAATAATAGTAAAAATTGCCATTTTTTAAAATAGATGATCTACACCATTATAAAAACAAATATCTAGGATTAGAAAATAATGTTACTTGCTCTAAAATGAATACTTTAAGACACAGTAGTGCAAACAATTTTTTTTATGTAAATATGTAACCAACGTCTAATCGTTTTATTTAAATTTATTTCAGAATTTGCGTTCAGGTCACAAAAACGCAGCCTTAATTCGTGAAATGTTAATCCTCCTCTCTGTATGCCATACTGTCATTCCTGAAAAGACGCCAAACAGTAGTCATATTATCTATCACGCAGCGTCTCCTGACGAAAGAGCACTGGTCTATGGAGCCTCGAAATATGGTTACGTCTTTGAGAGTAGAACTCCCGATTATGTCGAAATTGACGCATTAGGCACAAGGGAAAGGTATCAAATTTTGACGGTTCTGGAATTTTCTTCAGCGAGGAAACGAATGAGCGTCATAGTAAGGGATACTAAAGGTAATATCATTAATACAATACTTGCGATATCCGGTGGATTTTTACCCGTACGCATAACTAATATGTATTTGAAATAAGTTAAAAAATGTTTAGTCGAGAATAGTGTATTTTGAAATTAAAAATATTTTCCAACAAACGTAAAAATATCGCAAATATATTATTAATTAAGTCATCCTTATTTTACATTTTTTACAATGGAAATACTGACCATAAAAATTGATAATAAATGCAAATTTTCATGTTGTGCGGAAGAGTTGGGAGAGCCAGGACTTCAGAATATATAATATATATAATAAATCTTATATAGCCAGAAACACGAGTACTATTTTTTTTTGAAATACCAAAATGTGTTTTTAAGCATTCACACACACACCCATGCCCACGTTAGGACTCGAACCCAGGACCTCAGTGACCGAATGTCTAAATAAGACTTAAAAACCGCCAAGTGATTTCCGGACTAATACAAAACTAAATTGACAACAGTAACATCCATCATGATTGACACCTACGACAATACATAAAGAACTACAGACTTAGTTATAAGTGTAAAATTAATTCGATCAAACCTTTTTCTTTGTATAATTGTCTGTTTTCATTATACTGGGTGTGCCTCTAAGCATTTAACTATGAATAAGTAATAATTTACTTTTTAATTTTTCAGTTTTTATCAAAATGAACTTTTTTGTTGATTTTTTTTTTAAATATTTTCAGGCAAGATAAAATTGTACTGTAAGGGAGCCGACACAGTAATATACGAACGATTAGATCATAGTATCTATGGACATGAATACAATGAACTGTTACTATCGCATTTGGAAACTTTTGCCAGCGATGGGCTCAGAACTTTATGCCTAGCTTACGCCGATTTAAAGGAGAGCGATTATGAAGATTGGCAAAAAATGTATCATAAAGCTAGTATTTCGATGCAACACAGAGAAGGTAAAAAACAAAAATATTTTTTACTTATTCATATATACATACGTGAATATATTTCTATTATTTATTTATTTTATTGTATTAGAAAAAATTGAGGAAGCCGCTAACTTAATAGAAAGAAAATTAAAACTTATCGGCGCCACTGCAATTGAAGATAAATTACAAGACGGCGTACCCGATACAATAGCGTGTTTGTTGCAAGCCGATATTAGTGTTTGGGTGTTGACAGGCGACAAACAAGAAACCGCAATTAACATTGGTTATTCTTGTCGCCTGCTTTCGCCAGGGTTGCAACTCATTATTTTGAATGAAGATGGATTAGATGTATGTATTTATTATTTCAACGAATCTAGAAGATTCACTATGTTTCCTCAGTAAAATATCATTCGACTTTTTTCCTGTAGAGTACCAGAGAAGTAATTCAAAGACATTGTGAAGCTTTGGGAGAAAATTTAGGCAAGCAGAACGAAATTGGAGTCATAATCGATGGTAAAACGTTGACGTATGCCTTAACTTGCGAATTAAGAACTGATTTCATCAAGTTATGCGTTTCATGCAAAGTAGTAATATGTTGTCGAGTGTCCCCAATCCAAAAAGCTGAGGCAAGTGATTTTATATTTATGTAAACACTTTTTTCATTAGTTTTTTCCTCTGCTTGATACAAAATATGAGGGATATTTATATAATGCATATTTTATGATTCAAAAAAAGTTTTAAAGACACATGTCTAAAGAATGTATTATAAAGCATTGATCTAAATATCCTAACGTTGATTTCTCTATTCACAAGAGAAACTTGTGGGTTGTATAACCTATAAACATTCACAGAAGTTGGAATAAGACACAATCACGTTAAAATTTTTATTACGAACATATAGATATATAATTATAACTATTTTACTATTTGGTTTTAACCTTCCCAAGAACAATAAATTATAACTTGAATTGATGGGTCGGTAATAATAAATAAGTTTTATATATTTTTGTATTAAATTCAGAATATTCTTTATTATTTTAAAAGTACAGAATTTTTATAAACAAAGTGAAAAAGACAAAATTCATACATACAAACAGTGTACTATAAACGTTGAAAGTCTCACAATAAAAAAATGTAACGTTACCAATTACAAGCAGCGGCGAAATTTATAAGTAACAATGTTTAATGTAACACATTTCCTGAGAAGAGCCATATTTAAATACCTCCTTTCCAGCTCATGTAGACTTTTCAAAATCCTTAGTCATATCAAATGAGCAATCTGTTCAGGACTTATTATCCTTATTGGAATTTATATATATTTTTTAATTTTAGGTAGTCGAATATGTGACAAAATATACAAAATCTGTAACTCTGGCTATTGGTGATGGTGCAAATGACGTGGCAATGATTCAAAAGGCACATGTGGGCGTAGGAATATCAGGTGCTGAGGGTTTACAAGCGGCGTGTGCTTCAGATTACAGCATAGCGCAGTTTAGGTTTTTATTGAGGTTACTTTTTGTACATGGAGCCTGGAGTTATTCTAGGTAAGTTATTGTTTAAATATTTAAAATAAAAGGAATAACGTAATTAGATTCTATATATAGCATTTAATTGTTCTAAAATGTTTTAAATTAACTAAAACTTTCCTATGGTTCAGAAATAATGTTTTGAAATAGTTCAACAAAAGAGATCCGAAGTAAATCTGAAAGCCTTCAATTTTATTTTAAAATGAAGCAAAATTATTTAACCGATTAAAATTTTCAGAATGTGTAAGATAATCCTGTACAGTTTCTACAAGAATATTTGCCTGAACGTAATCGAACTGTGGTTCGCTATCTACTCAGGTTGGTCTGGTCAAACTCTTTTCGAACGTTGGACCATCGGCCTCTACAACGTGGTTTTCACAGCTCTGCCTCCTCTAGCGATTGGCCTTTTTGATAAGCCTTGCAGTTCTGAAAAAATGATGCAATTTCCTAAATTATACAAACCGTCTCAGAGCGGAGATCTGTTCAATATCAAAGTATTCTGGATGTGGATTTTGAATGCGATGATTCACTCGGCCCTTTTGTTTTGGATACCGATGTTGTTCTGCGAGCATGATATTTTATGGATGCATGGAAAGCAAGGAGGCTATTTGGTGATGGGAAATTGTGTTTATACAGTAAGAGTTATATGTATAATTTAAATACAGTTTTTTGTGAATAATTATGAATATATAAGTTGCTACTTGTGATTATGCGCAACTAAAGTTTGTCCAGTAGCCTTGCATATTTACTTACATTTTGTACAATTATTGTCAGCAGTAAATTAATTAAATCGACGACAAACTTAGTTGTTTGTGAGTTTGTAATGTCATTGATTCATAAGCATTATTGGCAAAGAATTTAACTTCTACAATGACAGTAGCATCCGCATTAATATTATTTTTCAAACTTAGAGTTTGCTACTGCCAGTGAACAACTCCAGGAAGCGTCGAACATATATCGTTAATGTTGCCATTGATTTTAGAAGTAAATTTTAGAATAAGATTTTGTTATAGCCTTAAAAACTATATCATTTGAACATGATGTGGAATCGATTTTGAATTGGTGGTTTTAACTTATCATTTCAGATGATAGATAATATTTTTCATTTAATAATGAATCTGTTTTTAGTACGTGGTTGTGACAGTGTGCCTGAAAGCTGGTCTTCTTACAACTTCCTGGACGTGGTTGACGCATTGCGCTATCTGGGGTTCAATAGTTCTATGGTTCTTTTTTGTTCTTGTATACAGGTAATAAATATATCATTTATAATGAATAAGACTTCGCCATCCTTTATATAAAAAAATAGTTTGTACTAATATTTTAATGATATTTCTTTGGTTGTAAAAAATTAGAATATTGTTTATAAAAAGATAAATACGTATCTTATTTGTTCTTTTCATATGTAGAGAGGTACATAACAATAACATTGTTTGTCCCATTTGTTATCAATGTTTCATTGTATTTTAATTATTTAGTTTACTATTTTATTATTTATAATCTTATTAAAATATCATTAATGAATTTGATTCAAATTTATCTTATTTAGTAAAAAATTACGATTCTGCTAGGCTTGGGGGCCTTATTATATAAACTATACCTCTACAAGTCAATAAAAATAACAACATAAAATTATTATAATTTATGACTATATAAATGTGTTAAACTATTTTTGTATTTTTTTTTATTGCAGTTTGTTCTGGCCTACAATACCATTTGGAGCAGTATTTTCAGGAATGCATATTTTATTGTTTTCGTCTAGTGTATTTTGGTTGGGTCTCTTTGTGGTGCCAATTTTTACAGCATTACCTGATTTTGCATTTAAAGTGTAAGGTCTATATTTTTTTTTAACTTTGACTCTTTCATTATTTATTGTTTTTAATTATATTTTAAACATTCTTTCCCTAAAATAATTTTTCATTTTCCATATTCGTTATTTTGTAGATACTTTATTTTATTAATTTCAGGTATTCAGGAACCATTCAAGAAATTGTATACTTTTTAGTATTCTCCTTTATTCATAAAATATATTTCCCAAAATCTCGACAAGTTAACAACCTTCAATTCCCATACCGAGTTCCCTCAGTAGTAAGATTCTTTTATTATTTAATATAAGCTGTTAATTTAAGATATGAATTATATGAATAAAATATTTTTTTAAGTTCAGTAAAAACTTTAATGAGTTACTTACAATTTTCTAAATTTCTTTAAAACCTTCAATATATAAATATTTTATTTTATTATAAAAATTTAGACATTTTAATATATCTAAATTTCACTAAGATATTTCAGGCCAGTACTCATAAATTCGATTTATTTAGTTACACTTTTGCAGTGCTTTGAAAATTACTAAAACTCTAGCCTATATTTCAACAATTGAAATTTTATTTTAATCTAATAAAATTAAATCTTCAGGAGTTCAAAATGTCATTAACAGCTTTAAGTTCCTTAAAATCCTCCAGCAACCATTTAAATCCACATAATGTTAATAAAAATCGTAATAATATTTAAATCTATGATATCATATAAGCGTACATTTTATTTTTAGTATCCAGGGAACTCTATTCAAATCACTGACGGACGCCATTCGAGAGAGCGATATCAAGAAGAGCGACCCCGAAGTTTATCGGGGCGAACCGAAAAATTCGTAAGTACACTTTTTATTATATTTTGGAAATTATCGTTCAAAATCGCACAGTAACTGATGAACAGTTTGTACTTGAATGTAAGTGTCCCGTCGGTAGCATGCATTCTATGGAGCTTTAGTACTTTTACTGGTCTTTTTAAACGGTCTAAGCGCCTCGTCAAAGTCAGAAAAAGTGTTGAAAGTCCTTTTAAATTAGGACATTTTATAAAAATTGTATAGGAGAATTATTTTAAATGTTCAATTGAGGAATATTATTTTATAACAGCACTCAAAAAATATAAATGAAGCGCGTTTTTAAAAAATTATCATACATATGATTATAAAAAATTATTGTAGGAATTTTTTTTCGTTAGATGCATTGTTTTATAAATCTTAAGACCGTTACACTTATAACTCAAATTAAATGTTGATGAGAGTGCTTATATCGTCTGGGTTTATTCTCAGAAACTGTCAAAATACAATTATTGTAACTAAGGCCCAGTTTTTGATTGAATAATTCGTTTTACCCAACATCTAATTTTCATTGTAACGATATTTCATAGTTCTTCATTGTTCTCATACTAATAATGTGTGTAGTTAAAAGTTAAAAAAGCGGATCCTTAGTCACTTTTTAGAGGTTTTATTTTGAACGTGTTTCTGTGTACAACCGACCACCGTTAATTATTTGAAATATTTTATTTTTTTCTAAAACAATTAGTTTGAATTAAAATTAAACGATAAAAAGTGCTATGTTATGAGATGTTGAAGATATACATAGAGTAATGAAATCGATTGTGAGGTTCCACCATATTCTTAGTGTACAACTCTCCACAACTGGGCGATATAAGTAAAAGTATCTACCTCTAATTATCGATTTTGGCCAAATTCTAAGCAATCTTTAGTTAGTACCAAAATCTAATAATCAAAATTATTAGTTCTATTTTTCTGTTTCGCAAGTTGTTCCCTCCAACTGGGTATTATCCACACTTTATGGCTCATTGTGCTTTGGGACATCTTGATTTACTTATTGAATTATCTGCACTTTAGGTTCCCGGCTTACAGGCGTATTTTATTTAAATAAATATGAATGGATAAGTATATCTTTTCAAATTTATTATGAATAATTTCCACAAAGCAAGATTTGAAGCAATTAATTTAGTATTTTATTTAGCTTATTTATTTTATAGATAAATATTCCGTGGGAAGTTATGAGCATCTGGTTCTGTTCATCGCTCAGTTGTGTTTTCGATGACTCTTTGATGTATTCTATGGTTTTGCCCTGTTTATTCCAATATTTTTTCCAGTTTGTTCTATCCGTTTCATGCTGTATCGACATCCTAAATTACTAAAGCCTCTACATAATAAAAATGCAGATGTTAGCTTATTTATGGCATATCCGCAACTATACATAGAAGGAAATATTAACAAAACTAACAAACTATGGTATTTATGATTTAGTCTTCGAGTTAAATAAATTTCAGTTGCCCTTTAAAGCTTGTTCATATCGTTTTCACTGAAATAAGAATAATGAAAAGCAATTAGATTTCATTGAACTTTTGTTTTCTGTCTTAGTGTACTTCTACAAATGGTTATTCCTTCTCTTCTGACCCCTTTGTTTATAGTAACATTCCATTACTCTATGTTAATTTTAACTTATCTTGACAGAACTTTACGTAGTAAGGTGGTTGTTCTAAAAAACAAGCTCTACTCTCATCTTAATATTTTGTGTTGATTTTGTGCACGCCTCGCACTACTTGTCAAATACATGGATTTAGGTTTCTATTCAAGTTTAGCGGTTAATTGAATCTCAAAATAAATAATAATTAACCTGTGTTTTAACCTCTAATCTTGAATTATATATTTATGTTTCATTAGCTTAAAAAAATGCCACAGGTCAATAATTTTTTATTGAAAAAAGCTGTTAAATTTTTTGTGGCAGCACAGTGACCGGTATGAGATGGTCAAGATTAAACATAGTCACACCGTCGTACCAAACTAGGAGACTTTGATAATGGATTTTCGCATAACTGTAACGTTTTAGAGTTTTTTAGTTAGAATTTGTGATACTTTGATAATTTTTCATATGCAGAGTTATTTAATATAAAAAATGCTTTAGATAAAGAAATCAAAAAATCAAGCAGTAATATTAGATATTACGACAATATGCGTTAAGGAAAACTGGAAGTTTATCACACTATTAATTTGTTTCTGGTTTTTTTAATTGGACGTAACTCGGTTTTAATAATCGTAGTCCTCGAATATAATTTTGCATATGAAAATAGAAAATCTTAACAAAATTTGGATCAAAGGTAAATTCTTGCATAAAGTAGTGAGAAATTACCAATAACCAGCAACTTTTAGATTGTGATAAAACACGTGTGTTTTCACCAAATGATAACTTGTGATACTAATTTTAGGAGTAAGGTATACAATTTTCAAATAAGAGCGTTTTATAAATACGCACAAAATCACGCACAAATATGTTTATTGTTGAATTCCAAAATGTATTCAATTATCTTCAAACTATATATTTGATAAAACATAAGTTTATTCATTTTATAAACAGAATTCGGCAATATATACAATATGGAATAATGTTTGTTCAGTATATTAAAAAAACTTTACAGGGTGTTACACAACGTTTTGGCCCACCAATATTGCGCATCGGTGAACATGACCATTGGTTTGTTAATTATAGTAATTAATAATAATAATAATGACTAATAAATAATTAATTGTTCACTATAAAGAAAAAACAATACATTTACATAAGTATTAAATAATTGGCTTGGTATACCTGTCTCATTTGTTTCTATATCTTTGCTTTGTTTGTGACTGTTTAACCAAATTTAAGGCTATTATTTTGAGGAAGGGAAGAGGTGATTGCAAATAGTTGTAATTTGTTTAATAAAATATGTCTGACAGGATTTTGTAATTTTAAAATCTGCAGAATTCAGAAATTTAAGAAAATTTAATAAAACAGGAAGTGTGGGAAATATTCCAACATGCGATTGAAAACAGATAGCGACGAATAAAGAATATGCACATTAGTAGCGAAATATCTATAAGGAGATTATTTAGAACCAATAGATTTAATTCAGGCTGAATTGAATAAAAATAATTCTGATAGACGGTTGCACTTTGTGAGGAAATTATGTATGTCATTGATGATAGTAGTATATATGACAGACCAAAACGTCATGGGAAATCCTGTACAACCAAATGAAGCAGTTGCAAAACTACAAAATACTGAACAATCATAAAAGTGTTTAGCATGTAAATAAAGATTTAGGTTTGAAGAGGATTTATTTCATACATGGAAAAGAGTTTTTATATACGAGCGATTGCAAAAGTGACTAGAAAAAAAATATCTATTATTATTTAAAATATGTGAAGAATGTCATGTTTCTATGTGTCCTCTTTTTTAGGCTTCTTCGTTTTTTATAGTTACTTTTGCATGTACCTGCGTTATTATTCATTTAGATGTGATTCTAAGATGTAGGTTGTTAATGTTTTTATTTTTTATGTAATTTTAAAATTATATTTGGGCGTTTTAAAGTTATTTTTTTTTCACATATATGTGTTAAGTAATGAATTCGTTATTTGTTTTGCAAGACCATTGCATGCGTTGGAGCAATTTGCAATATGTAAGTATATTTAATTTGCATGTTTGACTATTGAGAATGAAATAATCTCTTTTGTCACACTTTCATTCACCAAAACGTGGCAACACTGACCATCGTATGAAGTATCTAGTAATAAATTGTGCTTTGGTTCTTTATTGATAGATATATCGTCAAAAGGTTATATTGTCAATGCTATTTCGAAGTTTCTTTGTATTCAAGCAATTAGAAATTAGCGAGTCAATTACTGTTTATGTCTAATCACAACATAGCGCCTAATTTTCTCGGTCTTATATAGCTTTAAGTATTACGGAGTGTCAATTGGTTCAATAATTAATATTAATAGTCCTGGAAAAAAATTCTGTTAATTCACTCGTTATCAAATTCCTTATTCTACAAGCTCTTTCTCCTCACTGATTCAAATATTAGGTGAATGTGGGCAAAATTAACCATAAAAATAAAGTCCCTAAAACATGGTCACATCCCTAAGCGTATGTATGTTCACGTTTATCTCTTAGTATATTAGCATTTTATTGAAATTGTTTTTGGGGATAGGGGGTTGGCTGAATATCTGAGTTTTTATCTTTCCCACATAAAAGCCCATACGGTATCTTTACCCCTCATTGCACTTAGTATGCTTCTTAGGTTGCAGTGACCTAACCTTGAGTTATTACCCTGTAGCTAGCCTAATTTATACTTTGCTCATCTGCAGTATTGCATATTGCACACCTCAGAATATCAATTATTATATTGAATTGTTACTGAAAAGGAGCAATAAGGATATTTATATCAGAGATAACTATATTGAAAAATAAAATATAATTGTGAGTCTACGAAATTTTTTTGATAATCACTCCAGGAAATTTTGGCGTTTACCTCATATTTTTAGTTGGAAAAACTTGAATAACCTTTTACGATAATCTTATTTTAAATGGATAGTTTATTTACCCATTTTCCTTTGGAAGATGTTGCCACGTCTAGTATCTTCCGGCTTGATAAATCTTGCACACACTCACTCTTTAAACTATCGCTTGGTTTGCACGCGCTTATCTAAATTCGACTTAACCTTAATGTGTGTCCCGTTACCTTGAACTTTTCTCATCGACCGCAAGATCGTGGTCGAAATGTCGGTTCGTCGTTAGATAGCGCTAGAGTATCGAAAACATGGTTACAGACTTTCTGAGACTGCCCGGCTGCTGAGAAACGTCTTCACCAGGAGGAGCACTGCTCCAAGGATTGAGCAGGACGTCGAGCTGTCACGTGAGTTCTCTCGATTTCTACTTACGTCGATATCTGATAACTTCGTAATTCACATATATTTAAGTTTATAGGATGTCTATATAATGATGAATGTGAAAATTATATCTAATATAAACAATCTATATTATTTACATGTAGGTAGAAAATACAGGACTAAATATATAATTAAATCTTTATGCTTTAAATTTAAATTCTTCTGAAAACCGTTGGATAATTCAATTTTTCCGGTGAATCTTTACCATGTGTCATTAATATCTAAATCTCTTGCACAATGCTTAAAAAGAGAAGCATTATACGGATGATTAATAATCACAGAAGAAATTGGAATAGGAAGGAGTCTATGAGCTTGGAACCAATCGCTCTGGAAGTCTTAGAAACATTTTTCTTGAACTAAGAAGAAAATTAAACGAGCGTGACGAAAGGCTTTCTTATTGGTTCTGATTAAGTCCCTAGAAGAGGAGTTTAAACGCATATTGTAGAAACAGAGAAAACGGACCCTTCTGGGACTAATATTTACTATAATTAAAAAAAAGACAGACAACGATGAAAGTAAGCTTGGCATATCAACAAAAATAATACTATATTTAATATTAAATTACAAAATATATTTACACTTAATGAAATTATTTCAACATCACCTCCGTTATGGTGGCACTTTTTTGATGCCAGTGTTATTTGTCTTTTTAGTTGTCAATTTAATTTTCTGGTACCAGTAATATTTTTCTGTGTTTTAGTTTCGCACCATATTATACAAGCACAACAATTTATGTTAAAATTATATACGAATACTTTGATACTGAGAAAAGAAAAATGTAAGATATTCCAGTTTCAAGGAAAATTTGTAGAGTTTAGCATATACATATCAGTTATGAAGCACTTGTAAAGATTCTCTGGACGATCTGTAGATTGTAATATTATTTGAGTACTACAGTCTCTTAGTAGTTTACAAAGTTTGCGAACATTGTATCTATAATTAGTGCTGTTATTCTTTTTACTTTTGTGGTTGAATATAAGAATATAAGTAAATGTATATTTTACAAATATTTCATTGAACACAGACACATGTTAAATAATAAAAAACCATAAAAGTTTTACCTATTGCTATGATTGCGAATTATGTATAGAGATTCACACATAATGATATGGTTTTTAAATGGGATACTCCGTTTGTTCTGTAATTTTTGAAATCTACCTATTAAGCTGATTTCAACAATGTGCTGAGGTATTTAGATGAATAATTAGAACTGCGCAAACAATTGACGGCTTATATAAACATATGCTGTTTGAAAATCGTTAAAGATGAAAAAAAAATGTAAGTCCATATCTTTCATTTTAAAAGATTTCCTTCGGTCTTGAAGAAGAAATTTGATTACCGGTCTATTTAAAACTTGGAATGATTATCAAAAAGTTAATATTTCTTTAACGCAGAAAAAATTATTTGAAAAATGAAGATACGGACATGTAAAGGTTTTTCTATATCTTCAATGGTTTTCATACACGAGGCGTTTAAAATACAAAATATGCTATTTTCAATTGATTGCCTCTTCAAACTAACCATTTTAGACGGTGTGGCCCGTGGTTGAATTCAGCTCAACGGTAAATTTACAAAAGTGTAATAATATATGAGGTATCCCCTTAAAAAACATACCTTTGGTGTGCAATACTATTTTAAAATATCCTGTATATTAGAAAATATTCTTAAACCACAGCCACTATTGTTTATAAAGCAACTGTAAAAATGTCCCGTTTAGACATAAGAGACCATTCTAAAACGAGTGAAACGCTATAAATTTATAAAGAATTATGAAGAAAAATATAAAACACGTCAGATATCGATTTAATAGAAATCACCAAGTAATTTCAAAATCGCGAATTAGAAATAGTTTCTTATTCCAGTTGTTTCATTAAGAATTTTTTATACTTTTAAATAAAAGAGAATAGTTAGCAATAGAATTACAAAAACCTTGTATCTGATGATCTTTTATAATGTTATTAACAATGATATTTCAGAAACTAAAAGAGTAAAACTGTTTAAATAGGAAGTTACCATTTAGAATATTTTTTTTAATAGGTGTCGGAAATATTCCATATTGTGCTAGTTATATAAAAAGTCCATATATCAAAATAGATTCTTTCTAACAAATTTAAAACGCGATAATGAAATTTTTATTCTGACTCAATTATCGGAAAAAATAATACATTTTATTTTATCGAAGCGGCGCAATATAATATTTCTTTTTAAAATGTGTAACTTATATGTCCTTTAGGAATTTCCCTGTTTTCATAATTTCTAAAAATCTACCTAACAAATAACCATTATGAGTATTTTAAGAATAATGATACATACAGGGCGTATCGTAAAGAATAAATCAATAATCTATTGAGCCAGAAAATAAGACAAATCGTATAGTACATAAATGCTCCTAAATACAAAATTTCACTATTATCTGTTCAAACTCTTATAAATGACTCTGTATATATAATAAATACTTGCAGATTTTATTTATTTTATATAAAAATTAATATTAAGAAACAACTGGACAGTTTCTCGTGTTAGAATTACACCTGCGAGGCTTTTACACTCTCCTAAGCACTTTCATAGCTAAACTAGAAAAAAATACACAGGTTACTACTGTACGACACAAATATTAGATAAATATGACTATACTATAGTTGAAAAGTATGAGAATTTTCCTTGCCTTTTTTTTCGGTACATTTATGAATTAAGTGTGATAAATTTTATTATTCGATTTTTTCTCAAAACGTAATGTGGGTCGTAAACTATCTTGTTTAAATTTTTTCAAAATATTAAAATATTTTTATTGATATTCATTTATTATAGCGGAGATTTCAGCACTTGAGAATCGAAGTTTTTAAATTTTTCCCAAACGGATCTGAACGGATTTGAACACTACTGCGATCTATTAAATAATGTATATTGTGTCCCTGTAGGAAGAAGGAATATCTCTTGTAATGATAGAGTCTGCGAAAATAGTTTTCCCAAACGGTTCTGGGAAGAGGAAAACCATTTGAACACTACTACGATCTATTAAATAATTGTATATTGTGTCCCTGTAGGAAGAAGGAATTTCTCTTGTAATGATAGTCTTTGAAAATATTTACTGAAGTTGTTATGGAGGATGATATATTTTGATATTTTCAATGTTAGGTATTCCCTATTTCATATTAAATACTACAGAAAACCTCTTTATTATCCTAAACTAATTTCTAATAAAGTATGGTAAATTAATTAAAATTTTCCTTTAATTTAGAGACTTTTGGTGAATATATAGATAAAGAAATTGGATGCCAGTTTTAAATAATATTTTAATTTTTCTACCATATTTGCTAATTTTTAAAAAAAATTAATATATTTTGGGATTTTTTATGCTCATTAATAATATTTGCTGATTTATAAGGGCATATGTACGTCCTATTTTTTATCATTTAAAAAAGTTGCTAACTCAGATTTAAGGTAAATGTTATACGTTAGTATAATATCTCTGTAAATTTAAATTATAGAACAAAAATGTTTTTATCAAAAATTGTTTGACAAGTTATATATAAAATAAATATTTCTCAACATTTAAAAAGGCTATAATTATAAATTTCTTTATTATCTAAATTTCAAGTTAACTTTATGACTGAAACATATATTTGCTTCGTAAATACTTTCGACAACCCTGCATTTTACTATGTTTTTAAATATTCAATGCTTTTGTAATATGCAATTAAAACTCTGGTCAATAAATACCGTTAAAAATAGAATTAATCGAGAAATCCCATCCATTTCCTATCTTCTGAATTAAGATTGATAAGGACTTTAAATTTTAGAATAACAGTGTAAAATTGTGCTGTTTTCTATTAAAACATACATTATATTGCAACGCACCAATAAGAAATATATATTTTAAGCAAAATAGTTTTTTTGAATGATAAAAAATACTTCTATATGCATTTTCTAACTTTATTAGCCATTAAAAATAGTGAAACTAGCAGATAGTTGTTTATAAAATATTCTAGAAATAATATTAATACTTATTAATACTTTTAGGATGTGTAATTGTACCGATGAATTTAGTGAGTCTCTAATTTGAATTTCGGTACAATTTTTCACTATCATTACCTTTTAATTAATTGCTATTAACATTCTTTTTTATTCATAACTACTAACAGTAATTTATCTTTTTTACAAAGTTTCCATTTAAGTATTACATTTATCTCAAAAATAAAAAAGTTATAATGAAATCTATCTTTGAGTCCCAGTATACTAAATTATATAGTCAAATAAATTTATTTATTTATTTGGTTAAAGTTAGTTCATTTTTTATTTAAGTCGACCAGTAAATTTTTGTAACATTGGTTTTAACACCAAGTTGATATTTTTCGAAACTGTTGATAAAAAAACAGTGTAAAAATATAAATGAAGAATATATGAGACAATTAATTGCTTCAATAAAGTTCCATAAACATATTACGAATAATAAACACAATAAATCGTCATTGAAACGTAAAAATGTGTTTTTTGCAATCCTACATTTTTAAGGAAACGAAAATTTTGATAAATAAGCTCAACAAATAACTACATAGAACTTTGAATAAAGTTTACCTTATATTTAAGTTATAATTTACAAATGTAATAAGATACAAGATGTCTCATTAACCAAAATAGAACTTTAAACATTTTATAATCCACAGAAGAAAAAATGCAGTTCATCTATAAACGGGCTATCAAAAAAAAAATTTAGGTAGATAAATATACCCAAATAGTCACTTTCTATATAATCGTTCAAAGTTATGTTCTTCTTAGATTTTTATAATCATTTGTGCTGATAAGATAAACCCAAAAAATATGATCCGAGTGTAATATCCACAAATAGATTTCAAAACCTGTAATCGAGAAATATATATTTGGTTTTTGTTTTTGTAATTGAAAAATGTGATACTAATGGAACATTTTATTTATATATTAATATAATCTGTTTTATTTAGACGGTTTCGCATTTTCTCAAGAAGAAGGAGGAGCAGTATCCCAATCGGCCGTTATCAGAGCTTACAACACGAATATACCAAAGCCTGATGGAATGTAGATGCAATAGAAATAATACAATAGTTACCAAACAAGTACTTATTTTAAAACATGTAGATTTACATGATGTCTCGGAAGGAACAATAAAAATCATGAGGAAGTTATCATTAGAAACATTTAAATACCCTAATTTGTTTTGAAGTACAATTTAACTAAATCATGATTTTTTCTTGATACTGACGATGATTTTATTTTAAATTATTAAAATATATACATACTTGGGTGGCATGTGCTATAAAAAGAAAACGCAATCCCTTCATATCCAAGGATTATTTTTTGTGTAGCTGTTAACTATTTAATTTGATGAGTTTTAGAGAATTTGTCTGGTTTAACTAATCTTTCTTAAGAGATAGCAGTTTCTCTTTTTTACATGTTGTAAATATATTTCATTATTTTAAAATAAAATAATAAAAAATATCTTGATAACTTAAAACATTTTTTGTCATTATTTTCTGCCAAATTTTGTAAATAGGACTTTACATAATATTGAACAAATTTTGTTATTTTAATCCTAAAAATATCTTTGTTGTTACGTTTGTATCATCCTAATATTTTTATTTTGGTTTGTGTCTATACCGATAATTATTATAAATTGTTTCAAAGTTTCTTGTATTTAAGTAAAATAGATGCCCAACGTGTTCTGAAAATTGGAAAACTGTGACATCATTTAATTTCCAGAATGTAGTAAGGAAACGATTGAAGAAATAGAAAAAGAACTTTTAATGTTTGAAATATAGTAGATTTCGGTACTTTTCGATAACATTAAAAGTAGGAGTACAATCGTTTGTGTTGCAAATCCTTAATTAAATAAACTTTATTTTTATTAATGTGCATGAAGTGAATAACGTTCGGCCTGCTTACATGGAAGCGGTCATTTTAATTTAGTCTTACCTTAGGCGACAAAACATAAAACTCCTAAAAATAAATATAGAGCGTTACTTTTTAATCAAATCAAATACACGCAGTCAGTAAAATGCTTCATCCATATTTTTACAATGGTAAGTCAACAATTGGTGATTGAAGTTGGACCAGGGTTGGACTGTAATTATCGAAGGTTTCAGGCAACTTCAAACAGCACAGATAACTAAAGGATGACATTTGTAGTAAAACATGCTCTTATGGGGCTAAACGAATAGTATTTATAGAAAGCGTGAGTACAGAAGGAACGTCCTATATAAGCACAGAAACATTCTCAATATTGTTCATTGTTCTGTCACTGTAATACCCTTTTTCAAATTTTCTTTTCCTTCTTTTTTCTTATTACATGTTTCGCAAAAAAATTAATACAAGAACAGTAATTATAGTATTGCTGACTTAATGACTTAAGTTTATTGGTATTTTCCCAATTCGTTTTTAATCGCGTTTAGAAAATAAGGATAAATAACATCACGTTCAACTCTTTTGTAAACCGCTCATTAACTTTGTTTTAATCAGCATACTTGACTAGGATTATAAATTGACTTTTTTTCAGAGCAACGTGGGTATATTTCTAATACCGTGTGTGTCAAATTTTTAATAATCACTTTAATATTAGATGAAGATATTCACTTAAATAAATGTGCCTTTCTGGTTTTAATTTTCTAGAATAGGTAATATAACAGGGCGACGCAAAAGTTAATTATAATTTTAGCATCCGGTATGTAGATTTCAAATATTGTGATTAATGTGAACTTTAAAGATTCTGCTTTTTTAAATTATTGTTATTTCTGTTTTCTAAATTGGAGAAAGTTTTCGATACATATATTTTCATGAAAATATAGCTTGGTGTTGGCTTTCTATATCTTACATATATAAGTATTATACAGGGTGCGCCAAAATTATCTTGTTCAAATTTCTAATTTTTAAATCTATTAAAATCGATTTTTATATATTTGTGAAAGATATACAGAGTGTCCTATTATATGATTTTTAGTAGTCGATCTATAGTACAAATCTAATTTATTATGTAAATTTTCAACTTAGATTAAGTACACGCTGTATATTTTTAAATCTGTGTGACTGTAATATGTACGTCGATGAAATATTATCTTATAACACCAAATATAAAGTAAAATTCTGTAAATTTATACTTTTTTATTATTACTTAAATTACTTTTTTTAAATTGTTTGTTAAGTTTTGTAGAAAGTATTTATAATTTATAACTTGTCATCTTATATGCAGAAAATTTTAATAAATGTTGTAATCAAAGATTTTTTCTTATTTAAAAAATTAAAAATGTACCTTTAAGATACCCAATAATCGGCTTCAGATTTATTTTATTTTACCCATTTAGTAGACAGAAGCCGTGTACTACAATAATAGGCTGAAGCTCATTTTCTGTCTATATTGTAGTGTGCATTTCATAACTTACCTCTCAAAGAACATTTTTTTTTATTTCTAATATTTACGTTTTTCTTTGAAAGAAAAATGTATTTCATTTCTAATATTTACATTTTTATATTGCCAAGCAATCCGTTTGATTTTTTGTGAAATTCCATTTATGGATATATGATAACTTTTTGTTATTCTTCTACTCTATGGTGTTTCTCATTTTCTTTAAATATGTCTTCGAATAATAATTTGATGTAGACTTAGAACCAAACTAACAATTGCTTGTTTTTAAAATGGACTCTAAATACAGGATATTCTGTGTTATCTGTGGTTAGCTTTTCTCAACAATTTTGAATAAAATACAATTATCGATCTGAGTGACAAGGATAAATTCAGGCTACTGTAAATTTATTGCTTTATTGAACTCAAAATCAGACGACCGTATCTGAAAATCGTCGAAATTTTCTGCGTTGTTATAAAATTTCAACTCACGTTACATATGGTTTAACGGCCGTTTTGAAAAAGCCCTCGGGAGAACAAATGATGGTAAGTAATGACCACTTCAATTCTTAACGAGTGCCTATTCACGTGAACTCGATTCAAATATATGACTGTAATTAATTACTTTTTCACCCTAAATACATCAATTTTGTCACTACCTAGTGTACCTACCAATCCTATATCGATTGTCAATTAGGGATATACGTTTCAATTAATTTTTTACCCTTTAGCTTTAAAATGGTTTGCTTCCAGAGCCGGATTCATGAATCATTGTCTGAAATTCTAAAATCAGTTTAATATACTAATGAAAATATATAGGTAAGCACCAGAGCAAGTGCGTACTGCAAAAGTAAAAGGCTAAAATATACGATTGCACTCACTCGCATCCATAGATAAATTAAAGTATCTGATCGTTGCATATAGCTACTTGCTTGGTTATATAGACTGTAAGTATTCTCTTTGCCTTTATTTTCTGTGCATTGCTTTCATATCCAGACTAAAATTAATTTGTTGTGACTAGATAGTGTGTTAAAGATCCTAAGATACTACTAAATGAGGATTTGATCAGTTGGCCATTACCTGATCAATATTATGTCTCATTATTATACTCAATTATTTGTTAGGAGCTTCGCTTTCGGCATACCAGCTTTATTAATATTTATGTATTTGGTTTTGAACCATGCCTTGATGAAATTTGTATCCTAGTTTTGCCAGCACTGGCTCGGTCTCAGGAAATATTTCTTCTGAGCTGTCTGGCAATATGTTACTCTGTCCTGGCATTGACCCTAGTCTAACTCGATTCCTTTGACTCAGTGTGGTCATAGAGTCGAGACACTCCAGAACTGTTATTGAGGTAACCTTGGTATTTACCAAGGCATTTGCTGCGGCTTGTAAAGCTGCTTGACGGTTGGTGCAGTTACATATTTATGAATCGTATACTCCCTATGTCTGTTTTTCTGTGCACAGGTAGTGATAGCGAACAGTTCAGCCCGAATTCTATGGCGTATTGCTTCAGGGGAAAGTACATTCTTGCCATGGGGAGGCATAATTCGAAGAACTAGCACCGTGCTTAAAAAAATGAACGGTGGCAAATGCAAGTAGTACTCTCAATACAACAAAAAAATTAGAAAGAAATATGTCTATATAAAAAACTTGCTCAGTGTAACCTCCTAAATTACGTATTTTTTCTTGTACTTGATACACGACACCATTACTAAAACTTCTTTTGATCATCTTGATTCACTATTTTTGTAGTTGGAGTTTATAGCTATTATTATGTATTAAGAAGTAAACGTTCGTAGTGCTTTAAGACTACCTTAATGTACACAATTATTTATTAGAGTGTTACCGTAATTGATTTATATTTTTGTTGCTTTATTGGCCCAATACCTTTTCGCACACATCACTTTCTGTAGATCATAAATGTATGGTTGATCCATGAGTAACCGCGAACCGGCGTTTTTACAAATAAGTAGACTCCAACAATTTTCAATTAGCAAGAACCTATCTGAGAATACGATTGATACTTTTTCCGATAAATTAAAAATTATTTAAATATATTACTAAAAATTTTTAAACAAAAATTACATTTGCTTCTTAAGCCGGATCTATCATCAAATTACTAAGAAATTAAATGTTTCTTTATTAGTCTTTCCCAAAACCTAAAACACTTTAGAAGAAGCATATTTTTTTTCCATACATATTGTTTAATATTTATTTCGTACCATATTATATTGAGTAGAAGAGAGAATTGGAAACTTTTCCAACCTGTTAGTAAAGACTAATATTTAAAAAAAATGCAGTTAAACGATTTGGCAGCACTTTACGGAGAGGAACTTCAATTGAAGAAGTTGATTAGACAAACTTCTAGTAGAGCCAAGGAAATTGCAGATAGAGAAAAGTTGGATTCTTCCGATGGAGCAGTGCTAGATGAACATGATCAGTTTTACAAGGATCACAAGCTCTTGCTTTTATTATTTAGGGTAAGTGCAAGACCTAGCGATATATATATATATATATATCTAAGAGATAAACTCACTGTAGGACCTAGACCCTTCTGGGTAAGTTTTATTGGAGAGAATTGGATAAAACCGAGTCGTCTGGTAAAATGCGGTAACAGCTCTTTCGTGCGGATAGTGCTTCTAGATTGCCAAACTCTATTGGTGATGCTTATCTTTAGTTACTTATAATTAAGCGGGCATATTGCACTATCAGTTGCTTTTTTTGAGTCTTTCTCTTCGCCTTTTTTCATTATCTTCTCTCTCCAACGCTCTTTTGGTATGTCAGCTTTTTTCATCCTACTGACATATCTCGCCCATCTCAGTGTTTGTCTTCTAACTAAATGTGTGCTATAGAGTTTCTTGTACCGTTCCATTATATTTATATTTATCCTTCTTCGTTATCTACTTCAGATATCCTTGTTGATTATATCTGTTGTATCTGTTATTGAACTCCCACGTCTCATATCCGCAGGTTACTACTGGTCCGATTACAGTTTGAAATAAACTTTAAATTTTGCTCTACTTGAGATATTAACTTTTACATTCCCTTTAAACTGCGGCTTCCTATTCTGATTCTATGGTTTATTTCACCCGCTTCTCTAATAAGAATCTGTTAGTATAAATATTAGGAAACGAAACTGCTTTGTCGTTCTCTAATTCTTGTGGCTTACGTTCTATTTTTATTATTACTAGACCTAGTTCTGACTTCTTTTCATTTGAAAATTAATTATATCAAGCGATTGTATTATTTTTTTCTAGATAATGGGTGTCATGCCAATTCAAAGAGGTCAAATCGGAAGAATAACGTTTGGTTGGTTGAGCGCTCCCATGATATACGCCTATTTTTTCTACGCTATCATGACTGTCGTTGTCATATTAGTCGGCTGGGAAAGAGTTGACATTCTTTTAAACAAAAGCAAAAAGTTTGACGAATATATTTACTCTATTATTTTCATAATTTTTTTAGTTCCCCACTTTTGGATTCCTTGGGTTGGCTGGGGGGTAGCAAAGGAAGTTATAGCTTATAAAAATGGATGGGGAACTTTTCAGTTGCATTATTATAAAATTACTGGTAATATTATATATTATATATTATTTTTATCATTTCAATCAAATGAAGAATTGGTTGGTGATTTTTAAACGTATTGTTTTAGGAAAAAATTTAACATTTCCTTATCTGAGCACATTAATAGTAATTATAAGCTTAGGTTGTCTTATAGTAGCAGTGATATTTCTCTTAACTCTTAGTGCTCTCTTAGATGGATACACATTATATCACACCTGTGCTTATTATCATATCATAATTATGCTGAACATGAACTCTGGGTTGTGGTACATTAATTGTAGAGCTATTGGAAATGCTAGTCAAGCTTTAGCAAAAAATTTTCAGCGCGTAAGTAAATCACAAATACCAAAATTCATCTAACCTTCAAGCTTGGTCATTTTTAGGATATCGATAAATTTTGCACATCCTATATCATAAGACACTACAGAGTTTTGTGGTTAGAACTCAGCGAACTTTTACAAGCCATTGGAAATGCTTATGCTAGGACATATGCTACGTATTCTCTTTTTATGATAACTAACATAACTATTGCAGTGAGTCTAATATTTCTTTAGGACTTGATCTTACAATGTAACCATAAAGCACTTTAATTCCCGTTAAATCAATTTTAGACTTATGGATTTATATCCGAAATCACAGAACATGGCATAACATTTTCCTTCAAAGAAATTGGTCTAATGGTAGCAAGTTGTTACTGTATGACTCTATTATTTATCTATGCCGATTGTTCTCACAAAGCTTCAGCAAATATATCTAACAAGGTGCAAAACTCCTTAATGAATGTCAACTTGAACATCATCGACGATGCAACAACTAAAGAGGTAAAAAATTATTAAAAAGCTCATATACAGGGTGTCCCACGACGATTAAGACAAGTAATATATCAGAATTGGGCAGTAGTAGAGAATTATAATTTTGGGGGTGTAAATTAGAGCAAATGTTGCATCTTTTCTTGTTATTGTGTTACCCAATGAGGTATTTGTTTTTGGTCACGTGACGTCGCATTCAAAATTCTTAATGGGACAACCTGTATATTTGTGCCTTTCTGTATTCCTCCCGATAAAACAATTCCAACAAACTAGCACACTTGGGGTCTAAAGTGATTAATTCAAGAGCTACAGGTACTTAAACGATTGTAAGTTAAAAAATTCATAATTGAATCCCTTGTAATTTTCGGCAATCTTACATTCGTACGTAATGATTAAGACAAACCAATATTATAATTTTTAATAAAAATTCAAATTAACTGTCACAAAAAAAACTTACAATATTAAAGGAGATGTTTAAATTGATGCCCATCTTCGTAAATGCATTTCTCAAATCTTGATAATAGATTTCGGTTACATGCTGCCCTAATCATTTCCGGTGTCACAGTTCTACAAGCATCGCGTATTTTTCTTTTCAAATCGTCTAAATCTCTAGACGGAGTTTCATATACGATACCTTTAAGATATCCCCAAAGGAAGAAATCTAACGGTGTCAGGTCTGGTGACCTTGGAGGCCAGTAAATAGTACCGTTGCGTCCAATCCAGCGTTCTGGAAATATCATGTCCAGATAATTTCTCACTCTACCATCAAAATGTTGAGGTGCACCATCTTGCTGCCACCACATTGTATTTCTTTCATTCAATGGAATGTCTTCAAGTAGGTCTGGAAGTATATTTTGTAAAAAAATTAGGTATCTCTCTCCCGTTAGTATACCATCATAAAAGTACGGGCCAATCAAACGCCCATTGAATAGGCCACACCAAACGTTTACCCCCCAAATTCTCTGAAATCGGGTTTCCCTCACCCATTTTGGATTTAGACCCCAAGTGTGCTAGTTTGTTGGAATTGTTTTATCGGGAGGAATACAGAAAGGCACAAATATGCAGGTTGTCCCATTAATAATTTTGAATGCGACGTCACGTGACCAAAAACGAATACCTCATTGGGTAACACAATAACAAGAAAAGATGCAACATTTGCTCTAATTTACACCCCCAAAATTATAATTCTCTACTACTGCCCAATTCTGATATATTACTTGTCTTAATCGTCGTGGGACACCCTGTAGAAGCGAAAACAATTACTTCTACTTATTTTCAGATTGATTTGTTTTTGACAGCTATTCGTTTGAATCCACCAACAGTATCTTTGCAAGGTTATTCGGATGTAGACAGGAAACTTATCACTTCGGTAATATACTCTTATATTTGTTTTAATATTTATTAACATTATCTTAATGATTTTTTTGGAATACCTTTTTGACTAAATACCTACATGTAAAGGATATCCGCGAAAATATTACGTTTTTTAAATGGTATGTAGAACGTGTCATTTACAATTCTAACATTTCTAACATCATTAGTTTACCTAAAAATTAAGTTTGAACATTTATACGTGACAACCCCTCATGTCATGTAACCAAGGAATATCTACCTGATCAATCATAAAATTGTGTTAGTTTGCAGAAGATTCAGACCTTTTAATCGTTTCAAGTTTATCGTTTGGTATAATCATTTCAATAATTCTGTGAAAAATAGCGTTTTATTTGAATCAAAAATATCACGACATGTTAATTAATCTAATTTGCGATGTTTTGTATCAGTGTCCCAAAGATTGTTGTAAACGTGTAGTATATTATCTAAAAAAAGTAGTGGTAGAAATCGTTCGGATCGGGTAATAATACTAATAATTGCTGAGAATTAAGGTGACCATATTTTTTTATTTCAAATCCGGGACGGGAACCTACAAATACTATTTAAGGATATAATAAAAATCAGTTTTTTTTTTTGTTAGGTGTGGAAGGGGAAGTGTTCTCTGTATGCCTCAAAAGCGTGGCGCGTATTTTGATATGCACAATTTTTTCGGTTCAAATTTTGTAAAAATAATTCTAGTTAAAATATATTTAAAATAAATATTGAAAATAAGAACCTTTTCAAAAATTCGGGACAATCCGGGACAAAAAACCTGAATCCGGGACAAATATTGCTTCTAGAAAAATCCGGGATTGTCCCGGCCAATCCGGGACGTATGGTCACCTTATGAGAATACATTTTTCACTCTTCTACATCCCTTGTAATCGACCATTCTAAATATCTACTTATTTTTAGAACGTTTAAAAAACTATTGTATATTATCAGCATTGAACTTGACCCAGTTATTCAAGTGTCGCGGTGTTGCCGGCTTTAATTGCTTTTCGGTAATTACTATTTGAATATATGCAAAATACTAAGATTTATTTCTTTGAAAACAACTAACTTTAGAAAGAATTTATAAGACATTTTTATTCTGTATAATTTTTTATACCTGATCCATAAATATGCGCATTATTTTCGAGTACACTCAGTTCCATAATATTGACCAATTTTTTTAGAAAAAAGAAATTTATATCAAAAAATCATACTGTACATATTGCTTTAAATGTTTATGGTTTGAAGTCAAGTACGCATATAAGAAATCTCTCAATCTTATGTCACTATCTATATCTATCCGAAAAAAGGTAACTTGTCTATACTTAGTGTCCAAGAGTGTATCCTTTCATTGTGAATAAGGAAAGCTGCGTTAATATAAGAAGTTTGTTCTTACTTATTCTTACATTACCTTCGATCTTTTTTGATGAATTTCACTACCTAGAATCCATGAATATACGATTGGTTTGCCAAGATATCCGGAAGGCTTGGTTGCATGCTCATAAATTCCTCTTTTATTCCTGGATCCAATTTTTAAGCTAATCTTCTACCACTTTATACTTTTTATTGCTGCTTTAATTATCCATATATCGTATTTATACAGGGTGGAAAAACGAAAACGAAACGGAGCCATTATCAGGAACTGCGTCAACATTTTAGAAAAACACAGGGACCCGTCGATTTTTGATCAAAGGGGGACACTTTCTTCCGGTATTTTCAACTTCGCTGCTTACACCTCCAAGCGAGGATAACAATGACCCCAAAATATTTAAATGGCATAAGGAGCCGAGTAAGGCATCATTTTAAAGCCCTTTCAATTCTCTTTATAACAGTCTTTAAATTTTAAAATTCGGCCCGATACTTTTTAAAAAATTACATTTGAAAATTTAAATTATGTACTTGTTTAGTTTTTAATAAGAGTTTTTAAAATTGGAGAGGGCGTCCTCTAAGATCGTTTTCCGTCATTTTTAAGTCCATCAAAATTTTTCATGAAAAAAAAAGTTTTTTGATTTGGCTGCAATTTTGCACAGAGTGGCTTTGAGGGTTAACAAATGTCGGAGCAGCGTCAGTTCCTATAACAACAAATAAAAATTATTTAAATATAATATGGCGGCGAGTGTTAATGAACTTGTTCCGAATTTGTTTAGTTATATTTTAGTATTCTGTATCAAACTGTTTTATTAAAAGGAAGTGATCTAAAAATTCTAATTTTACAATTTTATTTTTTAGAGTTTATCAACTATTGCTATTTACCTCATCGTTTTATTACAATTCAAGATTAGCTTAATAAATATGAGAGGCATATAAAAAGATACTTAGCTTGTTATTTAGATATAAAAATTAAAGTCTATCAACACCAGTGTTTTATTTTTTTCCCTTATGGATATAACAATCTGATACTTACGACTGCTGAAATTGGAATAATTGGGTATTTTAATCTAAAATATTCCAAATTGACAAAGGGAAAATTTCTCGAACGAGAGATTAATAATTCAAAAATTACTTCGAAAGTCAATGTCGAGGCCACAACTGCTACTTTAAAACAAATATAATTAACATCTAAAAAACACGTTCAAATGCATAATATTTAAATAATGTTGATCATTAATCGGTATACATATATGTATACATATATAAATACAATTTGAAACGAATTTAATCATTCCGATTTAGATCTCTTTGCAGAGATATGAATTAATATCTGGGTCGTTGCATATAAATTGTTTTTCGTTATGGATTTGAAGGATCTGGCTGATTTATACGGAGAAGATTTTCGAATAAAAGATTTAAGGAGCCTTATTACAAGTGCCAGAGCCCAAGAAATTGCTCTGAGAGACAAACTGGATTCTTCTGATGGTCAAACAATAGATACTCATGATCAGTTTTACAGGGATCATAAATTGTTACTGGCATTATTCAGGGTAAGCACTGTAATCGGTTAAAAAAGTTAACAAATTCTATTTAATAAAAGAAAATCAAAATTTGCTGTTGAATACATTTTCTTTAGATGAATGTTACAGAAATATATTCAAATTGGGACTTGGTTTCCAAGCAGGGCGTATTCGAAATTATACATTGAACTAAATAAAAAGCTTCTAAAATATCAAAAAGCAAACAATAAGTAACTAGTTGACATTTTTGGGTACGTTCACAATAAAGGACAACTTTTTAGAAAGGTTAGACTGGACTCTACCTCCAAATCTAATGGTGGACGAACGATAAATTTAGTCGATTTAGAATTGCTGTTGCATTTTTATATTTTGTCAGTTACATGATTATGCAGATATATTCCATTAGTTCATACCATAAACATGGTATGAGTAAGTTAAGTTAAAATAATATCACTAGTTTATATAACCCTATGGGCTTCCATTATTGACATATAATAGGGAACCAAAGTTAAAAATTAAATATATATGTTTAGTTATAATTCTCAAATAATGCTCTCAATATTTACGAAAATTTGATACATACAAATTTGTTCTTTTTGGTTCTGTAAATAACCATACTAGTATTGCATAAATTGGAAATGACATTGGAGAGAACTGTTGCAGAGGTAAGAACATAAAAAGAAAAAAAGAAAAAAGAAAAAAGTTTGAAATTAACAAAGGGGTCAACAGGAAGATTCTTTATCTTTAACTCTTTTAAATTTTGGCACTAGAATACATATTAAAGAAAATAAATAAGGTTAACTTAAGAACAAGAGAGGGCAAATAATAGCATATACTGACGATGTAGCACTAGTAACTAAAAACAGAAAAGTTATGGCAGAAATGTTAAAAGAAATAGTAAAAGAAAGAAAATCGGATTACAAAAAATGCACAAAAAAGCAAATTATTAAGATACAAGAAGAAATATGAACTTAAAGATATAAATATTGGAGAATACACTTTTAAAGAAGTAGATAGAATAAAATACCTAGGAATAACAATATATAGCGATGGTGACAGAGAAACGGAAATAAAAGAAAGAATAATAGCAACACACAGAGCATTTCAAGCAAAGCTGAGAAGTAAAATTATCAGTAAAAATACAAAAATGAAAATTTACAAGACAATTATCAGACCAGTGATGATGTATGGAGCAGAAACATTAACAATGACCAAAAGACAGCAAGAAGATCTGAGAATTCATGAAAGGAAAATATTACGAGCAAGATAAGGACCTAAAAAAATAGGCGAGGAATACATGTGAAGAACAAACGTAGAACTAGCACATGAGTTAGAAATGGATATAGTAAGAAAAATCAAAGAGCAGAGATTAAAATGCTTAGGCACATATGGAGAGCAGGTACTGGCTCAACAATATTTTCAATGATGGAAAGGAAACCGTCTAGCAAGAGAAGAAAAGGAAGACCCAAGGTAACTTGATCCTAATAGGTAGAAAGTGATCTGAATAATATGGGAATTAGAAGCTGGAAGGAAAAGACACAGGACAGGAAGTAATGCTAGCAAATTATCGAAAAAATATAAATAGATAGTATTGCAGAAAGTCACAAAAGGACTTGGCAAATAATTAGAAGTCCAAAATTTAACAGTGGTGAACTGATGAAGTATCGAACTTCAAATAATTGTTAATTAAATCCTCCACCATTTTTCTAAAAAAGAACG
The DNA here is from genome assembly GCA_951812935.1 of Hermaeophaga mercurialis. NCBI lineage: Eukaryota > Metazoa > Arthropoda > Insecta > Coleoptera > Chrysomelidae > Hermaeophaga > Hermaeophaga mercurialis. The sequence continues at coordinate 15,850,436 of OX638362.1, read as the reverse complement.
TGTTCAATAAAATGAGCGCTTTTTAAGATATAGGGAATTTTGTTCGAAGTTTAAAATGCTTCTTTAATTTATTTACCTACAAATATATTATTTAGAAAAAAACCAATGCAATTTGCAAAATATTACCAGTATGAGTCGTGTGTAGCTGATCGGTGACAATTGACGAGATATAATCATACTTTTACAAAATATGAAATTTATTTACGTTTTTAAAAAAGATCTGTCAAACTTCTATCTGTCTTGGAAAATGGTATTGTCAGATACCGAAACCTAGCTAGACCCGAATATATATTAAAGCGCTTTGGAAGACTGCGGAAATTCAAGAAAAGTATTATTTATCATTCCATATTTATTTAAACTTTATTTACTTTAAAACTACCTTTAACAAACTGAAATTTGACTTAAAGATTAATATGTATTAAATACGAGTGACTCCGATGTAATTCGTCAAATTTACAGTTTGCTACTGCCTTTCAATATCAGCTCACCGTATAATTATACTCTTTCTCGAACATTTATATACTATACAATTTTTGATATTCGGGAAACTGTCATAGCTGTCAACAGGTTGGTTAGGTTATCCAGCTTTTCTGGGTCTTTTGCATCAATGTAGTCAGCGTTCACAGAGCTATAAAACTAAACCATTATAATGCTATTATTTAACTGGCATAGGGTGTAGGTAATATTACTTATAATAATCTCATTATAGCATAAGTTGTATAGCTACTGTTATTATCATCCAGGTATAATGTAGCTATTATGAATGAATCAGGCATTATAATTCATCTACGACTAATCACGGCAAAGCATTTTAACTGTTATTAGAAACCATGTTACAAATTGGAATTTACTTTACATGATCTTAAAACGTGCTTATGTCTGACATGATTAATTAAAAGTTTTTATTTTCATGGGTCTTAATGAAAGTTCGGTAAACGTTAAAATGTACGCGACAAAAGAAGAGCGACAACTAAATTCTTGGTCGAGAGAAAAATAATAGTGGTGAAACTTTTTTACATTTTTCAACAACACATTTAACATAAGTCAATTGCGAAGTATTCATCAATGGTTTATTTAATAATTTAACAATGAACTATTAAATTAAAAAACATTGTTAGATCGTAGATCTAAGAGAAAAATAGCATACCTAAAAAAACTAATTACATGATTAAAACTGATACAAGAGGTGCTTTAATGGATTTACTAAAGGTTAAATAAACCTAGATGGCAATATAAGAAGTTTAAAATTTTTTTCAAATTGCGTCATCTTAACAACCATAGATTGAAGTAGGGATATCTCAAGGCGGGAACATCGTTTTATAAAGTGCATACATCTGTGTGGTTTGTTTCCCCTTCTGTTTTTCTCTCTCTCTCTTACGCCATATATTTTCTAAGATTTCTCTAGTATCCTCTCACTCTATGAATGTTCATTACAACGAAAGCCACACAAGAGAATTTTTTTGTTTTAGATTCTAGCCGTTATGCCCGTTCAGCGCGGTAAAATAGGCAAAATTACTTTTGGATGGACAAGTGGCCCAATGATTTACGCATATATCTTCTACATTATCACTACGGTTATTGTTATTTTAGTTGGAAATGAAAGAGTAGATATTTTATTAAATAAAAGCAAGAAATTTGATGAATACATTTATTCAATTATATTTATAATATTCTTAGTACCTCACTTTTGGATTCCTTTTGTTGGCTGGGGAGTGGCCACTGAAGTTTGCGACTATAAAAACGGTTGGGGTTTCTTTCAACTGCACTATTATAAAATTTCAGGTTTGTATAAATAAAAATATACTTATCAATAAAAAATTGTAAAATTTGTTTTAGGCAAAGATTTAGTTTTCCCTCACCTCAGTACCTTAATTGTTATTATAAGTATGGGATGTCTTATATTGGCCATAATGTTTTTGTTGACTCTGTGTGCCCTGTTAGAAGGATTCACTCTATATCATACTACAGCTTACTACCACATTATCACAATGATAAATATGAATTGCGCATTGTGGTATATTAATTCTAGAGCCATTGGTAATGCTAGCTCGGCTTTGGCGACTGCGTTTCACGAAGTGAGTAACTATATACATATAAAACTTAGTTTGGCGCAAGTAACCACTATGCGATTAATCTTCTATTGACCATTCATGTATAACTAATACATTTATTGATAAAAACGTTATACTACCAAATCATGATAAGCACAATTTTCTGTTCAGGTCAAAGTACATTAATATGTTAACAAAGAATGTATTGCATAATAATAGATTCTGTAATAAGGTTAGAATGAAAACAATGGAAACGAGTGGAATATTAAGACCGAGAGCGCTAGCGAGCGTGAGGAAACACGAGTATTGAATTTTGTTATTCTAACTGAGTAACAGACTATATTTTCTCCACGACCAGAAATTTACTCAATTTTTCACTCATTATTTTATTCAAATTAAAATTTGTTTTTATGGCGCCACCATTAACATCTGCCATTGACAGTTTTGACATCCATGGCTGTGGATATTGTTTAGAACAATTACGGAATATTCATTTCATCACTTGTTATGGAATGGAAATAATAAGAAGCAATTGTTTCGGAATAAATATTCTCTCTCAAGAGTAGGACTGTTTATATTATATTATTAAAAATGATTTTGGAATTAGCATATTTCACTAATGGTCGTGGTGGAAAAACTATTATTAGTATTGTAAAGAAGAAAGAATGAGCTTTCTTAAGTTAAAATTATTTTTTGTCAACTATTATGTATGTAGAGATATCATAAGTTAAAATGTAGGAATATTGTAAAATTCTTCAAAATGTCAGACAAATTGTTAATATTAGTTTTGTTAGAGTGCTGTGATCTCAAAAACCTATAAATAGATTGTCAAAATTTGACCAGAGAGACTTAATTTTTTGGTAAACATTGTCAAAATTGTTTAAAATCAAAGCACCCTTTGTTAATAATTGTGTTATAAAAAAAAGTTTGTATATAACCAAAAAAGGAAAATTTTTATTAGATTGAATTAAGTGTTAATTTCCTCACAAGAGATAAATAAGTAATTACTTACATTCCTGACTTTTGTTGAATTTTTTTTTTGTTTATTGTTGTGAAGGATTTATGTAAATATTCCACACGTTTCTGAAGTTACTCATGACCTAGAAATAAGTAAAAAAAATAAGTATAAATATTTAATAATATTTACCTAGTAAACTCTTTATGAAAAGATAAGATTGATATTGCTCCGAATTACCAAATCATTATAATATTTTTATTTCCATTTGCATTCGAAGAACTAATGTGTGTTCCATATGAAAATTTGCACATAAATTTGCTTAGGGAATTTTGTCTATGACCTTATCTAAGATGGAAGTGTCACGTATAACATTTTGGAGTTTTTATATTTATTAATATAAAAAAATAACATATTGTAATTTTATTATTATAAGTTAAATAATTTAATTTGTTGCACCTCACATTAACATTACATTTTATATTTTCTCTGAACTCACCTGAGAAATAAAAAAAAATTATTAGTCATAAGATTTAAAAAAATAATACTATTTACAATATATTTTAGGATATTGAAAAACACTGTTCAGCCTACATCATTGCTCATTACCGAGTTTTGTGGTTAGAACTAAGTGAACTTTTGCAAGCCGTTGGAAATGCCTATGCTCGCACATACTCAACTTATTCTTTATTTATGATTACTAATATAACTGTCGCAGTGAGTACATAAAATTTCTTTACTATTTTCTATAAAAAAAGTGATACGGGAAACGTATTTGTTTAATTAACGAAAAGTTGTTTTCCAGATTTATGGATTTATTTCCGAAATTGTAGACCATGGTATAACTTTTTCATTCAAAGAAACAGGACTTCTCGTATCAGGCTGTTACTGTTTAGTTTTGCTATTTATATTTTGTGATTGTTCTCATAAAGCATCTGAAAATATAGCTGGTAGAGTACAGACTTATTTACTGGAAGTGAATATTAATAGCGTGGAATTGGAAGCTAGACGTGAGGTATAAAATATTAATTTTTTAATTACGGATTTGTCTATTATATATTTTTTCCATAGAGCCAAATATAAGAATTTGATCTAAAGCCCTTAGATAAAATATTCCTTATAACATTATCTAAAAATGTAAAAATAATTTTTTTACGATTGCTAAGACTTTTTCCACAGTATTTATCTTACGTTATGTACTGGGTGGTCAAGTAAGAGCGAACGTCGGCCATATCTCAGGATTGGATTATAGTACAGCTTCGGGAAAAAAATTCTATAGCGAAAGTGACATAAGAAAAACATGAAAATTATTTACAGAAATGTAGGTCGCAGCGTTGGACCTACAGGGCGTAATTGATTACCAAAAATAAGAAAAGCAAAATTTTCCAAAATTTACCTAATTAAAGGTTATTGAAAACACGGTCATGATATTATTCTAAAAATTTTACGTATTCTGTATATTAAGAATAGAGAATTCTTTACAATAAACAACAAAAATTACAAAACATGTGATAGAAAAAATCTTAATTGTCATTAAAATTTTAGATTCAATTATTTTTGACTGCGATTCGTTTAAATCCTCCAACAGTCTCTCTAAGAGGGTTTTCTGATGTGAACAGGCGACTTGTAACTTCTGTAAGTAAAGACTTAGATACAGATCTGAGTACTCTTTTACCGAACATAAGAGGATATAATCAAGAACCTAGTACATCTATTTCTACAATTCATTTTATGGCAGTAAATGCAAACGACAACCTCTAATTTATCTATGTTCTGAAAAAGAGTGCCCGTTTCTGCACTACAAAATCACGGAAGAAATTTAATTTTGTTTTACCTATTTTTTCAGAGTTTGGCTACAATCTCCATATACCTTATTGTGCTCTTACAATTCAAGATCAGCCTGATTAATCTGAAAAACTAAAATTGTTTTTCAAGGTTGTAATAATGGGATTAATGAGTTATTAGTATTATTAAAATATTGTTAAAAAAGTGTATTAAAAATAGTAATATTAGTTATTAGGCTTCAAGAGTTTATATATATTAATTAAGACTAAATCTTTACAAAATAGTACATAGTATACAGCAAAAAGCAAGAGTTTGCTTTTAATAATATTTGAGTAAATATACAGGATGTCCTCGAAAATAATGCGCATATTTAATGATGAGGTATAAAAACGTATGCAGAATAAAAATGTTTTATACAATTTTTTTCTGAAGTCAGCCGGTTTGAAAGAAATAAATATTAGTATTTTAGAAGTGTCCAAATAATATTTACCGAAAACAACTAAAACCGGTAACAACGATAACTCAGTCAAGTATAAACAATTGTTTTTTAACCATTCTAAAAATAAATTTTTATTTTATTACTTCTAGATATTTAGAATGGTCGTATTGCAGGGATATAGAAGAATGAAAAGTGTATTCTAGGCAATTATTTATTACACTTAATACTACTAAACGATCCGATTCATCTGCAAACTAAAACAATATTATGATTCATCAGGTAGATATTCTTTGGTTACATGACACATATTTTTATTAAAAGTGTGAGCCACGTATGAAATTTCGCGTAAATGTTTAAAGTGATTTTTTGGGTAAACTAATGATGTTTGATAAACAATTATTAGAATATTTTGTTGCAAATGACACGTCCTACGTATCAATGAAAAATACAAATTATTTTCGCGGATATATTGAATAAAATTTTAGCTCAATACGCCATTGCTATCTATTCTGACAGAGAAGTAACTTATCAATTTTAAATCAGAATTTTAGCTTCTTTTCTCAATATGTAGACTATTCTCTAACAGATGGAGCTTTCTTAAAGCACCCATATTTTAAATAATTTATTGAAATACCTTTTAAAATATGGGTAATTAAGTTCAAATATTTAATGGGTTTCTCTTTATACACTTGAAATATTTTTAAACAGGGAAAATTTGTCGTTAGATGATTTTATAATTTTGTTTTACACAAATGAAATTTTGCTCATTAATAATCTTGTTTCTCAAAATATTTTCTTCTTCTTTTTTTTTCGTAAAAAGTTTATTATTCATATTAGTTTTTAAATGTAAAATATAAAAATAAAACAAAAATATTTATTTATCTGTCTATGGCACATTAAGTACAATTGATCTTGTTCCAATTATGCAAAAATTAAAATTAAATTTTTTTTTGAAAGATGTTAGTTGTGTTAGTTTTTCATTGTGTGTACGGCTACGACTACTAATTAGCCTCGACTTCTGTGTAGGCTTTGTTAATATTTCACAGCTACACTTTATATGGCATTCGTAATTAGCAGCTAACAGTGAATACTTAAGTAGAGAATGACCTAGAGGATAGAGAAACTAATATAATCAGAAAGCCCATAAATTTATTACATTATTGAGGTTGATTAAATAAATTATAATTTAAAACTTAATGCTTTTTTCATTATTTTTATAGAAATTATAAAACTATATATGAAAGAGAGTTTTGCAGTTTTCATATTATGGATAATGCAAAGTATTTCTTTGTTGGACTGTGACCTATATCACCTATATTTAATGGTTATACCTATATAAATTTTATTGTAATAAATATACACTTTGAAACAATTAATTTGGCATATATGTTAAACTGAGGGACGTTCTGATCCATTTTTAATAGATTTTCTTAATCAACTGCTTCTAATTATTTTTCCTATATTTATTTTTTTAAGTCGTTTGTCAAGATACCACCAAATTTGAACACGGGTAAGAAAAATACTTTTACAAAATTTTCGATAGAATACATTTATTTCAACACTTCTTTAATAAAAGCTATATTTTGCTGTTACAATAACTCATCATAATATCCTACAATAAATAATTTAAAGAAGGACTGTATTTATAACCTTTTGAACTTCTTTGCTTCTTCGCTCAATTATAAACTTTATGATATATAACGATAAATATACAAAGTTAAGTTCTTTGAGCAAACTAATTCGCGGTTATGTTGGTTTGGTAAAAAGTACAACCCTCCTAACAAATCTTTATATTTCACCATTGGCGTACACCAATTAATCTTCGACAGTGTCAGTATTTATCAAGCGGTTTAATAATCTATGAAGTTATATTACGAGACGTTCCTAATCTATCTTAAGAGAAAAATATGTTTGGTTTAATATGAATAATATTATTTTATTTTTTTCAGTAACACGTATCTCCCCTTTATTGAAAACTGATATTTTTAATTAAAATGATTTCATTTCTAATACTAGTAATTTAAATTATCAAAAACAATTTACCTTCCCTTTATCTACCTTTGATTAGATTTGTAAATCACTTAGATGAGCTGATCCTCTAGATACGACAAAAACTGTGGTTTTACATTTCATTTACTCCAAAATTATTCTTAAATCTCATAGGAAGTTTTTTACATCTATTTAATATACATATAAGTGGTTTATTTTTTAAATCATGCTTAGCTTATTAGCTATAGACTATTTTAAATGAAATGTTATTTTTTTCAACTTGGGTGATTTATGTTAGACAAGAATTTACATACCCTCTCACCCATAGCTCGTTTACCAGATTTTTAACTACTCAGATGTATTGAACTAACTCCATGATCTGCTTATAATGGAATAAAAACTTTAGTCAATTATCTTAGTTTCGCAAAGTTTCCCTTAAATTAGCTTTGCTAATCAGCAGAAAAAACATTAGCCACTAATAAGAAGAGTTATTTTGACATTTGAATTAATTATCTCAACATAACATACAGTTTTGGCAAAAAATCCTCACAAAGAATAACAATAAATGTTCCTCAGTGGTTATGTTTTAATCCGGACGCTTGTGCTATTGGAATAAATCTTTTTATTTGCGATATTTATTTAAAGCAAAAGAGGCGATTACTTCGAGTTCTCTAAGAAGTTGGCAACTTTCAACTTTGCTGTTCAATGTTTGTTTATAACTGGAATAAAGAGGATTGCTTAAAACTTTTTCAATCGCTTGAGTTGAAGGTCAACAACAAACAATCGTACAACATGTAAGAGGAATTGTTTCTACTTACCTTCCCTCATCGAGTTTATTTTAAAGTTCATAAGGTAAATCATGTTTTCTGTTTAACTTGTTCTACCACAATTTCCTGAATTCAATATTAATCTCACCTCAAAATAGTTAATTTTAGTTTTGGTGAAATATTTTTTGTTTTGGCTTGAAATTTGCGTCAGTTTGAAGAAAAACGTCACAATGCTCTTGAAAAAAATACTCGAGATCCTTAAAACAATGCCTGTATAAAATAATATTTTAAAAATGTATGTGCGTAGTGAACTTCGAGATACATATATTCGTACATATCTAGAGTTAGTATGTAACCGGAGATTATTTGAGAGTTAAACTACGAGTCGAAATGGTTTCTAAAAATGTAGCAAAACAGTTTTAAAAAAATGGCATGCTTTTAAGAATAACACGGTTCCCCACGGGGAAACATGATAATATTATCTAGATAAATGTAAACGACTATCTTAGGAATGTAAACTGCAGTGGTTGCATCTTCCTAAGTGTTGTATTAGTTTCATTTTTGGTATTAAAGTGCGAGTTGTCAAGTTGCGAAATTCCACGCCACAGTGTGTCCTGTTGTGTAAGTAAAATTTGTGGCTATGATTTTTTTATCATCAACTAATGTGTATTTTTGCTATTTTAGGGCTACAAAGAGTGAGTGAGTGAAAAAGAGTTGCAAGAGATAGCGGAAAATTTGTTTGATCTTGAAGAGGATATTTTTGACTTCAGCGATTCAAGTGGAGACGATGATATCGTTGAAAGTGTTAATTATAGAGCGAATCAGAACAATCTGGTAGCGATGAGGTTGATAATATAGGACCATTACAAATGCCGGTCTTATATTGGCAGAGATGAAGAAGTACCCCCAGTGGCTTATTACAGTAAAATCAAAACCCAAAATATTATTAAAGTATTTCCTGAGCCGAAAGGTAATACAAAAAGTATATTGAATCCAGTATACATATAAAAAAATAATTACATATATATATGAAATTCCAAATTCACTATTCGTAATGAAATTCAAGCTATATTCGATGTCCTATTTCTTCTTGAAGTAAAAAAACAAAATCATGTAAATGTTGAAGAAGTATGAGCAAAGGATGGGGCAGGAATGATAACATTGTGAGCTAAATTTGGTTACAAAAGATTCCTCTTTTTCCTTCGTGCTCTACGTTTTGACGATGTTAGGACAAGAAAAGACCGTAACCAAATTGACAAATTAGCAGCCATTAGAAACGTTTATACTGACTTTCTAATTAATTATATGAGTGATTATTGTATGGGGAAATTCGTTACATGTGACTTTGTACAATACATGCTACAAAAACCAGACCAATATGGGATAAAATTCTAAGCACTCACACACCGCAAAAATTTGACAGTCATAGAGATGAAATGTAAAATTTTGCGGTGTTCACACGAGATAATCCACAACTTCTACGATTTTTATGGTACGTGGCAGCCAGAGGCTAAAACAAAGAACTACTTAAAACTGCAGCATAAATAAACCGTAAACGTAAAAGTTTTGAAAAATCGGGAAATTTTAAAATAAGTAGATATATTTTATCTTTTACATTTATAAACCTATATAATTTTAAATAACCAGTAATGAAAGAATCAATGTAAATCGCATTAAATTTGTAAAATACTGTATAACCTCAGAAAATAAAATCTACCATGACGTGTACCCTGGTTTTTTCTGTCATCCCTAAGCTGCTGAAATTAAAACGAACTAGAACCTTAACAGTCGTTTTACCAAAGAAAAAAGTATGAATATGGTACAAAGTCGTTTCTGTTGAAAGTTTTCCAACCTATTTGAGTTTATGCTCTTTGTATATTTTTAATCTTTTCATGTTGCTTCACTGAAAATACAGAAAATGAGTCCAGAAGTATAGCTCAAGTTGTTGCTCTACATTCGGTATATCGCAAATATCCTTGATATTCTTTGAAGTACAGTATCTGACGCAAAACAGAGGTTTAGAGAGAGAGTAGTTTTAAAAATTCAGACAAGAAAGACAGATTCAGCTATAGTTTTGACTGATGTTTATGGAACCTTAATTTCATATAATATTCTATTTAGACCGTTTCGAAAATTTAAGATTGTTAGGTACTAGCGAAAACTAGTACGTTGTTCCTGTACATCGCCAAGCTTTTTGGATTGTTTTATTCGATTCATGTTGACTGTTGTATACGCTATAATTTCAAACAAGACAAAAACAACGTACAAAAAAATGTTGCAGGAAATTAAAAACCTTTGACCAGGATTACTGCCAACGACAGTTTTAATAGATTACGAGCACGTTATATTTCGAGAAGAATTTCCTAGGGTACAAGTCGAAGGATGCTTTTTCACTTATGTCAACGTATTTACGGTCGTATTCAAAATTCTCTATTTTTTCGGGGGCAATAAATCGGGGGTGAAACGGTCCGTAGGCGAAACGGTGACGACCAAACAGAAGAGGCTAAACGGTGGGGGGCCAGTCTCATAACCTGTCTGGGTATGTTCGGCCCTTAAACCATATATAATCTGGACCGAGTGTGACGTCACTCTTACATTGCCATCGTTGTAATGAACATTTATAGAGTGAGAGGATATTGGAGAGATCTTATAAAATATATGGCCTAAAAGAGAGATGGAAACAGAAGTGAAAACAAAGTACACACATGTATCTATTTTATAAAACCGATGTAACCACAATATTAACACTACTGATTATTTCCCCCTCTATTGCCCTCTTTCTCTGTCTAGTTATGTTCATTATTATATTTGGTCTAAGATTCGATTATACATAGAACAAATAACGTGTACTTTAATAATGTTGGTATTGAGGCATCAAGTTAGCCACCCCGAATTCCTGACTTGAATCCAATGGAGTATAGGCGAGACAATCTAGGAAAAAGAGTTGCGCACAACTATGGTGAGTTCTGAATAGTGGATGAGCCGGAATAAGCTTTGCTCAACGAGTGGGAACAATCGTAATAAGATTGTTCATTGGTCCAAACCATGTCAGAAAGGATGAAGACTCTCATTCAGGCTTTAATATTTACAGTTTATTTTCAATCGCAAAATGATGGGCTATGTAAACTTCTCTTGTGATTCTTGTGTTTATTATTTTTAATTAAGTAAAATAAATTATGAATTGAATTCGGGTTTAATCCCAACAGGGTCAAAATTTTTTCGCCCCATAAATGGATCGATTCTCACAAGAACATTCACTGTTGCTTTCAAATTACCATTGCATATAAAAATTAGTAAATTGGTGAGTGGATTATTTTCAGTAGACAAAATGAAAAAAAATGATCAGGTTTCGGATCAAAACACTGTAGAGGGTCCAAAACAGCTAAATTAATTTTTACTAGTTTTTTTTAAACGCTATGTTAACTGAATAAATGTATTTCTTAATTTATATTAGATAAAAAATTATAAAATGAACTAATATTTTTTACTTTTGTAAAATTTAAACACCTATTTAAAAAATGAAATAATATGCCAAGCCAATTAGTAATCTTTACAGCCCTTTTAAATATTTAACGACTCTTTCAAAATTTTTTAAGCACATTTCTTAATTTTGAGGCGTGTTACCGCTGAAGCCGTACAAAAAAGTGGCTTTATTAAATAAAATTGGAAATTCTTTGCAGGCATAAAACGCAAGGGCGTCTTCTGCGTCTAATCCTCTTTAGAAAAAGTTGACCCCAAACTTTCCCAATTGTTTTTGTTGGTACTCGTTAACTTGTGATTTAATTTCATTAAGAAGTGGATACAATCTAATAAGGAGACTGCCGTCTTCCACTCTCCACTTCTTCCCCTGTTTGTCTTCATTTGAGTCTTGCCAAACTCCCAATTATGACGCCACGCCATTTTAGAACCAGGACGGTATCAAATGCTTTATAATTCCTTCTTCACTTTGGTAATAAAGATTTTCTATGCACAAATCTGGGTATTGGTTTGAATCGCACCATAAAATAAATATAATACGTTTCTATGTCTACGCAGCTTACACAACGAGCAATTTGTATTTCTAGAAAACGAAGTCTAGAGAAATAAAATAGTTGATAAAATGAAATAGTTTTAAGGTTGCTTTCATTGGAAGTTGTTTCATTACTTCATTACCGAAATTAATTGATTCAAATAAGCATTTTTTTTGGGTTAAATAAAATAGTGGCATTATCTTATATTCATTTAAATAAGAATATTTTTTTCTCTAATTCTGAATTTAGAGACAAAGACTGTGAATTTAGGTCAGGCAGATTGATAAATTTTGGAATACGTCCCTGGTTGTTGAAGGCTGTCGACTACTTGGGGGTGGGTGCTCTGCTTTTGCTGTCGCAACTTTAAAATTTTCCTAATTGTGTTAACGCCGAAAAATGAATTTTGCACAATGGATGGATGAGGTAAGAAGCCATCGCGGTTTCACTTCGCCCTCAGGAGCTTCCGCCTTCTCAACGAAATACGTTTTCATTACCCAAAGTTTACTTTTCAAGCTTTGGAACTTTATCTATCTAGATTAATATTATCGACAAAATGTTGCATTTTCAATTCAATTTAAAGGTTGGTGTATTTGACGATTCAGAGTTTTTCTGGCACAAAAGTACTTGATATATTCTATATTTTTTTTGAAACATTTGAATTTATAATTGAGAAGAATACCTCTTTTATACTCGTATTTTAATCACAAGAAATTCTTTAGCATTTACTCTACTTATTACATATTAAACAACGGTAAATAAAATAGAACTGTTATTGATGGAATTTGATTCCAGTTTTAAAAAACATGTTGAAAACGAATTCAATGTAACATATTATAAATTCTTAATTAATATATGATTTTTGTATGTATTCGAATGCCATTTAGAAAAATTATTGTAAAGAGTATATTCCAGTTTTTGAATAATCTATTTTTAAATTAAAATATATTTTTATTGCGAGATAACGTAAAAAAAAATCATAATATCACAATAGGTTTCTTGAAAAACATAAGCTATTATCTAAGTATTAATATGGGTTCCGTAAAGGAAGATCCACTCAAGATTGTTGCAATTGTTGCTATGGTGAATGCCATCCTGGAGTCCATCGAGCAGAGATGCAAAATTTTGGGTCTCTTTTTTGACTACTCACGGGCTTTTGAAATTTATATACTATATTCTCTTATACAAACTTCCATTTTATGGGGTTAGGGATGTCGCATATGACTGACTGGCTTCCTACCTATCGGGCAGAAAGTAGAAAGTTATTATTCAAACCGGGGATGGAACTTGGTCCTCAGAGCTGAGGGATGTCGAAAAGGGTGTACCACAGGGCAGCATTTTAGGCGCACTGCTGTTTTTCCTATTCATTGATAATATTAAGTATTCGGGGTTGAACACAGCCAAATTATTATCTGTGTCAATCTGATGATGTCAATATAGTTATTACGGATGAAGATTGAAAAGATTTAAGTGAAAAGGGCTATGAGTACTTCAATATAATATACGGTTATAGTGTAGAGAACCAGCTTTTACTCAACTCTCATAAAGCAGAAATCATGCAATTTTCCTACAGGCCACTTCTGCATTCTATCCAGATCCAGATAACAATCAACTCACATCTATCTCGGAGAGCACATGTTGACACTTTACTTAAAAAAATGAACACAAGTTGTTTCATCCTGTGGAAACTAAGGTACCATGTTGACAGGCACATACTATTATCTTACTATCATCCGTATGTCGCTTCCATCCTTTCTTATGGGGTAGTTCTATGGGGTGGTAATAAACGTATGAATGATTTATTAATCGTACAAAAGACACTCATTCGCACCATCATGTTTAAAAAAAGTGGTCACTCATGTAGAGATATAATTAAAAACCTAGGACTGTTCACAGTAATTTCTATTTATATTCTACATTGTGCTTTATATATCAAAAATAACCTTAATCACTACTCGACCACAGCTGACTTTAACCAAAACCATAACTTAAGATCAATGTCACTTATCCGCTTGTCCTAACATACTCGGGCACATACAGTTAATAGCAGTTATATACTTCCAATAAAAATATTTAATCACATCCCACATAATATTAAAGATACCACTACAATTGCAGCATTTAAAAGTAAACTAAAATCGTTGTTGCTCAAATACAGCTTTTATTCGCTACAGGAATTTTTTTCAACAATTTGGCAATGATATTTAAAAAATAATAGCTGAAAGAGTCAACTGTCTTTGTTTGTTTAATAGGGTAAGTATAATGTACCTTTGATGTGGTTTGATTTATTGTTATACTTATCATATGTCATGTAAAATTAATTAAGTGTTAATAATTTATTATATTAAGTTTTAGCTTTGTATTTCTAAACTTTTTTTCCGTACTGACGAAACTTATGTAGAATTATCTACCTTGTAAGAGTTAATGAGTAAATGAAATGTTTTTATAAGTATTGGTTTAGGTTCTCTTATTTTCAAATGAAAAACCATTTACTACAAAGAAAAAACTCATTCATTTACATTATATTATTTTAAAGTGATTGATTCAATTAATACTTAATAATGATAGTATCGTGAAGAGATTGTTTATATTCTTCTAAATGAAAGTTACTCCACCACAAAAATTCCTGAACCGCAATTTTTAACTGTTTTTACATTACAATGACCAAGACCGTTATGCTCTGCATATCAAAGAAAACATATAAACTATGTTTAAATAGCGCTAAAGAATTATTTATTAATACGATTACTATAGTATAATGATTATAGTAATTAATAATATATGTAATGACAATTATATTTCTTTCACCAAACTAGTTAACAAAACAAATGGGATTGGTCTTATTTTGGTGCCAAATATATTTGAATAAAATTTTATTTCTAGAGATCTATTAATGTTTAAGTTTTCTATCTTTGGGCTTTCTTTTCTCATTGTTTATAATAATAAATAAGAAACCAATATCAGTGTATGAAAAATTTCCAATATGGGTTTTCGTTCTATTTGACTTTTTTTCAAAATGTAATATTCTGGAAATAAATTAATTACAATTTATTTTTTAAATATTAATCAACCCATTTTTGTCTGTTAATTAAGAATTTTTGGGAACACCCTATATTTGAGTGGTGTAAATATAGGAAAAAATAATTTCTTTTTAAACTGATCTAATGTTTCCTATACCAATATGATTAATTTCATAGTGCCATAGAATATATACTACTCTCCAAAATTAACGCATCACCTTAAAACATACCTTCAGTTTGCAGTTATTTTTCTTCTGTATTGTTAGCTAG
The DNA here is from genome assembly GCA_951812935.1 of Hermaeophaga mercurialis. NCBI lineage: Eukaryota > Metazoa > Arthropoda > Insecta > Coleoptera > Chrysomelidae > Hermaeophaga > Hermaeophaga mercurialis. Next base: position 15,835,153 of record OX638362.1, on the reverse strand, counting down.
ATCTCGATGATTTTTTTTTCACATTATAGGTTCGTTTCCAAGGTGCTCCAATAGTTTCTGAAAAATATCAACATTTTATCCATATACCGGGAATAGAAAGAAAGTTACATAATAGTCAACGAATTCTTAAAATTAAGCGTGTATATTTGATTTGGCCCAACTGTATCCCAAACTTCTGTCACCATTCTCTCAACCTCGTACAGAGAAACATGTGAAGGACTTCTGAGTTGGCGATCAATAATATCCCACAAATTCTCTATGGGATTAAAATCAGGGCTGCAGGGCGGCCAGTTCATGATTTGTATACCAACCCTAGGTGCAACATGAGATCGTGCATTATGATGCATTAATAGAAAATTATTTCCTTTGTAAGTAGCCAAGGGAACAACATGGTCAGACAAAATGTCTATTGGAGCAGTTATTCCTTAGAAACCAACCTATAATGTGAAAAAAGGATCATCGAAATCCAACCAACGCTATAGAAAAAAAATAATAATAAACCTATTTTTACATACTAACAATTGTTAGTTAGATTAGTAACATGAAATAATAATCATTTGAAGACCGATTAAATATGATTTTTTTACTTGAGGAATGTTCTCAAAACTGTTTATTAGCGTCAAGAGACTATCAAAATTATTAAGGTCCATAACTGAAAACCATGAATATTCTTTCATGTTAATTATCTAAATAATATTTATCAATACATAAAAAAAGAGGAATTTTGTCTACTTCATGGTTTATTCAATAAACCGCTATGAAATCGACGATGTTTAATGAACCCACCGGAGGTATTAAATACCCCAGTTTCAAACCATTGCATTGAGATTTGTAGGTAGAGGGTAATGGTTAATTCCACCACCGCTCTAATTAAACCAGGCTGAGGGATAGTTAGTGATTAAGGATCTGCCTATTGTCCTGAGAAAACATATCAAAAACTCATAGCAGGTCAGTCGGCCAACGGGGATTGAACGCAGGACCTTCAGAATGTCCGAATTCGAGATAGGATTTTTCACACCTGGGGAAATCTCTTGGTATTGGAAAAGTAAAATTTGTGTTCAAGTCGAGATCTGACAAATTTAAAATTTTAAAATACGATAAGTGGTATCCGAGTACTTTGCATCTTCTTAAAACTCGAGTCCCCCATTACTTTTTACACAACTTGTGTTAATTCGTTATTATTTTTGTTGGTAGAAAGATGAATTTTTAACGAACAATTTCAAATCAAATGGAATAGAGGATGAGAAAATAAACCTAATTAAATAAGAAATCCGTTATATGTGTCCTAGATAAAGTTGAGCGTTTACGCCTACTCGAAACAACTTATTTGACATATTTTGATTTCTAAGAACTCGTTACTATTTAAAAGCGAGTTGCATGTTTGTATCATCCACGTCAAATAATTGCACAGCCGGTGCACGGGACCATCACCACTTGTTTAAATTTTAAACGAGCATTTTCTCTACACCGTGACTTTACTTACCAGCGTTGCACAGACGATGACTTCCTGGAATATTTGAAACTAATCGCGTCATTTATTTTTGAATTATTAATCGAGCAACTAGTCGATGGTATCAATAAATCGTTTATTGCGGCGCCAGAGATCCTGGATTAATATAATGCTTTTCAAAACTTAACCTTCTTAACAAATAAAATGCCTTTTAATAATTAACAACAAAGAACTAATTTTAACACAAAGGCCGATCCTCAGAGAATAACCAGCATTTGTTAAATGTTTTTCAAAATTTTATTTTTGTTTAACAGAAAATAGTAGAGCGGATGGGAACATAAAAGATTCTCAAACTTAGTAAACATTCTTCTTATTCTATAAGCAATATTTAAAAAAAATCTATACCTTAATAATATTAAGCATTTAATTTTCTTATTTTTTTTTGAATGATTCACTTTTTTTATAGTGAAATAGTCTTACTTTTTACATCAAATGTAAGAAAAAATCTACTATTAAATCATGAATAAAAACTAAATCGTTTATTTATTGCTATGTATTTTTTTCTTATTCGTATCTTTTATTTTATATATTATTGTCTCACCCGGTATATTTTGTTAATCATATTAAGGAAAATTTAATTCTTTGCTAAAGCTTGCAAGTATTTATTATTCATTGGTGCACGACTACATTTATCATATTCTAGCATAGATTCTGTCAATAGAATATTTATCCGTAGAGTAAGCTCGGCGGAGTCAGATCCAGAGCCTCAAATTGTTGAATATTCTCGTCACGCGTGTTCTGCATGTAACTTGCAGCGACAGAATATGGAATAGGAATGAAAAGTACCAGAAAACCACCCACACTTAACGGCTTAAGCAGCATTTTCCTATTTTCCCAATAGAAAACATGTGCCAGTTGGGAGGCCAAATTCTGAATATTTTATAGTTTAAAAAATTGTTTCTATCAAATAACTAATATTAGATAATTGGAATGTTTTTTAACATAATTTTTTTGAAAGATCATACCTGGTTTTGACATTACAATTACTTTATTTTACTATCGTGAATTATATCATAATATAATATAAATCTGGATTCTCTAATAAAATCTTTTCCAATATCTACATTATAACCAGGGTTTTCCTTCGGGGTTTAGATAGTGACATTAAAATAACCTTAATTGAAATGAATTATTAAAATTTTAACAAAAATATCAACCTAATTTTTTAGAAAGCGACTGAAATTTTTCCCAGTTGTACATGTCACAAAAATTATATTATAAACATTTACTGAGATTTAAAATTTAAACTTAATGAGACTTGTAATAATTAAAATAAAATTGTTTAATAAAAAAAATCGAAAGTATTGTGTAAAATTTTGTAGATTCTGTTCACGTTTAATATTTAAAGAAACATTCAGTTTTTGGCTAGAATTTGTAAAGAACATTTTCATGTTATTCTGGCATACGCTTATATAATATTCTTGGGGGATATTTCTAGTATTTTCATTTTTTCGAGGCACGCACAGCTGAATACGAACACTCGGCAAATTTGTGGCATTTATTGTCGAAAATCGAGGAAATTTGGTTATTTGTATGAACGGGATGCTGGTTTACGTTTGTAGTTTTTGATTTTTAAGTTACGAGCAATACGAGCTCTTTAAACGAAAAGATGCCGCATATATGCTTCCATTTTTTCCATTCTTAAAAGAAAAACTTTGTAAGGAATAATCTTTTCATTTAATAAATATGATAAAAGGAATTCTAAATTTTAGATAAATACTCACTGGAAGAGAAATCAAGTCCTAATAAGTGCTTACTTTTCATAACAATTTTTATTATATGTTAATATTCGGTAACGAGTAAAATACCGTGTGTAAATTCGTACAGACGTTGATTAAATATTTTTTTAGATATTTCAATTCCGTGTTTAAAATTTTGAAGCAGCAATCCATATGTCATTGTAGATTAATCGGAATTTGAATTTCTCCTTTTAGAGTTTCCATGCGAGTGACAGGTTTTATCAAAAAATCACACCTCCATTTAATCAGTAATTCCCGCTGAAGCGGAAAAACAAAAAGCTCTAATCGCAAAATTGTTTTTGTATCGCCGAGTCCGCAGTCAGAAATGTTCCGATAACGGGATCAGCGTCGCTTGATCCTTCGAAATATCCCTAGAATATCCTGCCTTTTATTTATCCTATATCGCATAAATTTTAAAACAGGTTAATACGGGGGCTTATCGCGATTTAGATACGTATCCAAATCGAAATTACTGATTAAAAAAAAGGATATCCTTCAGATATTAATTCAAATAATTTCAAATTATGGAAAAAATAATCTATTAACACAGGAAGACGAAGAATTACTGTTCGGGTACTGAATATTACGTAACTTTATCTTTACATTGAAGGGTAATAAATTCCTTTTATTTAATAGGTAGATTGCATTTAGCATTGATAGTGTATATTAGTGAAATAGTTATTATGGGTCGAGTAAGGTATCATTTTAAAGCCCTTTCAATTCTCTCTACAACAGTCTTTAAATTTTAAAATTCGGTCTAATACTTTTTAATAAATTACATTTTAAAGTTTAAATTGGGACATAGGCTAAGGGCAGTTTATTTGGATCAAAATATTGCGACAGGATTAAATATACTTTAACAAAATATTGCTGTGGAATAAGATATAGGGCGTTAAAGTTGAAATTTTTTTTTCGTTGAACTCGTTTTGGAGAAAAGATTACAAAAATGATTGAATATACAGGGTGATGTATTTAAAAAACCAAAATTACTAATAATATCAGATAAACGGCAAATCTAGCAACATTGCAAATCTGAAATCTGGAATCTCCGTATCCCAAAATAGGCTTATACCAAATTTTTTAGAATTGGAACTAGCAATTTATGAGATAATTGGCCGTTTCCAGACTTTTGGTCCACTCTGTATATTACTTTGCATTTATGAAAATTTCATAAAAATATGTTCCTGCATAATTTACTTTTTATTTTTCGTAGTGTAATAGTTATCTATATCCCAAGCAGAAGTCTTCAAAATTCCATTAGCATGTCAATGAAGAATATAATCGCTGACAGAAGAACCCGAATTTATTCCCTCTGGAGAGTCGGAACATTTTTATCTCCTAGTAAATTTATCGCGCCTGGATCGGATACCTTGGCCATATATTTCTTTTTTACAATTGCTTTTTGGATAGCCGATTCAATTGAGACCTTATTCTTTTAATTTATTTTGCGCAGAGACACTCCTTTGATTTATCTTTTGTGTCATTTCGTCTGTTTCCTTTTTCCCTAATAAAATATTAGAGGTTTTTCTGCGAAAGATAGAACGACCATTTAGTATTTTATTAGCTAGGATGCTCATCTAGACGCTATTCGTGCAAATGATGTGATATACGTAGAACCAACTTCAGCATAAAATTGAAATATTTGCAAAATTTTTATGACATGTGAATATAACGTTCTTCTCATAATAGTTTGTTATATGATATAGAAAACTATAATAAGATGAAGTGGGGTAAGATCGTAAATAGGGCAAGTGAGTAAATGGTAGTTTTCTTTTTAAAAAAGATTAATAGTGATTAGATATTATGTCTTATTGTACTAAACAGGGTATCCGCGAAAATAATGCATATTTTAAGAATGAGGTAGAAATAGATATGCATAATAAAAATGCCATAATTTTTTTGTTCAAAGAAATAAATATTACTATTTTACATATATACCGATATTATTTATCGAAACATAACTAAAAAAGATAACACCGATAACTCAGTATAAACAATGGTTTTTTAAACGATCTAAAAATAAGGTATTATATTAGTACCCCTAGATATTTAGAATGATCGATTGGGGGGGATGTAGAAGTGTGAAAAATGTATTTTCGCAATTATTAGACGATCCAAACGATTTCTATTTTTTTTGTAGGTAATACACTACACGTTTCCAATAATCTTTGGGACATAGACACAAAACAATGCGGATTAGATTGATTAACATGTCGTCATATTCTTAATTTGAATAAAATGTCATTTTTCATTGAATTATTTAAATTACTTTACAAAGGACACATACCATTTAAAAATATGTAGGTACTATTTTCGAAGACACCCAAAGTATTAGTATTAAAAATTTTATACATATGTTAAATTCTGTGTTGCAATTTTTGTTAAATAGAAAAAATATTAATTACAGTTTACATTGAGCATATTTTTTGTTTTTATTTTTGAGAAGAACAGTGGTTTTCATAAAGATTAGGTTAAATTACATTTTTTAAAGTTTTATTAAAACCTAATATAAGTAAGTAGGTAAGAAAAACAAACAAAGGTAAAGTTATTCAAAGAAAAACTGAGAAGCTTTTGAAGAAATAAAAGCAGGATGTAAAAATGTTTACAAAGCTAGCAAAAAATATAATTAACCACTAAATACCACAATTGATCATTTAAAATGAAGAACTGGAAGAAGAACTGGAGAAATCAAAGTAATTTCAAGTAAGAATATTTGGATTTTGACTGTTCACAAATGCTTGGACCATTCGTAAATAGTATACAAAAAAAAATTATTGGTTTTTATAGCTTTTAAGAAGAAATAAATTCTTATTTAAAAAAGCCTAAAGTGTAGATGTTATTCGTAAAAATAGAAGTAATAACGGCAGATCAGGTAAAGTTTAAAATGGTTGAAGAAAATGTAAAAATTTTATCATCAAAGAAAATATTAATCGCTTCTGATAAAACTAATGATATATTAAAAGATGACATTTTCTATCGCATTATTTCCTGTAAAATGTTTCATTACTTAAAACTAAATATAACTGTTAAACCAACAATTTATTTTAGTTCGGCAAGTTGTACATGAATTAAAATACAACATTCTATCTATGACTGTCAAGAATTATCAACACACGCAAATATTGATTAAAATGAATGACATTTCGGATATAAACCCAAGCAATCAAACATTTTAAAGAAGCGGGATGTAACTAAGTTTTTACAAAAATTTGATAATGAAGAGTGGTTACTAACAAAGGTTTGTATATACCTAGAATAATACCAAAAATTATTATTTTATATGCATAAATAATGATATGCAGGTAGTTTTGGTTTTTTGACTTTGTGGAATCTTCAAGAAAGAGGAACCTACTAAGAGGCAAGTGAAAGACATCAAGGAAAAGAAGTATTAACTTATGAAAGCATTGATTGAAATAATTTAGTAGAAATTATTTGTAAATACATAGTATTGCGCGACTCTAATACTAATCACAAAATGTTCTTTGTTGGTTACATTAACAGCAAATGCTCGATTCCGGGAGCAAGAGTAGTTGACATTTTTTAGAGTTTTCTATAAAAACATTAATTATCGTTAAACATTATTATATCGGACAATACGAATTAAGTTTTATCTTCACATTGCGTTTTGACAAATCTATTTTAAGTGTTTATAGAAAAAAATTAAAATGCATTTGGGTTTAAAGTTGGTTCACACTTTCTCTACTTTACTCAAACATAAATGAAGTTAAACAAAAAAAAATTGGAGACAAAAAGCTAAAAAACTAATCTTTCCTCGATTTTGAATGAAAATTCTTTAAATTATAAAAACGTATAAAATACCTAAAGAAGACATTGCATACAAAATGAAGTTTCTCACTTAGCAACTAAAATACCAATATATTTTCTCTCTTGGATATTTACTCTTATTCGGTTGTTCCATCATGCCAACGAAGGGTTAACGGCGTTTGCTTTTCTTAGGCAGTCTTTCGAAATCGTTGTTTGTTTTCCACTCAGTAACCGTTACTCCTTGAAAATACAAAAAGTTTGTGGAAACACCGAAACAATAGTTCATTCAACTGAGCTACTTGACTTGTAGATATTTCAAGGAAATGGAAAAGTCAAGTCAAAGGTTCTATTGATCAAGTCGACTTCGGTTTGTCGAGGCCCTTTAGTTTTCCTCTCTGCGCTAAATTAAAACAGGCGCTGAGTCCTATCTAATGAAGTGTTTACGGAATATTTAGGGCCATTAGCGTATCTTTAACGCCTTTTCTATTTATCTTTGAATAGAAAATAGACCTAACGCTAAAATTAAGCACTTTACATCAACAACATTTGCATTAGCAGAGAAGAATCACTTCTGATTAAACTTGAAGCTACAAAATGTACGTCTAAAATCATTTACGTAAAATATGCAAGTTAACACAGATAGACTGATTCCAATTTTTTTATATTTTTAGTTCATTGTTAATGTCATTTAGAAAATTGGACAAATAAACAAATTGCTTATCAAATTACTCTTTTAGTGATAAATATGTAATGTTAGGAGTAAATAAAATAGAACATAAATAAGAAGATAGAAATTCATGTAAGAAAATTATAAGAAAAATGAAACGAAATTGCATAGATTTTAACACAAAAAAGTGAAGAAGAAAGAAATGATCGAAATACTAAAACAGACCAACCAAAACAAAAACAATACATGAGAGTATAACACAGGAACTATAAGGGCACAATAAAGAGCTTAATAAAAATGACAAAAACAATGAGAAAGAAAACGAATACAAACAAATATGAATTAATTTTAGGAGTTACTCGTTGAAACATATATTGAAAAAAAAAGGAGATACTGGAAAAATGCCACAAGAACATGTTATTACTACAATTGACACTACAAAGCAAGATAATTTCAATCTAGAACTTATAAAATATAGAGGAGGCAAATACACTATATCATCTTCAATAGTCCACATCATTTTAAAATATAAAAAGATATTAACAACTACAACATAAAGACAAGTAACAACCAACATCAGTAGTAGACGCCATACATATATTAAAGCAGATCGTGAGGATAATATATGAACATTAAATAAACCTGGAAATGTTAATTATTGATTTTCGGTAAGCTTTTTATTCAATACATAGAGGCACACTTATGTCCTCTTTGAAAGAATTGGAAGTAATCTGAGAAGCCTAAATAAGATGAGATATTAAATTTATCACTGGATTATGTAATAAGAAGAATACAAAAAGGAAATCATACATCAAGCAAATAATAACATAAGCAGATGACACTGCGAGAAAGAGAGTCAAAAGAGTACAAGCAAGCATTCTGGTTTGCATTAAAAAAAAACCGAGAATTTTAAATACTTAAGCTTAATAATAACAAATACAGGAGCCAGTGAAAGAAAATAGAGGAAGAAGTCATTAAAACAAACCATGCAAATAAAAAATTTTTAAAAAGCAAACATTAAATAAACAAATTACTTAATATTAATAAAGAAATAATAAGACCAATGTTGAATTGGAAAGAGTAGGAGAAATAAAAAGACAGAGAACCGAGCAGAAATTAGAAAATATGGAAGAAATTGACAGAAAAATTGTAGTCATGAAGACGGGTATCAATTCACCCCAATAAATGGATTAAGAAAGTGTTAAAGGGTGAAACCCAAAGATCATATACATTAATGAGGTTGATATTTAGAATATTATTTTTATAACCAGAATATACTTCTTCAGAAATTAAAATCGACATGTATGCGCATTTTCTCAAAAATGTCATCATGCAAGAGTTAGTGAGGTATAAAATTACATGATTTATATGTTAAATATGTAAGTTTAATTTTGTTGTAATTATTCTCTTGTACCTTAAATATTGCATAATACAGTTACGTGTAGAATTTCAAATTAGCTTTTCGAGGTTTTTTTATAAAACTTTAAAAAAAAACGAGTATTGCGATTCATTATTTTAACGGTGGTAGTAAATTTTTCACAGCTCTACACTGCAAAAACAGATCTGTAAATTTACAGAATATAACGTTGGCAATTTTGTAACCAACGTTAAATTATGTATTTTTTACAATTACAATATTTAATATGTAAATATTTAAATCATTTATAATGTATACTAACGCAACAAATTAGGTAATTTTACTTAATAGATTACGTAATATAACTTAATGTATTGTGTAAAATTACATTATATACAATGTAAACAACGCAAAAAAAGTTATGTAGTTGCTATTAATATATCATTTAATTTTACATTAGTTTATGTAAAGAAACTTAATAAATTGTGGAAATATACTACGTATATTATGTGTATAAACTTTATAGATTGTGTGAAAAAGCTTTATAAATTTTGGAATAGTACTTAATAAATTGTTTATATTTACTAAATATTTTAATTTACATTGTAAAAATCGCAAAGGAAAAACAATAATCTTTAAACCTATATTTTGAATTTAATCATATATGACACATTTTGTTCCAACTGAAACCTAAAATTCATAAAATAGCTACAATTTTGTATTATTACGTTTATGTAAACAAAATGTGTCTTATTAGAAATAGATTAAATTTCAAATATAGGCTAAAAGTATATTGTTTTTGAGTTTTCGATTTAGAATGTAAAATGTAATTTTTACAATATATAGTAAAATATCGAGTATATAAAAAAATAAATTTAAATAAGATACAGATATTCTAAAAAATATGCAAAAAACATAATCTTCAATTTTATCTTAAATCAGCAAATTAATTTTTTTTGTATATTATGATCTATAAAAATAAAAAAATGTGGAAAAGATAAAAAAATTCACATATTTTGATAAACAGTTTATTACATATTTGTAATAAAAACATGAGAATTAGTTAACTCTAACATAAACATTTTTTAAATAAAATTAAAGAGTATTATTGTCTATATAACGTTACATTTTTTATCAAATTAAAAACTTTTTTCTTTGTGCCGGTAATTTTTTTGCACTTAGAACCTGAATCAGGATGTATTTTTAAATAATGTCTTTGTAAAAACTCTAATGTAGTCTCTACTGACGAAGAATACTTTAAATTCATTATAAAATACATAGAGACGCAGACTTTCATAGCATCTAACAGAGACGTGTATCCTTCTTCATCGATAACTTGTTGGTCAACAAAAACTTTGTAAATTGTGTTTTCATCGAACTCTAAAACAAGGCAATTCTAATTAGAATTGGGATGTACAAAGCCATTACCATTTATAATTTTCAATTTGTTAAAATGTATAAAATTTAATAAATTGTTAAAATAAAAAATCTTATACATATATATTTGAATACAGAATAAAAATACCCTTCAGATGAGGTATTATATGACCTCTTCGAAGTTTGAATGACAAATACTAAACCGATCAAAAGATAAAATAATATTAAAACATTTTTACACCGTTAGCTGTAAAATTAAAATACCCTTTAAAAAGTAAGTCACATATCATCTCGTTCTATTTATTTATTATTTAATGATATTTTTAAAGGCTTACCAAATATTAGAATGCAAGGAGTTCCAGGTAAATTTTCCAAGTACTCTTCTGAGGACCCTTCACAATTCCTTAGCAAAAAGGAAATGTCATCTTTGAAATAATTTACAATACAGTTAATTACAAACGTGATCCTGCTATTTTGGTCTTGATTTTCTTGCCAAATTTCTTCTTCTATTTTTAATTTAGATTTAAGAAAAGACAGTAGATTGTCTCTTCTTTCAACCAGATTATTCAATAAATGGATGTTTGAGTTAGTCAGTTTGTTAAAATGCCAGAAAATTGCCAACTTTGAGAGTAGTATCGGCCACTCTTCTCTGATATCTGACACTGTTCGGAGATTTTCGGAGTTCAAATAATGTCTGATGGCGGCATATGACTTTTCACAAATACTATAGAAATCTTCATCTGAGCTTTGAGTATTCCTTGATTTTTCGGCAATGTTGTTTACATTAATATCTTCTGTTAATGTAGGTGCCCAATTTATGCACCCTGCTCGAGCACTTACAAATCGTTTTTTTTATTATGGGACTTAGCTCGTTCTTTTTTCTTTTGTGAGGACGGTTTAAGTAATTATTGCGTTCTTGCAACTTACTGACTAAAGAGTGACTTCCATCACCAAGAACTATTTTATCCTCATCAACGTCCATAAAAGTATTTGGATACATATCGATAATTTTTTTAGCAATAATTTTGAAAGCTTTTGTAGGAATGTTGGTTTTAATCGAACGCATGTCATCAATAATATTTTGAACTAGATTGTTAATTGCTAATTTGTTTCAGTGTGAGATATAGTAGTGTTCTCAGCTGTATTTGTTACTTGTATCAAATTATTGTTTGCTTGGTCGTTACTGTTAATGGTTGCAGTTGTATCAAGAGATGTAGTAGTTATACCAGAAGAGTTACTAATTTCTGCAACGACTTTAGAGACAGCAGGAATCCACTCTTGATCTTTTTCTAATAATATTAGTATTTCTGACTTGACATAGGGTACAATTTCATCATCAATTGGTGTGCCATTACTTTCTAACACTAACATTGAACCGTTAAGCTGCAGTTTATTAGAAGCTAAAAAAAACAGAAAGTTATTATTTCTGTTTACCTTTACCATTAAAGGAATATCTTTGTTAATTAGAAACTAAAAATGGATGCTCGAGAGGGAAATCATTTTTAAGAGAAAAATTGAGAGAAATTACGCCCCGACCGGGTTCGAATTCAGGTTGCCAGATCCAAGGTTTCAATGTTAGACAATGGCTATTTAATTTTTAAACCCCACAAATATATTTGGTTAAAATTTTGACTTACCATTTAAAATTATCCTGCTATAAACATCTTCTTCATCATCATCTACTAAAACAGAGCATTTTTTGTCTCTTTTTTGAGACCAAACAATATACACAGATTTCATTCTCTGAAATAAAAAAAGCAGTCACTTGTTCCTAGTGTATAGAAAACAGAAAACATTATGCGATATCAAAAAATAAAAAAATCAGAATTTTTACATTTTTGACCATCTATAACATCTTTAAATGTATCGTTTTGTTTAGGTAATTTAAAACACTGTTCAGCAAAATTTGGTAATGTACATAAGTCTTTATTGTTAATTTAATGTCTACATAATAAAAAAATACATTTTTTGTACTTACATCATAGTATATCATAGTTGGAGGTACAAAACTGAAATATTTTTCATAATATTTTTTTCTACAATAAATTGATCTTAGTAGGCCACTCTTTTCTGCTGAATGAATTTGTTTAAAAATAGTGTCTTTTAGAAATTCGTACTCCCTCATATTTATATTGTTTTTTTCTTGAATTTGTTTCAACATATATAGAGAATTGACTCTATCTAGATCTGTAAAACCTTCAATAATAGTTTGTAGGGATTTGTTACATAAAAAATATTTCGACTGCAATGTTAAATACATCGTACCTACTATACTTAAACTTGCTTGTTTCAGTTCATTATCAGAATCTATATGAATCAAATTAGAGGTGCAGTCAGAATCTAAATCACTAGCTGCTTTTTCATTACTGCTATGATTTGAATTTTGGGCATTATTTTGAATAGTATCATTTGTCTGAAAATGATTCCTTGTAACACTTCTACTACTTCTAAATGTATAATATTTTTAAACAGGGCAATTCTACCGCAAATATTATTCATAGGACACAAAATTTCACAGTTCTTTTGAAAATGCTTGTACACGTGTTTAAATATTTCAGACCCGTGAAAAGCTTGGAAATTATAGACAGAACACTTTATTATACTCGTATTATGAACATCGTTTGAATGAATATCGTAATGATGCCGTTTAACATGTTGTTTAAAATTATTGTATTTTAAAAATGTTAGAAGGCAACCATTATGTTTACAGACAAACGAAGCCCATGGTCAATTTCGGTGTAAATATTGATGTAAATCATATTTTCTCACTGTTACACATTGAAAATTGCAAATGTTACAAATAAACATAATTAAAATATGGTACTTACTTAAACAAACAAACACTAAACCTCAAATAAATAGACTTTATTTTTATTCCGTTAATCACAATCCTCCAGCGTTCTGCCTTTAACTTTAAGTAACAATTAAAACATTGCATCACTTCGGGTCGAGACAGGTTTGAAGCTACTGCGCAATTGCACTTTTTTACAATACAGATTGTGTAACATAATATTCACAGTAATTATTAGGTTTATTTACAGCATCATATGTTGAATTACAAAATATATTATGTAAAATGTTTATTCCAATGTAAAGTTCCAATAATAGTGTAATTTTACCAAAATATGTTTTGTAAGGTTACTATGTAAATAGTATTTACATTATTAGATGTGTATTTAATACATTTACCTAATATATTTGGTGAAGTTTGCATAATATGTATAGAACATTTACAGATTTTTTTTTCAGTGTAGAATACATGTTTATTCCAAATAACACAATTGCGACATTTTTAATAATAATTTTTTGTGGGAAAAGGTGCCTCTTGCCCTTTTCCATGTGTTTAGTACTCTTTTGACTTAAGCCAATTACACGTGGGGTTTTTCTTCTTACTCTTGCCAGGACCAGATTCCTGCCTTTGTCAAGATTTCTGCCTTTGTCAAGATTCCTGCCTTTGTCAAGATTCCTGCTTTTGTCAGGATTCCTGCCTTTGTCAAGATTCCTGCCTTGATCTTCTTTAACAATTTGCTGGCGTTTTATAATGTACTCGCTATACAAGACATGAAAGTTAGTTCCGAGTACCAGATGTGCTTTTTCTATGTCAATTTTACTAACTATCATGCATTTAAAATCTATTTAGAACTTATTTTGTTCGTATGCCACTTTTAAGCTAGTTGTGCTTTTCTTTGAGATGCCACACCTGGGGTATTAAAAGAATAGTTTGAACACCTCAGATTATGGATAAATGCATCGTTTGTATTTCAATTATTCAGTAATAAGGTAAAAACAGTTCTAGCGCTTCTCTTCACTTCTTGACAAGCTTATTAGATTGGGTTGATTAGAGTAATGTCTAATATTTCATTTTTTATTCTTTATGTGAGCGTAGGGTAACGAACCTCTTCTTTCCATTTTCTTTTGGTTACTATTGAACATGTAAGAGTTACTCATCTCATTTGGTTATTATTATTTTACCCAAAACTATATTTTGCATATTATATCGGACCTTAGGACTTAATTTAAGTTAATTCCTGGTAGGATTCTGTTTATTCTTTATTTTGTCACTAGGGTTATACATAGTTTTCACATCCACATTAGTGAATCCTTTTCTTTTTTCTTGTAAACAGAAGGTTCCTGGTGATGAGTTTTTTTTTAAAATAGTTTTGACTTTTCTTATAATGAATTTTAAGATTAATGTATTTATTCGACATTTTCTCTCGCCTTGACTTCAAAACTTCTTGAAGTCTCGAAATTTCAAGACTTTCTACTACCTTTTCGCATTCTAAATATGTTTTCAGTGTAAAAAACGTACACGTTGCTTCGTTCTCTCCTGAAGCTCTACCGATTTAGTAGGGTTTGTTTCATCAGTAAAGGGTAAACCATGAAGTTGTAGCGTATGCGCGAAAGTGTTGTCATAACTAGTTTCATATTGTCAATTTGATATTTTACTTAAAATCGGTATAGAGGAATAATTTTAAATGTTGCTTTTACACCAATAAGTTTTTTAGAAGGCATGATTTTAAGTTAAATAAAATACACATAGAAACAATGTAACGTCTTAAAATGACCAAAAATTATATATATTCAACAAATAAACTATTGCAAATACACAACTACAAACATCAAACATAAACAAATTAAAAGATGGCTTTCAGCATAAATCTTCGTGCTATACCAGTGGCTTGTTATTAAACGACAAACTAAACAAGAACAATTTAGTTTGTGCGCATGTAACAATTGCAACTTCATAGAGTGTCCTTTGTAAGTGGAACGGATTCTAGAAGTATCTCTATTTTTCAATTTCGCATTTTGTTTGAGAACTATTATAAGATTTGGTTCGATGAACAACGAGAGGGAGCGATGTTGATGAGATTATGAGATTTACTTTTGCAGACACCATTACGCAAAATTGTCGACTTTTTGAATGATTTTAAGTTAAACGGGATTATTAGATCTTATAGATTTGATCTAAGTGAGTAGTAATGAAAGAAAAAGAGCAAAAAACAAAAAATTGTAAGACGCAAAAACAAAGACAAAAGTTTTGCTTCTTGGTATACGATATGGAATATTGAAATGAAAGATGCAAATACTAAGAAAGATCTAATAAATAAACGTAAAAAAAATAGAAAAACTTTTCAGATATTGTTGTTAAACATTATATATTGAAGAATGATACGCTGAAAAACGAAATTCTATATGAATATTCGATTTTTAAAGTTTCGCATGTTGTAATATCCGTAAATTGATAAAAACATAAATACTTAAATACAGATACAGGATGCTAAGGCCCAAAAATAAACATAGTTTTTTCTTTAGAAAACAAGAATATTTTTTCTCAAAATTGAAAAACGTTTCTATGAAAAAATTTTTTTTAATTCTTTATTAAATTTAAATAATTCCAATAATGCTCACAAAATTTTACTTCACATGAACTAAAAATTAACAGCATTAATTTTACTATGTAAATAAAAATATAAATTTCATAGTTTATTTCTTATTTCCTGAAATGGTAACTATTATTGAAGTAACATACAGTGAGTTAAAACTTATCTTAGAATTTTAATAGAACCTGAGCGTAATGAGTGGATACAGTGCGTGTTATGAATGCATTTACATATCTTCGTATACTAATCAGTATGACTAAATGATAAAAAAATTAAACGCACATAATAATAAGGCACTACGGTATGATACAATTTTAATATATTTATTTGATACACCTTTATTAACTTTTTTTATATATTTAATCCGGTCTTGTAGTGGTCATTTTTTTATACCAAGAGCATCAATTTCAAAGGGATGGTTATGAAATAGTCTTAACTAATGCATCTACATTTATCTTTTACCTATTCAGATGAAAAACATTTCGAGATTTCTCGAATTTTTACAAAACATTTGTCTTCGCCTTGTCCTTAAAATAACAAAACATGCCATGTTTTAAAATTCTTAATTTTAAGACAAAATTAAATTCTAAAAGTTTTGTATATATTATTGTATGTATTCCTTTGTATGCGGTGTGATGATAAAGTTAGATACGAAGATTTTAACTAACGTGTAACATGTTTAAGAAAATTCCTGGGACAGATCAATTTTATTTTTTAAATGACACTATTGACAAGCAAAATTTAAATTGTAACGTCTTTCGTTTGTCAATTGACTTTTTTTTAAACGTAACCGTCAATTTTTTCCCTGGTTTTTGATAGAGGGTCTTACCACTTGAATGACCATATAAAAAAATTAATAATATTGTATAGGAATTTAGTTAAATTTTTTTATTTTTTTCAGGAAAACTCAAATTTTATACCATTCTATAAAAAAAATTATGGCGACTCCGCGCTAATGTTTCGAATAAAAAAGGCTGAAATTTATGAATACTTTAATACTAAGAATTATGACTAATTCTGTGTATTTTGTTAATTTTCAGACTTAATTGAAAAGTTGTGAAAAATATATACAAAAGTTCAATTAAACAATATAAACTAACTACCTCAGTAATAGAAATGGTAAATTTTTTATATACCTTAGTACTTTAAGCATTAAATTTATACCATTCTGAAAACATACATCAGTAAATTTCTAAAACTTTGCAACTTATATTGAACAAAGTGGCATTAGCTCACTTTTTAAATAGAATTGGTTATATATTCAAGTCTACCTAAGGTTTCGGTATTTTGACATACAATTTTCCAAGTCAGAAAGAAGAGTCTTGGTCTTGGTGATGAGTTTTCCAAAAAAAATAATCCTAGTCTGAAGCTTAGTCTCAATGAAGTTCCCTCTCCTATCCACTTGCAGTTTTGCAACATTAAATATATTCTTATTGACTATGAGTATCTCTTTTAGATTTTTTACATTCTTATACCTTTCACTCGAGTATAATGGTTAATAACAGATAATCCACGTATGTGTTACATCTTTTAAAAGAGTATATCTTTAAAACATCAGGGAATTGAAAGGAAGAAGAGAAACTTCTATTAAAAGAAGCACGTCAAAACTTCTAAAGAGCAAAATAAACACATTTTTCTAAGGAACATTGAGAAATAAAAAAAACATTAGATATTAAGGTAACAAGAAAATTTTCTGAGCTAAACCAAGTAAGAACGTATTGAAAACTTATACCTTGTTAGTTTTTCTCTGGGGCATAAAATAGACAGCAAAATAACTAGAATGTAAAAAATTCCACATATACTCAGATAAGATTATGCCTTCATTAAGAATGCCAAACGATTTAATTGAAGATTCATAATATAAGCCATAGTGCAAATAGCTCTTCTTAACCTAACCTAATTCAGAAAACGCTCTATCTTCTAATTTTGAAACCTGGTACAGGGGAGCCATAATATTTACTTATTATTTTGCTATTAGATATGTTAAATCAAATCTAACATAAAAGAATGTATTGAAAATAAAATATCAAAGAAAATGTTTTGACTGTTTATATGAAATTTACGACGTAATTGTAAGAACCATAAAGCGTAAATGAATGTACGCCACTGTACTCGTTCCAGAGCCCACTTGTAAGAAACTTTATTGCTAGGTCGTTTTTCTGTGCTAGAGCGGCAAGAAAGGAAAAATTCGTGGAGTTTATTCAGGTAGAACAGCCGCGGAAGTTCATTATTCCTCTTTTTAACAACCCTCAAGTCAGTTTGTGGAACCCATAAAAAAGTCATTCAAATAATAAGGGAGAAACAAGGCCAATTTTCTCTAAATTTCACAAACCTATAGTGTAAATCTTCTTCAGTTTGGTTAAATCACTATCATTCCATATAATTAGACACGTTTATACTTACCAGGCACTAAGACTTTTTTTTTTAAATATAAGAGTATTCTAGGACTGTATATGTATTATGTTTTTCATCATATATTTACTGGGAGAACTTTAGGTAGAACTTTGGTAGAAACATAACATAACAATTTTGTGTTCGTTCTTGTCGATTATTGGTTCATATTTTTATCAACATATTTCAAAAGAGTTCTAAGGAAATCACAAAAGATTAAGTAATTAAATTTAAATAAGGAAATTATCTTTACAACACATTTTAGTCTTCTTCATACTTCTTGTTAACTATTTTCCGTTGGAGTGAATTGATTCTAGAAAAGAATTTTAAACGGTGAAATGAAACCTTTTCGAACATTTTAATCAACGTCGAGGAAGTTTGGATCGTGGAGTTTTAAGTGCGCTAGAAAATATTCATGTTTCTGTAACTTTTCCAATTTCCACCCCTTATTATTGAGAAGTTTATCTAAAAAATAATCCGAGCAATTAATTAAAAATTCAATATTTTCATCACAGTAGAAGCTGGCACAAAAGGGGACGTAAACAATTACGTTGAAGAAATTGATAATCCTTTTACTTTACCGGGTTCGGGACCCTTTTAAATTCACTAACAAAGTCAAAAACTTCCAATCCAGGCCCAATAATAATCTTGTTTCCTCTGACATCCAGGACTGTATTTAGTCATATCAAAATTTCCAAAATAAAACAAGGTTATTATTTTCAACATTTTAAATATTAGAGTGCTCTACTTTTCATTCATCCGCTGATTATATGCTGTAGTTTTAATCTAATTATTGATAATCTAGAAGAATATTTAATTTAGATTCCCGATTATTATCTATATATATATATATATGCAAGTGTACCAAATATAATAAAGATTTTCATCAGACTCAGATTACTTCTGATGGAAATTTATTTAGGTTAGGAAATAAAAATGAAAATCTTTTAATTCGTATTCATTAACTACAGTTAATGTTAATGAATTTCCATTGCAAAAAAGTAAGGATTCTCTAAAATTGTTCAAAAGAAGAAGTACATTTGATTAAATAAACTTGAAATTTAACAAAACGTTGCTTAATTTCAGAACATTTAACGAACTCCATTTAATGTTACCAGAATAATAATGTAATTTTAGTAGTTTTAAGGTGATACCTACAGATAGAAAACTTTGTATTTAAGAGAAGATAACTGAAGGTACCATTTAATTAAGTATTTTATCGTTTCTTATTTTTCCATGAGAAGTATTTAAGCACTAAATGACACACTTCTTTTGCCTTTCGAAGAACTTCAACTATAGGACGTAAGATTTTTTTTCAATCACCGAATACCCTTTTTCCGTACCATCGAAGGTCTTGGTAAAGAAAGCTACAGATGTACCATCTAATGATTCCTATTGCTATTGCAAATTCAAAAGATAGAAACTTGGCAACTGTGAACCAAAGGGCGATTTTTTTCTTAAACGATAAAAGTCACTGACTAAAGTGTGCAAATAATACTGGATTCCTACGCAATAAAGTAAAATGTTAAGGTTCCGTCTGGTCAAGTAAAGGTCGAAATCGACCGGGATCATGTCTAATGGAGACATTTTCGACAACATGACCTAAAAGTCGTATATGTGAACGAGAAGTTTTTGTTTTTCTTCGTAGACTTTCAACTTCGCAACTTCAAGGAATTTTTGTAGATTTTCAACCTGTTTTTCTTAAGTATATCCACAGCTAAATAAGCGATTAAATCTGTGAAATTTCTTAATCTTAATTGTAGTAAATACTGAAACCCTATAACGTCGTTTGTTATATCCTAAGCATTGTTAAATTGTTTAATCTAGTTTTAATTATAGGTACCACGAAGATCAATATTGTTAAAGAACGATATCGTGCAACTCGTTCAACTTAGAGTTGACAGAACGCACTTAAAAAGTTTACCCCAAATATCTACCTAAAATTATGTTAGTTTATAGATTAATCGTACAGTTTAATCGATTATCTTTATCGTTTGGTAAAGCAGTTTTAATAATTCAGTGAAAAATAGCATCTTATTCAAATCAAGAATATCATGTCATGTTAATTAATATAATAAGTACGCGATGTTTTGTATCAGTACCCTAAAGATTGGTGGAAACATGTAGTGTAATTACCTAAAAAAATTAGTGGTAGAAACCGTTCGGATAACCGTTGTGATAACTGCCGAGAATATATTTTTCACTTTTTTACATCCCCTGTAGTCTAGAAGTTCTAAAATAAAAACTTATTTTTAGAGCCTTTAAAAAACTATTGTTTATTACAAGCATTGAACTTGACCCAGTTATTTAAGGGTCGCGGTGTTGCCGGCTGTAGTGTTTTTCAGTAAATAATATTTGGATAAATGTATAATAATAATATTTATTTCTTTGAAAACGGCTAACTTTAGAAAAAAAAATTATAATTCATTTTTTTATTATTTTTATTAAAATATCTACTAGTAAATCTTAATTTTTAAAATTGATATATAGTATTTTTTGTGATATTTGTTTGCAGACAATTCCTATATAAACCGGTGTAAAAGAATAATATAATACAATTACTTTATCTTTTATTTTCCGCAAATAGCTTTGATAAATAGACAAATAGATATAATAAAAATGTTAATTTTGTAACCATGACATGATATATTCGGATGATATATTTGTTTATAACAAACAATATCTAAACGCCACAATTTAGATTATCATAAAGGCAAACTTTTTATCATATTAGATTTGTACATTAATACAAAATTAAAAAAAAATAAATGATTCCATTATCGAGAAAGATTTATTATCATAGGGGAGATAAATAAGTTAAATTAAGTAATCTATGTATTTTTCGTAAATATTTATTATTTATAAGTTGATTCCTTATTTTATTTTTAAGTGCTGGAATTATTTCTAAATTAGTTATCTTCAATTTTAGCCAGTGTTGGATAATTAAAATATAGAGTGCCAGAATATATAATATATATTTATTTATATAAATATAAAATATTATGAGGGGAATAAAAGTAATACATGCACCTCTAAGCGGCTCATCTCCTATATTTACGATATAGTCGCATTACTTTTACAAAATGAATCTTTTATAACTCTTCATACGAGTATCATTACTGTTATAAAATTATTTAACGATTCTTGTTTCATATCGGCTGTTATAGAGTTTAATAAAGAATATGAAAATTCACATAATGAATACAGCTTATTTCTTTCAGCGCAGAGCAAAATATTACTCTTCAAAATAATAATAATAACTACTATGATCATTATTTAGGTTATATCTATTATTAGAGATCCGTAGATTCTAATAAACAACTAATTCTTCTAAATTGTAAAGTAAAGAATGAGCCTAGTTAAAGATTGGAAACCTCTTATTGTATTAACTTGGTAATGTGTGCGCTTATAATATTTACGTTCGATAACCACTTCCTAATTTTACCTTGGGGTCGATCAAACTATTTGTGAGTAGGCCCGTTCTAAGAGAACATGAATAAGCTTGTCTGTTGCACAAGGGCCACTATGAATAAATGAAGAAATACTCGACTGTAAACAGAACAATTTCAAAGCTATAGGATGTTCCAGATAATGTAAAAATAAAATCTAGATAATCGAGGCTGGTTATATTTAGGAATTTAATTACGCAGCTTGGAAAATCCGCAAAATTTGAGTTAGTCCAATAATTTTCCAGTAAGTTATTAATATGATTTTCCCTTTTTTAGACAATAGAATCCGAAAATATACCTAAATTTAGAAACACGTGTTCTATTGATACGTTTAACAAGAAAAAGAAAAACAATAGATGCCCATTAAGAGCCAACATCATCACGTGACCTTTTTCGACTAAAAACATTTGCCTCAATATAGACCATATGGACCTGCAAACACACTAACTATAAACACGATTCTCTTCTTCGATCTGATTTCATGAAACAAAGAAAAAAACAAATACTATTTCAACAAAACTGTTTTGGCAACATAACTTTCCCATTAAAACACTGCACAGACCCGGTTCTAATAGAAAATAGATTTAATTTGTTTGGCACACATACGAATGGATAGGGTATAAGGTATGTTTGCGGTGGGTTAAATTTATGGAGAAGTGGTGCACTGAAAATGATTTAAACAAAAATTCCAAAAATGGATCAATAATCACAACGTTACTGGTAATAAAAATTTAAAAGATAGAACACATTTTAGCCTCCTTTCTCCAGTCAAATTTCAATTAACAATGAAAACATGTATCTATAAAAATGCATGAATTAATTTTTTTGACAAAATCACGATCGCGTAGACGATTTATTTCATCTGAAAATTGTTTCATACATTTCCAAGAAAACAAAGCTTCATTCTTTGAAATTTTATAAAAAAAAATTAACCTCTTATGTAAGTTTTTAAATTCGCTAATATATTGTTATTTTTTAGTAAAATTTTGTATAATTGAGTATATAGCACAATATTTTTCCAAGAACTCATTCTGGTATACGACTAATGTCTATTGTGACTTTTATCATTCTCGATGCAAGTATCCTCCATGATTATTTAAGTTTGACTCAAATTGTTTAAAGTTTCCGCAAACGGTACTGTACAACTAGTAATTCAAATTTTCCCGAAAACCTGTACTAGACCCCAGTCAACGTCAGACGTTGCATAATCTGTCAAAATGAATCAACACTGTTGCCAAATTATATGTTTGTATATTTTTATTATATAGACGTAATCTACTAACTAATGATTTTCCAGTATTTGAAATGTCGTTTTATTGCTGCATGAAGGGCGGGACGTATTGCTTTTTTTGTTTTGATACATTTTTTTCATTTTTTCCGCTTTTTAAAAATATTTTTTAAAAACGGAACACATCACACACATTTGGTGTAAAAATCCGCATCTCTCAGTTTTTGATTCATCTCATTACCTCATTCCGTTTTTGAAATATTAAGGATTTACGATTTCATGCAGTATCGTTGGATCTTAAATAAATGATGATGACTATTAAGAAGAAAAAGACTTAGCCATTACTTAACTTAAAACATTTAGGAAATAGAATAAGTATTGTACAATGTAGAATAAAGTAAGTAAATTAAAACTAAGTTTTTAAAGTGCATTTAAAAAACAATTTTTTTTTTAACCTGATTTGTATATTACATTTCTTAGAAAATTTTGAAATATACGTATAAATATCCTGTTTTTCACTAGAAATAGTTCTCTCTTCCTCATTTAAATTCAACGGGGTTATTATGCATTTAGAAGTAGCCATCTTTTATCTGAATTGAAAATTCCAATCACGGTCCTGATTTCTAGCCCAATAATAATCCCTTCTGCCTTCGCTTCTTCCTCTTTCGCGCATATTTTTCGATACTTTTCATTTTCAGACAATAAACATTAATTATTGAATAAATGTGGAAGTTAAATTGGAAAATGGAAATCATTTGATGCTAAAAATCGTATATTTATTTATATTTAGCATCGTTTGTTTGTAAATAATAAAAATAATGTGTAAACGCAAAATGCTTCAAAATTAAATAACTCTCTGTATCTCCGAAACCGTTAATTTGCGGACCAATATTTCTTAAAACTTTTTGACTTATTTTGGTCCATACTGTATCCTGTTCAAATATTCGAACTGTTTTTTAACACCCTGTATAATTTCTTGAAATAAAAGTATTTATTGATAGCATAGTTTCTTTCTCCTGACATGTATTCCTTTGTTCCTGAATTAAATTCAATTTGATTTTTTAATGCAATATTTTCGAAGATGTTATTATATTGTATTATTTTTTTCATGTGAACTTTCAATCGATTCTGACTCATGAGGTCGAAATAAGCTATGCTTTAAAAACTAAAAAGAATTAATAATATCGTGTGTTCCAAATTACTTAATTTTCAATGGTTCATATTTCAATTTTTAATTCATTCAAATTTCAAACACAGTCCAATTTTCAAAAAATTCGATTTCGAAAAATTTTCTTAATGTGTTAAAGGATTAAATGAATTGGTATTTCCGACACGTGGCCTAAAACATCTTAGTGTCTAGACGAAATTGTTGTTCCCCTGGCACAAACTGGGCTTCCGGGGTTTTACGCATTGAGTGCTTTTAAATTTCCCCCGGACCCTTTTTCCATTTCGGCAAAAGCCAGGGGGAAATGGGGACGAAACAACCCTCCTGAAGCAAACATTGTACCGCACGCTGAGGCTTAATGTGTCCACTTAATTTAATCGGGAGCTAAATAAAAAAATTGGATTACCGATGGACAGTGACGCTTTCAAACATAAATCATCTCTTTGAGTTGAGTAGTTACTTAAACAGTTTATATTTAGGCTTGAATAAAAGGTAATGATTTGTTTCAAATCTGCATTGGAGTAAAATTAACGTTGTAATAGGTTTGAAAAAAAAATCTAAAACTTTGTTTATATTTAGGTTTCAAAAGCATTTGTTCGAAAATGGCATAATTCGATTTCAAGTAGTGTTTTATTAAAATTTTGTTTTTGAAATTTTCCACAGTTATAGTCTAAATTAACGAAAACTTTGCTGATTTTTAGCAAAGGAATAGTGGATTTTTAATCGTTTCATTACGTCATTTCTTTTCCTTCTACAACTCCAATCAATACAGTTTAAAAAAGACCACGTATTAAAAAGTAACATTAGGGAGGGAGAATTCAATAATTATTCGTAGGGATAAAGAAAGAAGAGATTAGCAACATAACAAAAACAGCAAAAAATTACAAAACTAGAAAACAGATTTGACTGGTATGGAGAATGGCACCAAATAGAGTCAGTAAGTAAACTATTAAATAAAGGAGATACTAGAAAAAGGATCATAAACAATGGAACACATGGAAGGAGAAACAAGAGAAAAAACACTAAATATGACTTTGTAAACGGCAAAAGAACGTTAGGGAAAAGAAGTAGTTTTTAACATTAGTGATTTCCAAGGATTTTACAATTATTCAAATTGACATTTAATTTAATTATATTTTGTCAGTAATTATTGGTACGAAATTACTCAATTTATTTTATATTTTATCTTTTATTAATGATTAGATATGTATCAATATATATATATATATATATATATATATATATATAAAAGATGAAGCCACATATTTTGGTTTACTTTTAAGAGTGTTAGACAGTTATAAAAGTCTTGACTTAAAACTCGAAATACTATTGTTCTCTTAATAAAAGGCTGAAACATCTGTACTCGAATGTAGTATTTCCATCAATTTTTACGATGACCAAACTCGGTGATGGTCACTAAAACTTGTTTAATGCGTATTTTTATGAGGCGCTAATAAAAAATTGATGTTATGTTTATAGACTTTGTTTGTTGCTGTTGGCCAAAAACTAGGCAGAACTCATTCAAAGTTAAAAAAACAACAAACTGGAAATCTATAGGAGCGTTACGTAAACTTTAATTATACATTTAACCCCTGATTCCATCAAATTAGTCAGCAAGCTTAAATTATCATTGAAATATTTTTTGTGAAATATAGGATTAAAATTTGAAATTGAAATCTGTTCTAATTAGTATATAATTTGTATAGAATAAAGGGGAAACATTTGGTATCAACATTAGCGACATATTACATTTAAATGTTCTTATTATTAGAGAAAATACATCAACTTCAAGAGTTCAACCAATTAAAACAACTTCCATGGACTATCTATATTAATCAATATTTGGTTTGATAAGTTCTATATTGACACAAAAACACAACGAAGTTTTGTTTCAAAATATTGTAGCGCAGCAAAATTTTCTTTTAAGGTGCTAACAAATTATTATTAAACATTAAATTTAAATTAAGTATATTTAATGTTAAATTCGTGTTTTCTTTTAATTTGACTCTAAATCTTGACAACATCCATCAAAATAACAGTCTTATTTTTCTTCTTCTTCTTAGAGTACGGTTTTCTTTAGAAGGAGGGCGACCATTATGACTATTTTCACTCTATAGATCTCAGATCTAAAAAGTTGGACTGTTGAGCAATTGAACCATTCTCTCAAATTGCATATCCACGATATACGCCTTCTTTCTATGCTACGCTTCCCGACAATTTTTCCTTGGATTATTACTTGTAAGAGATGATATCTTTCCCCTCACATGGTGTGGTCCAGATACTGCAATTTTTGGATTTTTAGAGTACGGTCTTCTTTAGAAGGATGGCGATCATCATGACTATCTTCATTCTATCGATCTCAGATCTAAAAATTTCATTTCATTTCATAAGAAACTTATTCATTTACAGTTATAAGTTTATGTAGTGTTAAAAAAATTAATGATGGTCTTGTTTCCGAATTCACTTCACCTAGAAAACACAACAAGAAATCTTCGAAACTAGCATTAGAAATCCTCGATAAAGGTGTCTGCTACAGATTAAATTTGTACACAATATCGTTACTTAAAATTTGTACATTTTACAAGATATGGCAACATAGATTAACAAATTACTCTGGTCTTATAAATTCTTCGTCTGCGTCTAATTTGTTGTATCCAGTCTCCTTAAAGTCACTGCGCATCTCGCGGTTTCACATATTCTTGACGGATAATAGTTGTGTATTTATGTTTGGCTTCTTGGAGAAGACTAAAAACTTCGTTTTATTAAGGTTTAATCTTAGATCGTATTTCAAACATTGTATATGGACTGAACAATCTGTTGTATGTCATAGATTTTCTGTCTGTGTCGTCCGCGTATCGTATGTTTTTAACAGGTTTCCCATTTAGGATTACTCAGGAATACAACCTTGTCGTACCTTCTCTTAATTTTAATATTTTCGGTTCGTGTATTATCAAATTATCAATTTTGCTTTTTGATAAACCGTTGGGTATTATCTTTAGGAAAAGAGAAATGAAGGTTCACAATAACCCATTTTTAGGAATTGTTCCTGACATGTAAATTAGATACACCGGTAAGTATTTGAATGTTGTCTTGGTTGATTAGTTTTATCAATTATTTTCCATTTTTCATATTTTTTAGTCTGTGTAATTACTTCTTCGTTAATTATTTCTGGTCCAGTTTCTATTTTGTTTTATGTCATCATAGATAAATTCTTCCATTTAGCTAATTTGCTTTTTATATCTAATACCAATATTATATTTCCTTGTTCATCTATTAGCATATTCCTCTGTCCCCTTATATAATCTAATACCATTTCTTTTACTTTCTTATGTATGTTAAATGAATCATGTAATTTCTACAATTTCTCTATTTGTGTACATTGTTTATATAACCAGTCTTCTTTTGCCGTTTTACTTTTCTTTGAATGTCTTTGTTTAACAGTAAAAGTACAAAATTTGGGAAATTTTAAGAAAACTGAACACAATATATTTTGATAAATAAGTTTCGACCATAAGACAGGTTTGAGTTAAAATAAAATATTCATGAATGTACATGTTTCACGTAACGTTTTTAAATTACGATTTTTAAAATAAAACTTTTCAACAATATGCCACAGTTAGAGTTTCAGAATATTTAAAACGCCATGTTTAAAAATCATCAAATATACATACATACATATTTAAATCTGTTTTCAAAACTTAAAATGAATATTGTTACCATAACTATTTTTCGAAAAATTTACACAATTTACCGAACTTTGTATGAAATAACTACTTGTAAAATTCGTTTCACTTATATATACATAGGTAGAAATCAAATTATTGATTTTTTATCTTGGTTACTTAGTAAATAAAAACCTATTGGGGTGCAAGAAAGATTTGAAATCGTTACCTTACTGATTTGAAGTTAAATATAAAGTTTACAATATAGCCGAACTCCTTATTTCATACCAGTAAATACAAAAATAATCAGACAATATTTAGATTTATTTACATGTACATATATATTATTAATAAACATGATTTATTAACAAATTATTTAACAAATTAAAAATATTTAACATAATGGCTATTCAAAATGACTATCAAATTAGATTTGGAGTAGTAATGACATTTTTTCCTTAAATTAGTTTATTGGTTCGTAAAAACTATGAGGTACGCCGCTGTAAAGTATCCAAGAAGCTCCTGAAAATTTGTTCCTGTTCACGTAATAGTTTTACAGATGTTTACATGGATTTATCACAATCGCGTATAAAGCTTTTAGACGTCCCCTTATATATGCGTTTCCACCCCTATTTTCAATACAGAGGGATACCGAGATTACTCGTTTTACTTAAGGGAAAAATATTGAGGATAAACCGAACAATAAGTGAAGGTTTTGTTTTTCTTCACGGGTATGTCTACACATGAAACTGAACACTCAATTGTTCTAAATGCCTGAAAATATTTTCATTGGAGATTTACAGACTTTTTAAAAATGGCAGGAGAACTATTACTTTTCACTCTATAGTCTGTATATAATGTGTAGAAAAGGCGAATGATATATAATGGAAGCTTTATTTTTTTTAAAGAACTAAGAAACTAATAGACAATAGCTAAAAGCTAGTAGTAGATAAACTTAAGATAATAAAACCGCAATAAAAATGGAATAATTATTAGATTTCAAAAAGGAAACTTGAATTAAACTATTAATTTGACAAAAAAATTAAAGTAAAATTTACAGAAATCGTTCAAGATACTAACAACATAAAGAAATATAAACATATTGTCCGTACAATCTGTGTAAGAAATTGTAATTTCATTTATTTTCTAGGCTTTTGCGTTTCTTCTAATGCCTCTTAAAAATAATTGAAGGTAGAAATTGTTTCAAAATTTCTATTTAGCTATTAATTCCCTTCAGATTACAACCGAATGAGCTTTTATATTTTTAAACGGTTGATACTTAATGTTAGAAGTTCTATATAAAATTAATCAAAAAATGCAATTTTATTTTTAGTGGAAGTGGTGTTTTCTGACTTCACTTTTTTTGAGAAAGAATTTATTTTCAAGACGAACTATAATTTCATTCCTTATCTTTGAAAGTGTGATTACCCAGTCTACCGACTCGATCTGTTTTTCGATAATGTCAATTTTTCAAAGAGTGACCATGTAAAAAATTGTTGAAGTCTGCACTTCAATCACAGGAACAAGTGTGGTAATTCTTCTAGATATTAAGAAGGGTCGATTACAGGAGATGTAGAACAGTACCATAAAAGTAGTTTAAGATCTTATTGACCAGGCAATTGGTATTCTTCGACCATCTCACTCATTAACATTATAAACCAAATTTTCTAGCTACCACTGAATAATATTATCTAGAATTCATTTTAATCTAAATGCTTTAAACCGTTCTGTGTAAACTTAGGTACATGATGCACCAAAAATTTGATATAACCAGACAATCATTAAAGTAAGAAAAGACAAGTAGGGATTCGAAAATAATGGGGAGCAGCATCGAGTGAATTTTATGAAAGATTGGTCATATCGATTCGGTGGCTGGGCAACGGACCGGGGCGGGAGGTGAAACAAGGGGGAACAAATGTAATTTAGGATGAGAGGCCATGGATGTCAGTAGCAGAAAATAAATCTTCAGATCAAGTTTAGGGCTTATTGTATGTATTATTCATGGGGGATGATCACTAAGACCATTCGAAAACCGCCTCACAACGGTTCACATAATAAATAAGTTGGGGGTTTTTATTTATTAAATTTCTTATTTAACGAATCATTTAAACACTTATGAAAGTGTTACATAAAATAATTGTTATAGCAAATTTGTTAATAAAGTCTAGGATTTGCGTGTAGAAGTTTATTCATAGCATAATTGACGGTTACTCAAAAATGGACTGTATAAAGCATAGGTGCTTATCTTCTTAAACAAATCAATTTCATTCATTGAAATAACTGATAAACTGATTTATTTTTTAATAACTAAAATTTACATTTTAACAATAACTTTGATGCGAGTTCTTGAGTGGTTTACATAATATATTGAGTGACATTAGAAGTGATACACCTAGAAGGCATAAATCACAACTTAAATTAAACTTAATTTTAAATGTGTGGTCTGAATAGTTATTAAACTTTTAAACTTAAACTTGGGGTGACTATATATTTTGAATTATGTGAAGGGCGATAAAAAGCTTGAGAGAATCTATTTTTCCACGAGTGTGTGTGTGCATTGCATTTCATTTTTTCTGGAACCGAAGTGACTGTGATTGTGGGGTTGGGGGTGATCACAACACAAAATTGTTTAATTGTGTTCTCATAAGGCAGTTTCCATTGGTCAATCCTTGTAGAATATATTAGCGAAATTTTGATTGGTTGATGTAAAAATTGCGGATGTGACAAGTTGCATCCATACAATTATTTTGGAGAATGTGCACTGTGTGTACTAATGTGACTTGAATATTATTTTAACTTGCTTAAAATGAGTACATTTTAAACATTTAAATTTAATTAATTTTAGAGCGTTTACGAAGATGATGTTAAATGATCATTTTTTTTTTGTTTCAAAGCTCGATGATTTATTGTGAATTTTATACCTAACTAATTGATAATTGATTGAAAATGTTGGGAATATGGCATATTTAAAATTTTTTACTATTATTCATAATACAGTACATAACTAGGGAATTTTATGTGAATAAATAAATAAACAAAAAATAGCCATAAAAATAAGTTTTTTTTTTGGTTCTCCACAAACAGATTTTGGCAGGAAATGTTTTACAAATTTCATTTTAAAATATCACTAATTAAAACTGGTCATGTTTCGCGGAATTGTAATAATTCGAAAAAGAGTGATAGGGGAATTTTTTTTTTTCACTATTACTTTTTTTTGTAGGGTTAATTTGAAAATTGATATTGAATTTAAGATACAGGCACTAAAAAAAGTTATTGCAATTAGATTTTTGTGGCTATTTGGTTCATCGAAAAAGAATGCAAAGGACACTGTTGTCAATATAATTTAATGTTTGTTTGTGTCATATCAATATTTTAATTAATTAAATTTTTGGAAGCACTATACTTTAAGAATATTTGGAGTGTATTTATTGTTTAAATACCGGCACACCTATTATTTTAATATGTTTGAATATAATTATTCGATACACTTTGTATGTATGTAATTATGTAATTAACAGATGCATCAGACGCTTAAATGCTTAAGTAATATAAAAAGCGGCATTGTATTTAGTGTTGAATGCGATCCTGTTGCTGCGTACACATAATACAATATGCCATTAATTATACGGAAAGATATTAGGACCCTCGTCAGATGTTGAGGTGATAATCTAGTTTATAATAGTGGCACTAACGCAGTTTGAGCCCCTCCAAGGATTCCTTGTTCCTGCTTTTAGATCTACACAGACTAAACCTTGAATTTCGATATTAATGCAAGTTTGGAACGATATTAAATTCACATTGCCAAAAATTGAATTCGTACCGTACATTTTGGTTGCAGCATTTTTTTTCGAATTTCATTTTTCACAAACTAATTGAATTTATTTGTATTTTAGAACTGTAATATTCTTTAAAATCATTTTACCTAAAAAAGCCCACCACGCTGAATTTAAAAAATTACAATTTTATTTCAAAATAATTAATGTCAAAGCAAAAAAACTATCTTTATAAATATAAAAAAGATAAATTATAATTGAATTTCCACAGTATTTAAAAGCTATTTTTAAATATCTCTCTAAGGCCAGGTTTCGCTAGATTGCATAATCAAAGAGTGACATAATATAATCGTACTATATAATTTTGGTGCTTGAGGATTTCTTTGAATTATTGAATTAAAATTACCATTGCACTACCTTTATTAATTTAACAATTTTAATGTTTAAAATTTCCATTAATAATTACAATTTATAATATTTGCATCCAAAAGAAATAATATAATAACCTAATTTTGTAATAACAAATTGTTGTCTAAGCCATTCTGAGATAATATTCAAAGCCATTCTGAGATAATATTCAAAGCCATTCTGAGATAATATTCATTCGGAGTTATTTAATAATTTTTTGGTAATTTTTCAATTGATTTTTACAAGCAAATTATTCATAAGTGATTGATTTTCTTGTAGATAGTCTGCTTATAAGAGTTCTAGCTAGAACAGAACCCCTAGAGCTCCTGTTGGGATCTTTGTGTTACTTATTACCTTCTATAGTTTTTCCCACAAAGCATTCTAAACTCATGGAACGTGTTTAAACAAGTTTATGTATTTTTTGTATGTGTTGGTTCTACATGAGCCGGTGGCCATAAACTGATTGTTTTTTAGAAAAAATAATAATCAAATTTGAAAAACGATCAAGCAATTTGTAAGAAATATTCAGTAATTTTTTGTAAATTCTCTTTTTTAATCGATTCGTGGCAAAAGATCGTTAAATGTTATGTTTAATTTGTCAAAGGCCGAGGTTCAAGCTAGATCGTTGGTTTGAAATATAACTCTTCCTCTTGTCCTGACTGATTGTCGATCACGTGGAAAACGCTTTTTGTTGTCATTATAGTCGTCTCCAGCAAAACACAACGTAATCACTAATCAGGTATGTTTTTGTCACAGCACGACAAGACACGCCACTATTCACTTTGATTAAATACTCCAAAAGTGTTATTTATCGCATTTAGTAATCATATTTTATTGTGTGCCTCATTTCCGTCGTGCAAATATTAAAAACTAATGTAAAAGCTTTATTAGCGGAGGTATAAATAAGACGACGACACATTTTCACGATACAGACATTTGTCATACGTCAATCCCCTCCCTTTCACGTTTCCAACCCCATCATTAGAAAGGTATTGCGATAGATTAATCATCGATATAATCATTCAGGACGTTTCTTTCGATATTAACTCTATGTTTGTAAAAAAGTCTCAATTTAATTAAAGTCTAATATATTTTAAAAATTAAAACAACGGCTATGTTTGGCTAATGTGTCACATTATTTTCTTTACGTCAAAAATAATAATATATTTGGTGCTAGTTAATCTAATAGGTATCTTTTGATTACGACCAAATTGGTCTATTTTATTGCAGAACAAGTTGAAATTATTTCCACATTAGCCAGACATAGGCGCTGCGTTTAATTATCAAGAGGTATTAGACTTTATTTAAATTATTTTTTTTACAAACATAGAGTTAACAACAATGATCATATGGCTGATTAGTCCACCGCAATACGTTTCTAATGATGTGCACACATGGTATCTTCCATATATAAAATTAAGGGGTTGGAGACGTGGAAGCGAGGGGGTTGACATATGAGAAATGTTTATATCGTGAAAATGTGACCCTTTTGGAATAAAAAATGTTTAAGCATTTTCTTAAAATCCAATGAATACTGTCAAATATCAACGTGCACTGTTTTGAGTGACCCACTCTCTATGCAAAAATGTACGTATAGATTAAGAAAATTTGAAGTAGTCAAAATAGACTGAGATTGATGTAATGTATTAGTTTTTATTTTATTTAGGGGTTTTTTGGTAAAACGAAATTCAAATTAAATAAATCTGAAAATGTATTAAATAAAAAGAATTTTCATTTAAAATTTAAATTAATCCCATTTCATTTATAACTCTTAACAAAACTGTAATTCAATGTAACGTCAGTTTAGCAAGACAAATAGAAAGTTAGAAATAAATTGTCTTTTAAACACTTTGCAAAATTAACAAAAGTAAATAATTTATTTTCCTTTATTTAGGCTATGGTTTAATTAATAGATTTTTTAAATGGATATTCACTTACAATTTATGAAAAAAAAATTTGATTTCCAAAATACAAATTATTGATGTTCTCTACACCAATCGATGAAACGTTATCAAAATAAATTTCACATACAAACACAAATGTCTGTCAATAGATCAATTGTGATGTTAAATTTATTTTTTAATTAAATAATTCCAATTATAGTAGGTCGGGATTAAAAAATGAGGAGAAACTAAAACTCCTACAAACTCTTTTATAAGTGTTCTTACTACAATATTTTTTAATATGACAGTCCTTAAAACTATTATATTTTAGTTGCCCTGCCTTTTACTATTAAAGATGTTTCAATATTAAATAATTATGTTACACAAATATCTATACTTTATTGTAAAATTTAGAATGCATAATTTTTAACTATACTTTAAGTTGAATAATAATTTTTAATTTTCAAGTAAACAAATTCCATGATTTATGTTGTAATTGTCACTCATTTTTATAAAATTTGATCTTAATTACCATTAAAAATTTTTAAAAACCCCTCAAATACCTCAAGCTCATAAAGTCAAATACTTATGACTGCACTATAAACAAAGACTTACACAATATTAAATTTGTTTTCAAAACATTATCACCAATATAAATTAATATATAATTTAAAATTTATAAAATCATGTGATTCTAGACTGTATTTGTAGCAAAGGAGAGGTCTCATTTGTTACAATTTATGCAAAACTTAATTTTAGTGATGAGAGAAATGGAGAGGGCCCAAAATCATGTGTGAGAAATAGTAACAAAGACGCCAAATTTCAGGAATATCAAAAAACAGAAGAAAATAATGATAAGTGATAAAAGTGTAGAAAATAACCATCTTAATGGAAACTACACTTAACTGTGGAATAAAAATGACGGCATTGGGACCCTTTTTGTCATTTGTAAAGGTAAAGTATCCAGCGGAATCACCGGGACAATTACAATTTACCTAATGTTTAATTTAATTGACTAACACGCTTAACAGGGCTAATAACTGTCGAATAACATTCGAGAGATGATCCTGGGAGATATTCGATGATTTGCCGATGGGCTACCGGTGTTGGTCGATATCTACGTCCGGTAATTACATTAATTTCTGGTGCTGTTTTGCTAATAGGATCGATTACTTTTGTGAATATTACCTTTCCAGACAACTAATAGTTCCCTAGGGAAACTCCAACAATCGGATAATAACCCTTATTTCAAATAAGCTGTACTCAATGACAAACTCGGACAATTTCACTGCCCGTTGAGGTGTTAGTTACAAATTACAATAACATATATGTTATTTCGTTTTAATCTTAAAAGTGTAGACAAGGGCTCCTTACAACGACAAGTTGGATAAAAATAAAAAATAAAAAGCAACCAACTGTAATTCAAAAATATTTTTGATGAATAATAAAGTTTTTTAATTGCATTCTATTAGGATTTTTATTTAACAAAAAACCGTTTTGTATACTCTTAATATTAAACAAAGAATATACATTTTACACTTGGTTTACTCTCCGTATATGTATTCGACTTATCGAAAAGTAGATAAGTTCAAATATAAACGTTCTCGTTGTCTGCGAAGTTTCAATAACGGTGGAGGTTGGTACTTATAAATTTGACTTCTACTTTGCGAGATGTAAAAAAGAAAAAAAGCGATTTTCCAGTCTAGATGCCTTTGTGTATTTGCTTTCCCTAAAATATTATAAAACAAAATATACTTCAATTTGTAGGTGATAAATAATTTAAACTTCTCTTGTAGGTTTATTGGATCATTTTTTATTAAGAATTTAATTTAACTGGAACAGTGATTGGAAGTTTTTTGTATTATAAAAATTAAAAATCTAATAATATGGAACCCGAATTCATGTTCATGTCTTGGAACTTGGAGTTTTAATAATTCCGAATTGCAATTGAAATTGCGATTTCAGCATGTCAATTGTAAATTAAACGAGGTATTTAGTAGTTTTCAATTTTCGAATTGCCATACTGCACTCTGAGTCATCGGAGTTATTTCCCTATATCTATCGGAAATTATCGCATGTTTGTCTCCAATCTTTTGAATTTCAAAAGCGTAAAAAGTTTGTAATTTGGAAGTTCTCTTGTAAATAAGCAAGTACTTGATTTACTTGATATGCATATACATACATAGTGGGCCACTCAAAACAGTCGTCCTGATATTTATCAGTATTCAGATTTTAAGAAAATGCTAAGACGATTTTTATTCCAAAGGAGAAATTTTTTCACGATACAGACATTTGTCATATGTCAACCCCCCCCCCCCCCCCCGTCCTTCCACGTCTGCAACTCCTTAATTAGAAACGTATTGCGGTGGACTAATCAGCCATATAATCATCTATGACTTTTCTTTCGATAATAACTCTATCTTTGTAAAAAAGTCTTAATTTAATTATAATCAAATATCTCTTAAATATTAGACGAAACGCCTATGTGTGGCTAATGTGGAAATCATTATAGAATAATAATCTTTGAAAAGTTTGTTATTTTTGACATGATAAAAAAAATGTGACACATTAGCCAACATAGGCGATTCATTTAATTTTGAAGAGGTTTTAGACGTTAATTAAAATAAGACTTTTTTTACAAATATAGAGTTAATATCGAAAGATAAGACAAGAATGATCATATGGTTGATTAGTCCATCGGAATATCTTTGTAATGATGTGCCACACATGGTCTAGTCATTATTTAAAATTAAGGGGTTGGAATAAAAATGTTTCAGCATTTTCTAAAAATCTAATGAATAATGCCAAATATCAGGGGAGACTATTTTGAGTGACCCACTCTGATATGCATATAGGTCGAAATAATTTAATTTTTAAAATAAATTTCGATGTTCTGCATTATTTGCCGGTATATTCACACGTTCTTTAAATTCTTTTTCATCATTAGTTTCAACACCATTTACTACAACTTGAAGTTCCTCTACGTGCAAATTTTCTACAACTTTCATTAATGTTTATACCTCTACATACTTCTATACAAGTTTTATGACTACCATTATAAAGTTTTCTGGACTCAACATCATACTCAACATAAAGGTAATTTAATAATTTTAGCACCTCACTTATCGTTCAGCTGGACTATTTTGATTGCGTAAAATGGAAAAACTCTTTTAAAAAAATTATTCTGAAATTGGTTTGACACATACAAAATCGCGATATTTTAACCATATACTTTCGTTTTATTTCCAAATGCGGTGTAATCAAAAATCGATTTACTTTTAAATACGACGCTTAAAGAAATTGGGATGAGATATCTAAGAAACTTACTTTGAATTTATTTTGTTTTCCAAAATAATTTTAATTAATTTTTCAGACCACATATTATTGATATTTAGTATGTATTAAGAAATTGAGTTTGATTATGACATGTTTTCAATTTAATGATTTAGGAATAATTAATAATAAGCGAATGTTGGTTATGAAACTGTGATATTATTTATTATGATTTTTTCCTCAAACGGCAAAAGAAATGGAATAAGAAGTATAAATACAGTACAAATAGAGAAATAATTTTTGTGTTAATTGAATTAATGATACATGCAAGAATACCATTGATTTTCATTTCGCGATAATGAAGATTATTTAACGGGAAACGCGTCAGTAAAAAGGTATATTATAAACGCTTCAGTTAGGAAAAAATAATAAAAATTTAGTAATTCAGATAACCTTTAATTCTATTCTATTCTATTCTATTTTGTTTAAAAAAAATTGTCAACGTTTAAAGATGTTCCCACTTCCAATATGCCTACTTCAAGATATTAGAGGGGAAATTGTAACGTATTCCCGCTTCTTTCTAACATATTTTCTTACACTCCGATAGATTCGTGTGGGTAATTAAATATTTCTTCTGAAATTGTATAATCTTTTTTCTCTTTTTTCAACAGGGAGCTTGATAATTGTCTCGATTTTGAAACAGAAAATTTTTAAAACTAAAATTAATCTAAAAACAAATATTTTGTACTTTGTAATTTCATTCGTGACTTATCCTGCTAAAGAATATGTTTAGAAAAATAACATTTGTCAAAATTAACAAAATCAATGTACTAAAAGGGCAAACTCAGCATGACGGTTGCAAATACTCGAAATAAAATTACATTTTTTCAACTCATCCGTTTATTTAGAACTGGTGTGGTTAATATTGTCCCTCATATAATTAAATTGTTTTTTTTTTGCAAAGTTTAAGTGAAAATAGCAGCTAGTGTGATATTTTCAAATGTATTCCTTCACTTCGCGTGTGCACATCAATATGTTTGGATCGTTGATAATATTCTAGATTCTAGAGTCTAGAATGATAGCAAATTTTCTTGCTGATTGATTATATACATAATAATGATTATCGGTATTAATTAAAGAGTTATTGAAATTTAAAAAAATGGTGATAACGGCAGAACCGAATTGACTCCTCATAAGGGTCTAAGGCAAACAATTATAATTTTTAATTGGGGCCCTAAGCAACTGCATACATTCACACCACAATACAGTAAAAAATATAGAATTTAAAAATAAAATAATTTTAATACTAAAAATTTTTTTTAAATATTTCTTAGTTTTTAGTGGAGAAATTGTTTTCCATCCATTCATAAACATCAAGACTGACTTTAACTGTTAACATTTAACTATAGGTATCAAAGTTTTATTACAACTTCAAGAATTGGTTATCTTATTTATTTTTATTTTGTTACACTATGTAATTATATAATTAAAAAAAAACTACTGGTTAATATTTTAGTGTTTCAACATAAACTCTACAGATAATAATCAGCGTTCCTTGTAGTTGGCAAACAAAAAATGTCAACGAAAAGAGCATAAATAAATAAATGCCTTGCACGGAAGTAAATAGTTTTAAAATACCAGTATTATAAATAAGCTCCAGTAAAGAATTTTGCCCTTCGGCCTAGAATTTCTGTTACGTTACATTGTAATTTCCTTAAAACCTTATCTTAACAAGCCCTTTTTCATTCCTTGCTTAACCCTTTCTAATTTACATGCCGGTATTTTTCGTTTACCAGCAAAAATCTAGACCATTCATTTAAAAAGACGAAGATCAAAATAAAAAAAATTACACTCATGATTCAGATTTCCATTGAATTAGTATTCATCGATTAATCGATTCCTTAGTAATAATCACAAAAAATTAATCAAAGATACAAACCCCGCTTAAACGTGGTGATTGAAAAATTGATGAATCGATAAATCTTGTGGCAATAGAATATTGGATCTACTGGCAGAATCAATTTTTTCAAATTAAATATTTTGTTTATGTATTATATAATAATAAGTAACTATAAACATTTTTAGGAAAGCAATCTGACTTTAGAAGTGATCTTTTTTGTTAAAATGTAAAAGTTGTGAAGCTTCTACAATTTACTCAAACAATCCAGTAAAATCCGATTTGGTTTGAGAAGCAGTGAACTAAATGTTGACTTTTTAATTTTCATTATAAAGTATCAATAAAAGTGATTTAAAGTACCAATAAGAGTCATCATTTTGTGATTTTGGTAAAAGTGGTAACACACAAAAATATGAAGGAAATTAAATTAAATATTTTAAAAAATATGCTTGGCATATGGTATATTGGTATCCGGAGCTGTTCAGAGCTGAACTCTTAACAAAAATTAAGATAGTAACGAGCTAATTGTAGTCAAGCAAGACAAAGCGTGAATTTATTTTCTCTTGGCACCGCATCGCTAACGAATTAATTTCTTTTGTGCCTCTTGCTCCTTAATGAATTTGAAATATTATTCACGAATAATTGTCATTTGTTTTGCTAAGTAAGCCAATTTCACTAACTAACAGGGTTGTCTGGCATTTCTGGGAAGGTTCACAAATGCCCCTAAGCGATAGAGCCTCAAACAGAGACTTGCTCTAATCAATAATATCCTAACCTATACTATTTTATTACATACAGGGTGTCTGTGTAAATAATACGTATTTTTAAATGGTATATATAACGTGTCATTTACAACAAATTATTCTAATAAAATTTTATTCTATCATCATTAATTTACCCAATTCACTTTGAACATTTCCTTGACATTTTATGCGTGGCAACATATTACACATTTAATAAAAAATATGTGTTAGTTTACACAAGATTCAGATCGTTTAATCATTTTAAGTTTATCATGTGGTAAAGTAGTTTCAATAATTCAGTGAAAAATGGCATTTTATTTAAATCAATAATAATATGACATGTTAATTAATCTAATCCGCGTTGTTTTGTATCAGTGCCCCAAAGATTATTGGAAAGTGTAGTGTATTACCTAAAACAAGTAGTGATAAAAACGGATCGTGTAATAATACATTTTTCACTGTTCTCCATCCCCTGTAATCGACCATTCTAGATATCTAGGTGTACTAAAATAAAAACTTATTTTTAGAACGTTTAAAAAACTGATTGTTTATCAGCATTGAACTTGACCCTGTTATTCAAGTGTTACAGTGTTGCCGGCTGTAGTTCTTTTTCGGTAAATAATATTTGGATATATGTAAAATACTAATAATTATTTCTTTGAAAAAGGCTGACTTTAGAAAAAAAATTAATAAGTATTTTTTATTCTGCATATACCTTTTTATACCTCATCCTTAAATAGGCGCATTATATTCGCGGACATCCTATATATTAAGTATTTTATCTACCGAAGGTGAGAATTGTCTACGATTGTTTTTCGACTGAAACATATTTTAATGGTTTTTTGAATACGTTTTTGGCTTAATAGGATCAATGGTATTACTTATGTGCATCATATTATTTTCATTGAAGATACATTATTTTTATTTACGCTAAATAAATAACTGTTTGTGATTCTAAAAGTAATTAGACAACCTTTTTTTACTTAATACGATTGAACAGAATCTGTCAGCTTTTCCAGTTGTTAAAATCGTCTAAGAGGAAATACGGAAAATTTCATAGGTAACGTGCAGCAGCCTTTTATTTGAAAAATACTACGTAGAATTAATTAACTAGCCATTTCATTGTCTTGATTTGGCACCAAGTGACATTGTTACATATCCTATAATTAAAAATAAAAGGCGTTGTAAACGTTTTTCCTGCCCTGAAGAAGTCGTTGTTGCATTTAAAGCATACATTTTGATTAAATCAACTTCCGAATGGAATAAGTGCTTTAAAAATTGATTCAAAAATATGAAAAAGTACGTAGAATATAATGCTAAATACAAAACCAATAAAATATTTTTTTTACGTATAAACCTTTTTCCCATAGCTATTTCCGAATTCATCCGACTACTATCGTATAATAATAACCTAATCTGGAACTAAGACCAAAATAAAATAAGTTAATTAGAAGTGAAATGTACGAATCTCGAATAACAACAGTAAGTTGATCAAGAGAAGTTCTATAAATAAAAAATTCAGGACCTTGGGTAAGACGTTCCCTTTTCCGTTTTTCACTCAATTACAATTTACCGAATGGTAGACGAAAAGAGAGTAGGAAGGTATTTTATAAACATAGATTTCACGTTTTAAAATAATATTAAGAAACTAGATATTGGACATATTTCTATAAACAGTTATAAAAACATACAGATTAAATTTCCAAGGACTATTAAACTGGAAAATATAGAAAGTACAAGAATTAGAAAAATACAGCCTTGTGATAGAACCAAAATGAAAGAATAAATAAAATATAATAAATCAAGCAATTAAAAAATGATAAAAGCCTGTGAAAAAGTATAATACTAAATATTTGCTGCGACACTGCTGAATAGAATTACATAAGCTTTAAATATACATTTCAGACTCTGCGAATTTCGTTAAATGGATGTGATTAGAAAAGAAAAACCAGAAAAAAAAAGATAAACTCAATGTTAGAAGTTCAGTTTCTAGGCCTGGCAGGATTTTGGAACCGTTTATACATTGTAAAATAATAAGAACAGAAAGTATTATACTAATAATAAAAAACTTTTAATAATATTGAATAAACCACGCAATAACATAATTTAAAAAAGTTTTCGAAGATATATTTTTCCCAAAGTTCAAAAAATTCCTATTGAGTTGAATGATTTTCAGCCATATCTTAAATTCCTTAAATTTCTTGGATAAATAATAATTTACGTTATCATTATTTTGTGTCGGTGACGCCCCTGTCTTGAAAACAATTTCTCTTCGAATAAAGTGAGTCAATTCTTGGTCGGCTTAGTTCGTACTGCGGCCGCTAACATGCAGATAAATATTTTTCATGTTAAAGAATTATTGTATCGTCGACCGGGCAAGCAGCGCTGTACCTAAAGTAAAGCACTAAATTTGTTGCCCCAGAGCTTGTATTCCTTATCGCTAAAAATAAATTACCTTCTCTCCAAGGGGAGACACACTTTTTGAGGATATGTTAATTTATTGTTTCGGTGAAAAACTACCGGGATCAGTTTACTATATTTCCCACTCGAAATACAGCAATAATTAAGGAACAGAATAAACGATAAGTTACTTAAAATTTGAAAAATTGTTGGGTAGACAATTTTAAAATAGGAATGCCGTAATGATAAAAAATGGAGAACTTAAGTAGGATCTACCAACAGTATAACATAGAACAACAAAAACAATAATACAAAGGGAAAAGAAGTTATAGGAGATAATACCAACTTGAATATTAGTTATTAAGTGATGAGTACTACCTACGACCTTTATAGTTGTTTTAAACAAGCAATCGCTAAAAAAATATGCTGCTATACTATAAAGGTGCTCAAGGAACTTTACCAACCACAAACATTGTTTTAGTTGTTTTAAAGACGTTATTTTTTTTTAATAAAAAAGCTGTGTTTTCAAAATTAACATCCAAAATGGAAACAATTGGATATTTCCAATTTTACCTTGACTAAAAATTAATTTTAAAATGAGTAACAGTATTTCACTACTAAATTTAAGTTTCTCATAAAATAGCTATATTTTATTTACAATAAGAATATATACTTTAAAATAGAATGTCCTGCAAATTAGTACACGTTACATCTATCCAGATTGTTGATCAAAAAATTAAAAAGAGCTAAATAGCTTCAAAAATAAATAATGTTTGGGTAAAATGATTAATATTCATGTGTGTTCAAATTTATAAGGCTAACAGTTATCCGTAACATATATATTCATTTTTATAATTAATTATTCTTATCTAAAATAAAGTATTTTTCATTTTATTACTAGTACTAAAAGTATTCATTTTATTACTAGTATAAAAAAGTAACCATAGCAACATCATTTTGATATTTAATGTTGAATATTTTTCTACTTTACAAAACTACACATTCAATAAACATATTTTAATAATATTTTTATTTATTTAAAACTTATTTGATTAACAACCGTTGCAACAATTAGAAAAATGACAAGAAGAATAATGTCATTGACAGTATGGCCAACCGATTATTTTTAAAATCAAAAAACTGGTCAGAGATAGGCAACACAACACAGTAAAATTTAAGAACTCTACATAATCTTTTTTATACTTATTTTTTGATTTTAACGCTTGAAGAAAAAAGTATATGTCATTCGGAGTAGAAGGCTCTACTCCTGGTAACATAATATGCTATTTCTGATTCTGAATTATTTTTAAATGCTGTTGACTCTTTCATGTTTTTAGGTTTGTGTGATATTTAAAACGGAAATAATGGGCACCCCGAAAAGAGAATATGAGTGGAAATGCAATCATTTACCACTATGCAGGCAAGAAAAAATCAGAAATATTTGGAGGCAAGTATGAGTATGAATAAATAATTTATAATTGTTTAAAATTTTGCGAAATAAATTCTTATAGGATATCTATTTTATTTCAAATTTACTTCATTACGACAAATGTCATTCTTTCAGTCAATAAAGACCTTAACACCACAATTTTACTTGACAAATGGATGACCTCCTTTACTCCTCTCACTACAAACAAATCCAAAATACCCTTATTTACCTATACAAAATCTAATAATAACAAGCTCTTTTCTTCCGACATTAGGAAACAACTTATCCCATGAGAAAAGTCCTCTAAAATGTCAGATATTTACGGTCTCTCAAAAATTCACAAACTGAATCTACCCTTAAGGCCAATTGTCAGCGCATATAAATACCCCATACAATAATTAGAAAAATATCTAGCCCAAACCCTTCAACAAACTGGAAATTTTCTATGGGATAGAAATAAATAAATATACAGGGTGTTTGGAAGATGGGTGCAAAGCTTTAAGAGGAAGCTAGCATAGAACCATTTTATCTATGGTTGTCTTAGACGAAGTCTGACTATTCTTTTTTATCTAATTTTTAAGGTATTTTATAAAAAAAAATCAAAATTTTTCAACTAGTTGCAAATAATGACTAGTTTGAATGATAAGTAAGTTATTATTTCGAGCGTAAAAAGTATTTTTTTGGGCTAAAAGATTTTTTTAATAGTTTGCCTAAAAACCACGCGTGCTTTCAAAAAGGTTCGAAAAAACTCCCTCCGTTTGTTTAAAAAAATCAGTTTTCTTAAATTTTTGAAAAGTTTTCATGAA
This sequence comes from Hermaeophaga mercurialis, assembly GCA_951812935.1. Taxonomy (NCBI): domain Eukaryota; kingdom Metazoa; phylum Arthropoda; class Insecta; order Coleoptera; family Chrysomelidae; genus Hermaeophaga; species Hermaeophaga mercurialis. The sequence goes on along the minus strand of OX638362.1, from coordinate 15,790,850 downwards.
CTTCAAATGTCTCTAAAAAAATGAATGATGACAAAGATGAGTACAACATGATTTGTTAGATTGTTTACACATCACTCTAATTAAGTGAAATAAAAAAAAACCACTTTATTCTTAATGTATTTTGTATTAAATAAAACCATACTATTTTCCTTAAATAAATATATATTTTTTAAATTATTAAAAAAATAATATTTTTTAAGATCTGTTACAATTAAGTAAAAAAATATTACGTGATCCTTATACAAAGAAATAGAGCCGCCTCGTTTTTCAGTATATGTTAATTTATTATGCAGGCAGTAGCATTTCAGGCCGTCGTCTGTCTCTCTGGTTACCTTAATTACTAAAACATGTAAATAAACGTCATTTGAATATGAAATTTATCGGATTCCCAGACGGTTGGGTCGCACCCCGGAAATACGTATGACTTCGTTAACTTCTCTTTTCTAAAATATATCTCTATACAAGAAGCTATTCATAATGAATACGGTAGTGTTCCAGGATATCATACTAATACTTTATAAGTAAAAAGTTGAGGTCAAATTAATGCAAATATTTCATGGAACCATTTTTATAAGGGCAATTATTCCGTTCCATACTACAAGGGCCGGATTACGCATAAGCAAACTAAAAAGTTTATGGCCCCTGCCAAATAACGACCCCGCAATTTCTTATTTCTACAAAAAGAGATGTTTACAAATTATATCAGAATGAGGCAGAGGGCATTTTTCACAAAGAAATTTAATTTTTAAAAGTGTTATTAAATAAAATGAAGTGTTAGAACACTACTATTGCTTTGTTTTATATTGCTTTTGTTGTTATATATCCAAAGTAATATATGCTTATATAAATTGTAATTGTTGCATGCATGATAATAGAAAAAAGGGCTCCAAAAATTATAATTGCTTAGGGCTTTTTAATCCGACTCTGCTTAATACATATTTAAATTGTCTAGTTTCAATTGCCTCGTTTTCGAAATTTTATTCTTCAGACAATACATATTGTTATTTCCATAATAAAGATAGAATAGAATGTTTGCAGATTCTGATTTTCAGCATTCTTAACAACATTTCAACAATGCTCTAAAATCGAAGCAGACAATAACAAAAAAGGTCTCGTAATATTTTAAACCTATTCTGGTTTTATAATATCAGTAATTTTATCTTCTTCAGAATTATGTTCTATTTGAAATTCATGTTCAGGTGATTATCTGTGTGTTTTCGAACATTTAGATTACGAATCACCTTGATTTTGAGCAAAAGTTCCAAAGAAATTCCTTTTTCTGTATCATATATTGAAAGTATATTGAAATGTATTGAAAATAAGTTTCAACCAGTTTTACTAACATACCAAACATCTTTTAAAAAATTCCATTGGCCTTTTATAAACGTCTGTGTGTTTCCTTTTTCTAAGACTGGCAGAAACTGTTCCTTTCCATTCAGACAACATAACTAGTTGCTACTCCAGTAGAGCCAAAGCTAAATCTGTCGAAAATTCCTCAAAGAAAAAAAAATCTACGTAAACGGGGGTTTTGTATACGGTGTGAACATAAATTGATTGAATCCTCTCTCAAACTAAATAACTACAGAAATGTTCGGACATTTAGATTTTTATTTCTGATGATGAAGCATATTTTGATTTTAAAAATAATATTTCAAATTTCAATTGCATCCTGCTAACCTCTTAAAAATTTTAAAAGCCAATAGTGGTCGTGATATATCTCAATAACGTAAACTAATCCATCAAAACAATACGACCCGGGTTAATAATTGATAATTACTTAATATAATGTTCATAATATTTTTCACTAAGTTCTTGGCGAAAAATTCTGTTTTTTGTTGTTCTCCTTGTATTTTGCTCTAGTAATTTAAGCACATATATCTGTTATCCGTTGTAAATTAGAAGTACTAGAAATACATACATTTCATCGATATAAATTGAAGATGATAGAAGAATTAAGCGAAGATAAACCTGATTGAATGTTTAAAACAAGCTAAAATTATATTTAACTCATATTACTCCACCCTGTGCACAAAATAATTTTATACATGAAATTTGTCACGTTCGCAATTTTTACTTCAACCAATCAAGATTTTAAAGACCAATAAAAAATGCCCTCTGGATATTTAACACACACTCACTCTCCGCTCAAAAATAAATTCTCTTGAGTTGTTTATCGCCCTTTACATAATTTAAAATATAAATTGTCACCCCAAGTTCAAATTTAAATCTTTAATGACTCTTCAGACCAGGTTTGTAAAATTTATTTAGAGTAAATTGTGATTAGTGGATCCGTGGAAATGTGTGCCAAATATTATGTAAATCACTCAAAAAACTCTCAAATTATTGATAAAGTAAATTTTAAACTTAGTTATCTTCATTAAAGTTGTTCAAAAATAAATCAGTTTATCAGTTATTTTATTGGATGGAATTAATTTGTTTTAGAATATAAGCAAATAAGATTTATGTATAGATAATTTTAAGCCAATATCCAAGTAAAAATACATATTTGACTAACAATCAATTATGCTACGTATGTATAAAATTCTGCACCGACGATCAGAATATTGGGAAATTTAAACAAGTAATTCATTGCACAATCCAATCTACTTGAAACATATTTGTTTAAACGATGAAGCTACCTTTTTTTGAATAGTTACAACCCTCACATGCAAAGTATTCAATATTGATTCAATTTCGCGATTAATACATAACCAATATTCTTAAAAATTTGAAATGTTATTTTTATAATCAGAACATGCACCGAGGGGGAAGGGGGAGGGGGTTGAAATTAATACATTAAGTTCTCACCGTATAAAAAATATTTATAAATTAATAAGTGTAACAGGAAATATAAAACGTAAATTATTTATTTATTTTCTGATGCCGAGATAAAATAGGGGAAATTCTAATTAAATGAAAAGAAAATTACAGGCGTGAGATTTCAGTTACTTTGTATACAAAATACAAACAACTAAACTTGCACATGAACCAGACAAAATATACGAGGTAACTACTCCATTAATATTTTTGAATAAATTTGATAATACCTTTGAATGAGCCGTCTAGAGGTTTGGTCCACTCTAAAATTTTTATATCTTCTTATTATTCTTTTTAGTAAACAACGAAGATCTAGATCTCCGGAGTATAACTCAACTCTGTTTGTTAAAAGTAACTCGGTGCCTATTTAAACACATTTTATCTGATTTTTTTACTTAATTTTCTTATGTACATTGGCGCAGATAATTGGTTTTAAATTTGGATCGAAAGCTATAAAAACTAAGTTGGAACAAAAAGTATTTAATTTTCAAACGTAGATATATCATTAGTAAATATATTTATTCGCAAACAAACAGATTCTCTGTTATTTACGACACAATTACTCGGTTCATTTTCTTTGAAATTCAAGCAATAATTTCTTTTTCGAACAAAATAAAACTACTCGCTGGGTTCACATTTGTCATTATGCGATTAAGGCTGCTACTCGAAACTTAAGAGTTGCTTTAACTCGAAAAATATCGCGATAACATCAATCGCTCTCTCAAGTTGCAACGCAAGAAACCCGTCTACGTCAGCAGGAAGGAGAATTACATGGCGCAGTATTAGAGGAAAGACGACCAGCAGCGCAGCTTACTAAATTTTGGTATAAATTCATATAATAAAAGGGTAAATATAGAGTGGTTTTCATTTATTACTTTAGAATTCACTAGGTGACGTAATAACAAAGAATATCAGCTTTATTTATTAAACTATTTATATTTATACTAAAATTATTGCAAAGAAACATTATCAATAATTTGGTTTTATACTAAGCAGATCTTAATCTGTTACTGCTCTTCAATTTAAAATAATTTTGCAATAAGATAAAGTCAGTGTTACTCCTGAGATGGATCAAAAGGATTTCAATGGCTGAGTTTGAAATCAGTTCACACATGTCAATGCACCAAATAGTATTTACAATTACACCATATTTGTACCAATAACAAACAGTGAATATATGTAAATGCTTATAATAAGTCCATCTTAGTTAAAAATTGTTATATTTTTATGCTTACTGTACGTCTGTGTAAATCTCTGGTAATTGACGCCCCTGAGTATAGTTAATAACAAGCAATATGGGGGTGTTTCCGTCCCCCTTGTAGCGTACCTCCAACTCAACCTCAAAACAAGTTAAATTTCAATTTCGCAGACAGTCGAATTGATCACTGAACCAAACTATGCGCGAGTCATTAATTACAAGGTAGGGTAATTTGGCCTTTTGTGCCCTTATAAGGGTTGCTTACGCCCCTTAGCGCCGTTTCGCGTTGTTGCTCCAGCGCCCGTTCAATGGTTGTGGTTCATCATGCAATAACGATTGATTCGCTGCTACATTGAAGGAATTTATCTACAAGGTGTAACACAAAGGCCTTCAATCGACTTCGCTCAATCATTCTAAATACATTAGAGTATTAACCATATCGAACTAAAGATGCAATAAGCAGTTGAGAAATACTTTAGTTTAAATCAGTTAACAGAAAATAGTATTATATCATCTTCGTTGAAAGGAGACTTAAGACTTCAACTAAGATAAAATACTAAAGCAAAATCAAAGAACAAAAATAAATAATTGGACACTAAAAGATAATGTACAAGCCCACAAATTCGTGTCGTCTCATGAGTAATATATATAGTCTTTTTGGAAAGAGTTTCTTTAGAAAGGTTTGAAAAATATTACATTTAACCAACCTTCTGGAATATTCGTCTTGTATATCGAGCTTCTTAGTTCCTTAAGCTTTTGGGTAATTTATCACAACTTTCAAATAAAATGTACAGAAAGTAAAGGCAATCTATATTGTTACGATAGTACGTACAAGAATTTAGTTAAATATCCCTGTATATAGAACTTATTTTTTTATTTAATATTTTCTAAATTATAATTTTCTCTATTTATTTAATGAGAGAAAATTTTTGGAGTAAGATCGCGATTGGATAACAAATAAACATTTTTGTTAGAGTCATCAAAATTAACGAACATTGGGGTCTTCTTGGTTGGGAAAATAAAAAGAGCTTAGAAGTCAAGTTTGGGTTCTCGGATGATCGAGAGGTTGATAGTGCCTACCCCTGCGATTAAATTTATTAGTTATTTAAAGGTGTAAGCTGCCTTAATATTTTGAAACAGTTGTTTTTGTTCATAGATAAAAAATGGTTATTGTTTCATTCAGCCTCTTTAATTTCCACTAACCAAGTTATAGTGGGTTAAAACCCCTCTTAAGATTTTTTCATATATTTATTATTAAGAAATGAACTAAGTACTTAATAATGTGAATATCTTCAACCAATTTAGCTAATATAATAGATATATTTTATAAACAGTTGTGGAAATAGTCTTTTTGTTAATTAAGTCCAAATAATAAAAAAATCATTTTAATTCAAAAATGTCGACCTTAGCAAATAAAGTAACCAAGGGCAAAAGCGTAGGAGCACTATTGCTAAATCATAAAGTTAATTTCAAAAGCTGGAAATGAATGGCGTCTTATCAGTGTAGGGCCTTTTTGGTCCTAAGCTTCTTGTTGAAAGGTCTACATATCTATCTGAGTGCACAGTTAATAACCTAGTTATCATTTGCGATAACGGCTGGGTAATGAAACTGTCCCATTTTCGGAGCCTCTCTAATATTGAGCACTAAATTATGCCCCATTGAGCATAGTTAACCTAAGACATTTCAAAAGTCCAGAGGCGTATTTCTAAATAGTAACAAGGAAAAATTGTTTTATACCGTGAGGTAATAACAAAGTCAGATTTCATAGAACAAGAAATTGATTCTCACTTCCTTATTTATATAATATGGGAAAAACTGCGAGATATCTACATCTACATTAATTAAATTTGGATACTTTTTACTTCCATGCTTTTAATTGTTAAAAATGAATACTGCGAATGGCCTATAACAAAAAACATTTAATTTTGTGCTAGTTTTTAAGGGATGTAAAATGAAATATACAATACAATAAAGTGCCTCTCCTAGAGTGTTGATACACATTTGCTAAAATTTATAAGAATCTCTCCTTTAAAATTAAGAACTACCTGAATATTTTTCCGTTACCAAAATGTAATGTTTAAAGTAGATAATTTTAAAAACTTTAACAAGCTGAATACTGACTGGAATAATAATGATTTTAAAAGTTTAGGGTTTAGTTATATCAAAAGTAGATATTTATTGTTATCCAATTGTCAAAATTTCATTTGTTAACTATGATAATAATTGGGATACTGGCTCATAATTAGAATTGTATATTACACACATAAAAAAAATGTTGATTTTCTGAATCCTGTCCTGATTGAAGGACTCGTTAAATTTTATATGCTTCATTCTACGACAGACGTAAAAATTTTTCTTGTAATATCGCTTCGTTATTTCGCTAGATGACGATGTGTTTGACGAGTTCTTTGGACTACATGAGTGAAGATTTCTATGCCATCGAATTTAGGGCTGCGTAAACGGAAAATTCACTTTATTAAAATAACTTAATAACTTCAATATTTTTTTCTTATACTATTAAAATTCTTACCTTTTATTCGTTTCTAATGCAGTTACATAAAGCTTAAAAAAATAAATTTAGCAATTAATTAAGACAGTTTAAAATTTTGGGCTTTAGTGGATTAATTTCAGTTACGAAGTAAACAAATCAGTTATTAAAGTTACTGAAAATCATTTAAGCTATATATTCTTGTTATTTTATTAATAATACTTACTAAAATACCGATAATTAAATGTAATTAGAATAAATAAAATTTTCTGCATTATAGTGGGGTAAATATTCTCAATAATTTAGTATGTTTTAGCCACTCTTTCGTCATTATTAGGGATATAAAAATGTGTATGGTTACACAATTTTTGCAATGAATTCTAGATTTATGTATACAGGATGCGCCCAATAAAAGATATTTTCATTTTTTTAAATTATACACCCTTAATATTAATAATTTTATTAAATGCTCATTTTTCCTAATTTCAACAACATAATACACAATAGCTTCACGTCTAGCTCATTTTGAGACATTAATCATTGAAATGTTTGAAATTATTCAGGTATATTATCAAAACAATAGTTTTTAAGGAAATTCCAATATTCTTAACTTTATGAACAAAACAGAAAATAAATTTACTATTCCGATTTTTAACCTAGTAAAGAATTTGTGCAAAGTTCATTGGTTCATTTAACCAAAAAGAAAAAAAAATATTAGACTATTCTATAAAAAAAATGAGGGGTGGTCAAAATACAATGAATTACCCTGTTCAGTTCAGTAGGGAAGAGGACAGGAGAATATTAAGTGAAAAATACAATACGAAGGAAACGAGACATTGAATTCCGGTGGATGAGGTCATTACAGTTATGGATTTATGAGCATTGTTATTTGCTGATGAACTGTCAATAATGCGAATACCAAAGCTTCACAGAGAGACGTTGTTTGTTAACTTGTAAGACGGAAACAGTTTTCTAAAAACTGGTTGGAATAGTGATCTTACTAGATATTTATTATAAAAATATGTATAAAAATTTAATTTTTGCTAATGGAAGACGAGAAGAGAGGTATTCTGATGGATTTTAATTATTATTATTATTATTCACTCAGAACTGTCAGTGATGCATGTAGGCCAGCTTCTTCTTCATATTATCTCTATACATTATTGGTCCAACAGATGGAATTATATATAAGAATAATGAATTAATTACCTATATAATCTCTCTCAGCTAATATCTTAAGTTTTGACATAGAACAGAAATTTAGTGAGTAATCATAAAATAAATTTAGAATTCAAAGATTAAGGAAGAAATAACATGAGAGTATTCAAATGTGTACTTTACTGAAGTTCATTGGTTTCTATGGTCATAGTGAATATAAGGCTTCTTCAGGAGGAGAAGCAAAGGGTTGGAAACTAAGAACGCCGTCGACCATATCTTAGGATTGGATTATAATACAGCTTCTGGAAAAAAAATTATAACAAAGGTGGCCTCGAGGAAAACCTGGAAATTATTTACAGAATTGTAGGTCGGCCGCTAGAGGGCGTAATTAATTACCAAAAATTAGAAAAGCAAAATTGTATAAAATTTACCGAACTAAAGAATACTGGAAATATGTCATATTCTTTAAAATATTCTACATATGTCTGGTTTCTCAAGTTTTAGTATATTTTTTCAAATAAGAGGTGGGGGAGAGTGGGACCCTTGTTATGAAAATATGCTTATAACTGCTGCTCTACTTAACCCATTTTTATAAAGTTAGTGTTATTTAAATAATCTTTTTTCACTCATCAAATTAGACTAAACTCTGAGCAATCCAGTAACAAGAATGATAGAGGGAGCTGTTTCATTTTCTTTAAGCATTGTATTTTTTCTTGAAAATATTAAATAAAAACATAATTTTTAAAAAGTAGGTTAAATTATCAATAGAATAGTAAACATGTAAATGGTGGAATTTTTTCTTAATAAGATAAGAGTTTACAAATATTAAAAAAGTCCATAGCTAACACCTTTTAAATTTTTAATTTTTATTAAATTTTTGTAAAATTGTGGTTGTTTGGACCGCGTAGATCGGACCAATTTTAAAAGAAATTACGTTGCAAAGACTGCCTCAAACACATTGCCGTCACTGTGGTAAAACATCCCTAGTAAAGTTACCATGTGTGTAAAGTATGTAAATTGGCAGAGAATGTAAATATAACTCGCATGTTGCTTAAAATATTACCACGAGGGTAAGCTTTGACATCTCACTGTGCACGCATTGTTTGTTTTTCTGCTTCAAGCAGTTTATTTTTAAGGATAAGATGAAGAACCATGAGTTGTAAATAAATAAAGGACAACCAAATTAGAAATTTAAAACAGTTTTATTTTCCAATTGGGGGAGGGGGATATGTAGAAATGCACAGGTTGTTTCAATTAGGATAATGTTGTTAGATTTTTATACCATTTTTTATCCTTCTTGTATGACATTTTGATGTGTAGCCATGAAATGTTTAATTCAAAATAAATTTTAAGCCAACAAAAATAAACGTGATAGTAACTGCACTAACATGAATTTCATCATAACAACACAAAGTACTTTTGATGGTACTTAGCATACACTTTTTTAAATAATATGTAATGTATAATATAAAAGTAATTGACTCACTAAATAAGCTTTTATATGAAAAAGATGTATGTATTTATATCTCAATTAATAACAAATATATGAAAGGGAAATTGAAACTTCTACGTGAAACAAGTTTTTGTGAATTTGTAAAATATTCGTATTTCTACTAACATAGTATAAACTCAGGCTAAAGATTATAATGGTTGGAGTGCGTCCCTGGGTAACATAATTCCTATCTTGTATGTGCCCTTAAAACGGTTTCGTCACGTCGTTCCGCAAACATGTAAAGTACGTTTTGGTCTTTGCTTTTCTTCTCTTCTTTATTTTCTGGCAATTACGTCATGGTAAAAAGCGCTAGTTTTTAAATTTCGAGGGTATACGAAAACGTCATGCCTTTGTTTTACATAATAATGGCTCGCGTTCAGAATGAGCTACTTTTAACTCTCCTTTTTTCTAGCTGTTTAACAGAAACGCATAGGAATTTTCTTAAATTTAATACAGCTTCTAAACACACAATGTATGTTTGCCACAAAAAAGGAAAATATTTTATAAAAAGACTTTTTAGAATAGCAAAGGGTTCCAAGTATAATATTGTACTTAAATAAAGCAAAATAGTTGTAGACTTTGGAGCTAGTTTATCACTTGATTTCTTCACCACCCTGATCCAAATTGAATTGGGAATGACCCAAATTGTTTCAATTTATCTTTTGGCTAAATGTAATTTTCATTTTAGGTTTGTAGGTTTCCAGAATATGACAACGTTCAAAGAACTGTTAGACTTCAACTAATCTTTAATTTCAAGTTTTTGTATTCTAACTTTTCATTTAGATAGTAAAAAATGTCTGCCAAGGATTGGTTCCAAGTGTTGTTTACAAATGTTTACTTCGCAGAGAGTGAGATTGAAAAAACTTATGGTTTATGGGTCTTCCGGCAAATTTTCTGGCTATATGTTAATTGATAGTGTAGTGTAGAAACATATACCAAATATAAAAAATATTATATTATATTGGCCTCCCTGTTAGATTAAATATTATTCTAATCCCTCAACGAGAAGAGGTGAAGTATCTTGGCATCCATTTGGATCATAGACCGACATGGAGGAAGCATATTTTCATAAAGAGAAAGCAGCTTGGCGTAATGTTGCACAAACATTATTGGCTAATCGGTCCCCAACCAGAGCTATCGCTAACAAATAAATTACTGATCTACAAAGTTATTTTCAAACAACCCGTTTGGACATATGGACTGGAATTCTGGGGATCAGCTTCCAACTCTAATTTGGAAATTCTAGAAAGGTTTCAAGCTAAGATGCTCAGGATTATCTCCCAAGGGCCATGGTTTGTCCTAACAACATAATTGCAAGAGATCTCAAAGTACCAACAGTAAAAGAGGAAATCAGACAACAGTATGTAAAATACGGACCTAACACAAGTAGTGCAACATAGACGCCTGAAACGTCACTACCCAGGTGGCTCTCTATACAGGTTTTAGTGTAAATTTTGCAGACTAATTCATGCTCGCTTTGGTTATATTTTAAATATAACTAATGTAAATATAGGAATCAGATGATGAACTGGTTCCTACAAGTCTCATTATATGAACACACGATTTACTTATTGTTATATTGTACATTGTAGCAGATTGTAAATAAAGTTGGCGATTAAAAAAATATATATATATATATATATGGTTCGTTAATTGTGGCAATACAAATATATATTAAAATTTTCTCTATATTTGTTATAACTGGTCTCAAACACATTAACCGTATTTAACGTATAAACAATTTTTCCAATTTTTTTTTCCAATTTCATCCCAAAATGTTCTACATTATTGGTTCAGTGTAATGGCTACTTCGTCGTTTTTATTTATTTTTTTGAGAGTTTCGTCCATTGCTCTTTCGGTTATTTATGGTCATTTCTATCTTTCTATCTTGTGTTTGGATTGTTTCTAAGATGTCCATTTTAATAATAATTTTTCTTTGTTTTAGCTCTTCTTAGTATTCTCTTCACTTATTTGCACATCAATGATTTTTGTCCTTTCCATTTTTTCCTTTCCTACTTATTCATTCTGAGCAATAAACTTTGCTTATTTTTCTCATATTTTTAGTTACTTACTTAATTTTAATTTAGGTTCATCTTCAATGAACCCTGTTTTATTATCGCCAATATAGTTTTCCGGCGTTTTCGTATTCAGGTCATTCTTCGCTGCTATGTGGGTATAAGTTTTTCTTTTGACCCTGTTGGCTATAAATTGGACCCACTAATTCATCTTCCTCCTGACATTCTTGAGTCTTGCTTTCTTGATCTGAGAAGTACCTTTGGAGTGCCTGGTAGGAACCTGAATGGCTTTAAACGATGTTGAAAGTTGGTCTTCCGTAGGCATCCCGCTTTGTTGGTGTTACATTCTTAACATAACAGACACTGTTGTTTTTTTCAAATTTTTGTTATCCTTATACCGGGAAGGAAACTAAGATCGGCCGTCAGCCATACCTCAGGAATGAATTGTAGTACAGCTTTGGGAAAAAAATGATAACAAAATTTGTTTTGAGAAAATATGGAAATTATTTACAGATTTGTAGGTCAACCGCTAGAGGGCGAAATTGAATACCAAAAATTAGAAAGCAAAATTTACTGACAAAAGAGTATTGCAACCAGGATCATCATATTTTTCGAAAAATTCTGCGTATCTTTGGATTCACGAGTTTTTGTCTGTTTTTTCAAATAAGAGGTGGAGGAGAGTGAGAACTGTTATTTTTTCTGAACAAAGTTCTCTACCTGCCTCATTTCTTAATTGAAAAAACAGACTAAAACTAGGGAAACCCAAAAATACATAGAATTTTTCGAAGAATATGATGTTCTTATTTCCAATACTCTTTAGTTAGGTAAATTTTGTAAAATTTTGCTTTTTTAATTTTTGGTATTCAATCGAACCCATAGCGGTGGACTTCTGTATATATTCTGTAAATAATTTCGCTATTTTTTTTTTCCCGAAGCTATACTATGATCCTATCCTGAGATATTGCCGACGTCCGTTCTTAGTCGCTCACACGGTACATTGTACTACTTACGTAGGAATATCTAAAGAATAAAAATGTTAAAAAATATAGGCCCAAATAGTTAATTGTTGACTTTTAAAAATCAAAATAAAACAGAATATTTATGACGTTTCATAAATTCTCTATGATTTACAATTAGAAAAAACTTTGTGTAACTATTTAATTATAGTAAATCCTCGCAGTAATTAAAAAATACTTATTGTTAGTCATTAATCATGTAATTTCATTATCGAGTGGGATTATCATTAATTTTCCTATAATGAAATTAAAATTAAATTAATTAAATTTTAAATTCAACATTTAAGATAAATAAATTAGTTTCTTATTAATAAACTGCATACATATTCAACAAAAAATAAATTGCGCACTGGAAAATTTAGTGACATAATGTTGAAGTTTTTTGTATTATCGGTTTTTGTCTCAACAGCTGTGGTAAGCTTTTACACATTGTGACATCTAGAGTGGAACTGCAAACAATTTTAGAAAAAAATAAATTTAAAAATCTGTCATTTTTTAGATAGAAAGAAACTATACTTTTCAATAAACTTGAAAAATAACAATGAATTTGTTAAAAGTATAGATTTATCTCTTATTTAGGGTCAACCTGTATATATACTAAGTATAATAATATTATTATGAATTTTGGGAATTTTTTGCAAAAAATATACAATTTAAAGAACCAACGTACTGATTCTTTATTTGAGTTATTATAAGAACCAAAATAAAAACGCATTGTTTAAAATATGTAAATATTTTAGGCTCAAGAAGGAAATGTAATAAAAGTATTATATGATTCAATGTTGGAACCACACAGGGAATGTCAAAAAAATACAGAGGTAACTGCAGAAGCCCTAGAAGCCGTATTATTTAAATTGAAATTATCATCTCCTAAAGTTAAGGCATACTTTTTCTGTATGGGACAGTCAATAGGTATTCAAGACCGATATGGAAATATTGATGTGGGAAAATTAAAGAAATTGATAGTATTTTCGGGTCTGATAGTAGACGATGAAGTAGATAAGGTTGTTAACAAGTGCCTCCAAAACAATTATGATGGATCTGAAAATGCCTCTAATACTCTTCTTTGTCTTTTAGCTGAATCTCATTCAAGATCTGGAAATTTGTTGTTATTAAAATAAATTATAGCATTTGTCATTTTATATTATTTGTTTGTTATTGTATATTAAATGGCACTACTACATCTTTACTAATGTTGATAATATTAACATTTATACGATGCTTAGCATTTATTATGGACTTTTTTGTGAAGTTGTTTTAAATCCTGTTTATTTTTTAATCTTCTCTTTTCCCTATAGGTAGTTTACAAATTTTTTAATTCCATTTTTAATACGGCAGTTTAGACTAAAATTTTTTAATCATATACCCTTACGGAAAAAGTAAAATAATAATCTGTATATTTAATGACGAATTTTTAAATTTATTGAGATAAGAGATTATGAGAAATTGAGCAGTGTCAATTAATTACAATACAATTTTACTGTTTTTTTTTTATTTGACCGGGAGAGAGAACTTTATTGTGGAGTTGATGATGGGCAACTGGGACTTTAGAATTGGGAATTGGGTAAAGGGTCTTAAGAATGGCCGATTTTTGATTGGTTACATAATATAGTGTGAGCTGTTGATTTGATTGGTTTACGTTAAAACAGCCGTTAGACTCAAGAATGTCGCGTGAATGAATAAATTATTTAAAGACTATACCGAGTGAACAAAAAATGTGTTGAATAGTATTTGAATTTATTTGAAACGAATTAACTTTAAAAAGAGGTCGAACAATAAAAGAAATATTTATAAATACCTTGCAACAAAAATATAAAAACATCGTAAACTACTTTCAGCAATAGAACTTTTCAAAATTGACATTAATCTTCATCACATGTTCACATGTTTGTTGATTTCGTAAGGTTCTGTTATATTTTTTATTATTTTATTGAAACATCAAACATCGATGGCAATCGAAGTACATCGCCGGAAAGCAAAAGCTGTTACATAGAATCTATTGCCAACAAGATGTCATCAATGATAAATGAAATTGCATATCAAAAGCGCACGGACTGAAGGTTAATAAAAAATATTCAATCCCTTCTAGAAAATATGTTACTGGAGTATTTTGAACGTATATCGAATTTGCTAAAACTAATATCTGAATCTTCACTTAAAACTCTCATCATGTAATGTACTAGAGTGTGAACCATATGTATGGAATAAGTTCGTTTGAAGTCTATTTATAAAGTTTTCAAAATAAACACATAAAACAGGTCGATTTTAAATTTAAAATTGCCTTTTTTAACATGAAAATATGGACCACCAATTTCTCTCTCTTTCCCTCTGAATTATGATAACCCTAAAAATTAGAAAAAATTAGAAAGTGTACGTTATTTGAAAGGAAATTTGGTTAAGTGTGGGTGGCAATATTTTCATTTAAAAACATAACAATATCAATTTAAAAATGAACCCGTTTCAAAATATTCTTCAGAAGTTTAAAATCAATTAATTCTATAGAAAATATACAAAATTCCATATAAAATACACTGTCACATGAACGGCAAATCCACAAAAAACTAAAAGATCTATTGTGCTATGTCTAGTAACGATATAATTTTAGAGGCTATAGCAATTCTTCTAATCTTATCTCCATGAGGATTTTTAGGATAATAAGTGGCTCAAAGCTAAGTAAGATTCTTTTCTATTTAATATTTTCCTATGTAGAGAGGCTTTGTATACTCTATAATGTGATACAATAAGTATTCATGTGTAAGTTTCCTTCATTTCTTTACCGAATCAAAATCCATCTTCTTTGGCCAGCGCCTTCATAAAGTATTATCTGCCAATGCCCAGTTAGAGTTTTTGCTTAGTATGTACTTAAATCTTTATAAATGCGTAGATCTGTTTTGGTTACGCCTTTGCCAACCCGAGACTTGAAGATTTGTCAGCACTTTATCAAAATAATATTTTTAATCGAGAAAACTGTCCAATACATCTTTTTTTATTGAATAGCAGCATTTCTGAATATTTTCAGAAAATAATACCTATCACATTCAATCATGTTTTTCACACATACTCAATTAACTAATTTATCGAAAATGTATTTGACAACTAAAACAATCGGACGCATTAGTAAAATTAGAACACCCACTTCATTCAAAAACCGCCAACAATAACATTGAAAATATTGGCGCCCTCTGCTGGACAAAACAAAATCTCTTGCTCGTGACAGTCGATAGAGCATTGTTAATTTCAAAATTCCCGATAGCAGAAAGGGTATGCAAAAAATATACGTTCGAAACAAATCTAAGAAATTCGCTAGTATTTTATAATCCTTGTCAACATCTATAAAAATATGATTTTCTCATCAACTAGTTATTACAGTCCTTTCATGATCCTTTTGAATAGCTGTTTTGAATTTTCAAATGACGTTGTTACTGTTCCGACCAATGTATACATATAATACGCCACATCTCAGGAAATAATTATAGTATAGCTTCGGGAAAAAAAATTTATAACAAAAATAGCCTCGACTAACTTTGTTGATTTTCGTTGAGGATAACCAGCGTAATTGACATTTGAACAAAAATTCCCATTATTTCCATTTTTCTTAAGATATCTCCGGATAAGAAACAGATTTCGACAAAAAGTTTTCGCTATTTTAAGGAAAATTTAGTCTATATTCTGAAAACCTAGTCAAAATTATACGTTTCTATTTAATATTTACAAGAAAAAATTAAAAATACTCTTTAGTCAGGTAAATTTTGTAAAACTTTTCTTCTTTTTAATTTTTGGTATTCAATTGCGTAATCTAGCGGTAGATCTATAATTCTGTATATAATTTCTCGAGATCACTTTCGTTATACATTTTTTTCCCGAAGCTGTACTATAATCCAATCCTGAGATATGGCCGACGTCCGTTACATAGCACTAGAGTAATTGTTTAAAATTTTTGTCATTACTAAAATTTTGGTAATCATTTTGAATAACCTCAAATGCCGTACAATCATTTCCTGCTCGCTTTCCGCTGATGTTTCGTACACCAGAGACCTTTCATATTCGCAGAAAATAATCCAGAGATATTAGCTGTTAGTTGGAAGTTCGCTAAGAGAATTTACCTTTAATTATCTAAAATTCTGACTAATTTCGAAAATTAAAAAAATCACTTGTTATATATTATAGTTACATTTTTTATTTCTTTGCTATAAAAAACTAAACATGATATTTTTTCATTGTATCTCTACTACTAGTAACGCTTTCAAATTCAAACATTGGACGACGGGCTCTGATAGTTAATTAGAAATTTGGATTTGATTGACGTTTGATTCAGAGCCGGAAAGAATATATGAGGCGAGTAGAACGATTTGATGTATGTACATCATCCCGGCTTGTCAGAAACAGTTACAGCGACATGGGGATAGTAACGAAATGAAGGAAAACTAGCGAGAAAATTCAACTTGGATATTAACATTTTCATTTATAAAAAGAAAATAAGTAAGAAATTCAGATTTTAGTTTTGGATAAAACTTAGATTAAAGAAGGTGTATTGCAAATGAAACCGTCAGTTAAAATAAAGTGTTCTGGATTTTCCAGAAAAAGTTCCATTTTCTTTTATGAAAATTTTCTGTAACTTTCTGACCAAGCAGCTTCATCCCAATAATAAAAATGGCTTATTTAACATTCATATATTAACCAAAAAAGTTAGTTAAGCAATATAACATAATATCTTTAATTTTTAATCGTTTAATAAAAAACACGTTATTATTTATAAACTAAAAGTAACAAAATTTATTAGTACAAGGTGATACAGAATAACGGACATTTTTGAAACCTGATTTCAACAGGATGGACACAATGCACGGAAATCAATGGAAGCTCGAATTGTTCGGTAACGGCCCCCTGGATCGCCAGATTTATCCGTTTGTGATTTTTTTTGTGGGTCTACCTCAAGAGTAAAGTATACACGACTCGACCAAGAACCCTGGATGAGTTAAAACAGAGAATTCGGGATGAAAATCACAGTATCCCAGTTGAGATGTTGCAGCGGTTAATGAGGAATCTCAACAGCAGATTTCAAGAATGTATTCGTACAGCAGGACGCCATTTAAAGGACGTAATTTTTAAAAAGTGATAAATTTCATCAATGTTTCGTAAATGGCAAGTTTTAAGGTTTCAATTACTATGAATAAAATTTATTTCTTTTATCACTTCTAGTTTTATTGGATTGTTAAAAAGTTTCCGTTTTTTTATGTCACTCTGTATTTGTAATATGAATATTTGTTTTGATAAACATTTTAAATGATTAGTTTGCCGTGACTATAGAAATTTTAAGTCTGTATGAAATTGTTGTGATGCTAAGTTTTTAAACTGAAATGTTGGTATTTACGACAACTTAGACGTTTAAATTAAAAAATGGTTTCCCAATAAAAGACTTCCGAACCCCCGTATATTTGTAAATTCTTGATTAAAGGCACTATGAGTCTCTTTATTCTTTTAATGCGAATAAGGGTAGAATTTGCTCCGTAAAAATACATGATACTGAAGAAAGAATACTGGAAACGATTGAAAATAGACCTAAAGTTGTAGAAGATTTGCTTTTGAAACTGAAGTATATAAATTGGCTTACTGGGTCTGCAGATTTAGTGATTCTTTTATGGGGGCTCTATGAAACAATTAGTTTATATTGAACCCGTTATTCCTTAGAACAGATAAAAGGACAAAATAAATATGGCAGCAGGTAGAAATTGTAGAGAATTCCAAGACAATTTGTAGAATTGAAATGTCTCTTCAGCGGATAGCAGAGATTTCTGTCGCTAATAATGGCCGTCATTTTAAGTAATTCTATAATTTACTTGGAAAGTTTGTAACAATTATCAATTATTATACTTACTAATAATTTACCCGGTCACCTCGCATTTAACGTGTTATGATGCAGTATTTCGTAAAATAAATTGCAAAAGTTAAAAATACTTTTTCTGAATTTCTGAATCATTAATTATACTACCTAATTAATTATTTTTATCTAATCTAATCCAAAAAGGGTCCTTTACCGTATTGTCCTATTTGTTTTTTACTACATAATAGCGCCTTTGTAACAGGAATATAGGTGACGACAGAATTATACATAACGAAATTAATTTAATCTGATAAACTCTAAAACAAATAGCCTCCAATTTTTTTACACTGATAACATCAAAGTTCTGAAAGAATACTCCATTAATGAATGGTAAAATGAGGGCGTGCGGAGTTTATAAACAGCTTTTTATATATATTAAATACTAATTTTGACTTTTAATGAAATGTACACAAATAATATTTTGATTACTATTTACTAAAATGAAAAGTCCAAACTACTATTACTACTACTACTACACTAATACCAGACGTTTTATATATAAAATCATTTTATTTAAATAAATAACAACCTCAACAATAACTAAGATTATGTAAAAGATTTTTGTTTAATTTTTTTTAATTTACCTCTTTCCCTGATACTTTTAATTAATAATCTATGAATATATTCAATTATTATTTATTGATTTCTAATCTTTTTTTAATGAATTAACTGTTTTTATCTCAAGCACCAAAATTATATCGTACGATTAAATTATATAAAATTATATAACCACCAATTAAGCTTCTTATGTCAATACCCCAAATATAAAATTAGCAAAGGGTTATAAGAAAAGTTTAACTAATTATAGTTATCTATCAAAATATTAAGTAAAAAGCTCGTTAGATTTAATGCATAAACTCAATACACATAAATTAAATGAAAACATAAAATTAGTTTCATTTGACGTCAGTAATTTGTTTTCAAAAATTCGTCTATGTGAATGTATACCATTAATAACTAAATTCTTAGAAAGAAAAAATATTATCCAAATCTTAATTAATAAAATTATAACCAAATTAATTGAAAATGAAGGATTACTAATGAGTAGTCCAATAGCACCAATTTTGGCAAATATTTTTATAGACAATTTGGAACAAAAAAATTTTGATTCAAATATCTTTCTGGTATATATGTATATGTTGACGATGTTTTGGTTGGTTTTAGAGATAGTGATAGACAACTGGATATTTTCTTTAATTTTATTAACAGTTCACATCCAAAAATAAAATCAGGGGAGTAGGGTGCGTGAGGTACCAGATCAAAGCCCAGCTCATTAATTTTAGTCATCGCTATAACCGACTTGCAGCATGTTGCAATGTCCTTACGAAACAATATTTTCTATTTGGGCAAGCCAGGTCTTTTTTCTTAAATTTTTTGGTAGAGCTGTTCTAGTCGCGTAATTGGCTGTTTATTGTTTTTCCTTTTTCAAGGTAACTAAAAGAATTCCTTTTGCGTTCCAGAAAACCGTCGATGATGAAAGAACTGTTTTCGGCTTTTTCGGAACCGGTTCACCCTTTGCTGTCCATTATTTGGATTACTGTGTGATCTCTGGTATATAATGGTGTATCCGCTGTTATGAATCGGCGTTCAAAACCTGTTGTATTGCGCTAATACAGCTTCAAATATAGCTCTGATGTGATTTTTCTAAAGAGCGGCACCCATCTAGCCGATAATTTTGTCATGCTTACAACTTCATGAAGGATTTGATGTACCCGCTCTTTTGAAATTCCCACAATCTGTGGTATCACATCCAACTTTAATATACGATCTTGCAGTACTGTTCTGCGGATTTCCTCGACCATTTCGGCAGAAGTCGTGGTTTTTGGATTTTCTTGATAAACTTGGACAAAAGTTTAATGTTAAACTGTTACTAGATGCAAACATAAGGCCGCGAATTAGTCAATCCGTCCTCGTACTTTATATATTATTTTTAAATAACCTTTTTTATTATTATTATTATTTTACCTGCAGAAATTATTCAAGTTCCTTAAATTTTATATAATACTGTCTACGTTATCATTACAAAAAAAACATTTCATTACTTCTGTTATTCCTGTAATAAAACAAACTTGGTACAAAACGGTAGTTTAAAACAAACAAAACTTAAAATAGTAGGAAATAGTAATAGGAAAATAAAAACTTATGGTCACATTTTTTATATTCTGCAAACAGCTAATTAGTTCACTGTAAAAACTACCTAGAAATACCTAGTAGCAGGAGACATTTGTTCGATTACAACGGCCTCCATAGGTCAAAATACAATTGAGCCCTGCGTTGAGGTGGCTTTAAGGTCCGTTTTATTACACACATCGAGTCAAAGTGGTGGTCTTGTATGAATGGGCCAACCCGCCACACCACTAAATTACGGCCATGAATAAATGAACCTATTGTTCCAGGACAGAACGTTTTATGGAGTTACTTTTATTTTTCATTTCATACGGTCCCTTTCGCATGACCTGTTGCCACTCTGAAACGGAAGGGTCGACAAATTACCCGACAAAAATTAACCACTAAGGACAATGAGACGTTTTATAATTGCAATCATTTCCAGTAGTTATTCGAATGGTTTGTGAAAGCAAACAAAGGGGCTCTGTTGAATGAAAAATACAGAGAAATACTTTGTCTACCTATGATTACACTGGTGACTTATATTTGTTTATTTAGGGCGTTTCAAAAGTTAGATACCAAACTTGACGTCACTAATAGAGGACTTGACAAAAAAAATTATTACAGATCATAAGTACACATTGTCAGAAAACATGTATCAGCAAAAAACTAATTAATTTTGCTCCAGATGGCCACTATAAAGCATTAAAATGGTAATAAATTAAATAATTCCAAGCGCCCGTAAACACGCTGCTATTAGGCATGACGTCACATAGCACGAAGTGATAGAGCGCAGCGGTTAAATGCACTTATAGCTTTGTTTACAACGTGTTTGTGTATTTTTCCGATTTCTTTGATTTTGTGGGTAAACATTTTAGTTTGCTTTGGATAAATTCCCTTAATTTAAATAAAATTAAATGTGAAACAAACATAATTTACAATTATTGACTTTTTGCCATTTTCAATGTAAATTTTATTACTTAAAAAAAGTTATAACAAGAAATCATACTGTATATATATTGCTTGATAATTGGTTTAAAAGTTTATGATGGGAAGTCAAGTGAGCACATAAGAAATCTGTCACTCTTTAACAAAGCAATTATTGAAACTTAAGTCACAGAAAAATTATAAAAAACTTTGAAATATTATGGAAATTGAAGGTAAGTATAATTTATCGTATTACCATTATCTTCAACAAATTTAATGTTTAGATTAATTTAGTAAAGATAAAGAACATTTTTGCTGATTCTATGAATATCTAAAAAACACCTTTTGGTGATAAAGAATTTATCGGAAAAATATGCGAGAAAAAATGGTCTTATAAAAAATCTTATAAGTTATGGTAGTTCTTGGAGAATTGCCAATGAAAAAAGTATACGAAAACAATGTAAAAAATATCCTGCGCTTACGTATTACCCTTAGCACAACATTTTCAGTAGTGTCATGTATAAATTAACCAATACTAGAATAATATTTATATATATATATAAATTTGATTAAAATATTTTGGTAAATAGTTACTGAATGAACTGGACTTAATTTTGCAATTTTTATATAATTATACAATATTATTTAACCAATCAATAAATGCCCTTTGTAAGAAACTAAATATTTATTTAGGTTTCATTTGTCCTAGCGGTTTTATATTCTAAAATTTATAAAGCACTGGAAAACTGATTGTTATTTTATTTTCTATTGAATGAATATAAAGTTACCTATCTATTTATCCAAGAGTAAACGTGATACAAGGTCGTGTGTATAACCTACGTGGTTCAAAATATACACTTCCAGGAGAATCTATTTGAAGTTCAAAGAGAATTTCCTTAGTGTTCAAAGACTATCTACTATTGTAATAGTGGAAATTATTATTTGGATACTTACAGAGCGGGACAAATAAATATACGTTCACAAGGATCCTTAAGGGAGTGAAGTAGGTTGCGAAATCCCATTATAAACTGTTCAATTTTAGGTACACGTTTCTACTCTACTATTATTTTTCTAAGAATATTTTAATAAAATATTCAAAAAACAAGCTGGCCTGAGAATTATAAATCTTTTAAAGGCAAGGGTTTTCAAAGGTTCTTTCGAGAAAAATATACAATATTTAAAATTAAATAACAGATGTTAAATATCATTCTTAAAGGTATATATCTGAAATAAAAGTTGTGGCTTCAAATGACAACACAGATGAATTTTACGGTAGTAATTGTATAATAATAATGGGCACAATTGGTGACTGGAGATTTTTTTTGTATTTTTCCTCTCATAAAAAAGGTGTGTCGTTTAGATTGTTATCCTCTCATGTAATTCTCCGAACTGAGGAATTGATAGTTCTGTAAAAGCTGAAGCTCTTTAATAAACTGAAAGTCATAAAAAAACATGAAAAAGCAAAAATACTTTTCTGAATTAGTTAATAGAGCGCAAAAGGTTCACTAAATAGCTTCACGAGGCTTAATATTGATTCAATCAGTTATTTAATCCGTTGTATTGTTAAATTCATTCTTTGTTTTCTTCATTTAATTGTTATTGTAATTTTCACATATTCTTCGCCCAATAAATAAGTTAGAAGAAGTTCAGTTAGATTTAAATGATCTATCAGCAATATACCTACATACTGGGCGTCTCCCAGAATCGGAGCTTCATGATTGAAGGCATAAGAATCCGGTAATTGTCATCCTTCTGTCACTTCCAGTTATACCGGAAATTGGTTATAACTTCGTTTTTTTAAATGGGATACACTGTATATTTTTACATGTTTATAAACCTCTTAACGAGGTGATTTCAACCATGTATCACACTTTATGTCTATTATGTTTAATTATGGATATACAACCACCTGAAAATCAAATTTTTTTGAATTTAAATGTATATAGCAGCCAAACCGTTAAAACTCAATAAAAACGGCTTATATGTCCATATCCTAACTATTCAAGTTCTATGCTATGGCAAATATTCGATACAGAGTGATCAAAAATTAGCTGGTTATAAAAATGTAAAAATATACAGGGTATCCCATTTAAAAAAAGAAGTTATAACCAACTTCCGGTATCTTAATAAATAAATAGTTTTTTTAGTAACTCGATAGAGTACCACGCATGCTTTGTCGATTGAGCTGCCTATTAAGTGGAATTAAATATCCTAATTGTTATGCATATTATTGTATAAGAATTCTTCTAAATCAACAAAATGTCATTAAGAAACTAACGTTAATTTGCTTGTGGTTTTCATTGTCGACGGCTGCCAGCGGGTTAAAGATGAATCTCTTGTGCCCTGGCCACGCTTCAGAGACCAAATCCCGGGAAAGCCGCCGTCCAGTATTGTAGAGTATTCAGTTGATTGACTAAATTAATTGGTGAAACATCGTTAGCAGATGTATTATTGCCTTAACTGACCTTTTCGCGGTCTCTTACACTGAGCCGTTTAATGCTGTTTGGATGCTTCTTCACGAATAATGTTTTAGTAAGAACGAAATATTTTGTTTTAATGTTAGTGAGGTGCATGTTAGAACATCGAGTTATATTTTTTATCTGGTATTAATTACATAAAAAGTTTATAATGTTTGGGAAAGAAAAAATTTATTAAGAGTAGTTAGTTACCAATCGGATAATGATGTAACATAGCCACCTCTGCAAAAGCAAGATTAAATCAGAATGCCAGTCATTTTTATTTTTATAGGATTACTTCAAAAAAAGTACTTACAGTTATTTTCAAATTTAGAATTTCAATAGTCAAAAACAAGCTTACCTGAGAATTATAAATCTTTTAAATATAGGGGTTCTCAAATCTACAAAGATTTGTCAAAATTAACTAGCAAATGTTAAACTTTATTTTTTTAAAAGGCATATTATTGAGGTAAAAGTTGACACTTCAAATGATACCATAGATGAGTATAAAAATGATGAGCAGAGTTGGAGAAACTAAGCTGCATCTGGAATTGTTGTTCACTGAATTTTTCCTTCCTTCAAAAAAGATGTCGTTCAGATTGTTATCACGTCATATAATTCTCCGAACTGAGGTTTTTGTTAGCTCTGTAAAGACCAAAATTCTTTAATAAACTAAAGATTATAAAAAATCTGTAGAAGCAAATTTAACGCTAAAAATTTAAATCAGAAAGCTAGACAAATTTGGAAATCAGCTGTAGTTAAACATCAGTCCGGAACAGTCTTTAGCCTTGTTAAATTTTGTTAGTTATAATTTGTGGTTTATTAAAGAACTCGGAGAGGCTTATTCCTCGCCCAATTAATACGTTTAAAAAAAGTTGAGTTAGTTTCTTTGTGATTTCTTTGTGTTTCTTTGTGGTTCCTCAGAATTAGAGCCCCTGGACTGAATGCATAAAAATCTGGTAAATACCAATTTTCCTTATTTATATGGATGACTATGAACTAATTAATCCGACCTGTTCCGTTATCAAATCTATTGTAAGAACCACGTTTTTGCTTCGCTCGGCAAAACCAAAATAATATCATGTGTGGTGTCATGCATTTAAATACATCCAATCATCCAATCACATATATTACGATTAGCGCCCCCCATATATTTCAATTGGTAAAGTATTACAATGATCACAATTATATATAAGGCTGATTTGAAGATGTGCGGTAGAAATAAATACAAATACAAATAACCCAATATAATTAATTAATTTATTTCGTTTACAGTAAGATATTTGTCATTAAGTTCAGTACGTATTTACCTTCTACTATAACCAGGTAGTGTATATTTGTAGATCTTCTCACAATAAAGAGAAAATACCGTGTTGCCGTTGTCGAGCTGCTTCCAATTTTCCGGGTGGTTGCCTGCCAAAGTAATCGCAATGCTTTCCGCCACCTCACCGCCATCTGACCGCCACCCTTACCACACTCTTTTACCCAAATCTCCTCCGTTTCTTCATTTAACTCACTTAGATTTCCACTAAATGCCGTACTAGTTTACGTCCGTAACATTATTGTATATACTATGGTGCATATAGATTCAAAGTGTTTCAAATAAATTTCAATAAAGTGTACTCTTATTTTCATTAAATGTTAATTCAATGCTGATCTACATAAACGTATACTAATAACTTTAAAATTGTCTTCTACACAAACTGAAATTACAAGTTAACGCGAATAGAAGTTCTATAATTCACTATACATCGAACCTAACATTTCACTGCTACTCTTACTATCAATTTTTTCGTATTCATATATTTTTCTTACCCTCTCAAACATTCCAGAAATTTTATCGCTCTCAGCAACTAGGTTAGGTATATGGGTCTCGTGCTGTATATTTTTGTAGCCAGGGTTATCAAATATAATTTAATACTTATTATTAGCCTAGCTATAGTGCTAGTGATAGAAATGAGCAATTTTAATGTAAGATACCTATTACGTTATTTATTAGTAACAAAAAATTAATAAAAGGTAAAAATTGCTTATCATACTGACATTGCCAGAGTAAAGATAGTCGTAATATTTTAAAAGGAACTAAATTATTTACATTTTGCTATAAAGTGGCATATGTTGAATTGTTCCAAATATTTACAGCATTAACTTTGTTCAACAAATTGTTTTTTTGACTTATAAAGACCAATTAATATTTTATAAAAAGTTTGTCAGACTTTTGTTGTTACTGTTCAAAATTCAGTCAATTTTCAACAGAAAAAATATTATTATATAATAAAATTCACCTCTAGAAAATTGCAATATTTGTTAAATTATTTAATGACGTATATTGTTCTAACTTCTTCTCACCATTTAAATCAGCAAGTATCAGACCTAGTATTCAGCATATAATAAATAGTCTCGTTAAAATTGGCTCCTTTTCTTGCAAAAAAAAATAATTAATATCAGGAATAAACAAAATGAAAATTAAAGATCGTAAAGATTCTTTCTGTAAGCCATTACAGTGTGATCGAAAGTTTTAGAGATTCAGTCGGAAACTTTAACTTTCATACATGTTGCGAACTAAAGATACAACTATGGAGCTAACTCCCAAGGCAAACAGTTTATCCGGAGTAACGAGTGGTCAAGAAAATTGAAAGGGCTTTGGAAGTCTAGAATTATAACGTAAATTTTCCGTATTAATTGTATGCATAGTTAAATTACTAAAGTTAATGTATACTATAAAGATTTGGCAAGAATTTAAAAGATAATAGGCAAAAACTTAAGGAGCAAAAGAATAAGAATAATAATATACCATAAGATACCTGAGAGAAAGTGCAATAATGTATCCCCTCAGCTTTATTAAATAACTGGCAACAGAAAATACATGAGCTTGACTGCGTAATTATTAAAAAAAAACAGTACAAACAATAAATTTAGTTGGTTGATGAGAATAGTATCCGTAGTCAACAAGTTAAACTCTGTGAGATCTTGAATATTGTGGATATACAAAACTACATATTTTATCCTAGATATTTACGCACACACAAAATGTATAAATATTGATATATTTTAGATATGGATATTTGTTGATATGCAATATTTATAGAAGTTTGCCAAGTATTGGAATATAACAGGTTCTACATCATAATATTGACAAGATCAATATCCATTGCAATTTCTGCTTTTTCAGAATTTTTCAGGTAGGGCTTTAATCAATCAGTGCAAAATTTTGAGTGATAGCATGTATAGAAATAGAAAATATTTACCTATTTCTGTAATTAGCACATCCTTATGAGAAAAAAATCGTTAATTGTGATTAGCAATTATTATTCCTTTCATTTAAGTCAAAATGGATTAATAAGCAAGACGTAAGTTCACTAAAGTGATTTTACGTTATGGGATCCTGAATTGGTCAAAATTTCCTTTCAATATCAATTAAAATACAGCGAATGGTCAGTCCTTATCAGCATCAAGGATTATCACATCCTTCCACTTCCTACACTAGGAACCTCTCGTAGGTCGACTTCCAACCTTTAGAGATCGTTAATTTAACAAGATTCTATTCTAGAGACGGACTCCTTCTTGAATTTTACCAAATTATTTTAAATTTTACTTATATACGTAATAAGATGTTATATTTTTTAATGGTCAGAAAATATATGGCAGTGACAGATATTCGTCAACATTTAGTTTTTTATATTAAAGCAGTTAGTTACGTTTAAATAAATAGGAATACAGCAATTTTGCACCCCAATATTAGAGAATATATGGTGTCTTATTACTCAAAATACTCGTAATTTAAGTTTATGTAAAAAGTATTATTGATAATAAGACAAAAAGCAAATAGAGATTTGTTAATGAACTCCATAAAGTAACAAAAACTTGCTGTAGTCCATTTTCTTGGTGGAAATATGGTAATATATATATATATATATATATTTCAATCTTCTTTTTCCTAGTATTTTTCTTACTCGCCACTTTCTGGGAGTGACCATACTACGTAGAGAGTTACTTTTCTAGAACTGTTATCATTGTTTTCTAATTGCTAATCTCTTCACTTTGTCGATTTTGTTTTTTTGCTATTCTCCTAATGAAATGTTGTTCCGCAACATATCTTCCTTTTTGCTTTGCCCTTAGTCCACTTGCCCAAAATACTGTTGGAATTATTATCATATTATATACTATGATCTTCCTCTTTTTTTACGTTTTGTTTATTATTAAAAAGTAAAACCACATTAAACGTTAATATATGGTAAATGTTATGATAATATAATTATAGAAAAGGGTATCAATTATTTCAAAAACTGTTGTGTTGAAAATAGGCAAATAATTCTTGGACCAATAATTCTGGTATATTTGGTTTTAGAGTTATTAATATACATTAAACGTATCGCTTTAGTTTAATTCCTATTTAAAAATATTGAGAAATGCATCTCAAGCACAACTGCTCTAATTTAAATAATATTCATTGTGATTTTATATTTTTTAACAAAAATCATATGGGGAATTAATATCAGGGATGGGGCCATTTAAATAGGCAGAGCCCTGTATAACACTGTTTCTAGGGTTATTATTTATTGTTTTGAACTTAATTGTATTATGTTTATTAGAACTGTTTAAATTTTTAAAATTCCACTGGATTCGACTCTGGTTTGAATGAGTTGGAATCAGTTGAGTATCGATCTGGGGATTACAAGGGCGCTTAACACATTTTATCACTTGAAGGATTTCTGTTAATGATTTGAGTTGGTGCCTCGGCTGGTCGCCACACCATCGCATCGCAGCCGATCCTTCAGAAAAACTTTTAAAGGGATTATTTAGGGATCCTCTAACGCTAAAACATTTTTATGGTTCATGAAATTCAATTCCCTGATTTAGGAGTTAGATGCCATTGCTGCCAGATCGGTTGATGTTTATTTACAGGGATTTTCTGGATATGGCTGTTTCTCTAGCGACATGATACCCTCAGAATTGGTTTCTTTTGGATTTATTAAAGATATACATAAGAATTAGTGTCTTATTCGATATTTATGAGTTAGAGGATAAAATATAATATATTTACTACAAATATACTCATATTTAGGTCACCTAGTAGACACAAAATAAAATGCAGCAGCAATAATATAAAATAAACAGGATACTCATTTAGAAATTCACATATTTAAAACGGTACATTAATTCTGGAAGAGAAAGAGAAATTGATAACTAGGTCTTCACAGAAACTTCTTAGGAAATTGGACACCCTTATAGCATTAACTTTAAACAATAAGAGATACATACTATAGAAGAATGACGTTAAATACATACAATTATATTTGGATCGACAACTCAGATAAAGTAAATATTTTTCGTTTTTGAAAAAACCACTTGGTGTCGGACTTCTTAAGTTATGTTCGATAATTGGTTGCAAAACTTAGCTATCACTACAATAAGGTTTTCGTCCACAAACTCATCTTAGAACCTACATGAAATGAAGTGTTGTGAATTAATTGTCTCAACTTTTACTTTGTGGAAATTATCCATAGTAAATATTAAAAGATGAGTTGTACTCATCTGAGTTTCTATCGTATTACAAAGCCTTTTAAATTATTTGACTGACCAATGTTTCATCTGTACACTGTGACATTTATTTTTTTCCACTAGAGCGATGACTAGCAAATGTGGGGAAATTGCACCTTATGTATCATGCAAAATAAAATCATATTAGATTACGTTAAAAATACTTTTAAACATTTCTCACTTAAATTGTTTTCATTATTTTAAATTTTATATTAATCAAATAAAACATAATAAAAGCCTTTAAAGAGCCTGTCAATGGCATTACATTTGTAAGCAAGGAATTATTTCTTAAATGTTAAGCGGGAATTTTGGTTTAGTATAGAAAAGAAGGGTAAACTGTCAGAACAGGATATTTATCATAAAATAATGAGTGAATTCCACGCACAGCGAACCCAAGGGGAAAAACAAAAACCTAAAACAAAATTCTAGCTATTGTATTGAAAGCTATATATTTTATTAATTCAGCAACTTTATATTGCCAGACATGATTGAGTAGTTTTTGCTTTGTTCCACAAATTGCTTAAGTTTATAAACAAGTTTCGATTTGAGGTTCTTGGGACAATTTAACAAAGAGGTGGACGCTATGACAAAGATTCTATTCTTGAGAAACATGGATAGATGTTTCGTAAACACGCTAAAATTTCTTTACGTACTTAGAGCAATTATTACTGTTATTTTTCGTATTTCAAGATATACATATTTACAGTAACCGTAAATAAATTAATTTAAATTGTATTGCTTTACTAAATATCCCTAATTTTTATTTTTGCATTTTTCTTTCATCCATTTCTAAATTTTTCCTTCGCCCTTCTTTGTGATTCTAGTACCATGCATTTCTAAGATTTATTTTTATATAATTGAGGTTTCCTTTATTCTTGTAGTATGTACTAACCATCCTAGTTCATTTTCCTATATTGTACGTTCCATTAAGCTTTATTCCGCTACATTCATTCCTCAAGAGGGTACACCTTCCCAGAGTTGCAAGATTACAAACCGAATTTGAATTTTCGCCATTGGGATTTCTTCTTGGACTTCGATTTTCTAAACAAAAATATTTATATCTGTTGATATTAGCAAATGTGCTATCGTATTTAACTTTATAAAATGAAATTGTCGTTTCAACAATTATTTACGAAGTTATTTTGTAGCAAACGCTTCCTGTGCAGACACGACTAGGTAAAATATTCCTCTGTTCGCTGAATTAAATTAAATGAAACTAAATTAATTGAATTAAACGTGCAATCACGAAAATTAAATTGGCATTGTTAGAACTTTTATATTGAGGTAGTCCGTAATAACTTAACATACATTCTTTCGGTATTCTTGTTGAATTTGATCAAAAGTGCCTCTCTGGCTAATTGAATCTGTTCTCCTGCTACGAAGTTTGAGATTTTTTCTGGTTCAATTTACTCTCTTAAGCCAATAATGCTTTAACGCAATCCTAACGACAATTAAATCCTAATAAAAATGAAGTTGTCTATAAATCTCAGTCTGGTTTAAATGGTTTAACCATCTCTGATCGTTGGCAATATGGCTGATCCAGGATTTTTAATAAAAATTAGTCTACTCATTAGCCTTCGAATTTTTTTACTTTTAATAGGTCCAGCAACTTCTTTACAAATTTCCCTCAATAGGATCTATCTCTACCATGATAAATAGCTATATATAGAATATATAAGAGAAATAATTTCCGGTCATTTCTGCGTTAAACATTTTTAAGAAGCCAAGTTAGCAGATTCTTGTTTTAACGAAGTTTTGTGTTACTTTTTCATTCTTTTTTATGACAATGTGTAAATAATGGTTATATTTATTTCGAATGTTAATAATTTTCTCATTGAAAGATATATCAGGCTTCCTTCTTCTATTAACTATTTCAATATTCTTGAGAAATGCATTCTGTTACCTTTTTTCTATTCAAAACTTTCTTTATAATTACAGAATGAATCTCGTGTGCACTATATATGTACATATATAGTTTTTGTCCTAGAGCACTTCCTAACGGGCTCACGGACGTGCTAAGAGTGGATAGAATCAGGGGCGGTATCATTAAAAAGTTTAGGAAACTCTCATCAGCATTCAACGGGTAAACTGAATTGTATTGGGGTGGTTTATTTTTCAAGGCAAAGAAGTAGTTAAGAGATTAGCTTGAGAGGTGTAAAGGAGGAATAAAACTTCTTTCTCGGTTTGGAGATTATTTTTTCTAAAAGTATAAAGAAAGGGATTTAGAAGTAGTCTTCAAAATACCCTAATGGTAAAACGTTTTTGTTAACGTTTTCATGCTGAATGCTTATTTTATTTATTGAATTAATATCTCATACAACATCGATTTTACAAAGGTAATTAGAACTAAAACACTAGAAAACGGCAACAAACAAATACAAATATAAAGACAATTTATGACAATAATTAAAGTTAAAATGCTACATCTCAGATTAACCTTCAGTTCATGAAATTTAATTGAATTAATAAGTATCCATCTTTCGTTATCTTGTTGTTCTATAACAGAGTTTTTGGAACTTATATTTATCGAGCATACTGTGATAAGAGATGAGGTAAGGATAGGCATTGTTATCTCTTAAGTACATATATCTAAGTAATTTCTTATGTACACGCTCAATATAATCACTATGGCAATACGCCACAGGTGCCGACATTATTGATGCATACTCTAAGTGGGGCCTGACAATTTCATTAATAAGTGAGAGGTAAATTTTAAATTGCTTTTCATGTGTACACCTAGAACTCTAATTTTTTACCTTCTCTTAAACTTAACTTTCATTATATTTTGTTAGAACCAGTTAGCAACAGAAATCAAATTTCTTTCAAAACTTTAGAATCATCTGCAAAAACTAAACAAAACGAATGCTTTATAAACTTGTTTAAGGTGTTAACAAAGACAATGAAGAACAAAGGGCCATCATTACTTTCCTATAGGACTGAATTTGCAATATAAGGTCTTGAAAACGAGTTATCAATTTCAACTTTATGTAAACAATCTGAAAGGTATGACAGGAAAAATAAACATGTTTCTCTGGAAAACCCTAGTTCTGCCAATCGTCAAATTAGGATTTCATGGTCAAACAAAAATCAAATGCTTTTGCACAATCTGTATATATTGTATCAAACTAAGTTTGATTATTTACATCTTCAAATGCTTGAGTGATAAATTTGCATAAATTTGATGTAGTAGACTTCAAAAAAACCATACTGCTTGCTCATCAAAAATTTTGTAATTTGACATTTTTTAAAAGATCTTCATAGAGTATGATTTCAAAAATTTTAGCCACAGTCTAAAATACTTATTGGTCTGTAATCTTTGATACCACTCTCACAATCTTTAAAAATAAGGACAATAACTGCTGTTTTAAACCTTTCAATAAAGGTGCTGCCTTTATATATTTAGGAAGGGTTATTATTTTTTTTGGTTTGAATTTTTTGATACCTCTTTTCATCATGATTAAAAGAAAGCAGCAAACTTATTTGCAATGCTATTTACATCACCCTATTCTCTACCATTATAGTGCATAGTTTTAGGTGTACCGGATGCATTTTTGGATCTTAAAAAAGTCTAGATAAAACCCTTCAACTCGCAGGATATTTTACCCACAATTTTGCCTAACTACAATATATCTATCATCCATAAGCTCAGAGCTGCAAATCTCATCAGTAAGCCAGGATTCGCCTATAGCAATAATATCAAAATCCCTGGACAAATTGTTTCTGATTTTGTTCTTATTACCCTAGTGTTCTGATAGTCGACAGAGATGTCTTATTTACCTGAATTTAAGATTTTGCATTTTGAAGGTCCGCATATTGCATGAGATGTAGTGGTACCATCTTCCTTACAAAAAATCGAGATACAACTCCACAGATTTCACTTTTCCAAGCTGATCTAATCTGATTCTGCTGAATGGTAAGCTTCATTGAAGAATAAGACGTTGCATATTTTGATGTGTGCTGCTCACACTGAACACCTGGAAGGTGGGACTCGAGCTTAGCCTTATGTGCCTCAGGAGACGTTTAGGCTTCAATCTCGTTACATGCAGGGAAATAAGTCTTGGTATTGTCTCCACTACCTGTTTATTCTCATTTCTCCCAGCTGAAAACCTGCGCTGCCTCCGCCCCTGAGTAGGGGAGAGGTGGTATGAAAGGGACATTTCACTTCAAAGCATGGTTACAAGTAAATAAAATGATTTAATTTGGTGGTTTTGGTACAAATCGAAACTACGTTTAATCAAAAACTAAACTTTTGTGGCGAATAAGTTCTTAAAAGATTTTAAAATGGGAATTTATTATTTTGAATTTTTAATGCGTTTTGTCCCATTCATAAATAGGTGGTATTGAAAGAGACGTCTGCATTAATAAAAGGGACATGTTGATTTATTAATTATTTTATTGAATGTTTAACATGTTAAACAGTTGCATAGTGCACAGTGTGGTGAAAAAGTAAGGATGATAATGTGGTTTGTTCGCGCATATAAAACTATGTTTATCGTTATGTGAGTTTTATGATTATCACAAATTATAAAAGCAGGAGACTCACCAGAAGGTTTCACTTGTTGAATGAAATGTTTAAGAGAATTTAAAAAGCAATCTTCCATTATCCATCCAGAAATATTTGCTTGTCCTAGAGCACCAGTGAGTCCATTTTCAAGCAAATTCTTTAAAGTAGACGCGCGGAAACATGAAAAGAGGAGGAATGGTACCTCCTGCAGCATTTACAAAAGCTAACATGGTAACTAGTGATCCACGTTCCGCAGAACTGATTTGTCCAACTCTTTTTACACCAGCTTCTGCAATTATTTTGGGGGTATTTGTGACTGTACTACAACCTGTTTCATCTACGTTCCAAATCATTTGGGGAGAAAAATTGAATTTCTCGAAGCATTTTTCCAAATTATTGAAAAATTTTTCAACATTATGCTTATTAAAACTCGTTGTTCTTGCCAAGGAAGTACATTCCGGTTTTCTAACCGATAACGTATGGTTTCGTTTCAGAAAACCTTTTAACCAATCAGGACTGGCCTGCTTTGTGATGTCCCATGTGGTGGGTGTAATATCTAATCGTACTGCATATTGGTACGCTAATTCTCGTGTTTGTGTCGTTGTTAAGCCATAACACATTTTTGCAGATGTTTTTAAATAATCACACAAAATAATTTCTTGGTCCTTGGTAAAGACTCTTCTGTTTCCAATATTTGGCTTATATATAAAAATATTTGGAGACTCGTTAGCTTTTTTTACCAATCGTGCCAAATGTGACTTCGCAATATTATAAAATTTTGCTACTGATCTCACTGATGTGCCTCTCTCAATTACCTCTTTAATAGCTTTTTCTATAACTGACGAATCCACACGCATTCTTTTCTTCTTTTCTGAAGGCATTTTATACTAAAACAAAAAAGAAATTTAATCTGAAGCTAGACATTGCCATCTTTTTGCATCATGTATTTATTTAAGTATTGAAAGGGCCACTTAAATATTGAAAGGGACACGTCCCTTTAATGAATTTTTATTGTGTCCCATTCATAAATATTTACACAAAATAATAAATTAATTTACCAACTGACAGTTTAAACATATTTACCTGTTATGATACGTCTGGATAGCCAAGTATGAATACTTTTTATGTACACATTAACTCTATTCGATATTTACCATAAAACACTTACTTAACACACTTTAAAAAATACAAGCGTTCTTTACTATTTACGACAAAAAATTTATAAACCCCCTTACTCTGAAATTACAAGTCCAAATGAAGCGAACTCAGGCGAGATGGGTGGTTATTTAAGACGTAACAGGAGAACAAATATTCGTTACTTTGCAACGAATACATTTCGAAATAATTGTTAAGTCCCTTTCATTACGTGTCCGTTTCATGGCCCCTCTCCCCTAACTCTAATTGAAATAATGTTCAACGAAAAAATGGATTATATGAATATGAGAATAATATAAGAAAAAGTGCAGTGATTATTTTTGGCAAAGATAACTAAGTATATTTTCTGGTATAACTACAACAGTTTTATGCTCTATTCATTCAAAATATATGGAACAGTTTCCCATTCTATATTAATCGAAATTGATTTCATTAATTTCATTAGATCTTGGCAGTTGTTAATGTTTATGTATATCTAAATGAGTATCTTTTTTAAGAATATTTAATATTATTTCAATGTGTACACACCTCTTCTACACACAAATAAAAAAGAGAAGTATCAAATATATTATCAAACCATTACAGTAAATGATGTGGTCATATAAAATATACGAATTATCGTTTCATAGAATTTTCAGGAAATAGAGTAATTTCCTTAAGCTGCCGAAAAATAAATTACGACAAATATAGTCGCTCTAAATTACAAATCAATTTCGATTGAACGACGTAATCGTAGGGGGCTTAAGCAAAGCAAAGAGACCTCTTCATCGATTTTTTATGAAATTTTCCGGTGGTTCGAGTCCCCTATTCAGGAAATAACTTTACTTCTTAATCAAAAGTTGGTCGAAGGGCTTCCTCGAAAAGTGTTATGGAAAAAAAAGATTGATTGTGCCTTGTCGTGAGGGATTGGTTCTATTACTGACCGAGAGGCCGTCGGCCACTTAAAGAAGAACAGTTTTTCAGACACGCACAAATCTTTACAAGAGTATTTTCTTCTCTAAACACTTTTCATGAGGTTTTTGTATCTACAAATAATTATCTTAAAAAATGTGATATTAGGCTTTTTCTAGGTAGCAGCCATTGTTAACAGGTTCGTTTTATAAACATTACAAAATATGTCTTATTTAATACTGACTTTTAATTAGTATCTCGGTATAATTCTAATAGATAGCAAACGAAAATAGATGTATACATACAAAGGATAAATAAAAATCTGGGCATGTATCTAGACTTGTTTTGAAAGAAATTTTCAATAAATAGAAACATGGAATGATTCAGTTAATTATTCGCTCTTTTGGGAAAAAATCTCTAGGAGTTACGCCTTAAATTAATTAAGGCGTATTAAAAATGTCTAAAAATTAAAATACTTGAAAGCTATCAATAAACTCAAATCCAATATAATGTCTTTTTCAAAGAGAGGATATGAGGTTGATAGTAAATATCGATTTTTTTTAAATAGTGAAATATAATTATACATGTTACTAGTTAAGAGTGTGTTTTACATCTTCGACATTCTTTCGAGAGCACTAGAATGAATCAAAGCTAAAAAATCTAAATACATATTCATGCAACTAGGTTATTCAATTAAAATATCTTGTAATCTAAATTTTATGGAATAACCTATCATAATTATACTTAAAAGGTAATCTTGAAGCTTCTATACAATGAACATGGATTAACATTGTATGTCTGATTATTGTTCTATTTAGAATTCTCTATCGATTAGTAAAATACCCGTTAGCTCCGTCTTATTAATCTACCGATTAAACTAATCATATTTTGTAGTCAAATATACACATCTTTAAGTTTCGGATTAGTTTTTTATATAGAGCTAATAAAAATCAAATTAAGACGAAATTTATACTATATGCAATTTTTTGGAGCCAAAAATCTTCGTCTTTTATTTCATTCTCTTAGTAAAAGAGTAATAAAGGACTGACTAAAAATGTATGCATAAATTTTAATAATATATTCAACTAACTGAAAAGTCAGAAGATATAATTATTATAAAATTTAATTGTGCAGAATAATTAGGGCCATCAGTTAGTTGAGACACTTCACTGTAAACAATTGTTACTTAAAGATTTAATTTTATATTTTTATATAATATTATGTTTTTCCTAAATAAAGCGGCAACTACAGAATATTCCGTCCTAACCAAATATCACACCCACAATAAAGTTGTTTAGCAATAAACCCACGTATCTACTTATACCTCCAATTCAAAGAAAAGCTATAAATTCCACCCAGTTTCTCCTCAACAGGCACCCTCCCTCGGGATCTTTCATGTTCATTTAAAATTGCGCTGTGAATCATTGGAAATCCCTTGATTTGAGAAAAAACGCGAAAAGTGCTGAATATGACACTGAATCAGTGACATACACGTTAAATTAAAAAATACCCAAATGTTTATCAATTATTTCTTTTATAAAGATGTTGTAAGCATATCGAAAAATTATTTTAATAAAGGATAAATTACACAGGATTTTTAGAAATCATTAATAATGTATCGAAATTATTTCACAGCAGGTTAAAGATTATGTATTTAAAAAATACCTATGCACATGCTGAGAAAAGTCATTCTCTGTTCAACTCAGACGCGATTTAATAAAATTTAATGTTTTCTAGTCCAATGAAGTCAGTACTTTTGTACGATGCCTAATCAATAAGTTTATGTTAAAGATAATTAATAAAAGCATTCTATATATCAGAAGGAGAAAGCTGTTTTTTTCTTTTGTCAAATTTATAAACACATTGTCAAAAAGCTATTTTATTAAACCACTTTTCCGTTTTACGTACATATTTTCTACATGTTTCACAAATTGCCTGCTAAGGTCTGAATCAGAAAATGTAGATAATTCTTATTCTTAATAAATATCCTTAAATTCTGATGCCTTGTGCTCGTTACGTCAATGGATGGAAATGGCTGCGTGACCAGAATCTGTGAATCTAGCAAACAAGCCAAGCAATAACATGGTGGTCAACCGAAATGGTCCTGGAAGCGATAGAACGATATCTTTGTCGCCCGGGAAAGATATAAAATATGCGTCGGGTGAAGAATACAAATGGTCCTTCGTGGCGGACGTGCTACTAAGCAGGAATTTCCTAAGCTATTGGAATATAGGTAAGTAGAGTGATATACACATACGATATAATTTTGTTCATTGGTGTCTTTATTTTGAGTTTGAAAGAATTTAGTTGGTGTCATCAGTATCAGGTGCTGATGGGTCTGAACAATTAAATACTCAATACTAACATTTGAACATTTGGAGGTACCAAATTTCTCACTTCTTAATAGGAAATTAAATGTTACATGAAAACGATCCACCATAAATATTTCCATATTAATTATTTATTTTCTGTTGGGCAACTTATATACTAGAGTACATTATTTTTGCTATTTTTTCAGTTTCTAGTAGTTTTGATAATATTTTTATTTGGAATCTTTTCTAGTGGAATATATTTTCAATACGACATTAGACATGAAGGATTATGTTTACTTGTACACACATGAAAGTGGAAATTTAGAGTTTACTGAATTTTAAATAACTTCCAGTATACACACAACCAAATTCATATGAAATTACACACATTTTATTGTTTATTTAATTGTACAGATATAACTTATTTGGTAAATAAAACTACTATATGTGTCCATGCCATTTAATAAACAAATGTGACGTAATTTTTTTAAACATCTTCTTAGATGTGTACGTCATAAGGAATTTTGATGGTTCAGTTATTATCAATTGGTAGATGAAACCCACGGCCCTGGTAAGAGTACTCAATTACTACTCAAACCATCCAAATTTACAGGAGATTGGTACAATAAAAAATCTCCCATACTGAGTCTACAATTTAAGCAGGTTTTGCCCGAAATCATAAGAAAATTAAAAAATATTCTAAAAATAAATAATTGAAAAATTGATCGTTTTTTATCTTAACACGAACAGACATATTCCCAAATAAATATTACAAAATATTCATTATTACTGGGTGTTCTTCTTTCTATGTCACTTAGTATATGATTTCGAGTTTTTTGGTTAATCCTCTATACCACATTTGAGCCCTATGGAGAACCTTCTCTATATGAATAAATTTAAACTCCGTCTTGCGGAAATGATATTCATTAGATGTAATAGCAGTTCTAAGTTCAAGTATCTAAATCTGTAAATGAAATCAAAAATTAAACTGAGGAAAGGAGAAACTGATTAAACATGGCCTTAACTCTACAACTTAATTGACGGCTGCAGTAAGGCAGGTAAGGATACGCCTGTACCATAATGATGATGAAGAGGCCTTCACTACTGCTTAACTGGTAGTATAAGCATTTTTACAACAGTTCTTACTAGCTAATATTTTTACTATTTTGGTTTCATTTTAAAATACAATTTTTTTCTGTCGCGCATAATTATTTGTAGTCCATATGATTCTAATAGAAGAAGAATAGCTACATTATGACGATCCTGTTAACCAGCAACAGCAGCAATAGCAAGCACGAAGCGATTCGCAGATGCCAGAAGATGTTCCGTTAGTTATGTAAATTAGACAGCACTGGCAGCTCGTATTATCGATAACAGTTCTGATGCATTCCAATTAAACATAAATGAGGTAAATTTATGTCGAAATTGATTATTGTCTGGTGAAATTTATGCTAAGTTAATTAAGTAATATAATTGGAACGCACTCCCCCGATTTTCATCAAACTGAATCCATAATTGAGTATGTATATTAGATTGTTATTGTCAATAATCTATGTCTCTATGACGCAAATCTGTTTTACTATAACGAGACTTTTCAAACCTAATCACCATAATATAACGATTCTAATATTAGAAGTAATCAAACAGGTGGTATTTTGTACCTAAACGGGTCCTTCCTACTTTTAATTTAATATATGTGTCGGTATATTTAAAGTACGGTTCTGGTAAATGTCATACGTAATGTCTTATGTTGAAATATTAATATACTGAAGTACATGCTTCGCCTGTTTCCATTAAACCAACCATCAGCATTGATTTATCTGATTTTCAAAACTTTACTAACAACCATAATTTCTGTTAACATTTGCAAGTTGAAGACGCATATTTTTTCATACTTTCTACTTTTTTCGCTCTTACCAGAAAGTCGTACAGTAAAAAATAAATAAATATTACATTTGTAGCATTCAGAATTAGTAGCCGAAATAATAAATTCATGGCTTCAGAAAGGAATATTCATTATCCAGTTTGGATGAAAATTATTGCGTAGCAACTTGTCTTTTACAATAAATCAGTTGTATCCTTAGCGGACTTTTTCTTCGTAACTTAGGGTATATTTTTTATGAAGCACGAAGTTTGAAAAATCTGTTCAAAATATTCAGTAAAGTTTAAATGAACGGCTGTCTGGAAGACAGTCTAGGGGAGCAATATTCTTCGGCAATAGCTGTTTTTACAGAACCCTTAAGTTTGATACGATTTTCTTTTCGTTATTTGGACCAATTATTAAAATTATGTATGACTAAAGGAATAAGGATGTCCCAGGTTGATTGAAAATTTAGATTGTAATAATCATTCTAAATCAAATAATGCGTAAATAGGCTTTTGATGAGTAAATAGGCAGATTTGAAATAATTTCAAAATGTTTTTATTTTTGGAGCTGTAGTATTTTTTTAAATGAACCGAGGCATCGCTCAACAATAGCAATTTTCTACTTTTTATTTACTTGTTTTTTTCTTAATCTTTACTATTTCACCCTATTGTTTTCCTATTTTAGTTAAAAATTTGCGACTTATTTCCTGTAACTCTTAGTATTACCAAATTACTTTTTTTTAAAACTTCCGCTTGTTGTAACTCGAGCCAAAACTGATTTAATATTTCGTAAAAAACTGTTAAAAAGTAAAGTGGGTCGTGATTAAAAGCGCTATAATGTTCGGCGTCAGCCAGGAAAATTTGTTTTTGGGTCCCTTTCGAGGCAGGACCGCATATATTACAAATTTTTTATGTAAACATACGAAAAGGGGGAACAAGATTAAAGAAAATTTGATTTACTAAAAAATATCATAAATATTATGATATCCATGTAACGTAATTTTTAAAGAGATCAAGTTCCATTGTTGTTTTATATTTTGATATGAAAAAAAAAATCTCAAATTTCGAAAAATTAAGATTTTTCTTAACTGTAAACTGTTTTTAGAATTCGTTTAACTTGTCCAAATTCAACACTTTTACATAACTAAATTTATAGGAAATCTGGTGTAGCATTCTACATAAATACTATTTTTAACTATAACCATGAATGGAATGATCCGTTTCCCTATGTACAGAGTGTTCTTAAACTCACTATGAGAGTTCTCATTAAAAATTATGAAGGGCCTTCTCTATAAAATAATTTTCTAAAGAGAGATGACCTCCAAAATGATGGAATTAAAATTGAGTATTTATTTTTTTTTTCTGAAATCCGAATTCGTTTAGAAACTTTTATGGAAATTTTTGTGGATTACATGCAATCATAAAGAGATAATTATGAATTGTTTTTTCAAAAATGCCAATGTATTACATTTCATAAATTAAAAATATTATGAAGAATTCCTGTTTTATTTCTTACCTTTTTTACCTCTTGTATTCCTTCAATAGAACCAATAATCTTTGAAAACAAAAACAAAATACAATATATATATTATTGTCTATAATGCTTATTAATTGAAATAACAAAATTAAAAATGCAATAAAAGAGAGATGTAAATAATTAATGATAGAATATAATGTACTGAAAAAAATCCTTTAAATACTTATTTATGAATGTAAGCAATCTACAAAATTTCAAATTTTTAAATGAGCTCGGATTTCAAAAAAAGATTAAAAATCAATTTTAATTCTTTCCTTTTGGGTGTTAATACATCTTAAAGGGTTGGGCTAAGAATTTTTTTATAGGAAAGAACATTTTTAAGAAGGAATCACCTCCTAAATTTTTATCCATTTTCGTGAAAAATCACGATTTTGGAAAAAAAAACGCTTCTTGTGAAATTATTTCAATTTTCTCAATATTTCATAGTCTAAAATCGCTCTTTTGAACAATAAGTATGCAAGCGTTTGTTTAAACTAAGGTTTCCACTCTACCCACAGTTTTTTGGTAATAGGTAGACCTGAAATTTACACAATTTTTCTACTAGATACTCATTATATTTTTAGATAGCTTTAATGAATTTTGAAAAGAATCTGTTTTCGGTAAAATAGGTGGGTTAGTATCCAATAGATTTAGACTGAAATTTCTAGCGAATTATTGTTGAAAACTGTTAGCGCGATCAAAGAAAATCCTTGAAATTGAGTTGTAAGATTGTGTTCATTTTGGAAAGTCGAAACGCGATGCACTTAGTGTTCCGGTTGCAATTGCAATCCATCAAATAATATTGAACAAAACGAATAAGAGAGGAAACAACAATTGAATTGTATCATCTCGTCGGATGAAAACCAGGTTAGCAATTAGGGCTCGTAATCGAACCGATAAACTTATCTTGCTAAATCCCTCGAATCACTTGAGGTTCGGCTGACCGGAAGTTTAACTCGATTTGAACGAGAACTAGTCCTAAATATCGAGGAGTCGGACAAATTTTCACTTTATCTTTTCGCTATGGATGTTCTGATGAGAACACTAATTGAAGTTTATAACATCAAATTAAAAAAAAATTAAAATCTGTGTTTCTTATGAGTTAATTGAGGTTGCAAATATGTCATGCTCTGAAACTCTTAGACTAAAATGCTAAATGTATTTGTGGCACCACTAATAAAATATGACGTTATCCCAACATTTATTTGCTGAGTTTAGGAAACAAAAAAATTGAAAAATGGAGGTCCCTGAATCTCTCCAACAGCAACCGTCAAAATAAGAAGTATATGTAATAAATATTATTATAATCGAGCTAGAGCTCTTCGCCTGGGAATCCTCGTATCCGATAACGAGTCATAAATATCCCATTAGTGACTGAGGTTGTTACACAAATAGACGCAACGTTGCCGCTGGTTTGGACTTCCAGCCATTAGATAGTCGTTTACCGCAGCATCAGCCTTTAAGGACCAAAAAAGTGCCGGAAGTTACGTAAGAACATTCAGGATAGAGATGGTATAAATGTACTCAAATTAAAATTTCTTTCACATAATAAGTTGAAACGAAAAAATTTTAAATAGTAGAAACAATAATCCAATGCGTGAATGTTTAAATAAAAATGTTGTTCTTTCTGTTTATATCTGTTTAATTTCTTATACATTTCTGTGGAAAGAAAAATGAATGATGTCGTAACAGTTCCGTGTTCTTTCCATCTTCGAAGGGGTTATTTTTACTATTCATTTTAGATGATATTCTTCTCGAGGGCTCTTATCGACTCTTATTACGCACTTATGAGGTATTTATGGACGGTTTGGCATATTATGTCGATGAACTAACCCGCCATGGCGATGGTTTTTTCCGTAGGAGGTAATAATGGCCAGTTGTTTTCTTTCATAATAATTTCACTCTCCCAGATACTTTTTTCAAGGAAAATTTAAGAAAGATGATGTTTGTGTTTTTTGACATAATTAATTACTTTTTTGTTTTATATTGAAAAAAATGTTAATACATTAATTTATTACGAGAGGTAGTCGGATAAATTCGGGAATAACTATGAAGAAAAGTTTTTATTCAAAAATATTAATTTTCATATATTTAAACATCATTTAATAAAACCCTTATACCATTCAAAAGTTGGTATGCTCAAAAAATGTGTTTTGAATGTCTCCACAACTTCTTTAGGGAACGAAAGAAGTTGACCACACATTTGTAATTGTAGGAAACGTAAAAATCAGGACTTTGGAGTATTTGAGTCATTAATTAGACATTTGTAGTTTACATATCGAAAAATCGATTTATCAAGAGGCAAAATAGTTTCATATTTACGTTTTGTTTTTAGACATTGACAAAAATTCTGTAAAAGAGTCGCCTCTGCAATAGGAAGATTAAATCTAATTTTTTTTTTCGAGTATTTCAATAAAATTACTTAGAGTTCTTTTCTAAGTTTCATATATAATAGTCAAAAACCAAGCTGGTCTGAAAATTATAAATCTTTTAAATACAAGGGTTATTTGTTTTAAATCAACTTACAGATGTTAAATTTCATTTTTTAAAGGCATTTTTTTACTGAAAATAAAAGTTGACCACAGATGAGTTTTACATTTGTAATTGTATAAAAATAATGGGCATAGTTGGAGAAACTGGACTACATCAGTTGATAAAGTGCAAATGGTTTATTAAAGAACTCGGTATATACTTATGCAATCAGTAATTTCATTCGTTGCATTGTCAATTTAATCGTTGTTTCCGTTATTTAATTTTTGTTGAACTTTTCACATATTCCTCGCCCAATAAATTAATTATAAAATGTTGAGTTAGTTTCTTTGTGATCTGAGTGACCTGTAAGTATTCCTACATACTGGGCGTTCCCCAGAATCAGAGCTCCAGAATTCCGTTTTCAAATCTATTGTAAGAACCACGTTTTTGCTTCCACTCCGTTAACCCACAATATCGCATGTGGTGCATACATGTATTTTAAACATCCAACCATAACTGTCGATTATTGCTTTGTTCTGGTTCACAGGATTAGATCCATATTTGGTCAACAGTAATAATATCATTGATGTGTTTTCAGCATCGTGTTACCCCAATTTTAGACAATCTTATTTTTGAGTTACCAATAGATTATGTGGTATCCCTCGAAAAAAGTTTCCTCACGGCTAACTTATTGTGCAATGGAGATTCAAGAAATGTGCAAAGATATTAAAGGATGTTTTTCCCTTCGCTGATCTTCAAATGAAACACGACCAAATTTAAATTCTTGCAACCAGCAATTTACATCATTTTTGAAGGAGCTTCACCACCAAAAATGAAATGTGTGCTAACCGACAAAGATTTTAACAATCGGAAAAACTGACAGATTCAGAACATATTGTAATGTACGACTGCGCAGGCCTCGCTAATATTAACACAATCACGGTTGCTACATTCCGGAATTTATCCAACTGTACCTCATTATAAAATACATAAAAATTTTTTAGTCCAATATTATCCTTATCGTTATTATTATACTGTACTATTTCTGTAAACATTATTTATTTTTTGTAATCAAAAATAG
Organism: Hermaeophaga mercurialis; assembly: GCA_951812935.1. Taxonomy (NCBI): domain Eukaryota; kingdom Metazoa; phylum Arthropoda; class Insecta; order Coleoptera; family Chrysomelidae; genus Hermaeophaga; species Hermaeophaga mercurialis. The sequence goes on along the minus strand of OX638362.1, from coordinate 15,745,958 downwards.
ATGCTTAGCATTAAGTTTAGGAGACTAATAAAAAACAAATCTAACTTGCTTTTATATTAAAAATATTGTGGTATTTTAAAACTCAAATTGTATAGAGTGTTAGTTGTTGCAAATTCTTGGAGAATGAGTGTGCAAAATAAGTTACATTCCTTGAAATGTGAATGGGAAGGAAACGGGATAACTAGGGAAGAATAGAGCCACGGAGTGACAGTGTGTCGGGTAAACAACGATACCATCAGTCCACAGATTAGAGATATGAATAATTTCCCAACAATTAATGAAAAGCGGCAGTTAGTGAAAGCCCTTAAATCTCCTCTTGAAAACCTGAAAGCTCTATATTGTTTCTGGTGACTCTATTCACGGCCCGCTTCGATATGTATACGATAGAGCCTCTCAACTCTATGCAAATTTGCTCTTCGCAGATTGCAATCTTTTTTTAGAAACCGAAACTTTCATTCTAGCAGTTAATAACTTCCTTAGAGAGCTAGACCTCGAGTGTTGGTGTCGAGATTTTGAAAGGTAGTTTTCTTAATTGCCCTAATGCATTATGAGACTGGTCTTAAAAATAGACATTGCACCTTTTTAAAAATTACTGTAATTTATTTATTTATATAACAAGATATCATTTTCTGTATCTAGTTCTTTATGTTTTTTTTTATTAATACATAATGTGAAAATTTATTATTTTCTATATCAATTTAAGCGATGACATTGATTTGATTGAACAGAATGAATTTTATTGATGTGTGATGTGTGATGTGTAAATTGTGCTTTTAGCCTCTTAATACATAACTGTTGAAAGCAATTTTTAATTATTTATATCGCATATTAAATTTAAATACACATAAATTTACTATAATTCTATAATTGGTTTTTATTCAGGGAAGGATAAAACAATTTCAAATTATAATCATAATCATTATTATAAATATTTTAAATGTTTCCACAGAAATTTAAATACAATTTTAATATTGTAGGCACTTCGTTTCATACATTCAAATTTCCAACCATTCAATACACCATTATTTGAAGGTAACGGATATTTATGTTCATAATAATTCAATTAAGTTTATTTGACAAAATAATTTTAAACTATTTGCCTAGGATCTTTGCTAGCAAATAAATTTAAGGAAATAGGAATTCGAAACTGAGGTTATATTTTGGACATTTTTGATATTTTCTATAAGTAATATTTACACAGAATTCAGAAGAAAAAATTGATCGGTTGAATTACTGGAACAGACTGGATAGTTTTTTTATCACTGAATATTATAGGTATATAAATTATTTTGGAGGTTAATTTTTATTATTAGGTTGTTTTATATCTAGTGGGTAGTTATTTTAACAGTTTTTTTTATTTTAAATCAAATTTTACACCTAACTTTGAACTTATTTTCTTTTTATATAATCATCTAAATATTCATCTAATTATTCTTCACTTTCTGATTATAAAATATGCCCCTTAATACTCTCCTCATAAAAGTTTTATGATCGTATTATAAGTTTCTTTAAATAAATATAAAAGTTATTTATAGATTTTCTATCCTCCAGTTTCCATTTACAAAGATTTTTTAATTTAATGTTACAAATGTGATGCAAATTTCCTTAGTTTTAAAAGATTTAATGAATATAATTTAATTGATTTGAACTAAGTTTACGATTATTGTTAAGTTATTGTTTTACCCTCTGAATGCCTTCTCCTCACCCCCACGACACAAGCTTATGACCAACTTAGAAAGGAAAGACTATAAAACTTATAATCTTATAATTTCGAAAATGTGAAATAAAATAAAGTTCTATGTAGAGGGCGATATTTAACTAAATCCCTGTATATACTACTGTAATAATATGCTTGAAGGCTCTCTACAAAATACTTTTTATTTGGTACAAATCTAAGGATCTTTGACAACATATTTGCAAATTTTTGGCCGTACGACATAATCGAACCAGGAAACATATATTATGTTTTGAAATCAATATTAGTGACAGTATTTTATTCAGGATGTATGTTACTATTTAGTAATGTAAATTATTTCAAATTGGTGTTGTAATCAAACTTTTTTAGCTGTTGTTTATTTATCAACGGCCTGTATATTGCCCCTGATCCTAGAAAAAATAATTCTAATATTTTTTTGTGATTATCCTTTTGATTGGACTATTTCTCCAATTTTTGAATGTTTCTATGTGTGTCTAACGAGCGTTTTAGAGTTTAGTGAAGTTTTTGGAGTTAATGCACTCCTGATGTACTCTGGCTTAAAACGGATACTCTGTCCTCGGATTTACTTTAATCTCTTAAGCGGTTTTAAATTTTCCAATTATAAAATTAATGTGGAAAATACTAAATAACAGGACTGGACTATAGTTGCGTTCGATCCATTCCAGAGAATAAATATATTTGGAACATCCAGCTTAAACGTTCTAATAAAATATTTAATGAATAATTTGTACCATCTGAAACATCTTCAGAAGATAATGACTTGGTGTCATCTAAAAAACAAGAAAACGACAAATACATTCAGAATAATGGAAACGGTTATATGACATATACAGAATGGACCAAAAGTCTGGAAACGGCCAATTATCTCGTAAATTGCTAGTCCAAATTCTACAAAATTTGGGATAAACCTATTTTAGGATACGGAGATTCCAAATTTGATATTTGCAATGTTGCTAGATTTGCCGTTTCTCTAATAATATTAATCACTTTGGTTTTTTAAATACATCACCTTGTATATTCAGTCATTTTTGAAATCTTCTCTTCAATACGAGTTCAACCATATGCAACACTTCAGTACGATTTTATATATTAGAAGTTTATTATCTATGGAAAGTTTAGATCTTGTATTTAGCATCCCTTATAATTGCCTTAGTTTGATGCCAAGTCATTTTTTTTGTATATAAATTCCAAGATAGTTTACTTCTTCTTTTTGAGGCATTTCTTTATTATTCAAGGTTACAATGGTACAATTGTACCATTAAGCATTGAGAATGTTACGTGTGCAGATTTTTCTTCATTGAATTTAGTCTTCCATTGGTCCATTTTTATATATTGTCTAGATTTTCTTAAAGGATTTCGAAAGCTGTAGTTGGAAATTTGTGGCAGTCCGAAAATTGTAACAAAATCATCTAAAAAGTTTTTGGTTGTTAAAATGAGGCAAACATATTTTAAAAATAGTGCACTTATTTAGAATCTTGAAAGACAATGTGAAAAGTTTACCAAACATAAAAATGGTTTAATTTCAAAAACCAATCACCATGCAAACGGTTCTTTAAAAAACATTGACAAAATAATCTCTTTATGATATGAATGACCTGAAAAAGATGAGACGAACTAGAACTAATAATATTGAATTACCACCTCTTTACCAAGAGCATCTTAAAATTAAATAGGCTAAATACAAGAACTGGTTAGACCTTTCACTTTTTCTACCGCCTGTGTACCATGATTTCTACCACGGATTCACAACCCATCAGTTACAATCCGGCGCAGTTTGGCGCGTTAAACATAAATTAAATGACCATCCCAAAATCCAATCCAGACCAAGGAAATGAAGCTGAGCAGTTTTTATTTTCTGACTATGATGAATAGTCTTAGAATAGTTTTTAACATTAATTATAGGTTTTACATAACATTTCAGTTATTTCTATTTAACCAAATTCAAAAACCATCGTAATTGTGTGGGTTTAACAAATTTTATTTAATAGGAACACTTCATAAAACGATTTAAAATTACAAATTACAAAACTCTACTTATATCCTTCTCTTAATTTTTCGAAGGTTCCATAAAATTCTAGACGTTTCCTAGAATATTCTTGACGTTTTTGTGAATGTTTGTTCGGTAAACTGTCAGGGTTTTTAGTTAGGTTAGGTTTCTGGGTCTTTTTCTATACTATAAAAAGGTAAAAGTTCAAAGATTTTTTTAAAAGAATCAACATTTTAAGATAAATCATATTCAATTTTTTTTAATCACCTTAAGTAATCAATGACATGAAATTTCATTTATAGAGTTAGATTTGTAATAATGAATATCCTCTTGAATTTTAGCTCTTATTCCCCTTTTCATTTAAGTCCCTCCTTTTAGACAACTGGGTTTGTATCATTAACTTATTTGATACTATAAGAATATTATTGACTAAATACCATACCTAACAGAAAGTTTAGTTAAATTGAATTATTCATTCTCAGAAGAAAGAAAAGGAAAACAACACCTTTAAGAAGAAATGTGGTTAGTTAGATATAAATTTTGGCATTCCCTGTAGAGTAGTACACTATGCAAATGAGAGTTCAAATTTCACCATTTCTAGTCCCTTTGTATAAACCTTTATTGCCTCCATTTCCCTCAAAGTTTCGATCCCAAAAACACAAAGAAAGATATCGACGTGAACGCCACAAAGTTTTACCTATTTGTTTTGTCGGACGCCGCTAAAGGGAAAACATTCATCTTCTGGATAAAGAAAATCTTGATAGCAAAAAAAAATAGCAAACAATGGCTGCCATTAAGTTTTATAGTAGCATGGCGCGCCTCTTTTATGATTCTTGCCACTCGTAAATGAACCGCTACTACTTTCTAGTATTTTTAATGAAATAATACATTGAGGATCTCCTATATGAGTATGTGACTACTACATTTTCAAATAAGACTAGGGCTACATATTTACTGATAGTAAATTGTAGGAATAATAAAGACAAAGTAGAGTTTTGTAAATGAGATTACTATAAAATTGAGCAGCAATAAAGAAAGAAATAGTGATTTCATTGACAGTCAGCTCTAAGAAAGTCTGGAATTTCTAACAAAAATTAACCTAACTATCAACAAGGAAAATAAGTCTTGAAACTCATATTCGAATCGGGGGTAATCAAAAATCAGATTAACTGGATAAAAGAGGGGCACAAGCATCCTTTGTAGTACCAGAACTGTTCAGTGGTTGGTAGTACTACACTAGTGAACATGAAGAAAGAAGAAAAGACACAACGAAAAAAATATATGAAAAGATCTTTGGGGCAAGATATTTTAGTGAAATTAGAATAAAGAAAAATTTAACGCAAGCAAGCGAAAACGCTTCGCATACTGATTGGGATTATAATTGGCCACTGGTGACTGCAAGGAGTTTTAAGAAAGTTTACTCGCTTTAAAAAATTTAATCAATTGATCAAATAGAAATCAACAGGTCTTAGAATTTCCAACAAATAATTTTGTTTAAAAAAAAAATTAATTTATTATAGAAATGACAAAAGTTTAGTACTACGCAGACAATTTTGATAAAGAAAAAGCAGCGAAGGAACGAATAACATATGATATAGAATACTTCCAAATTGACAGTATAAAAAAAAAGTCATAAAGATAGGTAAAACGGAGGGACAAGATGACATAAATACAAATATAATTACAAATTAGAGTTAATAGATGCGCGTAGTTATTTACTTACAATAGAAAATTCTAATTATAAGAATACTTTTCTCATAAAGTGAAGTTATAATTTTTTGATTAATTGTTTTTATTATACATTTCTGTCTTTCAAAATAAAGTTTTATTGCCTCACAATTTGTTTGTTTTGGGTTTGCAAGGCGTAAGTGTTTTTAAGAAAAGAATAAAAATATTACCGGTACTGTTTTCTGTCATGTACCTTATATGTTTTTTAAATTATATTTAGCCATGAAGTTATATTGCGAAGCCTGATGAAGATCAAAAAGAAAAAATGGAAGTCTTTCTTCCTATTTAAAATTGTGGATAATAAAATACAGCTGAGATCAGTCCTTTTCCAATAATTTGCATGCGAGTACTAGGATGATGCTAATAGTTGTAATGCCCACATATCAAATTAAAGATAATGAAGATATCAAAGTCTCCAACATTTTGCCCAAGAAAATATATATGTACATTGACTGGACCATAAGTTAACTGATTTAAAGTTATTAATGGAGTGTTGAGATGCAGTTTTAATGGTTGGACATCAAAATATAGTTATATACCTAAAATGAGTAAAATATACATACACAGCATAGACTAAAGTATTAAATAAATTACCTACTTCATTTATTTATTAGAAAATTATAATAAAGGCTTTATTATTTCATAAGGTCCAGATTGAACCACCAGTCTTTACTTAAAGAAACTTGGTCACAATAAAGTACGTATAGAAAATAAATAATTTTATTAAAAATACACTTTATTTATCTAATTATTTTAGACTATGAACAATATTGACTAGAATGAACTAAACTAAAGCATGAAATGTCTAGGACACTATTAAACATTTCAAATATTCGACGAAAAATTACTTGGTGCTACTCTTATCCAGACTAACAGATTTGGTGTGCACAACCTGTTTTGTAGAGAGAATGAAAAATTTATGTTATTTATGTAAAAAATATAACCAAATTTCATTAGAAAATTGCAAATAGGTAGCAAATATTTGGTTGTCTAAAGTTTTGCATGTTTGTGGTATTTTATGGGGGAAGATAATTGATAAAAGCGCCGTATTGTAATAGTAAAGAGGATAATGCAAAATTCATGCGAACTAATCCACAAGCTCTGGGAAGTAAATGTCGAGGTAGTTTAAAGCTGAATAATTTCACAACGTACACCAACTGCCAGTTTGAACTTATATTAGTAGTTAAAGGCTGCTCTCTCCCTAAGTATCGCCTTACTGGAGAAATTTACAGGTAATGGCACACGCATCAGATATTTGTTGTACAAGATTATGGAGTTAAACACATTTTTTTTGCACGTGTACAGTTTTTAAATTTATTCTGAAAAATATCAACGATAATATACCAATCAGTTTAAATTTACACAATATAATTGTGATGACAAATCTGATATAATATATGTGAAAACATCTATTTCAGTAATAAAAAAAGGGAATATCATAAAAAACTACTTTCATAATTTTTTAGAGCAAATTGTTTCAACGAAAAATAAAATTGTGATGAGTCTAGTGCGTTTATTTCGATGTTTCCCTTGTCTCCCCTTTATTTTTGAAAAAAAAGGTAGCTTATTCCGCAACTTTATTATCCCATTCTGTCATTGATATATTATCCCTTCTTTTAAAAACATAGATTTCTTGTTGACTTCAATAGTCGCCTGCTCACTGATTCTTGTGACAATTTTTTTTATAGTTAGTAGGATTTATTTTTTAGTTTAGAAAAACATTAAAAATTACCGATTTTAAATAAGCAACATTTTTTGAAAATTGATATTGGTGTAGCCTACACAAACTTTTTGCTGATTAAATAAAATAGGTAATAATGTTTTTTGAAGTAGTTTGTTTCCTATTATAAATATACTTGTAGACTGTAAGTTTAAAGAACTTATTATTCCTCGTTTTACCTCCTGTGAAATCATGATCATTTCTATTTTTGAAATCTTGTTTTTAAAAAAATATTTGTAACTATGGTTAATATCCCCGATGATTTGATTTTAATCTACTTTTTAGACTTTATAAAGCCCAGTGATATGATTTCCATAACTTTGGTTTTCATGGTTTGTTTTTATAATGTACAAAAGGTTTTTAAATACATTTTTAAAAAGAAGTTATTCATGTATACCTAGGTGTACAGTTACAACGTGTTGAGCCATAGATTTTAAGGTCAAAGCGTGTATATTCATGGCATCTATAGTCACGGTGTGTTAAGTCAGAACCTGTAGAGCGTTTTTTTAAGCTATTATAGGGAAATATCGTTTTGATATATGTTAAAAACATGTAATAACATAAGTTGCAAAGTCTGTTTCAAAAACCTTGTAGTTATTAAAAGTAACTACATGTACCAGATATACTAGTTACATAGTTCTGGCCCTTACAAGTGATGTATAGGTTGCTTGGAATGCAGTTGTTATCCGGACATTATAGCTATAGGCTTTTTTACCTTCCTGTGTGTACATGAAAAGGTTACTTATATGAGGTCTTTGTGCTTTTTGATTAGATTCTTTCAGAAGATATAATCAATAGGGTTAGCCGGCCCTATCACTATTTTAGTGTGTATATTCATCCCGTGTAGAGTCATATCTTTGAGCAATATCATATTAATATATGCAAAAAAATGTCTGTTTCAGGATATTCCAATTATTAAAATGATCTCTAGAAATATATTTTTATGTTTACTAGATGCATGGATTTTATCTTTTGGTTGGTAGGTTGCAAGGCAGATAGGGCTTTCTGGTTTTCTGTTATCCCTACACTACAGCTTTAGTCTTATTGTATCAACCTGTCACCCTGTTAGAGTATAAACTGGGTTATTACCTTTACAACGTTGTTGTTTCTTTTCATGAGATTCTCTGTAGATGTGATCAATAGGGTTAGTTAGTGTTATGAATATACTAGAGAGTATATTAGCGAACAATGGCTGCTAGATTAATAACGTATTGATATATGGAAAAATCTTGTATTTCAGTAAACTTGCAGTTATTAAAATGATTACTAGAGACAAATCTTTGAGGTACACTAGATAGATGGGTCTATCCTTACCCTTGATGTTTTGGTTGGTTGGTTTAAAGGCAGATAGGACAAGGTAGTCTCAATACTGCAATTTTAGTCTAACTTTATCAACCTCTCTCTATCTCTCTCTGTTAATCTCTATCTTTTCATGAAATTTTCTTTGGAAAAATAGTCAAAAGGGTTAGTTGGCCCTATGATTATGTGAGAAGCTGGTAAACCTGAACGTTATATAAACATAAACATGGCATTATAAATACACTTACCTATATTACACGAGGTCATACCTATTCCGGTCGTAAACTTAATAATATAAAAATCCAGTCACCTCTCGTCAAGGGGTTCAGTGTGGAGTTGTGATCAGCTGTTCTTGTGTCGTTGATAAAACACGCACACAAGATTTAGTGTCTAAGGTGCCATAAGAACCATGAGTCTTTTTATATCATTTTTATATATTTCTTAACGTTTCTTGAGCACTTTTGTTATCTTCATTAAATTGTAATTGATGCAGAACTGGTCGACTCTTACTTAACTTCTTACACGCTAAATTTATTAACTTCTTTTTTTACCGCATAATCAAGGACCATGCTGTGATTTGGTGAAGGTGCTCTTTTAATTAGCACGACTTAGATCGCATAATAGAAAACAATAAGTCATTTTGTCTAAAATTATTAGAGTAATTGACTTTTCGTCGTAGGTAAGTTACAAAGCTTCACATTGGTTATGCGGTTTCGAGGGATAATATATGTATAGGCTCACTGATGGAATAGCCTATGTATAAAAGTGTGAAATGGCACAATTAAATAAGAACCCTAAAATACGTAAAACCTGAAAGATAAGCTTTTTAAGTTGCTTAAATTAAGGTTAAATTTTTTATAGAACGTCATCCACCTGGTGTAATATAAAGCTTTGTAATTAAATCGTATTTGAACATATAATTTTTAATTTCTGTCTCTTTACACTTTCTGCGAACGATAATTAAAAAGATTATTTTTCGTATTATATACCAATTATCTGATATTTATGGTATTGGGAAATAATTCTAACAATTAGAATATTAACTTCGTACGCCTAGCTACACGTAATAAACACTGAAAATCGAATTTTCGTTTGTTCAATATTCTCTGTTCCCGTATTCTCTCATTACGACTCCCATTTTGGGAAATGGTGAAACAGTGTAAAAAAACTAACAGGAAATGTTCAAAATATTGTGCAACACAAAGTTTGTAGTAGCGGCATCGGCGTTCTGCATTAGGTTAATGAACGAGAGAACCGATTTTTAACGAATTATGTTTTACCGATTGGAAGTTTTTCTGGAAAGTTTATTTTCATCATTATCTAATTAGCGCCAACGATCTATTGACGTAGATTTAACCACCCGTTATCCATTTATATTTATAAAATGCTATAAGAGAAAAAACTGTAGATCCATAGACATCTTTGCAATAAATTGATTTTCAGTGAAATATAAAATGTCATTTTGCATTTCATTAAATTTTCTGACACCCTGGTTAGACTTTTGAGTTATATTGCAGTTTAACTGTAACAGACTGGCTGGTTTCTCGGTGCTTTAAAGTTCTTAATTAATTATCATAATTAACTTTTTAAATAGGGATAAGAGTCACTTTTATTGGATGTCTCTCTGCTAAAATTTTTGGAATAATATTTCGATTTTTATGCTTTTTGATTCATACCTTATGGTAAAAAAATCACCATTTTGGAATGTTTATGCAAACAACTAATTATGAGTTTTTCAAATAAATGATTTTTGATTCCCCGTTTTATTAAACTTAAAACTTAAAGTTAAAATGAGCTGGTTGTCATCAATGTTGAAGAAGTCTAACACATATAAGTTTGAATCAAGAAATTTGGTTTTGTATGTACATCTAAGGATTAGCAGGCTTTATTTTCAATTACCAGTAACTCTTTCATCTTATTATATAGCAATTTTGTTTTCATTTCTACAAATAATTCATTCCAGAAATGCTGCCTGGGATATGCCCTTTATTTATTCGGTACAAAAACAATGAATAGGGAATAGTAAAAACTACATCTACAAAGTGCTGTTTTTTTAAAAAACATGAATAATATTAATGATCTGCTGTGTAGAAATTTTGAAACATATTTTTTAACAAAAATGTTCATAAGTAACTCATACACACATAAAATATGTATTTTACTTTTATTTATTATACTACGTTTATTGTCAAGTTATTACAAATTCGTATTGTCGACTTTCAAACATTGTTTGTTTCAATTAAACTGGACCAAACACTCAATTAAAAAATTAAAAAGAAATAACAATGCAAAATCAAACTTCCGTTTCATTATTATGGAAGTGTTTATATATGATATTTTCAGAATATTACAAATAGGTATATCCAAATTTAATTTAATATAAATGTCTCTATAGTGAATCATATTTGATTCAGTATTTCTCATATTCGTCTACGTCTTTGATTAGTTTATTTTCCATAATCCTTATTTGTATAAAACATGTTCACGTACGGTTGTATTGATTATTTAGAATCCCATATTCCAGATTCTGTTTCCACTCAAGTCACCAACCGCATCCATTAAATCCAAGAATACGTGAAGGGAGTAATTTGTGTCGTTGTCCCCTGTTTCGTTCCCTCCACGAATAAACCCACAACTCCAGTAATTCCTTTTTAATCGCCGATTTAATTTTTGAATTAATCGATCTTTCACTTATAATTGAGTTTTTTCTGGATTTTTATCCTTTTTATGAGTTTATAAATCACGCTGAATACGCATATACAGGTTGAGGCATTAGTGTGGCAAAACTCGATTAGTCCGCTATTATTGAAGTTACAAAAAAAAGCTTTTACCTTCAAAATGGTGGATGTGTTAGTTTTATCAAAGTATGATGTCAAAGCCAACTAAGGTAAAAAAATATTCTCAATGCCTCGAAAAAACTGTATACAAGGCGAATCAAAAGTTTCTTATTCAAATTTTCCATATTGGAGGCAAAATTTAATTTTTATCTGAATATTGTTTTTTAACACTTATGCTTCATATTAATGATATAAATTATTTTATAACTATAAGGAAAATCTAAAAACAATAATCTAGGTTCTGAACTATGGTCCATTATTTTCAAATAACTATTTAATTTCTTAGTTCATTTTGAGAATCTCTAAAGTTAGTCTAGAGATACCTTAGTTCTCGTTGGTATTATTATTTATTATGAAATTGTCATAAAAAAATGTAATCAAAGCGTTTTGAATATATTTCTTGCTATGTTCGTATTCGATTTACTTTTTATTTTATAGAGATATTTATTATTTTATTTACATAATTTGTCTTAGCAGCATTTCAATATATAATAAATTAATATGTTTTTTAACACATTTGGAATACTGTCTACTGACGGCTTCACCATAAAAATTCGTCCTCAGCTATTTTACAATTCAAATATGTTTTGCCTCTGTCTACGATTAGTAGTTGAGTTACACACACATCTCATCTCCTAAAGACGCTGCTTATGATAGACTGTGAAAAGTTGAAAAATATCTCAAAAATGACGTCGTTCTCCGGTAGCAGTATTTCTCATATAACTTTATATTGTTGCTCTTAATTGATACATCCTGTATATGTCCAACAAATAAATTGTAAATACCACAAACCTACGTATACCCGAAAGAAATTTTTTATAAATTTTTTGGTGAGGTATATTAAAAAACAATATTTAAAAATATATTGTTTATTCAAGTTATTGAACTGTCCCGGTTTTTATACTGCAGAATTATGTACGATTATGGTGAATTAATAAGGCTCAAAAATACTCCGACATTGAAGTTTTACAACTTTATGAGGTTGCATAAAACACACAAAGGGCAACACGAACTAGTGAAGATCTCCGCCAATATTACTTCGACCACCATTTTGCATATAAATGGACCCAAATTGAAAATTGTGCTGCGGTATTCTTTTGTTGAGAATAATCAAATTAGCTGCTTTATTTACATTTGCTAGATCACCCTGCCCTATCTTGTATGAGTTTTATATTTTTTTAGTATGTTGTGTTTTGACGTGAACATTCTAAAAAATGTTCCATTGTAATTTATAAAACAAAGGTGTATTGATTTCGTATAAAATTTCACGCTGCCACATATTTCACATTTAATCAATTACTAAACAGGAATTCTACATAATGGCTTCGCTATTACTGGTTAATTGAATCTTTTTTGCAAGTTGCTCTTCCTAATTATCGCTGATATGTTTTATATTTCTAAGCTTAGTAATATTTCTGGATACGTGTTGATCAGTTTTCAGATTGTTGGTTTTCATTGGTGAGCTCTTAGATTTTGATAATATTTCTTAGTTAGTTGCTTCTGGTAGGCCATTTAAAGTTCCCAATAACATTCACTGAAACTCTCCAGATATTTCTTGTTTTCAATCCCAGTTGACTATCTATCCTATTTTTCAATCCGCTTTTCAGATGTTCTATTATTCTCCTTAATTATTACGTTGTATATGGTCATTTCGTCGTATTTATTACTTGAACAGATTCTTTGATCTCAATTATTATTGAAAAAATGTTGAATCTCTGTTAATCACTCTAGAAAATCAGTCCAATGCAGCAATCTGCAATTTAATCGGCTTATCTGAATTTCGCTGCAGCGCCTCGTACTTGTTGTCAACTAAACGTATCCGTCAGCAATCCAGTCAAGTTAATAACGAAACTCGAACGGAGATAATGGCAGTGTAAGAGGCGGTAAGAGGAAGATGCAAAGGGACCCACAGAGCCCTCCGGAGATCAATCAGTCAACAAATATGATTGGCCTTATAGGGTAAAATTGTTAGAATTCTTATTATGCAGGGTGTCCCAGGAGTTCGTACTCAACTCTTGGGAGTTTATAGAAAGGCAAAAAATAATAATAATAAAAAAGAACTATAGGTTTCTAAAGTTGAAATGAATCAAAATTGCACACTTGCTGGCCTTATAAACAAATCTGCACTACCCTTGAACTCAAATGCAGATTAAGTTAATGAGACAAATTTTTTTCATCTATGATTTTTTTCATTTTTAAACATTACACCTAAATTTGTCAAATATTTGTAAAATAAAAATATCCTGTTTTGACAAATCGATAAAATTAAAGGTTTAAAAGATATATGCAATTTTATTATCGCACTGAACAACGATTGCGCATTCACCATTTTTTTAAAAACGATTAAGGGAATCTGAACCTTTTTAAAATTACTTGCTGTTAAAATTTACTAGATAAGGAAAAATATATGCTTCGACTTGTCTTTGATAAGTTACCTTCTTCACATTGTAACCCCATTCATTTATTTCTTTTGCTATATCTTTCGGCATCATTTCTGGCATCGCCTTTAGTACACTTGTTTCGACATTTTCTTCTTCAGTTCCGAATGTGGAGCAACTAAGCAGCTTAGTTCTTCGTTTTTAAGGTGATGTATTAATTTTCTGTACATGTCCATTGTGCTTACTATTACCTTAGTCTTTTCTCTCATAAACTGTGCTTTAAAATTGTTTAGTTCTCCAACAACTCCGTTATAACAAATTATGTGTTTAGTGATAATGATAGATGGAGTAAATACCCATTGGGTTTTCTCGCTGATACATTGTTGTTTAGTTTACTGCCCGAGGCGACTTCTACTTTTGCCAAATCTTTAAATTTATTCCCGATTTTTATGTTTTCGTATAAATACACCATGGTATGTATCTGACCATACATTACATACAGAACTGAACACTCCATATGTAAGGAAGTAATTGAGGACAGAAGCAGGAAACACTACGAAAAACTAGAAGTACATCACAATGCGTTAGTGGTACCATTATTACAACCAACAGACTACCGTAGACTGAAGATGAACTGGCCAGCAGACTTAAATGGTAACTGAGGTGGTCTCAATGGATATTCATCTCTCCAAGTCATATGTACAAGAACCCAAAATCGTTGTACAAGTCATCACATTTGTTTATAGATTAATTGTATCTGATTGCCAATAAATCAATTTAGAAAGTAAGTACCCTTAGATCTGGTCCATTCTACTACCAGAAGAACCATTTGGTGATGTTCCATTTAAATTAGTTTGCTGCTCGCTTTCAATTTAATGTAATATATTTACAATATACAATTACCGAAACCGGCTCCTAAATACCAATAATTACAATTAGTTTTTTAACTTTTTCGGAACAAACCATTAGTAAATGACAATAATATTTTTCAATATGTCACATGTAACGGTACGGGCATAAAAAAGGAGGAACTGATCACGATAAAATATACGTGACATTCATTTTGAAAAGCAATCAACTCGAACACGAAATGATTAATGGGACCCTAACAATCTAATAATGAATACTCATACGTCACGCGAAAGGCTTTTATCTATCACAAAAAATATAACAGGAATAATACAAATGATAGTACGTAATCAAACCCGTATTTTTGCTTCGACACAACCAATGCAAACCTAATTACAAAAAGAATAAATGTTAAATGTAAATTGGACATGCTTTATTATATTGTACTGTTGTTTTTAAATGTATCTATAGTACAAGTCTAAAATATAGGTACATGGAAATTAAACAAGGGCCAAAAACAACTTCAAAGCAATATATCAAATGTGGCAAACTGAACTGAATTAAATCGATTACAAAGTAATAATACAGAATTTTATTTTGGTGAGAAATAAACGTTAACTAGTTTCACTTCAACGAATCATCATCAGGCCTAGTGAACACAATATAAACAGTTTTATAAAAAATATAAACACTGTAAATGCCAAAAAAATGCGCCAAATGCATTTTAAACAAACACAATTTTTAGTAAATATAATGTGAGTAATATAGTATACAGTGAATATTTGGAGCATATTCAGACCAGTGGATACTGAAAAAAATATGTACATATATCCAAAACTGAAATAAATCCTTTTTTGAAAATAGTGAGGGTGTTAACAGAGTTTATTTGTAGGAGTATTTGAGACACCCAAATGTTGTAAGGATATTTTTAACTATTGTATTAGTAAATAAATTCATTGGCGTAACCAATGTACGTTGAACAAATAAAATATGTGAAGGAAAAACCATAAGTAATTAGTATAGTTGTTCAATCCTTATTTGTCTTATTTTATCTGAAAATCTTTTTAATTTATTTATACCAAAACATGATTTATTTATAAATTTAGTATATTCGTGAATGAAGTTTGATAATCTCCCAAGGAGACGTAAAATAACTTAGAGGAGTATTAAGAGTAAAGACCTTCGGAAAGCAGCGCTTCATGGGCACGTCTCATCTCATGAAAGTAATTATTGTTTCAAAATGAAATGGAACTTCGCGTAATATATTCTGGTAATTACTTTAAAAGGAGTTTAAATTGGTGTTTAGTATAGTCATCAAAAAGTCTATGAGGGTGTATCTAAAGCAACCAATGGCGCATTCAGGTTTAAAACAGATGATTTAAAATAGTGCTTTAAACAAATTTTTGAAAATTGTACAATAAAAAATAAATAATATTGATATCATGTTTGGTATTTATTTAATTATACAAATACAAGGAAATCTAATTACTAGGTTTTTAAACCAGATTTTACTATAGCGCTCTTAAAATACGGAAATGAATTAATATTTTTAAATTTATTAAAACTTTAAGCAAACTTGTTTTTAAATTTTAAGTTTTTTAATTAATTAATTTGCCATGATGCTATAAAAAATACTTGTTTGGGATGAAATTTTGCTTATACTCGTATTTGATAATGATTATATTGAGAGATTCGAAAACATGCTCACAAAGATGTAATGAAATCTCATACAAAAAGTTATTATGCAAAATTTTGTTATGCAAAATTTAAAGAAAAAAGATCAAATTTTATTATAAAGTAATCATATTCTTGTAAATAATAGTAATTAAGAATATTCAAGCATTGTAAAATAGTAATTTATTGAAATTTCTACCATATTTGTTAAAAAATATTCATACAATAGTGTGATGTGCAACGCAAAGCTCTAAATACTGTGTCATAGTTTTAACAATCTTCTTCGAATTTTCACTTACCAAGAGAAAAGATCGCTGAAGTTGGGACTCTTCATGTTTAACTAAAAAAAGTGAAATTGTAAATATTTATTTTATAACCTTAAAAAAAAGTTAAATGAATTGAATTTAATGAGTTACCCGAGGTGGAAATCTTCGAATTGTTTTTAAGTTGTTTCTGTTGTTTGATAAAACCATTAGAAGTATTTCATAGTCAAATCATTACATTTTAATGGAACTTGCATAACCTTAAAAAAACAATTTTCAAGTTTATAAAGTGTTATAAAAACAAAGTTGCAAATAATAATGACATAAAATTAGTTAAAATAGTTAATTGGACCTAAATGGATTTTCTTGAATGATAAGAAAATATTTTTAAGTCTGCACGATGATGTTGGTCCAAACCATTATTGCATCGGAAACAAAAATCAACAATAAACGAAATGTGAAAGATGAAGATTATGAAAGGATAAATGTATAGAAAAATATTTATTTGCAATAAGCAAGAAATTTATGGAATGAAAGGTATATAGATTAAAACAAAGACAATGTAATGTACCAATCAGTACTTATTAGATGTAAGAAAAAACCGAAATTAACATAAAGACATCACAAATAAAATCAAGCTGCTGAAACGAATTACAATAAGAAAGTTATAGGAGCAAAATAAATAGAAATAAATAGAAAGAATATCTTGGAAGCGAAACTTGCAGGTAAAAATAGAAAAAGAGGACCCTATAAGAAAATGACAAAGGACAAAAGAAGACATTTTAAGAGACACTGAACGAAGGAAATAGAATATATTTATAACTGTAACATTTCATCTGTCTAACCAAATTTCTAATTTCTATTATTTTCGAAATAACAACAGTCTGCATATATTATAAAAAAAAATTCATAAAATTTTACTCTTACCTAAGATAAAAAAACGGTGAACTACCTACTTAAAAAAGTTTTGATGTGATAAATCATTAGATAACTGGCTGACTGAAGGAAATTTATCGAGAGTGGAAAGTAGAATAATATTGAAACATTTTTGTGGCAAGTGGAATTTCTGGAAAGATTGGTGAATTGGGCGAAAAATCGTATAGAGAAAGGAAAAGATCAGTCAATGGGATGAATATGTGCCATGTTAGCAAATGCCGGAGAATCTTATTTGGCAATTGGGCCGTGATTGGAAAGACCGATGCCACCGCCGCCTTATTTCGAACATTTCAGCCGTATCGGGCGTGTTTTAGCAGATTCTCAAAATTCAGAATGTACCTGTGAACTCAACCGCACGATACGTGATTTCCAGGTGTGGACTGTCTCTAGATACAATCAATGCTTTCTTAAATGCTTTGTACTAAAATGGCTACGGTCGTGTCGGGCTCTGAACCATTTTATAACATTCTGTTGCTATGAAATTAAAATAATAGACTGGTTGATATTAATATTTTATTTTCACAAATCTTATATTTGATTTCATTCTTTGCTCTAATATTTCTATTTACGAATTTAATCTTACACAATAAGATATAAAATGTTCTCTATAAAAACCGATCAGAGAAAGTTCAATATTTTTTCTTAGCAAAAAAAGATTTAACTTGCTAGATCTGACACGCTGATATCATTAAAAGCAATAATATATTGTGCAACAAGTGTGGAAAATGAGAATTTTCTCACGAGTATAAAAATTAGTGCAGCAATCACAAAAGTAAAATAAGTATTTTCTCCACTACCATTAGTGGAATGTGTTAATTTCAAAATAATTTTTAATCATATAATGTAAAAATTCTCACTCTTGAGATAGAATATTTATTCTGAAACATTTGCTTCTTAATTGTGTTGCATATATTTTCATTCCATAACAAGTGATTGAATGAATATTCCGTAATTGTTCTAAACAATATCGACAGCCATGGATGTCAAAACTGTCAATGTCAGATGTAAATGGCGACGTGGTAATAACAAATTTTAATTTAAATAAATTAATGAGTGAAAAATCAAGTAAATTTCTGGTCGTGGAGAAAATATAATCGCTTAGAATAACAAAATTCGATTAGAGGTTTTTACAAAAAGTGTAGGCAATCTTAAGGTTCACATTTTAAAATAAGTCCCAAATATACAGTGCGTTCAGGAATGCGGAGCCAAAAAAATTTTTTAAATGGAACACCCCGTATATTTTTACATTTTTATAAACCTTTGGCCGAGCTAATTTCAACGATGTATCACACTTTGTGTCATTTATATTTAATAAAGGATCTAAAGCCACCTGAAAATCCAAATTTGAAAACCCTTTGATTTTTAATCAGTCTGTATCAAATATTTTTTAATGCCGTAGCAGAGAACTTGAAAAGTTAGGATAGGGACATGTAAGTCGTTTTGATTGATTTTCAACGGTTTGGCTACTACAAACATCTAAATTCAAAAATATGTGATTTTCTGGTGACTGTAGATGCTTTATTAGACAGACATAAAGTATGATGCATCGATGAAATCAGCTCGGCAAGAGGTTTATAAAAATGTAAAAATTTGAAAAAACAAAATTTTTGACTAGTCTGCGTTCCTGAACACACAGTATATTTGGGTCTAATTTTAAAATGTTTATCTCAACACTGCCTACACTTTTTGTAAAAACTTTTTTTCGTAACTTCAATAATAACGGATATATCGTAATTCGACGCACTAATGTCGCACCCTTTATATCCTGAAAATATTTTAATTGTATGGATATTTTCTTCCTCCGTCTATTTGTTTAGAATATTTGTATGCATTAGTAGAGTTTCCTTTTTTGTGTATTCGATATTTCGTATGTATAACTATATTTTCCAAGTGCGTAATTCAAATATTTCTTTTTGAAGTCTATAAATTTGAAATAATTTCTAGTTTTAGCTGATATGATTCTCAATTAAAAAATTTCACTGAAAGTTGTTATATAAAACTTTCCCAAAAACCATGTAGACATATTTTCTAGCAGTTATTTTTAAACGCCTTATATAATTGGATAAGTATTGGATTTCTTGTGTTTCAACTCTTTATAATTTATCAAAAAATTCTAGGTAGTCTTGATTAAAATTTCTAGTATAAACCATTGAATGACTTTCATTTTTCATATTATCCCATAAATTCAGAAAATACTAAATTTGTAAGGCTTCCTCTAAAAATAAATTTCAATTTACTTGTAACAACTTTACACTTTTATTGATAATTATTGCATTTTAAAAGAAGGTTTCCCTATCTATTCAATTTAGGTTTGTCGTGTAATTTCCATATTTCGAACTTAAAAATCATTTCTCACATATCATTATTGTGTCAGTTAACTAAATAGAATTCACAAGTAAATTTAAAAAAAAACGTAAATTATAAGTATGTAAATTAAATTCAAATCGCTATTGTCAAGTAAACGAAGTAAACGAACTAGAACATTAATAAAATTAAACTCTTAAATAATTTTAAAAGTCTGAGTAACATTAGATTAATAATCATAAACTTTCCTAGCCCGTCCCTGAAGGGTTAAAATTTTCTCTGATCTCAACCGAAGCATTATAGCAACCTTCAGTGTCAATATTTCACTAAATTGAAGCCGCGCAGACAAGGAACTTCTTTTGCGCTTTAATATAAGGTGAAAACAGCAAGAATATTACGTTACCTAAGCACAATTTACATTTTCTACGATTTTTGCTAAAATAAACGAAGTTCCTAACGTAACAAAAACAAATTTTCCTCTATGTTAAGAGTGCAGCAAATTACCAAAATGTAATTAAATACTTATAGAGTGCCGCAAGATAATAATTCAGAACAGTAATAATGTCTCTTGCTTATGTGCAGCAGAGCAGCTACAATTTTTTATTTCTTAAGTCACACCAAACGCGTAATGCGGTATTAAGTAAATGCTTATATTAATATTTATTTTTATGGAGTACACTCAAAATATTGAAGATGAGCTGCTACTCGCCTCTCAATAAAAATCCGATATTTAGATATATGTAAAACCTTCAAAATAGATAGGTATTTTCATAAATACCTACTCACTAATTAGATATTTTTAACAATTTTTTATTAAATATTTGAACAAATTGTACTAGTAACTTAAATAGCTATTTTAAAAATATGTTTGTAAATTTACCATGTATTCAACAACTTTATGTCTCAGACATTTGATGGTAGTGGTCTGAAATCTATTATAAGCAAGATTAGAAAATTAATAATTAAAGTTAACAAATTTTTATTGAACAGCGGAATGATGCTCTGTATACAGGGTGATCCAAAATTGCCGAGCAAAACTTCTAGGGGTGATAGTTCACCTGAAAATAAAGGTACCCTTTTATATACACTTTTTTCGAAAGCTCAATAATAAGGGAGATACAGGCCTCTAAAATTGTTTCAGAAAGAGGTTTTTTTTAAATATCTTGAAATTGAAAGAAATTTCAACTTCTAAACATAGAAGCTTTGCATAAAAATATTAAATTATATGTTATTAGTTATTTCATCCCTTCTGATTAAGAAGTAGTTTTCGGCGCATTATCTACGTTATATTTTTAAATACGTAAATTAATAAAAATATTTCCTGGCTTTTTAACACAACAATGTACTTTTAAAACATTTCCATATATATCACCGGTTTTGAGTAATTTACACTTAAAAGTTGAAATGCAGTTTATAACAAAAAAGTGTCTAATAAGGTAAGTAGGCTTTGTACATCTCTAGAAGAATTTATCCACCATTTTGGATCACCCTGTATTTTATATATAAAATCTAAAAAATAAACAACATACTAACTGAGAAAGAAACGTTACCTCATAATTGTTGAATTTCATAGAATTCTGGACTACTGACCTTTTCACCTAATTCAAAAAAACGAGGTCATCATACACATAGTACGAAAATTTGTAGAAAATGGATCAGTTTGTAATAAAAAAATAAGAACCCCAGAGTTCTCGACGAAGATTCACAAATTGAAGTATTTAGTCATTTTGGTGGAGATCCTACCTATTCCATTCCAAACGTAACAAAACTTACTAATATTTCTGTTGGTTTCATACACCAATTGCTAAAATCGAATAAGTTTTTCCCATACAAAATACAAATCCATCAATAGCTTAGTGAAGACGACTATGACCGCATAATTGAATTTTGTGAAATAAAGACTCAAAAGATACGACATGAGCCAAATTTAGTCAAAAATACTTGTTTGAGTGATGAATTAACAACTTATTTAAATGGCTTTGTTAATAAACAAAATTATAGGTATTGGGAAAACGAACTCCTCTCACCTATTTCGACAGAATAATACTCAGTTTCCTCCGAAGATCAATTTATGGCCTGGTAATCTTCGAAATTAAATAACTGGACCTCTTTTTTTTGAGGAAAATCTGACGAGAGAATTGTAACATCAATTATTAGAAGTTGATCCAGTTATTACTCAGTGATTAGAAAGAAAAGTTTATGATAAGGGAAATAAGGAGCTAGACGAACAGAATATATACCCTGATCAGAATGGAGCTACACTACATTATGCAATAGCAGTAAACAATGGCTAAATGAACGATTTTCGAGACGGTAGAAGAGAATGGTAGAAGGGGTTTTATTCAATGGCTGGAAAGATCTCCATATCTAACACCACTTGATTTTTTCTGTGGGGCTATTTAAAATCGATAATTTACATGCCTCCCGAAGATATTCAAGAACTAAGTCGTAGGATAATTGAAGAATGTAGAACAATTACCAGGGAAACTTTGCAGAAAGAAGAATTTGAAAATAGGTTATACTATTGCTTACAGAATAACGAAGCCCATTTTGAACAGTTTTTATAAATACATTTTTGGTTTCAATAACTTTTTAAATACTTTTTATTATTTAAACAAAATTGATTTCATTTACATATTTTTGCTTTTAAACCTTCCTATTGTTTAATTGAAAATTTAGCAAATGTTTTTAAAGGTTTGAATACATTTTAATTACCCTTATCTTCTTATCTTTTTATCATACTTTTAGTAAAAATTGCATATATCATAGTAAATGTAAACATCAGAAGGAAATCCATAGAGTTTCAGGATCTAATGAAATTGTCAGACAGTCAGGTGGATGAACTAATTTGACCATTCTAGACAATTCTGAAATTCTAAATACAGATGTATTCTCCATTTACTCTTGAAAGATGAGAACTTGCACTTTACGACAGTTTGTTGGTTTAAGGCATGCATATAAATCATGTGATAATTCGGACAGTTACTGTAGTTATAAAGGAAATTAAATTTGTATATTAATAAAATTTGTTGTTATAAATATAAAAAGATAAATTATACTTATTTGAATTTCCAAGGATTCGCTTAAATAGCATTATAAAAGAGTTACATAAGATAATGCTAATTAAGCGAAACTTTATTTAGAGAAAAGATATTTTAAAAAGCTTTATAATACTGTAGAAATTCAGTATAATTAAACTTTTTATATTTATTATATATAAATTCCAGAAAGTCAGGATTGAAACAATTATATTTTTGTAATTCAAAAAGACCAGTGCTACGATATTTTAATTATTCTAATTAATTAAACCTGTTTGTTATATTTAAAGCTACATATCATGTAATTGAACATAAAAATATGAAATTATTCGAAGAGATCATTGGTTTCCTGAATGTAGGAGTTTAATTATGTAACTCTTAACTCCTGCTTCTCACCTATTTCGAATTCCATGCGATAATTAGTGCTTCAACGACACTTCAAATCATGAAACGTAATTCCCGCAAATTGTTAAAATCTATTTAAGACTAATAGAGAAAATTTGGAAGTAGGTATTTATTGCATAATCACTGTTAAAAAAAAGTTATAATTTTTGGTTTATTTACAAATATTAGATAACGATAGGGCTATTCATTTTATGTTTTCTTCGTACGAAAGTCCATGTACCTACAGATTCTTTTTGGCAAATAATAATAAAAATTTTTGAAGATAGTAAGAAACATTATATAATCTACAATTTTCAGTATATCTAAAATATGTATAAAAATATTCTGGTATAATAAAACAATTAAGTTAACTAATATATTAGATTATAAAACTAACTAAATTTTAGTGAAGTTTCATCTTTGTATGTCACAAAAAAAAATTTTAAACAGAACTTAAGATATTAAAATAGCTGCTATTAGTAGAGGTACAGGCGTCCTCTTCTTGAGAAACTACTCAAGTCTGCCAATAAATTAGAGGTAAAGTTTCCAAAAAGGTGTTCATTATAATAATTACTTTGTAATTTGTTATACACTTATAACCGGTAGAGTCTGAGTTCTTGTCTTTTTTTAAGGTTACCAAGTTTTCCAACAAAAAAAGCGATGTGGCCAAACCTTTAGTCAAATTCAATTAAGGTTTTTAGGACGGGCGAAAGATTTGAGGTAAAGTAGCTTTTCAATAAAATACTATAAGAAAAGAGAACGGAAAATCCTTAAGAGGGAATTTTAAGTTAAAAAGAAAGAACGTCGGCAATAAGTTGTAAACTTACTTGAAGAGGGTTAAGCGTATTGAGAGTTTTACTTGATGGCAGCCAGAACAACGAACAAATATACAGTTTGAGGTAAAAAAATATTATAAAAATAATTGGAATCACAATGTACTTTATTTACGAGGTAAAAAAAAATAATTATTGAACCACTTAAGTACACATTTAGCAGTTACTTACTTGAGGAAAAATGTATTATTTTTGCTTATACACGGTGTCCCACGAGGTTTTGACAGTCCAATATCTCGAAAAATGTTCACATGACAAGTTTAACAAATATAAACAGTTGATACTGATGCTCGTATTTATTATAAAAAGAATTCCGTATTTCATCTTATTTTCGGACACGTGACCCCAACAATTATTTTTAAATGGGACCACCAATATAATCTTATAATTTTGGTTATATCTTTCAAAAACAAATTCAACGATACCACACTTGTCACATAAAAAAGTAAAAACATTACGGTAGCGCAATAAAAACGTATTTGCCTCCTATTCAACAATATGCCTTATTCTACTTTTTTAACAATAACAGCTAAAAAATTTTTTTTTATTAATGCACTGCATGTTTACTATCTACACTAAGAAAAAAATGTATTACACAATAATTTAAATGCCTTTCGCGTATTATTTAACGCAAAGGTCGTAACAAGTACTTCCATAATTACTTTATGTTATTCATGGATGGTTAATTAATGTATTGGTTCAATTCTGGCATCCAACTGTTTCAACATTTAAGGTATAACTCATTCACGAGTTTTACCTGTTGTGTCCCACGTACCGTTTTAATTTGTATTTCAAATATTGTCATTTTCCGCCTTCGCATGAACCAAATCACGAATTCCGGACCCTTCTTGATTACTTCGCACTTTCCCTTCAATGTTTTCGACCCTTGCTAATCCCAAAAAATATATATACAAATGTAAATATTTTCAGTATATGTATAAATTAATAAATCTACAATAGAAAATCTATAGATTTATCATATACAAAAAAAAAGAGTAAGAGATGTAAAAACTGTATAAATTATCTACGTTTATATCAACTTAATATTTTTGTCCTAAAAACTAAACAGGACATCACTAGTTGAAATCCTACTATAAAATTGATTCTCCCATAATTATGGGAAGTCGGACTACTAAAACCGATAATAATAAAACTGCCTTATTCCTGAAAGACTTATAAAAATTTCATAGGTAAAACAGCTAAACATTTGGTGAACTTTATAGAAGATCTATGAAAGATATAAACATTGATTCTAAATTTTTGAGTTTTTTAATTTGATTTTTTTCATTTATGTAACCCGTAAACATATGCACATGAGCTATTTGTTCATTAACGTTTAATATTAAAGAATTAAAAGATACTTAAAAAATATTACTTATGATATATTCGTATTTGTTCATTATAAAGAGTCTGTAAATTTATATTTAAATAAGATATTAGTTCTGGGTTAAGGGGTCTAAATATATTTTTAATAGTGTAAAAAATCAAGTTTCTGCTGTATTTAAACCGTCATGTTATTAAATTAAAATATTGTGCCATGTTTGTTCCTGCGACCCGAGCAAGTTTCAATTCCACGCGGATTACTATAAAACGTGCGGATAATATCCAATTATAGGAAGAGAACCTATTTACTCAGGGCTTATCTTATAAGCGAGCGAAAGCTACATTTTAGCTGATGCTGTATCGAGTAATTTTATCGAAAAACGCACAAGCAGCCCCAGGTACATCAACCTAATGCGAAAGTAACTAGAAAACTTTTACAAAGAATTTTAATTATACTTTACTTATATCCATGATTTTTACAGGAAAATGGAAATTAGAGGATAGACACATTAAGTAATATTTACAAGTTGATACCGCTTTGGAAAAGTTTTAATTTGTTTAAATTGAGCAGCATGGTGTTTACGCTTCTAAACTACATCAGAGAATTACGACTTTCTCTGCTATTTTGCATAACTTTTTTAATACTAAAACCAAAATAAATAAACAAAAGTAAAGAGAAAAGCTTCTGTTTAGTACATTTCGAATTGGGAAAAGAGCGAAAAACCGTCATTAGTAAAGAAAAACTAAACAATTCGTACATACTTTTTATTTTCGTGCTCAGTAAAAATCAGTCCAAACAATAAGATTCCATCTTGAGAAGGTTAACCTCAGGTATATGTGATGCTGCCTTAGACGTATTATTCGGATTAATTTAATGTGAAGGGGATGTCTAACGTAATTCGATGGACGAACTGAATGAATTCAATACAAAATAAAATTAAAAATTTATTACTCAATTTATTATTTATTTATACTTGTTCTTGAACCTACTAAGTTATATTTAGTTCTTATTTTAGTACATAAGTTACATGTAAATGTAAATTGTATGAAACAAATTTTATATGCAATTTGTAAAATAAATATTTCTTTAGTTTTTCATTTATAATTATGGGTTTACTTTCTCTGGGTGTTACTAGTGACTAAAAATAAGGTGCACTTTAATCACTTTCTCAATGTATAATTCAATATGCCCTTCATGCTTAAACTTAGTCTAATATTCGCCTTACACTGTTTCTAGCATTTTAAAGTTTAAGATATATAATCAGAATAATTGTTTTTATATTTAAAATAATGCATGTATCAGAATAAAACCTGAACCATCCAATTTTTTACAATCAAAATGGATGTGGATAATTATCCTAAATATTTTAGAGTAATAAGCGTCCTCAACAACCTCTTATACCAATTTTTTACACAAACAGAGCTGCGTAATTTTAATACGTACATACAATTCAGCTACTAAGCAGATGGGTCTACAATGTCGTAAAATGTTGTTTTTCGTTGCTACTCGCTAAATATGAGAATCGAAATTCGTAAAGTGAATTTGAAGATTTCTGCTTTCGAAGTAACTGGACCTTTTTGAAATACTGCTGCAAGAAATTGTGATTTACAACAACTTTTGACGCTTTATTACAAATTTTGACGCTCTACAACAAATTTTGACGCCCTACAACAACTTTTGATGCTTTACAACAATTTTTGACGTTTTATAAGATTTTTGCCACTCAGCAATATATTTTGACACCCTGCAACATATTTTTACGCTCTGCAACATATTTTGACGCTTTACAACAACTTTTGATGCTCTATAATAAATTTTGACTCTTGTGACGCTTTAAAACTTCTTTTGACGCTTTACAACAACTTTAGACGCTCTACGACAACTTTTGAAACTATAAAAACACTTTTGACACTTTACAACAAATGTTGACGCTGATAAGCGCCCCAATAACTTTTTATCTTAATTTTTATATAAACAGAGCTGTGAAAATCGAAATTCGTAGGCTTCCTGGCCAGAATGAATTTAAGGACTGATTACTGCTTTCGAATTAGCTTGAGCCTTTTTGAAATACTGCTAAAATAAATTATGTTATACAACGTACTTCAAATTACAAACGAGATTTGAAAAAGTCTATTTGACAATGTGGGTTGGTTATTTTCTGTTAAATTAGTTCCAAGTGTGGTTTGCCCAGATCCTCACAAGAACTCTTAAATTTCCTCTAACAAAAATGTCATTACGACTATAGAGCCTCATCCATAACCTCACACGACAGGAAGGTCATCCGATCAAACGATTATTTCATATCGGACGGAGTGCCGGTTTTTTATCACAGGGTTCGGTAGTTGACCGGTAGTTGGCCAGTAGCTAACCGTGATTTTGACGAATGGTTTCAATAACTTGTTCAACGTAAAAAACTTGAGATACATTTCTCTTCTAGACTCTCCTGACTCTCACGCTATCATTTATTTTCTTATTCTGCTTTGTCTTGTTTTCTCGATGTGTGTTTTTGTTTTTTGAGTATTTCGCAGCGTTAGTCGTGAATCATTGCCGTGTACAGATACAAAAATAGAGCAATTAAAAATTAATAACAAGTTTGAACTAAAGTATTTTTGAAAGAAAACTACAAAAGAGCAACTATTTTTTAACCTACAAGGTTAGTATAATAATTTGTTGACGATAAAAATAATGTAACTAGACAGCGAAAGCAGTCGAATAATAGTCAGATACTACATAGATATTAAAAAAAAGACTGCTTCAGATCTACTAAGAAAACAAACTGTAACAAAAAACACTATAAAATTTTAGAACCTTTTAATCACTTTTCTTACCAAAAAACTACGAATTGTCTCGACCACCTAGAATTTATTGAAAATTACATATTGGTCATCATACCGAGGATAATCGGTCTTTCTGTTGTTTCTCTGAACCCAGAAACAGAATATCGTGATTTTGTTTAGCGTGTCAAGTCAGCCACAAACTGCTCAAATCCTTCTCTTCATCAGAGGTCCAGTAAAATGAACCTAACCCGGAAAAGAAAAATTTATTCTTGTAGTGGTCTTAGTGAATATTATTAAACTGTTAACTCTTATTAATTTCGATTGCTTCTTAAGGTACACTTATCAGTTTTTTAATTTTTTGGAAATGAAGTACGCCACTGGGAAACAAACGTGGTCGCTAAAAGTATGGGGAGCGGTGTGGGGTTAATCGGGACAGATGCTGCAGGGTTGTTGATTTATTCTTAGAAAAAGCGTAATAAATTTGGTTTATCGAAACAACAGATTTTACAAAAAATATGGAAGATATTATTTTTTACTCATTCGTACAAAACTCGAACAAAGAGAAACATGGCCGCTAACTTCACAAATTTATGACAATATTTTCTTAAATTGATTATTTTTATGTGGTACATATTCAGTTTTCCAGAAATAAAGCAAAAATTATTGCATATACATTGTTATCTGTAATACATTAGCTTCAAGCTTTAATTTAACACAAAAATATTTTTGGAATACAGGGTATCATTGAAATGGTGAAAAAAAATTCGAGGAGTGATAGTACTTCTAAAACTAGTAAGAAAAGTTCCTATAAGTATGGGTCGTTAAGTGCACATTAAGGGGGTTAGAGGGCGTTAAAATGATAAACTAAATTTTTTTTGTAATTATAAAATGTGCCTCTAAATAAAATGGTGATATCGAAAAATTATTCGTTCAATCGGAAAGGGTAGTTCTTGCAAGGGTAGACGATTGATTTATGAATAACTTATTTGTAGTTGCTTCTTTTACAACGTGGACAATAGACTAGTTATAAAATATGAAGGGTCCAAGGGTAGAACTACTTTAAAACAAAAATTTGATTTTGGGAAAAATGACTTTGAAAAATTTCCAACATGTAAATGTATGAGAGGGATATTAAAAAACTATAAAATAATGCATATACGAAATAGTATTTATTTGATAGAAAGAGCAGTAAAAGAAATATTTTTAAAATGTAAAGCTGAATGAAAAAAAAAATAGAAAAAAGAAGCATGTAGTCACCCCAATTTTCAGATTTAAATTCGTCGTTGCTGTTTAAAATTCACTCATTTTAAACAAGATAAAATAATATTCAATTAACATCAGTACACCCAAAATAATTTTGTTCATGCAACTTGTCACGTCCGCAATTTTTACATTTACCTAATATATGCTACAAAGATTGACCAATGAAAACTGCCCTATAAACAAACAATTAAATAATCAGTCGTTATCACCCCAACGTCACAATCACAGTAACTCCAGTTCTAAAAAGAAAAAGTCACTGAGCAATGCACACGCTCACTCTCCGCTGAAAAATAGATTCTCTCAAGTTGTTTAACGCCCTTCGCATAATTTAAAATATAAATTGTCGCCCAAAATTTAAATTTAAAAGTTTAGTAGTTGTTTTTCTGCTTAACGCAGGAATTTGCATAGACAAAAGATTGAATTATCAAGCAGATCTTCCCAAAAAAAATTGGTAGGGCTTTAGGCAGTACCATACACGTCCTCTGTTGACATATAAATACAATACTTAGCTATCGGAATATAATACAATGGTCATTGTAATTCTCTAATTTTAATCACACCTCTCCGCAGTATTATATTAATCTAATTTTAGCATGGAACACTGTTGCATATTTACTTAACCAATATTTAACTATTTAAATTAAGTTAGTTTCATGAACGCCTTATCCCGCTAAATTTGGTTTCTTTTTGAATGAAAATGTACCAAGATTGAAGGTTATCCAGTAAATAGAGTGAACATATAGATATTTTTATGTAATCTACGCCACACTATGCTACGCTAATATTTTGCCTTTAAACTTAAAATAAAATGTTTAAAAAATAGTTATAAGTTCTTATAGATTTTAGAAATTTTGTTTTTTTTTATAGAAGATAATTTTTGAAGAGGATTGTCAGGATAAAGATGGAAAATGCTTTGGCTTTGTTGTATAAATACTTTTTTATTTAATTTATATTATTTTCCAAAATAAATTAAGATATGCCTTAATAATAGTCTTATATGTATATTTAATAATTTATTTCTCTAAATTCTACAATATTACAAAACAAATCGAATTTTCCGTGTAAGGTTAATTTATTATGTCCATTTGAACTAGTATGGAAACATTGTATTGAATGGTAATTTCTGAAACATTTCAAAGCATTGCGAACTTGATTTAATCTGAGAAAGTGGCAGTATAAACGGAAAGCTCTCAAACTTTATAACTAATAAAACTATTATAAATTACAGCTTATGCGCTATCGATTGCTCTGTCGCAGGCTACATTTAGATTGAGTTTGCTAATGAATATTGTTTTCGAACTCACCATAATAAATTGTTCTATAAAAGAGAATTATTTTACTTCACGGTGATGTAGGGGGATTTTAATAATGGTTAAGAATAACTTTAGCTTCTTTAGTTGTCTCACTAATGAAAATCATATTTAACAAATTGAACTAATTGGAAATGAATAGCAACTAAGCTAGTTTTGGTAGGAATTGGAGTACTCAAATTATTAAGAATCTTAAATTAAGTCACTGAATTTATATAATAAGCTTTATAGGCAAGTAACGTAATAAGACAGTGTGATCTCTTGTTTATAACAGTATTCAATCTAGTTTAGGAAATAATTATAAGAAAAAGTCGAATACATCGAGAAGAGCTAATATACGTAAAAAAAAACACCAGTTTTAAATGAAGCTGAAACTTAGAGCTTATAAAATACTGAACATCTGGAAACATAAGGTAATATGTAGAATATAGAGGGAACCGATGACTACTGGAGAAGACAAACAAACGATGAAGCTTTGGAAATTTCGGGAAAGCTACCTTATCAAATATGGTCAACAACACATGGTCAAAATCCAACAAAAAGGGATGGTAAAAGGAGGTAAACAACAACATAAAGAAGAAGCTAGGAATTCTAAGGTGGAGAGATAACGAGAACAATCGACAACTAGAGGATAAATGTTAACAAGTATGCGCCTCTAGTTTTTTACCAATGAAAAATCGTAATTAAATTGGAAAAGTAATTACAAATGAATCACCAAGTGAACCAGTTTTTGGTAGAAATATGAGTATTAAAATTAATAATGATTTTAACACTATGGAACATACTTAACAAATCTTACTATAGAGTAATAGTATACATAAAATTAAACAGCCCTTACTCTCATAAGACAATACAAAAAGTTATTAATCTCTAATAATTTAAATAGAAATAGTTGAATCATTGCTAAAATACGTCTTTAAGACTTTAACTCATTGTATTCTTCCCTCGGTACGCACTATAATAAGCTCTAATTGAATCTGATAACCGTAAATTGCGAAAATTCCGCAATTGCAATCAATTATTCAAGTGGAATGAGCCCCAAACGAATTGAATCCAGTGTTTCGGGACATCAAGGACAACCAGGACTTCCAGAACGGCAACGGACTAACTCATTATCATTAATAATTTGCCGGTTAATCGTTTTGCCGCTCTGTTCCACTTTTAGGCGCAACTGGATTAAGATTAAATACCGAAAGGGTATTTATTGTCTTACCTTATTTTCGCTTTTTGAATGGGTTCGTTACAAGAAAAAGAAAATTTAAGTAAAAATATTGACAAATGTTTTTATACAGTGTGACTACTTAAGTTGGAATCGTATGGAAAACTTTTTTATTATCATTTTAAGGAAATACTTATTCTTAATAAAATATGCAGCATACTTTAAAAGCTAAGACAAAACCTAACGTTACTTAAAATTTCTAAAAATTCAATTCAATGACGTTTTGGAGGAAGTACCTTTATAAAAACGTTAACGTATTTGGTACCAATAATTAAATTGCTCTTAAAGAACAACTTGAAAATATTTTCAATGGTAAACTGAATAATAGATGCTCGGATCTTTTGGCCTGCTAGATTTGCTGATTTAACCCTTTTTGACGATTTGTTATAGGTTTACCGGCAAAGGGCGTTTGAAGATATTGATCATTTGGTGTGCATCATTTCAGAAAAATTTCATTTAATTGCTCCAAATATGATAAGAAATATATTTATTATTGTAGTTTGATGTAAATCTATTGTTAAATGTCGTTTTTAATTTTGATCAAATTTGTTTCATAGGAGTTTTCGTTATTGTCAAAAATAAATGTAGTTTCTTCCAACCAAGATACATATTTTTTGACAAATCTTGTATACGACTGAAACATTTTTATATCTGATAATTGGAGTTTCGATTTTGCCCAAGCAAAGCAGTTTATGAAGAATAACTTTCTTTTTAATAAATTGATTGTCCGTTTATTATAACCTAAAAGATTCAATTGAACAGCTCGAGAGATTTGAATGAAATGAGCTCTTTTAGCACTAATTGTACTTTCTTTTCATTGATTTGTCCTTGATGTCTGCTTTTATACTGCATACGATCACTTCATTCATAATATTTTTTTCATTTTCTTAGGTTTCTTTGCAACCCTTGCTATTTCTAACTCCTTTGTCATATTTTTCTCTTACTGAGTCAAATGCGCTGTGAAAATCTAAAATGAATTAGAAATTGCATTTATTTTCAGTGAGAAGATCGAATGTGAGTTACCGATTTGTCACCTAGCGCGCCGGAGGGATATTATCCCAGGAATAAAGAAGTAAAAAATGCTTTCCCGTTGGAAATGTGGCACCCGACATCACCCGACTGGGACCTAATACGTTATAATCCATTAACAGCGGATGAAAAATGCCGGTCGACATTTGATGAATTCGCGATAAAAATTACATTTAATAGAGGTGTTAAGGGAACAGCTGCTTTCACTCTAATCATCGATCAAAGACGTTTACTCAGTGACGTGCACGTAAACACCCAAATACTTAAAATGTCGCTAAGCATTTGTAACGTGATACTCTGAGAGATTTATAAACAAACCATTCTTTTGGACAAGTTGGTTATCTTGCTGGTTGTTAAAATAAACATGTATAATAAACATCTAACAGTGGGAGAAAATTATACAAGGAGTGTAGTAAAAAGGATAAATAACAATAAAGTTTTCTTCTAGGAATATAAAAAAATGTAATTTGAAGTTCGTAAGTCCAAATTACACATGGACAATCAATTAGCCTATTTGTGGTATGTAAATGTATCTTCAAAAAAAATATAGGAGCAAAATACCAGGATTAAACTCATAACCACTCATGAAACAATAGCTGAAGAAATCAGTTAATTCTCACAGGTCACTTACACATGAGATAATTAGACTTTAAGCAGGAGACTATTCGATGAGGTAGAGGATGTAAGAAGAGAAACCACACAATAATCATATTGTCACGCAAAAACCCTTGGGTCGTGCAAATTAAAAGGGCACCTTCACATGTCACAACAGGGCCCTTAGACTTAGACACTAGGTAAACTTTCCATTGGTGTATTAGTCAACGATACGAGAACCGCTGCTCTTACTACCCTACAATCGGGGACTGGTTCTACCCCCAGACGGGGACCACTGAACTCTATGATGAGAGGCGACCCGCTTTTTCTATTTTACGACCTGATTAGTTACGACCTTGTTTAACCTAGGTTCTTGACATACGTACAATGACTCGATTGAAGAATATCTCTCTAGTGCCTTTTTGTATGTGACAATATGAATCTGCAGTATAGAATGTCTTGTAAAGAACGTATACAGGACAAAACAAATCACATGTAGACTTTGCCTCCAACATTTGGAGACACAGATATTCCAAAATTACTTTTTGATAAAAGTCATACTCAAAATCCGATTTATTAATTATATGCAAAAAAATACATGAGTTATGCCACTGGACTAATAATCGATCAAAGACATAAAGCGGAGTGACGAAGTAGGAACGGGCAAAGGGGACCCAAGGGCCATTCATCACAGGCTCAATGCCTTTGGTTTAACACCAGAGGAATATCCTTACTTAGCGCTATTATTTGAGGGAATACTAAGACTTTTCCCATATGGAGCATGGGGATTTGCAACTAAGGATCGGAGGAGTGAATGCTTTCAATATTTCGTTTATGAAAAACCAGCAAAAGTCTACCTCGAGAATAATATTTTTAAGTGGTTTTTTTCTCAAACTTTTATGTATACTATTTTTGTGTTATATAGTTTATGTAGTAAGCTTTTTACACACCTTTTCGAATCGATTTTTACATGCATAAAAAATAAGCTTAATAGCAAATGACTAAAATATTCATGAATGTCATTATCAGTAGATGCTTATTCAAAGCCAATTGTTTTTAAAATACCGATAAAATTAATGCACGAAGGAAGGTTGCAAGGTGAACTTTTTGATCAAGATTACCTTACAGATAATTTGTGGACCGTTTCTGTTTAAAAATATTCTCGCGATGAAGAAAATCGTCTATTTCGATAAATAAAACAATTCAATTTAAACTATTACACATGAAATGCTTTTTTTTTTAATTTTGACACATTTAAATTTGTAATTTTGCATGTATTCAATTTTATATGCTATACTTCAGAAATATTACAAATTCTTATTTATAAACCTTAATTAGAGAAATTATTGTAATACGTGCTTAATGTTAAATGTATACGGATTTAACATATTTTATATTATTTCACATGCAATATTATTCATAAAAAAATATGTTTCCGTGTGTCATCCTACTGTATTAAAAATTATTGATATTTGTGTAATTTTAATTAAATTTGTCTATTTATTAATAATTTCCATTATATTATTACCATAGTCAAAAATCTGAACCTTTCTGCAATATATTTTACATGTTTCTAATCTGTAACATTACAATATATTATCAACCATGAGAGAAAAAAATTAGAGAATAGTTTGGACGCTGTAAAGAAAGTTTTTCCAAAATTAACGGGATTTTGTGCTCGATGAATATATAAGTTGAGGTTTATTCGGTTTGAAATGAATGTGTATTTACTGAATTATCATGAAAACTTTTTTGATCCGTTATTTCGTAAATAAACACAGGAAATCTTGATTTCTTACAATGCTCAGGAATAATAAAAGAATACGAAACACGCGAAAAAAAAAAGATTTTAAGTATAGTGCAAATATAATCGTTTCCAAAAATGTAAACTTTTATGGTGGCATAGAATCTACAATACAGTTTCTAGTCTCAGAATCTCAGATATATGTTTTTCCTAGTTTCTGAGACTACACGTTTATATTACATTGTAGAGTTAGCCCATATATTAAGGTATTTTTTCCACGTACTTAAACGACATCTAAGTAAATTTCATAACTTACTGAAATATTTTGATTGGAAGAGCATGTTTTATTTGCTTCTGATCCAATAAAACCAGCAAACTTAAAGATTCTTGTCAGTCTCCATATAAAATAACTAATTCAACAAGGCAGAAACTCTCTATTGTTTTCTTTCAAAATCACGTATGTTTTGTCTGAAAACAAAGGCGAATGTAAAAATGAAGAACTCCATGGATATCATCGTTCGTGCTCAACTCAGAAAAGCGTAATCTGGCTCTGTCGACTACCTCAAGGAATAATTTGTTATTTACTAGGAAATATTATAATAACAGTTGTTATCTTTATGCTAGTTAATGCTTTCTTTAGCATTAGACAATTCTTTATCTGAATTAAGAAATTTTGGAAGCTGAAATTAAACTTAAGATTCTAAAAGAGCATACATATTATAATAAAATATGCGGCACTTGATTGGTAAAAAATAAATACTCTTTAGCATTAAGTTTTGACTTCGATTTGACCCCCTCCTAATTGGAGTCTATCATCAATGACTAAGTATTGATTTTTGATAAGTGTAAATTATTGCAGAAATTGTACAAATTTTCCTCGAAAGTAATGCGTTTATTAAGGTAGTATAAAGAATAGGGTATATTTACAACAATAACACCTTATAAAATTTTATTATTAAAAACAAATACTGCTCTGTATGAGTGAGTACCTTTCATTCATTGGAAACATATATTTATATAAGAGAGAACAAGAAATGTAGAAACGGGTACTAAATTCAACAAAATATCTTCCAGTTAAATAAATGGGCTCTATTTTATGCAATGCCAATATTAAGAAGGCTGCTTTAACTTCGGGACACTATTGTAGTTTGACGCACGAAAAATATATTCTGTAATGAACAAATTAAATCCGTTCGACGCGAGAGATGAAATTCAAATGACGATATTGCCAAATTCAGTAGTACTTCGTCCATGAATGTACTTTTGTTGTTAGCACATTTTCTGTGAGGTGAAGCTCATAAGAAAATTTATTTACTTTAAAAAAAAATTGTTCTCGATGAATACTGCATAATTTAAGAAAATGTCAAAAACAGGCTCATGTCAAATTGTACAAAGAAATACTCAAATGATTCAATTCAGGTACATAAAATTTAGTGTACGACATCGTTAATGGTGATGAAAGTTGGATATATTGTTATCAACCCTAAATAAAACAACAATCCACTGTCTAGCTGTTTCAAAATGAACAATACTAGTTATTTCTAAGCAATTGATTGCTCGTTTTGTATCGAAAACGTAAGCATGTATATAATTATTTATCTACCAGAAATGAAAAATGCGCAATCAACATTTTTCAAACCTATAAAATGCGCGTGCCATTTTCAGATTTGAAAAAATATTATGACAGTTAGTTTATTCGCATGAAAAATTGCATAGATTATCAAGGGAATGTTTTAAAAAGCAATAAAGCCCCTTTTTTTAATTCTAAATGTTATTATATGCATTTATCCAATCCAATTTATGCAATCAGCAGCAATCGTATTAGAAGACGTATCTAAGAAACAAATAAATTGTTTGACTGAAAAAAATATTAATTTCTCAAATTTTTTTCTAGAATGTTTCTTTAGGAGATATATTTTTTTTACAAGAGTATAGAAGTTAGTCGAGTGATAATGTTTAACCAGAGATAGTGACTATAAAACATACTAGAGAAAAAATATCCAGAGATATCCCATCATAAGTCTATTAATTATTTGAGATTTGAGAACTCAAACGAGCAACGAATAAGTAGTAATTTTAAAATATAGTGCAAGGTATCTAAAGAAGAAGTCATTTCTTTTTTAGAATACATAAGTATTATATATTCTTTTTAAAGTTGAATGTATCGTAGGTTTGAATACATATTGTAAGACCGGATAGAATTCGACACACTTTTATGAAATCGATGATGTTCTACCATATATAATAAAGTAGTTCCAAGAAATCCTTTGTTATATTTTTGATTAAATAGTCATGAGTAGTATAAGATAAAAGCAATGGATATATTTAATTCATGTGATCGATGTTTGCAATCTATTATAAACCGACTTTCGATGCATTATACAATGGATGATTGCTGGAAGAGTTAGATACCTGAGCCACATTTAAATACCAATAATAACAAAATAAAACCACGTTGTGGTTTTTTTATATTCTAAATAAAATTCTTCTTTATCCTGTATGATTTCACAAAGGTTTGTATTTATTGAGAGTCACTTCACAAATCTCCTCGTGTACTTGAAAAAATTCGAATCTATTTGGATCGTAAATATCTTTCAACAGAGCAAAAAAGAAAAATGATGTTTGAATTTCATTTATCGTAAATAAAAGTATTAGTCTTTAATTGTGCATCAATATCATTCTTGCTAGTATTGGACTTATACCCCAATAAAACATTATGCATTATAATTCACTCCGATATTTTCCGAGCTCTTCCTGCGACTCGTGTCATAAACGCCATACTCAAGGTTAATACCCATCATTACATGTTTGTTTAGTAAGATTATTGGACTCCAAAGGATCTGTGACAATGTTTGTTTGGACTAGGATATGCAAACTATAAATCTTTCAAACTGTTGATTTTGGGAGCTCGCCTTTATTTTGATGTTTCCACTGCATGGATAAGCAAACTGCCTTAATTAAAATTGTAATTGCAATACCTCGAGAATAGACAAGGAATTTGTGATGTCTGAGGTAAGAGACCCTCTTACTCAAAAATTAATTAAATTGGCTAGAGAGTAGCTGAAACGACATTAAAGTTAACCAAAAGTAGCGTACTGGGCAAATTCGAAATTTGATGAGAGGCCCGTAGCCCCGTGTGGTAGATTTATCCGTAAATGGAAGGGTCAAAAAGGACATGAGGTTTTCGGAATAGAGATGGAATCTACTTATTTCTCATTTTGTTATATTTTTTAACTGTTATCTTGGCAAGAAACTAAACCAGTTATTGAAAAAAGGTAATTTTATATCCATTTAAAATCAGGACCAGAAAATTGACCTACTTTCAACGTACACTATAGCATTATGGAGGCTGATAAATATCGTTTTAAGTAATATATCAATTCACTTTAAGTGATATTAACTATTTTTTATTATTCATATTCCCAAAAGCCAAGATCAATGCATAATTTCTCTAAAATTAACTTTAGAAATATTTACAGGACTGTGAAGAGAATAAATATACTTTTCAAATAATGTGTCGCTTGACCTTCCTTAAAGATTATTGAAATTAAGAAAGATAACCTTACATACGAGAAACAAACAGTTATATAACTGAAATTAAATCGTAAATATATTTTATAAACAGAAAATTGCCACGGTCAAGACAAATTCAAAACCTGAAATATCTCAAAATTTTTACTTTTTAGAAGAGTTAAAAACAGAATATGTAAGTATTACTGCTTGTTTTAAGGAATTTCTAGTTTTATTATAGATAAAACTGTCATTAAAAAATATATAATTTATCAACACACTTGATTTTAAAATTTTAAAATGAAGAAAAACTCAAACAACTTGGTTTTACAGGAAATTAAGGTCAGGTTTCAAAAAGGATGTTTAGAGAAGGTGAGAACAAAGTAAAGTCGACTAAGCTGTACACACAAATTTTATTAATTTTGAAACATTGTCTAAGGACTCAAGGCATGGCGTTTTTTGTTTTATAAAAACTTGCCTCTAACAAGTTAATTTAGAGATCTTTGTTTTCTAGTTCTAGTTTTCTTTAAAATTCAAACGTAAAAAATCTGATGGGTTGCTCCCGAGCAATTTTTGTGTGTGATTTGTATACTATTAAAATCGTGTAGTGCGACTTTAGAAATATCACTGTGTATTTGATATCACTAATGAATGTTCCAGTGGGTAATCACCCTCAGAGTACGGAAACTTAGTTTATAACTTACCAAATAAAATTAACATTTTTGTAAAATTTCTATCTTCATTGAGTAAAAAATTATTTCCCTAGTATTTACGCCAATTTCTTAATGAATAAAGAATATTTCTATGATTTATAATTTAAAAAAGTAGCAATTATTAAAAACCTTAATAGTACACCAAAAATTAGATCTTTTTTTGTTTTTTTCTTCGAGATTTAAACGTAAATAATCTCACTGGTTGCTCCCAGGCTATTTTTGTGTGTGATTTTTGTGTCATTGGCCTCGTGTTTGATGTAGTCTTTGTTATTGTTTCCTAGCGACACTTTGGGAACATCACTGTTAATTTTATATCACTAGTAAATATTCAAGTGGGTAATTACCTGCAGAGTATGAAAACTTACTCTATAACATAGCGAAAATTTTATTTTTAAATTTCTATCTTCATAGAAGTAGAAAATTATTTGCTTAATATTTAGGTCGATTTCTTAATAAATAAACGATACCTATATCTAAAATTACTAATTTGAAAAAGTAGACATTATTACAATAATTAAAAGTACATCAATTATTAGATAGATACTATACAATAGGTATTATTTATATTTTTGGCCATTTTCTTACATTTTTTATTTTTTATTTAATAAGGTAAAAAAATTTTTTCTACTGATATAAATATTTCTTTATTATATTTCTCAGGTTTTGCTTATCAAATTTATTTCCTACGTAGTTGTATGAGCTTTTTGTCTGTGAATTTTATCAAAATTCACTATCTTTGAAACAATAACAATTGTTTTACAAATATGTATCTGGAGATTAAATTAAAATAGTAGTTTTCAATAATTTTCACAATTTTGAAAAATAGGACAAACTTAACACTATGTACCATTTTACTGAGATTTTCATTGTTTTCCGTTGTATCAGAATTTTAAAAATATGGTCAAATGAAGAAAATATCAGACGCCTTATATACCTTATTGTATTCCAACAAAAGTTATTTACTATTATTAAGTATTTACTGTTATTTTTAAAAGTTGTCAAAGGTTTGATTGTGTTTTCCATCTCTACAAGATGACTTGAAAGACATATTTGTCCTGGAGGTTGACATTTGCAATGTCTGGACGTATCATCGACTCGCTTCGTTAAACAGAAATGGCAAAGGGCTGCCTCATGGTGGCAATCGGGGGCGGTAGGAGGCAGAGCGAGGGAGCGACCCTGCCTGCGGCTGATACTCTGCACGACATCCCAAACAAATCCACTATTAGCATCCTGAGCATACAAATATTCACTTGAAACAAGTCCGGCTGGTGTTTGACCCTGTGTCATAAGGGAATTGTTGAAAATTTGTCATTGAAATAGGGCTGGGATCCTGGGATGTAGGTAAGGACGGTGAGACAAGTTAAGGACTTGACCTCAGGCTAGATATTGATGGCAAGAATAAATAATATGAGATACACGAAACTGCTACCTTTCCTCTAGATAATTCATGCGAAATGTAAACTTACAACCTTTTTAAATCCTGCAGCCATTTATTTTTACAGCTCAAAAATAATCGATTCTAGCTTGAATTTACGATTAATATGATAATCAAATTAACGATTTTTCTGTTTACAAAGCATTTGGATCCATTAACAAAATTTTATACCAGTGCGGTTTGAAGTTTATTAAAATATATTCACGAGTGTGACGATAGTAAACCGCAAGTCAAGAACTTTTTCTCTTCATTTCATAAATCGAATTTCAGGAAAAACGAGACAAATTGCGAAATGGCGTGTTTTAATTTGATTATGGTAATTCGAAAACACCACCGTTAGCGTCGCTGCCGCCACGCCGCTCGTTCATAAAGTGACTTTCCATTCCTACAATCACTATTTACGACTGCGATCGCGACCAATCGATTTTAATAACTTTTCACTTTTATATTAACAAGATATTCCTCGCGAGACTAATTTCAATTAACCGTTGGGACACAGCTGATTATTCCACCCTCGTCATTTATTTAAATAAATGGGTTTTCAATTTTAACAGGCGTTAAAGTCCTATTTGATATAGATATGTAGATATAAACAAGTAAATAGAAGGAGCGCTAAAAA
The DNA here is from genome assembly GCA_951812935.1 of Hermaeophaga mercurialis. NCBI lineage: Eukaryota > Metazoa > Arthropoda > Insecta > Coleoptera > Chrysomelidae > Hermaeophaga > Hermaeophaga mercurialis. The sequence continues at coordinate 15,704,474 of OX638362.1, read as the reverse complement.
TAAAATTTTAGTCATTTTATAATTCTAATAAGACATTTTTGTGGAAAAATTATCTAAAGGGTGAATTATGAATAACTGTAATTTTAGAGCCATAGAGGTCTCATTAGTGTAATTAACAAAGCACTGTTAAAAAACTCACGGTTGTTACAAGCAATCAATGATATCAAATCGCCAAAAACCTCTGGAGATATGAAAAATCTAGTGCGTGATATAATCAGAAATTCAAAATCGCTGCACACGAAAACCCACATATATTTTTAAATATTTTTAGTTACGATAATTTGGCAATGTTGCAATTTTCATTTCAAGAGAAATGGATTAGTACCTTCAAAGATTTGAAATTACCGCTCTTTATTTTACAATACTCCTGATAACTTTACGTGCAACGTAGCCGAGTCACCATTTACCATAGAAAAGGACGTACAGAATTAAAAAAAAATGACATTTTAAATTATTATATCTGGAATACAATAGGATGAAGTGCTTTTTTTTTATTCATTTCAAAAAATCATTTTTCTCTTCTTTCTTAATTGTTTATAGACATTTTTTTGTTTAAATGGAAGGTGAGCTAAAAACCTCCTATCAATTATTTCGGACTAAAAAATTCTAAAATCACAAGTAAACGTAAAAATATTATGGTGCCTTCACATTATGTGATTTATAGCATGAATTATTAGATGATTTTGTTATCAGCTTTATTTTTAAGTTTGGTAATGTCGTATTCTGCATTATGGAACCTGTAATTTTTTGTCAATTTTTGCTTCATTTGTTATAAAATATACTATTTTAGGTTAATTTTATAAATATAAAATCATAACATTTTTTTGTGATAAAATCATGTGGCAATTCATGTGATAAATCACATACTGTGAAGGCATCGTTAGTAAACATTATTCTTAGCGTATAAACAATAATTTTAAAAATCTATAGAAAAATGGTTTAACATTGGTGCTAACTTAAGAACTTTCCTGCTCTATACCAAATATCTATGTATACTTCGAAATTCTATATCTTTCTTAGGACATAATAAAAAACGCTTTTTATAAAAATTATGCAGAGAAGTCTATATTTTAAAATTATTTCAAGATATACTGTGTGTTTCATAAAGTTAGGCCACACTTGCAAAGAAATTAAGCAAATTTTCAATATTTAGATTTTTAGAAAAATGAAAACTACATCAATAACTTAATACTTACTATATCCGTAAATATTCAGAGACACTTGAGTATATTGAAAATTTGTTATTTATATTTTTTTTAAATTACTTTCCTTTTTTATTTTTACAAAATTGTTTCTGGATCTACTACATACTTTTTAGATTCTACTGTATTATTTCATAAATTGCTTTATGATATGGAAGATGACAAAAACATTTATAAAACCACTGCTAATTATGTGCTACAATCAAAGGGTTATTAACAACTCGTTAAACCCATAATAATTATATTTTGTTCAGAAAATTTGTATCCTCATATTGCTGATCAGTGCTTTTAGAAATTACTACTTCTGTATATGAATTGAATAACCCACACGGAAATAAGACAATAGTTAACGAGGAAGTTTAAAACCGCAAAAATCATTATCCAACTTAATTGCTCCATTGCAATCAAAGTTGCGCATAAAAGACATAAAGAAATTGTTTTCACGACCTGAATCTCTCTTGACAATACGACAATTGTTATTGTTTTTACTGCGCGGTACGGTTTTATGTCTATTATCCATTTTTCGGATTAACTGCGGTTTAAATGGAATATTTAGAAACTGGAACTACGCATATCTTTAACCAAATACAAAATTTACACTGAACTTTTGTAGAGAATTTACTAAAAGAATTTATCTTTTAGTTTTATTCATCCCAGTTTTTTAAGAAAGAGTAACATTAAACTACATTTAATAATTCAAAGTTTAAGATGTCATTGGAAATACTAAATGCTCTTGAGGAGACCAAATTAAGAGAAACAATCGACTTAAAATTTAATGTCATAAGATGTAGGGTAGAAATAAGGATAAACCATTATAAAAGTGCATTAATACTTTTACAATGTAGAAGACATTACAGATCTCAACGATAAAACAAAATCAAAACCTTCAAAGATAAAGAATTATTTTAATATATTTATATCTACGAATCTAGGAGAAGAACTACATAAAAATAGTAACACTTTAATTTTATAAAACCTGAATTTGTAAGCTTTCTTCTGAACACTAGATTCCAAAAATAGAGAGTCCAAAATGAATAGTTTGGAGTTACTGTAAATTTCTCCAATTTCCTAGTATTTTCTTTGAGCTTTTTTATCACTCGGTATATCAGGAACAAAAGCCCCTCTTGAAGGCTATTAAAAAGTCTGATTAAATATAGTGTATCTAAATAAGCATAAAATATATAAATATAACTCTAAAACCCTTAAAATATTTAGTAACAAGAATGTTTGAGTCCTACCATTTAAAATATTTCAAATAAAAACGGTTTTAAGGAGTCCATTTTTAATATAATTTGTGTAAACGTTGTTTTTATGCCAAAATCCGATCTAGCTACGTGTATTGACGATAATAACAAAATAAATGTTTTTGTTGGTTGTTTGGCTCGAAATCACAATGATATGAACAATAAAGAAAAAGAGTGGAGACGCGGTGAAGAAGCAGATGGCCCGGATTTATTGGACCGTGATTCCTTCGAAGTTGTTTCGTTTCGTTGTGGCTGGTCTTCAACCATAACAACTGCTTCTAAACCACTCATCAGAAGACAATAAACTTTTAGTCCACCGCAAAATATTTCAATATCACAACATTCTATTGTTTATTTCTATAGATTGACTTTAAACTGGATTTATTGTTTTTATTTATTATTAGCTTAGCTTTGTTAGGAATCCAAAATTTTTAGAAAGAAAATATTTTTTTATTTAAATGATCTAGATATTGTCAGTAATAAGTACAGTAAATTGAAAATTCAATATGTAGGTATACAGAGTGTTTGGAAGATGGGCAAAGCTTTAAGGGAAAGCTAGCATAGACTATTTATAACCATTTTAGCTATTGTTGTCTTAGACGAACTCTATCTTTTTCTATCCTATTTTTTAAGGTTTTTGGTAAAAAATCCTAAAATTTTATGGTTAATTTCTGATAATGGCCAGCTTGAATCAAAAGAGATTTTTTTAATTTTATTTATTTAAAGTAATATGTAAGCTATCTAAAAAATCATGTTCTAATCATCTGTGTCATCATCCATTTTTTACACATTTGAATTTCACTAAAATTTTCAAAAATTTAAGGAAACCGTTTTTCACCGCATTTTTTTAAACAAAGAAAGGGGGCGTTTTTGTTCAAACCTTTTTGAAAACCGGCTTGGTAATTGCTATTTCTTTTGAAATATCATTTACCCCGATATCTTACAAACTATTGAAATTAGGACCTACAAACCAAGAGAGAATATTTAAAATTTTAGGCAGACTAATAAAAATATATTTTTGCTTTTTATGCTCGAAATAATAACTGAGTCCAATTCTAAAATTCACTTACTATTCAAGATGGCCTACATCAGTAATAAGATGTAAAATTTTGGGATTTTAGATAAAAAAAATAGTCACATTTCGTCTAACGCAACCATAGCTAAAATGTTCTAAATGGTCTATGCTAGTTTCCCCTTAAAGCTTTGCACCCATCTTCGAAACACCATGTATATGCATATTTAAATATATATGTATATAAAAAGAAATATAGAGTGTTCATATTTTTTCCACAAAATATATAAAAGAAACTAGTTTATAAAAGTGATAAACAGAAATATTTAAACATTTTGAATATCATATTTATAAGGTGTTCCACTGGAGTGAAGAAATACATATATGGACTTACAAAAATATGATAGTCATTAATTTTAAATGAAAATAGACAAATGAATAAAAAGTGTCACTTTCTGAATTTCCTATACATGGCCAATTAAAAAATTTCAAAACTGAAATAACCAAAGTAAAAAAAACTTTTTGATTTCTTTAAAGTAAATGTTTTATTCTATCGCTAGAATATTTTACCAAAAAACTGCGAGGTCTATGCGGTAGAGAAAGAAAAAAAATTAGTACCAAACTTCCATATAAACTTAAATCTAATACAGTGGTGTACTTATTTTTGACTCCACTTTTTCAAAAATTTATAGAACAGTTGATAAGACGACAAAATGATTATAATAATTTAATGCACCGTCTTTCATCATATTAATTTACCCTCTATTTCATTCTTAACTTGCATTTGAATTAGCTCTTAAAAATCAATCATAAATTGTTATAATCCAAAAAAACTCAAAATCGTTCCATACTTTACCACATAGGAGCAACATGGAGAACTTTTGTATCTTATAAATTGTTATGTTACTCTTAATATTGAATTAATCTCAGTTACTATTATATTACATTTGCAATTAAATAAGTCTGATCATTAGATAATAAGATTATTTTATAAATTAGATCTTCTATTAAAATTATTTTCATAATAAGCTGAATTATTTTTTCATATTAATATTATTAACTATTTAGTCATCATTATTTTTTGTATTGAATATTCAATTTGTAAATCGAGATAATTTATCATCATTATCCCAGTGGAAAATTTTGACGTGATACGTAAACTAGAATTTACTTAAGAATTTTCTAGGAAGCTGTCAAGAAAAGTTTATGCATTATTTTTATGGAAAATATTCCGAATATCGGGAAAACAATAATATACTGTGTATTTGTAGTTTTCCTCTACTGAATAAAATATGCTGTTTCAGCAAAAATGTCCTTTGCATAAAAGATGCAGAAACTGGGAGTTTAAAAAGGAATTAAAAGTATTAGTGATTATTTTCCCACAAAACTCGTTCTATTTTACTCAATTCATTTCTTCTTATTTTTAAATTGGCTACAATTTTTATAAAATATACTTTTCCTACGAATTTTTGGAAAAAAGTGAATATATTGCACTATTTAGCCCTGTAAGTCCAGAACCCGTACCATTTTTATTTCTGATTTACGAATTGGCAACATTAAAAATAAAACAAATAATACTGATGAGTTTAAAAAAGGAAATTACTATTTACACGTACTATTTTCAAGTGTGTTATATAAAAAAATTTAAATTACCGGTAATAATTTAAGCTTTTCCTAACGAGGCACAGGAACCAAGTAAATTTAATAATATAATCAAGTAATATTAATCAAAACAAGAATAAAAATCCTTGAAATGAAATAATATTTTAAGTTATGAAATGAAAAGTCTTACTTTACACACTAGTTGTACATATAACTATTGTGATATACATTAATTAATGTTAACATTAATGAAATTATGTAAGAGTGACATTCAACTTTAATCAACATAATTAGTTAATTAAAACATTATTTCTACTATACCTCAAAAATTTGATAGTGCGCGCCTATGTTCTGGAATGTTATTATGGCAGTTTTTGAAAAAGTCGTGAAAACGACAGTCTCAGTATTATTGATTCAATATTCAGCCGTATAAAAATTTCAAATTCTGATTGGCAAAGTTGAGAAGTTGTTTATACAAATTCATTTCGCAATACAAATGAACGCATTGTACTTTATGTATATCTGTGTCGCTATTGCAAATTACATTTATCACTAAAAATAGGACATTCGTAAACACTAAAATAACTTTAAAATAATATTTAATGTACATCGAACCAATATATCATGAAATTTGCAATTATTTTCCCAATTGACGTGCAAATGCTGTGTTGATTTGGACATTTTAACATTTATTAATATCATATTGGAGATAATTACAAGCAGTCCCTTACATCATGATATTATATAGCATATTTACTTGTTTTAGTTGATACATCTAAAAAGAAAAAGAAATTTAACTGTTTATATAAATAGAGTAATATCAAAGGTTTGTATATAAAGGAAACTTTTAGCAAATGCAAAGTCAGGATATGGTGGTCCTTTAGAATTTAATGAACTAGTGTTGCAAGATCTCCGAGTTTAAACTTCCGTTATGGGAGTTAAAGCTACGATTTTTAAAATTGGTTTTCGTGTCTCACATGAGATTCAGTTTAAATTTCACATTATAGAATAGTATTTTCTTATTTACACTCAAACATAAATAAACAAGTCTTTACAATGACTGGTAACCAATTAAATAGGTTTACGAAGGTGGAAAAAAATGTACTACATTGTCAACAGTATTTGTATAAAATTAAAAGGAAATAAAATAAGCCAAGTGACGAATAAGGTTATTTGTTATGTAGTGAAACAGTGTTAAAATGTTAACTCACAGTAGAATATATAAACAATAACGAAATATTCACTAAATTGTAATCATTATTTTATTATTACGATTAGTCTGTAATATACATTGCGATTAATAAGTCTAATTCCCCCCTACTAAATCCTTTACGAAAAAATGGTTTGCTCATGTGAAATCATTTTTATTCTATAAAAACACGAATTTTTCATAGTTTTGAAAAGAGAAGGAAAAATTAGAACTTATTAAGTCTGAATTTGTTCACAATCGTTTATTTAAAGTTTCATTATGCCTAATTTCAGATTTTTCACTCCATTTACAAGTAATTTATAATGTAGAAACGTGAAAATAGGGGGTTAGTAAAGTAAATTTTCAAGAATATATAATATATACCTATAGAAATCTTTCTGTGGAGTTCAACAACTTACCTCAACTATTATTTAGAATACTTTTGTATAACACAAAAAACTTAGGATATAATGACTAACATACAAACATAATAATACAATGTAGTAATATCGTTTACTTTTAATCTGATTGCTTTTTGAAAAAATTGAAAATTGAAGTTAAGAAATAAATTTTAACTTCTTACGAACAATGGTGTTTCTTCTATCAAGTCTCAAACTGAAGAGAGCTCTGTCAAATTCAGAAATCATAGCATTTATATTTATTTTAGTTTTGACACTTTAATTTTGTTATAATTGAAAAAGTTTTTATATTTAATTATTTCTAAATAGTAAACAATGTTTAATTAACAATTTTCTATTAATTTGACACGATTTTGAATAATTTAAGACATACAAGTATTATATAAAAAACATTAATTTAGGTTTTACATTTTTTGAGATAATGGATGGTCCAGTTAATACGTTTCAATTAATATATCAAACATTGTCCATTTATATCATGTCAATGATTATATGTATATGTAATATGGAAAGCCATAAGTGGTTGTATTTTACAACCACTTTCCTAAATCCTACATGAAGCATTTAGTAATTGAATATATTAATTCCGGCAATCGATAAAAACTATATATAGGCTAATTAGTATGTTATTCGTGCTTCTCTATTGTTTTTGAAAATTTCAGGTAAATTTAGTTTAGAACGGTCAACCAAAAACGATGTCGCGCTTCAGATTTCTTGAGACAATATAACATTTCTTGAGACAATATAACATTTCTTGAGACAATATAACATTTCTTGAGACAATATAACATTTCTTGAGACAATATAACATTTCTTGAGACAATATAACATTTCTTGAGACAATATAACATTTCTTGAGACAATATAACATTTCTTGAGACAATATAACATTTCTTGAGACAATATAACATTTCTTGTACTCATAAATATGGTGTCTTTTTAGATCTTAAAAAGTCTTTTGACTGTGTAAACCACTTAATTTTGTTGAAAAAGTTGTAGCAAATGGGTGAGTCAAGAAGTAATTATACAAAAAGTGCACTACATATATTGGCTGATTAAAGATTGCTTATCTCATGTAAAAGGTAATTTAACGTTTGTACTAGCGAGTGAGTGTATATTGTTTGTTTTTGATAATAAATATTTATTACCTACATACCTTCGTCCTAGTTACCAGGTATCATCATTTTTAAGGGACTCTCAGGAAACCACTTTTGGCACATGTATTCTCTATAAGAATTATAATATGTGGTTGTCAGCCATGTTTAGTATTAAATTAATATATAGTATATCACCTAAATTCACAAATACAAATAATATTAAATACATTTTAGCAACTGATTCAGAAATTATCCATTACTTCTAATGAAAAGGTTGATTAATAAAATGGAAGAAAAGGTTGCCGTTAACCTTATATTTCCCAACAACCTAAAGATGACTGGTCATACAAACTATTACATATTTTGGAGATATTTTACAAAATATTAAAAATTATATCTCGTACAATATCTTCTAAAATATCTTTTAAAGTAAAAGTAATGTAAGTTCATTTTTATGAAATGTAAAACCTAAAATTTATAAATAAAAAAATCAGGTATTTACAAACTAAATTGTCCGGATTTGAAATTTGAAATCAAGAAACACCTTAAATTACCTACTCATACTGTACATAATGCTTGATAATGATCGGTTGAAATTTTTATGATATGAAATCAAGTGCGATTTTAAGAAATCTGTTAATCTAATATCATCATAGAGAAAGATATTTAAAAATAGCTTTGAAATACTATGGAAATTGAAAATAAGTATAATTTATCTTTTATATTTATCTTGGTCAGCATTTTTATTGCCAGGATACAACAGTATGTTTTGATTCTAAATGATAGTGTATAGAAAACCTTCTTTTTTGAGTACGAGATATAATGAGGCATCCCCTCTTTTAAAGGAGATATTAATTATACTTTCTGATTGTACCTAATGGTAAGAACATAAAATATTTATAATAAATGTAAATCTTGCTCTCTAACGTTGGTAATTAATTCAAGTATTTCCCCGTTGTTACTCGTAAAAAGATACGAATAGTATTCAAGCTCCAGGATTATTTTGCCAAATTTAAATAATGGACACTAGCACATACTGATAAAAAGGTATACTTTCATTAAAATTTAAACTAATTTTGTGGTTTGCATTGCTCTTTACGCCATTTTGGGTTATTTAATGAGAAACCACTTTGAATTTGAATTTTGATTAATTTGTATGAATTGACTAGTTCAGTGCACGTGTTTCAATTATCTCTGTAAATACAGATCATTTTTATGAAAAGAACTAATGAACTAGTGGGTTAATAATAATTTAAAAAGTATTTTCTACACAGTTTGACGTTTTATTCATAATATTGAGAGTGAAACACATACAATATCATCAGAAACTAAGTAATAATAAAGAAACGTTATTGAGTAGAAAAAGATGAAAAATTTTGAAATGTGGATAAAAAGGAATAAAAAGTTTTATACTTAATAATTACTGAAATTTCAATAATTATTTGTCATCCTCGTCAGAGCTATAAAACTAAATAAATGAGTCTTACCTGGGAAACACAATAAAAATTCTGCGCAAAAAGAAAACTATCCAAACAATAAGCATAAAAATATACATATAACGACTATTTGGTGTTTTTATTTGTTTACAAATGAAGTGTTATACTTAATACATAACAGTTTTGTTCCGCAAGAGGGCGCTGAAATCAAAAGTAAAGAAAAGAACCATTAAATAAAGGCACTGTATAAACTAGCTAAGTAATATATACCACAAATTTTTACGGTATTCACAAACGAATTTTTAAAATAGATAACCGACTAATATTAATAAATAAATATTTTCATGTATACTGTCGTTATGAAAGAGCATATTAAAAAATGCATTCTTTAAATTTACAAATGAAACAATAATCACAAAAACTATCTAGTATACGCCGACCCGATGAAAAATTAAGAACTCAAAAAAGATAAAATAGGACTTTATTTGTAAAGAGCACCCTTTTCAAATCAATTACCATTTCCTGGAAGTTCCCGCGTTAGTCGTTAAACGCGAGGGCTTCATCTTCCCCTATATTGTAACCTGAATGAAGTTTTGTTGGTAATATCAGAGTACAAACAGAAATAACATTTTCTGAGGATTACTACACTCTACACGTCTGTACACACGGTTTTAAGGGATGTACGGCAGTATAAGAAGGACCCCGTTAAGGGCCACATTATGCACGCGTTCGTGGTTTCTCTAATGGGCTAATTCAGACATAAATCTGGAACTGTGGAATTCCCTTGTGCAGGAAAGAAACAAGGAAAACATTTCAAAACTTTTATCATATTCCCTGAAAATATAACGTTAAATTTTTATAATTTTGGAATGTTAAAGAAGTCCTCCAAAGGGACTTTTATATATTCTGATCTATATAACACATATACCCTTAATTTGTGTTTATTTTACAAAAAGATATTTGATATACTATGATATTACAACTTTCTTTTCAATATCTAATTATATTTTTGTTTATGGTACTAATGTGGGAGTTCTTAAAGTAATTTTTAACCTGTATACGACTCTCCGATACGGAGCATCCGCTTCTTGCAAACCAAAGAAAATTGTATTCCATAATCTGCCGTAGTGTAACTAAGATATAGAACAAGTACATTAATAATGAGCAAAAGATTTCGTGTCTGGGGGAAAAGACAAAGATACAGGCATTTTAGGTGCCCAGTTTACATATATGCTAAAAACAAATAGCTAAAGATCGCCTTGATTTGCTTATCAATTAAATGTTTAGTAATAGGCCAATCATCCTATTTGCTGTCGAGCAAATATTTATCATCAAATTCTGATCGACGGATTGACAGTTGTAATTTATTAGAAGAGAATTCCAAAGATGTTTACCTGCATCTAGTGTTTTTTAGTTTCTTCCAGCAGAAGATTAGTTTCTACGGAAAAATATAATAATTCGGAGACAAACAGGTTTGAATCCGAATGACAGTAACAGAAAATAGTATTATTTGAAATAGAGGTTTAGGTCAACTTAAGTTACAATAAAATTTTTAATTTAAAACTATTTTCTACCTTTATTCATGAAACACTACATTTAAATATTGTTTCCATTAAAATAAAATTTCGGTGAGTTTTAGGGTCATAAAATCATGACAATAGGACAATAAAATTTTAATTAAACATAATGAATACATTTTTTGGAACATTGAAATCAGTTGTTGTTTGAATTACGCCAATATAGTCGTCGATTGTATAATTTTTAAAATTGTTTTCGCTCAAATTTAATTTTATATAAATAATTAGACGATGAAAATTAAAATTTAATAGTTGGTTGTAGGGAGCAACATTATTTTAATACGATGAGGGTTGCCGGTCCAACAATCAATTCAATTTGCCGTAAATTATTTAAATTTTATCATGGAAATTAGTATGTATTCAATTTGTATTGCGGCTCGGTAGGGATTTACCCTTTTCACCTCGGTATTTATTTTAGGGATTTGCCATTATTGAAAACCGATTATGCTCTAAAAGCTCTAAAATGTATTATTCCTCAAAATAGGTTACATACAAATTGGAATTCGTGACTCTTATTTCACTTAACAATATATTTCCCTTTAACGAAAGTGATAAAGTACTTGCAAACGATATATTTTGAGTTTTATGGTTAATTGGTAACTATGCAGCTTTTTTCTTCTGTAAATGAATACATATGTATCTATAACGGTTTTATAAGCATTACATGACAATTAAAAATTTCCTACTCTTTAAGCAAACACGTAATTACCAAGAAAGATTTTAATATATTTGACCTTTTAAAAGTGACCTGTTAAGAAGATAAAATAAAAAAGAAACAATAAATGTGTGTACATTAAAACATGGTCTCGCGTACATAAAAAAGCGATATATTTTCACTCACGCCAACTATATAACCTTCACATAACGTACATGTTAAGGTTATCCGACATGGCTTGTGTATTTCCTCTAAATTTTCATTCACTTTTAACACTTTATAGATATAAATATTTTTTACTAGGATCTTTAAATAGTACTATTTTAATTATTAATAGGTAATATAACCGTACTGTGGTTCAAGTAAAATTACTTAACTAATAGAAACAACTACAGCTCTAAACATTCTTGGCATTAAATTTCGTTTATATGATGTAGGAATTGTTTTGGTTATTGACTAATTTTTATAACAAATATTAGACTATTTAACAAAATGATGTATACGTGCTCCTGTTAATTCTTTTTATTAAAAATATAATATAGAAAATTGTTTCTAATAATGTTTACCCATTATCATTATATATGTATACAACTTTTGTTAAATAAAAAGGTATTCACTTTGGATTCAATTAATTTGTACGGGCGACTGCATATATAGCATTTAACCAACTGTAAATAACTTATCTAAGGTAGTAATTCGAATATCACTTAAACTGAACCGTTTATGATATTTCACAAAAAACAATTCTGATTCTTAATATAAGGTATTGGTATGTAAAAATGTTAAAAAGAACGTCTTTAAAAATGTACATGTTATGTTCGGTTTTAATTTATTTCTTTGTTTAATATATTATAAACAATAATCTTTCAAATTTCAAATATAGACCTCTTTACGTACTTACCAATAGATGGCATATAAATAAATAAAACAAATACATTGACACAAAGAAGAAAAATGGCAATTAAAATTTTTATCAAAGGAGTTGAAAAGAATATCAATTTAAATATTTTACAAATTTCATTTGTATTTTGATATTGTGTGGTGTTTTGTCTAGTTATATTTTTTAAGTGGCTCCATTTTAAAAACATACAATGGAGGACTCCTATTACGATTGTCGTCTTATAAATTAAATTTTTCTTCACTAAACTTATTGAGACTTATTTCTTAAACTATTTTACTAGGAATTTTATAAAAAACTGAAATAGGTTACGCCATCTTTAACTCTATAAAAAATATATCTATCTTTTTGAAAAGATAATGAAATTACTTTATGCCCTGTACTAGGTATATTCTATAATCATTTTAGGTATATTTTAATGCAAATCTATCAATTTTGTTGCATTTCTGCCTCCTGTTGACCCTATTCTATAAATTTATCCTAGTATGTCATCAAAATAATTTCAGATAATTTTAATGTGCAGTTTTAATTATCTTTATGCGTTGTATATTAAATATGTTGTATAAAAAATGAGAAGTTGTAGAAGAAAGGAGTACGCTATATAATTATTTTACTGAAGTCAAAAGATGAAAACAGGTAGGAAAATAACAAAAAAATGTTTGCCTCATCTAAGCCTGATTCAGTTTCACCATTAAACAATCATTTATCATGTATACTAGGACCATAAAAACTACACTCGTTTATTTTATTTATTTAAGAAGTCATTTTTCAAACTTCGGCGTGCACTCAAATAATACATGCTGACAAATAAAATAATTATACGATATAGAGATGCACTGTTGCTAACTTTTAACGTCTTTTTAGGACAATTTTAGAATGGTTCATTTTGCAATATAACTACTCACTAGAAATATCCTTAACATTTAATTGCTCTTCATTTAATTGGTTTTAAATTCTTTTTGTTTTTCTAGTTGGTTGGCTTTGGCATGGACCCAAATCCTTTTTTGTTACTTTGTTTTTAGCTAACTAGTTATTATACTGTAAGGAATATTAAATGTATATTTTTTTTAAAACCTGCAACGTAAATCACATGATATCTTCCGTTTGAGTCTTCTTATAATTGGTTGGGTCATTAGATTGTTAACAGGAGTGTTGGGATTATTATTTTATCTAGTGGTGTAGCTAATGGACGTAGTTTTAAATTTCCGATTTCACCGTGTTTATTCAGATATCGCGTGTAATAATATAGTTAAGGACAAATCATGGGGCATTAATGATCATCCGAGGAAGCACTTTTCATTGAAATTTTTCCAATATTTCTAAATTGAAAGATTAGTGGTTTATTATCCAATATAAGTTGTGTCCGGCACACAGTTAGCCACTATAATTCAATTTATGATTTATTGGTGAGGGTATGTGTTTCTATGTTGAGCTTCTTCTACATACCTTCCTGAGTGCCTAACTTTCTCTTTGGAGTTGTGGTTCTTGGTTGTTAAGTTGACTAATGGGTAATTTCCTTTGCGATTTGTAAAAGTTATTTTTAATGATTTTATGTAGTTAGCCATTTGGTCAGCAATGGCTCTATTTTGCGAATATGCGTTAACAGGAATAATTTTTTTTTTTCGTGAAATGCAAAGATGTTGTCTGTGCAAGTTATATCAAAGATTTTTTTGTAGGTCGATGGTAATCAGTATATTAGCTTCAACTGCTGATTGCAACTATTCGATAATAGATAATATCGTCTAGAGGACATTTTATAAGTAATATTTGAATAGACCTGCTTTGTTCTTGCTACTTTTATCCCACTGACTTCCTCAGTTCGGATATCAATTTATATTTTCTTAGGCTTTCTACTGAATATAATCAGAAACTTCTGTTCCTGATAAATTTGAGAGGTATATTTCTATTCCATTATTTTTGTAACCAATAATGAACTTCTTTAACTGCTGCTCTATTCAATAACATTTTGTATTTAGATGGTAGGATAGTTTGTCACTCTTAAACTCCTTTTGTTACTTGTTCTTTTCTTCAGATGTAAATTCATCCATCACCTTATTCAGGATGTAGTTAGATTTAATTTTAATATGTTGACAACTGAGGATTACTGCTTCCGGAAAACCGCCTCATTTTATAAGATATTTCTCAATCTTTCAACATCTGTTATAAGCGGCTTCTTCAGGAGGAGAGGTGTGCATGGTAACTCAACTACTGAACGTAACCAGAGGCGAAACACATGTGACCAACTGGTTTTCGAAATGAATTCTAATTTATGTGTTTGTTTACTCTTTATTAATATTTTTGTATTAGATGAATTAGTATTGGAGAATGGTCTGAAGCCAAGTAAAAAAATTTACGGTTATTGCATTTAAATATACATAGACAAATAAATCAATGTGAAATTACTGTATATGGATATCAACAACTGAGCTTGTTAAGAAAAAAAACTGTCAAAAAAAGCATCGTAGAGATTATTTAGTATCATTTTTTGATTGCATAAATGCAGGAAATTTTTGAATGGTGGATGCGTCGGTTTATGGATGTAAATCTGTATCCTTTATCAAAGTAGCTCAACTTTTACATTTATTCTACATAGTATATCTGTTTGTCAACTTCAACAGTTGCAATATCATTGATAACTATGGGCAATTAATATTTATTTATTTATAGTAGAAATTTACAGAAGATAATAATGTATTTAGAGGTTTGATATTTTTAACACCTTGTATGAAAATGTAGGAAAGTTTAATTTCAATTTTGCCTGGATTATTGTATGAAAATGTAGGAAGGTTTAATTTCAATTTTGCCTGAATTAATGTGAGAGAATGTTTATATTTATTTCATAAATTATTTCAAAAATATTACTTCCTATCTCTATTTTGCCTGTCAGTTTTTCTTTAATTTACCGCACTTACTTCTGTGTATTTTAATCATACAGGGTGATTCAAAATTCGGGTGAAATAATGAATATTTTGTCAAAATACTTTTTCTTAAAGTTCTCCCGTTCACGAGATACAGGGCGTTAAAAATTCAAAAATGAAATCATTTATTGCCAGTAACGCAAAAACGACCTAAGATGTTTATTTTAAATTTAGGGTACAGTTAGACCAATAAAGAACAGATAATTTTTCATAAAATATACTTCAAAATATTTTTTTCAGTGGCGTGCTGCTGGAGTTCGAGTTGTCTTGTTCTCCCCTATTTTTTACGTCACTGACTAAATTTAAATTCATAAAATGTTGTTAGATTCTTCGATCTTTCTTCTTAAAAAAAGGCGTGACCTTTGATGATGCTAAAATGAATGATTTTAGAGATATTTTTTTCCATGTATTTTAAGTTATTAAGTAAGTAAGTTTTTCTCAGCCAAATTTGAAATAAAAATCTCAAGTCGTTAGTGCGTTAAGATCGATACTTGATTTCATTTTTAATTTTTAACGCCCTGTATCTCGTGAATGGGAATCTTTGAGAAAAGGTTATTTAACAAAATATTTATTATTTCACGAGTGCTATCCACTGGTATAAGTTTGGTAACCAAATTTTGAAACACCCTATATTTATTACTTCTAAATATTCTTTATAATTCTTTATGGGCTTATGATAACCGCATAATAATTTTATTACATTTGTTTTATTCTCTCTAGAATTTTCTAAATGGAAGCCATTATGGCTATAAGTACACCTTTCTGCATAAACGATTAAAAAATGCATCACAAAATATATATTGCAGCTTTTAAATAATCTCAAGCTTTATAGAAATTGTTTTACCTTTTGTGTAAGAATATCCTCTTAATAGTTACGTATGTAAAAGAAGTGGTGGAGTTAGGGTTTGCGTGTGCCAGCAGTAAATATAGGTTAAAGTTGAACATCGTTGCAGCATAACCCCACAATAAAAATTTAATGAGAGGCGAAAATTGCTGTTATAAGCGAAATAGTTGGCTAAAATGTGATTGATTAGCATGTGTGTATGTTTTCAGATAATTTTAATGTTGGCTCAGTCTAGCCACACGTTATTTTTATGCCGCTTTTCTAAATTAGAAACTTATTATTTTAAACACACAAAGTTTACAATGAACAAGATTTTTTAAATAGATGTGTATCCAACAGGGATATTAAACTTGCTTATAAAATAAAATAGATTTTATTTAAACCTTATTTTCAAACTTTTTAATTAAAAGTGCTTAATTTTTTGATACTTCTGTTAAATTTCAAAACAATTTTTATTAGCTGTAAATAAAATACTGAATTCCACAAAATTTATATCATGATTTGCTCTTTATCTCTTTCTCTCTGTCTTTCCCTCTGAAAACTCTAAAAATCCGTTATAAAAAGTGTATTTTTAGTGTATTGCTGGAGGAGTTAGCGTAACTTTAGCTGTAATATTATTTCATTTCGTGTAAATAGAGTGGATGACTTTTAGTTATACAAACATGAACTATTTTCGTGTTATTCCACTTAGAGGAAAAGCTTGCCTATGTATTTTTTAATTATTTTCATAATGGTAATACAGTATGTATGTGGAATAATAAAACTGGTTTATTCCAAAGGTTGCTACTTCAAAATATTATGTTCAAATAAATAATTACAGTCAAAATGTACATACATATTTATAAGATAGTTAAATTATTCAGGAAATAATTTGAAAATAGTTTATTTTTGGTTATTTAAATGTTTTCCTTATTTGAACAAACTTCAATAAGGAATCAAAATATGTTGAAAATAGAGGTCAGTGGTACCGAAAAATGTGCTAAAGCTACCCTTCCACGTAGCCGTAAAAATTTGATGAAAAAATATTGTTTTCGACAAACAGCCAAACTTCTCTACCTCGAAAATGTGACGTCCTATTTTTCATGAGTTTAAGAAAAATCCGGATACTTTTTTGATAGTTGGTAAGTATTTTCGTTTGAATTCTCAAAAAGTACTTGTTATTCACTATTATTTTACTCATAAAAAAACCGAAAACATAGTTATTACCTACTCATTCAATAAAGTCTAAAGACTAAAATGGATAAATTATTGTTTAGAATACAAATCTTCCTTTTTGTAAAACTTCTTTCAGTGTATGAACCTTATAAATCTTTTTATATGTGTACACTCATCCCTGCAATGCTAATCTTATCCTACAAACAGGTCTTAGACCATAACCCTAAATCTATTTCAGAGCCAATGACGCGATTCGGAGACTTCGCTCGATTACGTCGACTATCGACTATCGACTAACGAATAAGGAGGAAATTTATACCAAATGGCGCTGTACTTTCTTCTTAAAAGCCTGTTCGGTTTCTTGTTTTCCACAGTTTCAAAGTAAGGTAACGCTAAAATGCATTTCTTTAAAAAACATTAGCTACTAAATATTTAAATATAAAACAGACTTATATACTTATCTTTAATTTCCACAGTATTCCAAAACTTTTTTTAACAAATTCTATCTGTGACTCGAGTTTCGCTAATCGCATTTTCAAACAGTGACAGAAGATCGTTATTTAAATGGTTTTGTTAACTATAACATGCCAAATGATGACTGTATCTTATTTCAAAATTTATAAAAATCTGACCAGTATAGATGCCGTTAAAATCCGGGCCATTTAATTTGTAAATAGGTACCTAACTTTTTTTAATTTATTTTACTTGGGTTTTACATTTCATAAAAGTTAACGTTATTTTTTACTTCAAAATATATTGTAGAAGATGTTGTAAGAAATTTTTTGATATTTTATTTCAAATATTTCTAAAAAATGTAATAGTTGTGTAAGATCTGTCACCTTTAAATTGTTCGGAAATATTAGGTTAATGGCAACATTTTCTTTCTTTTTAATGTTCAACCTATTTATTAGATATAATCGGTAATTATTAGAGGTCGCGATTTGTTTTTTTATATTTGTATATTTATATATTTACATTATATTTTAAATCATTGCCCTTCATTGACACTGAAAAAACTCTATGTATCATTGAATTGTAAGCTGCTTATTTACGTTGACTTCAATTTCAATGGGAAATTTTATTATTAGAGTTAAATTGTAAATAAAATTAAAGAAGACGTAAAATTGTCTATCACGACCTGTTAAACCAGCCAAAACATCATCAACATATCTATACCAAAACAACACATTCTTATTTGAATCTAAAAATTTTTATTCTAAATTATCCATAAAAATATTTGCGAAAATTAGTAATATTGGAATAACCATTGGTAATCCTTCATTTTGGATATAAAATTTATCATCAAAAACAAAATAATTTTGATTGATACATAAATTAAATAGGTTTATAATTTCATTGACTGAAATTTGGTTAATGCGTTTTCTTTCTAAGAATTTAGTTATTAAATGGTATACCAATTTTGGCAAATATTTTTATGGTAGTGATAGACAATTTGATGTTTTCTTTAATTTTATTAACAATTTACATCCAAAAATAAAATTTACTGTTGAAATTCAAGATGACAGTTCTTTAAATTTCTTAGACATAACTATCAAAAGAGTAAACTATAATCTTCAACATTCAATTTATCGTAAAACAACTCATACAAATATGACTTTCCCTTATAACTCAAATCACCCTAAGTCACATAAATTTGCAGCTTATAATTCAATGATTTATAGTCTTTTCAATAACAATGAGTAAGAATGATTTTAAAAGGGAAATTATTATAATAAAACAAATCGCTTCCTCTAATAATTATCCATTACATCTAATATATAGGTTGATTAATAAAATGGAAGAAAAGATGACGGGTCATACAAAACAATTACATATTTTGGAGATATTTCAAACAAAATATCAAAAATTATACCTCGTACTACATCCTCTACAATATCTTTTAAAGTAAGAAATAAAGTTGGTTCATTTTTATTAAATGTAAAACCTAAAATTAATAAATTTTCAAGATCGGATATTTACAAATTAAATTGTCCGGATTGTAGCGCTATCTATCTTAGCCAGATATTAAGAAATTTTAACATACGCTACTGTGAACACTTACTAGCTTATAGATTAAAACAACCAGATATGTCACATTACGTAAAACATCTCATTGACGCAAATACAAACCTACACTTAATAACGCAATGGAAACAACAGTGGAAGTACTTCATATAAGTGTTAAGAAAGAAGAACTTGATTATTTGGAGGAATATGAATTAAAGAAACACCTAAAATATCCTCAATATACACCATTGAATGGAGAACTAAATCTGGGAAGTTCAATTATCTTAGATCACCTTTTCATCTAAATAATACTAACAATAAGAAGAATATTACTTAATATGATTGGTTGTCAGGATTATGACATTTATTTATATTTTTAAAAGAGATCTCTCAAACTTCTATCTGTTTTAGATAACGATATTATCATATACCGAAACCTAGGTAGACTTGAATATTATTAAAACGCTTTGGAACACTGTGGAAATGCAAGATAAGTATTATTTATCTTTCCATATTTATTATGAATAATTTCCATAAAGTAAGAGTTGAAACAATTAATTTAATGTAAAATTGTTACTCACAATTTTTATTATATAATTTTCAAAATTAAAATACGAGTATGACTATTAATTTCTTTCTTAATTTTGCCAGGTTTTTTAATTTTTAATCAAATTGTAAATTTTTTATTTTTCCTCGTATAAATTATATATTTTCCATCATGAATCAATATACAATACATATTTTTAATATAATAGATTATACCAAACTGGCACTGGTTTTTTTATATAGCCCTTCATATTTTTTCTTTCCTATTTGGAAGTGTCCAGAATCTTCTCTCAAGTGAATATACGTTTTCCGCACTTCCTAATTTGACATTGCGGATGGGTAAAGGAGAGACAATAAATTTTGCGTACGAAAAGATTTAAAAATAGTAGGCAGTCAATTAATAAAATATATTCTGCAGATGGATAGCTCATCAAATACTTGGGAACATAATTTAGAAAATGAGAGCAGTAGGAAACTTCTACGCATTTTAAGAGAGTTCTTGATAGAGAAAGGGCATCTACAAAATATGGGGCAATCAATCAAAATCTTTCTTGCGATTCTATGAAAGAAAAATCCAAACAACAAAAGACTTTGTTTAAACTGGGAAACACAAAATCGCAGACTACAACCAATTTTTTGAAATCATAGAAGAAATCCAAAAATCTATAGCACCCGACTTTTACAAGTTAGAAAAGGTAAAATAGCAATTTGAATAGGTGCAAAAAAAAGGGAGAAAATGGGGCCTTCAGGTTTAATCTAAATAACTGAACAAAAAAGGTCCATGGAACTCAGTACTAAATCAATAAATGTGATAAAAGGTACCTAAATTTCAAAACAAAATATAATTATCATTGTATTTCTACTTAAATTTTAGCAAAATTAGAATCTTTTTCAAGAGACTGATTGTTTTACAAATTAACTTGAAATTCTTTGAGTAATATTAGTAAGGTTATTAAATTTTCACAGTGTATTTTATTCTTGTTGTGAATTATATTTTGGCAACCAATTTGACACTAAAAAAAGAAAATAAATTAATTATAGTCAAGTTTATGAAAATTCTGTTACTTGATAAATAAATATAAGTAATTTAAGTTATGAAAGGAAATTATTCGTTGCAGATTAAAGAAAAAATTCTGAATTTTCATTTTATATAGTTTTTTATTTGGGAAATTTGTTATATGATTAAATTTTGAATATTTAAAATCGATTTTATATAAAAATTAATTTTATTAATTTTTGAAATCATAAAAATTGTTCAAAAATTGGCGATTATTTTGAAATATTGTATAAGGGACGTTCAAAATTTGACACATCTCTCTTCCATCAAAGATCTTTTACAGTTCTCATCGATAAATTGTAATAAATCATATAATGTTTTCATGGAGTAAAAAATTAAATAAACATTAACATATTTTTTAAAACACAAATGGTTTCTCTTCCATTTTAAACTGCAAAGAGGCTACATCTTATCAGTGTATCTATATTGAATATAACCTAACACTTTACAAAATAAACAACGTCGTTAAAATTGAAACTTTGTGTTTACTTACAGATTTTCAGTGGTGATGTGTATTTCTTCATCCTTGATTGGGAAACATAATCAAATTTGAAATTTGCCGATGAAACAAATTTTGCAGTGGACAGTGCATCAGAAAACACAGGAAAATCACACTGTTTGGAGGTGAAATATTTCAAATTCTGAAAAAGATTTGTCGTTGATATAAGTGAATTTGAATAAAAAACAAATTATTTATTAAGTATTGAAGTTGCAAGTCCTTACATTCAGGCAAAAACCTAGAAAATTGGTTTAAAGTTTCTATTAAAAGCGTTGTTTTTCAAAATCACTTTAAACCACAGTTAAGGACGTTAGTGTCAAAATATATTAGCGGTATATTTAAATATTCTAATTTATTTTTCAATGAATTCAGCTCAATTTTTGAAACAAGTAATTTTTGTAAAACCACAATCATAATAAGTTTATTTCATATACTCGTACAGACCTGCCTGCGATTTATTTGTATGCATTTATTTCTATTTAAATTTAATTTAGTAATTTATATTACTATAAACTATAAACTATACAGAGTGGATCACTCTAAACAGTCCAACCTGATATTTGATAGTATTGATTAGACTTTAAGAAAATGGTAAAACACGTCGATTTTTATTCCAAAGGGGACTCATTATCACTATAAAGACATCTGTCATGTGTTAACCGCCTCCCTTCCACTTCTCCAATCCCTTAATTTTAAATAGAGAATATACCATATGTGGCGCAATATTAGAAAGGTATTCGGATGGACTAATCAGCCATATGATAATCCATGACTTTTCTTTCGATATTAACTCTATGTTTGTAAAAGAATCTAAATTTAATTGAAGTCTAATACCTTTTAAAAATTAAAAGCAACGTTTATGTTTGGCTAATGTGGAAATAATTTCAACTCGTTCTGTAACCATTGATAAACGCTACCAAATGTCTTAGTATTTACTTAGTAAATCTTTGTAAGTTTGTTATTTTTGATGTGATGAAAAAATGGGACACATTAGCCAAACAGAGGCGTTGCCTTTAATTTTTGACATATAACAGATGTCTGTATAGTGAAAATGGAACCCTTTTGGAATAAAAATCAACGTGTTTCAGCGTTTTCTTAAAACCTAATAAATACTACAAATATCAGAGTGGACCGTTTTAAGTGGCCCAATCTGTATATACTTATATTTGTGTAAAACCTGACCGTACCTAACGTAGGTAGGATTTTTATAACTTCACAAAAACAATGCGATGTTGATTAGTTACTTGAAAAATAAAAAACATAATTAGCTTAAAACTTAAACAAGACGTATCAAATTAATAATAATACATTAATATTAAATAAACATGCATCATCTCAAGTAAAAGTGTTTAAATAAAAAAAAAATTAATTGTGATGGACCAGTAGGGCATATCTTGTATTTAGTGTTTACTTGTAATAATGAAACAATTAATCCCAAACCAACAGCAACCAAAAAATTTCTAGTTTTTTTTATATGCCTTACCCTTAGAACTAAAGTTTCTTTGATGATGATACTTGAGATGGCACTTGTTACTTCAACCGTTAGTAAAATCGGGCTTTCGAATTTGTAATCTATGTCGGTATTAAACCATTAGTGGTAATGCGGCTGTTGGATGGAAGCGGCGAATCTTCCAATCTTCGAACGGCAATCGTGTGAACTTTCCAACTTAACTTCTTCCAAGTCGAACTTCAAGGGAGCATTGTATGCGTTTGGAATGACTTTGCCACTCTAATGTGAGAGATTTGGTTTTAACTGACAAAGGTTCCAAGATTTATGAAATGGGGGACCAAGTGCGTTTTCAAAGGGACGTAATATGTATTGTTCATACTCAGCAATTTCGTCCTTTCAGAACATTAACCTGTTATGGAAATATACTTTGGAAGAAACAAACTAGTAATTATGTAAGTGAATCGTTGAGTAGAAAATGGATTAATTGATGAAAATACACAATAAGTCAAGACAATATTATCACACTACATCCCTGGTGTAGCCACTGGGTAGGGACTAACTCATAATCACAAAAACATTTATTTACTAATTTAGACAATGCAATTATTTCAGAATAAGCTGATTGGCTAAAATTGCACTATTGAATGGCCTGCGTGGTCGCCATATCTTATAACCATTGATTATTTAAGCTGGGTCTAATTAAAATAAAAAGTTTATATAAATAGATATGAAAGTTAGAAATCTAAAAATAAAAATTTGCTATATTCGAAATAAGGTTTAAGTGAAAGTTTCCAGTACGGAATCAATTCGATGCACAAGATTGGTCGTTTACTTTGTGTAGCCGGTAAAATGAAATTTTGAGATAGTTGATTGAGTCTTTCATATGGCACGCCGTAGGAGGTCTGATAGGGAGTGCTTCTTTTTACTAAGCTATTACAACATCCAACCCGTCCTGTTTTATATTTTTGCTTTGTTGCATACAATAGAAATTAATAGTATTGAAACTGAGGTTGGCCGGACGGCGCCTGCATATATTAAATAAAGTAATATAGGTATTACCTACTCATATAATAAATATTTATTTTTCCTTTGTAATTCTCAAACTTTTGCAATTCGAATATATTCAATTTTTATTTTGGTCGATCTAGCTCTAGTTCGGGAATTGTGAGTTGATTTTTAGATTTTTAACGATCGTTTCCTTTAATTGCTATCCATTGAATATTTCTTGATGATACTTTTAATTTATAATTTAGCTAAAAAATAGTGGGCCTCTATTTTTTTCATTTCCATTTTTGTTTCGATTTTTACATTAATTTAAAATGTATTGTTTTTGTAATTCTTTAATATAATTAAAAAGTTTGGTTTTTAAAAGATGTAGTTTAACAAAAAGTGTTATAAATATAAGATTAAACAGGGCAGGAAATTGCATGCAAACCGTTGGATATAATTTTACCTAGAGTGTGGAAAAATAAGCGTATAACTTTTATAATAGAGTTAGTAAATAAATATTTAGTACGACAATGAGTAAAATACATGGAAGCTCTTACCAAGTGGTCCATAATTAAATTCCGGTAGTTGGAAGTTCGTTACAGAAAAGTAGGCAGTAACTTAGGCACGCACGGCCTTAGTGAGTGACTAAATCATATTTTTTTACTAAGATCCGGAAGGGTTCTTGAATTTGTATATCGTTTGATGTAAACTGAATACATTACTATAAGAATATTTCAATATATAGCTAGTAGTAATATGTGACTTAAATCAATATTCTCGATATGCTGAATTAAGTGTACTTCAAAGCTATTTTTTCAACATCTTTCTCGAACCAAGTTTCGCTAAATCGTATTTTCAAAGCGTAATATTCCAAGCAATGTGTACAGTATAATTTCTTGATATAAGATTTTAAAATTCAATATTTTTCTTTCCTAAAAAAATTGCTTAATATTATAATATTTAGACCAAAAGGTAATCTAAAATAATTGAATTTTCCAGATTCAATTGTTTATTAAGTATTATATATTAAGGATATTTTCTTGATTTTAAATTCTTCTCAAAAATAAAATTATTTTTTTTTGTATTTTTTATATGTAGTATAATGTATATGTAGTCTATTGTTGTTTCAATTGGTTTGTTAAGTGTAGGTTTGTATTTAGGGTCAATGAGATGTTTTGCGTAATGTGATTTATCTGGATGTTAATCTATAAGATCGAAAGTGTTCACTGTACCTTATTTCAAAATTTTTTAGGGTCTGACCAATACAGATGGCGTTAAAATCCGGACGATTTAGTTTGTAAATACGTAACTTTTGAATTTATTAATTTTGGGTTTTACATTTAATAAAATTTAACCTACATTATTTCTTACTTTAAAAGACATTGTAGAAGTTGTTGTACGAGATATAATTTTATTTGAAATATCTCCAAAATATGTAATAGTTTTGTATGACTTGTAATCTTTAGGTTTAGGAAAAGGTTGCCATTAACCTTATATTTTTGAAATAACGGAAAGTATAATTTATCTGTTATATACACGCTGTAGTATCTACTATCAGTTTTAACTTAAATAAATATAAATTGCACAACTTGTAAGTTTGAACATATATAAATACAGTTTGGGGATGATACCAATAAAGTAACAAAAATAAAATCCTATTAACTAATGTGAGGCAAATTTGCACCACATTTCATTCAAATAGGTCTACAAAATTAGCATTTTTGTGTAGTATATACACAGTGCGCGGAGAACGCGCTGTGAAGGGGTTGGATTACACATTTGGGAATGTAAATAAACAAGTGGAGTGGTGGAATTGATATTAATGTCGGGTCACCACAACGAGATTATTATAATATTTACTCCCTTGAGCTATGGATTTAATTACACCTAACGATTTACGTTTTGTGTTGCGTTTTGCGGCACGGTTGTTTTAGCCGTTTTAGCTGTATCCATTTCAAATATATGGACAAACTAGGACATTTTCAATAAATACTTTGGAGTGCGTATTAACCAATTTTGCAATATAAAATCTTTTATTTGAATAGTTTTGCATTCTATTGTAAAATGTAAAGCACTCAATTTCAATGTATCCAAGAACGAAAGTTTAGGCATCAAGAGTAGGGCATGTTTAATTTGCAATTTAGCCTGTGACCATTATTGAAGTAAATTATTTATATATTGTAATTTAACATTTAAATATAATTATTAATTTAATAACTGAAACATTGCACTATGTGCATTTCGGGTATGTTTTGAAGTCAAGCTATTATTTTTGCTGCATCTCTCAACTCAACACCCGTTATTAACAAATGTTTTATTTAAAAGGTCACAAATAACTTATTAATACTAGTTCTGGGAATTAACATATTACCATAGAAGTGAAAAAAAAAACAAAATAATTCAAGTAGTACACATTTTAGATTGATTATTTATACATAAATAAACATATATATAATTAATGATGACTATTAATGCAACTAATTAAAAATTTAGCATATTGATTTATGTGCCTTTGTGTATTATTAAAATTAGTTTAAAAATATACCACAAAGGAATGTTTTCTATATTCACAAATAATCTTTTAACTGATATTATAAGTAGAACAGATATGTGTATTTTCCTTTTTCTACGACCATTTACATTGATGAATAAGTTATACGAATCTAAAAATTTACTGTACAAGTATTTACATTTTCCTACATTGTGTCAGCAAAAAGCTATGTTACGTTACGTTATGATACGTTACGTTACGAACATCGCCTTTTACCTTTAAATTTAACGTCACCATACTGTGTAGCGTTTATTCGTACCAGTACCTAATCTAGTAAATGTATATATACATATAATCAGCAAAAACCTGCTCTAATGGAAAAAAGCTAATTACCTATAATCCTATGAGAAATAAATTTGACAGTTCTAATATTTGACGTTTTAGAGTAACACATTTAGAAAAGAAACCATAAACGTTGTATTTTAAACATACAATAATATTGAATAAAAATAATTTTGATTAAAATATACTTTTTTTTTTCTACAGGATATGAACCCTTTGATGAACAATTTTTACAATTACCCTTTTAATATACATCTAAACAACCTGAAACTACTGTATATTCATCTTTTTTTATAATATTATTTCTAATATTTATTATTATATTACCTGAACAAAACAGAAAAACTATTTTTAACAATTTTTAGATTGAGCACTTAATGATGATTCGGCTATATGTAACAATCGTACTGGAAAATAATACTTTAAAATTTCTAGTCGTATTCCTTCTTTTATATGTTGGGAATTGTGGATCAATGTCTGTTTCATTTTGTCCCACAAGTTTTAGCTACGTTTAAGTTTGAACTACTGCGGACCAGTCAAGAACTGCTTTATTAAATATTAAACCAGTTATTTATAGTTTTGGCTATGTAGCAATATGCAGAATTTTGGAAAAAACGTCTAACGTCTAACTGCCCTAATTTCATTGAAAAATTACTTCCTCAGTATCCGAACCAACTTTCTTCTTAATTGTTATGTTACTAACTTGGTCGACCAGAGGTTTTGTTTTTTAAGTCCGTGTGACCATTTGGAAAGTAAGAAATGATGATGAACCTTATATGTAGTAGACGTTGCTAAATGCCATTTGGTATTTTTAAGTTCGAGGAATACTTTTTTATGACCAAACTCCTGTTTTTGTTCGGTGTTGCTTTTTCCCGAGCCATTTTCAACAATTGAATTAAAAAAACAATGTTGGAAAAACAAAGATATCGACACACTTTCAACAACTTTCTAAAGGGCAATATTCCTACTTATCTTTCAATAAAATACTGTTATCTAGAAAAAAAAAATTAAGAAACTATTAGTCCCTCATGTCCTTACGAATATTCGAAACATTAGAGAATAAATGATATTTTAAAAGGGTAAATTTTGTTTAATAAATATTATAAAATCAAAAGTCAGATGGCCCTTCACATTTTTGACCGCTCTGTATCAAATATTTTTTAAAGTCATAGCATTAACTTGAACTTAAATAACGGAGATATCAAACTTCGGAGTATAAGTTGATCACTCTGTATACATTTATATTAGACAAAAAGAGTATTTGAATGCAAATTTTTTGTTTTTATATAATTTTAAATTAAAAAGAAGTTTTGAGTGTGAACATTGTTTCACTTCTTATTTAATATCGTAAGTATTTATTTAGTACCATAATTCAAGATGTAGATATTTTACATACTTTTATTATCGTACTTGTCATTCTTTACAATAATTTGAATGATTTATAAAATTCAAGGTTTTATTTTATATATTAATATATATTTTATATATATTTTATAATTAACAGTAACTTAGTAGTTTGTAGCTTGTAATATTTGAAACCAGATTGAGTACATTTCAGTTGATCCTCAGAAATTATATTAATTATTTTTTTAAGATACTAATAAGAGTCAACTGTCAAAAGAGGCATTTACTTCTAGTTAAGTTAGAATAAGGCAGGATGTTATAAATCAAGTAGAACTTTTTTGTTCATGCTTTTCTGTGGAGCGTGAAGACAATGGGTGTCTGAGATTTCTATTTTTATGTGTGGGCTGCGCCCTTGCATGCAGATTAATCATGAAAGTACAAGTACAAGGTAAGGTGGTTTGTCTTAATGATTTTTTTCATTACTTATTCATGAACAGTTCATAGAAAGGAATGTTATACTAACGACCACATAAAAATATTTTATTTCGTGGTGCGTAGGTACCTCGTTTCCGTTAATTTATTCCTTAAATTTTTAATCTCCACTACACTGTCATGGAAATAGATGTTAATCTATATAAAATATTTATTCTCATGTCTGCTAAAACGATAAAATCCCTTATGGAGGATCCTAGTGGATTAAAACTTTCAAGTATAGTTCTTCCATATTGTGAATAAGCTGGAGTGCTCAAAGAGGACATGGAGAAAGTAAATATCATTTACGAAATACTGAATCATAACACGTTAATTATAAAGTTGCCGGGTAATTTATTAATCAGTTGATACTTGTTAAACACCTACCAGTATTTCTACAGCTGCTTATTTATTCTGTCTTTTAACCGTTCTAAAGCATTAATGAGCAAACTGTAAACTAACTGTTTCATATAACCCTATACAAAAATCACAGGATTTTAGGTCTGGAGGTTTAGAACGCCAACTTGTAGGTCTGTTCCTCCCAATCCACCTCTAAGGGAAATGTTGAGTTAGAAACTGGCACACATTCAAAGCAAAGTGAGATGATAAACTACATCATTTGTCTTACCGCAAAAGATACTTCTTCTAAAAAAATAGACAATTTTTCTTTGAAAAAAACGAAGATCCTTAAATGACTTGGAAGGATATAAGGTCCAATGAGATTGTTACTAATTATGTTTGCCTGAATTAAACGATTTACAAAAGAGGTTGTAACTAGTATTGAATCGTATTGGAGCATAACCTAACCATCTGATATTAGAATATCATTTTATGTTCAGTATCTCTCATTTTGTCAAAGTATAAATAACATAGTTGTTTTGAACTGCAAATATGTCGACATTTGTGATAACGAAACTCATTCTGCAGGAAGCTTTACTTTTCTTTTTCCATTTGAAGAAAAAAGTAAATGTAGGTCATCAATTGCTATTTGACGCTTACAGGGACTATGTCATCCTATCAATTTCAATTTGTAAGTACTGATTTAAATGGTTGAAAATTGTAATTTTTGGCATGGAGGGTAAAGAACGTGAAGGAAGACCAGATAAGTTTAAGGATGCAGAATTGAGGGCGCATTATTAAACGAAAACACAAGAGACCTTGTAAAATATTTAGGAATGACTAAACAAACAATTTCATTACGCCTCAAAGCCATGCCAATAGCCTAAACGCAAGTAACGCATTCACTTTCTGAAGTTGTTAAGGATGCAAACGTCTTTTAAAAATTGCTAAATGACAAAATGGGATACTTCAATTTAAGAAGTTTTCTACATCTTGTTTCAAGTCTATTTTTCCAACAATTTGTTCCTCGACATCAAGTTTTCTTATGGGGCGACTTCTACTTGTATTCGCATTAAAAGAATGGAAAGACTCGTAATCTCTTAATTATGGAACAACAGATACAAATGTTGGGGAGTTTGGAACTCTTCGATTAGGAATTCGTTCCTGATATAAATTTTACTAGCGCTTTCACCAGCAGCCTCATACGCCAATACTATATCGGTGAATTCAGTGTTTTTGCAGATAATAACATCGCACTCACAAACAATAACCTCTCAACACCTCTTAAATGGCCACTGACCTGTACATGTATTAATCACCGATTATTCAACTTAAACGTAAAAACATTTTGAGGTATTGTTATTAGCATCACACTTTTGATACAAACTTAAATCTGATACAGTGGCGTACTTCATTTTGAATTCAATTTTTCAAAAATGTATTATGTCAATACTTATAATGTTTTATTTCTTTTGAATAGATTTATATCATGTAGCATTGAAATAATTTAGTTATTTAATTTTTGTACAGAGCCAGAAGCAACTAGTAAAGCTTTCTAACCATACCTTGTTAAATTTCAGTATGGGTTATTTTTCCTTATAAATATTTGGATCCGCTACTTGCTCTACATAATCTATTTTTGCATCCCATGCATATGCACATTTCTTCTAATACATATGAAAAATGCCCATCTCATCAATTCAAACAAAGAAGTAAGCAATTGGGTATAGGGGTTAACCCTCCCATTACGATTTTGATTTATTTGTTCTAAAACAATTTCGTTTGCGATTTATTTTGGAGTGTGTACGGGAACAAATAAATCAGGTGCAGCTGATATACAATCACAAGTTGGCAGTACATGCATGGCTAATCCAATTAGTGTAAGGATGTGTTCTTGCAACCCACATATTTTCTCTAATGTATTCTGCGATGAACGTACGAATTTACTCTGCTAGATAAACTCTGCATTAATTAGAAAATCTAGTAAACTTTACAAGAAATTATATTTCGGTATTAATCAGACATCAGTGCAAATTTATTTTAAATTATTTATTCAGCATAAATAAGATGTGAATTTCTACAGTACTCAGTAGAAATCTAAGAACAAATACAAAGCATAACGAAAAATCTTTTAAATCAAATGTATGATTCACATTTCTTAAAATTATTTTAATGGTAATTTATACGACCAACGTCATAAAAGATTCATAGTGGGTAGAAGGTAAATATTGATGGAATACTAAAAGGTACAAATTAATTCGAAGGAGAGTGAAACTAGCCACATTTATGCAGCGAGCTGAACGAAAACCATATTGGTATCTGTACATTGCGCATAAAGTCCATTTTTATTAAACACCCCACGTTCAGGAGTGTTTCGATGCTAATCATTCAAAATCTCTTTTGACAGACAGCAGAGAGTTGGTGCTAACACTGAAATTTAATATGAGTTTCTATATTGATCATTATACCAGTTGGTAGGAAATCTGGATTCTATAGGCTTAATATTATAGCAAAATGCAAACTGAGTGATAATACTAACCAGAACTCCATCCATGTTCTCTGACTGCCAACAAAAAAAGGTTTTAACTCGTAGCAAATCGTTCAGAGTTTACAGCAGCAACAGGTACAATGATTTATAAGATCTGAGTCTACGAAAGACGTATTACATATGTGTCTAGTGGAATTTCAAATAAGACAAAAAAAGGGTTTCTTCAAATTTTTTAATGTGAATTGTAAACTTAAGCTATTAAGCTATAATAATAAAGATAATAATAGTAGTACATTCTGTAACAAGATTAGAATGAAAAAATATCGATAGCGAGTGCTCGCGAGCGTGAGGAATCACGTGTATCGAATTTTATTATTCTAACCGGGTAACACACTATATTTTCTCCACGACCAGAAATTCGCTCGAGTTTTCACTTATTATTTTGTTTAAATTAAAATTTGTTTTTACGGCGCCGCCAATTACACCTGATATTGACAATTTTGATATCCATAGCTGTTGATATTGTTTCGAACAATTATGGAATATTCATTCTGTTACTTGTTATAGAATGGAAATATATGGAAAACACATAAGAAGCAAGTATTTGAGAATAAATATTTTAATTCAAGAGTGATCATTTTTACATTCTATTATTAAAAATGATTTCGAAATTAATACATTCACTAATGGAAGTGGAGAAAACTCTGTATCTGAGTTATAATTACAATTTTCTAATGTGTTATTATGTGGTTCAGCTTGTACGAGTATAAATTATAAATATGTTTCATAAAACTTAGTTTTTGTCAAACACTCCAAATTGTATGAAACAATATAGTTTTCCACAAATGTCCTTCCGAGTCATGTGTAGCAAACTTTTCATTGATATTGATAATGCTTAGAATTGGACGTGAAGTTTTATCAGTGAAATTTGTTCGGCTATTCATTTCTCGTGCCATTGATCAACGTGAATGCGAACGAGCTACGGAACTTCTATGAAAACTCAAAACTTTGCGGAAATCATTTTGAAAGTTCCACCTGATTCTCACGGGGTAGAATTTGGGCGAGGCTCCCCCTGATGACGATGGCTTTCGACTGCATCTTTAATCTAATTAAAGGACGTTTCTTCTCGCCACGCTTCCTCTAATTTACTTGCTAAATTGTATTTACAGAGTCATTCAATTATTTCAGTTACATCTAAAACAAGTGAATGTCTATAAAAATTATAGAAACTAACGATTCAACGATCATTTTAATAATCTTCTCGAATACACACTCTTTTTTTTTGAAGAATTTGCTTATTGCTTTTTTTTAACAATCTGTCCGCATTTTTTGTAACGGCTTTACAATTCTATCGTTTTCTCTGATAACAATAACGCTTCCTGCATATTAATTTGTCCTTGATGTTTTCTTTCAAATGTTTCTAAGAATATAGTCAAATAGGTTAAGATCGGATTACCTATATCAGTGTTTCTTAACCTGTGGTCCGCGGACCCCCGGGGGTCCGCGAACATATGGATGGGGGTCCGCAGTCTTATCTATAGACCATTTAACAATCATAAATAAATACCACCAAAAGTCTTGTAATCGCTACGCACGCCATGCTACTAAGTAACACGGCGAACGTGAGCCAACAGGCCCTTAACGAGCTGAACTTGGGACTACAAGGGAGAGATAACAACATCTTTCAAGTTGAAGAAAAAATAGAAACGATGCTTAAAAAGCTTGACCTTTGGACTAATCGTACAATTCAAAAAAACCATAATAACTTTCCTACACTGGCAGCGTTTTTGGAATCCTCTGGTGGAGCAACGTTGCCAACACAAGTAAAAGGCGAAATGATTAAACACCTCCGCGCTTTGATGTCTTCGTTTCGGGATTTTCCAGTACCTGATAAAAATAAAAATTGGATAGCAGACCCTTTCAACACTGATGTGACTGATGTCAGTGGCTTAACAACGGTACACGAAAATCAATTAATAGAAATATCCTGTGACTCAGCTTTGAAGCGTAATTTCAAAGAATCCTCTTTATCAAATTTTTGGGTGAATGTAAAAAAGATTATAAGGAAATATCAGAAGAAGCACTCAAACATTTACTGCTTTTCTCAACCACATACCTCTGTGAAAAGGCATTCTCTGCTCTTGTGTATACTAAAAACAAATACAGAAACAGATTACAAGTCGAATCCGATTTGAGACTACAACTCAGTAGTAACATCAACCCAAATATCATTAATTTAGTTGCAAAAAGTAGCACCAGCCTTCACATTAACCTATTTTATATGAAAAAGTATATTTTTTTATAATTTGTAGTACTAAAATGAATGGTCCGAAATTTATTGCTGCTTTTTTTATTAAGGGGGTCCTTATGTGCTTGATTTCCTAAGGAAGGGGTCCGTGGACAAAAAAGGTTAAGAAACGCTGACCTATATGATTAAAAAAAATTAACGTAAATCAACTCTCATCAAAAAGAAAAAAAAATAATTTCGCTATCGATCGAACCTTGAAAAAATAGCCCCGTATTTCAATATACAAAAATCTTTTTATTTAGGATACTATATAAACAAATTCTATATAAGTTTTACGTTTTCATCAAAGTTAGATTTATGCGGTTTATAATTAAACGTTTTATTTTTATTGTTTCTTTTAAAATTTTATTTAATAATTTGATTCATTTAAATGAGATCCAGAAAATGTACGGCCCTATTTGAATATCGAAAATTCTAAAAAAATACTATAATAAATTTTCATTCTTGACCGTTTTTGAAATCTTTAGTTAGGTAAGCTTAAATAATTGAGTACGTAAAAAGTATTAAAAAGAATCTAAAAAACTCCATGGTGGCAATTTTTTTGTCGTTGGTTTATATAGTTTTTATTGAGGTAACATTTTTTTTTAAATGTTCACTGAATTAGTTTAAATAAACTAAATTATTTACTTTTCGGTCGAACTTCATCATTTGTCTATGTACTCTTATTTCCTCAAATACAAATACAACATGTTATTAAGAAATATGTTGTGAAATTCCTTTACAAAATATATAAATCAATATATATATATAAATAATTCACTATCTGAATCTGAAAAAAGTGGTACAGTTGAAATTACATAATTATATCTGTTTGCAAATTTTCATTTTATTTTCAATTCACGTACATGGAATACAAATTAAAGCAAATATGTTTTTATTCCACTGTTGGCCAAGGTTATTTATTTTTTATATTTATTCCGCTTTTGAATTAAAAAAAATGTTTATTTAAAGCTTTACTAATATTGATTTAAAACTGTGATTGGCAGATCAAAGATCTGTATTGAAATATACTAACAACTACTGACATAATGTTTTCGATTTATTTTGTCTCTTTTTATCGGAATTTGTTCGTATTTAATAACTTTTTATAAATAATTGACAATTAGATGAATTTTCACTACCATGAATTATTTTTTAATAAATTTCATCATCACGTATATTTCATTGTTTCATATAAATTCCTTTCAAAACAGGAAAAACTGTTTGGTTTATCGATTTATTAACAATAAAAAGGCAGGGATTAATTAAAAAATGCACTCAAAATACAAAAAAAACTTTTCTCTTATGAATAGGATTAAAATGATAAAACTGTATGAAATGAAATGAAAAAAAAAGTTATGGTATAGATCCACAACATTTTGTTCTATCTTTTTGTAAAATAACTCATAGGTAGGAGTGAAAAATATTTAATGAAATCTATAATTTTAAAGTTTATGTAGCATAATGGTTGTTTTACTTCAATATGGATGCGAAAGAAGCCATTTTATTTAGTGTGCCCCATAATTTTCTTGTGATCTAATGAAATGTTCTCGACAAATTTTTTCCACATACCTATTTAATACTTCATACTTTCTTTTGGCATCGGGCAATTTTTTTTTCAGTGGTATTGAAATTATAACGATAAAGTTTGATGTCCCTCATTTATTAGTTTTCTAACTAAATAGAACTATCATTGTTATATATTTGGTAATTATTATGTTTACCTTTATCTTTATCTATATGTGACGTCACAAATCATATTTATTTATCCTTTCTACATTAAGAGGCTAAATTTAATGATTCTGACATCATTAATTTAACTGGTGACGTCGTATTAATTTAGTGTAACTGATTTCTCATTGGACTAAATGACATCAACTGAGCGTATTATACATCAATGACGTCAGAGTCATCCAATTGGGCCGAAGGGTATTAACAAATATGGCTGTCACGCCTTGTGACGTAACCACTAATGCGTCATATTTCTAAATAAATTTAACAAGCTGAAGTGTATTCAATTGATTTGATATTCACCTTATTTTCCTATGTGAAAATACCAGTTGTTACTCTGACAATAATAATGACATCTAAATGAATCACAGGTTTCTAGTTTATCAAAAAGAGACAACGTTCATTACTAAGACCTAAATTTTGCTATATACCATTTTTCAATCATTAACGATGGGATTAATGAGAGAGACTTGAAATCCTCTAGAATTGCTGTGCGCCAGAACCGTAATTTATGGAATTTAAACCGCTACGTAGATGCGTAAACTAACTGCATATTGGGTGCATTTTGTTGTAACTTAATACACTTATTTAAAAAAAAAGATCTAAAATCATTACATGGAACACTTAAGTTTTAAAAAATAATTCACTTGTTTATTAATTAATACACTTTGTTTAAATTTACGCTTTTCCTTCAACTTTTCGCATAACTTTCATAAACTATAGTGAACTCTAATATTCTCCTAACAAATTTTGTTCAAACGAGATTCCCTCGTAAAAGTACCTTCAAACAAATTTTGTAGTATAATAAGAAGAAGTAAATGAAACTGAATCTACAAGCAGAGTTTGAAACAGCGGCGTGTTAATAGCAGAGAGGAAAATTCTTTCTGAACAAAAATTATAGAACTATTTTATACCTACACATACTTTACAGTTTTGTAAAAGTGACAAAAATAATTTAATGATATGCAAGTATATAATACCATCTTAAAGATTAACCATTTTTCAAAACAGTAAAAAAGTAGTTTCCTTATGGTGATTTCAAAATGATTTATATATATTTTTTGCTAAGTTGGGATACAGTTACAATTAAACATTTTAGTTATGAATAAAATTTTAAGTGGTTACTTACTTAATGTTAGTTCAAAGAAGTTTAGTTATTGCAATCTTAGTTCACTAATAAAATAATAACTAAAATGTCTAATAGTTCATTATTTAATAAAGAATTATAGTTGTGATATTTACATTTTTAATTATGATTGATCTTTTGATGCAGCTACATGAACAATATTAAAATCAGTAAAAAAATTTTGAAAATTTATTATGAAGGGTAAGTCATAAGTACTGGTACAAATTATAATGGTGCATTCAGAAGGTAAAAATAATATTTTACTTAACAAACAATACATAATGGCCCTGAGCTCAAAGCTGAAAAAATAAAACCTATTTATCATATTAAATCAACAATTTTTCTAGATACGGATCTGTAGGACAAACAGAAATAAGGTATTACATTTTGTGTTAACTTGTAAATGTTGCCACATAAGTTATATTGTTACGTAGTGGGTTGTTTTCTTTCAATAAATATATTATTTTCAGGGGGGTTTTATTCCACTACGTAACTTGTTTAATGGAAGTTAAAGAGGCTGAGTGAAACAATACCAATTTATTTAACCATGAATAAAAACAACTCTTATAAAATATTAGGGCAACTTATAACTTTAAATATCTAATACATTTAATCGCAGGAATATGCACTATCAACTTCTCGATCATCCGATAACCCAAACTTGATTTCCAATCTTTTTGATTTTCCCAACCAAGAAGACTCCCAGTGTTTATTGATTTTGATGACTCTAATAAAAATGTTTATTCATTATACGATCGCGACTTATCCCAAAACATTGGCACACGTAATATTAAATAAACAGTAAACGTTATAATTTAGAAAATATTAAATAAAAAATAACTTCTATGGATAAGGCGATATTTTCTATTCCAGTCTATGATTCGCAGCTCACTGAATTACTCCACGTTTTCTATGATAATTTTTCTGTGTTGTATTAATTTTATCCTTTGTTTTTCTCTGCATTACTCAATATTTTTATTTTAATCACCTTCCAATGATATTTTCTTTACAAATTCGTAAAATGTGTCCGAGTCTTTATACTATGAGTCTTAGCTTGCACTTCTGTAGTATAATTGTTTTATTTACTTTTGCTTTTAAAGATCGTAATATGCTTTTTTCTTTAAATATTTCTTTCCTGCATCTATTTTTATTTTCGCAATGATTTCCTCGTCGTTTCCGCTAGTTTGGTGGCCTTAGGGTATCAACATATGCAAAACACTGTTGCCCTTTTGTATATATAAATGGTTTTGTAAATTTACATATTATAGAACGATATTAAATAGAATGGTTGAGGGGAGTAACTCTGACTCAGTCCTCTTTTAACATTAAAACGGTCCGTTAATCCTGCAGATGCTCTTATTTTGTGTTAACTACTATCTAATACTATCACTTTAGTAATTCTTATAAGTTTGTTTGAAACAAATTTCAGGATATTATATAGGTTTGTTTTTCATATATTATCATATCATATGCTTCAGGAAAATGTACAAATATTATAAATAGTTTTATTTGAGTTCTTCTCAGAATATGAACCTGATGTATGATTAACTCCACTTTCTAAAATATACTTGATAACCTCCTACCGTTTTCTCCATTGTCTCCTGTAACCTTTCATTATTCAAACGTCTAGTAAAGCTATTTTTCTCTAGTTATTACATGTTCTGTTACTGACTTGTTCAAGAAGGGGTGAATTATAGTTCGTTTCCATATGTCTATCAAATTTCATAATTGTTGTATAACTTCCATCGAATGTTCTCGTATTGCCAACAATACCGCATGACATCGTAAATTCCAAATATTTCGAATACGAATTGAAATAATGTATTCCTTTTTTTAATAATATTTTTAAGTACAGGAGAAAATGAAAAAAATTCGTACCCCCTTCATGCAGATTTTTTAAATTTAAAGTAAAATGATATTTCACATACGGGAAAAAGTAGATTTTGCCTATACACTAGAAATATACAAATCTAAAATTTGGCAACAGTATTCATACAAATTGACAGATTATACTTTCACTCTTGACGTTGCTGTGGCCTAGTATAGGTTTTCGGAAAAAATTGAATTACTATTTTGACAGAACATTTGCGGAAGTTGAGTCAGACTTAAGTAATCATGGAACATACTTACTCCGAGAATGATAAAAGTCACAAAAGACGTTTGTCATACACGAATGAGTTCTCTGAAAAATATTTTTGTATATATTCAATTATTCAAAATTTGTCTAAATATAACAATATATTAGCGATAGTATATACATCATTTTTCCGATAAAATTTCAAACAATGAAACTTTGTTTTCATGAAAATGTATGAAACAATTTTCAGACGAAATCACTCGTCCTATGCGCTCCTGATTTTGTAACAAAAATGCATACATTTTTATAAAACCATGTTTTTATTGTTAATTGAAATTTGACAGTAAAAATCCGGCAAATATTTTTATATCTTTTAAATTTTTATTACCATTAACGTTGTGATTATTGATCCAAACATATTTGGTACTTCATCCCTTCGTACATGTGACAAAAAATTAATGCTATTTTCAATTAGAAAAATCGTATTTGTTTCTCTCTTCAAAATCTCCCCCCACAAGTAAAATGTTAATTTATTTAATTAAACTCTATGTTATATTCGGGGTGACTCAATTTAGTGAATATAGAATTACAAAATTAGAATATTGTTTTGCATTTTGGACAAAATTTAATTTTTTATTAAAAGTTTAGATGAAGTGAAAAATATTTGTACACGCTAATGTATTGTGCAATGAGATTTATCCAAACCGAGACAGTAATAGGAAATTTAAATAAGAAACAGAACCAGTACAGTGTATAGTGATGGCACTCACACAAAATTACGATTAAAGTGGTTGGTTTCGAAAGGATGGAGATGGGATGGGGATAAGAGACAGAGGAAAAGGAGGCCTTGAATGTTAATTCCTTCATAATGGAGGAATTCAGCATTTAATCCTGATTCTAATTGTCTCAACTCTTTGTTCTACAGATCAAAAACAAACATTCCTACACATGCAAATATTCATATTTGTGGAACGCAAGTAATTGAAATCCAATGTTGAATGTTTTAAAGAGAAATACTTTATAGTCAAACAAGAAGATTTTCTAACTATTCTGCAAATAGGAAAATAACAGATAATTAAATTAATCACATACTACAGGTGATATGTATAATTTATGGTTGTTGTATTTTATTCTTGGTACTGTTTAGCCTTGAGAAAGTGTCTATTTTTGTCTTTTTTAAGTGTTGTAATTATGAAATTAGGGATTATAACAACGTAGTTTTTTGATTAGAAGTCAAATGTTAAGAATTTCTAACGACATTTTTACTGTTGATAGAACAATATATCGCTTCAAGGAGACATGTTTTATATCTTTAGAGGTGAGTATAGTACTTCTATTCTAAATTGCAAAACTTCAAAAGAAACTCTCATAAAAATACAAGAAACAAAGAGTAGATCCGTGGGCGTAGTTACTTAAGTATCTACATAAATTTGTTATTCATGTAAATAATAAAGGAACCACTTTATACATAGTATATAATTAATTATAATCCACTTTTAGTTTTTATTAATGAATGAAATATTTTATTTTTAAAATTGTTTTCATTTATTTAGTTTCAATATTTTTCATAATTATGTTACCAGACATATTGTTACTCAATTAAATTGGCTCAGTCTAGTTTGTACAAGAAAATTAAATAATTTTTAACATACTTTTTCGTGATGAATTACATATTAAAAATACATCACTAAAAATTAATCAATGTCCACGAACAATTTTTAGCAAATTAAACTTTGCATAAAGTGCTGATGTTAGTAGAATTGATTTTTAATTTTTTGATCGTCGTATTAAACCC
The DNA here is from genome assembly GCA_951812935.1 of Hermaeophaga mercurialis. NCBI lineage: Eukaryota > Metazoa > Arthropoda > Insecta > Coleoptera > Chrysomelidae > Hermaeophaga > Hermaeophaga mercurialis. Next base: position 15,664,186 of record OX638362.1, on the reverse strand, counting down.
TCCTTCTTTCTTCGGGCTTGATTGAACTTCACTGTCTAAGACTGGTACATATAATATTTAAATGCCCATTACTTATCAAGTTCTTAACATTAACAAGTACTTATATTAGATGAATCTTGTAAATGGATTTAAAATAGAAGTTCTGCAATTTAGAATAGAAATACCTCGTGGGTAAAGTTATAAAAATCCAACTGTATATGTTATTTTTGTAATCGCCGGACTGTCAGCAGAAATAACACAATTTACCGCTTCCCTTTACTTACTATTTAATATGAATATTATTTGATATATATTAGTTCTCAGGACATTTTAGATTGTATAAATATTTAAAATAACTCCGTAAAGTTGCAGGTAACCCTGTTAAACATATGTAAATTTAAAGCTCCACCAAAAAATTCCATAATCTAGAAATACCTTCCAAATGATAATTTTTATATAAAATGCGATCTTACCAGTTTTATAAATAATATGTTTCATCAAATCTCTGATCATTGAATAAACAGTATATAACAAACAATCATATTTTACCTTAAACATTTCGCGAGTTTATAAGGTTTAGTTAGTTTCCTTGTTTGTTCAATCAGTGGTTGATTGACCGTACAAAAAGTTAAAATTGAATGAAAATATTGGCTTTAACGAAATTTCGAGAAATCCGCATGCAAAAGCGTAAAATTGTGGGATTAGAGTGCCAGGCAACAAAAGACCATTCATACATTCAAAACTCGCTCTTTCTTGTTGTATTAGTTTGCGAGAAGCAGCCTTTAGTCTGGGAAAGCAGACATTTAAGGGTTTTATGTTCACTGTTGTCGGTTAATATGAAAGAATGCAACCAAGAAGGACTTACACATTCACCGTATGTTCTTATCCACCGGATGCGCCACAATAACAGGTAAAAATATATTCTGTCGGAATTTAACGTCGTTTCACCCATAACTATATAATCATACAAAAATAGAAATTCGGTCATATACTTTGGTATTTATTCAGCATTCAACCAAGAATTTTTAAACCTGTTTACCCAAAAATGGCACTAAACAAATACACATAAAAGTAAAGCAAATTTTAAAATATAGTTATTTTAAGTTTTTAAACGAAAATCTACAAATAGTTCTTCCAGGTTTGGGACGACATAATTATTTCTGTGGTAGCATATCGGTATTTTCAGGAAAATGTCTTTCACGCTTTTCCACTGTAATTTAAAATATAATTAATAATTTTATAATACCAGTAACTCCCTAAACAATTTTGCATAAGTGGTTTTGCAAGAAAAGTCTAATAAATTCAGTAACTTGCTTTTATCACAGAATATAATGAAAAATAAATCAAAATTGGTAAAATAATTAATTTGTTACTAGTTAGAGCAGTTTCTTATTAGTTTTAATACTTAATTGTTGTAAAAATTATATTGTAAGATGGCTACGAAATTATATAATTTTAAAAGCCGTCAAAAAATATCACAGTACTATCTTCGAATTATTAAGTTAATATTGAATTTTTATATAATATAAACTGTAGTGAATAAATATGTTCATAGCCTATCTTTTTTTCTTTTGTATGAAGATAACCAAATAAATATTTATTTTTAATACCAATTACACATTTAGAAAAGGTACGCTACTGATAAATACTTTTTCTTTTACTTACTTTTACTAGTAGTAAAATTGAAGAAACATCTTTTGTTAATTATTGTACTCCTGATGATAATAACAATATTAATTTAATCAGAAAAATGCTTAGGTATAGTTTAATATCATTAGTATATAACTAAACAACAAATTAGTAGCGAAGAACTTGTAAACTGCGACGTGAAATTGTATTATTTGAAATAATAGTTAGTCTCAAGAGACCCAGTTTTAGAACCAAATTAGTCATTTTCCGACAGCCCTACAGTAATTCATTTTAAACTTTAAGTATGGTATATTGTAGAAATTACTCAACGAGAAAAATGAATTAATATATTTATATAAAAGAATATACATTTAGGTACACAATAAACTCAGTATTTCAAAAAGATATGTACCAAATGGCACACAAAAACGCACCGTTGGCACTATTCTATATATGAGCTCAGGATTTCAGGTATGGGTGATTTCCTTTAAGTTGGATCGAAATACCTTAATTGATTTGTTTCCGCTCCTCTCTACACTCTTTGTTATATCTAATTTATCTGGTACTCATTATAAAGAAGAGGAAATAAAACTGTCACTTGGTACTTTTCATCTGTAAAATTGCTTTATCATACTTACATCCGTCAAATTATAAAATTCATTCAGAATTCAATGTTCTTATCTGAAAAAGTAAAGCTAAATCCAATTTAACTATGCTAGATACTTGAAAATGATTTTTCTTAGCTATTTGGAATGATAAATTTTTATAATTTAAAACACATTTATTTGACGTTGATGTGTGGTTAATTTTAGTCACGTTTAAAGTTTTAAGTAATTAATTGAAAAGTTAGTTTTAAGTAATTAGTGTCAAGTAGTTAATTGTAAATTTAGTTTTAAGTGATTTAAATTTAATATTAATTAATTACAACGGTAGTTAGGTTAGAGTGAGATCAGAAACCAATAGCTTTCATTCGTTTGTAATTAAGTTCTCAGGATTATTTTACTATTTTTAAAATAATAATTAAATTGTTTTTCCGAGTACACTCATTACCTTCTTCTGGAATATAATTAAACGATGATGGCTTAACATATTTATCAGGATTGTTGATTAAGAAGTTTAGTGAAACTTAAACATATCCTGTTTCGAAACATAGACTTATATGATTAAGTATGAAGAGTGTTGTTGAGCTTTATACTTTGAGGAGCTTAAATATAACGAAAATAAGCATATCTATGGTGGTTTAACAGAACCAATAACAAATAAAAAATATTGGGATTTTGAGGAATGAATTTAAAAATGTAAACAAAAAATATTGCTAATACATTGCATATTTATTTGAAAAACAAAATTTGATCAATATAAATTACTCCTAAATAAAAATAGTTAAAATGTACTTAGTCAAAAAATAAAACAAAAATATTAAATAAAGATTAAAAAAATCACACGTTGCCTGAGTTCTTAATAGGCTTGCAGAGGTTCTTTATGTGCATTTTTTTTAATACAATCATCATATTTTATATTTTATGTTCTTCTGAGCATGGAAAATCTGTAATTATCAGTCAATATATAAGCTGATTTATTTATTAAGCCCATAGATACGTTTTAATACAATTGTTCTATAAAATAATGTTTTTATTGTTACGTACTAGGTTGTTTTCTCTGAACAAATTTATGGGAAGATCTAAATATTGTCTTAAGTCTAACCCACACTTGGTTAATTGAAATTAAAGAGGCTGAGCAAAAACAATAACAATTTATTTATTTATTTATGAATAAAAACAAATCTTACAAAATATTAGGGAAACTTACATCTTTAAAAAACTAATACATTTCATCGCAGGGGTAGGCACTATTAACTTCTCAATCATCCGAGAAAAACTTGACTTTTTAATCTCTTTTAATTTTCAAACCAAAAAAACCCAAAGCTTAATAATTTTGATGATTCTAATAAAAATGTTTATTTGTTACCCGATTACGACCTTGCACCAAAACTTTCGCTCACGTAATATTAAATAAACAGTGAATGTATTAATTTAGAAAATATTAAATAAAAACTGTTCTGTTCTGTGTATAAGGCGAAATTTATAATAAATACATAATATCCTAACATTATTTCTGTTGTTTTGTAGGTCAGTATTGTCCTTTTGTTTAGTTTTGTTATTTTTTAATAATATTAAAATATTTGAAGTAATTTTAAACTGTATTTTACTATGATAATAAATAAAAATATTTAAAAATTGCATAACCTAGAACATTAAGTGGTGACTGCTACAACTATTCGTGCTAACCAAAATGTAGATTAAGTGCAGATTGTTGCCAATAAAATAATATTTACTGAGAAACTTAATATCAAAACAAAATTACCTAAAATTGTGCCAATAAAAAATCCTAATTTTAAATAGATTAGAGATGAACCTCCACAGCCAGAAGAGCCACCTAAAAAAGAAAAAATAAACTTTCTAACAAAAAGACAGGAAGAGTCTAAAATTTTTGAACCAGTTTTAAAGAAAGAGTTTGGTTAATGCCACTGTTAGTATTGAACTCATAAAAAAAGAAGATAAAGAAGAGAAACTGAATAAAAAAAACATTAGAGTAGAAAATGCAGATGATTTTATTTATTTAATCGTGTCTGAACTACAAATATATATAGCTATAAATAATCATATATCACCCCAGTGTCTGGCGCATATCACAGCATTTTCATTGCACGTCCATAGGTCCCGGAGGGTACATGGGGCTTGTAGGGATTGGCACGATAGGAGGTGTTCCATTGACTGGGCTTTTCCGCATTCACAGGCTGCCTCTTCCACGTATCCCCACTTCACGAGGTTGGTCTTGCATCTCCCCATTTGGCACCGGAGTCGGTTGAGGGTCTTCCAGGTACCCCAGTCTAGGTCCGAACCTGCAAGAAGTTTTTCTTTTGGATTCCAGGTTGGAGTGTCGTGGTCTATTAGGCACTGTTCCCATCTTACCTCCTTGGTGGCAATTTTAGAGGCTGTGAGGGGCTGTGTAGATTGTATAAAATTTCGCCTAGATTTTAGTCTGGCCGTTACTGGTATATGTTGATACAGAGGATGTCTGTTGTCGTCGCATTGTCTTTTTCGTTCGGCCATGGCTAGGGTTTCCCTCCGTATTTGTGGGGGTGCGATTCCGGCTAGCATGTAGAGTTGGTCAAGGTTGGTGGGTTTTAGGCATCCCGTTATTAATCTACACGTGTCGTTCAGTACAGGGTCCAGCCTATGGGCGTGTGCTGATCTCTGCCATACGGGAGATGCATATTCGGCCGCGGAGTAGCACAATACAAGTGCCGAGGAGCGCAGGACGTTAGGGTTCGCCCCCCAACGAGCGTTAATCAGTTTACGGAGAATGCCGTTTCTGGTGTTGACTTTGGCCTTGGTTTTATCGATATGCTTCTTGTAGGTGAGGGAGCGGTCCAATGTAACCCCTAGATAGACTGGGTTTGGGCAGTGTTGCAGTCTAACTGAGTTCCACTCTATTTGTAGTTCCCTTCTCGCCTGTCGGTTATTGAGATGGAATAGGCATGTCTGCGTCTTTGCTGGATTCGGGCGGAGTTGGTTAGATCTATAATAGTCGCTCAGCCTTGATAAAGATTCTGTTAAGTGCTCCTCTATTTCTGCGATGTTTTTTGACTGGCAGGTCATCGGCGTAGATAAAGCTTCTTGTTGTTGGGCCGGTTGGTTGGTCGTTGGTATACACATTGAAGAGCATGGGTGCGAGCACGCTACCTTGGGGAAGGCCATTCTTCTGGTTCCTCCAGCGGCTTCTTGATCCTTGGAACTCTACATAAAACCTTCTATTCGATAGCATTGTTTTTAGCACTTTCGTCAACTGTAAATCATCTGTCATTTCAAAGATTTTTCCCAGTAATATTTTATGGTTTATAGTGTCATATGCCGCCGTTAAATCTATAAAGACGGCCCCCGTTTTTGCCTTTCTTTCAAATCCATCCTCAATGTGTTGAGTGAGGCTTAAAACCTGACCAGTACAGGATTTCCCAGGTCTAAACCCTGCTTGCTGGGAGATTAGGTGGTTTTCTATTTGAAACCCATACTTGTTCAGAATGAGGCGTTCGTAGAGTTTGAACGGAGAGCATAAAAGTGACACCGGGCGGTAGCTTTTGGCATCTTCCCGTGGTTTTCCTGGTTTGTGGATAGCTACGACCTTAGCTTTTAGCCACAATTTTGGGATTTTATTGTTGTTCCAGCATGAGTTATACATTTGAAGAAGCCAGTTCAGGGCTGATGGGCCTAGGTTTATCAGGAACTCATTCAAGATGTCATCAGGGCCTGGGGCCTTCCTGGCCTTCAGAGACTCGATTGCAGTTTCCAGTTCTGTAATGGTAAAGTAATCCTTATTAACTTGTCTAGGCTGTTGTGCCATCCTGAAAGTGCGGGTCACTTTCACTTTTTGATCAGGCTTACCATTTAGAAGAAGCTGATGTGCGATTTCGTTGGCGGTGACGTTTACTTGGTCTTTAGAGGATGTTGGGTCGCCTGATAGCTTTTTAATTAGGCTCCAGGCCTTTCTGCTGCTGTGTTTCATATCTAGGCTTTCTATTGTGTCTTTCCATGCCCCTTGTCTCTCCTTACTTATGGAATCGATCAGCTGGTCACCTAGCTGTATGGTTTCCGGAGAGAAGGGATTCCGACTGTAGTGTTCTAAATATTCCTCGTATCTATCTTTACTTTCATTGGGAAGACCGGGTATATAATAAGTTCTGCAGCCGCGGGGAATGCAGATGATCATAAAGTACTAATAGACACAATACAGAAACAGAACAAGTTACAGAAAGAAATAGCGGAGCAACAAAAACAGCTTTTAAAAGTATTAAAACAACAGCAAAAAAGGAAACGAGAAAAAATAGATGAAGTTAAAGAAGAAAAAATGAACGCTGTTAAGTAATAATAACATAGCTTTAAAATCCACTAAAAAAACATTGATGAAGAAGATAACAAGAAAGTAGTTGATGATTTAAAGAAAGGTGACGCGAATGTCAATTAATTGAAGACTATTCATAGAAAAATATAAACCTACTGTTTCTGAGAAATTTTTTATATATTTTTTTTATTAATTTTTTATAGTTTTAGAAAATGAATGAGAATGACGATGTTTGTTCTTTGTGTTACTTAATTTAATCACCAGTAATAAATTATTATATCTAATATATGCCCAATATTTTCACACAAATGTAAAATACATTTAGCTATTCATATAATATATTATAACACCATACGTACCCCTAGGGATATTCATTAGGTACTTCTTCATCATTTATACCCAACATACATTATCAATAACAAAATTGTAATTCGTTTGAAATTTCCGCCAATCATTTCCATTAAAATAAAAATATAATGGCCATATAACTACAATACGAGATTAACGAATGCAATCTTCTAAAAGAGTGGCGGATAAATTGGCAGACGAGCTGCCGATAAAAAAAAGTCGTTCATCAACGTTAATTGGACTTTGTAATCAGTAGTCAATTTGCTCAAGTGGCTGGCATTAGAGGGCGCTACTAACACCACTAAAATATTCATCCAGCGTTGGATGACATTGTTAATATCGGTCCAGTTATGAATTAATTACCGACAATATTCAGATTAAAGACAGTTATTTCATTAAAATTTTGAATATGCAATTGCGTACAACAGAAAAATTTGTTATCCATACTGACAAGCGATATTCAGAGTGTTCACCATAAAAATGCAATCATTTTTTATTTGGGTAAATGCAGATAATGGTTGTGGAAAATACCGTTTTTATGTCCACTTGGTCGATGCCCACCGCTGTTACAGTGCCTGGATGATGATGATCATAGTGATATCATCTCCACTGATGACAGCACCTGTTTCTCTTAATCTTCAGTGACTTCCATTTCGTCTTTCATAGAAGTTTGAGAGTTGTTTCTATATATTCTCGGCGTCGTCTTCTGCTCTTAAGGTATTGTTTAACTGTCTCAGGGTACTAAAAACCTTTATTTTTTCTTAATGCCTCTTTTTCCTTTTTAACTATGGTTATTTTTTCAAACATAGATTTTCTCTCTCCATCCAAGATTTGAACATTGTTTGCATAGACTATTACAAAAATTTATGTAGAAATAAATTTACATTATTTTTTATGGATCATATCTGGAAAGTGCTTAGAAATTATTTAAAAAATATATTCTTTTATGAAGTAGTCGAAAAAGCTTTAGTCTTGGAGTCTACAATAGGTAAATAAAAATTTACAATTTACAATTATTAAAATGTGCTGTATTCATATGTTTACATATGTATGAGAATACAAACATAGCAAAATGCAAAACATATATTACTCTAAATAATTGGAATAATTTCAGGTTGTTTTAAATAAATACGTTTTATACAGAGCAATATTTTTCCAGTTGGACGTTTATGAGATTAACATCAACACACGAACGTTGATTCAAAAGAAAAATATTTATATCATTATTAGTGTTTGAGCAACGCTCAATCTATTGTAAAATTATTATGTTTAATGTTTAATTCTAAATAGTAAAATTGTATTAAATTTTTGTCATACTTTATTCAAAAATTGCTTTTTAGATCAAAATTGATCTATTCGGCTGTTTTTTATAATTCTTTAAAATTGTGCAAAAAATAATTATAATAATAATTAATATTAAGTTATTATTAGTATTTATTTTCGATTCGTATAAACTCACTTACATTTGGCACAATTTTTATATAAATGCTTTTCATAATTAAAATGTGAAAACTTGTCCTTAGTGGGACACTATCCATGTATGCGTAAAACATTATAAAAGTTTAATTCAAAGGATGTCGAAGAATAAAATTAAAAAATGTTGAAATTAGCGTGAATTATTCATTTAACATTTTTGAAAATATCCTCTGTTTGCTAAGATACAATCTAAGAAGCACCAAAATTATTTGACTCATAATTTTTCAAATGAACAAAAATTAAATTTACACATATTTTTTACTTATAAATGAGTAAACAACAAACAGTACTTTCAGCTTTTTCTGCTTTTAGAAAAGAGTACAAAGAGAAATCTTAATTAGGGGACTTCGCAATTCGAGATTCAACTCTTTTGCAACTCGAGACTCAATATTTTTTTTCTGAATAGAATTTGGAACTAGTGACTTGTTTGCCTGCGTTATCTGAGACAATTTATGATTAACATACACAGGTATATTTGTATGGGATATTTAAAAGACACTATTGTAGTATCTTTGATATTTGACGCTACTTTTCTTATCTTGACTTTTTTTTATTGAAAACCTAATCTAACCTAACCTAAATTTTATTAGTCCATAGTCGGCAAATGTGAGTTATTCACAGGTAAAAATTGATCGAGTTCCCAGTTGCGAATTTTTCTACCTGTAAAAGAATAAATTCCCGAGTTACAATGTTTCGAAGTGCAAAGACATCCTCAAACCAGTTATTCTTAAAGCCAATTTTTTAGAAATTCTTTGATCCATTTAAATACTTTTCATTTTGCTGCAAAAATATCTAAGGCTCAATTTTTTATACTTTATTCCGGGACACTCCGTATAATCACAAAGAAGGACTACTGGAAGCAACAGTAATTTTAAAATATTAAGTATATTTCAAACTAATTAACTTTATACACAATAATTGACATTGTGGAAAAAAATAAAAAAGCAATTTTAGGATAAATTTTAAATTTACATTGTATTTTACATAACTCAAAATGTTTACCACACAATATTTATTATAAAAATTAAATAGATATCGACGACTAGTTCCGATTGTCAAGAATATTTTTCAGATCTACATTATTACAATATGGTTAAAAACTTACCTAAAGCCAAAATTATTGAACTCAACAAATTGCAATAATTAAATGACAAAATACTTAACCTGAGACTAGGAAACTTCAGGTTAACATTAAACTATAAAACGAAAGAAAATGGAAAGACGCTTCCACCCAAAGGGAACTGGAGATTAAGGGCCAGCACCTAAAGCACATATCCCAAGCATAGGAAAAAAAGGTAGGAAACATGGGAACAAGGTCTTTAACGGCAGCCAATCGGTTATCAAATACACCTTGACATCCAATACGAAAAATGAGGCATGTTGTGTCCAAACCAATAGGCCGTTTGTAAAGGATCCAACACATACATCAGGAAAATAGAAGCAAAGCTCCCCCAAAATGAGCAAATAAAGGTAACCCTCTATGAATGTATTTACATTTTCAGCTCCTTAGATCTCTAGGTTATTTTTCTTCTTGTTCACTAGTACTTATGTCAAATTTGTTCTTTTGATCTGTTGTTTCCATCCTTCTTTCTGATAGGATGGTTAACCGACATATTGTCTTTCACTTAATCTGGAAATGGTTGTCTAGCCGGTGTGCGTTTTTTCCAACCATAATTTCCCCAATTTCTTCGAGATTTTGCCATTTTAGCTTGCTTTTTCAATTTTCGAGTTTGATGTTACTTTTAACTAATCCTCAGATAGTGGGTTACTTTGTTAGCTCCTTTTGATGCGAGCTTTGCTTCTATTTTCCTGATCCATGTGTTGGGTCTTTTATCAACGGCCTATTGGTTTAGACTGAATATACCTTATCTTTTCGTATTGGATGTATAGGTGTGTTTAGTAACCGGTTTGCTGCCGTTAAAGACCTTGTTCCCATTTTTCCTATGCTTGGGATATGTGCTTTGGGCGCTGGCACTTAATCTCGTGTTCCTTTTGGATGGAAGCATCTTTCCACTTTCTTTCACTTTATGGTTTAATGTTAACCTGAAGTTTTCGAGTTTCAGACACGCACATTGGGCTCTGACTCATTTAATTATTGTAATGTCTAAAAGTTTTTCATCTTAGTTGTGTACTGATTAATACCACACATGATTTAGTATTTCATAACCATTTACATTTGTTGAGTTCGCTAATGTTTACTTTAGGCAAGTTTTCTGGTTGTTCTCATGTAATTTTCGGCATATTGTAATATTGTAGACCTGAAGATGACTCTTGAGACTTGAAACTAGTCGTGAATGTCTATTTAATTTTGATAATATTGTGTTGTAAAGATTTTGAGTTTTTTTGGTTAATCCGCTATACCACATTAGTCCAATGGAGAACCTTATTCACAATAAAATTATTTTAATTTATAATGAAGAGTAAATAAGGCCAAATAAATTATGAAAAATTAAATGCAATATTAAATTAGCCAAATGAGTAGATTTTAATATTTAACAGAATGTTGAATACAACGGCAAAAAGCCATTAGTATTTGTTCGTCTAAATTCGATGCATTACATACATTAAAGTATAAAATATTTTTGTTTTATGGTTAACTCATGTATGTACTTTATAAAAAAAATAAGTTTCCTAGTTTTGCAAGACTTTTTCGTGTAATCCATAGGAAAAACGTCTGCGGTAACATTTTCATCCAAATCTGAGAAAAATAACAACGTAGTTTAAGAATAAAAGACGACGTTTCGTCCTATCAGTCTCGTACTTTCGTTCCAGAGATAGGCCAAAAAAGTTATTTATGGTTGGCAGTCCGTCATATGACATCCAGAATAAAAACCCTCTGCTCGGAAAAAGCAGAGACTTTCGGGAACAACGACCCTTTCTTGCATCTGTCATATTTTAATCTATTTTCTTACCTATTTGTTGCTTATATCTTTTGTTATGTCGCTGTTACCCACTCTAATTAGAGAGAAAATATATTTTAACATGTGTTTTTCGGCTGCTTACATTACAAACTGACCCCTGAAATAGTTATAAATGTTTCATAGAGAACATTGAAGAAAATGTATTCAAATAAATTAATTACTACAATTTTCAAAAGGAAAGCCATTTCGAAAATTATTTATCACATTTCCTTTGGAACCCATAAATTACCCCTATCAACATTTTTACTAAAAGGATGAAATAATTGTCAACAATATTATTAATCTTACTATAAACCATTCAAGTTTTAAGGATATTTCTTGCTAACATGGATTGATTATTCTCACCATAAAATTTTCAGAAACAAAAATCTAAATCTTTAATCCTTAATGACACTAATTTATCTACAAATATTTCCAATAAAAAAAGGAAAACAAGATCTCGGAGGTGCCAATAAAAAAAAAATCGGATGCCCCTTCGAAATTCCAAATAAAATATTTTGTGAAAGCGGGTGCGGCTTTAACGACTCCAGTCTCGGTTGTTGGAGATGAATCAGATAAAAAAATAGTTTCGATCATTTCCTTAACGACCGAGACACTTTCCTGTTTTCGTTTTCTCCACATGTGAGGAGCGCCATGGGCGAGGGCTCATTTCTTTGTGTACCGCGTGGGTAGATGGGTATGCAACAGTCCGTGAACCATAAGCGTACGGCCTAATAAATAAACGTAATATACATCATTGTTCCTACTATAATTGGTTTTTGCCATAACAGTCAAAAATAATTTTATTACTTATTAGTTTGTATTAAGTTAAATATAAAAATAAACTATACTTATCTTGAATATCCATAGTATATCAAAGATATATTTTCTCTGACTCGATTTCGATGTAAAAATATATGGGGTATTCCATTAAAAAAAACATAACTTTGATATGCTGTGGCCTTATGAGAGACACTCTGCATATATTATATACTTTTAAAATGTCAATCTTGACTCTGTCTATAACTTTTATTTAAAACATTCTTTCCTATTTCTCAAAGTCACGGAGATATCAAACTTCGGAGTATAAGTCGATCACCATGTATTTATTCCAATATGCAATCTAAAATAACTGAACTACCCAGGTTTAATTACTCATTACTACATACTGAGGGCATTTTAGATATTTCTTGATTTCAAATTCCTCCAAAAAATCAAATTCTTTTTTTTTTCTTTCACTTATATATACATATAAAGTATCTCCACTCTTGTTTCAATTGTTCTGTTAAGTATAGGTTTGTGTTTAGAATTAATGAAGTGTTTTGCGTAATGTGACTTATCTGGCTGTTTTAATCTAGAAGATCGCAAGTGTTTCAAAATATTCAGAATATATTTATATAATAAACGTGTGAATGGCATCTATTGACAATGAAAATATTTTGGCCTGTAAGGACGCCTCTGTTAACGAAATTACCTGAAGGAGTCAGGCAAGAGGAGAGAGACCACAAAGAGGACGTTCCGGCCGACTATTCCATTCCATTCCATTGAGAGAAATAATATATAAATTGGTATAACCTGTCGCACACCTCCGCAATCGCTTCAGCTTCTTCAAATATGTACGAGAAATCGAAAAAGGTGTTATTTTGGGATAATAGTAACCTTGGGCCTCGAACCGTTCGTCCGTTCAGGCCAGTGTCCATTTCAAAACGAACCAATTCTTTGTCGTCTCTTCTTTAGGACTAGATCAGGAATGTACTCTACATTTAAAAAATCTCTCTATTGAGTTATTTATCGACTATGAATTATTATTAAAGGAATATATATAAAATCGTTTTATTATTATGGTTTTTTTTTTGGATCATTTGAAACAAAAAGTTTTTTATTCAAATATCTCCAAGAATGTATTGTGGTACAGATATGTTGATAATGTCTCGGCTGGTTTTACGGGTAGTTATAGACAATTGGATGTTTTCTTTAATTTCATTAACAATTTACATCCAAAAATGAAATTCACTGTTGAAATTGAAGATAACAGTTCTATAAATTTCTTAGACGTAACTATCAAAAGAGTAAACAATAATCTTCAATATTCACTTTATCGTAAACAAACTCATACAATAATGACTATCTCTTATAACTGAAATTATCCTATGTTATATAAATTAGCAGTTTATAATTCAATGATACATAGAGCTTTTTCAGTGCCAATAAGTAGAGATGATTTTAAAAGGGACATCGTTATCTCTAATAATTATATCTCGTACAACATCTTCTACAATATCTTTTAAATTAAAAGTAAAACCTAAAATTAATAAATAAAGAAATCAAGCACTTACAAAATAAATTGTTCGGATTGCAACGCCATCTATATTCGCCAGACCTTTAGAAATTTTGAAATAAGGTACAGTGTAACTTACGATCTTATAGATTAAAATAACCATATAAGTCACAATATGCAAAACACCTCATTGATACATAAACACTTAACAAAACAATTAAAACAACAGTGGCGGTACTTCATATAAGTGACAAAAAAGAACTTGATTTTTTGGAGGAATATGAAATCAAGAAATATCTAAAATGTCCTCAGTATATATTATTTAACGAACAATTAAACCTGGAAAGTTCAATTAAGTTAGTTTACTTTTTGGACTAAATACCTGTATAATATTAACCATTTCATTAGGAAAAGAATAATATTATATTTAAAATTTTATAGTAAGAAATCATACTGTATATATTGCTTGATAATGGTTTGTTCAAATGTTTAAGACATGAAGTTAAGTACGCACGTATGAAATCTATCAAGTTTATGTCACTCTTTGAAAATGCGATTTATTGAAACCTGGTCAGAAAAAGATATTTAGAAATAGTTTTGAAATACTGTTCAAATTCAAGAAAAGTATAATTTATCTTTAATATTTAGATTTTTTCATATGTTCATTGAAGAAAAATACGCCACTAAGTAACGACATATTTAAAAAATAAAATACTTAAAAATCAACGTCCTTCTCTAGTTCTGACTAGTCTATATTGATATTTCTAAAAATTCGGATCAGATAACTTTGGTCTATTTTAAGGTACCGCATGACATGCAATGTTAGTTTAAAAATTGAAAAGCATTCTTGGGTCATGTTTTCGGCTTGCTTTTAAGTTAAATAACATAACACAGGAATTGCATAAAATAGTTAACTTAAATGTTAATACTTCTTATAATTATCTCCTGATGATAAGACTCAATCAATAAAATATATTGTTAACAAACTAAAAAGAGATGGTAGGAGTAGATATTCTCATTCATACAACACATTGTAACAAAATCAACAGTTAAAATTTACTCAACAATCGGCAATAAAAGCAATTTTTTATTACGGCTCTGTGGAGATTTCGAACTCAGGATTACGGAATACGCTTTGATACAAACTTGTGTGTACTTTTAGTTTTATGTTTTTCTTTCTTACTTTTTTGAAAAACTACCTGCGGAACTAAGAGAGTATCTATTCTTTTCTGGGGCGCACGTATTACGAACGTGATGAGGAAATTATAGCTCGGATTAGTGGACTCACCGGGGTGAAAAACACCCCTTTGGGTGGCATTTAGAATGTGCTGCTATGATGTATTATAGTTTTCTATTGTTAATTTAAAGCATTTTAAAATGTAGTACTCGTACAGTTACTCACAAACAGTTATGTCACTACTGAATATTATTTTACTACGTAACAGCGAATGGTAAAGTTTATGAACGATTTTTTAAACAAATTCTAAAAATCAAATATTGTGTTTCAATATAAAACAAAAATAAATAAATGGTATTTAAAAATATGAAATGGTCATTTATGGGTGACAATATGGACCCCTTTTATAAATTACCATGTATTATAGCGGCACAATGGTTTTGGTTTTAATTAATCGAGCTATTTATACAATATGAAAAATTCTAACTTGGCATATATTTTTTACACAATGAATAACAATTGTCAGAGAATAATAAAATGAGGACAAAAATTCTAGTAAACTCACCTTACCAGGAACAGGGTATTTAAATCTTACAATAAAAGAATAATAGGATGAAAGATTGAATGAACACCAACACCAACGATCTAGTAAACCCAACTCAGGGAAAAATATTGTTTTTTTTCTAAAGGCCTTATCTACCTGTAAATTCAAAGGGATAATGGTATTAGAAATTCTTGGAAATTAACATTTTTACTATATATGACACATTTTTAACGAAAGCACTGAAGGGAATTAATTACTATTTCAGTAACAATTATTAAAAAAAAAAAAAAAAATAAGTAAACGTACCATCGAGGCTGTACATTTTTTCGAAAATATCACTATATTTTTCTAATTACACGCACGGTTTTCAATATTTACAAATTTTAAAACTTGGAAAACTCATTTAAAAGTAATTAATAAATACAAAAGGAAATATGTCAGCTGCACGGTTGAATAAATGGAATTGCTATTCATTTTGTTCTTAATTCAACTTAATTTATTCCATTCTTCTGTTAAAAATGAACAAAACAAAAAATCCTTCCCGTCTCTTAACTTTTCTAAATAAAAAAATGTGCAGGGCTACCTAAACAGCCAGTGGCGTAGAAAACTGATAATTCGAAATCTTACCCAATTAAATTTTCAACATTTACACTAATTCATTTGAATTATTTCAAAAACATATTTATCTGCATTGTGCATAATTATGAGCATTCTCGTTTTATCTACAAGGTTTAATAAAAAAGTGAGAGCATTCAAAATCCAGAATTTAAAAAATAATAGGCGAAACTTTAAAGAGTAAATGAATACGGTTCGTAATATATGACCAGATAACCGGAGCGCCCGCAATAATGTGCTCCCTCTTGACCGAACTAGGGGTACGACCGCGACTGCCGGTAAGTTACTATCGAATTGACTGGAACGATGTTCCCACCTCGATATATCCATACTTCAAGATATTTGTAGTACGTTCTCTCTTTTTTATAACGCATGGATTCGAATTTATATATTTACGCCAAATCTGTATGCCCATAGATATGCTACTAATAAAAAAACAGGTCCTTATTATCGTAGCGGTGGTAACCAGCGATTTGTTACAAGCATGGCTCTAAAATTTTTAATATAATACCAATAGATACAAAAAAAAAATTAAAAAATAGATATTTTTTTAACAAATGTAAAGTTTATATTAATGAAAACTAGGTAAGATACTAACCTACTTTGAATTTTATATAATTCGAATATTTGTTTAACCTTGTATATTCTATTAATCTTGAACCTAAAACCGATATGTTACGGAAAAATATTTTTAAATGTATAAATTTTATCAAATCCTATGCAGGGTCAACGTACACTATTAATTAAATACATTGATGGAATGAACAAAATATTATTTCTTCTATAAATATAACAATTATTATTAATAACTAATTTAGTACTTTCTGTACTCGATGTTAATAAATATTTTGTTCAACTTAATTTGTATATTTTTAAGTATACATAAATTCAAGTAATCTTTCTTTAGTGTAGGTTTAGGCATAATTAATAATTTTGCAAGCATTTCTAAGATGAAATGAAGAGGTTGAGAATGTGTTATTTGATATGCGCTCCTGCACTGACCGAAACCCCTCGCAAACTCGTACGCCCGCCTGAACCCAAAAATAATTCATTTACACTAAGAATGCAATAATAAAAGAGGGTCGAAGTAAAAATCAGTACGTTCATGCGGCTCTTAGAGCCGTCCTAGTGCGCAAACCCCATAAGAAGAGGCTACACCGAGCCGAATACTCAACACCGAGGAACAGTGTGACCGAGTCCTCAGTCAGTCTACGGCAAACGTACATCGCGAACGTAACGTATCGATGTAACTATGTCGTTGCCGCTACGTATTCTAGTGCTACTCTTGACTTTAGTGCCGCTTATCGGTGGTATGGGGGGGATTTGCCCCGCAGCGTGCATGTGCAAATGGAAAGGCGGTAAACAAACAGTGGAGTGTATGGAACGAGGACTTATCACTATTCCCGATAGTATAGATCCTGAAACACAAGTACTAGATCTATCCGGAAATAATCTTCAAATTTTGCATCGAGAAACGTTCAATCGAACTGGACTTATTAATCTTCAAAGAGTATTCCTACGCAGTTGTCGTATAGGCCAAATCGATAAGCTAGCATTCAGAGGACTTACCAACCTCATAGAGCTAGACCTGTCACACAATTTACTTACCAGTATTCCTTCCGGAACTTTCAAAGATATCCCGTTTTTAAGAGATCTTATAATCTCAAACAATCCTATACAAAAAATTGAATCGTATGCTTTTCAAGCTGTCCACGGTTTGGTAAAACTTGATCTGTCTAATTGTGAGATACAGAATGTGGCTCCAAAAGCTTTCGAAGGAATAGAAATGCTAGAATCTTTAAAACTTAATGGAAATCGTTTATCGGAACTTCGACTAAAAACTGTGGAGACATTAAGCAGACTTCATGGCGTCGAACTACACGACAACCCTTGGCATTGCGACTGCCGGCTGCGCTCAGTCAAAGAATGGTTAGTTAGGAACAATATTCCATATCCTGAAAATCCTCTATGTAGTGGCGGTCCAGAGAGAGTTATGCACAAAACTTTTGCCGAACTTCACATAGATGATTTTGCTTGTAAACCTGAAATACTCCCTGCTAGCAGATTCATAGAGGCTGTGTCAGGGGACAATGCTACAATAACTTGCAGAGTTAATGCAGTACCTACCGCTCAAATAAGGTGGTACTGGAATGGAAAGCTGCTCATAAATAACTCTGTATTTTCGCCGCAACAATTGATCTATATAATTGAAGAAGGTAAACAAGAAAAAAGAAGTACTTTGGTTATCACTAATGTCCAAGAAGGTGATATTACTGAGTTTTATTGCGTAGCTGAGAATCGAGCCGGAAGTTCTGAAGCTAACTTCACTTTGAGAATATCCTTACGTCCTTTGGGAATTACTTCATTGGGAAACGGACAAATTGCAGGATTAAGTGCAGCTTTAGTATTTCTTATTCTTTTTATATTGATTGTTATATCATTTCTTTTACTCAGATTAAGAAGGTTACCATTTGCGGAAAGTAAAACTCCAGGACAAATAGAAGTTGTAACCGTAGTTAACGGTGGTAATATGCCTAATGGTAAATCCGTATCACCTATTAATACTCCAGAAGAAACGTCATCATTTTCTGAAAGAAAACCACCTGCAGAATTAAACTTTTGCAATCCAGTACAGAAGCCGCCGAGATTAAATGACATTCCTTACTCTACAGTACATTATAGTGGACATGGAAGTGTCATTACCAGTTCTTGCTTCGTATCTCCTTCTTCAACTTCAGGAAATAATCCAGATTTAATTAATGACACCAAAGGCGGGGAAATAGTTACTGAAAACAAGTTTGACAGGCCATTAAGCGGCGAGTACAGCAGAAACCAAGATTCATTATATCCTTCAGGATTATGGGATAGCGAGTCGGCTCCTACTAATGCCAGCTTCCAGTACAACGACAAAACTCCAATAATACACGATGGTACTAGTACAGGAGGTTCTATTGAAGAACTTAACTTTCGTCTGGCTCAAGGTACTAATAGGTTAGCTTCATATCCTTCAGATTATGGTCTTCCAATTGCAGAGACGAAAACAGATAATATTTCAATACCGGCTTCCCAAGTAAACATACCTGTGAACGCAAAAACTTTGAGGGTTTGGCAGAAGGGTGCTGTACCAGTATTACCTCCAGTGACAGCTTTAAAAAGAGTGCTAACGAATTCTAGAAACTCTCCGGACGAGGGCTATCAAGAAGGATGCGGTACAGATGTCTAAGTTCCATCAAAGACGTTCCTTTAAGTGAGGGTTGCTCAAGATAGCAACTAAGTGCTGTGAACGGACAAAAGTATCTTGTATATATAAAAGTCCCTGTGTGATATTTGGCTCATAGTCAAGTTATTGTGAATATTGTGCATAATTCTTAGGATTAAAGTTAATATTGGCGAATATTGGAGTATACATGGTCAAAAGACTGATTTAGGTAGATTTTTTAATATTATAATTGTGAGTATTATTGATGTGGGGTACGTATTTCTATAGCTAATAGGAACGGTACTTCAAAAAGAAGTTTTACTTTGATATCAAAGAAATGTGAGATTATTTATATGTGTACAGAAAATATAACATTTTGTTGAGTTTATTCGTTATTTCTTTTAAGTATCCCATTAATAATGATAGTTTTATTTAATTTTAATATGATTCATATAATGAAATAATTGCAAAATTTTTATTACTAATATTTTATGGAATGTTTTTGATAAATATTTTGTACATAAAATTACGAAATATATGAAAAACAATTAAAAAGTGTCAAAAATTTATAAAACTTCCCTTCAATAATTAAATTTGGTACAATTATATTTTATCATTTTACGAAATCTTTTATAGTAAAGTTACTTTAAGTATTTTAAATATACATTTTAGTTTGAATCTCTAAACTCTGGTCATAACTTGAATTTTAAAGCAAATACGATCAAAATATCTAATTATCTAATACTCAGATGCTTTGAATTTTTTCTCTTCATCGTCATCGCATTTTGAAAAGAAAAAGTTTTCTTAAAAAACCAAACTCATTAAAATTTTACAATATCTGTCGATAATACGAAAAAAAAATATGACCAAAATATCTAGCATTTATCAGATATTTTAAATTTTTCCTCTTCATAGTCATCACATTTAGAAAACAAATGTTTTGTTAAATGTCTGTTTAATACTAATCTCATTAAAATTTAATAATACGGTTATTTTGGGAATATGTTTGCTAATAATTTATGTATACAGTATGTCTCAAAATCTGCAATATTTCTAAAGTTAAAAGAATACTGAAAAATAATTGGAGATCACTCATTACATTTTTGATATATGAAATAACGTCCGGTAGGAAGCATAATTATTATTGGGGCCAAATGTCCAAAAAAAAAAAAATGTTGGAGTATTTACAATTCAATATTTTGCACAAGGTTTTATTTGTAATTAGTGCTAAAAATCAACTTTTTGATATTTGAGCTAAGATTGATTTTAGTCCTGAGACAATTTAAATAAAAATTGCTGCTGTTTTTAGTAATTTTAATTTTTAATTGTGTGTCAGACAAAAAGTTCTTACATGGTGCTAAAATAAATAATTTTTATTTTCTTTAAATACAATGTTGATAGTAATTGAATTAAAAAAAAAAAGGCTTGTGATATTTTTATGAAAAAGTATGGTATGTCAATGCAATACTTATATATTCAATGATATATTTTAAAATAAATAATATTGTTGTCATTGTCTATTTTCAAGGGGGATAAACGATATAAAATGTACACTCTTTACTCCAACAATCATTCGTTTAGCAAAAATGTCTTTGTAAGAAAAGATGTCAAATGACACATTATTTGAAAGACATTTTGTTTCTTTAATCTGTTTTTTTTAATATATGGTATATAGTTAAATAAACAGGATATTCAATTTTTTAGTTCAGAATGTAATAATAAGAAAAGTTTATAATTATTTAAAAGTAATGAGTACATTGCTCAAAATTGCTTCTATAAGAACTTACAAACTATCTTTACTATATATTAAGTATTTTTCTACAAATGTTATTCGAGAAATTCTAGATTGTTTTAAATTATTTTGAAAACTGTATACTAAATCTAGAAGATTTAGTTTTGTAAGGTTTAGAAACACACAGGCTTCAATTTTACTATTTGTATTCTACAATACTTTTTACCTAGCAGCTCTTAAAATATAAAAGTGCGATATTATTTTCAATAGCGTGAATTATGGAAACTTTATATTTACAGTAAGTTAAAATCTTCGCAACGAGGAGAATTCACAAATTCAATAATACATATGTACTAGGGTATTAAAGTACAAAAATTTGTAATAATAATAATAATATTATAGTTTGAACAATTTTTTGAACTTGTAATTTCAAATATGAATGAAATAGTTAGACCCGTTTTCATTGTGGAATTTTAGATGGTTACAAGTTTTTTATGTCTTCATATCAAACTTCTAGTACTTGTCAGTAGATCGAAAAAATTAAATTTTTAAGAACACCCTATTTTCATACATTATAGTTATGGTTGGTACATTTGTTATTTTAAGGGATCGGTACGGTTTTCCCCGATTTTAAAGCATTATTTTTAAAAGAATCTATTAAAGTGATTAATCAATCAATGGAAAAGGATAATTTATTTTAGGTCTAAATGGAAGTGCTAAAATTTTGGTAGGCTGATAAAAGATCAATAAGTATATTAAAGAATTCATGAATTATCGGGTAATATTATTCTAATTGGTTTATAAATCAATAATACCAACTTGTCACTTTATTGTTTACATGTCTGTTTTGACAGACGAATCTACTCGTATAGTAAAGGTGTTTTTTGTATTTCAAAATCATGCTTTGGGATATTTTGGATATTCACGACCTATTTTTTGTAACGTTATATCAAACAATGGTTTTGTCGAATATATTATTTTACTTTTAAAAAAATTATTATCAAACACAATTACGACGTCAAATTCGATTAACAAAATAGGTTTGTTCATCTTATCATCTCAAAAATATGGAAATATGGATGGAAAAAACTGATTTTTAGCATGCTAAAAATTAAACGGGTTCCTTTTTCATTAGTGATAGCTTATAATTGAGTGTGTAAACTTCTTTTGTAAATTAAAAGATGCGTTAATAAAAAATAAACATTACAATTTTATATTAAAGTTAAAATATAAAACTTATTCTAGTTAAACATTTTTATAATTTTTACTCCCTGTAATTTAATTGAAAATTTCAGTCAAATAAATATAGTACTTTGTATTTACCAAGCTTGAAATGGCATTTAATAGAAAGGATTACAAGTAAATAAATATAGTAACAAACATTATGCGCTACTTCCAGTATTTCAATATTTGCTCAAGCATTTCCTATAAATGAGGCTAATTTCAAACATCAAATACGAACTACTGATAATTTCAGTTTTAGATAACGAGAATTACAGACATTTTTATGTTTGTTGAATGTTTTGCTTAGATACATTTAACTGTTTATGAAATTACATGAAAAATGATTTGAACAAGATTGTGTATTTTAGTATTTTAAATTTAATTCGTTGGACTTAAAACTTTAATTATATTTTTTGTTGAAAATTAAGAAAAAAATTGTTTTCTAGCTATAAAACAAAAACCGAATAATATTTTGTATCGAAGTTGGGACATGATTTTTATCCTTTTACTTAAACCTCAAATCAAGATAGAAAATATACAATGTTAATCGTTTCTAGTTTCATGCTACAGGGGGTTAGGATTAATTTAATCTACATTTTCGACGTTATTGACTAGAAGTTAATTCATTTTGATTTTTTATTTAGTTTTTTTCTAGAAAATGGACCGTTTAAATAATTTTTTGGTAATAAAATCTACTTTTTGCATTCTTAACGTTTTAATTTAGTGGACTAATACGTAAATTAATATGAAATCGCTCATTGAAATATTTATAATTATTTTTGTAATGGTTTAATATTAGTGGTTTACTTATTTATTAACATTCGATAAATTATTAAAAATTAAATATTTTTAATTTTATTTCTCTACCTGTCGTTAGACAATGCTTATAAACAAAATGGTATTTTGACATCCAAATGAAATTTAATTTTGAAAATATTAAATTTTTAAATTTTAGTGACTTGTTAAAAAATATAATTTAGTGCCAAATTTTAACATGTCAAACAAATATGCCCGATGAATAATTTTCGATTATTAAAAAAATTTAAAAAAGTTCACTCCTTTTCGGACAGCTGAATAATCGAAATAAAGTGTTTAAATTACGACATTTTAAAAATGATATCTTGATTACTAATGGAGATTTTAAATTTAAGTGGTCGTAATTAAAGTACACTGAAATTTAAAATAAGCTATTATTGGAACCCTTTCCCATTTAAGATTTTTAATTTCAACCCCCCGATGGCACTCCATAAGGGGTAAACAGGTTGAAATAAATGATCTAGTTGTGAAAATGTGACGTTTACAAAGTGTGATAATAATAGAGTTATTAGCCCAATTTAATAGACATACTGTGTAAATAAAATTATAGCAACTACTGCTTTAAAAAAATACAAATACTTTATTACGTTCTACATGACCATTAACGTAGATCCATAAAAATATTTAGTTTCTTGGTCAACAAACTTTTATAACCAATAATGATAAAATCATTATCATTAAAAGCTAAAACAAAGTCAAACCTTTAAGTTATATAGAACTACAAGTATTATTAACTTGGAATATTTATTTTATTAAAAATCTAACGTTGCTTGTTTTTGAACACAAATATTGGTTTACGCCTACAATTTGTATAACATTTTTTTCCTACCTAGAAATAAATATTGTAGGCGTACTCAAACATATTTCAAAATGTTAATGACCAACAGAAAGTGTAGGAACTTTTAGGAAATTATTAACCGTTGTTTATTTTATGATGATGTTCTTATTATGTGTGATTAGTATATAATGTGTTTCACAAGTAGAAAGAAGAGGTTAATTATTTTTATGTATTTACTTACCACCTGACAGGCTTATTGATATTAATGAACCATTTGCAAGATAATTTATATCATATTTTGTTTGAAAACGAAATATAGAAAAAATAGACCTTTTTATAAAGCATAAAATGTAGAAAAAGAAAAACTATGTAACAACTTTTTTTTTTACAGCAAAAAAGTCAGTAGCAAAAGCTATTGATGAAGTAATTAATTGAAACGCTTTTTCGATATGGTGACTCTGAAAAATAACACAATGTTAAATGAAATTCAACGCTGGGTAGCTTTTCAAATTTCGTTGGTTGCGAAGTTGTGGAAATTCCTTACTAACTTCTGATTAAAAAAATCATAGATTCATTAAAATAATGAATCAGGGTTAAATTTACAATATGCAGTAAATGAAAACGTAAATATTATTTTGTGATATTCAATTTGAATTAAAAAAAACTACATTAAAAAAACCGAACAAAGCATCTAACTTGTGTACTAAAATTATAAATAATTTGAAGACCGCATTCTCAAATTAAAAATATAATTATTACTATTGATATTAAAAGAAATTTTAGATAATTACAGTATTAATTTTAAAGGTTCAGAAAAAACGAACCTGGTTTTTTTTCAATGCCGACGTTTCGGTTTTTATAAGTCCAGTCTCAGGGAAATATCTTCATAGTTACATGACATTATAAATGTTTTAATTTACGAAAGTATTAAATTAATGAAACTTGAAATTGAATATAAATGTATTAAAAACTTACTGACATATTAGATTTCTTTTGTCAATTTAATCCTGGTACTCATAGTTTTTTTAACAACGATAGAAAATTGAGCAAACATGTACCTAATAGAATATAAAAGACAATAAATGTGTTAAAAACTTACCGAAAAATTCCTTTTGTAAACTTAAAACTAGATTAACAATTTTTATGAGAGAAATTTCACAATTTTAACAAACGATATCCTGAAAATATAAAACAAAAAATTGATATTCTATTGAGGTACCTAACAAATTACTAAACATTAAAAATATTGGTGTCACAAATTAATAAAGAGACGCAATTAAAAAATCACAAAAATAATTTAGAATTAAAAATATAAGTTTTAACACAAAAACGAATATAATAACAAAGAGAAAAAGGTGGAAAATGGGACAAAACAACAATTGTTTTTTAAGAAGTTGAAGGAAATTTGTTGATTATATAAAAATATGGAGTGCTGAGGTTACTGAAAATTTGTTATTTTTAACATTAAATTATTTTTTTATTGTCTCTGTATATTAGTTTGTTCTTCTTACTTTTAATTTTATAATATCTAAACCAAATTATTTTTTACATGTTTTGATTTGCACTAATCAAGTTCTTAGCAATTGCAGGTACGATAAAACCAACAAACATTTGTAATTTTAATTGGTTTGTCAGGTGAATAGAATATCAATCACCTGTTAAAATAGTGAAAATTCTCCCATAGAATATGTTAAAGTAAATTAAAGTATGTGTAACTAGGATTATGTTGACAAAAAAATCTAATTTTCGGTAAGCTTTTAACACATTCAATAACTTTTATATTCTATAACATGTTTCATTAATTTACTAATTTTGTAAAATAAAACATTTACATTTTCATGTACCTATAAAGATGTATCCCTTGTAGTGTATTGCCGAAACGTCGGTATTGAAAAAATATTTTCTGGTTTTGTTTTGGACGACTCCTTCCAATCTTTCACCTCTTACAAACAGGATTTTATGTACACTTTGGATGACATTACGAAAAACCATTATTTTTTTATCCTTAACGTCGAAACGTCGTCTATAAAAAATAATTACTTCTTTTTAAAGTAAATATTTTATGTATTCTCAAAAAAGGTAAATAAAATATTCACATCTATTTTTAATAAATTGTGGAGATCAAAATCTTCGTTAAATTGCAACTTTCATTTATGAAACAATATATACATAATTTTACGATCTAAATGTATATTATTAAATAAAAATTAATTATTTCTTACAAGAATAATGTCTAATTTCATAACATCAGAATTTTTATGTCGTCACCAATATCAAAACACCCGCTCTCTAAATAATAAAAGTATTATATCATAATGAAGATATAACGGAAAACGAAATAATGATACAGAAAGCATTTCCTTACAGTTTCACAGTTACAGTATACTCGCTATATTGTTATAATTCTCATATAATAACCAGGTAATTTTCAGTTATTTTGGATTGTCGGTTATGATATTACTACAGTAATATCACGCCCCATTTCAAGAAAAGTTCTAGTAATTTTCGTGTATTATCAGATTCAAAGCGATCATCAGCAAATTGAAATATAGAATACAGAAAATGACAGTTTTCTAATACCTCCAAATCTTATTAAAAGCAGCTTTTATTTAACCATGAAATTAGGTATTAAATATTTAAAAATAAAAATTTGCGTCTCAAATTGAAATTATGAAGATGTAAGTACCCAAATGGAATAAATTAAGTATTTTCATATAAATTAAAAACTGTAGTCCTGGTAAGATCCGAGAAACCAGAAGATTCACTTTTGTAGTCAAAAACTGACTATTTATAAAATATAAATGATATATTACGAAGTAGTGAGTAAAAGAAAATTATTGATTGATATCAGTATCAAAGAAGTACTAAAAACCAATGATTTAGATCCCAAAGAAAAATGGAGGCAAACGATATTGGATAAAAAAGATTAGATTGTGGATATTGAGATCTAGTTGACCTACTTTAAAGTATAACGTAAATTTAAGTTTATTAGTCTCTACTGCAATAACAGAAACTCGTTGTTTTCCCAGCCTATACCAAAAAGTTGATGAACTGTTAGAAAATATGTATATAGAAAAAAATGTCTATGATGGATTTTTTTTTTTTATTAAAAAAAATAGTGAGTATGGTTAACCCAAGCTAATATTTGTACAGATAACGTTACAGCAACAGCAATTTTGACATTTTAACACACTATTTTCCCACAAAATTGAAATAACGAACATTGTTAAGCCTCTCTGAAGTTTTTAAATCGCCAAATCCTCGAAAATTGTAATTTCCGTCAAACATTTCTACTTAATTTAATATGCAATTTTAGTCCGTGTTAACCAAAAGGGATTATTTTCAGAATGTAGGTTTTCAACGGCAGTTTTTTGGCCTGATTGAAAAGGGACGCGAACGTAGAACAGAAAATCCTATTATATGAGGGTCGCGTAAAAACCTACTCAATGGCTTTATTTATAATTAATTAGATTAATAATAAAAACATTCTTGAACTAAGGCACAAAATTATTTTTTTTATTTGGTATAATACACATCTTAATGAACCAAAAAAATTTTTTTAATGAAACTTCAATGTATTAGTGAAATTAAAAATATTAGTTACTGATAGAACGTGAAATAATTTTATTATTTGAAAGGAATATGACAATAAAAGGTGTTTTCATAATCTGACAAGGCTAGAAATTTGCAGTTTGTTTTATTCACTTAAAAGTATTTTAAAAATGCAGTGCTTATTGTTTTATGCAGGGTGTCTTTGAAATGATGTAAAAAAATCGAGAGGTGATAACTCCTAAAACTGGAAAAAAAAGTTCGTATAAATATGGGTCGGTAAATGCATATTGAGTGAGTTAGGGGCTTTAAAACGATAAATTCAAATTTTTAAATTGTAAGCATAAAAATCAAGATAACTTAGAAAAAACCAGGCTGCCATAAAATTTGTTCCTAAATCAAATGATGATATCCAAAAGTTAATTTTACAATCGGAAAGGGTAGTTCCTGCTAGAGTACGGGGTTAATTTATAAATAATTTTTTGGATGATATTTTTTAACATGTGTGTTAATTTTTTATAAACTCCGCATTTTTTCTATAAAAAAGGTACTCTTGTTGCAAGTCGCTTAGAGCAACAGTTTTTGAGAAAATTGAACGCAAACAATTTGCTGAAACCGTATTTTAAAATCAAAAAATAAATTATTTACTTTTTTATGAGTTGTTCAGAGGATAATCAGCTTAAATTTATGAAAATTTTGGCGTATTAAACTAATCAAGTCATTATTTAATTTATGAATTAAAGAATCAAAATTTGATTAACTTATTAAATAAATTTTATTGCAAAAAATTAAATAAAGTAATGGAATAGGCGTGGTCCACAGCTTGGCCAGAAATATCGCCAGATCTTATCCCACTAAATTTATACTTGTGTGCACAAAAAATATTTCATATCTTATATAATTTCTCCTGATATATACATATGTTTAGAATGTTAGTATTAAATCAATTACACATTAAACCAACAAATTCATATAAATCGAGAACGTTTTAATATAATTCACATACGACCTTTGTAAACTCTATAATAGCAAATTAATAATAAAGTAGTAAAACTAAAACAAATACCTACAGTAATTTCACTAAGTTTAGAAAAAATATGACAGGAGTTAACCAAACCATCGTTGCTACTTTCGTCCACAGTTAAGGAGCGCAAAATACTCAAATCTACTCAAGAGTAGTTTGAGGTTGGTTTGGAACTTATCTGCAATATTAAGAAACAACTAGGCGAGCCACCAGGATAGAGACAAGCAAAGATCTGTAAATATTTCTGAAACTCGGTGAAGGGAAACTTCGAGAAGTGATCTGTCTAGAGAAATATTTATTCAAATCATGGAATCTACTCCAAAAACTCCTCTGGATAAGATACTCTAACATAAGATGGTCTAGTTATAAACCTAATCAAATATTTACCAAGTACTTTAAAAATTACTTAAAGTAAAAAAAATGAATAAGCCAATGGAATAAGGAAGTAATAAAAAATATTAACTGCGGTGTTACCGGTTATTAAATTTGTACCTCTATTATTCATCATTTTATAGTCATTGACGTAGGTGTCACTCGACATTATATAGTATCCAGAATATCATTATATTTGTATTATTTATTTTTACGATATTAGTCATACAGTTGGAGACCAAATTTCTTTTTTTTTATTTATAAAACTTTATGACCTATAAATTTTAATCACTGCATGATATCGATGCATTAACTGAATTTATTACCTCGGAGGTCTGTTTATTGTCTTTTAAAAGAAAGGGATGGAGCTGCAATACGTGCAAATAGTTGGATAAATAGAGAAGTTTTAATTGGGATCAGAAATTATTTAAAGATTTTAGGTCGTGTATGTTATTGTGTAATTATATAGGGTTTCCAAATTTGCTCCCCACAGAGCCCATGCTTGTTCTTTATGAGAAATTATGACTTTCTACGCACCACTTTTTGATTTAAGACGGGATAAATAAAATAAAAGGTGTTAAAAATTCTTCAAAAATAAGGTTTTTACTATAGACACTCTTTTTTAGTAAAAGGTATACATTGACGAACAAGTAGTTCTAAATAATTTTGCAGTGGCGTACATACGGGGCAGTCATTACAAATTTTCAGAACAAAAATGGGACGCTACTGCTTTTTTATAACGATTTTCATAAAAATGACTTTGCTGTTTATTTTTTTAAAAAAGCTACTTTTGACGTTTTTTTTATATGTCATCCATTTTCATCCGAATTTAGCATTTTATGATTTGGTGTATTAATTTTTGTGTAACATTTTAATAATAAAAACTTTTTTTTTCGAATTTTTGGCAGAAATTATGTATTTTTTTATCTTATTTTATTTAATTTCTTCCAAAAAATTATCTGTTTTTGGATATTTTAGAGAAATGAAGTTCAATTTTATTTAAATGCTACACGAAAGTTAATACACCAAATCATAAAATGTTAAATTCTGATTTAAAGGCATGGAATATGAAAAAAACCATTTTATTTCTGAAAGTATTTAATGACTACCCGTATCTACGCCATTGCAAAATTTACCCATAACTAAGAAAGGGTTTATACCAAATTTGCTTAATAGTGCTTAATATATGAAATAATCTGCTGGGCAAGTCGTAGTGTATAATGGACTTGATGTTTATAATAAACATTTTAGATGAAGAGCCTTTTCAAATAAAAAAAATTATGGTATTGAACAGTCAGATTGAATTTCTATATTGCGTAATGTATTTGTTTTAATTTTTGATGAATTTTATTAAATAAGAAAACGTAGAGTAGAAACTAAAGTTACTAGGTATAAATCACCCATTTTTAAAATTAGCCTTTCGAAATAAATTTTTTACTATGCAGGCAGGTAATTTACAACGTTTTTGAACCAGACACAACTGAAGTCGTAAAGAAGTAATGCATCAGACCTACTTAAAATTTTATTAGTTTTACTTTTAAAACTTTTTAATGAAACTGCCTCCTTCATACCCGTGAATTAAATTAAATATATAAAATTTTGTGACTACTAAAAGTTTCTTATAACATTATTTTTACGAGATGCATGTACATGTGTTGGCTTCATGATTTAATAAGATTTTCTCTCAACCGTGTTGATCATGTTCCATATAATAGTGCCGTATTTAATTTTTTTATTATTTCTAAATAAAATATAAAATTTCATAAATTACTATTCTAACAAATGACATCAAAGCCCACGTATTTGTCTTTATAATTATTGTTTATTTCTACTGACTTCTAATTTTATCAATTTTTGTTCATTTAATTTTCGTCTTATATCTGTTTCGGCAAAATACCTTTAAAAGTTAGTATAATTACAAAAAAAAGGAGGAAACGATGAATTCATAAGTAACAAAGTTGTAAACCTTGCCTTAGACATCACTATGAGGAATTTGGTTTAATTTAGCAGTGAGCAAAATACATAAAGAAAATCTAAATATTAGTAGACATCATTTAACTGGTCGTTGTAAAGAGGAGACATAAACATGTCTACAAAAGAAAAATATATACATACAAAAAATTATAGCTGAAGGAAAGAGGATTAAAAATAAATGAAAGTTGCTTTTGGCTAAAAGAAATATCAGTTTTTGCTTGAGGAGAAATCATTTGTTAAATTTGTTTATTATTAGATTAGCTCATCGAAAATATAATTCGAAAACTTTACAGAGTAATTTTATTAGAGAAGCTAGATTTTCTCATTAGCTAGTGAACAACAACTCTGTGCGTCAATTAAAGCTGGCAATTAGCTGAAGAAATAGTAGAATCAATTTTAAAAACATTGAGTAGGTTAGGTTACTTCATCCGTGTGATAGTGAACTACTCTAAGGATAGCGCATTTTTTATTTTACAATTTAAACGATAAAGTACGAAAGTTACGTTATTAACTACGCCTCTCTAATTTGTAAAGAACCTTATAACAATAAATTGTAGTAAAAACTACAACTAATTGCAGCACTAATTAAGTGAGTTACCTAAAATGTTGAGAAATAAATTCTGTAACGAACAAATTAGATAGACCAAATTCAAATGGCGATGTTGTCAACTTCGATAGTACCCCTAAGAAAATTCTATAGTTCTATTAATATTAATCGCTATTATTTGCAATTAAATATGTGAAAAATTACCATATCAGTCATTTCTTTAAGGCAATTTGACTTCTCAAAACACTGAGAGCTAGTAAATTATATTTTCTATTGGGTTATACTTATGAGTTGATTTCGGTTCTGATTAAATAGGAGGTAGAAAATTAATGTTACATATTAATTGATTGTCACCCAGTATACATCGGGATCTTGACAATTTTTATAGCTTTTACGAATATTGGCACACAAAAAAATTAAATAATAAATTTCAGTTTAGCTCTAGGAGTAATTACTATGTAAGAAAAATATGTGCATGTTCTCATTTGCACAAATAACATAATCTTCTTATATCGCATTAGATATTTATCATATGCTGGAGGATAGATATAGAGGTAGAGTAATAATTTCTAAAGTATTGCGTGATATACCACATACTGCTAATTATCTGAGCACACAGTGGGCAGTAATTTAATACCCCGGAGGGCAAGACATCGATGCTTGATACATTTTCCCCGTGTGTTGTTAAAATAAGTATATACCGGGTATCCCACATTTTTTAACATTTTAACTGCTTATAACTTTTAAAAGGAATAAGTTAGAACCAAGCATTTTTCATTGGAAAGTTTAATTTGGCATAAGTTACCCGAGTATACCACAAAACTTCTACAGAGTGGTTTTCTAAATTACCAATTTTTTTTAGAGAGTGATTCTTTGTTTAAAAATATATTGTTTGTGAATGTTCTGCCAGAAAAAAGGAAAATTATTTAAGATTGAATAACAAAATAAGAAAAATAAGATAAAATATAACTTTTTAGTGAAAATTGTATATCAAAATTTATTTTTAACCCTTTGAAAAGGTCTCTATAAAATGTTAAAAGAGGTATTTGTTTTACTACAGAGAAAAGAAGGTTCATTTGCAACTGGGAACTCTACCCTATTCCTTTTCCAGGTAGAAAATTTCGCAATTGGTGACTTGAGTGCTTGTGGTATATTAGACAATTTAAAGTTAAGTTACATAAGTGTCTTTGTATGAGTTATTTAAAAAAGTGTGTTTGGTTTTGATGCATCATTTAATATTAACTTACTAACCAAACCCCATCGAAATTTAATTAGTCTATACTTTAAAGAAGTTAACAGTTGCGAATTCGCTACAGGTAAAAAATTTTATAGCCTCTGTTGCGACCGACATTTTCTACCTGCAAAAGAGTAGAATCTCGAGTTGTGAAGACATCAAAAAGTATTCTCTTTCTTTACACGTCTGCGGAGGGCTAATATTATCCAAGGGATGCAAAAATATACTTTAGTACATTTTTCTTTTATCCTTAAAAAAACTAAAGATATGTAGGTTCTGTGTGTCAAATAATGTACATTTGTAGGTACGCTTTATATGGTTTTTACAAGTGTTTAATATCTTACACAAATTTTAATCAACCCAATAAACTTAGATAATATTAAATCTTTTTAATGTGTCTCTTTTTCTTATTTTCTGATATTATGATAAAATTTTACTTTAAGGAGTACCATTGCCATTTTGGGTTTTATTTATTTATCGAATTAAATATTATTGTTAACAAAAATGTTAACCTTGGTTTAAATTATTAATTTTTACGAATAAGCTATATTAAAAATTTGCTTTCGTAAAACTTACAGGTTAATACTATTAAACATAAGAGGCAGGAAAAGTGCTGGGGAGGGCAAATAACGGTGGAAAGTGTATGTTTTCTTTAAAGGTTGTAGAAATATATAATGAGGACACAGGTATAACGTGTGCTTTAAACCAAGTGACTGGTGCGTAGTTCAAGAAAAAATAGAAAGGGGACTATTTATTTGCATTGCTAGTAAAAACTGAAGAAAAAACAACTGTCATTTCATTTGGTTTAGGTTTTGTTAAAAATTTGCAAATTATTTTCAATTTTGAAAAATAATAAAGCACGACAAATAATTGTGAAATATTTTAAATTTAAGGATGAGCACATATAAATGTTTATTCTTATCTTTTAATTATTTCACATTTATTTTAGACCCCAAATCTATTATAAATAAAATAACGGGTAACTGTACCTTTTACAAAAACATAATTATGACTACATGACTACTATATTTAAAAATATTTTTAAAACACGATTCCTTTTGATTTATGTGTACCTATATTTTTTATTCCCTCGACACCAAGTTCCAAACATATTATTTGGCACTCTTTACAAGACATATTCTATGTTAATATTTTTTTTATCTCATCTCATTTGACTAATTTATTTTTAGAATAAAATAAAACCGCAAGATAATTTATATAAAGCATAGTTATGCAATATTCTTTAATAATATTAAATTATATTATAATTTAATAGTAACCTTTCCAGAAGAAAAAACAAAAAGGCCATTTTGTATTCTAACCAAAAAGATTAATTAGTCAAAATATGATTTAGGATGTTTATTCTAAACGGTTTTGTAATTGAATCAGCATTGAGTTTAAGTGGCAAAATAATGGCTTCAAACTTTTTTTATCTTCTTTGGTATTTTTCGTAATTTCTCAATAATAGCATGGTTTGATAATGCGCCCTTATGAAACTCCTTACTTTAATATTGCTTCTATAAAAGCAACTCTTTTGTATTTATTGGTGCTATACAATTTTTATAAGTAGCCCTTTAGAAATGCCGCACTAATATTTTTTTAAATACAAACTTGAATAAAAATGTATACCACATAAAATTAATTGGTATGAATTAAAAGGCAATTATTTTTGACTATTGCAATCACTTTAAAATCTAAATAATTCTGTAAAATTACTTAAAATACATAATATGTACGTAGTCCATAAGTGAGATTTGTAAGAAAACAAGAGAGGCGGATTAAAAAGTAAGGGGTTAGGGTAAGGACGTCTTCTCCCATCAATAACCACAAAGGCACAGAGGTAGCCTGGATAGGCACTGGGAAGTAAGAAAACCCAGATAAGAACTGAGAAGTGTTTTATGGAAAATCTATGTTTAAAAGCGGACTAAACTGGATATGCAATCAAGAGTTACCAAACTCAAACAAATACACAATACACACACATGAACAGTAATATTGTTAGAACCGCATTAAGAAATCTCATATTTTGCAATACATATAATTTTAAAATATTTATTGTATTATTCTTCATATGCGTTGAATTTCAAGAAACATTAAATACCGTAAAAACCTCTTTTGTTATGAAAGCCTTCATGTAATTGCTCCTCTAGTGTACAACAAAGATTCTAGAATAATACTGCGTGTGCAACTCAACTGTCCAAATCTATAGAAATTGCCATAATACATTTTATTGCAGATTTACCGATGGGGGTGCAAATTTCTTTCAGTGCTTTCCTATTTGTGGCGGGCATGTATTGTACATTTGTTTATATTGTTACCTTTCGCTTGTGAATATATTGTAGGTTGTTTATATCAAATTTGTAAGGAAAAAACGGTTTTTGCCATTACTAATATACAGGACGCTCCAATTTGTATGACCGACTGTACGTATTTATTTTTGAGGTCTTAAATTGGAATATTATGTTTGGAGCATCT
This sequence comes from Hermaeophaga mercurialis, assembly GCA_951812935.1. Classification (NCBI taxonomy): domain Eukaryota; kingdom Metazoa; phylum Arthropoda; class Insecta; order Coleoptera; family Chrysomelidae; genus Hermaeophaga; species Hermaeophaga mercurialis. The sequence goes on along the minus strand of OX638362.1, from coordinate 15,629,417 downwards.
TACACGTAAAATTGTATCACACTTTATATTCTAAGGCATTTTCAAAAAATAGATTAGATCCAATGAATGTGGTAACGAAAACCGCTTATTTAAACATAATTTTCCTAAAATGTGTATATTAGAACCTAATCATATTTTTAGGAAAAGTTTATTATTTGTTAGCCTTTGTTTAGGGAAATTGAGAAAAACGGATCTACAGTCCATTATAACATCATTTAAGAACATTTTTATCTAAGGCTTCTCATGATTTTTATATTTGGTATAGTCATTCTGTTTACGAAATTCAAAACTTTGTTTTGTTTGTTCTTTAGCCCCATTGTGCTTTGATCGACAAAAAATATTTTCCTTGTTCAAACAGCTAAAACACACATGTTGATCGTTCATAAAAGTGGGTTTTTTGTAACAAAATATTTCTTTGTTGGACGGTAACGTACACAACCCACGGAATATTTTAAGCAATCACTTATTTTATTTAAAGGTATACAGAGTAATTCCAAATTGTCGAGCAATGTTTTAGGGATGATAGTTCATCTAAAAATAAAGGTACCTTTTTATTTGTCGAAAACTCAACAATAATTGTATAAAATATCTTGAAAAATTTGAAATTCTAGACATAAAAGCTTTACATAAAGACATTTAATTTGATGTTATTATCTATTTTATCCATTCTGATTAAGGAGTAGTTTTTGGAGGTAAGTACTACTGATTATGTCATATTTTTTTAAATACCCAAGTATTAAAAATAATTGGTAATTACGATTCCCTGGCATTTTTTACGCAAAAATACTTCTTAATCAGAAGGACTGAAATGACTAATAACAAGTAAATAATTATCTTTATGCAAAGCTTCTATGCCTAGAATTTGAAATGTGTTCATTTTCAAGATATGTAAAAAAAACAATTATACAGCTTTAGAAGCCTGTATCTCCCTTATTATTGAGCTTTCGAAAAAAGTATGTATATAAGATTATTTTTGTACTGGTATTTTATCAGAACCAAGTTAACTGATACATAAATAAAATAATAATAACATAAATAAAATCAGTTTTTATCACAATTTTTCGATTTACCCTTTTAGAAGATCTTTTTTGGTTACATGATATTTTAACCAAGTACAACAGCACCAGTTTAAACATTATTATAATTATCAAATTTTCATTAATAAGACAAAGAGAATTATTATCCAATTCATCGAGTTTTCCAAAAATACATCGAACTGCCCGCCACTGCCTCTTCATATCATATTATCCTACTCACATAGTGTAATGCGGAACATGAAATTCAGGAAACTTGACAGTTGTTTCAGAAATTAGGCCCTCTATCAATATTAGATGAGTTCACCTCCTTCGGATTGGTGGTAGACAAGAAGATGAATTATTAATGTTTAAAGCCCTCTTTTTTACTTGGTATTTCCGTGGGCCGCGGTTATATTATATGTGGCGGCTCTATATCTCATAGATAAACGTGTTCTTGGCGTTAACTAAAAGGAGATCCTGATGTTTTAAATAATAGATTTATTTATTTATTTATTTGTTTTTTATTTAACGTCGGCCTATTTGTGACACCAGGGCTGATCACCGACGCCGGGAGCACGATACCCCTAACCGGAAATTTTGCCGAATCCTCAGGTATTCCAACCCGAGGTAGGGACTTTAACGAACCCAACATCCATGGACTGGATTAACAGCTTTCAATAGATGTACACAAATTCGTTTAAATGGAATGAAAGTGGTACAAATAAAATAGCCTACAGAAATTCAAAATATTCTGATCTCTCCCGGAGATGTCAAAAAAACACAACAAAATCAAAAATTGAAAATAGGTAAGCAGTTACGTAAAAAATGGGAAATAATTTTAACCTGTTTAACCGACATTGACCTGTCTATATATTATGCGATCACTCCATCAATAATTTTTAAATTCTTTGTTGGCGTCTTGTTTGGACTTGTCAATGCCAGTTGTAATGGTAATAATTGATTGACGCCCAAAAAAAAAAGATTTTATTATTTTTAAAATTCATCACAAATTGTGAGATCTATAACAAATTGAAAAGTCACTCAATTATTTTAGTTATTAGGATTCAGTGCTAATCAAATCCTAGCGAAAAAATAAGGCAATAAAATTAATAATTTCAGATCAGTACCTTGGCAACAATCAGTTTATTTTTAGAAATTTTTTCTTCAACTTCAAGCTTTTAAAATATAAATAGAAATACATTAAAATTACTTATATTAACTTAATTCTTCCCAATGTAACTATTATATATACTCTGTTAAATAACACAGGTAGTTATTTTTATTAAAATCAATAAAATCAACTTTTTCTTTAATTTGTGTTTGCAGAAACATTGTTACATTTTGAAGCAATTACTTTTGTTTTGCTGAAAATGAAAAAGTAATCAACAAACAAACGTTACTACTGAAATTGGAAAAACCTCGACAACGAATCGAATTCAGATTAAAATGACATCAAAAAAGACAAGTATGCAGGAGCGGCTTTTATTCCTGCAATAAAAACATTTAATTTTAGATTAATCTCAAATTTAAAGCTTTCCAAACCTCATAAGCTCTTTCAAACAAAAAATTTAATTCAATGAGTGAAAAAAATTAAAGAAATGAATTAGTTATATACCAATTTTCGCCACAGTCCAATCACATAGGAGTGGGGATTTGAATTATCATGCCAAATTATGGATATAAAATTAAATAGGTACAATAATAAATGTTTCAATAGTTGTCAGTGGCAGAAAAAAAATGCGTGCTCTTTACCACAGAAATCCGGAAGAGAACTGTGACATCTCTATTTTATGTAGGTTGATATTGATCTTTTTTTACACGTGACGGTTTTCAATAATATAAGGAATTCACTGTTTTCCCAAAAGAAGATTTATTTCAGTGGAAGTAATTTAGGTATGATAATGAATACATAGCAGATGCCAAAAAAAAATTACACGAGATTGCGGAAACTCTAAACTATGAAAAACTAAATAATGCCTTGGGAACAACCTAATAGAATATTAAGTTCAATAATGGTCCTTTCGTTAGTTATCAAGGCGAAATATAGGGAGGGATGCGCGTGGACAAATCTGTCGATAACAGAACGGAGCTCATTTTTTGTCTTTGTATTGCAGCGTGCATTTCATAGCAAACTATACTTTGAAATACTTAGTACTGAGATTTTGCCTTTTTTAGTGTTCTATTCGAGTGATGTATTTCGGAGGTATTTCTGCTTTTGCCTGACAGTACTTTTAGTTAATCTTTTGAAACTGAAATATATTTTGAATTCGTGACATTTAGCTAATATCTCAGTTGACCTTGTGCCTACATAGGACCTAATTTTTTATCATTTACGTTACGACCTCCCCGAAATGTTATTAGTTACAAGTGTAAGTCACAGATTTGTAATAAATCAAGACTAGTGACTAAATACACTTTTTGCCAAAGGCTAGAAGAAAACTGAAATATGTACGATATTGCAGTAGATATATCTATACTCAGGATTAAAAAGTTGAAATTCAAAATATGATCTACTTTATTTGATTATATTTTTGGGAAAGTTTGGGGTTTAATCTTTTGTGCTTATACTTATTTTTGGTGCAAACTCTATAATAAGCACTGGTCAAGAAAAAATATAAAATAAAAAAAATCCTCCATTTTAGGGTATATCTATAGATATTAATATCGCAAAATTTTTGACATTTTTATTTATAAATATCCATGGTGATTGAATATATTAAAACCGGTACTGCGCATAAACATATAAATAGAACAAACAAATGTTTATTTTGTGCTTGCGTGAATATGGTATTCAAAGATTTTCAATTTGTTGTTCATATAATAATATCAATTATTAAAACCCATTCTATTGAATTTAATTTTGATATGTGCTTTCCACTGTTTTAACAAATTTCCGTTTAATATTTATTATTTTTATTTACACAGTAAAATAATTTTAAAATGTTCACCACAAGTAAAGTAATTTGCGTTTAACAACAGTTGTTAAAATTAACTCAGTTTTTAACATCCAACTTTATTTTAAATCTACATATATTGAATACAAAAAATAAATAGTTTTATTATAATTATAATGTCTTGTAGAAAATATAAACTTACAGATTATTATATTACTGTAAAAAAATATTGCCATGATAAAGAAGAAAAACTACTAAGATCGGCTTGTCTAATTATGTCTTTTTAGTCTCTAATGTAACATTTGTTGCCACAATTTTCTTGCAAGAAAATTTAATGTTTTATTAGTTTTTCTTCATATTTTCTATGTAAAGCCAGTTATTTCTTGTTTAAAAATCATTGGCACCAATAAATGCGTGCATGATAGAGCAAGGAAATTTAGTTTAATTTGTCCATTGGAATTTGATATTGTATTATTGTATTCTATAACTCAACAGATGTTTCCAAATCGCTTCATCTACTAATTTATAGCTTTTTAGATTTTAGACCTTGTTAAAAATGTCGATTGTCTCCCTACATTTTAGTAATGCCACTTCATTTTGTGACCACTATAAAACAGTATTTATTTTTAGTCTTTAAGTCTAAATAACACAAACTAGTAGTAAACAAAATAAGGACTCTAGGTAAGAATTATACCAATATCCAGTTTTAATTTTATTTTATTTTTTATAAAAAATAACAAAAAATAAAAATTTCTGTCGGTCGTTCTTACTTCTTGAAAATTTTTAGCAAATAGGTTTTTTTTTCTACTTAATATTCCAAATCAACTCACAAATCATCAACGACAAGAAGATATTCAGATTTTGCTTAAATATATAAGGACATAAACGAATACATGCGAGTGATAAAGAAGGCGTTATGAAAGAGAGTTAACGTAATACTAATATCTTGAAGTAGGGATATATCGAGGTGGGAACATCGTTCCAGTCAATTCGATAGTAACGTGCCGGCAGTCGTGGTCGTACCTCTAGTTCGGTCGAGAGAGGACACATTATGAACAAACATTTTCATTATTGGCACAATCTGGGTCACTAATTTAGGTTAATAACATTCGGCTGATATTAGTTACAAATTGAACCTAAAGTAGGGCAGATATTAGCGCAACCTTGGTCGAAATTTTGATGAGTGTTAACATTTTTAGGTTCTTGTCAATACTGTTTCTCTTAGTAAACAAGTTTTAGCCTTTATTGCGCCAAGTTGTACATTAAAAATATGTCTGAAGGGTTTATTAAAAATAAGGTTACCATTAGTATATTCCGAGGATTACCGCCAGAAGACCTCGTCATTTTTGAGTGACTATGTTTAGTAGCTGAGTTACCGTGCAAATCTCACCTCCTAAAATGTTAGACGGCGAAACTATGTGAAATATTTCAAAAACGATGCGGTCCTCCAGAAGTAGTAATTCTCTGATTCACTCTGGCCTGCAAACTCTATTTTTAAATAGTGTATAGTGTATGCAAAATATTTGTTTTATCTTAATTTGTTCTTTTTTTTTCAACACTTCCATTAAAAAAATATTAAATAATACACAAAAAAAGTATAAAATAAATGTTTATATTAAAAAAAAGGTAAATTATATCTAATCAAAATATTAACTAGAATTCCATAAAACAGTGCAATTTCAATATTTTAAACAGATAACTTCTCGCATTTTTTCTATCAGTTTCAAATCCAGCCTAATCTTCATCAATATACCCAACTATCAAATAATTAAAATTTAAATTAAGAGTTCCTTTAACTTATCTTAAACATTTTTTGAGGCATACTATTCATTGTTATCATTATTATTATTATTTTGAAATTTTCTTTACATATTGCTTTCTGCACAAAGATTAGATCGTGTACATAACATACATTAAACAAGCAATCCGATCTCTACATGGTGTATTATAATTTAATTTTGTTTGTAATAGTATATCCATTGCTTTCAGATCAGTAGTAGTAAATTTATTTAAAATGTTTTTTGATTAAAAATTTTGTGTTTAAAGTTATTTTATTATGAGAACTCTGTTTTGATGTCTAAAATTAATTTAAAATTTTGTAGATTTACCGTATCATAATTTTAAGTGAAACTACTCATACTGAATAAACATGAAAATTTAAATTGTACTTATCTGAATTTCCATCGTATTACAAGGCTTTTTTAAAAACATTTATATGACCATGCTTTCGTTTTATACTGTGAGATTTTCAAAGACAAGCAAGACTGACAGATTTTGACAAGCGTAAATAACTTTACATCACAAACATTTCAACCAACCACCATCAAGCAAGATACACAATAATATTCTTCTTTTCTAAACATTTTTTTGATTATTATATACATAGGTATTTAGTCTAAAAGGTAATCTAAAATAATTCAACATTCCAAGTTTAGTTGTTCATTCAATACTGTATACTGAGGACATTTTAGGTATTTCTTTATTTCATAAGTTTCAAAAAATCAAGTTCTTCTTTCTTGTCGCTTACGTGAAGTACCTCCATTGTTGTTTCAATTGTTTTGTTAAGTATAGGTTTGTGTTTAGTGTCAATATGGAGTGTTGCGTAATGCGACTTATCCGATTTAATCTAGAAGCTCGTAAGTGTTCACAGTACCTTATGTTAATATTTCTAAGGGTCTGGCCAAGATAGATGGCCTTACAATACGGATAATTTGGTTTGTAAATACCCGATTTTAAAATTGAAAGAATTAATTCATTACTCATACTATTTTTATTTCCTGTAATAATTAATAAATCGTCCGCATATAAAACCAAATTTATATTTTTTACTAGGCTATTTTTATGTGGTGGTACATCATTAAATGATATTGATTTGCAAAAGCCAGGATAAACCTAAAGGTAGATATTTTCGCTACCGGTGCAAAAGTCATAATCACATAAATATTTTAGATTAAATCCGCGTGTTACTAATCGGGCTCTATATCTATTTTATTTTAGGTTTCCTAAATTTATTTCACTTAATATTAAAAACCCATTTGCCATCTTTAATTTTTTTATTTTGGGACATTTACCAAATCCAAATTTTGTTTAATTGAATGAATTCCATTTTTTTATTTCGTACTCTCACTTACCTATTATAATCCAAATTTTTATATCGGAGTAATATACTTATACTCCGAAGTTTGATATCTCCGTTATCTTGAGAAATAGGAAAGAATGTTTTAAATAAAAGTTATAGATAGAGTCAAATTTCACATTTTAAAATTATTTCGTAATATACAGGGTGTCTCGTAAGGTCACAGTATATCAAAGTAATCATTTTTAATGAAATACCCCGTATATTTTTACATTTTTATAAACCTTTTGCAGAGCTTTCATTGGTAAATGTTCTTTTACCTATTCAATCCATATTAAAGAAATGGACTATATAAATGGGGATACATATTTTATTAATATGTAATAGAAATATTCGTATAAAATCAATAATACTCACAAATTTTAAAATATTTATTTTTTATAATAGGTACAATAAAATGTTATATATATGTTAAACTAAAATTCCAACCTATGACGTAATTTATAGGTTTTCCATATATTTCTTAAATTGCTGCATTTTGTGTGTCTATTCTAAAGAAAAATTGTATATTCAGATGCTGCAAATAAGTTATCATTACTGTGTAATGAAAAATATCGTAAACTTAGCACTTATAAACCAGTATTTTTAATGTAACTAAATGTAATTATAAATAAAATATGTGTATAAAGGTTCATTTTGTTATTAAATCTCTTTAGTAGTAAATAGTTTTCTATTTCATTTTCCTTTATCAATGTAACCTACAACATATTTAAAAAATAATAAATTGTAATTTTTTTAGTTGAACCATCAAATTCTAAAAATTATATAACTATTTGAATTGAATTAGCCTTGCTATTTGATATTTTATCCATTTATAAAACACCCTGTATCAAATAACATACTTAGCGTACATCGGCCTTATAACAAATCGAATGGAAAAGGGGATTTTCCAATATTTGTGCTTATGCCCACGCGAGAAAAACAATTAGTTTATTAATAATTCAATCTGTTTGTAAACTATAAACGATTTTCTATTGAAATTTATGTACAAACGAGATATATTCCATAAGAAAAGGTATTAGCAACTGTTTCGTACAATACCGACATAGATGGTTTTATTATTTGTTTAATAAATAAACAATTTTAGGTTGAATCTTCAAATTTCGTACTTTAAGGAAATAAATATTTTATCAAAATGGATAAAACATTTGTGGCATCACTTTCTTATCGTCGAGAATATGCGAAACAATCTTAATTAAAATTTAATTCTTTTAATCAGTTGAGTATTTTGGACTTAAAAATAATTGAATTATTCATTTCTAACTTTGTAGAGGTAGAAGATAAATACTTTTCGTTTTTTATTTTTCATTATAGATGCTATCCGAATATTTAACTAAGATGCTTGACATGTGATAGTTCCTATAAATTCATGGAAAATAAAGAAGAAACCTTTTAAGTGATTAATTTTCTAAATACAGGGTGTTAAATAAATAAAATTTCGGCTCTTTTTAAAGTTGAGGCACGATGTCTAAAAACATCAAAATTAAAGTACTTTGGCAACTATTTTCAGTGGAGTGATAAGGGGGTTAAATTATTTCACAGAAAAGCGAAAAGTTATCATAAGCAATTTTAAAATATTTTGATATTTGGTATTAAAATTTTCATTAAATAATTCTTACAAAATTTTACATTACTTGTTTTATTTATCAATATTAAATTAATAAAAAAATGCCAGTACAAAAGTTCTCGTCTATAAGAAGTTTTTTAAGAGAAATGAACCAACTTTAAAGAAAAAAATATTGTTGGGCCTCTGAATAACACAGAAAAAACGGTTTTTATTATTGAACTTTATCTTCTGTATTTTAAAAATTAAGCACATTCTTGACCAATCTGCGAGGGCTTGAGACTAACGTTCGGTTTTTCAATTAAAATATATTTTTTTTAGTATCCCTATCTGTCTTTTAGTCTTTTAGTCTGTTAACTTACCAAATACAGAAGTTCTTCCAACATTTGCTAACTTTTAAAAAAATATTGTTGTTTTATTGTGAAATGTTATAATCTAGACTCTAAGTAAGTATAGCCTAATTATTTTTATTTCACCAATATCATATATCATATACAGGGTGATTGTAAATTCATACGAACAAAATCAGTAGAATGGTTCCTATGAAAAATTATAAGTCTTCCCCATAACAAATTTGTAAACTTAAGAGATATTAACATCGAAAGGACATAATTAAAAAAAAATTTTTTCTCAAATCCGGAATAATGTTAAACCTGGAAATCCCTTTAGGGATTACATACACTAATAAAGAGGAACTATGTGGTCAAATTAATTGTTTCAACCCTTATTTTGTGGAAAAAGATAAATGTTACTTATCTTGAATTTCCACAGTATTTCAAAGCTATTTTTAAAAAATCTTTCTCTAACCAGGTTTCGCTAAATCACTCTTTGAAAATGCGATGTAGCGAAAACCTGTTTAGAGAAAGATATTGAAAAAATATCATATAAGTAATATTTATCTTTTTTGTATTAATTATGGGATCTTTTTCAGTATTACCATTATGGCATAAAATTTATTATAACTCATAATATATTCTATATATATCTCTATTTTTTCCATTCTCTTCCTTAGGTGTTTTGTTTTTTGTTCGAAAATGATTAATTCTATGAGAAATAAAGCAACACAATTAAAAAGGTTAGGAAATAATACAAGAATTCCAAATAATATTTTTAATTTATAAGATAAAAAAGTTATGACATAAAAGTTGATAATTTAACATCTTATAACATATTGGTAATAATTGAAAAAAAATCCATAATTACCTCCGTATGTCATTCCCAAAATTTTAAGTTTCTACATTAACTCGGACTTAAAATTAAAAACTCAATTTTAATTTCGTCTTTTCAGGGTCTTTAGGGGTTGGGCTGAGATTTTTTTTTATAATAAACACCATCCATAATTTTCAACACGGATCTCCTAAAATTTCTCACATGAATTTAGAAACATCCTGTATATTAAAGTTACCTATTCATCCTAGTCATTTACTCTTTTACTCCATGTAATATTTTTATGTTGAGTGAAAAGCTCCTAATCTGCAAAGTCCGTTGATCCTGGAAACCTAAGTAATTAGTTTTTTTTTTTACTTTTATAATTGCTAATTTTTGGACATTTTTATTTTTAACAACAAACTGGATTGAAAAATAAATCCCGTTTATTGTGTGAACACGAACTTTTGAAGTGACCTGTGTTCATTTAGTAAAAATTTAGCATCTAGGCTATTTTCTTCTATAATTATCAAAATTAAGATTATATTGGGCTTTTATTATTGCAAAAAACCCATTAAAAAATATACTTATTTGTCAAAAGTAACAGATATTGGTAACATAAATTTGCTTTATCCACGTTACAAATTATAAGTGTAATTAAATTTAAAACGCCCTGAATAATGAATAATAATGAGGTATTAACGAGCAATAAAAAGTTACATATTTTTATGATCCAACAAATTTTTATGATCACATTTTAATTTTAGAGCAGTGTTCTATTTTTGCGGTTTAGTTACCCACTTGTGCATGCATTATGTGACTTTCTACATATGAGTTTATGCTTGAAAAATTTTTCACAAGATGGTTTTCGCTTCGTGACCAATTATATTTAATTAGCCAAGATCATGTAAAATTACGAACGACTGAGTTTCAAAATTTCATACCACATGTAAAATTTTATTCGAAGGTAAAGGACAACTTTAAAATCTTAAATATATGACTTGATGTTCCAGTGCTGACAACTGCAATTCAATTGGCGATAAAGAAAAATTATTGAATTGAAATAGTTGATTATCATAATGCGTCAATTTTTATACAAAGTGTCTCAGGAGTTCGTACCCAAAAATTGGGATATGATAGTTGAGCAAAAATAATGATAGATTCAAATAAAATTTGTACCTTATACGCCCTTCGTTAATGAATTATAAGGTTTTAAAGTTAGAAATTAAAAAAAATTGTTTCTAACTTTAGAACTCTATAGTAACGTTAACGAAGGGCGTAAGGGTCAAATTTTATAGGAAGTACTACTTTTATTTTTAGCTTTATCATCCCTCAAGTTTTGTGTACCAACTCCTGAGAAATTAAGAAAAAGAGTAATGTTGATTATTTTAAACTTGTATGTTAAGAGGAATATTCTTATAAAAAATCTAGAAACTAACACATATTGAGATTAATTTTGAATAACTGTATGAGCGAATAGGTGACATATTATAAAAGAGAAGTAAAGAAATAAATAAAGGTAAGTGATTGCATAGAACTGCTCTTAGAAATATCAAGAAAAATGAATGAAATTAAATAATGAGAAGATTTTGAAAGTTGAAAGAGGTTAAGTCTTGAAAATAGCTTTTTGGAATACAAATTCATGAAATGTACATGTTAAATAAATTATTAAAAAAACTAAGATACTAATAAAAAAACTAAAATAGAAGAGACCTAAAAACTGGTAATAACTCGAAGCTGCGAAGTACTGAGGAATAACAAAATTTTGAAGTTGCAAGATAATTGCTGTGAGTTTTAGTTTGGAAATTTTCTATTAAAAACTTCTCTGTTAAACATTTTAAATGTATTAGGACAAGGAGAAGAGAATTAAGGTTGTAGGAGAAAGGAGAGTCGGAAAAGAATAATCTGGTCCTGCAAAGGATCGTATGGTTTCTGACGACGTTTCGGCATAGTTAAATTTGTCATCTTCGGGCTTTTTCGTTAACTTTCTGTTTACCTTATTGTTGTACGAATAGTGGCGTACTGATTTCTATTCGTGGTTTATATACGACATCGATATTTTGCATGGTTGCACTTGGCTGATTGTGCTTACGGTTCTGGGTCAAGCTATTAAGTATATCATTTTTCACTAGTTTTTACTGTAACTCGCATACCTTCCGTTTTAATTTGAAGAGTTGCATTAACGATTTGAGAATAAAATAAGTTTTAAATAAATAAAAATATTACTACAATGTATTTATTAAATGTGCAGTTTTGTAAAGTGGAAAAATACTCAACACTAAATATCAAAATGACAGTTCTAATAAATAGATAGATAGCTCTCTTTTGTTTAATCCGTTGTCATGGTTACTTTTTTGGACTAGTACAATAATAGGCTATTTCTACAATTACATTATTTTATGCTTGAAGCAAAAACTATTTTTATTGCTTGGCTATGTAAACATTTAGGCATTTTAACAAGAGTAACTGGCAGCTCTAAACTCTTCGTTCTCTATTAATTCCACAAATAAAACTATCCTATTGTTAGCCCTCATAACACAGTTTTGGATTTCTCTTACACGGAAAAGGTTGAATTAGAATTATTGCGTGTATTCATTTCAGACAAAAGGATTGTCCACCTAATAAGTTTTAATAATACTATTTTTCGTGACTAGCAAAATTAGAGTGTACTGCATATTCACAAATATTTTTAAAATGTATATAGCTTAAATTGCGGATATGCGGGATAATTTATTAAATGTTAGCTACTCTGTTTAATTATTAGGTATGAAAAAAGATTCCATTAAAAAGTTGTCCAGCTAAACTTTTAACTTTTTCGGTAATGCCATGAATTCCCCATAATTAGTTAAAAACGGAGCACCCAATAAAAGATACTCCCATTTTTTAAATTGTACACCCTGTGTACGATTAAATTTAAAAATTGTAATATAGGATAGCATTACCTTTAGTTCTTTTTAAGATATTAATAGTGAAGAGTACTGTTTGTTATACAGTGAGATCCATATGTATGGAATAAATTCATTTTTAATGTTATTATGAAACAAGCCGATTTTTATTCTTAATTTGATAAGTTATGATATAAACATATTACCCCCTCCTTTTACCCCCTCTGATTTATGACAATCCGCGTTAAAGTTTTTAATGAGAATAGGGGTCGTGTGATATCTTTTTTGAAAGGGATTTTAATTCTCTGTTCAGAAATATACAGGTTTTTAAATTTGGTGAATTTGTGTCTGTAATGACGTGAATTTTCTCATTATTGTTTTATAACTTTTTATCCTTCTACTGGAGTAACATCAGGCCTATTTGGGGGCTATATAATAGTTCCAGGATTCATTTCTATCCACGGCTGAAATTGATTATTGACTCTGTAAGGTTGTATTCAATATACATGGCATCATTTAACGTATAATCAAAAAAATATTTTATTCCCTAAAACTCCTCACCAAATTTGGACAGTATTTATTCCAGATCGATTTTGTATAACTTTTGTTTCCCAAGAATATGTTTTTTTGCTATTAATTACACATCTGCTGTAGAAAATGATGGCTCATGAGACCATAATATTTTGTTAAAATAATCAGAATCTGTATTTGAATTGTTTATTACATATTACCCAATACTATTAGTTTTTGAACAGGTAATATTTTACATGGTTTTTATTAGGTCTGTTTCACGGCCCCCAAATTTTAGAGCAAATTTGATCCAATTCAGTTGGAGTCTTCTTTACAATAACTTCTGAATATTCTGAATATAAAATGTTCTACAACACGTTCTTGATAATAATTAAGAACCATTTCACCTTTGAAACACTTTTTTTCCTAGCAAAATTTAAAAACATATTAGATATATTTAATATTTATATGGCTACATAAAAAAAACAAAGTTTAACTCTATTTTATTCAACATTTAATATCTATAATAATTATGAAAATAGGGGAAAGCCAAAATATAATTTCTTTAAAATTTCCAATTTTCCTAATTTTTATCCATCTTTCAGAACTCTGTAGAAGAGGCTTAAATAATTTCTTTATGACACGTCACGTTACATTGAAACCCACCAAATTATAAAAAAAATTAGAGACAACAAATATACGACAAATTCAAATTATTCTACATCAATTCACAATTCACAGAAATATACTGAATAAATAGGTGAAATGATAATTATAACCAAACACACATTTTAAATTTATTGAATACTAGTATTTGGGAGCTAAATAATTTGTAAAGTTTGAAAACATTTTAGGCCCATATAACGCACACGTGTCGCCCACGTTAATCATTTTCACATTAAGAACGGGGTTAACAATTCCTTAATTGGAATAAATTATTGATTTTTTATTCATTTATTAGGAGCAAATGATTCCGGTTTTAGTCAAAATGAGATTTGCTTATTTTTACAATCTTGTGATCAAAAATAATCTCTCCTGTAGTGATTCTTTCATTTTAAAAATATTCAACGACTCATAGAAGAAATTACTTTTAATGTAAATCTAATTACATAACATAACATTATTTAGAACAATAATTCTTTTTAGAATATATATGTTTTGATCGATCGATTTCATAAACTACAGCCAGGTTAGTAATGATATTATGAAATTGTTGCTTAACTGCCAAATATTTTTATACTTTTTCTGACGACACGCTGAAAGACTCATTTAGAATTTAAGGACTTTCCTTCTTTCTAGTGTCTGAGTTAATACTCAATTATTAATTGCTTCTTCAATGTTTTTCGGGATATCTGTAGCATTTATTTAACAAATGAAACTGGTCGGTTCGTTTACTAATCCATGGTCATTAAAAAACCGAAAGGCGACCTTCAAAGGCCTCCAAAAAGAATAATAAACCCCCGGGGCATTAAAGTGCACTCAAATCCGCGGAAGGGTTGTTTTAATTGTTTTTAGTGTTAAGTGGGCCATAAATTTAATTTGGAACTTTTGCATAACGAGGGTAGACCGCCGGAGAGGCTTTCGTGCACATGCTGTTCTGAACTTGTTCCCAGTTTGACCAACCAACGCTGCCGTGCCGCCAGACTAGTCAAAGTGATACCAACAAATTTATCGGCAATGAGTTGCCGAATTGTTACTCTAACTTCCTTATACGTTGATCCTTTGTTATCGCTTGAAACATCATCTCGATATACCTAATTGTTTAACATTACGTAGGTTTATTTTTGTATATGGTTTTTACATAGAACTAGGGTAATTCAAATATAGAGCTCTGTAAAAATACATAGTGTAATTAAGTCATGTACTTAAAGCTTCCACTCTAGTCGTACGGTTCAATGGATTGTACAGGTAAGGAGAGGTATCCCATTTGGGTCTTCAATCCAAAAATTGTCACCAAAATGTATAAATCAAAGGAAGCACTAGTGTAGTTAGAGGCTATTACCTAAAATTAACAGTTTGTTTTCACAGTTGTCAAAATAAAATTACAATTTTTGTCAACAATTCTGACAAATTTTATATTTTCTATTAAAACTAGAAACATGGTGAAAGTGTGTGTAGTAAAAAATTGACAAGTGGTCGAAAAAAATAAACAATCAAAGAAACAACCAATTCTGTGCTTATTTTTCGACCATCGGTAGGTATATAAATTTTAAACTTTTCTCAATTTAAAAATTGGCAAAAAACAATATTTTTTCATTTGTAAATTAATTTAAAATTGTATTATTTTTTCCATAATTCATAGAATACAATAAAGGTACAACGTTGGACAGAGCCTTTATCCATAAACTTAAAAACAAGAACGTATAAAATGGCATGACGAAATTATAAATCGAAAACGTTGTTCATTTCCTATATCTTGTTAGAAAAATAATAAAAGAATAAGCTTTGTCATCGATGGAATATCAATCTTAATATGATGTTGAACCACAACAGCAACAAAAACAAACCCTTCAATTAAAAGAACAATTTTAAAATAGTGCCTCCTTTTAAAGGCAGATGTCTAACTGTCTCTCTCTCTCTCTCTATCTAAATCTGTCTCACTCTATCAAATATTATCGCGTTCTTTCAAATTTTACCCACTAGCTCTAGTAGCGCCATCTTAATTTCATAGATGAAGGGATACTTCTTATACACAAAGATACTTCTAGCCTCTACACTGCATAAGGGTTCGTAGCTCATTCTACTTCTCGAATTGGTAAACCATATCCTTCGTACTCATAAAGTACAAGAAACGCGAAAGTTTTTGGATCCCAACGTAAAGTCTGAGACATTTGGTAACTACGTATAGTTCAGATCCTATTAGGGAATGTATAGCTCCCTGCTTGACTAGTTTTTTATTTCTTTGAAAATCTGCTACCTAATGTTAGTTTTTTCTACTCTGTCTAATTAATGTGCTTGGATGGTTGAATATTTATAAATGTATGTATGACACCAAATATGATATTGTAATGTTTTTGCCGAGTGGAAACAAAAACGTGGTTCCTACAATAGAATTGTTAACAAAACAGGTTGGATTAATTAGTTAATAACCATAGTCATTAGTAAGAAAAATTAAGACTTACCAGTTTCTTATGCCTTCAAAATTGATGCTCCGATTCTGGTAGGTATAATTATAATCACAAATAAAATAACTCTTCTAAGGTATTTATTGGGCGAGGAATATGTGAAAATTACAATAAAAATTAAATCAAAAACAACAACTGAAATTTTCCATACAACGAAATAAATTATTGATTTGAATAATTATTAAGCCTCACTGAGTTCTTAAATCATTCGTTTGACTCTATTAACTAATTCAGAAAAGTAACGGCAAAATATAACTTACAAAATTTAAAAAGGCTAAAAGACACTTGAAAAATAAAAATCACTACCTTTAAGATTTAATCTTGCTTTTTTAGAAACGGCTCTGTTACAGTCCAATTAACAAACGAAACTCTATTAACCAATTAACCAATTGTACCAGTAAATTGTAACTTACAAAGTTTAACTAGGCCTCGAGACGGATGTTAAACTGAACTTTTAGCCTACCTTTTGCTTTTACAGATTTTTTAAAACTTTCGGTTTGAAAAAGGAACTCGGCTTTTACAAATCTAGTCAATTCCTCACTTTGAAGAATTATATGATGGGATGGCAATCTGAACGACACCTTTTTTTATGGAAGGAAAAATCCCGAAAAACCTTTTCAGATTCAGCTCAGTGTCATAAACTATACCCATTATATTATATATATATATATATATTATACAACTACAATCGTAAAATCCATGTGGTGTCACTTGAAGCCTCAACTTTTATTTTCAGTAATATGCCTTTAAAAATAAAATCTAACATCTGTTAGTTGATTTTGAAACTATTTGTATATTTTTCCGGAAAGAACCCTTTTATTTAAAAAAATTATAATTCTCAGGACGGCTTGTTTTTTGACTATTGAATTTGTAAATTTGAAATTAACTCTAAGTGCTTTTATTGAAATATTCCTATAAAAACATCTTTTGCAGAGGGGGCTCTGTTATGTCAACCATGCATATATCCTTGCTTGCTTCTAAGAACATATTTTGGTTCGTCACGACTTATCAACTCTCAATTTATACTATCCTTGATTCCATAAATTCCAGCTCCTAACTAATAACTCTACTTTGAAGCCCTGGATCTACCGAGATTTTTAAATATTGGTAAATAATTTACAACAGTAACTGCACTAGATTAACTTTAGGTATTTAACTTCTTTAACAAATAGAATCCTTTGTTCGGTATGCCACATCCTTTTTAACCTTGTTCGACCTTGCACAGTTGTTTGTGACAATTGATTGATATTATTTTTAAATTTAAATCAATTATTTACCATAAAAAGTATTCTTCTGACCATGTCTGATTACGCTCTTTTAGACTAGCTTTAAGTATTTCAGAACAAAATGTCCCAAAATATTATAAATGAGCCTTAGTATTTCAGTCGCGATCTAATAATTCAAGAATAAATCACAAGGTTAGCAAAAAAATAAGAGTGAAGAATACTCACCCACTATATTTTCGATGTTCTACCAATGCTAGATAATACCAATCTAAAAAGAAGATTCAAAAGGGTTGATCCTTTTAAACTTATATACAGTTATTGTGCGATGGTATAGTTGATCGAAAGTTTAAGGCTACATCAAAAAAGATCGAAAGGTCGAAATAGTACTTAGTTGCACGAACAATTATAGTGAAAGGGGATGTTTGGATCATCTTCAATACTTGTACTCTCTATCTCTAATAGAACGAATAGAAAAGTATTCCTTAATAATAACATTCCCATTGGAATAATATAAATGTATGGTATTTATTTTGTAGGTATGTATCATCTAGACTAAGAACTTTTTCAGAGTTTGACCAACTATAACATGCCAAGCCGCGCGGGTGGTTTTCTACGTTGGCCTCGAACGACGTGATTTTAATGACAAACACTTCAAAGTTGCGGCCACTTCAAAGATCCGTTTAGAAAGAGTTTGCATAGTCGAGAGGGAAATAATAAACTACATAAAATAAAATCAATGTTACGTTTAAAGAGATGCACGCGGTTTTTCATAGCTGTTTAAAAATTGGAAAAACCCTCCATTTGAAATTTTATTTTATTTTTCTTTATAACGGTCACGCTGGCGAAAGAAGTGATGATGACTATGATCTTTGGAGTAAATTATTGGTGTTAATTTAATGCTAGCTTGTGGTCAAATAACAACCTATTCGCTTAACATAACCTCTAATCCATTAAACTCCGATGGTTTTAAATCTGAGAGTGCCTGTCTCTTAGTGATAGATTTTCTTGTTAAAGAATATCGCTCCTTACGAAAACTACAACTACACTTTTTACGTGAAACCTATGCGACTAGTTAAATTAGTGGTGAACTTCTTTCTGAGAAACCAAAGATTCTAACCTTCCAGCTTAATTGGATTCCTGGTCTCGCAGTCGGTGGAAGTGTGTTTTGAGTTCGTTGTTGGTACCTATTTTTTTTTATCGATTATCGCCTTTGTCATAAATGTAGCGAAAAAGTTACCCTTTAATATCTGCAAATACTGCTAATCATAGAAAATCACAAACGGTGCATCCGAAAGTATTAAAACAATTCATTTGTTTATCGTAATGAATAAATAGAAACTTTTACTGTATGTATTATTTATTGGTAAACCTTCATTAGAGAGACGAAACTGAGTTAATAAAGTAAATATACGAATTAAAACTTGCGTTAAACTCTGCAAGTATAACAAAAAGTAAACTCTTTGTAATTATGTGGAGGCTAGACAAAAATAGCAAATGTAGGGCTGATGTTCATAAAAATAAATAAAGAGTTATGTTCCATGTTACATTTTTCTGAAATATACTCTGTCTTTTCTGAACAAACCTGTACATTTTCCTCTTTGCTTTTTCCTACTATAACAAAATTAGGCTGTCAGACAAAATTTCGGAGTGTGCGTAATCAGAGAGAAGGGCCTGTCGTTTCCACAAATTTGACGGAGGGATTCAAGCAAACTATATTGAACTGGATTTAGTAAAACTTTGTGGACGTCATATCAAGGGAAACTTTGAAAGGATATACAAATTTAGGAAAAAGTTGTACGGCCTCCGAAATTCAAATATAGACGTGGAGCTTTTAACAAGCTAAAAGCTGGAAAAGTATTTTTTGGTTAGGATAATTTTAGAATAAAATAGTTTAAAATGTAAGATTATAACAAATAACTGATAATAAAATAGATCCCTTGTTGATTGTAAAAATTCAAATAAAAGCAAAGAATACCTAACCTAACAAATCCTTTTCAGTGATTTGATTACTGCAGCAGCAATACAAGATTGTCCGAAACTTTTACCATAATAACGATGGCTCCTTAGGACATCTATAAATCTTCGGCATCAGAGATGAGAAAAAAAAATGAAATAAAGGTCAAGGAAGTTGCTGACCTCGTAAGTAAACAAAAATAATTATTACAGAGATTCGGTAAATATATCTAAACAATAATGGAAAATCTACCCAGTTGATAATGGGTCGTTACATGAACACTCCACAGATCTACAGAGTGGGACTAATGAACTTACCTTATGCAGAGAGTATAAACAAGATAAAGACATTATGGAACACATCCTATTGTGAAAATCCGACACTTATAATAACTTAATAATTTGTGCTTAGCGTTATAACAGAGCCGTCTCTGCAAAAACAAGATTAAATCTGAAAGCTAGTAATTTTTGTTTTTTAAGAATATTTCAATAAAAGTATTTAAGAGTTAATTTCAAATGTACACATTCAATAGTCAAAAAACAAGCTGGCCTGAGAATTATAAATCTATTAAATGCTAGGGTTCTCAAGGCTTATTTCGGGAATAAATATATAAAAAATTTTAAAATCAACTAACATATATTACATTTTTTTTAAAGGTATATTACTGAAAGTTAACGCTTCAAATGACATTACAGATGGGTGTTACGATTGTAATTGTTTAAAAATAATGGGTATAGTTGGAGAAACTGAGCTGTATCTGGAATGGTTTTTACAGGATTCTTCCTTCCATAAAAAAAGGTGTTGTGCAGATTGTTATCCCATCGAAAGATTTTTCGAACTGAGAAATTGACTAGTTCTGTAAAGACCGAAACTCTTTTATAAACCGAAAATCATAAAACAATCGGTAAAAGTAAAAGTAGTACTAGACAAATTAACAAATGAATTGCAGTTTAACTAACACCCGTCTCGAAAGGTACTTCGTAATCAAGTGTCTTCAGTGTTGTTAAATTTTGTAAGTTATAATTTGCTGGTACTTTTATGAATTAATTAATAGAGTCAAACGATTTGTTAAAGAACTCGGTGAGGCCTAATAATTATTGAAATGATTAATTTAATTCGTTGTATCGTAAATTCGCATGTTGTTCTTGATTTACTTAAAAAAAGTTCAGCTAGTTTCTTTGTGATTTGAGTGACATATAAGTATACCTACATACTGGGCGTTTGAAGCCATAAGAATTTGGAAAGTGCCAATTTTCCTTATTAATATATTATGGCTACCGGTTAATAACTCCAACCTCTTTTGTGAACAATCCTATTGTAAGAACAACGTTTTGCTTCCGCTCGACAAAACCATTAAAATATCAAATGTGGTGTCATACATATATTTATAATCACCTTATATTATAATTACCACCCACTTACGTATATTATAGCTTGTATTGGCCAATACTTAAAAAAGTGAAACACCTGTCAACTACGTTTTCAACTTGTTCAAAAGATTAGGTTGGTAGACGAACTGAGAGGAAATTCCGTTATCAGGAAAATACACAGTGCACAAAATTCCAGCAATTCGCACTGATTACAAACATTTTACTTGTTTGCAATTCAAATCTGTAAGAAAATTAGACCGCCAGCTATTTTACTAAATCCAGCATTTATACTTGGATCTGTATAGATGATAGATTTAGTACTCGCACGTATTTTAATTTTCCATTGATTTTAACGTGACGCAGAAATAAAACAAAATCCTTTTATTACAAAACACACAATTCATAATTGGAATCCGGCCTAGTTTGGTTAGTTTATTGTATCGAAATTTCATATGGATACATAATTTTTTGTTCAAATGTGTATTTATTTATATATTTATCCGTTTTTGGCTGCGGCCGGATTCGGAAAATAAATTGTTTAGCCGATATCATCCCTAATCCAATTATGGTATAAAGTAATATCAAAACAAGGCCTCACATGGGCGTAACAAAAGCTTTAGATCTCTTGTAGATGTTACCTGAAATTAAATTTAATGCAAATATTTATCAACATTTTAATATACCAAAAAAATTGTAGAGTTTCATTACTTTTTAAAATTAAAAATAGTAGTAGAATTTTTCGTTTTTAAATAGTAAAATATATCAACAAAGTGACCTAAAAGCATCGACGCTATCATTTATTTATTTTCCTCTCAAAATACCACTGTTAATAAAATATGGAAAATGAACAATTTATATAAAAAATAACATAAAAATATATATTCAGATAAATATCTATACAATAATACATAATATTTCAAAAAAATGATCATAGTAGGTAAATATTTTTTAAATTATATTCATTTATTAAAAATGGAAGGTCATTATAAACTTACACTTCTGGGGAAACTAATGAAATTCTCACCAATTTTTGTTTTAACTGTCATTTTTATTAATTTAGATTTTCTAAAAATAAGTACGTCTGAATATTAAGGGATTGAATATTAATATTTGAAAATTTCAGAATGTTTCTGCCAGCATGAATAAAGCTACTAATTATTAGTTTTAAAAAGTAACCTACATATATCAACTAAGTTAATAGCAACCAATTCTTTGTTGCCAAAATAGAAGCTAAATTCTGTAATTTGGAATTAATTCAACAATAATAAATGTATTTGTCTAATTTTAAATAAAATACCCATTAAAGGCAAAATAATTTTTTAAAGTTTTTTGATCTATATTATTTATTTGACAGACAGTTTTTTAAAACTCATACTCATGCTGATTTGGTATAGGGTGGGCCTAGCAAGGTTATACTCGTATCTTAAAAATTAGCTATTGATTATTTTTTAAAGAATCAAAATCGGAATCGCTTGCATTGTACTAACAATATTAAACTGTAATTCAAGACAATTATGAATTTTCTTGTAAATAAAGATATAAATACTAGATTTTTAATGAGACCACTGTGTGTATATTTACATATTCTGATTTAGCGCAAACGAGGCACTTGTTTATTTAAAACTAATATAAAGCAATATACATATTGTGGTACGTTTTTATTTCCTTTAAATTAAATGTAGAAAATTTATATTCCGACAACATTTTCAGAAAAATTATAATATTATTATTATATTATAATAATAAATCAGTTAATGCCCTATTAAATTTTCGAATGATTCGTTTTCTCTAACACTCAAGGGAGCTCATATAGCGGAACATTATTTTATTTTGAACATAATAATATTATGTAAATCTTTTAAATTGTTTCGTAAAATTTGGCATAAATTAATTCAATGCCTATTCTATTGAAAATAGTTACAGAAATTCATAAATAACTAATTTTTATAGCTTTTTGTGAAAGTCGGTCATATAGGATTTTTAAGTTGGTTGACTGATACTTAAATAGGACAAATTTAAAAGTTAAAATGGAAGATCAGTTCTTGACCAAAAAAATAGACAAACATATATATATATATATATATATACAACTAAATAATTAATATTAAAATTAGCAAATTCTAGAAACGAGGATGAATTTTGGAAAGTACGAGTACTAAAAAATAATCGAAATATCAGAAATACATTCTCGTTGATAGATAAATATTAGGAAAACTTTGTAAGTGTTAGAATTTACGATAACACTTTTATTAGAGTTCTTACCCTGTTTTTGATTTTTATTACAATTTAAGAGCTGGAATGGCTAGATAATGTTCTAAACCAATTTAAGAAAGCAAAATCTCGTATAATTAATAGTGTGAATTTTTTTTCAAAGATTTTCCCATAACCGACTTCTATAGAGACATACAATTTGTTTAATAAAATTATAGACTTGGCAAAGGTCTATTTAAAAAAATAAGAGCCGAGAAATGATGCTTCTAATTAAACTAATTACACAAATTATTTGTTACTTAGATTTGAAGTTTTGTAGAGTAGAAAGATTTTATCCAGAATATCAATTTTCAGTCCTTAATGTATTTAATTTATACAGAAAAATTGTAATCGACGAAATATTGAACTAATTATTGAGGAAACTAACATAAACTTTCAGAGGCGTAACAGTACTGGGAAAAATGTATATTATGAGTGAATCCTCAAATTTTTGCAACAGTAATGTGCATGGGATTAGTAACGTATCCTAAAATATCGGATTATTAGTTCAAAAAATTCCTGTTCCAACAGTGTTGAGTAAGAATTAAAATCGATTCCAGTCCATATAAGTTTACTGCACTTTTCTGATAAATTTGCATTTAATATTAGCGATCGTTTGAACAAAATACAGTAATTAGTAGATGTTTTGACTAGATAGTACAAAAATCTATAGAAGTAGTTTCTATAGATGTCCATTGGTACCGTTTCGAGGAAGAAAAATATTTAGATAGTATATTTCTAGAAAAGCTTGAAATTAAGGATATTAAAATATTTAAATGATGCATTGATTAGGGATATACGTATCTAGATGAAAAACACTCTGATAGAGGACAATTTTTATACTAACATTGAGTTGACACATAATCTCTTGCAGTTAAATATTCATGAACTTGGTATTTTGCAAAACAGTCCTAAATAAGAAAGAAGGGGAAAAAGAAGACATCAAAAACAAAAAAGAGGATCGTTGTGGCAAATTGAAAAGATAAAAGATATGTGCGATTTATCACAATTTATCATAGTATAAATTTTTGTGAAACCCCTAAAAATAAATTAATGGGCTGTAAACAAAAATCTAAAACTGCAGCAAAAAATACAAAATTAGTTTTCTGTGCAAATTGTCCAGATACTCTTTTTTGGGAATGTTTATAAAAACATTAAATTTGTAAACGTGTAGTAGTATCTCAAAAATGACGGCAACAGTAATCTATAATTAGTTAGATTAGTTACAATTAGTTTTCAAAGATTAATTCAACTTTAAGATGGTAAATTCAAATAAAATTGAAAACTCCAAATCGACATAATTTTCACTTTTTACTAAAACGTTATGATAATAATTTTGGCAAAGTATCAAAATTTTATATCAAAATGAATTAGTTAGATTGTCCATATTTCTCATTTATCCACCATATTTCAATTTAATTATTAATTCTTCTTGTAATCTTTTATTGACAATAATCGGTGATTTTATGGATATTTTTCGTCTATTTTCAGTGTACCTTTATAAGATTCAAAACACATTGCTATTCCTTATTCACTGTACGACCTTCTGGTCTTGATCCATTTTTTTCTATAGCAAAAAATCGCCAAGCACACCATAACACGTCTAACCTTTATATCTGTCAAAAACAAATTAATAATGCAAAATGACTGATAATGTCAACATATATACCAACAAACCAAAAAAAGAAAAAAGATAATTGAATGTACATAGTCCGCGAAATTTGAAAAGTCACTTTTTTGAACAAACCTCGTACATATTGTTGTGGGGTAATTTAAATTTAATTATAATTATGTCTTATGTCTTTTTATTGTGATTTACCTTCTTTAGGTTAAACATTTTATGCTTATCTTTATAATGATAAATAACTTTAACTGAATACTTCAGTTATGCACTATCAGGTAATATTATCATTTTTTATTGGATCTAAATCATTAACTACTTATAATTAAAATACAATATTTTTCTTTTTACAATGAATTATTTTAATTTTGTTACAAGTAAAGAAAAATTTCAAATTCTTACATATTTCTAAACAGTGACCAAAGTTTGATTTACAATTTCTATTAAATTTACAGAATTTTGATTCGTTTACATATTATAAATATTACATAATAAAAATAATTGAAAATGATCTTATGTTGTTTTAACCAATTTTATTTGATTCATGTGCCTGCATAGAAATAGTAAGTTCAGTTCAAAGCCAAATTATTTTATATTTCCTTTAGACTGTTACAATATATTGACTATTTCACATAGCAAAATAAAAATACTCAAACAAGTAGATTTTTAAGGTATTAAGGTATCATATAACATTGACGCAGGTCAGGCTGTGATATAATCGATAATTTTTTAATAGTTAGATTCTATCTTAAAATCTATTAAGATTTTACAAAATGACAAAATGTTATCATTCCGAAATTTAATTATTTGTGTGGTAGTGGTGCAAAAAAATTGTAAAAAGTTGGACCTGTTTTAAAAGCAAAGAGGTTACTTTAAATTGTCTTTCGGTCATTTGAAGTCGCAGGCATAAAGGATTTTTGTTTTACGTATTTTGGTTTTCTAAAATTATCAAAAGACTATTCACTGAGCACACAATATTTACGCTAACTACTAGCTCCTAGATATGTTATTCTAAAAAAAATGACCTAATTTAAATATTTCCTTGGTAAATAAGAAATCTAAATATTAAATAAAATTAGCAAGTCAAATTTTTCTAAATTATTAAAACGAAAAAATGTTTACAATATATTTTTTTGTCACGCTTATGGTTTATGTTTTTCAAAAAGAGATATAACGAATTTTGTATAATCAAAGAGATTTTTAAGCACATTACGTATGTGCCCACGTATACTTGCTAATGAGGTTGTATGTTCTCCAAATTGTTTTTTTACCCGATTTTTTCTACCAACTTTTGTAATTAAAAATAATTGAATGCGAGAGACATTGGTACACGTGGAATAATACACATAGCATATATTAAATTGAACTCGGGGATTTCGTTAGCGGTAACTAACTGGACCCTAACAGATCGGTGAATTAACATGTAAGAGTTTTTCTTTGTCTTTCGTTTTTCCGTATTTACTGCAATCTTTTTTTTGTTATACAGGGCTCTAATTTACATTTTTTTAATAAAAATTAAATATTTGAGTGAAGCAAGACGTATTTATTTTGGTATTATGTACAATATTTAAAATTTGGCGGATGCTTTACTTTGAAATTTGGTGATGGCCTCGATAATTTTAATAATAATAATTTTAAAGTCAGCAAATTTCTATTCACATTAACATTAAACATAAACATAATTTTAAGTAGCATAAAATAATAAATGTAGCTATTATTTTTTAAATTGTGAATTTTGGTGAATTAGGGTAATCATTTTAAAGAAAATTTCATTATATTTTGATAATTAAAAAAAAATAATACACAAATAAATAAATATACAGGTGACTTTATCCTGGGATTAGCAACATGAAATTTATTTTATTTTAAGCCTATTTTGTTTTTTTAAATCCATCACCCTGTATATTCAGTCATTTTTGGAATCTCTTCAATACAAGTTCAACTATATCTGAAATCTCCGTATCCCAAAATAGGCTTATCCCAAATTTTGTAGAATTCGGACTAGCAATTTACAAAATAATTGACCGTTTCCAGACTTTTGGTCCACTCTGTATATGATTAATTCATGAATAAACGAATTCGAAACTAAAAATTTTACGTACTTACACTTAAGATTATCAGCTCATTATTAGTAAGTATTTTTTATTCAGCAAAAACTAAAATATTACATCTTTAGTTTAAAATGAATAATTTCTTTGGAGATATTTAAATGATTGCAACAGAACAATAGTAAAAACTTCATTTCTATAATCAAACTTTGATCAAATAATTGGCAAATTCTTTCAGCAATTTAATTTATTAAGAGTTCTGTTGTTGGATGAAGAACACTGGTCCTCGTTGGCGAGGATCATTCCAGAAATCAAAATCTATAAGTGAATTCAGTTTTTTTTAGTTTAAAACTTTTTTGAAAAAAAAAATTAAAGTTGCATTAAAATTTAACAGAACATTTAAAATTTCACGAAATTAAGGCGGGTCATGACTTCTTAATAAACTCTCGATTTAACAAATTCTTGAAGTGAACTTTAAAAGTTTAGAATTGAAGAGAGTATATAAAATTTCTTACATTCTTTATAACTTTTCATATTAAAGCCTATTTGTAACCATATTTTAAGATTCGATATTTTATTTATCATTTTCATATGTATAAAATTTATTTTCAAACACTTTGAATTTTATTATAAAATATATTTCCTTTATAAATTGTAATATAAAATGAGATTTGATATTTTATTCTTTAAATCTGATGTGTGTCATTTTCATTCATAACTTAAATTACTGCAGTTTTTATTATAATTTTGATTAAATTTTATAAAATTTATTTCAAATTATTATACAATTTGCATTATATAAATCAATTAATTTTATTTGAATATTATTTTATTTATTATTGTGCAGAATTTATGTAAATAGTCAACATGTTCCTTAAGTTATCTAAACCTAGAAATTAAAATAAGTATAAACATTTAATATTATTTACCTAGTAAACTTTTTATGAAATGATAAAAGGGATACGAATTACAAGATCATTGCAATATTTTATTTCCATTTGCATTCACAGAAGAATTAATGCGTGTCCAATTATTCTGGACAATATTTGAAGCCATCGAGAAAAATCATAATTCGAGTATGTTCTGTCTAATTTTGTGCATTTTTCCAGAGAGACTGGTAGTGTCGATTGAAGAACTAGAAGTGGACGTCCATTTAACCGTACAGATGAAAGTAATGAAGCCGTTCAGCATATTATTGATGAAAATCCAAAAATATCCATTTCAATAGTGGCTCAACAAATAAATTTGTCATATAGTACATGCGAACATATTCTATAAGAAGACTTATACCCTTCTGGATACAAAGCAAATGTTTTGTGAACTATTTCCACTGGATTATTCAAACCGAGTGAAATTTTGTCAATGGTTACAAAAGGGAATCCTTAGCACAGTTTTTTTTTCGTAGATGAGGTGAGGTTTTATCGTACTGATTATGCTAATTCACAGAATAAAATAAAATTTATTTCAAATTATTATTGAATTTGCATTATGTAAATCAATTAATTTTCCTTGAAAATTATTTTATTTATTATTACGCAGAATTTATGTAAATAGTCAACATGTTCCTTAAGTTATCTAAACCTAGAAATTGGACATGTGTTATCTAATTAAAATAAGTATAAACATTTAATATTATTTACCTAGTAAACTTTTTATGAAATAATAATAAGGATACGAATTACAAGATCATTGCAAAAATTATTTCCATTTGCATTCACAGAAGAATTAATGTGTGTTCCCTATGACAATTGACACATAAATCTACTTAAGGAATTCAAGACAGGGTCCTATGTAAGTGTCACGTATAATATTTTTGGGTTTTTATATTTATTAATATAAAAAAAATAGTATACTGTAATTTCATTATTATAAGTTAAATTATTTAATTTCTTGCAACTCATATTAACATTACATTTTAAATTTTCTCTGACCTCACCCTGAGAGATTAAAAAATATAATATGAAAATAAAAAAATTACTACTATTTACAATATATATATTTATATACCCTATGATACAAGATTAATCAAAAAGAATTGTTTTGATACTTCAAATATTAATATTTCGCTAAATACGGTCGAAAGGGAAATTGCAGTACATTGTAGAGACTCATTCTCCCAATCTGACGGTTTTGAAATGACCATTTCTGGGATGACGGGTGTATGACACTACAAAAAACATATCATTTCTGTCGCGTATGCAATCTCCATACGAAAAAAAAAGGAACAAAAAAAGGCCCCATGTCGGCCTTTCCATATCGAAATGAACGTTAAACATCGTATTCGGGGTAAATTTTGATTTGTGGTGACATTTGCCAGGTCAATAACAACATCGCTGCCATACCGACAGAGGCAGAGGCCACGCTGAAATGGAACGTCGGAGATGAGGCCGTGACTAGAATACCTATTTCGGATGCCATCCTATCCCGGTCTCCGGTTGCTTAACTCAGATCTATCTATCAAAACTTTATCCTCTGTTCGATAATGTAATTTCCCACATCGAGCCCAAAAGTATTGGATTAGAGCATCGATTTATTTTATGCGTATATTTTTTTAAAATAGGCACAAGTTTATGCAAAAACCTCGTTTAAAAAAATATATCGAAAGTTTTAATTCTTTCCTTCAATAAAACTTAATGATTTTAAGTGCTTATGTCATTTTGTGTGTTTTAAAATCCGAAATCAAATGTACAAACATTTAAAGGTAAATTGGCATTATTGACAATAAGACAGACTATTTTTGTTTTATAATTTTTCGCATCCGTTGCTACTTAACTATTTGTTATATCTATTTAGTTTTCTTAGCGAGGAGCAATAAATATCTGCCATTTAAATGAATACAAATATAAAATCAATAAACATTCATCCAGGACAATGTTTATTCAAAAATTGTGTTTGAGTAAACAGTGTACAAGGTTAAATACCTTCAGCAATATCTGCGATTTTGACAAAATCTGATCAGCTTAGTAAATATTTTATAAAAGCAAATCATATGTTATACTGTTTGAAATTTGATTTGATAAAGGATGTTTGGCCAAAATACGAGATGAAATCTAAGAAACTTCATGTCTCATATGAAGTGCTCCTAAAGAGTCAAAGATAAAAAAAGCAATGGAAGTTAATTTTATTTTACTAGAAATATACAACCAAAATTTGTAACTCCATAAACAAAGAAAAAACGCAATCACGGGTTTTTCTAAAATGTCTTCATAACAAAATATAATTATGACCGTCCTTTTTCTTTTCCTTTCTTTTTAAACCTCAAACAATTGAAAATCTAATTAAATAACTACTAACTTTTCCAACTGAAAGAGCTTTTTGCTAAAATTTGTTTAAAGCGGCAACTAAGAAATTATTGAGAAAAATCATAATTGAAGATGAGAAATTTAAATGCTTTCTGTTGGTATTTTAGCCATTTCCTCAAAATGATATTTATCACTTTATATTTTCATTGCAAACAAAGCTTATAACCTCAAAATGAAATATAAAAAGAAACAAATAATTCATTTAACAACGAAATCATAATCAAAATAAATAGAAGT
The DNA here is from genome assembly GCA_951812935.1 of Hermaeophaga mercurialis. Taxonomy (NCBI): domain Eukaryota; kingdom Metazoa; phylum Arthropoda; class Insecta; order Coleoptera; family Chrysomelidae; genus Hermaeophaga; species Hermaeophaga mercurialis. Next base: position 15,599,133 of record OX638362.1, on the reverse strand, counting down.
ATAGAATTTGTTGAAAATGTCTAACACAAACCAATACAAAAAATTTATAGAACATTTGCGGTGAGTTGTTGATTTATTCACATTTTTCCGATATGCGATTTTATAGTTGTACCAAATTATGAATCGACCGTACGAAAAAATCGCATTTGTTTATACCGCAAAAACTAGTTGGATATGGGATTTCCGTATTTCTGCTTGGTATTCTATCATCAAAAAATTGTCCAAAATACCAAAGTGCAGATATTGAAGTGTTTCTTTTGTTGTATGTGCTGTTGCACTATCTTATTGTAAGTCATTATCATGTGGTTCATTTATGAACGAGTCGAGTATCTCAATGCGATATTGAGCAGCAGTAAGTAAACCTACAACAAAAAATCGGACCCTCCATCCTTTTTCAACATATTCTAACCCAAACACCATCTTTTTGGGAATGTAATTGTTGTTCAACAAAAGAATGAGGATTTTTAGGTGACCGCCACCTCATATTCTGTGAATTAGCTTGATCAGAAAGATAAAACTTCACCTCATCTAGGAAAAAAAAACTGTGCGAAGGATACCCTTTTGTAACCATTGACAAAATTTCACTAGATTTGAATAATCCAATGGAAATAGTTCACAAAACATTTGCTTTGTATGCAGAACGGTATAAGTCTTCTTATATAGAATATGTTCGCATGTGCTATATGACAAATTTATTTGTTGAGCCACAATTGAAATGGATATTTTTGGATTTTCATCAATAATATGCTGAACGGTTTCAATACTTTCAGCTGTTCGGTTCGATCGACACCACTAGTCTCTCTGAAAAACTGCGCAAAATTAGACAGAACTGAACTCGAATTATTATTTTTCTCGATGGCTTCATATAATGTCGAGAATAATTGGATTTAGCTGTTTATATTACGTTACAATCATATATTTGTAGACAATACAATATCATTTGAGCTGATCTTTGAGATTAAATTTTATTAATAGATATATCGATCGTTTTTTTGTTTGTAATAAATACTAAAATGTATTCTTTTAAGAACTATGGCAACATTACCTTATATTTTTTCGAATAGTTCATTATTTTATATAGTTCTTATTTTTAAAACATTATTTTTTTTAAGTTCAAACTCTTGCTGTGTAACACGATAAATATTTCAATTGTATGTAGTTATAGATCTGAATACGTATATGTGTCAATACGATTAACGTTATTGAACTACTGCTTGTACATTTTTTGGTTTTGCGAAAAACAGAAACTACAGTTGGGATATTTAAGAGTTACACAGATTGCATAAGCAAATGATTTATCATAAAATAATTAAAAAATTGAGTCTAATCTCAAAGATATTTTAAATTGGTTTTTATAGTCGATATTAGTTCTAAATAAAATCGTATTTGTGGAGATAATATCTACAGATAGTTTGCTGAGATTACCCAATAACATAAACTATTTGTTAGAGATTGCAAATTTAAAATTGTAATATAAAAAAAGTTTAAAACAAAAAATAATACTTTATTACTTCGTTAAATGTTTCAAATGAGACAGAAACCAACAACAATTTTATGACATGGCATATCGATCGGACATTGTAAACAAAATTGTGAATTTCTATATGCCCTAGAAAGCTGAGATGAAGCTTTGCCCATTACAAAGGGTAATATTTGAGCTCTGGCTTGTCTAGAACATACAATGTGAACGGTGTGTATTGACAAACTGGTTATTCAAATATTTTATATCATATTACTATTTCTTTGAAAATAGAACAGGAACGGACTTTGAACACTAATATCTGATACATGATGAAAGATAATTATGTGATAATAAAGTCGATCCATATAATTGTACTATATTATATGTTAATTATAGTTTATATATTATAAGTGTTATTATTTATAAATTTATAATCAAAATAGCTCGAACAAATATATGAATTTTTTTTTACTAACTAAACCAACTACATTTTCTAAACCTTTGTATATAACGTCGATGTCGATAGAAACACCACTTGTAGTCTTAATTCTTGTTCACTAGCTAACTTAACTGTAAATCGGACATCAGCTCCTTTGCGTTAGTCTCGAGTCTCTTTAGGTTATACGCTGCTTCCTTTTACCATTTTTTCTCCTTCGTGTCGGTTTCTAATCTGATGCTTTTATTCTTTACAAATTATTTTTAAAGTCCTTACATTATCCCCTTGTTAGTTCTTGTACTCCTTGTCCACTGTTCAGATGGATAGAAATAAACCTTTAAATCTTCGTGGGATTTTGCCCCCCTTTCTTTTTATTGATATACCAAAACTGTCACACAGATTTGACCAATTAATCCCATCTAAGATATTCTAATTTAAATAAATATGGAAAGATAAATAATACTTATCTTGAATTTCCACAGTATTCCAAAGCGTTTTAATATATTTAAATCAACCTACGTTTCGGTATCTGACAATACCATTCTCAAGACAGAAAGAATTTTGACATGTTAAAAACGTAAATAAATTTCATAAACCTGACAACCAATCATTATGAGGCAATATTCTTCTTTTTTTTTAATATATTTGGTTGGTATTATTTAGTTCAAAAGGTGATCTAAGATAATTGAACTTCCCAGGTTTAGTTGTTCATTTCTTAATTTCATATTCCTCCACAAAATCAAGTTTTTCTTTTTTGTCACTTATATGAAGTACTTCCACTATAGTTTCCGTTATGTTATTAAGTGTAGGTCTATGCTTGGTGTCAACGGTTGTTGTAATCTATAAGCTCATAAGTGCTCACAGTAGCGTATGTTAAAATTTCTTAATGTCTGGCCAAGATAGATGGCGGTACAATCCGGACAATTTAGTTTGTAATTACTTGATTTTGAAAATTTATTAATTTTAGGTTTTACATTTAATAAAAATGAACCTACATTATTTCTTACTTTACAAGATATTGTAGAAGAAGTTGTACGAGATATAATTTTTGATCTATTTGAAATAATTACAAAATATGTAATCGTTCCTTATGACCTGTTATTTTTAGGTTAATTTTATTAATTTCCCTTTTAAAATCATCAAAACTCATGGGTATTGAAAAGACTATGTATCATTGAAGTATAAGTTGCTTAGTTATGCGAATTATAAGGGATATTCATATTTGTATGAGTTGGTTTACGATAAATTGAATTTTGAAGATTATAGTTTACTTTTTGATATTTATATCTAATATCAAAAATTGGTCCATGATAGAATCTTAAATTTTCGTTGATTTTTCGTTTAAATGTACATAGTGTGTGATTAATACAGTACGCAAAATATTTTTCCCATGTAATTGACAATCTTTTATACTTTATTTTTATGAAATGTAAGAAAAACAATAGCAGTAGTAAAAAAAGTACTTTTCTTTTGTCACTTATCTCCTACAGATTCGTAAAAAAATATTTTAAAAAAGTTACGAAAAAAACTTTTTTTAACGCAAGTGGATATGATTGTATATTTGAAAATAGTTTTCAATTCTTTTTCGATAACAATTTCTTAAGTTTCTTGAACAAATATTATATTAAGATATTAAGATATCTTAGGTTTTAGACATACAAAAACTTTTTATGAAGAATAACATTTTTTCCTAAAATTAATGACAAAAAAAGTTTTCCATATGATTCCAACTAACTACAATGTATATATGAACCAACAAAAAAAAAACTATTATCACAATCACAAACTAGCTGCTAATATATATACCTATATTAAGTTATAAACTGAAAACATGCTTTTAGAAATTTTCTTGATAACTCTTTCATTTACAACTATGGTAAATTTTAGTACGAAACCAACAGTGACTTTTCAGACCATCTAAAATCTTATATTGTCATTTACAGTTTTATATTTCTAGCTCCATATTTAGCATTGTAAACAGACTGACAGTGAAAATCCATCAGCGTGAGATCTTGAGAACCATCTTGCATATTGAATTTAGAGTAGACTTTTATCTCTAAATCTATGCGATCCGGGGCCAATAATACAATTTCCGGTTTGATACAGAACTGGATGGGCTATCAAATCCAGCATTTAATAAAAAGAGACACGACTGACAGTTATTGCTCCATTTGCTGTCAACTCCATGTGTACTAAGAATAAAGCATTTTTATCGCCGCACCATCTCTTGACTTTCACGTTGGATACGAGAGAGCACTGTCTTTCAGGACGTTTCCAACAAAACCATTTAATAAACGACCTACTCAAACAAATCTGCATTGCACTCTTGAATTTTGATCCGAGTCAAGTGAATAAGTTAATAATAGAAATAAAGTATTTAAGAATAATATTGCAAAAAGTAACTGAAAATATTGAAAAACACTTTTGCGCGGTACAAGTTGCAACTTTTTCAAATAGGTTGCGAGATGTTATGATCGACGCATGCCTCAAACGTCCATACGTTCCTTATGTTTCTTCAATAAGAAGTTTTTGTCCAAACCAAGGGCACTATGAGCAATAACAAAATATATAGACCTAATTTGCTTTCTATTGATAATCTCTAGATAAGATAATAATTAATATACCAGATGAACCCCAGGATAAAATATAGGATTACCACATGATAAGATCTTCAGTCTTTTATTATTATTTAGTCTGTAACTTGTATAACATTGATTTTCAATGTTCTGTTAGCAGCACAACAAAAATTATTCAGTATGCTGTTAGTGTACCAATAGAAGCCGTTCTTAAACATTAGCATGATATTGGCTTATCCATTTCAAAATCTAAAACAGAAATTTAAATTTGTTCTAGAAAGCACCAATTTCTTCAAGGTCACCCGAAAGCCGTTAAATATCAATTTCCTTTTAAAAACCGCATAAAATATCTTCAAAGTTTTTTAAACCGATATGGAAAGATCATATTCATGAGACAATTAAAAAGTCAGGAAATGCCATGAATATCGTAGAAGCATTTTGTAAAACTAACTGGGGCGCTGATCCAATTATTGCGCTATTATTTTATCGTACGATGATTCGTCCTATATTAGATTTCAGCAGTTACTTATACGGGATAGCTCTAACTATATTTAAATAAATTAGAAATACAAATACATTATTTTAATGGAGGTAGAGGTAATGAAACCACCCCTGAAGTTTCAATTACAGTTTATAAGTGATAAGTTTACTACTCTCACAATTATCAACATTTTTAAATATTTACATTCAATACATAAATTATCAGTTCTAGACTTATCAAATAAATATTGGAGAAAAAGCAAGTTCTTTAGTAGTAAATTGTTACTTGAAGATATCCTAATATAGACATGTTCTCTATACATACAAAAAACAAATTGCACCGATATATTCTTGTGCCCTTGAAATACTGTTTTCAAAAAAATTGTAATTTATTTTATGTACATCCAATTTCTTTTTAATAATTGATTAATCTTAAATGGCCAAACTATCAATTCTATTTCACAGATGATTCCAAAGTTAAGACAAAATAGGGAGCCCTTTGCAACAAAATATTCTAATAAAATGTTTTTCTAACATCATTAGTTTACAGAAAAATTCACTTTAAACATTTACTCGAAAATTTATACGTGGCGACACCTCACACTTTTAATAAAAATATGTGTCATATAATCAAGGAATATCTACCTGATGAATCATAGAATTGTGTTAGTTTGCAGACAATTCAGACCGTTTAATCGTTTTAGGTTTATCGTTTCGTAAATTAGTTTCAATAAATTCGCGATGTTTTGTATCAGTGTTCCAAAATCTAGTGGTAGAAATCTTTCGGATGTGCAATAACTGCCGGGGATATATTCGTCACTTTTCTACATCCCCTGTAATCGACTATTCTAAATATTTAAGTGTACTAAATAAAAAATTTGTTTTTAAAGCATTTAAAAACTAGTGTTTATATTTGATTGATTTATCGGTGTTTCCGAATTTCGCTGCTTTTCTAAATAATATATAACAGATCTAAAATACTAATATTTATTTCTTTGAAAACGACTGATTTTGGAAAAAAATGTTATAAAACATTTTTATTTTGCATATATTTTTATCCCACGTCCATAAATTTTCGCATTATTTATATGTATAAATATAAAAATTACATTAAAATTGGAGTAACTGTTTCTACCTTTACTTTATGGAATTTATCCATAATAAATATAAAGGAAATTTATACTTATCTTGAATTTCCATAGTATTTCAAAACTAAAGAAAGATATTGATATTATCCTTGGAATACTGTATAAATTCAAGAAAAGTATAATTTATCTTTCATATTTATTACATTAAAATTAAAACTATACTAACAAATTAATTCTTGCTTGTGAATTTCAACCAAAATTCATAAAGTGTGCTAATTGGCTTTGCCAGGGTAATAAATGTAACTAAAAAAAAACACCAGCATAAATAATTTTCCTGCTGGAAATAAATCTACCCATAAGAGAAAATACTGCTACAGACGGGTACTAGATAGTAAAAAGAATGCATGGTCTGATTCGTTCCCACCTCTAGAATGTCAAACAATTCTACAAGGAACGTTATGTCATTTATGTTTCAAAAAGAAATACGCACCTTTGGAAGTAGCAAATTTTCAAAGTTTAATATAACTTGTAAGTTAGAGGAAGATTATCCAAAAATTACATTTTTAAGAGATGACGAGATACCAGAGACGCCTTACCTATTATTCACAGGAAAATATTTTTTTTTATTAATTGTTAGTACTAGGGAAAAGCGTCCAATATTTTGGAAAAGGTAAACAGCAGTAATACCGACGTGATTTGGATAAAGTGAAGACCCTTTATATTAAATATTTTTATGTGTGATATATTTTTGTTTTTTTTTGCATTATTTATGCTAAAGTCTCAGGTACTAAACTAGAACTTGCAAATTCTTAATTGTAATTGTAGGGTCATATTGTTCTAGTATCATATTTTATTCGTAAAATTCAATGATTTTTTTAATGGGACAGTATTCGGTGCAGTAAAGCGGCCGTATCGAAAAATCCCGGAAGGATATTGAAGGCGTGAAAAGGGAGGTATAGACGGCTGGCACTTTTTCACGTTTTTCCCGATTTTTTTCCAGTTGAACAAACTGTTAGATCGTATTTTTTCGTGTGTAAACTATCTCTGAAACAATTCATCGCCGAGAGGACCAGTTGACATCATTGAAATAACATGCTCGTTGGTTGCCAGTTCACAAATCACTCTCATCCCTTTTTAGTCCAGTTCAAAATATTTAACCCCTTTGTTCGATAATTGATGCACTGTCATTTCTATTAGGACTTAACCAGCCTTGAACTGTAAAAAACATGTTTATGTCAGTTTTAACAAACTGTTATTGTAAGTTTTCGTTTATGTTGTCGACACGAGTTGTTTGTCTTTTAAATGTTATTTTAATACTTATTTCACTCATGAATGTATGGAGTGAATTAATATATATATATATACTTCAAGAAGTAGAAATTTCAAAAACCTGTCTAAAAAATATATATTTATTATTTAAATTTTTATTGTAAAAAAATTTTTATTTTGTCTTAACGATGTGGTTTTTAGGCTTTGTTACTATTAGCTGTTACTTTAAGATAATACGAGCTCAATGTTTTATCCACTAAACTTTTCACACCAGAAATATGTTTTTTAATAATAATCCGCCCGATCGTTAAGGTCTATTAACAATTTTGAATTATTTATTGGCTTATTTTAACGATACCTCTTAAATTATTACTTTTCCTTAATCAATAAATGAACAATCTACTAGAATTATTTTCCTGAAACATCAATTTAACCTAATTTTCCACTGTTTTTCAATATTCGATAAATTTATAGAGTGCTTAGTGCAACCCACCATTTTACATACTCTTATTAAAATTTATAATTTTGTGCTTTCTGCCTTATATTATCACCGTTCCGGAGAAATTTAGATTGTGTCTTATTGTCTTCTACCCGGAGCTGAATACCAAATCCAAATTAGTTGTATAACTTACTCGTAAGTTTGCATATTTGGCTCACAGATAATCTAAAAATATACTAAATGGAGCAGCACAGTTTGTTTGGTACAATAGCTATTTTTGTATCAAGAGCGGAAAGTGGTACTTTGTCGCTTGAGGCAGAGAGTCGAAAGTCGAAAGCAATAAAGTACTTTACTCTCGAAATGCACACAAGCTTTTTTCTACGATCACATTATTAGGCGAGCGTTTTTCCAATTTTGTTGCTCTAGAGCGATAAAGCTAACATTTGAAGTCACTCCTCGGAAAACGTCAATTTTGCAGTGACTTACCGAAGCGCAAAAGTCTACTTTCCATAGTGATCTAAGAAAAAACAGTTTTCTTCTATTTTGAATCTAAATCATCTGTTATATATGATTTTAAAAGTTTCTGTTCTTCCTCTGTACACTTTTGATCTGAATACTAAGTTATGAGTTATGAGTCCAAATTGACAATCTTTAGTATAGCAATCGCCATTTAGTTATAAAGTTAAAAGAGTCTACCTTTTTAAAAATCCGCACTAAACGTGATTAATTATTAGCCTGAAATTGAAGGCATGTTCATACTTTTGAATATAAATATTTGTTCTTTTAAGAGTATTATGAAAATCGTTGAGGATTGGCCTAATTTACAAATCAGTGTCCTCTTACTGGTTCGGCCTACCTCGATATCCGGTGTTACTCTCTCGCATTTTCACCAGATCTATAAAGCCCTAGCAGTTTTGTTTTATTTCATCCAGATTTATATTGCTATGAAATGGAGCTGCTACGGATGCCACATTTTATACTGCCACTTACTTTTTCCCATATGAAGATGAAAAGGAAACTGATTTTCATTTCAATAACACGACTATTGCTTTATTGTCGACGACAACGGTAGCTTGAAAAATCGTTTATAAGAGAAAATCTTTATTAATAAAATAGTGATGAAAAATTTGAAATCCCATCTGATTTTTAATCACTCTGTATCAAATATTTTTTTATGCCATAGTATAGAACTTGAATAGTTACGATAAACACATTTAGTCCGTTTTTATTGATTTTCGTCGGTTTGGCTGCTGCATACATCTAAATTCAAAAAAATGTGGCTGTAGATCCTTTATTAAACATAATAGACATGAAGTGTGATAAATCGTTGAAATTAGCTCGGCAAAAGGTTTATGAAAATGTAAAAATATACGGGGTGTTCTATTAAAAAAAACATAACTTTGAAATGCTGTGACCTTAAGAGACATCCTGTATATTACGATATAATTTTAAAATGTGAAGCTTGACTCTATCTATAACTTTTATTTCAAACATTCTTTCCTATTTCTCAAGATAACAGATCAAACTTCAGAATATAAGTTGATCACCCTGTATCTATAGTTTTTATGAAATAATTAATTGTATTTGGAAATTGGTACTTAATCTAAATGCATACAATGCGAAACTATTTTGATCCAAAATGGAATTTACATATTTTAAATATTTTTATTATTTTCCGACATTACTGCTGTAACATATAATGAAATATATTAGAATCTATTATAAATATTGATAGTATGAATATAAATAACTTTGTTTAAAATTTTGTTATTAATAGTATTACAATTATTCCTAAAGAATCTTTTAAAGATTTTAATTATCTATAAATTTCGATATATTCGCAATGAAATATATTTATCGGAAAGTTAGTTATATTATATGCATGTATATTATATTATCAGTTGCAGGCGTACTCTTGTTACCGGTATAAACATTATAACATATTCAATCAACATATTGTTACACTTTTATCCTGCAGCTGATAATTTCACATTTGTGCAATGTGTAGGATTACGAATAGTGTTACCCCATTTTTCTCAAATTTTTTATTTTGGATTAGGACTTTCTATATTGATCATAACATTAAATTAATTGTTTGAACCCCTACTTTGCCGAATTTATCCATAATAAATATAAAAGATAAGTTATACTAATTTTGAATTTCCACAGTATTTCAAATCTTTAAATATCTTTCTCCTCGACCATTACCGGAATATAATAATTCCACAATAATTTTTAATAGTATAAGGAAAACTTTCTCACTCTTGAGAGAGAATATTCAATCCGTAACACTTGCCTCTTATGTGTTTTGCATGTATTTTCATATAAGTTTTTGCTATATCGCGTTTTCTTTTTTAGAAGCCTATTTTCTTATAATTATTGGATATTCAAAATAAAGGAATTCTGATCCAGCAATAATTAAAAAAATAAAAAATATTTTAAACCAACATTCTTATATAGTTCCTTAGAACAAATTAGTAGTAAATAAAATTCAATAATAAGAATAAATTTTAATGAAAAAATAATAAATAACATGAAATTAACTTAATTAGTAAATTTCAAACTTAATCAAAAGAATAATCAAAACGATGTAATTAAAAAAAATTAACAAAGAAATACAATGTATATAAAAATATTATTAGTGTTTTAAAGAAGAAAGAATGAGGCCTCTTAATTTGTATTTATCTTTTTGTGAACAATTATGTATGTAACGATATCATAAGTTAAAATGTAGAAATATTACAAAATTTTTTCAAAATATCAAATAATTCGTTAAATTTTTATGAAGATTGATATAATTGTAAAGTTATCACAAAAGATAATAATAACTGGTTACCGGCATTCCTGATTTATATCAGAACTATTTTGTTTGTTATTATAAAAGGATTCATTTATTTGTTTTAGTGTATTTAATATTATGTACTTTATTAAAATAAAATAGTGACAGTGCTCCCTACTAAAAGATTTTTAATTTTTGAATGTATCCGAACTGGAGGTGATGTTTTCCATAAGACTGGAATTGACACTGAATACATGCCAAGGCATTCAAGTACAGGATCTTTGAATGTATCACGTATCATTTTTTTTTAGTTTTTAAAATATATTAATATTAAAGAAAATTTAAACGGTTAACATTACATTTTTTTAAAAGAAGACTGTTATTATAAACAATTGATATTAGGTGGTATAATATCATTCCCAATTTTTTTTATAAATAATTAATTGCACTCATTGGTAAAATATTATTTTACTGAACTCACCTGAAACATACATAATAGTTTTAATTAAAAATTTATAATAAAACAATAGATAAAGGAATTTAGCGAAGAAGCTAGAAAATATTACAATATCCCGTCTAGTATCTTGAAGTGAGAATTTCGGAGATGGGAACATATATTTCGTAGGAACAAAAATTGACAACTTAGATATACTTCCGGAATCTTTCAACTTCACACAAAAGCCGTGGAAGCCTGAAAACCAACAAATTATCATATTACAATTTTACAATTGAATAACTACATGCTCAACCGAGCAGACAAAATAATATAAATAGAAGGTAATTATTTACCTACATATTTTTGTAATTATCATAGTTATAAAAAGTATTGTGTAATATAATATTTTTATATAAAATCTTGTTTTTACTCACGGATGGACTATTGGTCTTTTGGTAAACTTTAACATTCATAAAAAAGAATAATTTCATTTTTAATTCGACTGCACGGTAGAATATATTATAATTTTACGATAACATGAAACATGATAAAACTCTATCTTTTAAATATAGTAGTTACTATTTCTTGCACATTCCGTTTCGAAACTTGTTAAATTCATAGCTAATCTCAGGATTCACTTGGAAATGGTTCCGTTCTGATGTGAAATGTAGATTCTAAAAGTCGTACCTCAGAAGAAACGATAATAGTGGATAATCCAAAACTTCTGAAATCACTTTATATCCCAATGATCTGAAATAATTCCAGTAAATCTGCCCAAAGTGTGCATAAATCCAGGTTATTTTATTAAACTCTCCAAACAGCGGCGTCTCAATAATCAATTTAAGAGTTAAAAATAATCTACTATTTTTAGTAAGAAGAGGAAATTGATGCGTGTCAACTATGTATATAATTATTACCATTTCGAGATTTTTCTACTTCTTACTTAACTTGCTTAACCTGTGCTTGATTCTTCGAAATAATTGGACTTTTTTATAAAAGCTGAGATGTCTCTCCATGAAAACGTCTTCAGGTCCTGTTCCTCAATATCCTCATATCCTCTTTTTAAGTTCCTGTAGAATGCTCTAACTGGATGATGAATTTGTACACATTGTCTGTCTTTGAATGTTTAGTTTACTCCATCGAAGTAAGAGTTAAGAGGAGGTAAAAGCATTAGACATTTTTTCTTAATTCTAATTTATAGTTACGTGTTTATTACTTTATTAATCTGGAAAAATTATTGGTGTGACTTTACTTTTTTCGAACGGAGAGTGAGTGTGTGCATTGCCAGTGACTTTTTAGCGGCTCTTTCGTTCTGGAACTGGAGTGATCGTAACTTTGGCGTTGGGGGTGATCACGACTGATTGGTTATTTGCGAGCTCTGAGGGCAGTTTTCATTGGTCAATTTTTGTAGCGTATATTAGCGAAATGCTGATTGGTTGTAGTAAAAATGAGCTGTTTTTGTGTGTCCGTGTCTAATGTCTCGTGTACACATGTGGTCTATTAGAAAATGTACAGGGCGTATCAATGTGAGTTGAATATTATTTTAACTTGTTTAACATTGGTGAATTTTAAACACTCTAAAAAATTCTGAATTAGTCAATTTGATTTCGAGAAAGATATACGCCACTGGAGAGAAGTAAAACATGGTAGTATATGCAAATGGAAACGTAACTGGGATATCTCTACGGCACGCCAGCGAACTTCAATGCAGAACTTCCAGTGTGTTGGTTATCTTTCTATCCATCATGGCCTCCTATTACCATTCATCAGACCACAATTGCCCTTTCTCCATTATATTCTCTTCTCTCTCCACTGCCTCATCCTAGATTAGAAATCTGGTATTTTTTCGGAAATCTGTCTTGTGTCTCCCGTTGATTTATCCCTGTCCAACGCTAAATCTACTTTTTACAAGTCTGGACGACGTCGAAATTATATATAAGAAAAAATAACGCAATCAATTTTATTTCTTTATGCTTTTCTTTTAAGATAGCGAATCTTGAGGGATACTATTCAAATTACAAAATGACATTTTGTGAATTTATAATACAAATACACCTACAAAAAACAACATATTAGGCTTAAGCATTAGTTAGCTGATGTACAAACATCAATTTTATATATATAATTAAACTATTTACATTCTAATGAAATGATTGTAATAAAATGTAAACAAGCTAACTATTGTAATGCATTCTTACTTGCATCTATAAATTGACTGCAAATCAGTATTTACACATTTATGCCCTCTGAATGGTAGATGTCATTATTTTATGAAAATATTTGAAATTTAATTCTAGTTCTAATATTTAATGTGTTTCAGAAAAACACTAGAGCCCCAGACATATGATTTTTTTTAGATATACTTTGCTTATTAATATTTTAGAATTTAAAAAAATGAGTGAAATGATAATGTTGTCTATATATTATTGAAGAAGCCAAAATATCAATAAATAACTATATACAAAGAAAATAATAGATTAAAAATCATATTATAAAAAAATCACTAACGTCATGAGATACAGACATAATATTAAATCATTTTCAGAAAATGTATTAATTGGTATATGTATTTTGCCACAACAAACTATTAAACTAACTTTATAATGGATCTTTTATCCTTTTTCTATAGGACAATAAAAGTAGATAATTTGAAACTATAAAACACTACACAGGGCCTCATAAATAAACGTACTAATTTTGTGACATTTTATTCAGAAATTTTTCTTTAAAAAATATCGCGATAATATAGGACATGAATAGGATTTAAAAATAAGTCATAATAGCAAGGTATAATAGATCAAATGAATCAATTATTATTTTATTTTTTTCATTTACATGGGATTCATTATATATATATATATATGGGTTTCAAATTTTAACAGTATTGGTTTTTCGGTAATCACGCAAATTTCATGTACATCATATAAACATAAAATATATATGAAATTTTTTACTTTCCCTACGAATTTTCTGAATGTGTAAGTGTATAATATTAAGAATTGGGCGAAAGTTTACTTTTTGTGGAAATGTATTCTAAATCAATTTTTAAGCCCAAAAAGTTATACCACTTATACTAAACAGAAAATGAATATCTTCGGAACACAATTTGGTACTAAAAATCATTGTCCTTTGTGTAAATTAATAAAATCGTAAGTACTAACAATCTAAACAATTATAAATACAATGTGATTTATCTAAATTGTAAACACCTCCGATGTATTTGAATTTATTAACTGATTTCAACAATTTTTTTTTAAATATTTGGTGACAAGGTTTAGAATAGTTATTTTTATTTTATGGCACATTATAAAAAAGTTATGGGATAGTAGAAGAATATACCAGGTAAAAGTTTACAAAATGTTAACCAGCGATTTTTTTACCAAAAAACCAGTACCTCACTGGATTTAAATCGTAGCCAATAGATGTAATGTAAGAGTTAATTTTAAGTTGAAATTTTGTAATCTACTGCCTGATGTATTTTAAAAATTTAACTATTCATAACTTTTTTATTAATAAATATATTTAAAAAAAAAGTTGAGGCGCATCTATTTAAGAGCCACACCTAAGTCCAGCCACGTACTCATTTTTTTTGATAAAAATATCCCTCACTTCTCGATTTCTGACTATGATAAAATAGGAATAACTCTTTTAAACCTTGTCACCACATAACGATATTGATGCCCAAAATTTCAAAAAAAAAATTGTTCAAGTCGATTAATAACTTTTGTTGCGGAGCATAATAATATTAAAAGGCAAAAATATATCATATCGGAGAGATTGGTTAAGTTATAGATGTAATTTTTCGGCTTTTTATCTTTTTATGTACAATGTGTTTTTCAATTTATTTCAATCTTGTATATTTAGAAAAAAATCATGCAAAAGTTACTACGTTCAATAATAAGGAGATTTTTTAAATAAGTATCTATTAAGTAGGGAAAAATAAGAATACTCTATACAAGAATTTTCTTCTGGTTGATCCAAACACTCATCTAAACAATTATTTATGGCTGAACTGAAGAAAACTTTTAATTTTTGACATAAAAAAATAAATAACCTTTGTATTTAGAACTTATGTCCGTTGACATTCCTACCTTACATATTGGTTTGTTTAATACTAATTTTTGGCCAAAAAGTGTGGAAAAAAAGGCAATTCTATTTTAACGCACTGTATATAATATGTACATATATAATGATATAATATATGTATTAGGCAGAGAAAAATATTTTTTAATAACCAGTTTATGATAATAATTGTTATGTGGAGATATACACTTTGACGAAAAATAGTTCTTATAGCATAACACCCCCATTAAATGACTAACAACTAAAGTTGTACGAGTTGGTTCTACCCGACGCCATCCACTGAAAGACGATAACACAAAATTCTACGAAAATTACGAACTTCTGGGAGTGTAATCAACTTAATACCGTGCATAATAATTTCATATGATGATATCTGCTCTCTCCGACTGTATAGAGTGTGTAGCACCGGAAAGGATTTCCAATTATCATAATTATTCCTCTTTCCCTCTTCAGTAAAGCAACTTTGCCACCCAGAAGAGGACTATCAAAGGATATTTCAATTAAAAAACGAGATGAGCTAGGTTAATTACTTTCCTGTAATTAAGAATTTGCTAAATAAAAAATAAAAATATTATCCGGTGTAATGGTTTTAATTCTTTCATTTAATCTATTTTGTAGAGAAAATAATATTTTATTATGCAGTTATGGAGTAAGTGGCATTGTTTCATATTCTTCAAAGTAGCAAGTCTATCAGTTAAAAATACAATTTTTATAAAGTTTGAATGATTTTCGAGAATTTTTAATAACCAAAAATGGCAGATATTATTCGATCTTAGACTGAACTACCATATCACTAAATTCATTAGATTATAAGAAACACATAGTTGACTGTCGCACCTGAAATCCAAGTTATTGTCATTCAATAACATTGTCAATTACAATACAAAGTTGATAAAAGTGAACAAAATAGCGATAAATCGACTTGAATAACATACAACAACATTTATCTATATTCTAATGCCATTTTATGCACAGTGGCCGTATAGGGACATCTGATAAACGGTAAATTTGTAACTTTTTGAAACTTTTTAACGTTTAGGTAATTGTGGAATAAAACATCACTAAATTTTTTTTTACTTATCCATATTGGTAAACAACTATTAACTACGAATCAGGTACATTTGAAGTACACATTTCTATCGTATAATTAATAATAACAGACCAATACGTAATTATTGTTTAGTCATTTTAACTGCTCAACATTTCCTAATAGAGTGCCAATCGTTACAATATATTTGGGATAAATACAACTTCCTAAACAATTTTCGTGACCTCCTTAGAGATAATTGCAATATAAACAATATTCTATTGTTTTTAAAAGACATTAATTTAATTATGTAATTTGTGTAAATTTAGTAGTAATGTGTATTGTTGTCGCTAATAACCTTCGTGGTTGATGCGACATTAAATAAAGATAAAAAAAATCATGAGCGTAACATAAACGTTGTGTACTAATTATATCGGGGTCGTTAATATGTAACAAAAACAGTACTAGGTCTAAAGTGGAACCTTGAAGTTCACCAAACGTGATTGTATCTATGAAAAATAAAAATTTTATAAATTTCCTAACTTTTTCAAAGAAATTGAATCTATCCAATTTTCTTAAGATAGATATCCTGATGATATACCGATTCTATCAAAGATCTTTACATGAGTGGATAATATCGTAATGTCTCTACAAATTTGGTTACATGCTGCAATATCATATAATTTGACATTAAAATATCGTCGAAAGTTTCTCACAGACGAAATAATACTTCTCCGTTTTCCAAATAAAATGTAACGATCTAGAACCTTTCTACAGATTTGTATCGCCCCATATCGAAACTCTTGAAATTTTATTTTAATTTGAAAGAATAATTTAAATTAAAAAGATACTATTGCGCCACCGTGTACATAAGATCTATTAACATTTTTATTAGCAAATCACTGTTTTTTATAATATTTTGTTCTTCATAAATGTAAAAATTGTTAAAATAATAAAATTTTTGTTAAGGTCTTTTAATGTGTCTGCTATAAAGCAATTAATAATTAAGAATAGATATGGACGCCTCAGTAATTATTACCAAAAAATTGTAGTTCCTTCGCCATGTGTGCAAATACACTATTTTATCTAAACAAAATAGAAAATGTTTTTTTTTCTTTGCTAGTTTAGTTCTAATCATAATCAACGTTACAAGAAGAGAAAGTGAAATATAATTCACGTTTTGCTAGAGAAAGAAATCAACTATCCCAAATATTTAAACAAAACAAATGATCTAGTGTTGATTTAATACTCAAAGTATCAAATTTCAAATAGGTTATGATTTGTTTATAATAATGTTTATATTATTGAAATTTTAAAATATTAATATCCAAAACGATCACTTTCAATATGGAACAAAGATATTATGTTTTTGTAAAGCTAGTAACTCGAAAACTTGATAGAATGTTTTTTTGACAATGAAACATTTTAGCTTCCACTACAGAGTTTGGACTACAGTTTGGAAAATATTCTTTGCGTTGATTATTGCTAATGCTCTAAGAATTTGAAACAATCTAAAAAAGACCTGAATCAATCATATCTTAACACATTAAGTGCTAAGGCAGACACCGGTGTCTGTTTATTATTTTAATAACAGGGCCAACGCAGACACTGGTGTTTGTTTCAGTATCTATCCAAATGCGCTAAGCAGGTACATTCAATTTGCAATTTCAATAGTGGTGGGACTGCTATGGGCCTGGGCGTGGGCATCCCAGACCATGCCGTGCAATGGTTTTATGATGTGTGTCTGCTTTGGCAGCTGATGATCTACTTTTTCAGAATTCAGAATTCAACAAAAGATAAAACTTAATTCAAAAATTGTATAATAAACGAATAGTTAAATATTAGGTAAAATTATGCACCATATTGAAGCAATTTTACCAGCCTTTTAGCTCTGTATATACAGGTTCAGACGTGTCTGCAAAACGTGACTGCTTTGGCCAGCAAAGTTTTATAACAAGGCCAGGGCAGACACCGGTGCCTGTTTTATATTTTTTAAAATTTTGAAAATAGCGAACTTTATTTATAAAAATTGGTGGTAGATACATGCGTAATTTGAAACGTATAATATCGATCTGGTAATGGCACTGTGATAAAAATATCAAAGTTTTTCTTGGGGCTTAACGTGTTAAAAAGAAATAATATCCAATTTATAATTCGTTACTATAATTAAATATAGTAAATAAAAATGTATAAATACAAGAACTGAACAACATCAAAATACCTGCCATTTTTAACTAATTAAAAAAGTATTTAACTTGCAGATACAGTGTATATAACCATGCTTTTAAACTTCCTATTTTTCTTAAGACAATTTTTAGTATCTACGGTAGTATTAAAGCAATAAAATGTAATAAATAAATATTACTGCTTCAGACCACTGGTTTATTAATAGTTGTTTACCATTGTGGAATAATAAGAAATCCAGGACTTCTAATTTAGTGATGTTTTATTCCACAATTATCTAAACGTTAAACAGTTTCAAAATGTTACAAATTTGCGGATTATCAGATGTCGCTATACTGCACCTGTGCACAAAATGGCATGAGAACACAGATAAATATTGTTGTATGTTATTTTAGTCGATTTATCACTGTTTTATTCACTTTTATTCACTTCTTATTGTAACTGACAATGTAATTTATTGACAATAATTTGCATTTAATTTCTGATACGAAAGTTATCTATATTTCTTAGAATCAAATGAATTCAGTGGTATGGTAGTTCAGTCGAATAATGTATAAAATGTAATGTGCTCGTATTACGTTATTATTTCAATTTAAATTATAACAAATATTACTGAAAATGATCTAACTAAGTCTTGCACAAGAGTGAATTTTGCGAAGCAACTGAAAGGATTCACATACTCGTATTTCATGAAAAGTGAAAGAGAGTAAAATTTAAATTTGGTCAAATCCTCCAATTTATATGTCGTACAAAAGAACATTTCATATGCTATGTGAAAACATCACTGTGAACAATTTGTGTGCTTGAAATATTGACTAGAAAACAGAAGTCACTTTAGAATGTTCCGTAGAAAACTAAATTGAAATGAAACTAAAAAATCTTAAAAATTAAAGCATGTTAAATGATTTTTGAGAAACCAAACAAGTTTAATTTAATAGATCCCTGTCAGTTAAGTAACATCACAATTTTAGACATCGATAGTTCACAAATGATTTTAAGTTATCTCCAAATAACTTTACCAAATACATTATTTGTAAAATAATATTTGTTTGGGTTCTTGTTTTTTGTTATGTTCTCATATAATGTATGTACAGAAAATGCAAATTTATAATAAACTTTTTTTAATGTTACATTTACATAAATCTTTTCTGAGTACATAATAAAAAAAATATATATCTTTTAGTTCTTAAGTATCTTTCTATTATTCAAAATGTATACAGCATTAAACTGAAGACAATGGTCAATTCTCAGACATTTACTTAATATAAAAAATGTAATTTTTTGTATGTCTATTTCAATTACAAATTTGAGAACAACTTACAAAAGTGAAACAATTAGATATATCGTTTTTTGTAAAGAAAGCTGGTTTACTAAAAAAACTAACACATATTTATAATTATTATTTAATATAAAAATTTACATATGAGCTTCAAGTATTTTAATAATATAGGGGAATCTGGTTGTGGGTCAGTATCTGCCATTGTTAAAACCAACTAAAAACATGAATAGAACATAATTAACGTTTCCTATCTAGATATGGTAATAATGGCCATAAAATTGTGAAAAAATGCATACCTTCACCAAAAATATATTTCAATAAGTTGTTTAAAAAAAATTAAAATGTAATTGGCAGAACTTAAATAATTTTTATTCTCTTGCTGCAAAAATTATATTGAATTTCGAAGTGAATTTTTAAAAAATATATACCTTGATCAATCAATTTTTATCCTTAGCTATCTTCTAATTTAAAAACCTAAAAAACTTTTACTGAATATCATTTTCTTGTAATTAGCATAAATTATATTGTTTGGTTTAGTATTTTGCAATTATTTAATACAATTTTTCGTTAATTTCTATTTCTTGTTTATTTAACATTGCATATGGTTAAAATAAACACACTCATTATGCATAATGAGTGATACTAATTCAGTTTTATTATGGTAATGTAAATCTAAATAAGGGCTAGGACATATAAGTTTGACCAATATTAATTCAATTTTAAATAGTGCCTAGAAAAAAATAAGTCTAGTGTTCAGTATATCAAATAATCTCGGTGGCATTACACATTGATTACCTAGTTACACTATTTATATTATTTTAGAAATATTTTTAATTTCTGGGGCTAAAATTAATATTAAAAAAATACACTTAATCTACGTTGTCCTGTTTTACGAAGCCACAAAAATGTTCCGAGGCCGTATCTGCCCTCTGAAATTTTCCATAGCATTTTTTTGCCTTCAAAAATGAATGAAAGCAATCTGTTCTTCTTACATGAGGCGAACCTGCATCATTAGGCCCCTTTTTAGGACTGCACGAATGTATACGGGCTGCCAGAGTTGTTAAGCTCTCCGAATAGCCAAGCTTTTTCATCACATTTTATACAATCTCGTTCTCATGGTTTGCAAGAAGACAGTTTACTACTACGAAAATTTTTCTTGTATCTAATACAATACTGTTGTGAACAATAGATACGGTCAAGACAACTTGTTATTTTTTTGAGAGACATGGACCTTTTATCTACAAGAGTTCTTATATTTGAGTTATCGATAAATATATAAAATTGAATATAAAAAAACGAAAGATATTTCCTATATTTTTTTTTACTAAATTTGCAACTACGTATTTTTCAAAGTTCATTTTATCAGATAAAAAAATATTATAGATTTAAAATTTTTGAAGAAAATATTACATATTTGATGACTTTATAAACATTCTCTAGTAAAATTTTAAAAGAAATGGATTCGCTGGTTTACCAGAAAAATATTCTAATGTGCAAAACAGGAGTTTTATTGAATTAATTGTTTTAACTCTTACTTTGTGGAAATGATTCTTAATAAATATGAAAATATAAATTATACTTATCTGAATTTACACAGTATCTTTTCGGCTTGTGGTGCTCTTTCACCACATTTTGAATATACATATGTATTTGGAAATAATGTTTCTTTTAAGACACTGTTGATTGTATCATATATTTTGTGACGACAAGTTACGCTTCATCTGTAGCTTCTTAAAATGATTAGTTAAATCCTCGCAAGAGATGGTTAAAGTAAATTTATTTTTGTCAACTCTTACTTTATGGAAATTCTGATAAGTATAATTTATTTTTTCATATTTAAAAGTTTTATAATTTTAGTTCCCCTGTGGTTTTAAAATATTTGAATAAACAGCTTTTTCTTTAAAAAATAAAATCGATACATTAAAGGTAAAAACGAGACTAATTTTATTTAGAAATTTAGTATATATAAGTTATTTGCTCAAAATTCCTTTCATGCTATTAAAGATTTTAGAATAATCTTTAAATTATTTCATTTATCTAATGTCGAACCTTAATTTGGTCTTTTATTAAGTAGAATAAAGGGTGGCCCAACGAAAACTTGAGATGAAGCTTTGGGCAATATTATCGTAGGAAAAGAAAAACGCTCGGACAGGTCGATTTTTATTAAGAGGGGGACATTTTTTGACGCTACTCGCAGCATCGCCACTTCAACCGTAAACCAGTGGGGTGAACAGCCACTAGAATTTAAATACGGAATAGGGGTTGAGTCGCATATCGTTTGGAAGTCAATTAAATTCTCTAAACAACGGTATGTAGTTTTTTAAATTTGGATAAATTATTTACAAAAAAAAGTTTTTTTTTCGCAAAAAAACCTTTTTGTTGCTTTGACATTTCTAAATTTTTGTAAGCCACTGGACAGTTTTCTATGCAATTTATTTGCAACGATATTTTAAATTATTTTGTTCATTTTTTCCACTTTGCTGATAAGACGACTAATACAAAAACTAGAAAAATGAAATTTCTATTTCTCAGTTGATTGTGAATTAGTGATTAGTGTTTGGTACTGAATTTAATTTTTCATTAAAAAGGAAACAATGCTTTATTCAGTGGCAGAGAGGATTGAGTTGTGACAGAAGATGGTAGTAGAAATAAAACAAAAATATTTTCATTGAATTTTGGATCTATTACAAATTACAGAACGCACTTCTAAGTTTTAGTAACACACATAATGGATATCATCTCTAATGTGAAGTATAATAATTATTTTTAGTTCTGCATAATCTGGAATGCCCATTCTATTGGCTGAAAATTGCAAGAGTAGTCATAAAAAGTGAGATTTCAGTTTTTTTCAATAAACCATTTATTTCCACCTTCTATAGCTGTCCCCATTAAACTTATTTTTTAATATAATGTTCCATATTTTTACCATTTGTCTATTATGTGCTCTCTACCAATAATCAGTTAATAAATGCAATTTGATTTAGTCAGAAAAATATTCTTTGTTGCCTTATGAAAATTCTCAAATTCTTCCATCTTGACTTACTGACTAAGATGATCGACCTATTTTCAACCTTTCTCCAAGCAGAAATCTTTCCGGATAGTCACCGTAATTTTTGATATTAATGAGAAGCTATTATAGGTCAATTATCAATCTTAACCTGTAGACTTATTACAAAACTGGCTTCATCGATGGAAAATCAATGTTAATGCCAGCAAATCAGTACAAATTACTTTCACCACAAGAAAATCTGCTTGTCCACAAGTTTCTATTAACAATATTCCGATCCCCATAAAACCAGTTGTCAAATATTTGGGAACGCATCTAGATGGTAAACTAACATGGAAGTCACATATCAAAAACAAGAGAAACCATCTAGATCTTAAACTAAAGAATATGCACTGGCTACTTAACAAAAAATCTCAGTTATCTCTTGAAAGTAAACGGCTTCTCTACAAAGCCATACTCATACCAATTTGGTCATACGGAATAGAACTATGGGGCTGCAGTAAACCTACAAGTACGAAGATACTCCAAACATTCCAATCCAAAATTCTCCGTATGAAAAGTAAATACCCCATGGTATATCTCTAACCAGACACTTCACGACGATCTGAACATCCCACTAATCAAAGATGTAATAAAAGCTCACTCTACAAGATACAAAAAACGCACCACCCACCACGACAACGAATTAATAAATAATTTATTCAACCAACCACTTGCCGAAAGAAGATTAAAGAGACTATGGCCAGAAGACTTCCCACAACAATAATTCTTAGAAAACCATCAGTGGATGGTACCTAACTCACCTTAGTTTATAAACTGTATATACTTTCCTGAATGCGTATACTTGAACTCATTCTCGCGATTTAACAATCAATTCTATTTATATTTCACCGTTTTCCAGGAAGTGTATCCGTAACATTTTCTCATTTTAAAACTATAGTTACGACCGACTCTCCATCACTGGTTGTGGGGGACATAATGCAATTTGCTGACAGTCCGTTTCCTTTTGCACCAACTGAATCTCTCGTGACATTTGAAAAATATCATAGCGAGAATTTTGCGTGAATTTAAAAAATGTCCTGGGCTTTTAGTTAGAGTACCGGGAGGAGGGTAGACATATTGTTGTAAAATATTACGCCATTTTGGGCATTAAAGGGTGTATTCGCGCTTTTACACAATGAAAATAGTAGCAAGGCCTTTTAGTGCGCCATACGGAGAATGGAGGGTTAGATTGGCATATATAAAACTTTGTCTCGGAATAAGTAATACATTTTAAAAGTTTTCGTTAAATTAGAGCTGGGTGTTTCCTGAAAATCACAGTCATTTTTACTCTTAGAGACTTAAGAAAAATTTTGAGAATGAATATAATTTTATTTATTTATAACTTAAGATTCGACATTCAAATTTCTTCTGTTCAGAGGTGATTCTAAAATCCCATTTAGTGAGTGGAATGAAACGAATGTCAAATCCTATTTAGTAGTTGAATCCCCAGCCTGTATGAGAATTTTCGGAAAACAGAAACACTTGTAGTTTTTGGATAACTTAAAATATACTTATTATTCCCAGGATTATATATGAAACAATTACAATTTCATATTCTTATCATATCAATTTCTGTTGCACGATATTCAGTACATTTTATGCATCCTGGACTGTGCTGTCAGTATTTTTTATGTATGTACAGGGGTTTTAGTTTTATCCAAGATATTTAGTGCAGTAACTTGGTAGCCAATATGAATTAGTAAGTTGGTTGGATTTTCACTTGACCACATTTTAATCTTCCAATTCCCAGTTTTTCTCCACAAATTTCGGATTAGGTTGTGTATTTTTGGAGGAGGTCTGATTTATTTTAAAATAATCCCTACAATTTTTAACGTACCGGAATATATCCACAACTCATGACAAGGAAACTTTAACAAATATTGACTAGTTTTGACAGTAAAGATAAAAGTTTATTTTTGAATAAGAGAAAATATAAAAATAAATGTTAAGTAAGAAAAAATTAATTTTAGTGAAAGAAGATAAACTACCCAAGTAATTTTAACATTTGCAAGTATTGATATTGAATATTGGTCAAAGAAACAGAGAAAATAAATAAAAATTAAAGCAATATTCTACAAAGTAAAAAGAATTCGCAAAAATGACAAAAAATGCCATAAAATTTAAATATTGAGATATACGTATAATGCAATAAGAAACAAGAAAAGAAAAGCAAGAAATAAATCGTATTGATAGACATTGCCAAAATAAATAAAGAGAAAGATAATGATATGAAGGATGAAAAAACCATGGATTAAAAATAATGCATGATTCAGCAATGGTTTTTAATAACAAGAAGGAAATAATTTCCAAAAAATACTTATAGTAACATCTCAAAAAAAAACAAGAAGATAGGATTTATCAGAATTTTAAATGCAGTTCTTTTCACTCCTTTTAGCATATTTCGTCTACTTAAGTTTCCTGTCTAAAAATATCATAATGAACAAAAGGAGGCCTAAAATCGCGGTAAAACAAAAATAAAATAAATTGACTTTCTCCGCTTCAGACGTTGTTTCGTTAAAAATTATTCCAAGGTCGTTAAGGACAAATTGAATCTTATGCGAGCACATTTCATAAAATTATTGTAACTTTTATTCAGGCAATAATTCCTTGTAAAAGTGGAGACAGTTACGACCAAGATACACGTTGAAACAACAACGTAAAGAGGGAGTAAAAACAAGGAAACAGCAGAGCAAGTTGATTGAAAGAGACTTTTCTTCGTTTCAAATAATAAAACGGTATTAAAAAATCCTCTTATAATTTATGTTTTGAATTTGTAAATCAGAAACCCATTAAAGTCTATTTGCTGGACTCGTAAAATATATATCTATCGGAAAATGTATAATTACAAATGGTACATTTAACATAACAACCGCAGTACAGAAGGAAGACTAGGGCTACAATTGCTAGAGATTTGGGCATTCCCAAGTAAATTGTAATATAAGTTCCAATTGCGTAAAGTGTTAGGAAAACCATAGTACAAAAGAATGTAAGTTAGTCAAAACCGAAACAAGTAAAATCAAAGACTGCAATCACCAAGGAAATCAAATCGCTAACTATAAAATGTGCCCAGTAGTTAACTAGTGCCAACACATCAAATATCCAATAATATATTCTACGTTTGACGTGAACTTACTGCGGAAAATTTGTTGTTTATAACTAAGCATATGGATTAGATTAAATACATCTCAAATATCGAAGAGGCAAAGAATATGAACAATAGGAAAGGAAAAATAGAAATTAACGACCAAAGAAATTTGGTTACTAATACAGTGAGATAAGGCCAAATCACGCAGAATAATTCAAGTATTAATGTACAAAATCTATAAATCAAAATTAGTAAGTAATATTAAGGAAGTCCAAGAGTTAAGAAAAGAAATGGTAAATGTAGATAAAACGATCAAACTATAAAATTAATGAAAGTAGAATTAAATCAACCTCAAAACTTCATGAAAAAAGCGACAATATTTTTAAAATACGACGAGATGTATAATCAAAATTAAGAGCTAAATTTAAAATTAAATAACCTAAAAATTAGGTCATTGACGTCTATTTAATATTTGTATATAAAGGAATCCCATTGTTGTTTCTATTGTTTTATTAAGTAAGATAAGAAGTTAGAGCTTGATTTTTAGAAAGAATTTGAAATAAACATACATCTAGGATATCCTCAATATAAAGAATAAAACGAACAAAAAAATCTGAGAAGTTCTCCTTTTTCAGATTACCTTCTGGACTAAATAATAACATTAACCAAATATTTAAGAAAATGAAGAACGTTATTTATTAAAACATTTATAATAAAAATCAGGTCGGTATATGAATGTCAATTTCTCTAAAAAGTTTGGAATATTGTGGAATTTTAAGATGAGTATATTTTATCTTTTACATTTATAATGGATAGATTTCAAAAATTAAGGGTAGAAAAAATCGGTATGAACGGTTTTATCCATTAAACATATTTAAACATAGTCATTTTACATAAAAAATTTGAGGTGGTATTGCTGAATTATCAACGATATGTCAAATGCATTTTCAAGCTGCTTTGAAAATGATGAAAGTATATTGTTACCATAATCTGTATACAGGGATTTAGTTAAATATAGAACTTATTTTTTTATTTAACATTTTCCAAATTATAACATATAAATAGTAAATATTAATAATATGCGTGCTAAAGTTGTGGGACGATGTCACGATCGGATAATAAATAAGTATTTTTATTAAAATCACCAAAATTAACAAAAATTAATAAAATAAAAATAAAAGGAGATTGGAGAGGCAAGTTTGGGAGCTCGATATATTGAGACGTGATAGTGTCTACTTCTTCGATATGTTATTTGTTTTAACATATAAGTTGACCTAATATATGGTAAAAATTATTTTGATAAATAAATACAATGTTTTTTCTCAACCTCTTTTCCATTAACCAAGTTACGTAGTGAGTTAAACTCTCAAAAATAATTCAATTCGATTCAAAGTGCGTTGAGAGTTTTCCATATATTTATCGAAGAAATTAACTCCGCACGTAACAATATAATGCATGTCACAAATATTTTTTTTGGGTTGATCGAACCCCGAATTTCAAAACATAATAATTAAACTCTGTGTTCTGTGAGAACAATTATCTGGTATGTTCTTTTTTTCCTAAGCTTGAGTTCTATGTAGCCTGTTTTTTCAATAATCCGAACAGTTTTACAGTAACAAAGTCATTAATATCAATTAAGACGTTTTTTATGATTTTTTTTCTGCTATTTACGATTGACAGTTGATTAATTAATTGTAAATAATATAAGAGTTTAAAAATAATTCTAGTAAATTCCTATTTACTTAATCAATTATATTCAAAAAATTAATAATTTTCTATTTTACAACAATCTAAAATATTAATAAAAATATTCCTATAATTAAATTAATTAATTAGGTAACATAAATGACATTAATAGAGACCATAATCCCTCATACTAAATTTCAGAATCTACATCTTGATTACTAAGCAAGAAAAATGAAATAATATAAAAATGATGGTGGGATAGAAGAATGTTTAATAAACGATTCAAAATGGCAGATTTGCAATTTGTCTCTGTTGGCAAAGAAAAAGGGCGCCGTTGGATTAATATCCAGGTACAGTGATACGCCTCAGGCAAACAATTAAACTTTTTCATTTCTGGCAATTAGACAGCGATGAACAGGAACGGAAGAAGATATGATCCTCAAGATTTATGTCGTTTTACATTATTTTTTAACCGAAAAAGGTTTTAAATAAATTTTTAAAATGTCAAGAAGGATCAAATTATGCTTAAAAAAAGTATAAAGAAACTTGGACATTTTATTTTTTCTAACAATCTAATGAATATTGAGTAGGAGATATTGAACAAAATTGTAAAAAGTATTCATGTGTCGCATGTCTTTTAATTTTTAAATAAAATACCTGTATCTGATTCTAATGATGTATAATTTAGTGCGACACGCAAATAGTATGGTAGCAAATATTAATTAAAATAAAATATATCATTAGAATACAGATACCTATAAACTGTGTTTCATAAATGTAATCTTAAAGAAACAACAACGTTCACAACGCAAAATTTCTTTAAAAAAAGGTTACATTTTGAATTATAAACTATACATCATTTATATTGTTGTGTATTATATTTTTAATAACCCTGGATGGAAGATACATAATATCTCAAATTTATAGAACTCTTAATAATTTCTTTATTGCAAAAATGGAAATTGCACAGTTCTAAGATTAGACTTAAATCCTCCTGTAACGTTTTAAATGAGTTTTGAAGTTATTAGGGAAAGTTTAAGCCAAGAACTTCTTAGTTTAGCTCTTATATAATTTTCTACTCGTTTGTTTTATTATTATTCCTTATAACAGTCTATAACACTGTATAAGTAAACAACGTATAATATCTTGATTCAAATTTTAATCGCATTACCAAGTTTAATGGACTGACTCAATAGCTTAAATTTGGAGCATACATTCAGATTATCTAAAACTTTATGAAACTGGTATATTTTAATATTATTATCAAGTACATAAAATACACTTGGTTAAGCCTTAACTTCAAAGTAGTTTGTGTTGTTAAAGGTTCTCTAATGCCTTCAACTGGTCATCTGGTATTAGTTTAATCGTAAAAATAAAAATTAAATGAATAAAATTACAAGACTACACAAGAATCGAACTTAATCGTAAAATTAATTAGATATTATTTTAGATTTCCGAAAAGCAATGAAAACAGAGGATATTTGTAAATGTAAAGAAAGAACAACTTCTGGCCACCCTTACATTTTTATTTCTCAGTTTCGCTTCATGCATATTTTTTTAATTTAGATATTATGTGTTTTTTTTGAAGTTCAATACCTTAACGTAAGTAATTTTTTTAAGTAGCCTTCATGATTTTTTTATTTAACTTGTTCAACTCTTCAGGATTTTTTAAGTTGTATTATTTTGACGTTAATTTTAAGAAAGAGCTGCCTTAATTACAATTTGATTGCAGTTTTTTTGAACGTGGTGCAAAAGTCCTGTCGATATAGATATAAAGTGTGTAAAGGGGAAGTAACGCGGCGTAATTTTTCCATCATGCTTCGATTGATACCAGAAAAGAAGGCACGACAAGCATGAATCATATCCAGGGATCCTCGATGACGAATATGGCGGCTCTCTACCACCATAAATATTCCAAGGGATGAAATAGTGCTTAAGCTTGATTTATATAGGGGCCGAACACCCGCTCACCGCCTCCTGACGACGATTTTTGAAAATTACTTTAAGGATTCGGTTGTTTGATAAATGTTTGGGGACGATCGAAACCGATTGGGATATGAGCTGCCTGATAGCCCAAAAATGGGATAGAAATAATTTGTTTAAATTTAGGGAGGGTTCAAGGGAGTTTCTCACTTGATGAATTGCCTTTAAGAAAAAGTTAGGTCATAGAATAGAATAAAAACTAGATTGAAAAATTGTATGTTAAAATGTTAATAATAATATTGATGTAGCAAAATATAATATAGCTTATAAAAGAACTGACTGATATCAACAAACTTATATATTAGGGTTTTTAAAGCTGACACAGGAATGATTTAGAATCAACTATTATTTCTGACACGTAGACATTATTTAAAAACAATCTCAAGACTTTATGGATTGCCGCTGGAATTGCCTTAGTTTTATGTCTTTCTTTATCACATAAATTCTATGTAATAGTTAAACCATTTATTAAATCCTTTATGATAAAATTCTTAACTTCTTAAATCAATATGTTAATAATGAAATGCGAAGCCAATCTTTATTAAATTTAAATTACCTTCGTAGCCAAATATTCCCTATAATAAAATTATATACATATCATTATATCTTGATCGATTTTATAAACATGTAATTTTAAAACTAAAATATTTAGCTTTGATGTCACGGTTGGGTTTAAAACACGTTTTTGTGCTTATTTACCAAAACTGTAGCACGTCCAGTTAAATCGCAAGTAAAATAACTTTCTAATAAAGTTCAAATTTTTAAGATCTGTTAATAAATCGCCTCCATTAGAATCAATTATACATAATAATAAAATCTATGCTTTGACTTGAAAGATTTTTTTAAATTTAATTTTGTTTATTTTTCATCTTTAATGATAAACGTTGGAAAAAGTGTAGTTTTCTTTTAAAAATTGTCCTACAACCCCAAAACCATAGAACAATTTAATGATAAAATTTAAAAATTATATATTTTTTTTGTTGGAAATGTCTAAATATCATTACAGTTATCTTGTATACTAGTTATTTTGAGTTTCACTACGAATTTCACTGTTTTATACCCATATTTTAAATGATAAAATGTTGTCAGATTGGAAGTAAACATCGAAAATCTCTTTTAAATACCTCATTTACTTTAACTTAATTATAAGCTAACAAAATCAATCAAGATATAATGAAACACCATATTCCAAACAAATTATTTTAATATTATTTGTGTGGTTATTAGTTTCTAATTAATTGTATACTTTTTATTAATTACTTGTTTGTGTTACTTATCTTTTTAACCAGATATTATACAATAATAATATATGATTCTGAATTAATCGAATATACATAAAATTAGCCTATGTATATTTCACTTTAAAATTTGCTCATAAATATCTGATCAATGGTAATTTAATTTAAATGTCGGGACGCTCCTATGGATAGACACGTATACGTATTGATTTTTGATAAAAAATGGATCTTTTTCTATTAAGTAATTATTTGTTAGTACGATATTTCCAAAATTGATCCTCAATGTTTAATTATTTGTAGAGAAAGTATTTACCTCAAACTGTCTGACTTAATTTTCTCTTGTTTCCATTAATTGCTGAGTATCACTTTTCACACCTTCAGATTCGGTATTCGTAACCCTCTTCTTCCATCTCCCGATTTGTAATTTGTTTGAGTAGAAGGTTGTCTCGCTTTTCCGCCTCCACATTCCTTTCGTGTGAAGCCAGGTGTCTCGCTGAAACTTCACACTACGGCCTCCTTTCGCTAATTGAAAGTTGAGGTTTTATTTCGTCCGATATTGAAACTTACAGTAAACTTGTATGAAGATAAATGTAATCGGATAAGTTGGGCGAGTGTCTGCTTCAAAAAGTTTATGCCGTATGATATTCGACTCAGGCCGTATAATCAATTGTATATAAATTGAAATAATAACAACTTTACGTAAAGCTATATCAGATTTAGATTTTTTTTCGATATTGAATATTTTTTAATATATTTTTCTACAGACCAATTTGATGGAGAAGACTTCACGATATGGTGTAGCATTTTTTTAGAAAGTGGATTGTTGTTGCCATATGTGAGTGTACATTAATAAAAGGAGATTGGACGAAATAATTCCTTTAGTCTCACAGTCTAAGCTTTTATTTTTTCATAGAAAAAAGAGAAGAGATAAAATAAAAGCTAAGGCTATGAGACTAAAGGACTTATTTCTCCCAATCTCCTTTCATTTTTTTAGAAGCATGAAAGGACTTGGTGACTTTTAGATATAAGAGAGTATATCGAAGAACATATAGTTCCCTATACACCATTATTAGCAAATCAATTTCCTTCTAATGGAGGATAATGCTCTACTTAATAATAACTCCTCTGTACTTTAATAATGTTGGTATTCAGGTGTTAAGATGGCCACCCAGAAGTTCTGATTTAATTCCAATAGAGTATCTGAGAACAAGCTAGGAGGAATAGTAAAAACTATGGTATGAAGGAGTAGGAACAAGTAGCTCAAAATGAGGTTATTTTTTTCATCCAAACCTGCCGGAAAGAATGAGGCTACTATTCTGACTCATGGAGGAAGAACAGGTTACTAAGAAAAATTTGTAAGTGGATTTAATTATTTTTATGACTAAAACGAGTTCGTGTTATAAAAAATAAATTATTAATTTTTTTATTTTTGTATTTCTTTTTAAAGATAATGACGGCCGTGCGGACTGTTACATATTGTTTTCTCCTTTTCATGTTTATGGCTTGTAATTAATTATAAATTGTATTCACTTTTTTCTCCTGAAATATTCGGTTAATTTTGCCAACGAGTGTATATCAAGATAGCAGATCATCATGGCATTTTTAATATATTATGTACGTCAATATTTTGGGCTTATTTTATGTCAGCAAAAAAATATCACCACGAGATTCAAGAAAACCTGTCGCCTTGCTTCTTATCACACGAAGTGAGGTGCAAAGTTAAGTCTGGCTAAATTCATGACGAGATTAACTCATTTTTAGCGTAAGGGTCTTTCACATCAAGAAAATGAATGTAAACGCTCTAAATAAATTCTGTATTTTATCTCATTTAGCCTTTTAATTAAATATACACAAAACACTGTCCTCTCAGTGATG
This sequence comes from Hermaeophaga mercurialis, assembly GCA_951812935.1. Taxonomy (NCBI): domain Eukaryota; kingdom Metazoa; phylum Arthropoda; class Insecta; order Coleoptera; family Chrysomelidae; genus Hermaeophaga; species Hermaeophaga mercurialis. Next base: position 15,566,679 of record OX638362.1, on the reverse strand, counting down.
AAGTTGATTAACATATAATTTATGTCTTCATAGTGTACGTCTTGTTTTAGTTTCATTTCTCATCAACGTAAAAATGTTTGCGGTGAACGTAATTACTATTACTTAAAAATAAAAAAATCTTAAGTCTTAAACATGAAAAACATGATGTACAACATCCTCAAAGAAACTTTTCATTATAAAACCAAGCAGTAGAATATTTCATATTACTTTGTTATGTGACTGTGCTAATACTCTTTTAAATATTCGTATGTTATACTTTTGTACATTCCTAATTTGGTGAATCTAAATAAGTAATAAAAATTATAACCATGCGAGTAAAATGACAAATTTTTTATGAGAATAGCCTGCTACATGTTATTAATATTTAATTTTTATAAATAATAAAATACACAATGAAATAATATCCAACCATCATAGTTTTTAATGAAAAACCGTATAGCATTCACTGGGTTAAGCTAACAGAGCATTCATTGTTTCCAAGACATGGGCAGAAAATTATTATATTATTTTCATTGTTTACATTTCACATTTTCTAATGAAAACCTATTGTGTTAAATTAGCAGAAGGCCTAATTTTTTCGAGAAAGACACGACCGGAAATTTTTTAATCATATAAAATTGGACCACAATTTTGACAGATACATTACAAACCACAGTAAACTGCTTCAATACAGCCCTTAGTGCAAAAATATTGCTATGGAAAACGGAGTCGAATTATTCTGCGAGATAAAAGAAGCAGCAAGCATACATACATTTACTGTAATGTTTTATATATATATAATAAATTTTGCATTAGAAATAAGTAATAAAATTCGTTTTCTTAAATTTGAAGAACCCATTATCAACACAAAGTTTTTAAAGAATTCTATCTAATTGTGAAAATTATATTTACCTTAAAGAAAAACTCGGCGATTAAAATTAGCGAAGAAAAAAAGAAAGAAAAATTAATGAAAACTGGTCCGAGAGAGACACTCACAATTCTAAAGGAAAGTTTTATTGAAAAGCGGGAAATACTTCTGTCAAAGGCAGCTAGTCTAAAACTTTCCGTACAGCGCACTTTATAGCAAAGAGAAGTTACTGGAGGTAATCAGAGGCAGCACATAAGGTTAAAATAGGTTCCAAATATGTCATTATAATATTTACCCAAAAAAAGTCCTAATAGTAAACACTTTGATCGTAGGAACTGATTGAATATAGATTCTGGAACAGTAGCTATTAAGCAGTTTCAACTGTGTTTATTTAAAAAATAATCTCTCTACGATTTTAAAAATTGGTAATAAATAGTACTTATGTCTAATTAAAATTGATCAAATCAAATTGCAATTAGTTACATTTTAAAGCTAACGTAGTACTCGATTACTTAGTCTAGTTTTTTTGAGAAACATTAATGAAAATTGACGAAATGAAACAACTAAACAACATTCTGAAGTTTTACTAGTCACTTTTAGTTTTTGATATATACATAAAGTCAGTCGCATAGAATATTTTCCTTACAAAATATTAATTAAAGGAAAAAGAGTGTTTATTTCTTAAGAAATGGGACGTCTTCAAAGGAAAGGACTGAAAGTTTGGGCCACTTTTTTATATATTTATCATTCATCTTTTTGGTATGTTCTTTGATAGAATAGATACTTAAAATTTGGAATATTTTAAAAATAACTACTCATTAAATATTTAATTCTACCCCACTGGAAGTAAATGTCTCATTCTGTAATTAATTTTCAATCAAATTTCTGGACTCTGACGTCGCTAACTTTAGCGGATGCCTATTTGTAATTTTCTCTTTAATTATTCCAAAAATTACTAATGGATCATTTGTAAATTCAAATAATGAATTTTTGGAATTTTCCTGCATGTGGCACACATTGGTCAATAATTATTTATTTCATTCAAATGATAATATGACAGTTTTGTCAAAAAAAAAAAAAAAAAGAAAAAAAAAAAACTTTATTTATGGTAATCCCAGCGAAGATGAAGATCACACTTATTCTACCTCAAGGAACGAAAAGATGGAAATACAAAAGCAGTAAAAATGCTGAAAAAGAGATTTCACTTAACAATAAGTACACGGTACTAAATTCACCAACAGATGGTTCCAATAATAACAATAATAATGGTGAAAAGACTGACAATGTTAAAATAAGTAAACCTCCTCCCATATTTGTATATGGAGTAGTCAATTTACCAGAAATGAAAAAAAAAACTAAGCGATATAATTGAAGCCGAGGAATACACAACAAGAAGCATGGCAAATGACACTATAAAAATTTGTTGTCAAAATCCGGATACATATAGAAAACTGGCTAGTTACATGAGAGAAAATAATATAATCCATCATACGTAGCAACCTAAGGAAGAGAGATCCTATCGTGTCGTAATTAAATATTTGCACCATTCAATAGACTTGAAAGATATAAAGGATAAACTAATTAAAAAAGGCCACAATGTAAGAAATATAGTCAATGTTAAACATCGAATAACCAAGGAACCTCTTAATATGTTCTACGTCGATTTGGAACCTTCTGATAACAATAAAAAAGTTTACGAAATAACTAGGCTTCTAAATAGTGTAATACAAATAGAACCACCAAAAAAAGACAACAAATTAGCTCAATGTACAAGATGTCAATTATATGGCCATACGAAAACCTACTGTAATAGGCCATATCTATGCGTTAAATGTGGTGGCCAACACAGCACAGCAAATTGTAAAAAAAGTAAAAATACGCCAGCTACATGTGGTCTTTGTGGAGGTGGTCATCCAGCTAATTACAGGGGCTGCGAATTCTACCAAAAAAACTATAAAGTAAAGCTAAATAATAATAGGATTACAATGACACAAAACAATACAAAATCAACTGATCAAGGCCAACAACCTCAGCCCAGACATACTAATAGGAGCTACGCGCAGGCAACTACAGGAGTAGAAATATATAATAGAGCTAATGGTGAAGAATCTCCAATGACATTAAATAAATTCTTAGATGAGTTTAAAGTTATGTTTAACCAATTAATACAGCAGAATAGTATGGTCCTCAACATGTTGACAATGCTTATCAACAAATTAAATAATGGCTAAGTTTCTCAGAGTTGCATTATGGAATGCTAACGGCCTTGTTCAACACAGGGATGAAGTCCAGTTATTTCTTAGACAAAACTCAATTGACATTCTTCTAATCAGTGAAACCCATTTTACTAATAAATCTTACTTTAAGATTCCATTTTATAAAATTTACTACACGAATCATCCGGATGGTACCGCGCATGCGGGCACAGCTATTCTAATTAAACAAACAATCAAACACTATGAGCTGCCAAAATATGAGGAGGAATTTCTACAAGCCACATCAATTCGAGTAAATACAATGCCATACGAGATAACGATTACTGCAGTCTACTGTCCCCCGAAGCATAATCTAAAAAAAGATCAGTTTGAATCATTCTTCAACACACTTGGTTCAAGATTTATAGCAGGTGGAGACTACAATAGTAAACATCAAATGTGGGGATCTAGAATAACTACCACAAAAGGAAGAGAACTATCTAAAGTAATACAGGAAAAAAGATACTCCTTCTTGTCCACAGGAACACCAACATACTGGCCAACCGATATAAATAAACAACCAGACCTGCTAGACTTCTTCGTCACTAATGGCACCTCCCCAGCATACACAGATATTATTCCAAGCTATGATCTATCTTCGGATCATTCGCCAGTAATTCTGACTATCAGTTCGTGCCCCATACACATTCAAACTACGCCTAGACTACACTACTCCAAAACCAATTGGACCCACTATAAACATAAGCTAAATGAAGAAACACACTTAAACATAAGCCTCAAAAACCCAAATGAAATCGAGAAAGCCACAAACGATTTCATAAATCTACTACAAGAGACAGCGCAACAAACAACTCTTGAAATAGCAGTCAAAAAAGACGTTATTAATATACCTTTAGAAATTAAGACACTAGTAGATAAAAAAAGAAGAGCGAGAGCAAAATGGCAAAGGAGTCATAATCCTGCAGATAAAAGGAACTTCAACAAACTCAGCAACGAATTGAAAACTAAATTAAAAGCAATGAAAGAAGAGTCCTTTAAAACCTATATGTCTAATGTAAATCGTTTTGATAACTCTATTTGGAAGCCAGTAAAGTCTAAAAATAAACCCACATTAACATCTCCTCCACTACGACTAGAAACACAGACACATGCTGAAGAAAAGTAGGCCAAATCAGATAAAGAAAAGGCAGATGCATTCGCTAAGCACCTCTCAAAAATCTACAAACCTCACAACACAATACCAGACATAGAAATTACGGAATTTCTAGAACTACCTATCCAAACAAACGAAACAATAGACCTGATTAGACCAAAAGATATAGCAAATGAAATAAAACTTCCAAACTTGAAGAAAGCACCAGGAATGGATTTAATAACTCCAAAGATGTTAAAAGAGTTACCGCGAAAGGGTATAGTTACTTATTTAATGCAATTATTCGAATCCAATATTGGCCAGAAAAACTTAAAATTGCTGAAATAATCCTAATACTTAAACCTGGGAAAGACCCACATGAAGTAAAATCTTATCGACCTATCAGTCTGCTTTCTACTATATCAAAATTATTAGAGAAACAGATTATTCGAAAAATTGATCCTGATTTTGATGCCAACAATTGGATACCTCACTTTCAGTTTGGATTCCGACGAGCCCACTCCACAATCCAACAGTGCCACCGCATAACCCATACAATACTAAATTCTCTAAACAGCAAAGAATATTGTACCTCAGTATTTCTAGACGTTAGACAGGCCTTCGATAGGGTTTGGCATGTTGGACTATTATACAAGATTAAAAAACATTTACCAACATTCTTCAAACTATTGGAATCTTATCTAAACAATCGCCAATTCAGAGTACGAATAAAAGGAGATGTTTCTGTTATGCTGCCTATCAACTCGGGTGTACCACAAGGCAGTGTCCTTGGTCCACTACTATATATCTTGTTCACTTCAGATCTCCCATTATCACCAAACATCACAATAGGAACATTTGCTGACGACACTGCCATTCTAACTACCCATAGTAATGTGCTGCAAGCCCACCATACCCTCCAAGAATATCTTAAAAAATTAGAGAAGTGGTTAAAAGATTGGAATATCGAAATAAATGAGACAAAATCTACACATATAACCTTTACTTTAAGAAAAGATGTATGTCCTCCGATACAACTAAATAACACACAAATCCCACAATCGACATCAGTGAAATACCTGGGTTTACTTTATCTAGATGCCAAATTGAACTGGAAGGAACATATCAAGAAGAAACGAAAACAAATAGACCTAAGAAATAGAGATATTTACTGGTTAACTGGACGGAAGTCTTCTTTTTCCATCGAAAATAAAATTCTATTATATAAGGCAATAATTAAACCTATATGGACCTATGGCATCGAAATATGGGGATGCGCCAGTAAATCCAACGTAGCAATTGTACAAAGAAGCCAGTCAAAAATACTAAGAAATGTAGTTAATGCCCCCTGGTATATAACAAATGAAATTATCCACAATGATCTGAAGATCTTAACAGTAAAAGAAGTCATTCATGAAAGAAGTACTAGCCACCACAAGAAACTAGAAGCCCATACAAATCCTTTACTACAACTGCTACTTGAAAATGATGTAATAAGAAGAATAAAACGACGATGGCCAACTGACCTGCGAAATTAACAGGAAGCAGAAGGTCCCTTCGCTGGAGAGGACCTCATCATGCTAGTTGACCTCAGCATCTTCCCATAGCTAGATCATATGCCAGCACATTAGCTTATAGAATACCATGTATTTTGATTGCTGATTTATTAAGAAAAAAGAAAAAATTATGGTAATCGATTTATAGTATACAAATAAGGTACAAAAGAACTAAACAATAACGTTTATCAATCAAAAAAATTATGAAATACAGAAGAAATTGTTTCATGTATTCTATAGGAGGTCACACAATTTTACTTAAATATTGCTGGCCTCTGCATGATAAAAGGCTAGGGAGTATTGGTTGAAAAAAATTAATAAACAAAAAGTTGTGGCATTTGCGAGGTTTCTAAATGGAAATAACCACGAACGGAATCGAAGAAGTGAAAACCTGGAATTTTCCTTGAAATCGCTAGCTCCAGAACGTCACTTACAATATCTGGGACAGAAAAGCTGCACTGGGGTTTTCATTATATTGTCACTTGGAATGCAGGCGACCTTCAATTGGAATAGTCAGAAAACCTGCATAAAGGATTTTTTATTTTATCGAAAATGTGTTTCTATTACTTTAATTCTTATTAAAAATTTAGAAATTAGAACTTCTCTCCAAAGTGACTGTAGGAATTAATGAATATATTTGTTAGGTTTTCATCATACTACAATTTATGCCAACCATTCCAGGTAAATACTCGTAAGATACAATTTTGCAGAAAAATAATATCATCAACTGTGTATCATAATTTCTCCTTACTGGGAGTAAAAGAACGATGCCCAAGCTTTTTATTTTTATTGTAAGGAATGGATGGGCGGACCATTAATTTGACGTTTATAATTATCAAATAATCGAATGTTGCTCGTTCTTTATTGAACGATGTATTTCACAGATTCAAAATGATGGCACGTTTATGGTTTGTTTTCGCCATCAATCGATTATTTCGACGATCCTCTAAAGTAATTATAGCCAGGTGACGAGTTTTGGTTCGAGGTGCTTCTTGACCGCACAACTTTTGTAAGCAAAACTTCATTTTGAAATACCCAAACTGTCGATTGTTGCTTTGTGTTTGGTTCGTTCGAGTAGAGCCACGTTTCTTTGCACCAGTTGACACTTTTATGTTTTTGAGTTAAGGATGGATTATGTGATATCCTTCGAGAACAAAATTTCCGTATTATTGAAAATGGATTGTATCAAGGTCTGATTATTGAACAGACGATCTTCTTTAATTATTCAACGTACAGCATCAATATTTTCATCAACAATTGATGTTGGTTGGTTCTCAAGTGAAACACGACGAAATTTAAACTTTTGAAACCAGCGATATATCGTCTTTTTTATGGAGCTTCACTACCAAATGTAAAACATTAACCGTACCATACATTGTTCAACCACAACTTATTCATAAGGAACTGACAAAAATTTTAACAATTGGAAAAACTGACAGGTTGTGGATATATTGTATTATATTGCTGGGCAAGCGTCGCTAATTCTCAAAATTCCGGAATTTATGCGACTATCCTTCGTATTAAAGTATTCGAGTACTATTTTTTTTTTGGTGATAAAAGATGCAAGTTTATTATTATTAAATTTATGGGTTATCCTAAATACAAACACAGTGTAACAAAATCGTTTTAATTTTTTGCCTCAGCAGATGGCAGTAATATGCAATTAATAATAAAACCGCTACTTAACGAAAACCCAGCCATTACGAAATTAATCCAATATATTATCTTTTCCTCTGTTAAGAGTTTTTTCTCTCATCCAGAAAGTTCAGCTTTATTTATTAGAGCAATAGGTACGGCATAAATAAGGTATTAAATTGAGAATTTTGTTGCCCTGTGGAACAATAACTTTGCCAAGGGTGAAACTTTAAACGCCGTTCGGGACGGACTAAAAAATTACCCGCAGTAGATTAAGCCCGATTAATTGAAAATAAAAATATGGAGGCTCTCATGAACTCGTAGATCAGAAGTTAATTATGGAAGGATCAATAAAAAAAATTTAATTTTATAATTGAATACTGCACTTAAAAATTCTTCTTGGGTTCTTGTCATAATACTAAATATATCTACTCAGCTGCTAAAATAATTGCTTTTCTACACCGAATTAATTGGATTATATATTGAGCCATAATTTAGTGGATTTATAGTAATCAGAGATTATTTAAATCAAAATTGGAATAACTTGTACAACAAGAAAAAATATCGAGGCTCAGATAAATTTTATTTCACAATTCCTACACATTGTAAAAGGAAATTTAGTTTAATTTTCACAATTGTTTTAGATTCGTGCAAAATACAAAATATACCACTTAAAATATATTGCAGCTGATGTATCAGTTAAACAAAATACCAGTTACCAAGGTCCAAATACGTGTTAAAAGAATATTTTGACGTTGGAAATTACCGTTGGATGCTAATTTCATTGTAACTCCCACTAAAGTTATGGAACATTCTATAAACTATTAGGAATGGGTTTTTCAAGAAAGTTAAAAAGAAAAGACTCGACTGGAGTCTTTTGGTGCTAAAATAAAATTCAGTCTAAGTTTAATTTCTGACTTCAAAGTTTTTTTTTTGTAACAAAAAGTTTTCTGGTCATATATTGTTAATGGCTAACGAGTAAAGGATAATTTTTGAAGCTAAAAGCAAAGAAATTTAAAATAAACTAATCTTAAGATAACAAAGATGTTTCTTGAACCTCCATAATGTCCAGGTCCTTTTAAATCTACGTTAATACAACGAGTACATAAAATTTTACAGTAATACATAGGTGGCAATTATAACAGATCTATAATATAGTTGTCTGTAAAGATACGAGGGTGACATTCGAAGAAGAATAGGAATGGCTAAAAGTGCGATGAGCAGATTATCCAGGATCTGGAAAGACCGTTCCATATCAAAAACTGTCAAGATGAAGATAGTTCAGTCGCTGATATTCTCTATCTTTCGATACGCGGCTGAAACGTGGACAATTAAAACGGCAGATCGAAGACGCATCGATGCGTTCGAGATGTGGTGCTGGAGACGTATGCTCCGAATCCCGTGGACGGCACGCAGAACCAATGACTCGATTCTCAGAGAGTTGAAAATCCAGAATAGACTCTCGTCGGTGTGTCTGGCAAATGTTCTGAGTTTTTTCGGTCACGTTTCACGAAGGGATAATCTGGAGAGATTAATAGTTTCTGGCAACGTAGAGGGACGAAGATCAAGAGGGCGTTCTCCTATCCGATGGACCGACCAGATTCAAAGGGTCACCGGTACCTCATTTCATGGATCCATAGACAAAGCCCAAAATCGAAATCAATGGCGGGCACTGACAGCGCAGGTTGCTAATGATCACGATTCTCAGCAATGAGAGAACGACTGAAGAAGAAGAAGAAAGATACTTTGTTGAATATTCTTTTGCATCCAAATTTTGGCTACCAATCACTAATTTGCGATCTATAATCCAGTTTCCTTGCAACATTTTTTACCTCATTCTGTATCATACAGTCTAAATATAGAATATATAAAAAAAGTGACCTTATAATTAAAAATTGTATTAATTACTGTGTATTACATTTAAGTATGCTTTCATTCCCTTTCTCCCCTATTTAATGTAATTAACCACATTACAGCAATTATTATATTTGGCTGCTAAGATCACGCTTGTTTTTTTCTATTTGTTACTGAAAAATCCTTTTCTTGACTATGGATCCTGTTTGATGAAAATATATTCCCGATTGGTCCAATAGAATTTTCTACACAGAGGGGCATATTGAAAAGATCCTTTCAGTCATCGCAAAGATAAGGTTTTAAATCGATAGGTACCTTTGAAACACAGATAGAGCTCAAATATAGTTGCAGAAAAGAATGTTGAAAGGAATGTAAGTGGCTTTATAATACATGGTAATAGGATCACGATACAATAATGAGCCTCGTGGAAATTCCGTACTTCTTTGTTAGAAAATTATTTCTATTCTTTAGTCATAGAATTAAAAGTTCTGTTTGATTGAATCAGAAAGTTTAGTGTTTTCACTGAAAGAACATTATGAATTGAAGGCTATTAGTACAAAAATGGTCAAAAGCTCTATTCACTATTAAATTATTCAATGTTGTCTAAGTTTATTTTTGTAAGCTGTTGATATGAAAAATTATTCTTACTTTCAACGATTTTGATACATGAAACTTTTATAATTGAAAATATGCTACCTAACACAATGTCTGTCACGTCAGCCAGAAATGAACGCCGCACAATGCTTCTATTTGGACCGTGTCGGTTATTCACAGCTGATACATCAGCTTTTATATTAACGTCTGTCAGTTATTTTATTATGTTTTCACACAAGATTTTAGTGTTAGAAAATCCAGTAACACAAATGGTAGCGTATGAAAAAACATTATGTAGAATAGTGTGAAACTTACTTTAGTAAATTTACAAATCCGACGTAATAAGCAAATGTATACTATGTATTAATTGCACTTGTTTTTGTTAAAGATGAATATTTTTAAAGCAATCTAAACATAAACAGGGTGGTGCGAATAAACTCACAGAAGAAACCTGCAAAATCTAGACCTCATTTTATGTCGATTTGATGCGAATCACCTTATCGATAAATGCGCTTCCTAAGGGAGCTAAAGTTCTCTAAAGATGGAGTTCTAACATCTCTATTACCTTCAATAAATTTAAAAGGGATTTCTGTTGAATAATATTATTTTGTAAATTTATTTCTTAATATGTGCCCAATCAAATTGAGTGAATATGATTTTTTGTTGTCATAGATGTCATTTGAGTGGGGTTTTCTGTATACTTTTATTTATCACTTTTTTGTCTCTCTAATAATTTGCCATTTTGACAAAAAAACGATTTTTCACAGCCGTCTATACCTAATTCAAAAATTTATTTGTTAGTCAATGGAAACGTAGGCATAGAGACATGAAAAATTTTAATTCATTTTCCTCGACAACGGTTCATCGTAGAGACTTCAGACTTTGTAAAAATGTCAAGATTTGTTAAATATCATGTCAAAATGACGATATTTTGAGAAAAAAAAATTATAAATAAAAATAGCTAATACCCACCCAAACTAGGTGCTTATGACTACAATTAAAAAAGGGTGTTTACTTCATGTAATTGGGTCCAAAACAAGAAATAAATATGCCAAATGTTGTTACTTAAAAACCGTTTTGAAGTTATTTGAATTAAACCGATATTAGAGCGTCATCTTTAAAGAGTTCCAGCTCCCTTAATAAGCATGGGTGAGGCTTTTTTTGTGAAGAGAATTTCTGGACACCCTGTAGAAGATTCACTACGGCAACCAGAGCAATATATCACAAAAATGATTTCTGTAGATCTTCCTTTAGAAGGTCTAACGAATTTGGTACTACGCTTTACAAATTTAACAAACTTATTAAAATTTTTATTTATTCTTTGTAGAAAATGCATGGTCTGATTCTTAACAGGTTTTAGACTGGTTGCTGATAAAAGGGTAAATCTAACATTTTCGTAACCAGTTGTTCCCTAAATAATCTTAATCCCACACATTTTCTCCCGGTTGAGACGTAGGAAGATATCTGGCCAGTTAAATTTATCCCAGTTTTCTGGTTTCATTTTAAGTGCTTATTTTTTGTCGAATAATTGACGGTATTGAGTAATTTTCTTGTTTATGAGTCCTACAAATATTTTACAATTAGGAAAAAAGAATAGCAAATGAACCAGAGCAGGAAGAGCAATGTAATAAATCCTAAAAGCATAGAATGTATCAAGACCTCAAAGTTAAGAATATTCAAATCGATAATTCGACCTACCTAATTCTGGAAAACATCTATGGATAGTTAAAGAACAAGATATGTGAAGGAGATGCAAAATAAAGAGTAAAAAATATTGTATAAGAACCCAACAATAGTGCAAGAAATTAAAAAACAGACTAAGATGGTCGGACATATAATGAGAATGAGAAAACATTTTCTGTAAATTCTAGAAATTAAAGTAGCATTCTCTAATTTTTTAGATATAGTTCCACGTAATTTTTACGAAAAAAAGTGTGACAGGTAATGTGTTAATAATAGTTGCTTCATTAAATAAGTAATTTTGATGTCACACATTTTTTGAAATATACTATAATAGAAAGACATTTTATAATGATCTCTTTTCTATTCCAACCTTATAGAATTACTTTGGAAGTTTTTAGACTTAATTTTGCCGGATAATCTATGATAATTTACTATTTACAAATAAACATCCTAGATTTTTTAATTCCTTTCTTTGGGATAAGTCAATTAAATTAAGTAATAAACGGTACCTTCATTATTGTTAGTGTGTTACAAATTTTTAATATACAATTGCAAAAACAATAAATAAAATTTAAATCTATATAAAAAAATTGTACCAAATTCAAAATATTTTCTCTAATTGGTTATTCATTCACAGTTAAATGTTTTCCGTTAGATATTTAAAATAGTCTACATAACAACAAGTTAATCAATCAAAATGCCGGAAAATATACAGTGTACAAATGTACAGATGCACGTTACTATTTACTTACAATTGTACAAAAATTTCTAGAAATTATATTACAAGAAAAACAGATACTGTTTTATTAATTGTTTATTTTTCCGGCATGAAATGATTATTAAATAATAAATTTATCCCGATTTTATTTTTAACAAGTTACGCGTCTCCCAATTGCATGGAAAGGAGAAAATCTAGAGTCATAATTTTCTGTGATTGCCTACACTCCTTTTCTCGAATTAATCTCAACAAACGGCCTCTCTGTAATTAGCCGAAACACTTAGGAATAATTAATTCTTTTTTTATCATCAGGACAAGTTAATTCTTCGTTAGAAAATCTGAGAAGTTCTAATTGGGAAAAGGAAGGCAAGAAAATAGTACGTGGGACTAAAATTATTATTATTATTATTATTAGTCAAAAATTAAAACTATCTGAATTTTTAAGACAGAGTGTCATAAGCGATGTTTTCTAAATTTTACAGGAAGCACAAAAACTTCATGTGACACAAAATATAAGTGAAATCATTTTATTTAAAAAAAAAAGAATTTGTACTGTTTTGTTTCGTTTTTTCTTTCATAAAACCAAGTAAAAAATGGGTAATTAAAAATAGAAGGTGTTTATGATATTATACTTACGTAAATTACTTATTAAACAATATTATTATATAATTACTTTGTGTTAGAGACAACATTTTAATAAGAAAATATGGTAAATAATAGTATAAAAACGCAATAAAATTATTATGTATAAAAAACTACGGTCGTCAGTCGGGTATAATATATATGTCATTATCTTCCTCGTCAGTCTCTGGTAAAATATCCTCAACTTTCTTAGAATGAGCTAATCTCTGATATTCAGGATGGTACTCGACAAAAATCATGTTTTTATCACACAAGTTCAAAAGATTTTTTACTTCAAAGTACAGATTGGTGTGGTGGTTACAATATAAATTAATTATGCAACTATGAGATTTTGTTTAATAATTATCGAAGTGGATCAGACATTTTTCAAGTCGTTTACGTTGTTTTCATTTGATCTGGTATTTTATCGCTTAAGATATTTTTAGTAGTTAAGAGTACTTCACATTATGTGATTTATCACATGATTTTGTTGTAAGCATTATTTTTTAAGTTTACACCACATGATTTATTACAGGTAGTTTCAATTATACATACAATTAAAATAATATCATTTTCTTGTGATGAAATAATGTGATTAATCACATAATGTAAAGTACTATTAGTAGTAGGGATTAATAAGACGAAGAGTATTAATAAGCCATTCAATGAAAAAATGTCGTTAACGATGATCTACTTTGGAAAGGACGATAATAGAAAAATTAAACATGTAGTAATTTTATTTATTATACTTTCAATTCTTTTATATCAGTATTCAGTTTTACTTGGTATGCGTAAATGAATTCGAAATTAAAATTTTTTTATGTAAAATAATTAAGAAAATATAGTTATAGTGCTAAATTCATTTTATCAATATGGCCTAGATACTGTAAAACAAGAAATCGTCATCCTAAGACTGTCAGCTCAGATATCAAAGCAAAATTATGTGGATCTTTATTCAAAGGGTATTATCCTTTAGTTGGCCCGTGTTGAGAAGAATCAGGATATAAATGAAGAGGGATTCTAATAACGAAGTCGGAGAATGATCAAAAGCATAATGTATCATTAGGCGCGGAAGAGGCTCTAATTTGAAATATAAGTTTCATTTAAGGCACCGAGTTACAGGACAGTTCCAATATTTTTCGGCTCGCGACATCAAATATCACATTTTATTTTCTTAGTAAACAAAAAAAAAACAAAATCTTTTTTGGTAAAAATGACTCTCCTGTAGAATTCTACGGTTAATTTCAAACTACGTTGCTGAAGAAACTTCGCTCTAAATCGAACTTTGAGTCTGTGGAAATTGTAGGCAAGATTTTAATTGGTTTTATATACTAATTTGTAGAATGTATACTACTTCTAAATAAAGACAGCACTATACTAATTTTTTTTATTTTTTAACAGTTTATACATGAGAAAATAATTTTTAATGCCTACTTTTCACTGATTTTGTTGTTGACACAAAATAGTCATTTAAAAGAAATTGTTAGAATATATAGATTTTAGGTATAGTGCATCAAAAACTTGCAGGAATCTCCCTGTTAACGCGTGACAATTTTACTGAATTTAAGTTTATTTAATTTCTACTGTTTACTATTTAATTTGAGGGACGCTGTGTACAAAGAAAATAACAGTGCATATATCAAACATTTTGTCAGATGCATGTCTATATATAAAGTGAAACAACACTGTGAAGGATTATCAAAATTTAAAATATTAAACACTAATTATTAATGACATCGATTCAGTAAAAGGCAGATGATTTTATATAGAAATTTATTTAAATAAAACATACGAGAACTCGAGTCATTATAGTTCGATATTATTTTTTTTTAACAATCATTTCTATAATTGCGGTAGTAAAGTCTGTCTTCTAAATGCCGCCATTTAATCAAAAATCAATTGAAAAATATAGTGGACAAAGTTAGTGTACCGGTTATAATAAATTTAAATTTTATAGATTCTGACGAAGTAACAGAGAGTTCTGAGGAGTTTGTAAATTGGAAAGTATTAACATATTTATTTGAAAGAATTTCGAGTAGTAATTTTTCATATTATTATTGCAAATCTATAAAAAATATAATTGATTGTTGCGTCCCGATATTGACACCAAATTGTATTTAATTATTTGAATATACAAAGAATCATGACAATACTAAAACTTTTCAAAGAATAACATTCTTACAAATTATATTTATTTTCCAATTCACATAAATAGTTTCAAAATAATAAATTCTGAAATTACTTAATAATATTAATTTACTCCTGTGTGGTTTTTAAATACAATTTTATATTTCATTCAATAAATTTGGTCTGATGATGATTCTGAGATCGAAACTAGCAGCCAGGTGTATATATTTAACTTAGAATAAAATAATTTTTCAGCGTCTTTAGCTTCTTGACAGTCTTGTATATTCTTTATGGGAAAGAGGGATTATATAACTGTCCCAATTGTCAGATTGCGCTGGGGCGTTGGGACGACAGTATAGATTAAATAATGAATTGTAATTAAATCAGTAAATTGTAGAATGAGTTAAGGTTTCTATTATTAATTGGTACATTTCTATTCGGAATAAGCACGTCGATATAATAAATTATCAGCTGGTGCATTAGGTAATTCAGATTAAAAGAAATATTAGAAAACATGTACTTTTTTCGTCATATTAATGAAAATATTATGTTTATTAATTTTTAGATTATAAGATTTTTAACAGCGTTTTATTGTTTTATCCAGATATTATCATGGTACTAGTAAACATATTTATGATTATAAAGTGTTGAAAGAATTTAACAATTAATTATGTCTAAAAACCCTTTATAACCTAAGTAACTTTAATGGAAAATTAAATTTAAATTGGTACCTGTAGTGTAATAATAAAATATTATAACGTCACGACGCATTTCTACTAAGTTCTTTTGGAGAGAATACAAAGAAAGTAAAATTGATTCTAAAGAAACACAACGTGCCAAGTTATAAAATGTAACAAAGGAACAATTTTTCTACCTCGCCTGCAATATAAACTATTATTTTTTATTATCGTATTATTTCCCAGTGAGTTTTTATTATCTTTAGAGCAACAATTGTCATATTACTAGATATTTATAGAAAATTACCTTAGAAAATAGTTTGTAGATGAAAGAGACGACTCAGTGCCAGCCAGATATCTCCTATAAAATAATATACAAATCGCGAAAGTCTAAGGAGATCAATTTAAAGGAACTCGGTTTTAAGAAAACTAGTCGAATCCTCAGTTCTGAAAATTGTATGATGGGATAACAATCTGAACCACACTTTTTTTATGGAAAGAAATTTCCAGTAAAAATACCTTTAATTAATTACATTCATGGATGAAATAATAAATGAAGTACAAGGGAAAACCATTATATACGGGTTATAGAAATATGGCAAAAATAGGCGTGGCCGAATACGTATTCGCTGACGACGTGACAAAAATTACGGGGAGTGAAAAGGACTTGAGTGAAAATCTAAAAGTATTGAACAAGGCACATTAAAAAAGAAGATTAGAATAAATAAAGCAAAAACGAAAGTAATGGTGATAGTTAGAGAAAGGAAGAATATAGAAATAATATTAGATGGGGAGCAAATAGAGCAGGTCAACAGCTTTGAATACTTGGGCATATTGGTAGAACAAACAGGAAAACATAAAATTGAAATGAATAAGAAAATATATAAAGCAAATAAAGTATACTAAGCGTTAAATAAGGGGATACTAAATAAGAAAGAGATATCAAGAAAACAAAGATTAATGTGTACAAAGCTATATATAGACCATTACTTACATAAGCCTCCGAATTATGGATAATGACAAAACAAGAGAAGAGCAAAATAGATGCGTGAGAAATGTCAGAGCAGTAACGAGATTGGATAAAATTAAAAATCAAGATATACGAGAAAATCCAAAGGTGGAATCAAAGATGTATCACAAGAAACGGAGAGGTAGACCAAAATAAACGTGGGATAATGAGATAGGTAAAATTTTGAAGAGGAAGGGTATAGAATGGAGAGAAGCGAAGGTATTAGTACAAAATCGAAAGGACTGGAAGAGTTTATAAAAGAATTGTGAAAGTGTTGAACAATATATATATATATATTAATATTAATTATATATATATATATATATATATATATATATAATTTTCAGGCCAGCTTGTTTTTTGACTACTAAATTTGTAATTTTGAAAATAATAATAAGTACTTTTGTTGAAAATTCCCCAAAAAAAAATTACTAACTTTCAGTTTTATTAATCTCGTTGTTGCAGAGGCAGTTCTGTTACAATAAGTGCATAGATAGTGCAGTAGGATCCCACGCCGGGAGTTTCTCCGATACGAACCAGGCTATAGCAAGAAGAGCCTAAATAAAGAATAATTTATCTGTTAACTAGGGTTATAGAAAAACTTAGGGGTTCGTCGATTTTCAAATATGAATTTTATCAGTTAAATGAACGAATTAGTGGAACTGCGAAAAGGGCTTGGTCTTTTGCTCTTGTCAGATTACAAAATTTTATTGGTTCGAAAGAGGAAAAAATATTCATGTAGTTTAATTTTATTTCAGAATTATTCAACTTCATAAATATTATGTAATGTACCTACATACTCTGTATAAAATACATAATTTAAATAGAGAATTTTAGAGATAAAAAGCTAACATTTACTTTCGCTTAAATATCGTAATTTACTCAGGATAATGGTCGATTAGTAAGGTTTCAGTATTCCATTACAACTTTACTCTATTTTAATATTTTATTCATCTTTCTAGTTTTATTGATTTTTTTTAATACTGTCAATTTCATATAAATTACTCGAATTAAATAAATTATTTTAGGGAATCAAATATTATTAGTATCTTCCCATGGTCAATTACAATTAGGTACGTAAATAAAAACAGTGTTAAACTTTTAAACTTTATTTGCAAAATTCAATTCAGGCGCTATATTTGAATACAAATGAGATATTTTTTAAAAGCATTTCAAAAAATAAACATTTTCCACAATCTAACGATGTCATACTTCTACGTCAAGATTAATCAAATTACTCTCCCGCGTCTCATAAAACAAATGCAGACTTGAATGGATTTAATCTCGAGAGGTGATGTATGGCTTCAGACTGACTCGTTGTGAGTCTTTGCTTATTTCTTTTCATATTTTATACAGACGCTACCGACGGTGGCTTGGTGGTGGGTTAACACAGATTGGATTGTCTTTCGTTTCTTTTTATCTAAACTTCTTAAATTATATATGATGGATTACACCCCGAATAAAATACAAACGCCTCAAATTATTTTCTAATGTCAACGATCGTTAAGTATCGCTTAGAATTTGTAGATGTGAATGGACAGTGTCAGAAATGACCGTTAGCTTAAATAAATTAAAGAAAATAAAACGTGAAACTTCCAACAACTAAAAACTAGGCGGAATACCAACATTGCTATGTTGCTATTATCCCTATAGGGCTTTTAGTCTGTCTCGGTTTTGGCTTCCTTGGGATTACTCAATAATATGCAACCCAGTCTAGTTGAATCTAGATTTCAAGCGTATACAGATTCAGAATAAATATTTGATGCCATACATGAATCGAAACGAGTGTAATAGAACGCATTATGAAGAATCGAGAGTGCAATACAATTTCTCCTCTAATATTCTGATATTTTAGATGAGTATATCGGAGGTGGAAATATCGTTCGAGAGTAACGTTCCGGCAATCATGATCATACTTCTAGCAGAGCGGAGTTCGAGAGAGTATGGTTAATTCAAGGACACATTATTACGCATTCTCTCTCCCTCCCTCTCTCTCTCTCTCTCTCGATTATCTGGTCATTCTGGTAATATTAATCGTATTATTTTACTCCTTAAGGTTTCTGACTTAGAGGGTAAAATTTATCTCTGACTCAGTATGCTCGGTGAAGACAACAAAGGTCCAATAGAATTTGTTACATGAAACAGGAGGGCTTATCTCGAAGGTGAGGTGAGGTGTAGGATATATCTGGTTAAAGACAAGCGAGGTATAACTATTTATAAAAATAGTTAATTGATAGTAAAGGCAAGTTTTCGGGAATAAAGACAGCATAAAAATCCGTTTTTATTTCAGTAGGATCGTGTCGATAATTTATTTTTTAGCGCTGACGTTATATTTGGAAGCCTGAAGGAAGATCAAATAAATGATCGAAACGTTGCTACTCAAATAAAAACGTTTTTTGTGCTGTCCTAATTCCCGAAAATTTCTCTTTGCAATCGTGTCAAGCAGGAACACTACCAGAGAAAAAAAATGTTAATTGAAGTAAAATTTTACTCGACTGATAGCTAGGGGTTTCTTTAAATTTCTTATGAGATAACTATACATATAAAACAGAAAGCATAAAGGGATCACTTGTCACTTTTATTTTGAGTTATTAACTTTTCAAAAAATATGATACAAAGAAACATTTTGCAAAAAAATGGATCGGACAAAAGCTTCAAAATGCTATATAAGATTTATTTTTCATATTTAAGGGTAAAAACCACTTTCATAAATTGGGAACTAGTCATTTGCTGAATTAAAACCAGTTTTATAAAAAATATTGTTCGTAGAAAGAAAGATTAAAACGCAATTTAAATTTGTATAATAATAAGTAACGTTTTATAAAAAAATCTATAGCCTTTATTTTATAATATTCCTCGTTAAAACAGAATAATATGTTATTAACCTCTTATTTAGTGCCCCTCCCCATGTGCCTCCCAAACATTTTTATATTTATATTCTTAAAAAAAGGTCTAAGAAAATAAAATTACCAAATATCATATTATTGACCCCCAATTCCTCCCATGAACTCCAATTTGTGTTCCCAAACTTTTATTTTGAACTAGTTTCATGACAACGACAAAAAATTCCCACTTTTTTCCATCGTATTATTATACACTCTTTAGTTATAATTACAATGGAAATTTTTTATCACCTTTCAATAGAAAATTTGGAAATTAATATTTCATCACTGACGAACTTAAAAAATACATACAAAAATAAATGCATACAGGTATTCGAATAAAAAAATGGTATGCCGTATTCCACCACTAAATAGGAATACACAAGTGATCATATTATTATTTTTGACTGTTTTTAATATTCAATCAATAATTTTGAAGCAGGCAACAGAGCAAATTAATTTCTGACCTAAATTCTTACTACTTTTCGAACTAAATGGCATTCATAAAAAAACAAGCCCCTGCGGTTCTCGTTTAAGCGATCAAACACAGAACTTCACTACTAGCGCATATGCCAGAATATCAATCTAAGTTAAATTTATAGTAATTACAGTTCATTGAGTCTCTTCACTACTGCCAAACATATATAGAAAAGTTATATAAAAAACCTGCATATCCTGTATATCCACACTGATTTCATGCCAACTGAAAGTTGTTAAAAACATTCTTTATTTTACCATAATACACCACATCAAACACATTTAAAACCCTGTGTTATCACCAAGATTTCAGTTGAGTAGATGGTTCTCACCATTAACAGTATTAAATTAAGTGGGTTGTTATTGCTGAATATGAATGTACATTAATGAAATGAAAATTGGGAGAAATAAGTCCTTTAGTCTCACAGTGTACAATTTTCCTTTCAGTATTAAATTACTTTAGAATGTAGTAGATATCTATTTTCGCTGTCACATTTACTTTAATAAAAAAGGAGTGTTGCTTATATAACTTATACTTTGGAAAAATAGTATGGTTTCGCTTGCAAATAAGCAATAATAAAACTGGCACGCGATGTTTAGTTTAGGATATAAGAAGAGTTGCAATATCAGCGGTTATGTTTAACTAACCCAGTTTTGTAGTTCCGCCGCAAGAATCAAGAGTTTCACCGCCGTAGCCAACTGGAATGCATGCTGAAAATTCGTAAGTGGAAACAATTAAATTCACGCGATATGCCGAAAATCGATCTCAGTGTTCCACGAAACGATACCATACCTAAAAACAACGAAATTGCGTTCGGCTTACACCCCCTCGTTCCAACACGAGCGCCCTGCCCAGAACTTTTCAAATCATATATCCTTCTCCTTCACGTTCAAAGTTTCTTTACCGTCTCTTCAAAACTCAGTGAATTATGCACAGAAAATTATTATTATTAAACAAAGTTACCTAACACAATTTATTAAAGTATTGCTCCTCATGACAAAAAAAAACATTCACTTCACACCTAAAACCAAAACAAACTTACTCTTTATTTTACTTTTACATTAATTCATCCCTGTTATAAAAAATAAAAAGTGTGGAATTACAGACGTACATACCCATTTGCCATATTCTGTAATTAAAAAAAATACTAAACATATCTTCCATTTACTTCTCTTATAATTTTATTTTTAGTTTTGCCCCATTCTTCACGTACAGCCTGTGTAATAAAGCATAATTTAATTTTAGTTTTTCATTAGCGAATCACAGTTTTTAATTACAGATTCATTACTTACTAATTTGATATCGAAAATAACTCAAAGTATTTATAAATGAATTTGTTTGAATTTGGAATCTTTCAACATTTAAACTTTTTAATAAATCAACAGTGAGGTATATATAGTATTTCTATACTAAATTGAAAAACATCAAAAAAACCTAATAAAAAATTTAAGAAAGAAAAAAGATCCATGGGCGTCGGTGCTTAAGTATTTACATAAATTTGATATTCATGTAAATAATAAAAGAAAGACTCTACACACAGTGTATAATTATAATCTAATTTTAGTTTTTCCTAATGAAATAAGTATTTCAGTTTTGAGATTATCTTTTTTCTAAGTTGAAAAAGTTTCAACATTTTTCGTAATTATGTTCTCGGGCATGTTATTACTCAATTAAATTGGCTCAATTTAGTTTGTACAAGAAAAATAAATAATTCTAAACATACTTTTTCTTGACGAAATACACTCAAAATTATACATTGCCCAAGGACAATTTTTAGAAAACTAAATTATGCATAAAGTGCTGCTGTAAGTAAGAATGATTTTTAATTTTTTGATCGTCTTATTAAAATATTCTTCTTTCTACTGGCTTGGGACTAGCAAAGGTATTTTGCTAAATTACTCATTTTACTTAGCAAATAACCGACTAAAAGCGGGTTTAACTAAAATAAAAAAATCCTAAATATTAAAGAAAACTGCTTCCATTGCTGTATGTGGGTGTTGCCATGTGTGAGCGTATATTAACAGGAGGTAAAACAAAGAATAATAGGTCCTTTATTATCAAAATCTACTGTAGACTGTAAGATTATAGGACCTATTATTCTCCGTCTTACCTGATATTAAAATAACTTGTTTCGTTTCTATGTGTAAATATTTATTTTTAAGTACATATTTATCATTACTTGTTTGTGGAATGTCATGATCTTGTGATATTTCACTATTTAGCTGCGATCTCCAAAACGCCAAAATTTGTCCAGCTGAACTCACTGTCTGAAACATCGAGTAATTATATTAAATTGCATATAAAGTTCTGAACATTAACAAGTACTTGGATATCACCTCTTATTTATAAGTGAATGACATCTGAAGTTTATTTTGCCAAATACGTTTGGGAGACCACCATTTGCGTTCACCATCTGATCAATAGAAGCTAGAACAAAACAAACTACTCAAGTCTCTGAGGAGACCTCAATCTTAGATACTAAATGATGAAATATGGAATAGGATTCATATGAAAGAGCGAGTATGAGAAATAAAATATTTCGAAAATATTACTTCCGCCTTATTTTGAATGTTTGTATCGGTGTAACATTTTTATATTTTCTAAAAATTTTCCCCTTGTTTAGTCACTTGTGAAATGGAGGTTCCTAATTATCTCTTATAGAGTCGTACGAGGCGTGAATGCCTGATCTGAAATTTAACATTTATAATATTGTATGCCGCAATATTTTTCAATAATACAATAATTCACTGGTAAACTTTAAGAAATTCTCTTCATTTAGTATTATCTAAATTTTAAATGACACTTATGTTTAACTGTTCATAAAATTATGCTATAATTTTAAAAAGTCTTCCTGAAGTTAATGATTCTTAGAGAAGCAGAAATATTTTTAATTAACTCTCAAGTGCGTCGTTTATCATGATATCAAACTTAAAAGTTACCTCGGACAAGCGGTCGGTTCAGGCGTTCGAATGTTTCGTCGAAGAAAATTCGAAAATAGATCTGTTTTTTTTTTTTGAAAGGATAGAGCTCTGGATACCTAGAGCATGGTAGCCTAATGGCTTATTTTACTATTCTTTCATCCAGCTTCTAGTTCATTATATGAAACTATAAATGTTTTCAGGATAGGTTAGTACATTGTAACGAAGTTTATCTCTTTCTTCCATCATTCCATGGTGTACCATAAAAATAGTGGTGGTTTAGACAATAAATAAAAATGGTGAAGGAAATTTTTGAAATCATTGGGTATATTGTTTTAAATTTTATTTCTACATATTTTACCACAGCTTGGATTTCTAATATTTAAAAATAAGTCCTATTATTCCGTTAAATAAAATTCCCAATACTAATGAAGCTAAAGAGTTCATACCAGTTAATCCTTTACTTCCCATACAAAAACTAAAATTTTTATTAACAACCAATCAGGTTTTCGAAAAAATCCTATTGTAAATTTGCATTACAAATTACACATTGTAATATGAAAACTAATTTTGATAAAAATAAATACATTATTGTATTGTATTTCCGAAAATATTGATTTTTAAAATTCACCATGTTAGGAGATACATTGAGTGAGTGGCTAGTAATTTATTTAGATTATCGCAAAAACAGAGAGAGGTTTAAGGATCAGGTATCATCTAAAATTAATAATGATCCATGAATTCCACAAGCTCGCCCACTTCTGTTCATTTTGTATATTAAAGATATTGACCTTTTCGTAGTTTGTGAATTCATTAGCCTTTTTGCCGATTCAACAACTCAGCGTAATCGGTAATTTACAGTTTAGATATCTGCAAATTACCCACATAAAAACTTCTTCTTAAAATACTTAATTCCAGCATTTCAAAAATTAAATGGTAAACTGAGTGGTTTAGTAATATTATTGAAAATGTCTGGAAAAACCACTATTTTCACTATCTAAATGCCACTTTCTAGTTTTCATTCAACAAATGTTCTCTTTCTATCTATAATAGTGAGAGATAATAAAAAATTGGCAATGTTATTTATAATTCTATACAAATTTTACTGGCTTCTTTTACTCTGCGGGGATAAATGCGACTTTTCGAGTTCCAGGGTCATAAGGTCGGTCACTCTTTGATTTGTTACTTCATATGGTGTGATTGCTAATTGATTTTTGAATGGTATGTATTGAAAAAGTCATTGTAACGACGAATTTAATAATATGAGTGCTTAAAATTGTTTGAAGATCATACCGGGTGAACGAAAATTGTATTATTGAATGGTATTCGAACTGGTATAAAATAAATTAATTTTAAACATTACTGATGCTGTATATTGTCGTGGTGGGTTTAGCTATTTAGAAAAAAATATTAGGATTATAGATAAGCTTAATAAATAATGGAAAATAAACAAATTGCAGATAAATAAAAAAATATAACGAAAAAGCTATAGTTTATAAAGACGATTATCTCAGAACTTGTCGAAGGAGACTAAAATCACAGTACAGAAGAGAATTATTCAACCTCACTTTGACTAGTGCTCATCAATTATAATACTTATTCAATCTCAACAAACTCAATCCAATGAAAAAATTGAAAATTGCGGTATAAGAATACTTATCTTCATACTCCAATTAAAATGATGTTCAATTCTCTAAATGGGTCCTCTGTTAAAAATAGACTACCATTTTGCCATGATCATTATTTTTAAAATACATTTCTTTTAATAAAAATATTCATTCGCATAATACTTTTTCTAATTTTTAAATGTTTTTTAATTTTTAGAATGTTTATCCTTAAATTTTTTTGTTTATGCTATTCAAAAATCTTAATTCTTAATTATTTTCCTCTTATTTTATTTTTTATTTTATTAATCTTAGTTTATAACCTCTGTAATTGAATTTCATTTTTTGTATATACATGGTGTTCCAAGGGTATGCATTTCATTGTATTATTGAGAATAAATAAAGGTTTGGTTAAAATATAACTGATTATTACTTTCATCACTATTATTCTCTTTAGTACGAGTATTAACGTTTCTGGAATACTTATGTTATTATTACAACTGAAAAGATCTTTAGACACTGGTGTTATATAATATTATAACTAGTACTATTGTTATTACTATTAATATTGTTAGTAAAATTATTCTTCGTTAGTTTTAGTAATATTGTAAATTGCTTCTCTCATTATTCTAACTATTATCATTAATATTCTTATTAGTTTACTAAATATTATCATTACTTGAATCATTATTTTCATCATTATTATTTTGTTTGGTTTTAAAGTTTCTGGAATACTTATGTTATTATGAGAACTGCAAATATGTTTAGTTGCTGGTATTATTAATATTATAACTATTACTATTGTTATTACTATTAATATTGTTAGTAAAATTATTCTTGGTGTTATCCTTATAATAAGCTTTATTAGTTTTAATAATATTATAATAGTATTTTCGCTATACAAATTGCTGCTTTCATTATTCTAACTATAATTATTAATATTATTATTAATATACTAAATATTATCATTACTTGAAATATTATTTTCATCACTATTATTCTGTTTAGTATTAATGTTTCTGAATTCCTGTTATTATTAGAACTGTAAAAATCTTTAGTCGCTAACTATTGTTTATTGTTATTACTATTAATTAATCCAGTATAATTAATTATATCCAATTTTCTTGGAAAAATATTTTTATTAATGTAGTAAGCTTTAAGAGACATATTTTTCTTTTTGGTACCTTTCATTTACAATATTTTATCACAATTTTTTAATATTAAGTAGGTATACTTGGTGATAGTCGACATACTGAAAAACCTTTCCATTTTTTAGTACAATATTACCAACACAAACCACTTAAATAAAATTTTACTGAAACTACAACCCACAAACTTTTATGGAGCCTAGAAGATCTCGAATAAGAGGTTTGCGAAGTATTTCAGGGAGAAAAAGAAGTTCTGCTGTTTCTTTTGTAGTTGTCTGCGAGTTTCTGCAATCTTGAGAGAAATATTTCTTTGGTTGAGCCCCTATGGCTTCGTACGAAACAATTAATTCTAATACAGTCCACGTAGCCAGTAAAAACAATCGAAATCAATAAGAGGCAAGTGGAGAAGGACAGTGTGCGATTTGTCTTGATCCGGCAGCGTTCGACGCATCAGATGACCGGTAAATAATGCTCTTAGATTTAATCTTGGAAAGAACTCTCTAAGGCGCACTCCTTCAGCCGAGCCAACAACCAACTTCAAGATGGATGATACGAGTTTTAATTTCAACTTCTATTTATTTAATAGACATCCTATTTATAATGCATATTTTCACTGCACCTATTTCGTATTATGCTTAAACTAATATTTCACACAAGGATAAAGACTTGCCAACATAACTAAATTTCGATTATTTTGACACATTAGATTGTTGGATTCAAATATGGTTCAACTAGTAACGTTCCATTAACGAAAAATTAATTTTTTTGAGTTACCCAATGAGAAATAACATTTGTAAAAAATGATTTATTGTATACTTATAGAAATACCTTGTTAACATTTTCTAACTTCTATAGTAATAGACTTTTAGTTTTTATCGTTATAATCACCTTTTCGTGCTAAATTTAATGCTCATTTTCTAAATTGCGCTAAAATTTAATCAAACAAATTAACCTGTCTATAATTTCCAACTAGCTCCTCTGTTCGTATTTAATCACTGTTGCGGTGAATCGGTCAGCAGCAAATGAATTGATTGCAAATTCGTATCCAAGTAAGTCAAATTCTATGCCTCACTGTTTAAAAAGACTTTTAGGCCAGTTCTGTGACCTGCAAAATGTAAATGTCAACTAGAATAGAGCGGGTTGTGATAAATATTAAGTACTTTATGCATATGTAAGTAGTCATTCTGCGAGGAAAAAGAAGATGCTATAGGTGAAAAAAAAATGGTCTGGTCCCAGCAGAAGAAATTAATGCGCTTTATTCATCCTTCTTTCTTTGGTTAACTACGACACAAGAATATAAAAAACAATGTTAAAAAATACATGCAAGCGATATGAAACATTTTTTGATAAACTGTAATTCCATTATCAATTAAATTAAATTTGCTTGTAAAGGACTATCAGAAATCTATATCAATAAATATTGAGAGTAATCTAAACTGTAATAATCTTCAATAAAAGGATAGCAATATTAACAGCTGAAGGGCATTTATGAGGTCATTAGCAGAGCTCAGTTTCGAATAAACTATTCGCAAATAAACCAAAAGCATACTCATGAATATTAGTCAGAGAATATTAATCAACATTTGGAACAAAACGTTTGACATATTGCTAACCTATTTAAAATATAATATATTCAACCTCTAAATTACTTTTTTTTCTAGTCGTAACATTGACTATCCCATTCAATGGGTAAAATATACAAAGGTATATTTTCAAGTAAACACAGTAAACAAGAAAATAAAAATAAACATAAAATTAAGACTCATAATACCAACCGCTGCTTGCAAGTAACCATAAAATAAAAAGTGTCAATGGCTAATGGAGTTTTTTTGATAATAATAATAATAATAATAATAATAATAATAATAATAATAATAATAATAATAATAATAATAATAATAATAATAATTATAATAATAATAATAATAATAATAATAATAATAATACTCTCCCTCTATCTCACTTCTCTACCCTAGAAATCACAGCTTTTGCTAAGAAAAGGTAGCATATTATTAATATTCTTATTTGCCAACCAGTCCTCCAAAAATACACTTCAGTATAATTTTAGTCTTTATTCCCTGGCTCTATTGAGTCAAAGAAATCGAGTGCACTAATATTATAATCGTGACTAAATAATGTTATAGGAGGTCAGACAAAGTTCAAAAAAATCATTGCTAGGCAAAAAACTGTAGTTGATTTGCCTCAAAACTTTTTCTTTCTTTCTCGCCTTTCTTGTACCTTTTTAGATATCGAACTTGGCTTAGTTATTTTAGTTATTCGTTTTCTTCTATTCATCTTTTCCATGATTGTGTACTTCCTGTCGTCATTTTTGTCTCTTCGTTCGTATTTCCTCGTATCATTTTAACCTCCACTTTTTGATGTATCTATTTTTTCTGAAAGCCATCTGTCCTCTTCTTTGTGCTATTTCTTGTTTCATGTTTTTTTTCTTGTTAGTCCATTCTCATGATGTATTTATTTTGCTTATTGTTATATTGTTTTATTCGTTTCGCTCCTAACTCAATCTTATTTCCTCCCCCCATATATTCTTCTCAGATATTTCATTTTCGTGGCGTCTATCATGCTAATATGTTTCTTCTACATTGTCCAATTTTCACTAGCATATAATATTGTAGGTAAAACTATTGTGTTATTCACCCTTAGCCTCGTTTGCTTGGTTAGATTCCATTTTCCCGGAATTATATTTAATGCATAGTATAAATATATCTCTTTTTGCTCTATTTGTTAACTCTGATCCTATTTTTCGGCCATCCAAAATACTTCGATTTTTATAAGTTACAATCTTCTTCTTTAGATACTCATTTCTCTGGTATTCTTCATTAGTTCATTTATTAATATTATAATGAACAGGGAACTAAAACTATCTATCACCTTCTTTAATAGTTAAAAATTATCATTTGAACTCCTCTTTTTACTGTTTTGTAAAAACTTTCAATTACTTGAATTAAGACTTTTTTTCTTCAATCTTTTCTATACTAGGTATTTTTTTCCAATCGAGCCAAAGGCTATTTCTAAGTCAATTCTACGATGGGTTTCTTCTTATTACTAATTCTTCTCTCAATTAGTTTTTTCTCGATTATATTTGAATATGTTTTGAAGCGTAAGCATATTATCACAACTTACCTGCTTTCTGTTTTGCTAAATGGTTATATTAAGATTAGTTTGCTAGTCTTCCTAAATTTTTTGTCTTTCCCTTTCCTGTTTACATATTTTCCTCAAAACTCAAAGCTATATAATAAGCTGTATCAAAGGAACAACCAGAAACAGATCAATCTAGAGGCGGTTCAATAGGATAGATAGAGTCAATCCACATTCTACAGGATGTCCCCGAAAATAACGCATATTTTTAAATGGTATGTAGAATATGTCATTTTCAACGAACTATTCTAATACATTTTTTTTAACATATCAGTTGACCTATTTAAAAATTAACTTTAAACGTCTACTCGAAAATTTTTACGTGGCAACACGTCACACTTTTAATAAAAGTATGTGTCATGTATCCAAGTAATATCTACCTGATGAATCATAAAATTGTGTTAGTTTACAGATGACTCGGAGGATTTAATCGTTTGAATTTTTTCGTTTGGTAAAGTAGTATCAATAATTCTCTGAAAAAAGGCATTTTATTCAAATCAAGAATATTATAACTTAATTAATCTAATCCGCGATGTTTTGTATCAGTGTCTCAAAGATTGTTGGAAATCTTGTATTTAAAACGTATAAAAAACCATTGTTTATTATCAGTTATTCAAGTATCGCAGCTGTAGTTGCTATTCGGTAAATAATATTTGGATAGATGTGAAATATTAATACTTAAAATTCTACTATATTTGTTTTTGAAAAACGAATTATTATTTTTATTGGTTTACGACTCTAATACTGGCCTAAACTGGTGAGGTCGCTCAGTTCTATTAATATTCGTTTTCTACTAATGGATCTTGTAAGTTATTTATAACCTCTAATCGCTCTTTGCATGAATGGCGAATGGTTTTCTCTCGCGCTTCCGAATTTATATTCGGGGGTTAGAAGTTCGACGCGGTCAAAATGTTGATTTATTAATACACTGTCAAATTGCGAACTAGCTATCGTTATATTAATAATGCCATAATTTTTTATTAATAGAAATCATACAGAGTCCGTAAATGTTTAAACTATTAATTATTAAAATATTAAAAAAATAGCCGATGCCAGTTTTAATTTTAAATGGTACTTTGCTAGGAGGTGGAGGTGGTGTCAAGGAAAAACCAATGAGAGGCAAGAATTATTTTTGAAATTATCTTTGCGATAGTAACTCTATAAAGATACATTTAAAATGCATTGTACAATTACTGTTTCTCATTAAAATAAAATTGGTTGTATTTACAGTGAGCAAATTTTCAAAATTTTCTATTGGGCCTATTGTTAATACATTCCTACAATAATCAATTACACCAATTTATTATTAAAACATCAGTAAGTAAATAAATAACATCCGGATTCCAAATGTAGTTTTGTTTCAAAAATGTTATCTTCAATTTTAAAGAAACAAATGAAAGATTTTTTGTTAGGAAGCATTACACATCTACCTTTAAGGAACGCACTATTATCGGGGACACTGTGTACACATTCGTTTCCAAGATCAAGAATGATATATTTTGAATAATATCTAAAAAAAGTTATATTATAATAACAAAATTTATTAATAATTTAATGAGTGTCTTTTAGGTTTTGTCAATATGATGTAATCTTCTTATAGAAACGACTTTCCAATATTTTAAAGAATTATTGTAAAATATAATTTTGCTAAATCAATGTTTAGTTTATATAATTTTTTTAATAAAACGCCTACTTCAGATATTACAAGTAGTCTACGATTATTTACGAAAAAAAATCCTGCAAATCTGCTGGAGGCGCCTTTTGAAAAAATGTATTAAATTTTTTTGTTATGTTTCACATAAGAAATATTCTGGCAAATGCTTGGGAACTTGAAGTATTTTAGTTTTTGCCTGTATGTATTCGAAGCCAAGTTTTACTTATTTTTTGTGAATTGAGATAATAAAAAACTGAAGAAATAAAAAGTTGTATTTTAGTAACCAGATCCGATTTTCTTTTTATTTAAAACTAAAATGGACACGTTCCTGAAATTGTTGGATTAATTGTAATGGATCGAAATTGTGAAAATTTTAATATAATCGCCAGAAGCGATTTTTAAATATTAGAAAAAGCTTAAATAATACAAATTCCATATTGTCTATGTACTATGAAAAATGTTTTCGATGAACAGTGTTATAATTTCGTTAAGAAGAAATGGTTTATTATGTGACTTTTGTTTGGATTTGTAAATATTTGTTGAAGAAAGTTATTAGCAAAATAATGTAATGAGCAACAATGGAAACTAACGTCGTAAATGTCCATGACCATTTATTTCTCTTACAAGTATACATGAACTATAGTTATCACAGTAACAGTTATTAGTTCCTTTAATGTGTACGCGTAGGATAGATCCCAATTTCGCAAGAGAAAAATAGTTTTTGGCAAATAACTCAAAAATCAATAATATCAATTCATTGTTGTTAACTGTTGACAGGTTTAACAATAAATGAACTTCACTGTTAGATATAAATTTATTTGTTTAGTCTTTACGAGAAAATTATTTTTCACAAGTTAATCACTTACATTTCCATCAGCAGCGTGTAACAGGATATGTTTGTTTAAATTATATTTTTGAGCAATTGGTTTTGTACAAACAGAACACAACATTTTTCTCACCGATATGTACAAGTTGATGCCCCGCTGTAAATGACTTTTTTGCGAAAATATTTTTTTACGTATGAAACACTGAAATTTTCAGCACTATGAATAACTTGAGGCTTATTGAATTATACATTTTATATATTTTGTTGCTTATTACCTAGCTAATAAAGAACAGATATATCTTCTGGGTAAGTACAATTATTCTGACTCATAAATCTTAGTTTCTAAATCTATTTTAGCACCAACAGTCAGACGCACAATGAAACGTGAAATATGATCAATATAGTCAGAGCAAGATATTGATTGTTCACGAAACAACAACAAACTATTTAGCATCAACAAAGTTCCTATAAAGAATTTTACGATAGCCATTACTCACATCCAGGGGCTATATAATTCGGCGATAACTCAAACATCCCTAGAGCCGTTTGTCTTTCTGTTTAATTACCGATTTCCGATTAGTCCCAAGCGAAAATCGTCTTTACTAAGAGTGTCCCACTAAGTTTTCAGTTATATTATAGACAATTTTTTGCTTAACATTCAGTCAGTCTATTACGTTTTAAGTACTGCCACTACCGTTTATGAGATAAGCAAAGTATGAACAGAAGAGCGTAAAATTGTATTCTAAATTAATATTTGGTTATAATTTCTCTGTAATAACTTCTTTCTTAATTTCTTCCACACATTACTATAGCTAGTAACAGAAATGTACAGAAAATTGATTATTATTCATTTCATCCTTCAGTTTTTTTATCATGTATCTTTGTTGCTTCAAGCATTAATTTTTGCCCGTCGTCTCTATTTTCTGCTCTTTTCATGCGTTGGTCGGATACTAATCTTTTGTTTTTTTTTGTGATAAAGAAATACTTTAGGACTCTAACAACAGGCTAAGGCATAAAACTTTTAAGATTCTGTAAGTAAGGAAAAAAAATGTTACGGGAAAAGCAAACGTTGAATCGACAATTATATTATATTGACAATATTTTTCTTTTCTACATTTATTAAATGAATCATATAACTTTAAAGATCAATGTTAAAATAAATACTTTTGAAAGATTATTTGTTAATTTTTTTCATAATCGTTCAGTTAGAATTGGTCTGAACAAAGTTAATTATACAATATTTATAATGTTGGCTACTTATTAGTATTTTCTAATGGTATTATCTTTATATACTTTATACTACACATTGTAAACAGACTAAGAGCTAAAACAAAACATTGAAATAGAGTTCACAGGAAAAAAGTGGAAAGTTAAATACAGCAGTATCCGCAAAACCTCAGAGATTAAGATATTTCATCTACATTTTTTCTCGTTGGATGCATATTAAATAAGTCGGGAAACTATTAGTAGAAATAATGTCTTTTGAAATAAAAAACGGAAATCGCAGTACCACTATCTTTTAAATTTATAAATATTTAAATAATTACTACCTAATAAAATAAAATCCTTTTAATAATGAATTAACTGATCCTAACTTTACTTTATGGAAATTATCCATAATAAATATAAAACAGATAAATTATACTTATATTGAATTTCTACAGTATTCCAAAACTATTTTTTTAATATCTTTCTCTAACCAGATAGTGATAGAGAACTTGAGGTTATTTAAATTTTATTAACAATTTAGATTCAAAAATAAAATTTACCGTTCAAATTAAAGAGAATTGTGATGACACCGACAGAAATACACCAATCAGGTTGCACCTTGAAATAGAAAGTATGATCAATAAAACACTGCCCTTTGTATAACTCTATCTATTCAATATACTAAATGTGCAATCGGATAATTTTCACGATATGCTGTATAAAGAGTAATAACACATATTAATAATGCATTCTCTATTTTCAACGTAAATATTTTATTAACTTAAACTGCTTGTTGGATTTTCATCTGGACGCTCTATATATATTTGTGAATTTATTCCAATTTAGTGCTGAATCCAGCTACTGACTACCTATTCAATATTGGATAACTTCAGTTGTGGAATTAGGTCAATTCTGACCGTTTGAATAGAGCGGAAACTTTGATTTGTAACCAAAACTTTTCCTAATAAGGTAGGTAGTTAACATAGTTCACCGAGATTTAAAAAAGTGTTTGTTACTTCTGAACTCATAAAATCGTTAATTAGCAGCCTTTTTAGAATTTAATTTTGAATATTCATTAAAATTGGAATAACGGGAATGTCACAAATAATTTAAAGAAAAAATAAATTATAATAGCTTTATGTTCGTTTCTGATCTAAATTAAAGCTAATTAAAGAGTATTATAAGGGTGAAGTAGCTAGTTAGGTAGGCAGTATTCTCTGGCCAAAGAGGAACGAAGCAAAATCCTGGAGACTTTTATCTTGATTCCAATGAAACCAACTAAAATCTATAGAGATAAATATTTTATTAAAGTTTTATAACTAAATTTTTTAAAGAAATATTAACCACTTGTGCCAAATACGATTTTATATTATAAAGTTAAATGAATATTTCACACCAGCCTTATTATTTGGGAAGAAAATTATTTCGTACACTGTCAAATTTGCAAAATGAATAGTAAAATACTGAAGTAGTTTATTTTTTTCAACAAATTTGTTTTCTTCTATTAATGGGCGCAGAATATACAATCGCCGGCGGAATGGGCACTACAAATTAAAGAATACCGTTGCCTGGCGGAATTTAATGATTTTCAATAAAAGGTCAATTTTCAACTGCTTTTGCAGGATTAATTTTAAGAGGGGCCTTTAATACTAGTAACATAAATTCAGTTGGCACCACTGAAATTATGCGATATTATACTAGTCATACTAATTAAAAATTTGATATCTTTTTCAAATTCAGCTAAATACTCAGTTATTACCTGGACGCCAGAGTTCTCTGAAAGTACAATTCTTCATTATAAAATATTTCTTTATATATTTCAATAGCACATGAAAAAATAATTAAAAAAATCAGATGTCTTAAAAGCTTTTCTATATTTTTGTTTATAAATTTAATGATGTGAGAACCCTCTGTATATGTCATTTATTTCTTTGTAAAATGAAAGTAAGACGTCTTGATACATTTTTATTTCAATTCGACAATGCCGTTTTAGGGATTGTAGAATTCAGAAAGTTTAAATTAATTCCAATTCCAAAAGTATACTGGTTTTTTATAGTTCGTTTAACGCATGAGCGATGTGAACATTGAGTCGCTAGGAACTGGAAACTAGCTCTGGGAAATATAGGCGGAAACATTTTTTTTAAATCTTGGGTAAATTTTCTATCATAAAAAAGCAGGTATATTCTCGTTTTAAGAAAAAATGCGCGTCTGCTGAGCAGAGCGCAGTCAATCTTGGAAAATATTTTTTAGTAATTTTTGATCACAAACATTTATTTTTGCGGCGATAATGAATCGTATTTAATTTGTCATAATCAATCGATACATACCTACGTACAAATGTACACAATTTAAAAAGTGAAGATACAATGAAAAAAATTTCATATCAACAGAAATAAAATTAATCCCGATCGACAAAAGTTGCAAAAAGCAAGTTTAATATTTTTTATTTTTCACCGTAAGAAATGTATGCAACCAAAATAACCAAAATAATAATGAAAATTTTTGCGCAATCTGTTAATGAATAATGGAGATCTTAGAAGATAGGAGCTATATTAAATATTATGAATATGGTACTACCAACGACATCGAAGTAATTTGTGTAAACCAATAATACTTTAAATTGAGGGTTAATTTTTTGCGAAGTTGGTAGCATTAAAATCACTATTCAAGGCCCCTCTTAAGAAAACCGACGGTCTACCATATTCTTTACTCACATTGATTGCTCTTTCTGCTTGCGATTTTATAGCCTCTTCCTTTAATTTACTAATACGTTATTTTCTTCACCATAATGTTTTTAACGTTTTCGTTTTGTTTCATACGATATCTTATTTGGTCTGTTTTTATTTGTCCTATTTATAGAAGAAACCTATATTTATTAATGCAATATTAACTTGATGTGATAATAATTTATTGTTTGTTCAGTAGTAATTATAAAATACGCTGACTAGCTATTGTTTAATATTGTATATCAGAGAGAGGGCAGGTTCAATAATAGAAAATGTAATTAATAATTAGAAGTAGCGAGAACGCCTTAATAATACAAAATTGGTATATTGGTGTTCTTTGAGATTATTTTTAGATGTGTAGACTAATAAACTAAGTTTACAGTCTCCAATATACAAGGTTTCCCAAAAGTTCCGGGACGGAGCCATAAGTTTCT
Organism: Hermaeophaga mercurialis; assembly: GCA_951812935.1. Taxonomy (NCBI): domain Eukaryota; kingdom Metazoa; phylum Arthropoda; class Insecta; order Coleoptera; family Chrysomelidae; genus Hermaeophaga; species Hermaeophaga mercurialis. Next base: position 15,530,975 of record OX638362.1, on the reverse strand, counting down.
AACGGGTGAAGAAAAAAATCTGAAAATTTGGGGATCACTGAAGGTCCAAAAAAACTGCATTTTTAGATGATTTAAAACGTTCATACACTGGGGAGTTTTTTTAAGGGATGATAACCACAATATTTTTAAATTGCAACCCCTGTCGAGTTTCACCTTATTTTAAAGGTAATGAAAAAAGAAACGCATCCCCAAAACCAAAAATTCGGTATCTTGGTTATTTTAAGAATTATACTACCAAAAGAGAAAGAAACATGTTTATATGATTTTTATAATAAATTTTCAAATTGTCGACCGTCCTCGATCTCGCAATGACCCAAACGCTCATAAGTAGATTTTTGAACCCTTTGGAACATATCCCTAGTGATATTGGTGATTTCTTCAAGTATGCGATTTTGCAAATTATTTTATGTTTCTGGATTTGTTGCATACACTCTACTTTTTAGAAACCCCTAAAAAGAAAAAAATCGAGTGTTGTAAGATCCGGAGATCGTGGTGGCCACTCGATTTCACCTATTCTCCCGATCAAACTGTTTGGAAACGTCTCGGGATGCTCGGCTAAAATGTTGAGGAGCACCATCTTGTTTGAACCATTGTCAATACCATTAGGGCATAGGCACGAACACTTGGAACCACTCGATTTTCGAACAGTTCTAGATATTTGCCTTCGTCCAAGTTTCCATTAACAAAAAAAGGGACAATTACTCTATCTCCTATAACTCCAGCCCACACATTAATTTTCTGCAATGTCTGAGTATGATTTTCTTTTATTAAATGTGGATTTTCGTCAGCCCAATAACGATAATTGTGCCTGTTAACTTTACCATTTAAGTAAAAAGTAGCTTCATCAGAGAAAACAATATTGAGAAGAAATTTCTGTCATCATCACATTTTTCACGCATTATTTCGCAGAAATCCAGCCTTCTATCGAACTCATCTACATTCAATTTGTGAACTAGGTGAAACTAGTTATCGATTTGGAAATCGGTGGTCGTTTAAGAAAAAAATCATTAAAGTCTCGCCGCACTTCATCGTAAGATCTTGTTCTATTCCCAAAGCCACGAATCATTAAAAAAACAATTCTTTTTTTTGGTGAGTTTTTGGGCCATTTTTAACAGATAATTTTAACTAATTTAAAAAAAGGATATAAATAGGCTCAAATTTAACATAACAATTCAACAATCAATAAATTGTCACTGTCACAAACTGTTTATTAAATTTACTCTACTTATCTTCTTTTTTGTTTTTATTCCAAAAAAACTAAGCTAAATTGATACCATACTACGGCCAGATCGAAATTATTTGTATTACAAAATGATAAAGAGCTGCGTACTGGACCCAACAAGTGTATCAGTTTTGATACACATGGCAGTCAACGTGTCAAAATATCGGGTTTTGATTTTGGAGATGTCTTTCTTTTTTCTTTACCTTTAAAATAAGGTAAAACTCATCATCCCCTAAAAAAACTCCCCAGTGTATGAAACTTTTAAACCATATAAAAATATAGTTTTTATGGCCCTTTAGTAATCTCCAAATTTTCAGATTTTTTTCTTCTCTCGTTAGGAACTTATGACCCCGTCCCGGGACTTTTTGGAAACCCTGTATATTGAATTTGATTTAGTAGTACGTAAAATCCTCCAACTATATTGGAATATAAAATATGTATGTATAATTAAAATTATAAGAAATAAATATAAAAAATTCTTACTTGATCTCCCTATTCGGGTAATCTGGTGGTTGACCCTTTTGTGGGTTATTTGAGATAATCAATCGATACAGTAACCAGAAGTGAAAGATAGAATTACTATTGAAGTTCTATAATAATTGCAAAGATGACTAAGCATGTCCTCAATAAGTCAGTAAGAATTAACTGATGAATTTATCGAAATTGTTTGGTGACCATAAAATAAATTCAGATTTGATTTTAAATCAACAAATAAGTTTTTAGACTTTTAAAATTAGAAATTATATTGAAAAATGTCAAAACCACATAGTCTAATTAATCCCAGAAAAAAAAAGAGATGAGAGAGTGGAAAAAAAATGTAACAATTTTTGACATGGTGAAAATTCTCATTATTATTAATTAGAGATTATCAACACAGTCATATATAAATAAATCTTAAGGTTAATAAATAAATAAGATTTGTTTCAAAAAGTCCAAAATATAAGTATTTTTGAAATATAAGAGATATTTCACAAAAAATATACAAAGTGTATTAGGGAGTTAAAGAAATTGGCAGATGTTTGAAAAGAAGATTTTATTGCGGATACATATGATTGACCCCTCAAACAATAAACAAACTATAATTTTATGAGGATTTTTGGGATTTTCTTATCTAAAGATCTTGCTGTCTAGGAATTATAACCCCATAACATTCTTCAATACAGTAATATATTAAATTAATTGTCCGGATTGTAACGCCATCTATCTTGGCCCCACCCTTAGAAATTTTAACACAAACTACTGTGAACACTTACGATCTTATAGATTAAAATGACCAGATAAGTCACATTACGCAAAACACCTCATTGACACTAAATACAAACCTACACTTAACAAAACAATTGAAACAAAAATTGAGGTACTTCATATACTTAAGTGACAAAAAAAATATGATTTTTTGATGAAATATAATATAAAAAAATATCTAAAATATCCTCAGTATATAGTACTCAATTAATAATTAAACCTGGTAATTTTAATAATAGTGATTTTCGATACTCTACAACTAAAATATTTTACCAAATAACAAAGTTCTTAAAAACATAATCGTAAAAAGTTGTCTTATTGCCTATATACATAAAACGAACTGGCGTATCAAATAGATTAATGTAAGAAGTGAAGTAAGCGCACTAATTTTCTGACGTATAATTCAAACTAATAGTTTCCCGAAACAAAGCAAACTATTATCGTCACAAGCACAAACAATTACAAAGTTTGCTTATGAATAATGATTCTCTCAGAAAATTGCTCCTTCGTTAGCTATAATTTAAACGATCGACGTATATCGTGAAACTGAGAAAATTATTTTAGAGAGCATTTTCACTCTATCAAATCTATTAAATCATTTTATGTCAATAAAAATATCGCATTCATTTATAAATTAGTAGCGAAAGAGTAGCCGAATAATGTTTATTCAAAAAAATTTGCATAAAGAAAATGTGAAAATTTGCAGAAATTATTAATTTTATCTCGCATTCACTCATAAAAGATTTGAAATCTAAAGTGATTACAAAATGTTATATAAGAAAAGTGAGAATGCCTATAATTGAATAAATAACCTTTTTCTTTGTAACCATTAAGTGAACAGTATAAGAAATTTTAGTTTTTCTTTTGACCCATAATTAATCAACTGCATTTAATAAACTGAAGCATTGGAATACATTTATCCAAAGAAGAAAAACCCTTAACATTGATTTATCAGATCTAAAATTCTTGTGTAATTGAACAATATTTAAAAAAAAATTTACACAGAGTAAAGGAAAAATTATGTTGTTGACTAATTATATATATATATATATATATATATATACATTTAGATAGTTATAAGAATTGTTTTTAGCCATATTTGTTTTAACATTTATAAACAGTGCGGCCAATTTTAAAATTATAAAGTTTATTGGGGAGTAATTAATAAAACTTAATTGTAATATATTTAAACTATAATTTTGTACGGCAGTTTTCCGAAGAGTTTCTGGAATCTTTGAAGCACCAATAAAATGATATATAGAAACTGACAATAGGAATAGTAGTGAAGTTTTCAATAATGTCACTCTTATTCACATTAATTTGTATTTTTAACCAGTTTTGGGAGACTTTTCCTATAAATAAAATTTTTAAGCCTATGCAGATGTTACCAAAAGTTTGGTGTTCTGAGACACTCCATATTATTGATTTGCATACATTTCAACAGGTATATAGTAGATTATCGTTTAGATCGCCAGATAGAGACAATTATTGCGCAAATGATTCACATGATCGAAATGGGATCTAATTGCACTTGCAATCGTTTGAAATAATTTGCATTATGTTGAGGTATTCAAATGAAAACCTGGTCGATCTACCTGAAATAATCAAACCCTTAAGGACAAGCCAGAGGTGTATTCTAATTATGTAATTGAAATGTTTCAGGTTTCAAACTTATACAATAATAATATTTATAATAATAACAACAAGAGTAATTGCTATGATAGTTTTCATAATTTTTAGTTAAATATATGTAATGAGATTTATAAATTAGTGAAAAAATATATTGGAAAGATGAATATTATTTTTAAAGTAAAGCAAAATTGAAGTAAATTATGCAGGGCACTATATTTTACAAGCTTCTCTATATTAATACTAGAATAGTACCAAAAATCAGACCAAAAATTATGAAAATTAGTAAAAGATTCATATCTAGAAGAAGACACACCAACCGAGTAATAAAATAGAAAAAAATTGTATACATAACATTCAAATTATCTTGAAGTGGTTAAAAGACCATACCAGGAAACAATTAGGTTATTTGTTACGTTTTCTGGCACACAAAATTTTCCTCAACTATTCATTTCTTTGACATAACTTTTAATTAATTCACCCTACTTCAAAGTTATTTTCATAAGACTACTTAACACCATCACATTTATTTATGAATTAGTAACACTAAGAAAGATAAGTTTAAAACAAAGAAAAAATAATACAATAATACAATATTTGAAAAAAAAAATACTTTATTAATTAAAAAATATTTTAATTACTTTTAACGTTTTAACGAGTGTACATTTATATCGTATGTATTTTTGATTTAAATATACATTACTTAATGTGATAATATTAATACGATATATTCATGAATTTACCTTTCAATAGATTAATTAAACAAAGTAATAATTTTGTATTTATATCGATTCAATAATGAATTAAATAATGCACCACGAGTTTGTACCTTAGTACTTTCGTCATCTTTCCAAATTTTTCTTCACATTGGAAAATAGTTTAGTTAATTTTGTTTTCCATTTATTATTTATACGGTTATCAAAAAATAAGCAATGATAAATACATAACCTTGCATACTAAAAAATATTGAGCTACCATAATATCCATCCAATTTTAGTAAAAAATTGAAGATCCCCAGCACGTGCCAACCCCAAATTTATTTTTATCATCCGCCTACTTGATGTGGTGCCAATAAATTACACTAAAACTGCTTCGCACCTTTCAACTTTCAGGCGGCTTCACTATCCTTTATGAGCCTAAATCCAAACCACAAGACAGTGGTGTATCACAACCTCAAAAATTAAAGAAATTTTGTAACGCATACTAATTCAGCTGTATCAAATATTATTATTTAATGCAGCCAATGTTCTCGAATTGTGAAGCTCTTCTATCCTGCGTCTCCTATTTTTTAAGCATTTTTTTTATCTCTCTTCTCATTTTTCTGTTTATATTTCTTCCATTTTTTCTTCCTCGAAAAAATTGAATCTTTTTGGCAATATTCCTATAATATAAGTGGGTGGGTGCTAATTATAAGATGTGTGATTGCTACTAATTATAATATAATATGATTAGATGGTTGAATGTTTAAAAGTGTATGTATGACACAACACGTAATATTGTAATAGTTTTGCAGAGTGGAAACAAAAACGATTTATTAACGAAACAGTTTAGATTAATTAGTCGATAGCCATATCATATTAATAAGGAAGATTGGCACTTACCAGATCAGTCCTGGGGCTCCGATTATGGGGGCGTGTGTAAATATACTTAAAGCTCACTCAAATCACAAAGAAACTAACTGAAATTTTTCTAATGTATTTATTGGGCGAGGAATAGGTGGAAATTCCCGATTTCGGCTAGCTTTCTGATCAGAACTTTTAAATCTACTTTTTGCTTTTACAGATTTTTTTATGACTTTCGGTTTATTAAAGGAATTCGGCTTTTACAAAACTAGTCAATTCCTCAGTTAGGAGAATTATATGATGGGATAATAATCTGAACTACACCTTTTTTTATTGGAACGAAAAAAATCCCGTAACATCTTTCCAGATGCAGCTCAGTTTCTCCAACTATGCCCATTATTTCAATACAATTGCATTCGTAAAACTCATGTGTGATGTCATTTGAAGCGTCAACTTATATTTCAGTAATATGCCTTTAAAAATTAAATTTAACATCTGTTAGTTTATTATTCTCAGGCCAGCTGGTTTTTTGACTACTGAATTTGTAAATTTGAAAATAACTCCAATTTAATCTTGTTTTTGCACAGGGGGTTCTGTTCAATCCTTATAATATAAGTATTCTTGTAATATAAAATAAGCCATCTTGCCGTTTCACTTTTGACTATTTGAATAATCATAAAGTACTTGGTAGAAGTTTAAAATTTCTTTGTATTTTCTAATTCTAACTTTCTTATTTTTTAATTTTACTCCTTCATGTATTCTTCTAACATAAATTTTTCTATTTTCGTATTCATATAGTTCCATCTTCCTTAAGTTTCTGTATAGTCAGATTTTGCTGCTTTGAGATTATTCTTTTTGTTACCACCTTATAAACTTCACATTTCACATTATTATATTTAGAAATTATTTACTATCCGGTGCTTCCTTTTCCATATACGAATTGCATATCTACAGAGAAAGACCTCGTAAGAATATATACAAATATTTACCTTATATCAAGAAGTTAAACCAGGGTTAGGTGGAAAAAAGAGTAAAAAGCTGGAAGGATTACTATAAATGGGAAATGTACGGTATACCTAGTGTAGGAATGTTTTTGTTATCATGATGCTCGTAGACAAAATGTGCGAGAACAGGCGGGAGCACATTTTCTGCCTGTGTGTTGCGGAGTGCCTTTTGTGAAGTATACTCTAAGAAAAATTTTTATTGAAATATATTTTATATTACTTCTATGTTTTACGTTAGTTTTTAATATTTCCAGTGTTAATTTCAGAGGCATTCCTAAAATTGGTGAGCTGTATGTTAATTGAAACAACATGAAACTTGTTCATTTTTTCAATGACTAGTTTCTTGTTCTTATATAAAATAAAAGTGTACGACGCTGGTAGGCATCGGTATTTGCCAGAAGGGCACGCCAGAAATGTTAAACATGCGGACGTCGCGTTTTGCTAGCGTTTTTCCTCTTCCTTTTTCCACGTTTTGATTTATCCCTGTTGTTGGATGCTGAGGTAAATTCCCATCCGTCGAATCGGCATTAAGATTACAGATGAACGTCTCTAACAATAACGATGAGTTAGGTATTTTGTGTATTTTCTTCTATATATGATCGAAGACGCTGTACCAAACACACTATTTAGAGAAAAAACGTTCTTATCATCGTAATTTAAATCACTTTTATGGTTTATTTTATTATGGATTTTCATTGATTTTCTGGTGTTAATCAAAATGATTTTCAGTTTATAAAAAACAATTAATTTATAAATAACAGTTTTAAACGATCTGTCACTAGAATTTTCATTGAAATACACCATGGAGGTGATGCAACTCATAAGTATGTAATTAATCTTATGCGTAAATTTACATAAACAGAAAATCATAAATAACGAAGCAAATGAAGTCACACTTTTAGGTAAGTAAGTAAGTTTAGAAGATGAATAATCACAATCAATAATAAGCAGAGAAGTAACTTTTCATCTTCCAATGTTTTTCGAATATTACATAAACACAAACATCATCCATTATAAGTTGGTTCAAGAGTTGAACGAAAACGATTTTGATCGCTGACTTGAATATTGTGAATTATTGAGTGAGTGTTTGACGTTTGTCATTAATAATAGAAAATTATGATAAAATTTCCAAAGATTTAAGCAGAATGTAGCAAATTCGCACTTTAATTTACCTGTACGGTATTTTTTTAAATGAAACTTTCACTGCTCCTTGGTCAGTAAAAAGAGTAATAGTCGTTATGAAACCCAAACACGTGCAAATCTGTATACCAAAAGATAAAGAGCTCTTAAGGTTGATCTGTTAACAAAATTTTCCCTGGGACATGTTCAACAGAGAATTTTAAATCTATATCTGCACTGGTTCAAATATTTTGTGGGAAGCTGTTTCTTCTTTCTGATTACTTAGTCTACATGAGGAACCTTTATGTAAAATAAAAAAGCCGAACCTCAGGATGCATATTTGTAGTTTATAGAAGGCACAATATAAAGTTTAATGGTGGTACGTTTCATAATGCACATATATTTATATAAAATAATGTATTTATTTCTCCTTTATCATCGAAGCCTAATTTACTAATTGGTTTCTATCATAAGGAAAAATATTTTATTTAATCTTAAGTCTCCGTAGAATTGAAACTCTGCGAATAACCTGTATCTAATTAGTACGTCATTGTATATTTAAACTGAAATATTCCAACTCCCTAATCAGTCACAATTAATTAAAAACTTTAGGATATATTAAAAAGCTTCTTATTGAATCAGTAAGTAAAAACAAAATAATTCTTGACAGATATTTACAAAACTTGTTACTCAAACAATAATTGAAAGTTAGAGGAAACTTCTTGTAGCGGTTACGCCTCTGCTTCGAGTCTTAAATTGCTCTGGGAGTAGCAAACTTCCCAATCCTTTAATGATGGAACTCCACTTATTTAAATGTTAAACTCAAACTTATTGTCTTAGATTCTTATGGAGTTTCTTAATGAAATTTGGTCAATTATAAAGTTTCCTAACTTCATCCATCTGGCTGGGATAAAATAACACAAATTTAAATTCTGCTTGTTTAAGGTATAGAGTGTGACCGTAACTGATAAATAAAAAAAATATATTCTAGATTGCAGAATTTAAAACTTAACTCTATTTACGAGGTCCATTCGATATAAGTAAATGTTAAGAACTTTATAAGAAATGGGAATTTAAATATTTTATATAACACGTCGTCTCAATCAACCCACTTATAAGAATTAACTGAGTTCCTATGGTCGTAAATTATTCCCCTTCTAAGTTATCAGGCAGTAGCACGTGTAAGTGATTGTTTTCTTAAAATTTTTATTTTTCTTTTCTTTAAAAATATGGCGTTTTTGAGACCGTAGCTAAATAGTGAAATATCGCAAGATCATGAAATTGCACAAACAAATAATGACAATTATGTACTTAAAAATAAGGAATTACACATATAAATGCAACAAGTTGTTTTAAATATGTTCGAATGTTTAAAAAACAAAATAATATAAAATCAGACAATGTTAAAAGAATTTCAAAATAAACAAGCATCTCATAAAAAAAGAATATGAGTATATTGTGTTACCCTCATTACAACCTACCATCATTAGTGGATTATAATTATACACTAAATATAGAGTCTTTGTTTTATATTTACATGAATATCAAAATTATGTATGTACCTAAGCACCTACGTCAATGAATCGCAAATCCATTAATCTATAAGGAATAAGATTTTCAAATAACAAAGATTTGAATATTCCTTAGGTGTATTGTTTTCATTAAGTTTGCCAATATAACGGGATTAAATATTGAAGAAATGTTATATAACTTTCTCACTATGCGGTGCCTGGAATAGAAGTTTAGATCGTGAACCGAATGAGTAAAAACTTTTAGATTTATGGACGTTATGTTTTTTATTTATTAACCCTACCGACGGAAGTAGATTCATGTAGCTTTCTGATAGAATATATTATTATAAAAAGAAAATTATTAAAACGCATTAATTTATAAATGAGTCATTATTACAAAAAAATATTTTTGAAGAAAGATAATATTTTCTCTCATTACTCATTATTCGACGAAATTTCAAAAAAACTAAATAGAAACACCATCAAGCTCTAATTAAATATAAATTTGAGACACTCAAAAAACCTTTAGAAAATAATATTCGATACAAAAAATATTTGATAAGAGATAATATTCAAAAAAGGTAAAACAAAAACGAGTAATTTTCGTCTGGTTTTCAGTCAATTTTTCATCTCTAACAAACATTTTTTGCTGGGGTAGATGTAATAAATACGAAACAACAAACTTTTCAAAACAATACCTAAGCGTCACAGACAATCCATCAAAAATATAAAAATCCCGTTGCACCTCTGCTCAACTACATTTTTCAAATTCTGTCTTTTGAGTGTAAATCATTGGTGGAGCATGTACAAGAGAAAAACTCCTTATTACATGATAAAATAAGTTTCGTCAGGAGCCAATCTGTGCAGTTTTAGAATCTTTCCTATTTCCTATGTAAATAAAAAACTTTAATTCTAATACAATAAGTTTATAACCAAATAATGGTACACACTAGTAGTATATAGTAATATAGATAATATAATAAAAGTTACCAAAGAAGAGCAAGAATAGTCAAATTCCTTTACTCAGATAAAAAAATGGAAAAATATAATATTACACGTAATCATATTGATACTAAAATTATCAATAAAATAAAATTTCCTAATAAATTGATAAATTTAAAAACAATGATAATGTATTTAGATTTTATTAAATTATTATTATATACGAACATTATAATGAAAACAAGATCTTGTTATAATAGCAAATAATTAGACTTTCAATTCCGCCTGAGATACTGTATTACTAAAAATACTAAACTACAATGAGTGCAGAAAAAGAGTCTGAGACTAGCCGTGTAGACCGAGACGGGTATTCTAGAATAGTTAATCTTCGTGTATCCCAACTAGAGAAGCAAATAAATTCTATCAAAAGAAACTAACTTTTCCGCTAGTACGGGATGTAGCTAAATTACGAGCCCGCGACAATCCAAGTCGAAATCACGGACTTTTACAAGAAATTTTACCCTTTTTCTAATTTGCTTGGAATTCAATCTTTTATGATTAGTTTTTCAGAAAAGTCCTCATCACAATAAAAATCTCATATAATTCTTTTCAATTACCGTACCATCAATTCGCTCCCATTGCAATCAGTATTAATACCATGTGAATGTTGACATTTTGTTACCCATTGATTAAGTGGTTTCTAAACCAGAGCGTACTCTATACAGAGGGTAGCAGATATTTCTTAACGTCTAATAAAAGTAAATAGCTGGAAGCGAAGCTAAGGTGTGGCAAATCTAAGATTAATTCGTTTTATTTCCATCTTGGTATTCTGTATGATTGAATGATTCGAGTATCGTTATTTCAGAAAAATGAGTGGGTTTCATACATTTTTGTATAAAACCATAAATTGTTTCCTGTCGCTAATTTTTTAGCTCTCATTTGGGTTTTATTAGACATTAATGAAAACTTTCAACAATTTCCTAATTAAAACGGTTGCATAAAAATATAAAATAAAGTTTTTTATGTGAAGCTAGTTAGCATAAGTATGCACTAATAATTAGTTATATTTTCACTTTAAACACATTGACTTTTTAATTAAGAAAGTTTGTTTTTAATCCTCATGTTATTTTAAATTATTAAATAACAATTTTGGTAAATGTTGGTTCACAAAAAATTGTTGAATTATGTATTATGGTATTAAATTGATGGACAGTAACTGAATGAGTGTTTTTGTGTGAATAACTCTAGGGTTGAAAATTAGGCTACTTGACTTTCTTACAGATCACTTTCAAAAAATTTTGTTTTAATGCAGATCCGGTTTAAGAAAGAGGTAACTGGTGTAAGAGTAAGCTGGATGTTTCTTTGTTTTACTATAAACTGAACTGTTTAATTTTCCAGAAAGAATATTGCGTTGTGAATGGTTTTAAGAGTATATTTAAAAAAATTTTACTATTATAAATTAGAGATATAAGGAAATTTTTATGGTCTCAAATTATTTTGTTTCAAATTCATTCTACCTGATCACGTCTGATTGGTTCTTTTTGAGTTCAGATAAGGCAGTTTTAATTTTTTTTCATTTTCATTCAGTTTTTTGCCTACGTGACTGATTTCTCCTTTGAATATGAAATCGTTTGAAGAATCTGTTTAAAATAATTGAATTTTAAACACAAATGACTTATTGAACTCTCATATTACAGTTGATAAAGTGCACATGCGGTAGATATAAATTGAGATAAGTTCTTTTTATCTTTTTGTATAAAGGGGTTGAAGTACTTGGATTCTGAGAGAAAATTCTTCTATAGCTTTTTTTATTAATGTAATCCGAAATAGGATTAAGGGGGTGGATGCAAATTTTAGATTGATTTTGCCTATTGAGTAGCGTTCTTGTCACATAAAAGGAATATTAGATTATTAGATTTTGGTCAAGCAACTTTGTTAATGGTATAAGGATTTTAGTAAAGTGTGGACAGAAACCGCCCGGATTTTTTTTAGTAAATATAAATATAAAATCTGTTTAGGATATAAAATTGGACACACTGATACAAGTTTAGTTAAAAACTTTTACAAATTGATATAGAATTAGATAGAAGTCAGGTAAGAGAAAGTATTAAAAGAGCACCTTAAAATCAAAATCATTATAAAAGCAGAATTAAATGGTTTGAACTTAAGTGAACGAAAGTCCATTGAAGAATAACCATGCTAGAAAAAAATAATTACTAATAAAATGTAAACCAATAAAAACAAAAAAAAGAGAGAAACGCAGATAGTAGATCAAAGAGCGACTAGTATATTTCAATAAGGGAATAATTGTCTATATAAAAATAAAGTAATACATATACAATACTTACACAGATTAATCAACTCCTAAAATAAAAATGTAAGTATTTAGACCGTATATCAAATGTTTAATCTGTATATTGTTTAATGTTTTATCTTTTTTATAAACATAAATATTTCTTAGAATTAAATAAATATTAGTTTAATTAACCACCGTTTTGAAAATAATGGTACGGCTTTGGAGCTTAAAACGTTTTTTTCTTTCAATTTACCAGAGCATGAAAAATACCGAAATTATTTTCATCTGTATTTATATTTTTGTTGTGATAAATTTCGGGCTATAGCTATGAAGAAAACAAAGATTAATGCGAGCTCTAACAAGTGACATTATTTGTCTAAAATGATAAACGAGCAAGCTGTAACGCGAGTTAGAGGCATAGCTTTTATTTACACTTTCATTATTCCATGTGTGAAGGCCCAATTATCCACTTGGTCGAACGGCATGCCTATACGTCGGTCTCGGACCATGATTTTCGGTTCGAAATTTTGCCAGAGTCACTGGTTCTTGATTACAAAATATGTGTAAACGATCGGGTAAATACACGGAATGTATTTGGAATTGGAAAACGTTAATAAAATTAATTCAATATTGCAGCTAAGCATTGATACAAGTCAAAACTATATAATAAAAATTTAACAAAAATATACGCTTATACCGCTCAAACTAAATAAGAGTACTAGCTCCAGGACTATATGCATTTCCTGTAAAGAATTTTTTTTAAACTTCCATTTATTTACAATCTATTCACCCATTGAATAATAACTAAATTATTTGTTTGGTTACAATGGCATGTAGATAATCTGTCCATTGAAAGGCTCAATTTTCACTGGTAAAATTTGAAGTTTTCGTCCAATTAGCTGATTTATGAACATACCTGGAGGTTTTGTTATGATGCGAAGAAATCGTTGTAATATTTCCAAGTTGGAACACTGGTTGCATCCCATAAAAGTATTCCTTAATCCAATAGTGGCTTCATTCCTTCTATATAGATTAGTAGTTTATTTTCTCAACTTAGTTGTTAGTTTTAACAGCTGGTTCCTCTAAGAAGATTCTTTGAGTCAAATATATTTGAAGATGGTATAAAAATGGTCTGGCAAGAGTTTATTTAATTTTTACTCCAATTCTTGGTTCTATATTATCTTTTACCTTCAAGATCATTGCTGATATATTTAACAACTCTGTGAATTTGTTTGGTAGTTTTGTATTCTTGTGAAAAACCAAACTGGTAATTCAGTATAAGTTTCTTCTACTAAAAGCTTCTCAAAAACTTTTAAAAGGGCTGGTAGCAGGCTAATTGATCTTTAAGAAGTCACAATAATTAGAGGTTGTTCTGGTTTAGGTATCACTTAATTTGGGCTATTTTCCATTGGTGCGGAAAATAACTTTGTCTCAAGTTGGTTAAATATTTGCAAAATTGCTACCACAGTCATTCGTGTTATCTGGTGAAGTATTCTTCTAAGGTCTTAACTTGGTACTTTCTTAAGATCTATTTCATTTAAGATAACTGCTTTTAGTTCTTTCAGTGTAAATATTTGTATAAGTAAACCCATTTGAAAAGTTTGTTCTATCTACTTTCTATTTCTTCTGTTTCTTCTGCCGTTGATTCTATTTCAAAAGACTGAAATATTTGTAAGAGATGGTCTGCAAACGTTTGTGCTTAATGTTTATTGTTTCTTGATTTTTTATGTTTAGTGACAGTCTCTCTTATTGCTTATTTGCAATGTTTTTTGTTATAATGTGTTCGATTTTGTTGCAATATCTTTCTTGGTCTTGTTTTCTCAGCTATACTTTCTTTGATGATGGGTGGAGAAAACTGTTTGTCTGGGGTTGGTTGTTTTTCGAAGCTGCAATCTAAATATTTTTTGTAATTTGTGATAGTGCTTTTTTATGTCGTTTTCAGTTTTTATCGGTATTTACAAGTTCAATACCTTACTTAGATTTTTCTGAAAAAGTAAAATTTGGGCGATGAATGATTCTATTCAATAGAATTGAAGATTAATTTCACCAAAACTACTCCAACTTTTACAAACGAGGGAAAGCCGAGGGTCATATTTTAGAATATTGGAGTATTAACTCCTTTAGAGCAAACGGAACTGTAATAGGAGTTTATAGGCCTGCAGTCAAATATTCCTCAAATTGCAAATTTTCAAACATAAGAAATGCAAGCTATTAAAAAATGTGTCTAGTTCTACATAAAGAGAAACTAAAGCAATCAAGTGCTATCTGATGAAATTTTCAAGTTTCGTTTAGACGCTGTTTAGGATTTATAGAACATACATTTTATTCTGTTTTAATCCTAGATGTTGCTTAAATTATTTATACAATTTTAAAATAATCCCAATAAAATTAAATTCATTTCATACTCGTATTTGTGTTAAATATATGTTCATTTGTCAAACTAATTAAATATACATAAAATGACATCAGCCAATTATGAATTTACAGATATGTAAAACCCATGAATTACTGTATTAAAATTAATTAATATGTTACTTTATATCAATATTTTTTATTTAATAGCCGTTTCATTAATTTATTTTGTATTATATTTATTAAACATTTATTGACATTATAGTAATTATTTACTTTTTAGGTAATATTTAATAATGTACTGTGATGGTTGAAATTGACTTTATATTTAAAATAATTTGATAGAGAGAAAGAGAGAGGGAGAATGAAATTGTTGGGGATAATAACATGAGTTCAGATCTGACCCAATATTTTCAACAGGTGTTTTCGAATATTTTTTTTATTATTCGTATGAAGGGAGGTACGGGGAAATAAATTTAAAAAAATCAATGCTTAAAATCTAATCTCGAGTGGTCTTTGTTATCTCCATGAATCAAAATACAAATATATTCGTTTGGCACGTTTTAAATAAAAATTATAATTAAAAACTTGAAGAAATGTTTGAGGATTTATATCTTAAAATTAGAGTTAAAAATAAAACAATACAAAAGACGAAGGTAAACTTTTTAAATTAGATGTAAAATAATTAGAGAGTTGGTTACATGGAGAAAAGTTTCATATTTAAAAGAAATACAATGAAAAGTTTGTTTTCGATACACTGACAGTAGGAATTTATTTCATTATAAACTATAATCGTGGACTGATTTTTTAAGTTACCAAAAAAGTGAATAATTCAACTTAGAACATACAATTACAATGTTACAACATTTATAAAATATTTAAATGATATCAATGTAATAAAAAGTTAATAAAATACAAATTTTATCACTAAAAACCCAAGATATTAATTGTAAATAAAAAAAAATAATTTTACTAAATTATTATAAACACCAATATAAGACGTTTAAGAAAATATTCAAAAATTACAAATACGTACCTGGACAGTACACATTAAATTTAAATAAGAGGAGCAACCAATGTAGGCCATAAATAATTATTTTAAAATGAGTTTGTATTGAATAATTTTAATAATTTATTATTAAAATCAATAATGTTGAACTTTCAGGTTAAAATTTGAGTAGTAAAATTGGCTGAGCTAGTTTTGTTTTTTGTGCTCTCATAAAGTATGCAAACGGATTTTGCAAGTTTTGGATATATTTTGTGATTAGTAAGTGGTTTCTTCTAAATATGAGAGATAAGTGCCAAATATCAAAAAAATGTAATAGGTGGTTTGATAATTATGATCCGAGGAAGAAATTAGCAAAATCCATAAAACATCTTGTAACTCGTCAAATCCAATAAATATGGTATATTTAGAACCATTTTGGTGACCTCTATTTGCCATTTAAATATTTACTTTTTCTAATGAAATAACTTATAATTATAATAAAGAAATAACAGCATGAACCAAAATCAACTATATGAAAAGTCAGATACGGTACTGCTAATTGTTTCAAGATATTACCAGTAATAGCATCAAAACCAAATTTTGGAGTTCTAGTATTAATTTAAATAGATCTACTTGATTTTAAGTACCCAACTCGATATTTTGTGAAGTCGACTAAATTGAAAAATTTCTAATTAGCAGTATTATTGTTCGCTCCTTTTAATTGAGCTTCTAATTTGAAATCCTTCCGCTGAGTGATTTTTTGTTAATTGCTTCAAATCTTACCTTTTGGAATTTATCCATATTAAATAAAAAAGATAAATTATACTTACCTTGATTTTCGACAGTATTTTAAAGATATTTTTAAATATCTTTCTCTAAGCAGGTTTCGCTAAATCGCATTTTCATATAGTAACAAGGTTGACAAGCGTATTTAACTTCATATTATAAACATTTCAACCAATCTTTATCAAACAATATGTACAGAATTTCTTTCTATAAAATTTGTAAAATATAATAATATTCTTTTTTCCTAAAAAAATTGGTTAACATTGTATAGGTATTTATTACAAAAGGAACTTTAAAATAACTTAACAAGGTTTAATTGGTCTTCCAGTACTATATAATGACGACATTTTAGATATTTATTAATTTGAAGTTCTTTCAAAAACTCAAGTTTTATTTTTTGTCGGGATTGTAACGCTATCTATCTTGGCCAGACCCTTAGACATTTTGATATAAGGTACAGAGTTCACTTATGATCTTATAGATCAAAACCACGAGATAAGTCACGTTACGCAAAACACCTAAGTGACACTAAACACAAACCATTACTTAACAACATTGGAGGTACTTCATGTAAGTGACAAAAAGAAGAACTTGATTTTTCGAAGAAATTTGAAATCAAGAAATATTTAAAATCTCCTCTGTATGTAGTACTGAGTGAACAATTAAACCTAGGAAATTCGATTATTTTAAATTTCCGTTTGGACTAACTATCTAGGTATAATATTAACCAATTTTTATAGAACAGAAAAATATTGTATTTTACAATGTTTGAGCAAGAGATCATACTGTACTAGTTCGCATATAAGAAATCTGTTAATCATATGCCACTTATTGAAAATGCAATTTAGTCAAACCTGTTTAAAATACTGTGGACATTGGATATAAGTATAATTTATATTTTATATTTATATTTTTTGTGCTGAAGAAAATTACTTTCTGATGTCTAGCTAGAGTACTAAATGATACACAAGACCCAAATAAATAAGATTGAGAAAACAAAACTTTGTTTGTTGCTTTTAAGATAAAATAGTGGGAAAAGAGCCACTTTGTCTAAAATCGCAGTACAGAATTCAGCTTTTAGACTTAGGTGCATCAGAACGTTTGGAGTTAAAGGACGGAATAGAAGGAGGATATGGAGATGGCACACGCAAATGAGGCTACACTAAATCTCCATCTCTCCTCGTTATCCCTTTCGATCGGTCCATGGCTAGGAAGATTTTATTTTTAGTAATCCCTGAATAATTCTGTTTCTCTGTTTCGCAATGCACTAGTTGGTTGGAAAACTTTTAAGATACAAAGAAATTTAGTTAAGAATATGCTAAAATACTGAAATGGCTGAATTTCTGGATTTAATAAAATTAAAAAAATACATTACTAAATGTACTTTTTAAATTTAAATTTTAGGAACCGACTAGTGCTTGAATACAATTTCTTAAACAAGCATATTAGTATTAGAGAGATAAGTAAATGTCTAATTTTTATCGATTGGTATACAGTGTCTTAGGCCATTAGAAATGTTTTATCATTTTTAATGTTAATAAAGGGTGTCCGCAAAAATAATATATATTTTTAAATGGTATGTACTCGTAAAACGTCTGCATTTGCAAAAAATATTCTAATAAAATATTTTTCTCACATCATTAGTTTCCATAAAAATGAATTTTAAACATTTACTCCAAAGTTTATACTAAAAATATCTGTCATGTAACCAACGAATATTTACCTGATAAATCATAAAATTGCCTTATTTTGCAGATCGTTTTAAGTTTATCTTTGATAAAGTAGTTTCAATAATTCAGTGAAAAATGGCATTTTATTCAAATCAACAACAACATATGTTAATTAAACTAATCCACCATGTTTTGTATCAGTTTCTCAAAGATTGTTGGAAACGTGTAGTGTATTAACTAAAAAAGTAGTTGTAGAAATCGTTCGGATCATGTAATAATTGCCGAGAGTACATGTTTCAATTCTTCTACATCCCCTCTAATCGACCATTCTAAATATCCAGGTGTATTAAAATAAAAACTTATTTTTAGAACTTTTAAATCATCATTATTTATCCTTGACTGAGTTTTCAGTGTTGCCGACTTTAGTTGCTTTTCGGTAAATAACCTTTGGATATATCTAAAATACTAATATTTATTTCTTTGAAAGCAGCTGACTTTAGAAAAAAATTGTGTAAGACATTTTTATTGTTTATTTATTTTCGCGAACAGTCTGTATTTTATATATTATTTTATTATTAAACGACCATGTCAAATCATTACGATTTTTATTTTAGGCAAATTTTTCATGAAAACGCTTAATTTTATCCTAAAGGGAAAGGCATATATTTATACATAAGACAAAATAAGAAGAAAATTTTCTTATTACTTAAAAATACATGCGTTCAAAAATGATTCAGTTTTCGTGTGCCATATCCTATGCAGAAAGTTTATAGATAATATTAGTATTGTTGGGGGATTTAATCACTTTTGCTAAATCATTCTGCTTCTACTTTGATTCCTGATGCTCTGAAACCCAGGTTAAGCTTACGATATTACCGTATCAATTTTGATGTCTCCTTTATATGTTTTTTGTTATTCTTACTACTAATCTATTACTATTAGTATGATTCTCAAAAAATTGTACGTAAAAGTATTATTTCCTGTGGAAAATGTTATTTTATATTTAAGACGGAAGGACTAAAGTAAAAATACGGTCCTGGTAGCATTTTATGAAAAAAACCGATGAACGTATTGCAGTGAGTGTAAGTGATGGCTGAAATTCTACTTGCCTACGTCCTAATGCAACTATTCATCACTTTCAATGGTCCCTTTTTTCTTAACTCCAATGTTTCCTTGATTGTTGGAAAAATAAGAAAAACGTAAGGAAATCATCTACAAATTATCAACGAGAGGAGAACTCTAAAATAATTTAAAAATTGAAAGTATAAAAGTTTCCTTTTTTTTAAGTAGTCAGTTAAAAATATTGGCAACTTTTAAATGAAATATACAAATAGTAGATTTTTTATCCAAAAGCAGATTGAACTTTGTAACTTTGGAAATAATTATGATGAATTTTCTTTTTCAGTTTTATTAAAGTTATTTAAATAATAATAATAATAATAATAATAATGTTCCTTTATTTAACAAGTATGCTTTTACAACACTTGCTCCGTAAAGGGGAAGATTAGCTTAGAGCTACTCTTTAACTCTTAACGTTCCTGGCTAACATGAAAAGCTAAAAAGAATAAAAGTAAGATAAAATAAAATAAAAATGTAATACAAAATATTTCTTCACGTACAAACGTAATAAGATATATATCCTTAAGAGTACACCGATATTTAAATAGAGATAAAATGGACATAGTGAAGATGAAAGAATTGTAATATTTTACTAAATTATACGTAAAACAACGCTCAAACAAAGCCGAGGAGTGTTGTGGCATACTGTTACGTATTGGGTTCTTATTTTCGAATAATAAATGTATAAAAGAATCTAAATGTTAATTTAATGGGGTTTTTACCCATTATGTAAATACGGTAATTGTAATCAAAACAACTAAATTATGAGGGCCACTTACACATTAAATAACTAATACACTTAATAGCAGGGATAGGCACTATCAACTTCTCGATCATCCGAGAACCCAAACGAGACTTTCAATTTTATTATATTTTACTAACCAAGATGATCCTAATGTTTATTAATTTCGATGACTAAAAATATTTATTTAACATTCGTTGGCGTCCTTGTCCCATATCTCTCGCTCACGTAATGTTAAATAAATAGTAAATATTATAATTTGGAAAATAAAAAATAAGTTTAATGTACAGGACGATATTTAACTAAATCCCTGTACATACTATCGTAACGTAATGGTGTTATGTCTAATATTAATATTGTGGATAGATTTTCTAAAAATAATTTGTTCGTATAAGTAAGAGGGAGCTTTAGATTCAAGTAACACTTATATATAACAAAAACATGATTATAAGGTAAGGCAAGGGCAGTAAATAATATTGCAATAATTTAAAACTGAAAGAACTAAAGTTTCGATTAGTTTTTTATACATTTTAAAATTTATTATATGTTTATAGACATAAAGCATATGCATTCTCATATAACACTTTTGAAAAAGTGAACTAATAGGACCTTTAAATCTTAATGACTGATCTATAATAAGATCAAAATTTTTTGCTTGTTCCGACAAATTTATTTCAACATCATCTAATTCGAGTTGTATCGAATTCTGAATATTTAATCTTTTATATTTACTACAAAATAGAACAGCGATTGTCTTTGATTGATTTATGGTTAAATTGTGTGCTTTGTAGAAATTAGATATTAGAGTTAGATCACTATTTATAGATTAATTTGCAGATGGGATATTCGATTCGTCAAAACAATGAATCAATTGTGTGTCAACTGCATACAGCTGCACTGCGCACTTATTTACCACATTTGGCAGATCTGAGGTATTAGTACAAACAGTAAAGGACCTAAACTGGATCCTTGTGGTACCCCTAACACTATAAATTTAGGTTGGCGCGACATTGTATTGTTACATAATTATCTCCATTCAAATTGTCATGAATAAAAAATGGACTAATGATGTGGTTTCCAACTTTCACTGGCCAAAGATTAAGCTTTTCAGGGTATTGCGTATGTTCTTTTCTCATCCAGTGAGAATTTTCTGTAGATCAGTAGCAGCAATTTTGATGATTAAAATGATCGCGAATCATAAAAGTGCACTCATCGGAAAACATGTTCTATTTGGATGACATTGTTATCTAAGATTATCATTAGTTCACGAAAATTCGTTATTCTATCAAAATCGTCTTCCATTAGCTCCTGAGTTGGTATCATTTTAAAGAAATGTATTCTAATGAACACTTTTTAAGCGTATCAGATGTGATATCTGTAAGATTATTTTAAGTGGTTCATTAAAATACCCATCTGATACGCCTCTGGTAATTTTAATATATTTCAATTCGGATTGGTTTTATAATTTTTTACGCCAGCACTATTTTGACCCCACTTCAGTAAAGTATTTTCAATTTTGGAGGGAGAGTACAGCATAAAAGGGCAAATGGACACTAAAAAGTTCTTCTCTGATTACGACCCGGTAGTGAAGTTCTGATTTAGTGAAAATGTGAATTTGTCAACTTAGTGAAAGCCGAAACCGTCATTTTCAGAGTCAGCAAAAAAATTTTATAGTAACGGCAAATGTGCAGATTTTTGATAATGTTGGATTTAGTATGAACAACCGCTAAACACTTTATGTAGATTGATTTTTTTTATTTCCCCTTTGAATTTCTTTGACCGGCAAAAACCACTACTTGTGACCATTGGTTAGAATTTGTATTGGGTGGTCGTTGAGGTAGTTATTTTATATTAAATTTATTGTAAATCTTTTCTAGTCAATATATCGAATATTTGTTTTTAAAATTTAAATCTCTCTTTTATTCCATCTTTTAATTTGAAGTAATATTTTATTTAGTAATCTCAAACTAGC
This sequence comes from Hermaeophaga mercurialis, assembly GCA_951812935.1. Classification (NCBI taxonomy): domain Eukaryota; kingdom Metazoa; phylum Arthropoda; class Insecta; order Coleoptera; family Chrysomelidae; genus Hermaeophaga; species Hermaeophaga mercurialis. Next base: position 15,508,816 of record OX638362.1, on the reverse strand, counting down.
AGCCTGTATCCAGGAATCGTGGTGGAAAACAATTAAAGCCTGTTTTCCACTACTATCGTATTAAAGTAATTTTCAATATAACCCTTGGAATACCGTTTCTTCACTGTTGCTACCTTGGTACCCCTATTACTAATTTAAAGGATCGTATATTCTCCACGAAAATAGGAGACTGGCGCCCGAGGCATCACTGAAAGCGCCATATTGTAACCACTTAACCGCTGAAAAAACAAGTTACAGCATTTTCTTTTCTTTTAGGGATTTTCTTCAAACTGAAGCATTACATCCAATTTGGTATCATAAGAAATTACATAGAAATATGAATTTTCTTATATGGCTTACATGTTTAATTTTTCGAAATTGATTCTCTTATTTAATAATTGTCGCTTGGGATATATACGGCAAATCTGAAATTCTTTTTTTTTAAATATATAAGCGTTCGATCTGTACTAGTGTGCTATCTTCAGCATCTGCAGAAGAGTTAAAATTTATTTTAAATAAGCCATGTTTTTGAAGTGCAGTTAAGGAAATTCAAAAGACAAATATAACAATTCTATTATTCAGTTGCAATCACACAATAATTTAGTTATGGTAACTTATGGTTTTTAATTGATATCAGCTAAAGAAAACACTGAAAAACGTATTTCTTACGTTCTCATTATCATTTATCATTTATATTGTGTTGTAGAGAATTTCGTCAATCAGATGATTTAACTTTTTAAAGGTAGTTCTAATTTAAGAAAATAACGGAATGAAGAGAAAGTTCTTATTTAAAAATTTGGCAGTGAGGTTCGATATAGAGATGAAATTTTTTCGTTGCTGGATGTCATTTCATAATCTAAAATTGACGTTTTTCAAGATTTTTTATAAACATGCAGAATAATTGATATTATGAATTTATTCCAGTTGGTTGTTCCACACTGTATAATTAGATTGATCGTAGGCGAAATTTGTAAAATAAATAGAGACGTAAATATTTTGATGTGATTATATTTCAACTTTATTCCGTTGTTAAACCTTTTAATAATTCCAAACGCAAAGTACAGATTCAAAATATTTATTTATCTTTTTACAAATCAATAAATAAATTAATAAATATGTTTTATTTCCTTTTCTAATTTATATCTTAATTAACAACAGATGGAGGCAAATCAGGACCAAAAACTATCAACACTAAATGTAATTACTGATATCTTTTATAACTGTCTAACGAAGAAAACGACAACGATTCGATAAAATCATATAAAACCTACAGTTATAGTGACCTAGTCTCTTAAAAAATATTTACCGATTTTTTGCAGACCTCAAGAGTTCATTGTTTTTTTTTTAATAATGATATTAAAATAATTAACTTAATACGTCAAACTTTACATTATGCAAATTTTATACCATCTTATATACTAACCCTGTATCATCGATTCTGCTAGTTCATCTAGAAAAATCAAGTGCAAGCCAAGTTCGAAACCACAAGGGCCTAGTTAACTGTCTAACCGCTAAAATGGCTTAGCAACCGATAAACCCTTCAGCACTCCATTTTCCTGGGAAATGGCCCTCGGTCAAGCCTTCTGTCTGTGACGAAGCCGGCACCCCGGCGCATCATATCCTCACAGACATCATGAAATCTCCGAAATCCTCTCTCTAGAAGGTCCAATCCCTTGGACGAAATAAGAAGTGTAGAGGTGGTCACATTAAAAAAATTGACCTGAATATTGTTATTTCAGCTACTCCAGAAGATCCGTTCCAAAATTTTCTAGGCGTTTCACCACGTTCACTGTGTTTATTTTTTTTAATGATATTAGTTTTTAGTTCCATTATCTATCTATTTTTCGGAGTTTTTATTGTACCTAAGTTATAAATTACAGTATTTCCCGTTATTTCTGTGTCTTAAGTGCTTCTTATTAAAGACACCCAATAAGGATTTTGTAGATTTTCGATTGTGTCAATGTAAAGTTCCTTGGCACGAGTCCCTCTATCCAAAGAAAAGAATCAGTTCTTTAGGCGTTATTTCAACGAAATTGAAATCGCGAATGTTTTATATGCAAAGCCCGACTTTGGAGGCTCTGGTCGGGCTTTGCAAAATTAGAGAAAGAAATAGGGGATTAGTTGCCCCGTATGGCATTCTTACTAGGTCCAATTTCACGGGGTTGTGAGCTTTCGCACCCCCCAGTTCCGATTTATTGCTTACTTGTGACTTTGTCATAGTGTCCTCATGTGTAACGATTACGAATTCTGGAGAAGGATTTTGAAATTTGTATTTGGCAGAGAACGTCTTTATTATAGACTCCTTTTAAACTCCACTGGTGTTGAACGATTTCGATTTGCCTTAATACAAATGAACTTTTATCGATTTAAGAGCGGCGCGTCACACAAATTTAATGTAACAGATCATCTTTAATTGCTACAAAATATTGAAATATAATTAATTATGGACTTGCTTTAAAATTATTTTTAACTTATATTTTATCCATAAACGGGTCAATTTTCATTAAAAAACATGCCACTGCTTTCAATTTTAAAAACAAAATTAAGTATTATTGTAAGTAAATCCTTTTAAAATCAACAAAATAATCTTCAAGGTAACATATTACTACCAAAATTAACAAAGTTAACTATTTCCTATATAAAGTAATTTCTTTATTCAATAATAACATGTCTGATAGTAGCTAATTTGAAACCAGTTACGATGCAACAAACAATCAATATACGAACCTTTGTGTACTGTTGCTGTCAAAAAGAATAACTTTCACAAGTTATAAAGTTTTGTTAAGTTCCCAGCAATAAAATGGCTGAAGATGTTGGTCTGATGGGATTCCCTTACGCAAATAGATGTTACATCTCACTTGAGAGAAAGTTTAATTAGTTCTTGAGCCCCTTTAGACCACCCGCCTCTCTTAGTTACGCATTCTCTGCTATTGGCATTCTAACTGTGGTATTAGCCTTGATGGGCCTAATTCGGAACTTTTATATGATTGGAAATGGACCTTAAAACTTAATTAAAAAGGCTGCTAGTAATAGACAGATAAGTACTTATCAAGAATAAAGCTGATTACAATAAGTGAATTCAAATGTATTCTTTATCTACCAAACTTAAACCGGAACAGTGTTCTTCTATATTTTTAAGGAACACAAATATATTACAAATGTCATAAATGAATGAAATTAAAACCATCGAATTTAAGGAAACCCCTGCACCTATTACATTTATAATTAAATTCAGTAGCCTACACCAACAAAAATTTACAGTTCCATCCAATTCTAATTTTAATTCTATGCAGATAACTTTTTTTCTCTAATTTGTGGTCTGTTTAACTTCATAACTAATCAGTAACTTTTGCTCCAATATACTAGTATAACCTTTTCATTTCCATCGGTTTATATTTTAAATAATTGGGCTAGATGACTGGAAGGAGTTACTACAACCAGAAAAATATTTCACCTTCAGATTTTCTATGCTCTAATGGGTTCACCGTTATCCCTCATCATTGCCAATATGTTCATAGAAGCCTTTGAACAAATAACGCTTAATTCCTTTCACCTCAAACGTAAAGTATGACTTTAATAAATATGAAATGCACGTATTGATAAAATTTCCGTGCTTTAAATGTATTTGAATTTTAAACAATTTTATTAAGAATTAATAAATAATAAAATAAATATAATTAATGATTTCACATTATATCTTCCTAATAATCCTTTGGTTCTCTACTTAGTTAGTATTCCATTGACATTGTTTTTAATATAGTTTATATAATTTTTATTTTAGAATTAACATCACTACAAAATTAAATGAGTAATTTGCTCAATACCACTATTCCGGGAGGTCAATTTTTTAGGGAAACAGAAATAAGAAGTACGCTGGGAAATACAGGATACACATACAAAGATATAATCCTGAAGAAGTGCTTTCGTCCAGGTTTGTAATCCCATGAAGCAGCTGTTTATATATACGTTCTTGTCAAGTTCCTTAAGCCAATTAATTTATTTTCCAAGATCTTTAATAAACAAATCTCTTCGTATACAATACAAATTAATGTTTACGAAAGATTTAATAAAAAAATAAGCCACATTTTCAAATGGATTTTTGTTTTGGGCTCCATCCACTTGGATTATTTACCCAGGTCCAGTAATATTTTTATTAAAGTCTATTTATTATAACAATTACAAATTGAAACATTGAAACATTCACGTACACACACAACCATGCCCATGCAGGGACTAAAGCCAGGTACCCCTTGGACCCAATTAATAATTTTGTCAGTTAAGTGGATTACACCTAATACATATAACGTACTAATTAGTAATTAGTAAAGTACTCAAATCAGAGCCTTGGATTACTCCAGAAATAATAATGATTCTGTTTCTGAACAGTGTAAAATGTATTCGATTTGAGATATGATAAATGATAAAATAGCCTTTCAGGTAAATATGTTTTTATTTTAAATTGTCAAACATTACGCTTGATAGTTTGATACTTTATGAAGTTGTATTAATGAACGCAGGCATATAATACAAATAAAAATTAAATTTCATATAAATGAAATTAAAACAAATGAAAAATATAAAATTGAAATAAGAAACCGCCTATTTTTTAGGAAGTGATATTTTTTATCCTTCCGAAACCTGTGTTTTTCGACTTCCATCTACGCTCTTGACGATCTGTTCCAACGTTGAACCTTAAAACGGCGACCGGAGACATGTTCCACTTACAAGTGGCCCCCCTGTCCCTCTTTCCACCCTAAACCCTACGAAAAGTTGGGAATTACAAGCTGTTTCTCTTAAAGCCATTTGTCAAAATTCGCACACAGCGGGTGCTCATACGACGACGAACGAGTTCGCTATCAAGAACTACTGACATAATTTTTACAAAATTAATGGTTGTTCTTTCCAGGATCTCATGTTACCCCAAGCATTGTATTATTTCTTCTTTTCCTTTTTTTCCGGTCAAAATGAAATTTATTTCCACATTCCATTCATATTTTTTTGAGCTACCAATTACCTGAATTAGCTCTCTGTCAAACAATGTCCTTTTAAAATTTTAAAAACTCAAGACGTTTCTATAAAATACAAAACAGTTTTTAAATATAGAGCCGGAAAATATTGATACTTACCATTATTTTCTAAAGTTTAAAGCCATAATTATCATTTAATATATTCCAAATTTAATAATTTTTTTATTCCGTAGCTTTTTTCTGTTTACTATAAAAACATTAATTTCATGATATTATTGCTTTTAACACTAATAAATAGATTACCTTTAGTATCAACGCAACATGATGATGAATTTAAAACTAATTGTATCAGCAGTCCATTTAATTGAGCAAAACAGGCAGAGACCCTTTTCCTTTGAAGCTACCCACATCTAATTTAGTTTTGTCAAAGTCACTTATGTTGATTCAGGCTCATCAACATTATTATTGTTTTATCACAACGTTAGGAATTCAGTAGGAATTCAAGATTAAAAATATTAAACTTTTTAATCAAATATGAAATGGAAACATTCGCAAAGCTGGGTAGGTATTTAGAAATACACTAAAAGGAAAAACAAAGTATCGAAATAAATTATTTTGAGAAAAGTTGTAGGTATTTTCAAGAAAAATAGAATAAAATATTAGCATACAGAGGGCTTGGTAGAGAAGATTCAAAGAAGCTTACTAGAGATAAGAACAAATTCAGGAGAAAATACACTTACAAAACATAACTTTTTGAAGTACAGGAATTTTAAAAATATAATTCGGTTTCAGAAAAATGAATATATGCAACGATACCTTACAACTAACTAAATACTTGTTCCTATTTATTTTGTCCCTGAATTAGATGGCAAAAATTGAGGGGTGAATGAAACTAACCAAAATAATATTAATTCTAAAGCGAAGTAAGTGTTTTTACTCTTTACTTATTAGTTCAGCTTTTTTGTAGATACTGTTTTAAATAATAGCAAAAAGAAAAGTTTAAATTTTGGTGGAGTACCTACACTTCGAATAATGATTGTTAGACTTAAAATGATGAAATTTAAACGGCAAAAATGTTAGGTAATCAGATGGTTTGGGCTAAAATAAAATATCATTGGTCTAATTAAACTGAATCATGAAATTGTCGTATTCTATATTTTAAAATACTTTATCAAACAATTCCTTTAATGGTGTGACTTTTACAATAAACTACGAGTATTTCCAAATCCATTCGATTTACGAAAAAAAAATCTGTGATTCAATAATAATGAATAGGAATACTGTTATGAACAACATACAGAACAATGAACAAAACAGCAAACGGAACATTAAACAGATTCGCCAACCGATTTGTTTGTTGTTTAAAAAAATCTGCGGATTTTATTGTTAATATTATTATTCTGTTTGAACAGAAATAAAATGAACTTTAAAATTTTAAATCAATTCTTAAATTACTATTGCAAAAGATCAACAATAACCTCGACCATTTTTAGTTCTCTAAGACAACTTGAAGTGTTTAATTAAGAAAGTAAAATATTTCTAGTAGGGAATTAATTTTAGTAAGCCGAGATGAAGAGAAAGCCGAACCATATAAAGCGGAAAGTGTTCCTACAAGCGACTAAAATTCATTATAAAATACGACAAAACCCATTTTCACAAATCTAGAATATGGAAGCAAACTTTTGAATGTTCATTTTAGGGTTAATGTTCAGTATTGAAATACAACTCAAACGAAACATTACAACAAACATCCCAAATTGAATACTAAGTATATTTATTCCTTTCTTCACTTCGGTGTCATTTTCTTATCTCAATTTATACATTTCTGTTTGAATAGAGAAATATTTGGTATCATGACAATTGCCCTTTCTGCCAAGTACATAGTTAATGTTTTTTAGAATAGCCTAATAAAATAATTTTAAATTTGAGCCACTTTTTGATATCCCCGGAGACTTAAACCAATAAAGTGATAAAAGAAATTCTATCATTGCATCAATATGGTAAAAGAAAAAATACGATCCAATATGACTTCAAAGAATTGTCAATGTTTTAGGTCACTAGAGAGTAATTAATTAATTTATTACATTAGTTTTACAACTGAACTGAACCCTATTGGAAAAATTGAACAGTCGCATTAGAATCAAGCTTTGAGGAACACCAAACACGTGGACGCATTAAGTTGACAATTAATTATTTTTAAGGAATATAACCATCATCAGAGAATAGCAGATAGAATTACCGAATAAAAAAAAATTTTAAATTATATTCAGTTCTGCAAATTAGAGTGTTTCCCTTTTGGAAAAAATCAGACTCAAAGAAAATTTTTTATGTGAAGTTGAAGCTTAGGTGCAAAACTAATACCGTGATGTAAAACTAGCTGCAACTTTCAGGAAATTTTCAAACAATACAAGTTGATGATCAAGTTAGGATCTCAACACACCATGTGGGGCACCAAGGGACGTGAAAACTTATTCTAAATCCCTATGAGAGTAAGTAAGAAGTGCGGAAAACTTTGGGAGACTATTAGACACTGACCAGTGGCCGAACACTGAACTGGAACTTCGTTCAATATTATTCAATAAAAAAACTTCTCGTTTCCAAATGGTTATTTTATTAGGAACTCTTTTTTATAATTTTTACATCAATAAATTGAAGTACAATAATTATTCTGTAGAATTCTATCAAAGGTCCGCTCATGATAAGGTGTCCCGAGAGATCGTTTTTATGTGTACGGATGAAAGAAAGTGCCTCACACTAGTTTCATACCAATAAAATACTTTCATTACTTTGTTCTCGTCCAGCGGCAGTTTGTTTGTACCTAATTGGAAATGTTTTCTGGTAAATTATTGTTGAGCGTGCTGCACTCTTGTAAATGTGCACTAGTGAAACTTTCCATATTAAACTATTTCCGTCCAAGTGAAGCGGTTTATAAAACAAATGTTTTAAATGGGTGTACATTTAAAAGGTAGTGAATTAACAACGAACATTTCAAAAAGCTGTGGATAATAAACTAAGATCCGGCTGCAAATTTCTAAAAATATCTGTTATTTTGAAGAAACTTAATGATTAGAACATGATTTGTTAGAATGTTTACACATTACTTTAGTTAATTAAAATTTAAAAAAAATTATTGATCATCAGCAATTAACTGTAAAAATTTGGGATTTTTTGTCAAACACCTTAAAAATTAGAAGAAGAAAATAGCCAGACTTCGTCTAAGACAATCATAGCTAAAATGGTCTACGTTAGCTTCCCCTTAAAGCTTTGCACCCTTCTTCCAAACACCCTGTATAGTTGCCTGTAAGAAAAGTTCCCGCTGGATATGTTTGCCATAATTTAAATTATTGTTCTTTTTACAGGAAATTTGAAAATCACTTTTTTTTACTAATACTGAAATACTGTTTGTGCTTTGAAAACATTTATTTTTTACACATCACCATTTACGATTCAGAACAGTGAAATTTTGATAACAGTTTAAATGATAACAAGGGATTTGAACCGTATCAGTATTTAGTGTTCTACTATCAAATTTAAAAAAATTTGATGAAGTAAATTCATAAGTTTATATTTTACAAAAAATTGTTCATTAAATTCAATTAATTTTCTACTAGAATGACAAAAAAATGCAAAAAGAGATGTGGACGGAATTAAAATTGGGGTTCTAATATTTTCGTCAAATCCGAGTTGATCTATGAATTTGAAATTTTGGTGATTATATACACTCATAAAGAGGTAATTACGAGATTTTTTAGCATTAACTTTATGTTATAAAGGGTTGAAATTACCGTCCTCATTTTATTTTATGTCAAAGCTTTTCTGTGCGGGGCTGAATCTTATAAATTAAAAATATAACTATTTGCCTGTTTTTTTAACTAATGGTTATCGAGAGAGAAAAATACATACCATATCATTGTTTTTAATATTTACTTAATGAAATAAGATATTAAAAGCTTAGAAACCTAGAAAGTGCGAATAAATAGAAACGCAAAGAACCTAACATAAATTTTAATAAATATTGAAAGCCATTACATAGGAATTAAGTATGTCTCATTGATTTTCGAACACACTCAAAAATTTAATTTTGTTATTTTGGGGTATGATGCCTTTTAGGAATCGGGATAAAAAAAATTTTATAGAAAGGACCACACAAAATCTTTAATGAAGGATATCTTCGTAATTTTTTTCGCATAAAATCAGCAACACATTTTATATATAACTTAATAAAATAAATGAATTACAATATATTTTCTTTGAGTTTGCCCTAATATTTGAAAGACTTGTTTTTATGCATAGATAAATAAATTGTTATTGTTTTAACTTAGCCTCTTTAATTTCCATTAAACAAGTTACATAGTGGTTTAAACCCCCTGCAAATAGTATTTTTTTTATACCGCACAGGATTTTTTTAGATGTTATATTGCCAGAGAAATGCAGGGTACCGAAAATCTTTAGGTGGAAGATTATTAATACATGAAGATTTCCTAATAATATATTTTTTGCTCTAACCTCGTTAGTTTACCCAAAAATTCATTTTAAACATTTACTGGAAAATGTATGTTTGGCAATACCTCACACTTTTAATAAATATATGTATCGTGTAACCAAAGAATATCTACCTATTGAATCATAAAATTGTGCTAGTATGCACATGATTCAGATTGTTTAATCGTTTAAGTTTATCAATTAGTAAAGTAGTCTCAACAATTCAGAGAAAAATTACATTTGATTCAAATTGAGAATATCACGACATGTTAATTAATCTAATTTGCGATATTTTGTATCAGTGTCCCAAAGATTATTGGAAACGTGTATTATATTACCTAAAAAAAGTAATGGTTGAAATTGTTAGGATGTGTAATAATTGCCGAGAATACATTTTTCACTCTTCTACATCCCCTCTAACCGACCATTCTAAATATCTAGGTGTACTAAAATAAAATATTATTTTGAGAACGTTGCCAGTTCTAGTTGCTTTTCGGTAAATAATATTTGGATAGATGTAGAATACTAATATTTATTTTTTTGAAAATTATAAGGCATTTTTATTCTGCATACGTTATTATCCCTCATCTATAAAATTGTGCATTAAATTCGTGGACTAGAGCAAAGTCGAGGGCGCTTTAGGTATTTAGGTGACCGACAAGTGAACAGCTGTTGAGACATGCAATTTAACATATAATTCCTAGAGCAAACGATAAAGGCATTGACGAATGGAAATGAGGCAACAAAGCCTCTTTATGTTCCTGAATATTTATCATACTATCATGACAGATATCCTTAAATTTTGATTAACTAAGATCATTTGTAAGCAAAGTATTGTACTTTACCATCATTAGTAAAACTATTAAATGTATATAGTGTAATATTATATTTTGTTATGAAAGAAAAAAATACATTTTTATAAATTATATTTAATACCACTTATCAAAAATAAAATAAAATTTATAAATTTTGTAGGGCGCACTTTTTATATTTTCTATTAGATTCATGTTGCTTCAAAAATGATCTCAAGGTGGGTTCAAATTTCAACTCTAATAAACTGTAATAGTGATAATTACAATCCAATATGTTTCTTCACAAGTATTTTACTCTTAATATTTCCTACAAATAATTAAACAACAAACATTAAACTTATGATAAAAATAATTAAAATAAAAAAAATCACCAAAACAACGAGAAACTTAAAACTTTTTTCTAAACGCCAACATTAAAAATTGTCTTTCTTTTGAAATATCTCAACCATAGGCGGGAAAATTATTCACCATGAAGACTTGAAAATTCTTGAAAATATTTTTTGCTCACTCAAGAAAATCCATTCATGGCAATGTTAAATATTTTAATTAATTTTCTATTATTCTATTATTTGTAACTTTCTTTGTTTTTACACTATATGTACTTGAAAATTGGTTGTCCTTTTTTTAAGGTTTTGCAAGTTACATAAAACTTTAATTAATTCACAATGAAATACCTCTAAAGATTTTATCAAAAAATAGGAACAACTTAAAAACAATATGAAGATGAACACCTCGGGTAAGTCACTAAATTCAATTCACTTAACTTTTTAAGGTTATCAAATAAATTTTCACAATGGCACTTTTTTTTCGGTTTACCATCAATTGTACTAATTAGAACGATATGATTCTCTAGGCAAGTGAAAATTTGAAGAAAAATATCAAAAATCTACTGCAGATTTTATATCTTTGCGTTATACAGCACATGATTACATGAAAATACTTTTTTTTAAATATGTACAATGCTTGAATATTCTTAAATTTGCAAGGATGCCATTATTTTCTAATAAAATTTGACCTTTTTTCTTTAAATTTTGTGTAACAAAACGTTACATAATAACTTTTTATATGAGATTTAATTACATTTTTCTGAGCATGTTTTCGAATATCTAGGTATATAATTGTTATCAAATATCAGCAAATTTTTTTTCCAAACAAGTATTTTTTGGTAATTTCAATAAATAAAACAATTTAATTCAAACTATCACACATGCAAAAAATCATTTTTTTTTTATTTTGACGCATTTAGGTATGTAATTTTACATGTACTTAATTTTATTTGCTGTACTTCAGAAATTCTAATTTACAAACGTTAATTAGAGAAATAGGTATAAGTTAAGGTATAAGTTATAATTCTTTTTAGATATATTTTAGTTTCATTTTAACAAAGTCTATATATAAAAATGATAATTATTTTATTTGCACATTAAAATTGAGAACTAAGCCCAATTTTATTATTTAACGTTAATTAACAATCATTCTGTCTATTCACAGTAGTGCATTTGGATAAATGAAACTAACTTTAACATTTCTTTAGATTAAAATGAACAAACTTGTTAATTTTATTCCGGTTGCCATTTCTAGACATTTGCAAATTAAAAAATACAATAAATACCTATAATCAAGTTTTTTCTTAATTATTATCATCATCTAATTGTAATAACATAAAACTTTTCAAAATTATATACATTTATTTTTATATCAAAACATTATTTGTCTAATTTTGGTCGTTATTTATCCTTACGTGTGGTTGAGTTAATACGGAAGTTAGACAAAATTTATTTTCCCAGCTTGCCTTTACCGTAACGAGAACTGTTTCAAATATTGGCCTTTGCTGATGTATTGGGCATTGAAACAGATAAATGTGACTATTAAAAACGAACTGAAAAAACGAAACAGACATAAAACACTTCTAGTAGACAAATCTGCATCATATATTTGACTTGCTGGAACATTTAGAGAGAAAAGTAATTGATGTATGAGAATATGTATTTGCTACTAGTTTTGTTTTACTTAATTCTAAATTTTGTGGTTAATAAACTTCAAAAAGAAAGATATATTTAAATGTAACGAGCATATAATTATTATATAATGAGCGAGTTAAATACTTGTGCGGCTACTTTCACTAATTTTTAAGGTCCCTTTTGGAGTTCAGAACGCATTTTAATGTGCAGTTTTGTGGCTCAAATTTCTTATCAATATTATTACGATAACTGAAATACTTTATAGCTTGGTCGTATTCGCTCATAAATCTCATACGTTTATTGGAAGTATAAAGTTCTTTGTAGAGTTTACTGTCACAAACATGGTCCTTCTATTATTAAGTAATTAAAGATCAACTTTTTTATTATTTGCTAATTCTTAAAATTAAAAATAACATAATAATTGACGTTAACACTCCAGTACATGATTTGTTACATTTAAATTGTATATTACTGAAATGAAGAAACATGGAATAACTAAACAAAACTAAATTCACGTTGATGCTTTTCGAAAGTTTAAGAAATTTACAATAAAAGCGCAGTTATGGTCTGTTTTAGATAGGGGTGAAAACGATCAAATTTGGTTGTGACACAATAATTTATTTAAAAAGGATAAATTTTTATTCATAATATGTCCCGGAATTCTTATAATCTTTTCAAAATAATGGTTAAATTCTCCTGAAGGTTTCTAGCAATTCATCTCTTAATTGCCTAACCTTACAAATAAATGTAGTTACATTTCAATCCCCTTCTAGGCCTTCTTATCAAACAAACCCTAGTTAAAACGTCACAATATAATCAACCCTTCGAATCCCGATCGGCGATTGTTCCCTATTCAAATCAGAGTGTCAATAAAGATGAGGGTCACCAATTAAGTATCCCTATTCCCTCGGGATTTAACAGGATAATTTTTATTTGAATTTGGAATGCAATATATTTACATGAATATTTATCATAAATGTAAAAGATAAAATGTACTTATATCAAAAGTCCACGATTTTTAAATAATCTTATGTCATTTGTCTCACTTTTTGGCATAGTGAGTAAACATTAAAAAAATTGACAGGCTTTACATATACAGAATTGATTTTGTATTACAGATGTTATAACCAATAATAATTTTCTTATTTTAAAACCTTTGGTTATTATATATTTCTTAAAGAATAATATTTTCTGGTGTTTGAGTAATTGCTCCTAAATTTTTATACTTCTACTGAGTAATATTTCTACAAATAATGACGTAAGGAAGAGGAAGGTATTCGAATTAGAAATATGGATGGAAACTTGTAGAGGTACAATGATTTGTTAAACTATGTTGCCGTATCTATAGAATTACTCGGGTTTAAAAAAAACACATTGTATCACATGAATATGGACAAGCCACATTTGTGTAAGTAGTTGTTTTTATTTTATTTGGTTTTAATGAGCTTTCTCGTCTAGAATATGAGGTGAGGTTAATTCACACCTTAAATTCACGTTTAATGCTTTATTTAATTAAATAATCATTATTGTTTTCATAATATTTTTTAGTAGAGTTTATTTTCAACCTATTTTATCACTTCTACGTAGATATCATATTCTCCCAGGGCTTTTCTATTTATACTACTTGTAGTAAATTCAGTTCAGTTAGTTCATCATTTTTTACCACCTGCTTGATTTTTACCTAATTTTCTTATTCTCTATAGCTTATGTTACTTTTAAATCTCATTGTATTCATATCAGTTTTATTCTTTGTTAGTACTATCTTTAAATTAATTGTTTCACCTCTTACTTTGCGGAAACTGTCCATAATAAATATAAAAAAATAAATTAACTTACCTAAATTTCCATAGTATTAAAAATATTTTTAATCCCAAATATTACTATTGAAATAACATAAAATCTTAAAAAAAAAGTTTTAGTTTGGCGATGTAGCGAAATAAAAACATTTGATTGGAATTTAGGAGGTCCGATTATTTAAGAAAATGCAATTTTTCGCTCGTCTTCGTGACATTTCAATTTTCTAGAAATTTTGAATTTATTTTGGAAAACCCTCTAATTCTTCAATACAATCCTACAGGACAAAGCAACCTCAAATTAGCTCCAAAGTGTAAAGTATAATTTATTCTAAATAGAAACGGAAAAAAATTAACCAACGCTTTACAATGTTAAAATTAAAACGGATCGAATTTGTTAAAACCAATTCTCTGAAACGACCGATTATATTAAAGGCCATTGTAACCAAACCATAGATGGAAAATCTTCAAACAACATGTTTTTGAAAGTGGAAAATCCACTCTATAGCTGTGAATAAACAGAATAGTTATACCTCGAAAATTCTTAAAATGACGATTGATCAAATATGAAATTTGAAAAAATTATTTCTTTCCACACATCTCCCAATTGAACGAAAATTTTGTATTTATTGAATTGGCTGAAATTTTGCACAGAGATACACCAGGCGACAATGCAAAATACCAGCTAAATATCACTCAATCTAGAAAATAGCGAAACCTTAGTCGATAAAATATAACTTAAAAAGCTCAGTAATACTGTGGACATTCAGATAAGTATAATTTATCTTTACATGATTAGTACTATCTTTGCTCTTGTGTCTTCTAATAGTCGCACGTTATGTTTGCTGTGTTTCGTAAATATATTATCACTTTTAACATTTGAGATTGATTAATAGGAAAATATTCTGTACTAAAAAAAATGCGTTTGTTAAATTTTATAATTATAATTCGAGAAAATTCCGCATACCGTGAGACTGCCGTCCATTAAATAAAGTTGTAACAAGTTCGTTATCTGTTATTTTGTGTAACATGAAACTACTCTCAAAAGGCCGGTTCTATAACATTTAGGTTAGATCGTTAGCGTGCAAGAATATTGCCGAGAAAGCACACCATACAACTAGACATTTACAACGATAAGTAGAGATACGGGGTGTCATTCACGAAAGTACTTCTTTACTAGGGAAGTTTGCACCGACAGGGAAGTTTGTCTATTAAGTATACTAAACTGTTGGTCTTTGAAAACATTGTTGAATTTCATGACTATTAAAAATACGATCGGTCATGTGCTCTGCTCATCAGGTGATTTGGTCCCTGCAGGTAAGCACTATTGAGTACGGTTAATACTAATACCACTTAATTCAAATAATAATATGTAAATATAAAAAGGATAAGTTTTACTTATGTTCCATGGTATTTTAAAGCAATGTATTTTACCAATATCTTTGTTTTTGAAGTTAAATTTTATATTCAAAATGAAGTATTGCCAATGTACATCGCCAATTTTGGATGATTTATGGATGATCTGGAACAAAAAAATTTTGATTCAAATATCCAAAGAATGTATTGTTTTGGTATAGATATGTATATGATGTTCTGGCTAGTTTTACAGGTATTAATAGACAATTGGATTCTATTTTATTTTTATTATCAATTTATATCCAAAAATAAAATTGACCATTGAAATTGAACAATTCTATAAATAGATATAATATTAAATATAGCTATAGATATAATTATTAAAAGAGTAAATTGTAATCTTCAATATTCAATTTATGCTAAACTAACTCATACAAATATGACCTTCCCTTGTAATTTTTATTAAATGTAAACCCTAAAATTAATAAAATTTAAAAAAGTCAGGTATTTACTAACTAAATTATCCGAATTGTAACGCATCTTGGCCAGACCCTTATAAATTTCGAAATAAAGTACAATGAACACTTACGATCTTACAGATTAAAACAAATAGAAATATGAAATCAAGAAATATATAAAATAGTCTCAGTATATAGTATTGATTGAACAATTAAACCTGGAAAGTTCAATTTTTTTATATTACCTTCTGGACTAAATATATATAACATTAATCAATTTTTTTAGGAAAAAAAGAATACTATATTTAAAATTTTATAGCAAGCAATCATGCTGTAGATATTGCTTGATAGTGATTGATTCAGATGTTTAATATATGAAGTCGAGCACTCTTATAAGAAATGTGTCATTCTTATGTCATTCTTTGATGCGATTTAACGAAACCAGGTTAGAGAAAAATTTAAAAAAACATTAAAAAATATAGTTGTAGTAACAGAGTGTTCAGAGCAGTTATTTGTATAAAGGATTGAGGGTTTAAGTTGTATTCGTTTTCTGTTAATGGGAACTATATATGTATTTATAATAATAATAAAAATAGGAAAATAAAGGTAATGGTAAGTATAAACTGTGCCTAATAGCATGTATATAAGAAGTCTTAATTGAAATATCTAATTCCTACAAACCATTAGTGAATTCAGCGCTGCCAACTATACTAATCCTACGTTTACACATGGAATTTAATATTACCTTATTCCCAAAACGTAAATAAGACTTTTACTACTAAAATTATTTTTGAATTGTTCGATTTGGTAATATTCTGTGATTATTTTATTAGTTTTGACACTGTTTTGATAAACATATGAAATAGGGCGATTACAAAGACCAATTTGTTGTGGTGTCATAATTGCTGAACATTTATTAAATTAAATTACTACGAAATATAATAGGCTAAATTTATGAAGTGTAAGCTTTACAGGCCATCCATGTACCTCATTATCCAGCTCCTAAAATATTTTCATGCCCATAAAATATTATTTATAGCTTTCGTTATGTAATATTCTATTAATAATTCTCTCGAATCCAATAACAAAGTCGAAATTAAAAAATAAACAAAATTTGAACGCGGGCATATTTCTAAATATAAAAGTTAAGTTCTGAGAATAGTTTAACCGGTTGGTTGCATAGCCCAAGGCCACTGACATTGATAATGTTATATGAGTGCACCAAACAAGACTGGAAAAATAAACTAAGCGAAATTTATTGCTGACTAGTATGAGGGTTTCCCGAATATTCTCATAAATGTCAAGAATTATCTAAAATGTTCGGAGCATTGTAATTCGAGTTTAATTTATAAAAGGCAGTTGTGAATATTTCCTGTAAATAAAGTTTATTAAACCCCTATAGGTGTTATAGCTTTTACAATAACCTTCTTTTATCTGTTTCTTAGTTAGTTAGAGGTAATAAAAAATTATTATTATTATTTAAGTTAAGTCCAACCTTTAACTTATAATCATGCGAAAAAAGATCGTTCGACGCATGAACTCCGGTTATGAGGTTTTATAGTGTCAAAGAGTAAATTTCAGTTCAAGCCAGTATTTCTGATTGTTTCACGTTTATTTGTATGCTGAACACGTTATTAAAGTGAAACATTTAATTTCCTATTTATTATTTTTTTTATTAAAAAATACCAACATACACAGAGAAAGAGCAAGTACTCATGTTATAATTGATGGATTATTTTCAGTTAGAGAAAGAGGCTGGCCAGCATTTGTTACCAGTTTCTGCGGTCCGGGAAGTAAGTATGAAATTATAAATTTTTAGTATTGTATTTAATGTAATAATTTTAGCAAGTTACCGATGCATTAGGAGTTTCACTGGTGGCTAAAAGTACATATTTTTTGAGAATTCTCACATTTCTGACTTTTATAAATTAAGTTTAAACACTTTACTGCTTTGTTTTTAATCGAAGTTGATATAAAAGAACTAAACATCTACATATTATTTGACTGAATACAATTCTGGAAACCGACAGAATCGTATAGAATTGCCAGCAACAATTTTCGACATTCCGAAAAAAAAAATTACGTAGTGAAGGAAGGTTCTCGTACAAACTATACAGTATGTACCAACTTTATAATTATATAGAAATGAAGAAGAACTTTGCAGAACTTACATAATCAGTCTTATTTACATAAATCGTCATTAATGAATGTAATATCCTTCATTTACACATGAAATTTTAAATACAAATTTTCAAAAGCTGATGTAAATTTTTGATATTGTTCGTACTTCAGTGGGTGAATGTATGTGTTTGTGCGGGTGTGTGGTTTAGATATTGATAAGAGATCTTACTTTGGATATTTGTTAATATTGTATAATTATTTTACTAATAACAATTATTTCATAAACATCTAAAACAAGGCAAACTGTATCTATTGTGGTATAATGATTGTTATTAAATCACAGATAAATATATATTCAAAAAAGCAACTAAAATTAATTTTGTACATTAATTAAAATTAGAGTTTTGGTGTAAACGTAGGCTGAGGAGCCAATGCCAGGCTACCCATAATATGGCATATTTGAGATTTCATAACGCATTTCAAAGGAGATAGGAATGTGCGTGCGTTGAAATGAGAAATTTCGCTCATGTGGCCCGTAATAAAGTTCCCACTCGGGAATTAAGTGTGCCACGATATCGCACAAAGACACGGAAATCTTGTTTTTATCACGACAACACACCACTAACATCTCTCGCAAATATCTTTCTTAAAATGTTTACATCGTTGTAAAAATAATATTAAAATGCTTAAGATTTTGGTGTAGGAATAATAGCGTTTTATTTCAGTAAGATAGAGGGCTGTTTGAAAGGTTTCTAAGTAAGTAGTAAATAATAATGTTACTCAGCCAAGTAGCTGTGTGTATAATACCAGAGATACGATAACAAAAGTCGAGCTAGATTCAATGCATTTAACCTCGAATAGAAATGCAGTTTAAACCTGCAATATGGTTTATGCATTATGGTGTATCAGTGCACAGAGATGGCTGGATTATACGAGGTGGACCTCACTTATGGCCTGCTCGATCCCTGGACTTAAACCCACTGGATTATTTCCTATGACCCTATTTAAAGTCATGTTTACACTACTTCAGCAGAAAATTTTGAAGATTTGAAAAAATAGTAAAGTGTTGGATGTCCCTTAATAAGAAACTACCCTTAAATTTTTTAACGGAGAAGATTGGATTCTTGTATTCTAGCTGGAGGTAGTCATTGTATATTAAGAAGGTGTTATATAATTTTAAATAATAAAATGTTATGGTCGAAATTTTTCCGTGTATCTTTAAAACAAAGCGGTTTTACAAAAACCATCCAAGAATAAAATATTCTTAAAATAATCCAGAGAATAACCCTTTGAAATTGTCGCCAAAGATTTAAAAAACACCCTGTATATAATGAATCAAATAATCTGGTTGATATACTTTTATTCTACTATCATCATGTAAAACTCTGGTCTCTAAAATATTGGTTCCTTCTTTTGAGTGGTTTACTTTTTTTTCATATGTTATTAAAATTGTCCTACATAGATCTAATCCTTGTTAATAACATACATAAGTTAAACAATATAAACAACTTTATAAAACCAAGTAATTCTCCATTTTGAACAATTGAGTTGTTTTACTAATAGTAAGTAAAATAATAAAGCGTACTTCATTCCAAGATGTAACCAACAAGCCTACAGTTAGAAGTGTCCCACATGAAAAGAAAAGTGTGAAGTAGCTGAAGTGAAGGAAAATCGGCGGAAAGTGATCCCCTAAAGTGATTTATCATTTCCTTTTCAAACCCCCTTACTCTTTCTACGAAGCCATCCCACTTCTCCCAGTTCAAGATAAAAATCTATTGATATTTATTCCGGAAAACACGCACCAAGAAATATGGGCATGACGGCTGAAAAATTGGAATTTTATTTTCCGACATTTTTCTAAACTTAACACTTAGACTTAGACCAGGCAATTTAATGAAACGGTTCTTGATTATCAATATTTCAGTCATTTAAGCCCTGCTGCTATATAACGTCCCACAATTTTTAATTTCTTTTAAAACGCTTTAAGTATATAAAAGGAAATACTATTAATTACCTGCTAGAAAAGTAGAGCCTGGTAACCTCTTCACGATATATTATCTGATGGTGATAGGGTCAGCTGCTCCTATCTTCTACCTCCACCATCAAAGAATTTGTACGTTCAAAGAATATGTGGATTTCTTTATTGACCTTAATTTGAAGGTGGAGTCAACGAACCTAACACCAACAAACTTAATAATTGTACAAGTTGTTTCAAAATAGGTTGACCAAATCAGTAGCGAATTTAATAATTTACAGATTTAGATGTTAGCTACCTAAAATATATATTCTCAAAATGTGAAGAGATGTTGTAAAAGATGATTGTCCCTTGAAACTAGACTATTATAATGATAGGCGTGTTCCATCTGAAAAATGGCAATTTTATTCTTGAAGCTCATTCAGATTGAAGAGTTGCATTCATCGAATTTCCACTATACGAGAAAACTGGCGATGCTCGACTGTTTGCGTACCGGGAAATGAATTGAACACTTTATCTCAGTATTCCTAGAAAGTGCTGTGCATTTGTCATTCAAACTAAATGCCTCCTTGAAGAATGTGCGTCCCGTTATATAATAAATGCGATAAGAATATCAGAAATTTCAAAGTCTTAACAAACAAAAATTTAAAAATCACTTTTGCTTTCTTAAGACCAAAATAATTTCTAGGCATCATTGTTTATTTAATGAGTATATAATTTAGGCAGTATTACATGACTCTGATTAAAGCATGAACGATGACAGCGCCATACCAGTGTAATATCTCCATTATTTATATATCGAGTACAACATTTCACGTAAAGAGTCATCTAGAAAAATCATAATTTGGTGGCTCTGAAAATTAAATGTTTTGGGCTTGGTATTTTAACTTCCACAACACGATATTTGGTATTTAACCGTTTCATTGTAAACAAAGTTTAAAACCTGGAATTGATACAGCAATAAAAGAAAGAAACAGACAACATCAAAATTTACATGAATCTACAGAATTTGTTGAAAATGTTGTCTACTTACCTACCTCTAAATACAAATCAACTCATCTTTGCAATCCAGAAAAACTTTATGTAATATTTGCCACACTTTTGTTCTTAGTTCGTCCAGATTATGAACTTGTGTTGAATAAATCAAATTTTTAAGCCAGGGTCAAACAAAAAATCACGTTGTTTAAATTAAGACCTGGTTGCATATGCAATTTCAGTGTTCCTACTTATTATTCTCTCAGCAAAAAAATCTCCAAGATATTGAGGTGTTTTTCTGATCGTATGTGTTGTTGCAACCTCTTGATGGAAATACTCATTTTGGTAATTCCTCATTATCCAGTTGATTTACGAATAGATCCAGTTTCTCATTGCAGCAGTAAGTGTGCCTTTAATTCTTCGACATATTCCATCCAAACACAAACTTTTTGGGGATGTAATGGTTCTTAAACAAAAAATAAAATAACAACTAAAAAAATTGTCAAAACATTTTAAAAACCATTGTAGTCACATTCTAATTCAGGATATTTTTAACGAAAATCAGCCATGCATTCTGGAATTGAACACTACCAATCGCCATTAACTTTAATATCTGTAAAGAATTAACAAGTCGATAATTTTGCCTTTTTGCTCTGGGTTGAATACCATTTTTTAAATTTAACTTTTTGAATAAAAATTTGACACAAACATTGATTTCCAATTTTAAGATTAAAATGTTTTTCTTGAAAAGTGGCTAAAATTCCGATCCAAATCATTTTATATTTCTCAGTCGACTCCAATTACGATTTTTCTCGATATAACTATTCGCGGATTTTTTTTCACAGTTATCAGAATCCATTTAGAAGTGAAACCAGAATACATAATTTCAGGCTAATATATTTATTTACATTTACCACTTTTAGTAGTCAAAATCTGCATGACAAATTAATTTATTTGACACGAATATAAAGCCAATCAATATTAGATGAAGCTGATTAAAACGCAAGCTGCAATATATTGGAAATTGCGAAATTTTGTTTCCACTGGATAAAAATATTTTTTATTATGAAATCAGACGACAAAATAACAACAAAATTATTCATATTTTCATTTTTTGACAAATTGTTAAAGTAAAGTAGTGATTAAATTCATGTAGAAAAGAAAGAGGTGGAAAAGACCGTAAAAAACCCTTCGCTATCATGAAATTCAGATTTTGTGATGGATTATTAAGAAAAATAGAACTAATATTCACCCTAGTCAGTGTATGTAAAAGCGAATGGAGCCCATTTGCTTACTATTAGGAAAAAATAAGAGCAATTTAAACATCTATGACTTAATCAGACTTTTTTTCTTCTATATAGATGGTACAAAATTATATACCCGTATTTCAAAAAAGTATGTCAAAATAAGACTTCATGTATTTTACCGAATTGCTACTTTTTTATTTAGAATCCGTTTTATTATTAAAGGGCACAACTGAAGTTGCAACCGTTACATGCGCAGAAATTAAATTGTATTTATTTATTTTTATCACTTAGTAACCGCTACTGATACAGAACGAAGATTTATACCGAAAGCCATATTTTTATTTGTTTATGTTTGAGATTTGAGGTTTTGTACTTGGAATCGTTTATTTGTTGATACTATTTTAAATCGTTAGTTTTTTTATAAGTGAGCGTTCTGTGTATTATTGAATTTAAAACCATGCCTCCTAAAAAACTTATTGGTATAAAAAGAAATATTGTAATCATTACTATACTGATTTTAAGTTAAACAACAAACTTACAATAAGGCGCTGGTTAAGATGAGACGTTTGTGCATACGGCTACAACTTCAGTTGTGTCCTTTACAAATGAAATCATCTTTACCTCACAAAATATCAATAGTCACTGTTTTGTTGCTAATTTTTGTTTACTACCACCTATTGAAAATTAGAAGAATTAGGTCTACATTTGGAGTACACATAATGAACACAATGTTTGTATTTCAACCTTTCTTTATACGGATGAGCATTACTTGTTGTGTTAAAACCCCAATTTGATTATGAAAATCTAGTTCGAAGTAGAAAAACTATAAATGTGCTTTTTAAGAAAAAAAATGTTTATATCATATCTCTTCCCTTCTATATAAATATATCTAGTAACTAATAATCTGCAATATGAGAATAAAATAAGAATGTTTTATGTTTTTAATATATAATTTTACTAGTTTGTTATAATGTTATTTTGATTTATTGTGCACTGCAATCAGAATGTGCATTACTACTTTTTTATGGTTTTTTGTGCCTATAACCAAATTGGAGTTTAAATTTTAATTTTATTACAATTTAATGAGACCTCCTAAAGTATCTCTTACATTCTAATATGTCATTAATTTAATTAAATTCGTTTGTCGGAGAAACTATTCCAGCAAAGTTCACGCCATTTCTTCTATTTCCCTTACTTAATACATTCCGTAGCTTCAAGGTTTTTATTTTTCATAAGTGTGTCTGGCTAAAATATTATAAAAGTTTTATTACAAAAAATATATCTGCTAGGTCGCTACAAATTTAGGTTTTATGTTAATCAGCATTCTCTTGAATTCGTTCATGTGTGAGAATTTTTATTGCAATTGAATAAAACAATATTTACAACCAATGCTATAAAATTTGAGATAACTTAAAATGCACAGTTAGAATCCCAATAATAGCGATATCACCCCGTTAAGTTAACGTCTTCCGCCGATACTGTTCAACATTTACAACAGTCGTAAAGAGACATTTAATGCACCTCTAAAACAACCCTTTCCGTTATCACCCAATTCAATTTGACATTAACAGCACATGAGGTGTGGAGAATTAAAATAATCTAGACTCATTCAGAGCATAATTCTGAGTACAATAAATATTATAGTTCACACCGCAAAAATATAAAAGCAAATAAATTTAATTAAAGCTATTACAAAGATATTTTAAGCCACTTAAAAAGGAAAGAAAATACTGTAATCCTGTCAAAGAATAGACCTATGAACTTTTAAGAATATTTTGAATATAAGTGATCTAATACTATGTATAAAACTCTGAATGAGGTCTATAATATTAAGTGTCTAAACCTAAATTAAATATAAAAGATAAATTATACTTTTCTTAAACTTCCACAGTATTTCAAAACTATATTAGCAGTATATTTCTCTAACCAGGTTTCGCTAAATAACATTTTCAAGGAGTGATCTAAGATTGACAGATTTCTTATAATTACCTCATTGACACTAAACACAAACCTACACTTAACAAAACAATCGAAACAACAGTGGAGGCACTTCATTTTTTGGAGGAATTTGAAATCAAGAAATATCTAAAATGTCCTCAGTATATAGTAGTGAATGAACAGCTAAATCAGGCATATTCGATTATTTTAGATTAGCTTTTAGACTAAATAGCTATATAATATTAAACAAACAAAATCTTCTGTCATTCTTTGAAAATGCGATTTAGCGATACCAAGTACAATTTATCTTTTATATTTATTACGGATAAAGTCCACAAAGTAATGATAAAAACAGTTAATTGAAAACCTGAAGTGGTTGGAAATAATATAAACCAGAACTCAATACAATAAATGAATTCATATAGACCGATACGGCTACTTCCAATTCTGTCACAAAAATAAAGACATAATAAAAATATTCTGGAAGTGTCATATATTATTCCAATTTGTCAGTTGGAGTTTATTAAAGATCATGTAATCTTTGAATTAATACTACACTAATAAAATTACGCCAGTTTCAAAAGAAAAAAATGTTATGCTACTAGCTATGGCTATTGGTGAATTCTATTATTCCCTGTAAGAACACTGTGAACAAATAAACAAATAAACATTATCTCATGAAGTCCAAAACCACCACTTATTAATAAAATGTATCGGTGAGCAAACAAAAAATCATCCTAGGAAATAAGGAGTTCGACAAATTAGTATATTTGTATTGTTATTTAACCGCTCACATTGAATGAGATCTGAATATAAACTTACAAACATAGAAATACAATAAGGAACAGTACAATAGCTAAAAGCTCATTAAAGTTTTGTTACGTTCCATGCGTGTATTCTTATTTCAAAGACAATGAAAATAAATAAGTTGTAAGAGGTACAAAAAAATTTTATTTAGAAAATCAGTTGTAATACTTCGAGCAGAGGTTGCTTGCTACGTTTAGGCAACCTTTACAAGCTCATTGTTATGTATCAGGAGCGTAAAGTGAAGAATCCTAATACATAGTCGCCTCATAGTAAATTTTAATAAAACTAGCACTCGAGTTAAACCTAACTAACAATGATTTTTATAAATAGATACCACCTCGAAACACTGATATTATTGTCTTCAACCAGATATTATACCAGATCTTACCCCGTCGGGTAAACCACTATTTATCACAACAAACTCTGTTAAGTGCTTGGTGTGCTTGTAAGGTAAATTTTTTACTAAAAAATATAGTGGATATGCAAATATTTATTGAAACCTTAATGTAATAGTGTTCTACCTACCAATTAAACTAACTAATTCACAGTATCAATAATAGCATTATTACAGAGTAAAAATGTATTCCTGTAAGACTTGTTTTAGATTTGTTCATAAGTAAAACTGCCATGGGATTATAAAAATTTTTTCTATATATATTTTATAGATTATATTGAGCAATGCATCAAAAGTAGTTGGATTTGTCTCAGTCTTAATATCTGTAGGCTTCAGAAACTTTTGAAATTTAAACATTTGGATTGGTTGTTAATTCAAAGTTAAAATTGAAATTTCATATTAATCTGTGGTTCTTTTTTTCACTTATTTTAAATGAACAAGATAAATGTGCACGTTTGTATATTTCAGAACTTCAACATTCAACGATACCTAATCTTTGTCAATTGGATATAACGATGACAATAGCAATATTCCATATTTACATTTTGAACAGATTTATATGTAATTTTCTTGAAATGAATGCGATGACGATTTAGCATCGATACTGTTGAACATTTACAGCCCCCCTAAAGAGTCATTGAATGCACCTCTCAAACAACCCTTTCCGTTATCACCCAATTCAATTTGACGTGAACAACCGGTGAGGTGTGGCGAATTAAAATAATCTCTTCTGTTCCAGAGGTGTCGTTTACTAGTGCTGTGCACGTATGCTAAATATGCCCCGGAGAGCCAAACTTTAGGGTTGTTACATACCAGCGTTATCCCTTGCCTCGCTCCGCTTTGGCTCCAATGCCACTATCTACCTTACTTGTTCTTCTTCAACTGAACGGTCCCTTCCTCTGAGATTAAAGATAACTTGATAACCCCACATATAATTGAGCAGGGCCTTCGAGAACAGAGAGCGCCTCCGAGATTTCAACTTCAGGAATATTTTTCTTTGTCCCATATGTAGTGAGTTAAGAAATAAAACCATTTCATCGAAATGCTGACTAAATCCTCGGAATGCAAAATCAATACATCAAACGTTTTTTGTAAAGGAGCTCATGGAGTATTAATTTCTAACATAAAAACAAGTTGTTATATACAATAATCGTATACGAGGGCTGTTCTCTTTACAAAAAATATTTATTTATAATTTTTTCAAGTATTGTCCTCCACAGACTATGCAAAAACCATTATTAGAAACATTTTCTCCAATCTAATTTATCCTTGACAAGAGGATGTTAGAAGAAGTCATTAGGTCCTAGGTCTGGACTATACGGCGAATGACCCACTATTTCTATGTTTTGAACATTCAAATACTCATTTGCTCGAGCAGCAGTTATTTTGATATAAGATGATCCATCCTCTTGGACAGTTTTCGTGAACATTTTGGAGAACCTGAGGTAAACAAACTGTGGTGTACCTTTCTACAGTGAAAACATGTCCAGTAGTTCCAAAAAGTGGCGACCATCTTTTAATTTTACGAACTTTTGTTGGAGCCAGCTCATTCTCATAGACCCAAACTAACGAATATTGCTTTTTTTCGGGATCATAGCAGTATACCCATCTTTCATTACCTGTGATGATGTTGTACACGGAATAGACAATCCATGATCAGAGTGATTTAGTAGATCTGCACCATCTCACACGGTCTTCTTTTAGAGCTGAAGTCAAGTTGTGGGGAATCCACGGAGAAGAAAGCTGCTGTTTTTGGCTTGGGAGCTGGAAAATTGTCATTTAAGGAAAGGAGACAACGTTGAAATTCATTGTACCGCCGCTTTATGGTAGCGAAAGAACAATTTACTAAAAACATTCTTCAACCCGATAATACTATTTGTTCATTTCCATCATTTATTGCCGATTAGTTTAACCTTATGTAACTTACAAACTATCATGTACGAGTATATTTGACAACTGTGACTAAATAAACTTGTAAACTAGATTGAAATGTCTGACAAAATTTGTTGCAAAAATATCATCGCTTTCTAGAGAGGCTTCAGCGGAAAGAGAATAGCCCTCGTAAAATATTGAAATCCTCGATGCTAATAAATTTAAAGCGACAAAAAGTTTCCAATTTTGGAACCTGTAAATTATTATTAATAGTATTAAAACATATTCAGTTGTTTTTGAAGTATTTCAATAACATTTTATTTTTCTATTTATCGCGTTATTGGTAGTATTAAAATTTATAATTTTTCAATATATTTATGATAATTTTACAACTATTACTATCAACAAATTGCCAATCATTCCAAGAAGCTGTAAGGACTATAGCTGAAATGAAGCAATTAATCAAGTGATACTTTGTTGGTGTAATCCTTCTCAATTTATCTCAAGCTAAATGGTTTTTCAAACCAATTTCTGTTAAAGAAACGCAGAACAAAAGAGACATGGTTTGCATATATTATATTATATAACGAATGGAATCCTGCTCTGCTGTATTAATATCCTCAATAATGGAAATGATGCATCGTCCCTCCTGCAGCCCGCTTAAATGTCGCTCCCAGTACGATGACTTGCAACTAGGAAGTAGGTATACGTATCTGCCAAAACAATGTCCCGAATGTTGAAAGTTTGCGAGACAAGTCCCCCGAGTATTCCGGGAGATGCTCGCTTGGATTTGGGCAGAAGGGAATGCGTGTGGCCGCTCCAATGATAAGCCCTTCTCCCGGGAACTGCCGACAACTTCCAACGGACGTGAAGTTTCACTATTTCCACTGGATTTGCATTCTGCTTCCAAGAAATTAGACATTCAAATTAGAATTTTCGAATTAGAGAAAAAACCATCTGGTTAAACACCAAAGAGTCCATGTTTGTCTTGTGGAAATTGGATTTTCTAAGACGCAGTTACTTCTTTTCAACGAAAAAATACTTAAAATTACAATTGTTTAAATAATTTACATAATTGTAAACCGCATTTTAAACTAATAGTTTAAAACGATTTTATTTAATAAATACCTTCCCGAAAGTTATTTTTTCTGGTGTAGTAAGCATGTATGAAAAAGGTATATGTATCAAAAAGGCAAGCTTAAATATTAGTCCAACAAAGTTTGTCATAGTACTAGTTAAATAATAAGTAAATAGTATGCTAATTCTATTGCCGAAGGAAATGAAATATCTCGAATATAATATAGATTTGAAAATCTCCTGAAATTAACACATAGAAAAGAATATATATATATATAAAAGATAAGTTTAATAGGGGTTGAAATAATTAATTGACTTAGAAAAATGTCAGCGAAGACATTGTTTGTTATAGTTTACCAAATACGCAAATAATACGTTAACCTTTTTCTATAATACTTTTATTACTTTTCATGTTTTGCAATCAATCAGCTTTTGACTAAATTACTAATGGTCCTTAAAAACAAAAGGTGATTAAAACCTCGTTTCACCTAGTTATCTATAGATTTACGTACTTAATTATAACATTCATGGATTATATGTTTCACACAGTCATGAAAAGCCTTGTGAACCATTTCCAGTTAAAACTAATATTTAGATCAGGATCAAAATTAAAACTACTATTGTTAATTTCATTATAGATCTTCTCAGAAAATATATCGTAATTACTTAATTACCAAAGAAAGTGATGGAAAACTGTAGACTCACAACCCAGCTATCAAAGGCAGGTCTAGTACCCAGGCGGGTCTAAAACTAAAAGCAAAGCCGTTGTATGGAATAAACTATTATATTGACCATATAAAACTGTGCTTTTTGTAATGTCGCAGAATGAACAACTTAATACTGTGCAGCCCTTAAATTACAACAAGACTGTCCCTAGGATTTGGAAAACAGCCCATATTACATGAGCAACATGGCATAGAGAGACATTCGGTAATTAGAAAGGTGATTAACTAACTCTAGCATATGACAAAGAACACAGTCCTTCAATAGGTGACATAAAAATATTTAATAACTTAATTTAACTTCAATTTAGCACTTAAACACTTAACGTATTCGTAAAATGTTTCACATCACAAAATATAATTATGAATAACCCAAATACAGAAACATATCAATAACTTGTACATGGAACAAACACACATGCATAATAGAAAAAGTAATTCTATTATCTCATTTTAGACAATAAAGGTAGATATTATTTAATTAACAAAGACTTAGATACTTAGTTTAATGTGCATATTATGGGGATTAATTACTTAATTCAATGTTATAGTTATTAACTATTCTTGCTCCTGCTAATTCATATTTTATTAAAGTCAATAAAAAAGAATATCTAAAATCATAATCGTTGGAAATAAGTTGTTTAAACAGAATAAGATCCTTGGAGAGAGATATAATATTTCAAGCTGAATATACTCGAGTTGGGCGAGTAAAAGATGGGACCTTAGAGAATAATTGCAAAAAGCGAATCAAATAAACTGGCAGTAAAAGTTTATTTTATGAGGACAATAATTTTTTTATTGATGAGAAAGTGGGCAGATTCGTGTTCAGGAAAGTGCTAGAATCCTCGTATAAAAGGATATAAATTAGAAAATTTGGAATTCAAAAATTTAATGATGTGCGCAACTATAAAATTTTTATTGATCATTGATTTTTAACATGTTATATAGAATACATGAATTTCTTTGTTAATAGAACGTTAACAAGAATGTGAAATAAAAATACGTTTTTAACATCATTGTTTTCTCTGTAAAACATTTGTTGTTGTTCCAAACAAAATACCAAAATAAAGTCTAAAAATTTTAAACACTTTCAATTATTAATAAAAATTGAGGTTATTTTAACAAGATAATTAAATAACAATTCATTGCAATTAATCGTGAAGGCTGGGTTTGCAACAGTAAATGATACGGACTATCGATATTCAAAATGGAAGAGAGATCTTTTAATAAATTTTGAAACAACTGACTTAAAACATTCAAGCCATATCCTCTTATCAACTTTTTGATGTAAACATAAATTTACGGTTTCTTCGGAAATACTAAGATATATTTTCATGTTTTCCACAATTTCATAAGATGGGATATAAATTTGGTCGCAGTATATACAGGGTGATCAACTTATACTCCGAAGTTTGATATCTCCGTTATTTTGAGAAATATAAACGAATGTTTTAAATAAAAGTTATAGATAGAGTGAGGGTTCACATTTTAAAATTATTTCGTAATATATATGGGGTGTAAGCTTAACTCTATCTATAATTTTTATTTATAACATTCCTTCCTATTTCTCAAGATGACGGAGATATCAAACTTCGGAGTATAAGTTGATTACCTTATATAAAATTGGCTCCGAAACTCTCAAACTTGTATCCTCTCACTTCTCCATGCCACTATTTTTTTTATTTGTATAAGTTTTTAAATAACTATTTTAAAACTATTATTTATAAAATGACGTAGAGACTTAGGTTCAGTTAGAGAACCACATACTTCTTTTAAAATTGTTACTCGAATTTCTATAAGACCTTCGATTTTTTCAATTTCTTAAGTGATTTAATTTAAAGGTATATAATTAACATGATGGTACTTGTTACTGTATATTTTGCTTTTTCTAATGCTACTGTAAACATTTGAAATGCGTTAATTAATATTAATAGTTCCTTAAATGTTCTTTCAGAAAAAAAAACGGTATTTTAAGTAAGGTAATAGTTGCTACATTTTAGTTTGTTCAAAAGTCGTTAGGTTAAAAGAAATCATTTAGTACATCCATAAAAACTTTTAGTTACACTTCCCAGATTTTATTTTTCGGTAACGATTGTAAGGATATAGAAACTTTTGGCAAGTTTAGCACACGTTTTCTCCGTTTTTCCCACATCCAAGATCGTTGTTCGGCTTTTATTTATCGCAAAACTTTTAATAAGACATAAAAAAGTTTATATTCCATAAATATTTCAATCTGGAATTCCCTAGAGGGAAGTGTTTCAATCAATCATCTCCGAAATCTGGAGCAATCTAAGTTTAAAATGAAATGTAGGGTACGTACAACGTCGGAAATGTATCGCTATGTTCGAATTACTTTTCTATACAGATTTTTGGCTGACGCTTCAACCTTATGAAAAGTCTCGAGGAGAAGTGAAAGGAGGCCGGAAACAATTCATCTCCAGAATGAACCATCAATTTCAAGAACTAATCAATTCCGTAAATTTTCCTTCTAAAAATATTATTAGAAATAAATTAAAAAAATTTTAATTTATGTATTGAAACCCGGATTCTAACGTTAACAAATGAAAAATAAGTACTCCGTATAATTGAATTTAATATAATCATGACGCTTACAAAATTAAAGCTTTCTGTACAAGAATTTCGGCTATAATATTTTAATCCTTACAGAAAATGATGAAAAATACATTTGGAGTCAAAGAAATTTAAAAATGAATGCGGACAACTGGGCAAGTAAAGTAAATGGAAACCAATTTATAAATATTCAAGTAGGATAATACAAATTCAACCCTCTAACTAAAATTTTTAGCAGACGTAGAAAATAAATATATTAATAAGCTAATACTATCTAGGGTGATTCATATAATAACCGAGACAGAGCCGAGGTATATAGGGGTACTTAAAATATTTATCGTAATTTAAATCTATATTAAAGTGCGCCCATGAGAAATTATAGGCTATGATGATTGAAATTTCGAAAAAAACAATTTACATTTTTTAATCCGTTGGTATTTAAAATCATCGTAAATTCAAAAGTTGGTTATGAAATTAAATATCAAATATCAGGAAAAAAACTCATTTCATTTTAGTAATTTCTTGCTGCGATTTGATTAAATGAATGAATTTCTGTCAGTTCAATTTGCATTAAGACATTAATTTTTAAAATTCTCTTTACTGATGAAGCTTATTTCACCTGCAGAAGTATTACAAATTTACATAACTATGAGTATTCCGACGTATACCCTCATTCAGTAAATTCTCAATATTTGAAACCCGAGTTTAAAACAAATGTTTGGATCGGTGTTATTGATCGCTATTTAATTGGTCCAGTTATTTTACCGGATTGACAAAATGGGGAAACTTATTTAGAATTTCTCTAAAAACTCTCCATGATCTACTTGACGAGATGCCACTACAACTCAGACTGGAACATTATTTTATGCATGATCGAGCGCCGCCTTATTTCAGTATTATTGTTAAACCATCAGTATCCAAATAAATGGATTGAAAAGGAAGTAATTGCTCATAAGTTTGGCCTCCATGACCACGGTACCTCAACAAATGGGACTTCATTCTTTGGTTAACATTAAAAGAATTTCCTCTCGAACAGAATTGTGGGATCGCTTTACGGATAAATACACACTAATTAGAAATAATCCGCAGTTATTGGATACAGTAGTCAGTTTTCGACAAAGAATAAATTTATGCCTGAGAGAAAATGGTCGGTGATAATTTTGAACAATTTGTACAATAACTTATAAGTGCAAATTGTATGTTGTTTAAGTTATTGGTTTTTCTATTAAAATATTATTATTTCAACATCTTTTCCTGATCGTGAAGTTTGACATTTAATTTCATAGCGAACTTTTGAGATTTCGATGATTTAAAACAATACAGCTACAATAGGTGTTTTTAATTACTCGGGTTTTTTAAAAAATAACAAGAATAAGAAATGTTTCAGAATTAAATTCCCTATAAAATAAAGTATAACTTTTTAGGTTCGCTAACGGGTTAAGAAACTCTCTCATATTTTAATACTAGATTATCCCTTTTTCCCTTTTTATAAGTTCAGGTAAAATTTTTTCGAAATTTGAAACCCCACTTTCAACACCTATAACTTCTTAGGGGTGCAACTTAATATATAAGTAAATTGCGTTAAATCATCATATTTTAGGTTCCCCTATAAAGTCCTTGCTCTGTGTCGGTTCTTATACAAATCACCCAGTATAGAAACAGTATGATGAAGAAAAAGTATGTATTTTTAAGTACATATAAGCTATACAACTACCGTTGGGACGGTATGAGAAAAATAAATACAGAATATATTCGCTTAACAGATTTTTTCCTTCTGAACGCATTTATGTTTTTCAAACCGGCCCCATTATTCATTCGAAACTATATACAATTAAGGACAGTATTTGCCTGCAACACCCCAAATATTTCAATGTAAAGTTAGTGCCATGTTTAGTGGGCGCAAGATTGACTGACCCACTTAAAATACGAAATTTGCATCCGGTTTCGGGCATAAATCTCATTCTCAAGACAAAGCCAATTTCATTTTAGCCCAATGCTCCATCCACTACGGAGGACCTAGAACCAACAGCTTGTATGCCGCGACCGCAAGCCGCCTCCGGCTCGACTCGAATTTTGCCGCCTCCCTCCTATCGTGACCAAAAGCCGAAACAAGACATGTATGTATATACTTCGACTTATCCAAGGCTCTATTTCTAAAGCTACAAACTACTAGTAATCTTAATTTATTTTACAATAAAACAATATGATATACTTACTGATTATTTTACAACAGAAAAATGAGGATTTAATTTTTATCAGTTTTGGATTTAAAATTAAAATCAGAACTATTTTATTTTGTGGCAACTTCTCCGTCTATCAATATAATAACTAACATTTTTAAAATAACAGTAATTTACTTTGTGAAATATCTCCTTTATAAATGTAAAAGATAAAATATTCTTATATGAAACTCCACAATTTCCAAAACTATAAATATTCTTAAGAAAAATTATTTCATGATGCCAAAAGGTGAAAAAGTTTTGGAAAATCTTGGAATTTTAAGATATGTATATTTGATGTTTTATATTTATAACAACAATAAACCTGAACGAGTTATTATGGTCCCACTTTACGCAAATTGGAGGCCATAAGGTATACTTTATAGCTCATTCCTATATAAATAACTAGTTTGTTTTGCTTTAATTCCGCTTTTATTTAACGATATAAACATTAAGTATATTTTGATGTGAAGGTATAAAAACTGTAGAACAAGTGTTAATAAATAATAATAAATTATTTGTTCGTTCATATATGCCACTTTTATTTTGTTAAATTAACCAATTTTTATCTTACCAAACCAATTTTTAATGGCTTTAAGCAAATGGTTAATTCAAATAAAATTCAATTAATCTGAAAAAATGAAAGTGCCGTTTATTACAATAAAAAATAAATTTTGTCAAATTATCAAATCGTTTTTTTTTTCACTAAATAGTAACTTTATCCCATTTTTTAAAGCAAGTTTGTATATGGCCTTCGAGAAAGTTTTCATTAAACGTTATTATAACTATATATTTATTACCTTCATTCCATTTTAATAAGTTATTATCCAGATTTTATTAACCCTACTTTACGCTTGCGATTGCTTTGTTGTGGTCTTAATGCGGCGTATAAGTAATTAGCGAATCTCCCGATGTAAAGACGAAATATTATGATGCTAAATCAATTATGAACAAGTAGATGTACCCTAAAAGCTTTATGAAATACGAGCGAAGGACCAAACCACTTCTTATTAAAGATAATTAAGACCTATTTATTTCTCAAAGAGAACATATTAGAATAACTTTAGAGGGAGTTTGATTTGAAATTATATGTTCACACTGCTCATTAAAAAACTCAACATAAGATACTTCAGATTTATCTTGTTCTCCTTCTTTAATGTATTGGAAATGTTAAGGCCCCCTGTCTGTGAGAACGCTGTTTTTCGAAACTCAAGAATATTCCTGTAAACATTAATAATTTTCTGGAATGTTCGAGAAGGCAAGAAAAGGACATCTTACGGTGAAACTAACAGTAAGAACAGCACTAAAATCTTAAGTTTGGCGTAGAGTAATTAGAATTGAAATTGTGAAATTTACCTGAAACCCACATAAAAATGTTACAGTATTTTATATTTAAGCATATTAATATTATAGAGTCGAATAACATCATTTTTCCCACGATCTTTTCGGTGTTTAAAAATAAATAAAATAGATTGAAAATATTTATATATTCTTTAGTTATGTATAACGAGTTCAATTCCTTATAGATTGAGTTCAGCCTAAAAGCTCTATTGTGACCATTTTTTGTTAAGCCCTTTCAATATTTGTTTCAAGTGTTACAACAATTTCTCTATTCCCTTCGTGAATTTTAGATTTTTCGATTTACATTTTAAATACTTCCGATGTAAACAATAATCAGCGCGTCCTAAGCACATGCTAGCTTCGTGATTACAAATCTCGCAATGCTAGTGGGCGAGCCAACAGAAGACAAAAAGTGTTATCAGGATAGTATCCGCGTGAAGTTTTGTCAGTTGGGCGTTCACATCCTTTTTTTGTAATTACTCGTATTTGAAATATGAATAGATTTTAGGAGGCTACAAGTGAGGCAGATAAGTCCCATTCTTCCTCATATCCACATAACTTATATCGCTTTCCCCCCCAAGCTTCCTAACAAACTCACTTCTGCAATAATTTTATTTGTCAAATTACTTTCGATCCTGAAAAAATGATTAATTAATAAAAATTTATAAAACAATTAGAAAATATCGAGTGAGACGGATCGTATATTGGAATATTGGGTTTGTGTTAATCTTATTATTGCTAATTTAAAATCTCATCAAATCAAAAGCCGAATGAAACTAAATAAATCTAAAGCATTTCTAAATGAAATTAGTGCATTAGTGTTCATATTCGATATTAGCCTTTATATTAAATTAGGACGTTCGATTGATAGACACAAAGAGGGACGCTCTCTCCATCGAAATTAAATTACCAGGGACATAAAGAGAAAAGGAGGTGGGTGATAATAGCACACAAAATCTCTTGTAAAGTGCCTCTTGTACCATTTGGAAGACTTTTCAAAGAATATAGTAACCGAATGACAACATTTTCCTGAGGGAATTTATTACTATACAGAGATCAAAATGTTTTCGATATTTTGATTACCATTTTCTTAAGAGGGATTAGTTACTTTGAGATGCAATGGTGCTTCAGAATGATTTACGACTTACAGATCACTAAGATCAAATTCTGTAAGTTCGAAATACAAGAAAAATATATGGAAGCTTTACTTGGCGATTTAGTACGTGTATCAGGGTGATGCTTTGTTTGCTAATGGTCTGATAGGTTTGAAATTCATTTCAACTGGAGTTCTTTCCACATAATATTCCACAAATGAAAGGAATATATTCAATATTTTTTAAACAAAAAACGTTATGAAGAAAAGCTAAAACAGGTTGATTTTTAAATTTAATTTGGTATATTTTCCAATAAAAATTGGTTATACTGGGTGATCTGCGTTAAAATAACACCTTTATCGACAGTTTTTTCCATGAAATATCCTTTAACTTATGCAATTTTTCAATTCTTCTTAAATAGCGAATCTGATAAAGTATCACATATTTAACATTCATAGTTGTTATGGAGTTACAGGGTTTTGAAGATTGCTATTTTTCTATTTTATAATTTTTTTCTGTCAACTAATCTACTACATAATTTGAAAGTACTATCAAAGAGCTTCTCAAAAATGAAAACATGTGAGGTATTGTACTGGAAAATTTAAAATATATTGCCAATTTCCCTAAAAAAAACATATTTAAAGGTTATATTTTGTGGCATTAGAAGATTTTTGTTTAGTTTGCAGCTTTCAATATCTTAATAAATAAAAATGTATTTTTTGTAAAAATTTTTAGTAGAGTCCACAGCCAAACTCGCGACAAACATTTCAATATTTTTTTTTAATCAGGATACTTTTTATGTGTTATTATGGTTGTTAAGAGCTTTTAGCAAACTGATAAAACTTTTTAATTATAGAAAAGAATCTTCAATATTCATTTTGGTACGACGAAAATGGCGGGCATGCTTTTTATTTTTGATGAATGTTTAAGGAATAGTAACTTTTTATTTTTGGTGAATGTTTAAGGAATAAATAGTACGTTCAAATATATTCTGATAAGCGCTATCCACAATTATTATTAGACTATAATAGAATTGCATACTTGCATTCTTAATTTCAAATGCTGTACTTTAT
Organism: Hermaeophaga mercurialis; assembly: GCA_951812935.1. Lineage (NCBI taxonomy): Eukaryota > Metazoa > Arthropoda > Insecta > Coleoptera > Chrysomelidae > Hermaeophaga > Hermaeophaga mercurialis. Next base: position 15,471,582 of record OX638362.1, on the reverse strand, counting down.
TCTTGGTGCAACTGGAAGACCTGAGAAATAACAATAAATACAGAAAAATGAGACAGATATTTTCAAAGTTTAAAATTTTAATTATAAAAGTTTATTCGAGATGTCATACATTTTTTATTTGTTATTGTCTCTTTGCCTTTATTGCTTCTATTTACGCTTGTTACTTTGTTTCTCGTAATTATGTTGAAATTTTTGTTTTGCAAATAAAAACGCGGAATGTTTTGAAAAAATTAATAAAATTTATATACAGGCTCTTTGTGAAAATAATGCCCATACAAATAAATGAGGTATAAAAACGTATGAGAAATAAAAATGTCCTTTTTTTTTCTAAAGTCAATCGCTTTCAATGAAATAAATATTAGCAACTAAAACCAGCAACACCGATAACTCAGTTAAGTATAAACAATGGTTTTTTAAACGTTCAAAAATAAGATTTTATTTTGATACATCGAGATATTTAGAATGGGGGATGTAAAAAAGTTAAATATTTTCTTATCAATTATTACACACTACATGTTTCAATAATGGAAAACTGATACAAATTATGGCGGATTTGATTAATTAAGATGTCTTAATATTTTTAATTTGGATAAAATATTTTTCACTAAATTATTGAAACTACTGTACCAAACGATAAAATGAGTTTTTGGCTCAACTAATGATGTTAGAAAAAAAATTTATTAGAAGTTTTTGGTAATGACACGTTCTACATACCATTTAAAAATATACATTATTTTAGAATATCAAAACAAATTTTCTAAAAAGTATTTTAGTTGTATATACATAGTAGCAAACATTTTTCATTGCTTACTTAAATATCAAGATAGTATAAAAGATATTATTTACTGTGATTTATAAATAAAATGTAGCTAATAGCCATCACGGGATTTAATTCTATGAATCAAACATTCCAAAACAAATAACAAATTCTACATATTATTTAGCACTAACAATTATCTAGAAAAAGTAGAAATACCCTTCGATAAAAGACAAAAACGTGCTTTTAACTTTATTAATTCGTGCCACAATTTGTATGCGCCACAAACGTGGTATCTTTATCTCAACAACAGTATAGACAACACAACAGACGAAACCTCTCTCAATCGGAAAACTATCTTTACCCTAATGGAAGCTGATACGTTTTACGTGTTACGGTTACCGGTTACGGAAAAATTGTTCCAGTAGCACTAGGGAAACAAGAACAGCTTAAGTGTAAAGTTTTCCTCATCACATCAATTGGTTATAAGCATTCTGAGTTTCCTAAAACCAAACTATTTACTAACTAAATTATTTATTTATTTAAATATTTAATCTTTAATTAGTTGGTGTAGATGTTCCAAAAATAATAGAAAATATTATTCCGAGGTCCTATTATTTGGATTTTATTTTTTACCATAAATCAGTTTTCTTTTCTTCTGTCCTAGCTTACTTAAAATAATCACAACTTTACACTGTAGTTATTTTTATCCGCTTCAATCTGATTATAAATTTTCTAGATTATTCATTAAATACCCTAAAGTTATGTTCAGCGTAACTAATTTCTAGTTCTAAAGTCGTGGCTAAGTCTATTGGCCTAAATATCTTCGTTTTTGAGCCCTTCAAGCATCAGTGACTCTGTTTACTTTAAAACTAAATTGTAATTTAGATTTAAACGCAACATATGCGAGTACATGCCCAACAACAACTTCTGAATATTCCTAAATTAATGAAACTCTTGAATAGGCCAGTCACACGAGAACCCTGAATATGCGAATTATTTTATTTGAACCAAACCATATAAAAAATTAGAAAATATTTTTATTCAGGATATCCGCAAAAGTAATGCACACAATTATGGTTGAGGTATAAAAACCTATGCAGAATAAAACTGTCGTATACATTTTTTTTTTTCTAAAGTCGGCCGTTTTCGAAGAAATAAATATTAGTATTTTAGATCTATTCAAATATTATTTACCGAAAACCAATTAAAGCCGGCAACATCGATAATTCGGTCAAGTATAAACAATGGTTTTTTAAACGTTCTAAATATAAGTTTTTATTTTAGTACACCTAGATATTTAGAATGGTTGATTGCAGGATGTGTAGAAGGATGAAAAATGTATTCTCGGCAATTATGACTCATTCGAACGATTTCTACCACTACTTTTTTTCGGTAATACACTACGTGATTTAAATAAAATGTAATTTTTCACTGAATTATTGAAACTACTTTACCAAAGGACAAACTTAAAACGATTAAACGATCATTATTAAGTATATAAATATATAAAATAATATAATCAGTCCTTAGCAAGAGGCAAGGGGATGATGCTCTTGAGGGGCGCTTATGTCCGTGGACTGTTTGAATTCCTAAATGGGGACGACTAGACTACCATCCCTAGTCTGGGACCACTGAACCCACTGGAAACACTGAACTCCCGCCATTGTAATCGTTTCGAATTTATATTAAATAATATTAATGTTCTTCAAAAGTAAACACCCGTACAGAAAGTATAATGCTCCTTTAAGAATTTAAGACAATGTTTACTGTACGAAACGATTAGTAAATATAAACAAGTCCGTGAGCTATTAAACGAGTCAACTAACTAAATCTGATGCCCTTTTTGTATGTGACAATACTCCTTAGTTACATGACACATATTTTTATTAAAAGTGTGAGGTGTTGCCTAGTATAAATTTTCGAATAAATGTTTAGAGTGAATTTTTGTGTAAACTAAAATTATTACATTTTTTGTTGCAAATAACGCGTTCTACATACCCTTGTAAACATGTTACGTATTAAAAAAAATAATCATAGCACTTCTAGAATTTATTATTAAATTATTGTTAAATTCGGTAAAAGTTCAACTGACTTTAAGGATAAGCTACAAACCTCTTAAAATCGATTCGAATAAACAGATAACCCTTAATTTTATTAATCAAATTACTTTACAATATCCGAGCACAGGCATTTTTAGTTATAAGAACGTACATAAACTGGACTACAAAGTAGTAGGTTAGATTCCGTTTGCCTTGTTCTACTCTGTTCGTGAATTAAATATCACTTAGCAACTTTACTGTATGCACCAATTTACATAATAGAAGCGATTACGAATTTATGTTTTTACTTCAGTTTTTTTGTAGCGTGATGCTGTAAAAGGTAGGTTTTCTGTATTAACATTTACCAAGACACACTCCAAGTGGTTAAGTACGTATTACAAGCCGCAGTTAAAATAAAAATGCACATAGGTTAAGGTTTCTCAGTTGCAAATAGAATATTAGGTTTTGTGTGAGGTAAAAAGTTTTATTTTAAAACTCTAAACAAAGGCAAAGGTGCACTTTTAGTAAAAAATAAAACTAACAGACAAACAATGTATATCTATCTTACTTTCAATTAAATTATCTTATTTTAAACTAAAAATATATCAGATGCTGAAAGTAATGTAGCTAATAGTTTGAACCCTTGAGACCTTAATATACAAACATTCACTCAATTATCAACGCTTGACCGAAAAATATCTCATAAACATACGGCATTCGCTGGTCCATAATTAACCGAAACATATAGATATGATTTGTTCTAAATATTTTAAAATAACAACAAAATAACCAACATTGTAAATAAAAATAAGAATGTTTCAAGTGAAATACTAGTGAAACAATGAACGTTTCGTTGCATTTGTCTGTTATATAAATATATTTTGTAAAACTTATGTGAGAACATCCGATCAAACACTGTAATTATATCTTGATGGGAAAGTTTTCAACTTTAAACAGTTAAATGTTTATTTGTGTAATTAAATTTCACTGAATTTTCAAAATCCTCTATTTCATTTTTCACTTCTATTGTTAAGAAAATTACCAAGCAGCAACCTGAAACGTTCTACCTTATCGTACAGAAATGGAACAACTATTTATACATGTATACCATATTTTTCTGATATCTCTATGGTCTATGAAACTTCTTGGCTCTCCATTATTTTTTCGAAATTTGGTGCTTTTTCAATTTGTATAAGATTTTTACGTCATTTTTGCATTAACATTAACATTAATCATTTGCATCCGATTTATTTCTCATTATAAGCATAAAGTAGAACAGAAGCCGGTATGTTCGAATCCCATATGAGTCAATCTTTTTTATCTCCTAATTACCTGTTTTAGTGTAATTTTCAAGTTTAGTTTTTAAAGCTCACTTTACGAACTGCTAATACTAAACTTCTTTATAAAAAAAAATAACTCCCCTTTCTTTCCCTAAAATTATCATTTGTCCACTGAAGTGCCATGCGTGTTCCAGGCATAACATCTCTACTTTATTTACCTTGTGTAAACTTCCCCCATTAGGGAAAAGGCAGCTATATTGAGTTTAAAGTTTTATCATTTGACATGCACTTTATTCAAAATTTATAAATTTACTTTCAGTTTTCTATTAGGTGCATTGGAGCTTGAAAATTGGATTAACAATAATTTATTCCTGAATAAGGCAAGGATAACACTGCGCGTTAATTTGTTATTTCTGTTTCCGAAACTAACACTTAGTTTATTTAAATATGCAGCCTTTTCTCTACTAATTGAAGCTGAGGCGTAATTGCGACATCTAGTATAGTAATTTCAGTTTTCTTGATTTTTTAATAGTTTAAACTTTGTTAAAGCTTTATCCCGTTCATTAAGAGTTACTTTTAAATTCATAGTTAACCAAGGTGCTAGTGTTTTACTAACCCTAATAGTCTTGACAGATGGATGTATATTAAAAATTATATTTATATTTTCAGTCAAAAACCTAACTTTATCATTAATATTATCCAAATAATGCAGGTTATCCCATGGAATATGTACAAGATCTCTTTTAAAACTAACAGAATCTAAATTCTTAAAATTGTGTAAAGTAAAGTATTTTTGTATAGGTTTATTAATTTTAATATTTAAAGTGCAATAAGGCATTATGATTGCTTAAATGGCACAAAACTGCTCCACTTTCACGACTAATATTACCGTTTGTAAATATGGGATCTAACAAGGTAGCAGCAGTTGCTGATATACGTGTTAGTTCAGTAATAAGATGAACACATCCCAATGTTTTAAATAGATTTATAAGAGTATTGGGAGTTAACATATTAATATTTAAATCGCCTGTAACAATTGAATAGTCATACCCTATTAATAATCAATAAAATGTAAGAGTTCCGCAAAACTAGAATTTGAAGGGCGATAGATCACTACTAACGCTACATTTAAAGCTTTTAATCTAAATTTTAAAAAATGTATTCAATACTTGTATTAGTATCAACATTATAATTAATTATAATGCAGTTTAATTTTGATCTTACGTAGTAACCCACTCCGCCGCCTGTTTTATTTAATCTAAGTTGTGAATAACTCAAATTATGATAAAAATTTGTTCGATGCAGATTTGGAAAGAAGGTCTGAAATTTCTAATATACAGTTTTTTAAGTAGAAACATGTCCTATTATCTAAATTATTTTAAACTAAGTATTAACGATCTTACATTCAAATTAGATATTTTTAGATATGAAGCCATTAAGATAAACAAAAAAAAGAAGAATTTAATAGTAGTATAAATAAACAGAAAAAGAAAAATCCAATGTTATTCAGTTGCATAGTTTATCTTACTTCTTAACATTTGTAAGTGGAATTTTAGAGTTGGACAATCAGAACTTCTACTTTCATTTTCGGTGGCATAGTTAGTATTGAATTTTTCATTTGTAATCTCACAATTTTTACAATGCTTATTTAGTTTAGGACAGTTTCTTTCTAAATGCTAAGCGGGACAAATAGAGCACACAGTTTTGTTTGTTCATTTATCATTTTTATGAAAGTATTTTTGACATCTGAAACATTTTGGCACATATGATGGTTTTGGTTTTGTCTCTATATAATTAACTCTAACGTTTCCAGTTATATTGGTTTGTTCTATTAAATAATTTATGATTTCATTGTGAGTAAAATCTTGAGTAACTTTAACTATTTTAATTCTCGGTTGCTTTAATTAACTTGATTAAATTTTATAATTATCCTTTAATTTATTAACTAATGTTTGTAAGGATTAAAACTTCATTTTTTATGACATTTAATTCATATTACCCGATTTATCAATTTTTGTGTTAGTAATTCCTACTTTAATTTCACCAGGATTTACTTTATTTAGATCCATTTTTGTTTTATTAGAAGACTGTGGGTTTTTTGGTTTAACAATAATGGTTGGAATATTGGATTTTGTTATATTGGTCCGAGCTGTTTCTTTATTTTGTTGTACGACATTAGCATAAGTAAGTTGATTATTTTTTAGTTCGTATTCCAAAATATAACAGGTAAAAGTTTACAAAAGGTAAACCAGCAACTTTTTTAACAAAAAAAACGAATACGCCACTGTATTTAGATTGCACCCAAATAGTTATGACTAAACTTTTATTAAAATATATATGTAATAAAAAAGTTAAGGACTGTTAAATTTTCAGAATATATCAGCTAATAATTTATAAATGTCAACTTAAAATTAATTTTTTTATTAACAAACATGTTTTAATAAAAGTCCAATCTATTGGGTGCGATTTAAATCCAGTGACGTGCTCGATCTTTTTTTGGTAAAAAATCGCTGGTTGACATTTTGTAAACTATTACCTTGTATATTCTTGAAATTTACCATCCCGTACCTTTTTTATTAATAAACGTATTTTATTAAAAGTTGGGTATAAATCTATTTGAGTGCAATTTAGGTGGGTCACACTGTAGAAATGAGAGACTAAAAAAGCCAGGAAAACAAGCCAGAAAAAAAGCCAGGAAATTCTATAAGCAACACTTATTGACAATAATTTAAACGGACCCTGCAAACTGTAAAAAAGGGACAAAAATAGAAAGCCGAAAAGTACAAAGGGATTAAATTTGTTATTTAGATATATCTTGATAACATTGTATTGGAAAAATACGAAATTAGATAACATGCCTGAACGCAAATGAAACACCAATATTTATGTTTGATAAGAATCAACTGCTTCAGCTACTGGTTCGTTGATAATTTTTAACAGTGAATAATATGAAATAAAATCAACGACTTCTAATTCACTGTTGGTTTATTAAATGACTCAAAATGTAAAAAATTTGTATAAATTAACATTTTTACTTTTGGAGCAATTTTCAGTTTTTAAGGTGACGCCATGTAACAGATAAATGTCGTTATAAGACTTATAAATCGCTTTTTACTAGTAATATATTTATTATTTCTAGTTGAATTTATTAATTGGTTTGTTGCTATTTGAGTATTTTTTACTAATAATCTGCAGTTAACATAAAAAGAGGGTGCCCCAAAATTGGACTACCAACGCTCTAAGGCAAATTCCTGTGCCAAATTATGCCCATGCGGACATGGTGATTTCCAGTTTTTTCCACAGGCTTACAGTAGGGGTAAGGGACCAGTTTTCTACCCTTGAATTTTCCGCCACTGGATAAAATTCTGCCAACATTCCTTAATAAAAAGCATTTTACTATGCTTAAATTAAACTGGAAATAAATTTGAAAATGTTTTCAAAAATATTAATTTTTCTGTTTAAAATTCATTGAATTATTAACATTGCTCATTTAAACTTTGTCTACATTTTAAATTAGAAATATGCAAAAGGAGTACCTTTTATTCATGATAGTTTAATGAATATTAAAACTAGCGAATAAAGACAAATATAACAAAAAGTGGCTAAAACAACCTATTTCTACTTCATATTATCTAATACACTAGAAAAACTGTTTTTGGAAATTTCATTAAAAGTTGAATTTGACATGATATTCACATAAGTGTCAAAACGTATCTTTTACATCCAAAATACTTTTACATGCATCTACAAAAATAAAAATGGCTAGATGATATACATATAAAAAAAATGTCAATATTTTCTCCTCATGTTTTCGAAAAAATGTTGGTCGATATTCGAATGCGAAATGCTTTCCTTCCCAAATGCGAAAACGACATTTCGAAATTTAGCAATAAAAATAACCATTTCAGTGCACTAACTCAATATCAATAAGCCGATATAATGATAATGATTTGAACACTGATAAGATGCAGCACTATAAAATACCCTAACATTTGAATATTGAAGTGGGAAGAGACATTGGATCAAATGGAAATAGAACAAAGCAAGCTATTTATGGAAATGATGAAAAGTAGCTCTTCGGCAATGCCGTTTGTATCCACAATGGCAAATGCCAAATGGAAATGGAGAAACAAGCATCAAGATATCGAGTGAGAGAGCTCTGGCGGCGTTGAGTGGAACATTCAAGTGTTATATCAACATGTCAAAGTTTGTACGATTTTGCTGAAAGATGTTGCATGTAAGGGGTAAGAGTTCAACTGATTTTTATTCTCTACGGTATTTTCTTTCATATAATTCGGGTTAAATAACAAATATTTCAACAAAAAATAAAATTGGACGACTCCTAAAAGAAAATAAATATCAAAGTAACAAAGAGCGTCAAGGATAGTCCCCAGCATAGTTTAAATAGCTTCATGGTTAATGGATCTAAACCTCTAAATGGTGTAGATATTTTATTTCTAAAATAATGTTGCTCTAAATTTTATGAAGCTACATTTACCAAATTTAGTCACAAAGAAAGTAATTATTTTAGCCAACCAAAAATGGTTAGATTAAGAAATCAAATATTTATACACTAACCGAATTATACTCGAAATCGAGGCATATGGTGTTTTTTTTAAATTAACTTTTAATTTTAGCAATATAGAATGTAAACAATAGTATGAGTTCAGAAAAAAATACTTTTAGTTATTGATATTAAATACACACAGACAATTCCATTTATTAATAAAAAAACTTTTTATAAACACTTGTGGAAAATCGATCTTCCCAACCTTTTGACAAAATAAAATACAACCCTTGAATAAAGATTTATATTTAACTTTATCTACAAACAAAAATATTTTGTCAAATATAGAGGATATATTGAAAATTCAATTTCAACATCTGTCTAAGTGAACCTAAGAATTTGAGAAGTTCCTAATACATACAACACAAATTTCTAAAATATGGTTACTGCCAACAACTCGAATTTCACTTAATAATAGAATATTATCAAAGAATAGGAATAAAGATTGGAGTAACTACTACGAAAATTAGTAAATTGATTGTATCAAGATCTTATAAGAAATTAGAAAAAAACATTTGGGAGAAATACTGAATTAATTAATAATTTGACACTACTTAATTCCATAGATTTCATCAAAAAATTAAAATAACAGTTAGTTTCAAAAAAGTGAAATCTTAAATTCATTTGATTAAGTTTATTGTTCCCTACTGTTCCAATTTTACAGGCTATGTATCAAAATTATGCATTCAACAAAATTTCTGTACAAGAATTTCTATTATGAGCAGCATGAAGGAAAGATAATGGAAAACTCTATTGCCGTTCATAAAAACCATTTTATGACTGGATTCGAAACCGAAATTATTCAAGAATTTAAGTATTTTCTAAGAACATTCAAAATTAGCAAGTTGTATTAAATTTGTTTCCTCTTTAATTAACCATTACTCATCCATAAAGTTTACCTAAGAACTAGAGAATAATGGGAAACTACAATTTTTGGAATCCTTATTTAATTTATTTAGCGTATAGGGGCTCTGCTCTACAAGCCGTACATGAAAATAAGTACTAAATACAAATAACAATAACAAAAAAATAATATATTTTTATGGTATATAAAATACACTATGCATAGTTATAATAACTGCTTCTGAAGAAAGTTCTCTAAAATCAGAGAGGGGTCGAGGATATATACGGATGGGGCAGTTGGTCATTATGAGACGAATTACTTGATTGCCATTATGGTGATCAAATTGGGGTAATTGATTTATTCACCGTATGAAAAACAGTGGTTTCATCGCCCGTAACCTGTGGGAATTCTATTTAGTTCGTGTGCGATAGTCATAGACGCCATTTGAGTTTTCTCTCAGCTGGGAAATCTTCAAGATAGAAAGATCCAGTTTGTTAATTATTTTATTGACTCTCGGATTAATGACCGGCGAATAACTGAGAGTTCAATGTGGCTTAAAATAGTACCATCTCTATAATGTATCATTGTTTAGACTCATAATTACTTCGTCAGCTACCTTCAGATCTCAAATTCAATAAATTTCTTGTATAATCTGTCACTGTTTTCTGTCTGTTCTGGACTGTATTTCTTTCGACAACCTTTTAGTACATGTTTGTTGTCCACTTGTTCACAGATGTCAGTGGAATCCACCATCCATTTGTCCAGCTGTTCAGTGAACAATGCCCAGTTCACTTTACAAAAGTTCCATCGAGTGAGAGGAGATAGTTTTATTTAGTTTTATTATAGGTATTTGATGACACAATTCCAACATAAATGGACGATCCTTGTTATATGAGAAGCCCTCCGTTACTCTTCTAGAAATATCAAGAAGTCTGTTATTTCATCGAAAGATACAAAACATAGATGAGGATTATATTCATAGCCCCATCTGGCAGAATATAATAACTTTCTGTCTTTAGCATTAAATATTAATTGGTTTCTTGAGGTCTCTACCTAATCTATAAAAATTAATTCATTAACACCGTTAGATACATAACTCCATACAGTGTTGTGAATATTGGAATCTCCAGCATTCACTGCCAGATAAAATAACGCTGTTCATTTTGCTATTAGAAATTTGGTGACTTGTACATAGTTAAAATGATTATCCTTCTATATCTATGATTATCTCGTGGATATGATTAACTGGACTAGCTGAATGCAACTGGACATTTTCTTTATTGTTTTTCGTGTAAGTTACTATGTCTTAAGCTTAGTAGCAAGTTAGGTCAGTGAGGTTATTACCATGGACTATTCCTCTTGCTTTGCTTTAGTAGCAATATGATTTTTTTGTACAAACCCTAAGTCAATGGTTTTACTTATTAGAATCCTAGATAGACATTGATTTTTTATCGTATTGGATCCCTCTATACAGCTGATATATCCAAGATACCTCGTCGATGGATACTAAGAAGTGCCATAATTTGAGGCATTTTGCATAATTACACTATTTATTGCACAGCATATAGATGTAGTCATGAGACACCCTTTCATGATAGTTTGACTGCCAGTTTGTTCTAGTTCTTTAGCGTTACCCAGGGGGCACCCCGAATAGGCGAACTAGATTTGCAACCCAACCTAATAGATATTCTAATTTACAGCGTTTATTAGAAGTTTAACATTGACAGGTCTAGCATTGAAAGGTCTAACATTGAAAGGTCTAACATAGAAAGGTCTAACATTGAAAGGTCTAATATTGAAAGGTCTAACATTGACGGGTGTTATATGAACAAGTGTGAGATATGCACCCGGAGCTTTCTTACTAGTTTTTTGATCTTGGAAGGTCAAAAATTGCCAAACGATTTTGTTAGATAAATTTACATGAGAAAAAAGTCGATTTTGCAGAAAAACTGAAGCAAGTTCTTTCACTAGAACTGCAAAAAAATGATTAAATATTAAACTATAATAATGTAATCTAACTAATGAATTACTGTTCTTAAAAGATGTCAGAAAATAGAGCCAACATAGAAGAGGCTAACGACCTGATTAAGTAAAGCTATTGACACACAATTAAACAAAAAAAATTATAGCAGTTATAAGTTGTTTAGCTTCAAACTCATTTAAAAAATACTACTATAAAATTTGACATTGAAGTGAATTGAGTTGAGTGATGGTTTAAATTCGCGAAGTGCGAGTCAAATCACGTTCTTAATGAACGAATATGCTGAATAAATAGGAGAAACAAACGACAGCAACGATTCGAAGCGTCAAAACCAATATTAACTGCCAACTCTGATTTTTGTTTGTTCTCAGCTTCTCTCAGACAAGTTAATCTAATCGAATTGAACAGGAGAGAATTACACACAGGATAGGACCCATTTGGTTTCATTTCAAACAAAAAATATACAATCAGTAATTATATTTATGATAGAGGGAGACTTATAAGCAAAATGAAGGGTGTTGGGATTGATGAGATGGCACTGAACTGGATAATTGATTATCTAACAAATAGGCAACAGAAACTAAAACTAAACCAAATATATTCCGAAAAAATAGAAAATAATGTTGGTGTTCCCCAAGGCAGTGTTTTGGGACCATTGTTTTTTTTGGTATATATCAACGATATAGTTAACTCTAAGGGTAAATGTAAGTTTCGTCTATTTGCTGATGATAGCCTTGTAGATTTTGCTTGCGATAACTTACACAATAGTATGGCCGTCATGAACAATACTCTGGAAGAGGTTTATAAGTATTGTTGTGCGAATTTGTTAAAAGTTAATGTAGGTAAAACAAAGTAGATGGTGTTGGGGAATAGTAAAAAGTACGATTTGGAAAACAACTTGAATTTAAATTTAAGGATAGGGAACAATGATATAGAAAGGGTTGATAAATTTGTTTATCTTGGCATAAAAATTGATAGTCAATTACATTTTAAGGAACATGCTAACCAGGTAATTAAAACGGTAGCATATAAAATTAATTACTTAAGAAGATGTTCACCAGACCTTAGCCAGAGGTCAAGGCTTGCAATATATAATACAATCGTGTTACCCCACTTCAATTATTGTTCAACTGTATTATACATGTTAAAACAGAATGAAACAAATAGACTGCTAAAAATGCAGAATCGGGCTATGCGTATAATTTTACAGTGTTCAAGATTTACTCCCATAAAAGTAATGCTGGAAACACTTAACTGGTTGCCGATAGTAAAACTCCTTAAGTATTATGCACTTATTTTTATTTATAAAATCAAAATTGGTCAGGCACTAGTATATCTACAGAATAAGTTAACTTATAACACTGAAATTCACAACTATGAGGCGTAACTTTCATGTAACGTGTAGGAAAAAGAGTACATTTAATTGAATTTTTAATAAGGGCATGATTATGTATAATAACTTACCAGATGATATAAAGGACAGTTCATCTCTGAATATTTTTAAATACCGACTGAAGGAATATTTTTTGGCTACGTAAGTGTTTATTTGTTATTTGTATGTTATATGTGTACCTAAGTTTTATATTTTTAGTGTTTAGTATTTGATACCAATTTTAATTTTTTCTATTGTATTTTTAAAATTATGTACTGTATTAGTTTTTTAACTAAATATAGAGATATATATATTTATAAGTGGGCGTTATCTATCTGCAGTGGTATATAAAAAATGTCAATAAAAGAGGTGCCACATACACTTTCAGTTTTAATAAACCAGTTCATGTGCCTATCTGCCTGTAGCGCTAAGGAGCATGAATGTTGAAAGTGGCTCCTTACAGCTGTAGTGATATTAGAATATGAATACATCAGTAAGCGTTCGAATATTAACTAAAATAAATTATCCTACTTTTCTTGAATACCTTTTTTTAAAAATGACTGATATTTTTTTCGCAAATGCCCAATCATTCCATACCCTCCCTGGTCATGAAAAGAAGGGACATTGAAACGGTGCAAAGATTGCTCCGTAGTGTCGCTTTAAATAATGAGTTTAAAATGTTACGGAAACAAAGACAAAGTCTCGTTTTTAACCTCGTTAGACACTTTTGGAGTTCGTTAGTGATAAAGTGCAAAGAGCGGGGTGTAAGGGAATCGGAGCAAGGCTGAAGGCATTCATTGTGACAGCTTTCGGGCTGATTACACTTTTGTTTTCGGAAATAGAGATCGCAATCGGTTTTATTCAAAAGAATGTTTATTTTATGTACATACGTATTCTAATAAAAATTTATGTTCAGTTACACACTGGCAAGAAGGAATTTTCGAACAAATTTTTAATCAAAACAGAAAATTATGAAATTACTTACTTAATTAATTTAATAATATTTCTACGCTTGAATTTTAATTAAGGACTATCCTTCGCTGCCTTCAATGTACCATTAAACACGATATTTTATAAATCCTTAAACTAAATTATAAACTAATACAGGATAATTAATTTTAGGTAGTGACCAAACGTTTATTTTGTTTAAAAGAACAAAATATTGTAGTTAGTATAATTAATAACGTAATAACGTCGATCTGAACATTTAAAAGTCGCATAAATAAGGGAAATGGAAGTATATTTAATCTATATTATAATGATAAATTGAAATATTAACTTTTTTGATCATTCTAGAAATATCCTCACTTTATTTAAATCGAACTTATGTGATAGCTTATATGCTCCAGTCTAAAAAATAATCTGGTTTATGACTACATTATTTAATAATAAAAAAATAATAAAGGTCAACTATTATTCCGTGATTCGATGAAGAGTTTTTGAAGAGGAAAGCAAATGGAATTAGAAGCTCTTTTTGGCCACACATATCTAATCCCTTGGAACCCAATAAATTGATGCCATATATCCTCAAAATATAAATCTCAGCTTAGTAAAGCCACTGCTGCTTTAAGCCACTACCGTCATTAAATACTATCGCAGTGCTAGCTAAGCAGGAAACGAACCAGGACCTAATAGGACTCGAACCTTCCTTCGGAATTACAAAATATGTCACTAAGGCGCACATCCTTGAGTGGATAAGTAACCAGACATTAGGCAGGTGACAACTAACTTCAGATCAAAGACAAGCTAAACTATTCATGAAAAAACCATTAGCCAATATGACAGCAGACCTACTAAGCCACAGCTGCAAAATAACAAGAGCGATTGTAGGAAATATTAGCCAAAGGAAACATATGAACAGAATTGGCTTGGTAAAGAACAGCCTTTATAGGTTTTGCCAGGAAGAGGATGAAACAGCGAAACACGTATGCCAAGTAAGAGTGTGGTTTCAACTATTTGGCAAAGAAAAATCAACGGTGGAAGTAAAAGATCTATCAAGGCTAGGATACCTAATTAGATGGCTAAAGCTCTAAAAACAGGGAGGACCACAACAGTTTTGTAAAGGTCGCAGTGGAATAGGACTGGAAAACCACTCCAAATCTAATCTAACGAAATGGCCCTCATCCAAGAACCTTAATGGGGCAACAGAAGACTAGTGGGCTTAAGAAAACCTAGAGGTAGAAGACTAGGCGGCTTAAAACAAATTAGAGGTTAGTTATATTATGAGACAAGCTCAGCGTTTGAAAATATATTTTGTTAGGGAAAATATAGTTGTACTGAAGCTTTTTACACTATGTTTCAGAAAGCTTATAACGATCAAACTGAACTAACAAAATGAGAGTCACATTATGTTAACTTATTTTAAACTCCTCCCCCGTCTGACAAGTTGAAGCAACTGCAAATGGTTGCCAATAAAAAAGTATACTATCGCAACTATGGAACCGTCGCCTACGATATTATTATAGTATTTATGTAAGAGCATGTCAAGACTACCTCACACCTCAAAACTTATTAAGCATAAAGGAGAAGTGATGAATAGAGGATGTTAACTGTTGCCTTTTTCCATAGAAAAATGTCTTTAATGAACAGATGCACATGGTCAAGAAGATGGATTACTATGGCGTAATTCTAGATGCCAAACTAAATGGAAGCACACGTGCCCAAAAATTAACCAAAAAAAAAATTTCGAAAAAATTAAAGAAAATCCAAGTATAATGTCTTTGCTTTACTAATATTATGCAAAGCATTTTAACAGCAGCAACGGAAAATATTCTTAATCACCCACCACTTGAAACTATTTAATCTAATTTCAACAATAATAATAATAATAATAATAATGTATTTCCTTTTAGAGGAGAAAACCTAGGAAGAGGTCTGTTCTATAAAAAGGCATAATAAAAAATATAAAGTTATGAAATAGATGCCCTTATTAGATTTTCAGTAATAATTGAGTAGATTAGCCTCTTAATTAATGTGAAGTTAATCAACCTGCTCAGTCTCTTTCATACCATGTTTCTTGGAAGATCTGACTCATTAGCCACTCTCATCATAGTTTAAAAAGATTATAATTTATTTTTCAACTATATTATATAATATACGACACGGAACTTGGAGTTATTGTTAAAAAATACGCTTTTTAATTTTTAAATTAAATGATTTTGTGTTTATTTAAATAGTTGTTAATAAACACTAAAAATTAACGTTAATAGTTTATTTCAGGAAAAAAAATATGTCAGTAAAATTTCGAATAGTAAAGAATTTGTATTAAACTTTCTACTCCTATTTCTTATTTCTTGAAGCATTTTACGATTGAATTTTGCAGAAATTGCATTTTAGAATAATTTACTTTCCACACTTACGTTCTCATCTCATCTTAGAATTAACAAAGTTCTATTACACTCTTTTTAAAGTTATATAACCTTAAAATTAGATTTTAAAAAGTCGGCAACTAAGTGCCTTGCTTTTAAACGTAAAATGATCGTTTTCGCATAAGTTATTAGGACTCTATTTTAGTTTTATTTTGACATAACTGAAATTATAATAATTCATGTGTGCTCTAAAAATCAAAATTAATTAATTATTAAACAATATAAAAATAACGGCAAGCCTAACATCTACAGATTTACATGTAGATTAGCTTCGGAAACATGATGATAGAAAGAGCGATATTGTCTCTCAAATTAAATTTCGTGCGTAACATATTCCATGAACCATTAGCAATTCAGCCGTTGTCATCCATCAGACAAATCCGATGAAATCTAGTTAAACCTTGAACAAACTCCTCTAAGTCAAACACCTACTCATGCTGCCTCTATGCCCTTATTCCAACGTAGCAGACGACACGCAATATTTATCTACAACGCTTCTGTTTTCCACTACAATAATGCATCTTATACAGTTTGTCCTAAGGTATAAATTAGAGCTGATGAATATACATACTCGTACATCCATAACATAAACTGAGAGTAATATTTGGCATATTTTATCATGTTTCCTATACTTTTTTAAGCCCACTTATACAGAGTGTCGGCGAAAATAATGCACATTTTATGGATGAAATATAATAACGTATACAGAATAAAAATGACTAAAAAATTGTGTCACATTTTAATAGTACATTGTCCCTTGTCATCCCTTTAGTACACTCAAAATGTGTACCAATTTTGGTTTTTCTAAGTTAAAGTATAATTGCTTTTTTTCTACATTTGAAACCCCACTTTCAAGGCCTCTAACTTCTCAGGGGTTGCAACTTTATAGGTTAATTGCGTCAATTCACTAAATTTTAGGTACCCTAAATCTCCTACTCTGTTTCGATTCTTATAAAAATCACCTTGTATTTATATATTTAGCAAAAAATGACATGTTCCCAAAAATTTTCACGGGAATTAATTTTAATAGTTTCCGGAAATTAAATCACAACTAATGCAATTCTTCGAATTAACGTTACCAAAAATAAAAATGTTAGAACCGTAACAATATTTGATAATATTATTTTAACTTTTAATAAATTCGTTCATTGTTCCCCCCTTTGCATCTCAGAGAGCAGTAATCAGGTGCGTGATCAGTATATAAATCATATTATATAATACGACTGGCGTCGGTGTTGTTGGCGTCTAAGTATTCCTTTACATAACGACCATGCTCTGCAACATTTCCACCACGCACTAGAGACATCTGTTTTACTTTGACGGGCTACTCATAAATTCCATTATTGTTCGGTAGAAGCATAACCAGCATTTAATATAGATGAGCGATGAGCTGAAGCTGGAGCCAAAGGTGGGCTCTACGAGTCAATTAGCAACCGGATAAAGATATTTGTACCTCTTAGTGGAAGGAAAAATGCTTTAAAGTAAACATTATTCTTATTATTTCTTCTTACTTGTTACATTGTTCAATTTAATTGTACATTATGTTAAAATGAAGCCAAAACATAACCATGGCATTTCATAATTTTTAGAAATAAATAATCATCTTAAATTGAAAATATAGGTGATCATATATATCTGTACGTTTTATTACCTAAACAAAAATGCCGTTAGTGTAAAATTTATTAATCTTCATGATGGAAACAATTATTTCTATGTAATATATAAATTTGCCTAAAATCAAATAAATAACTACACTTATTAACTTTAATTTTAATTTCAAAGTGTAACTTTCGGATAATTGCCCATTTATTCCGCCAATTAGAGGTGAGCTAATAAATAACACCAACTAAGATAGTTGATAAAGCTCTTTACTTTCTGAATCAATTAATTGTTCAAATAACCTCGAACAACTATAAGAACACAAAATTATAAATAATCCCATTCATAGAATAATGTGATAAAAATGAGTTACCTTTTTAAATGGAAACTTTGATGATTAAGGGAGCTGTGAGGAGCGTCTAATCGTGTTTGAGTCATTTTAATTTGATTTAACAGAGATTTAAGATTATAATTATGGCTGGAAAAAGGACTTTTAAGGAGATTTACTGACGTTCTTGCTAGGGTTGAGTCTCTAGGTGTCACTCTATACTATTCAGTGGAAGTAATTTTCTAAACAGATTATGACATCGAGAAACCAGGGGTGTACAACGATCCATTTTTTTATTAAATCGGTTAAGAATATCAATTTTTTCGACGTAATTTCAGATCTTAAAAAAACCTCCTCCTAATATTTTAAACCATTGCTAAGCAACCTTAAAAAAACTTTAGGAAAAGTACTTTCTATGATTTTTTTATTATTAAAAATTACCTAATTTGAATTGAAAGATTTAATACGCGCCGCAATATTTTTTTAAGGATAAAATGAACTATATGCAGGTCATCATCTTCATTTTCTATCATTTTTTAAAACATTCAGTTTCAGCCAAAAATAACTGGCAAACTGAATAAATTTATTGAACATGACTGGAATATCATACAAACATACAAATATTTACAAAATTAACAATGTAAACTTTCCAGTGTTTCTGTGTGTAATACTCTAGAAAGTTCCTAAAAATATCAACATGTTAAAAAGGAAAATGTGTTGGATATTAGATATACTATAAAATGAATTAATTTAAATAAAAAAATATTCTTGAGTAAGTACTACCAAGCTAAGCATAACTTTTTTTTAAGATTTTTTTAATGTCTTAATTTTGTATAATTTGAGTAAAATTTATATTTATTTTACAGTTTAAGTCTTTTCTTATTTTTTGATTTTTTGTATAACAAATTTTTCAATTGAAATTTCTCTTTAGAATCTCACAAGATCACCACACAATACATAAAGGACAACATTTTTGAATAATTAAGTGGAATATTGAAAAAATAAAAAGACTTACTTAGGCTTGCAAATGTTGTAAATACAGTATTTGTAATTAATTAAAAAATCGGATTTGCAGATTTTAAAATTAACTGTTTTTTAAATTGACCTCTATTGCTTGCGTAATGTAAAAAATTTAAAAATCCACGACTAGAAGCGATTACAGAGAGAAATTGAACCCACTATGCATTGTAATGGCGTTCAGTCTAAATTGGAAAATACGGATGGCTGCTCGTTAAAATAAGACTAAGGGATGTTATTTGACTGTCAAAGGTCGCATTCGATACACAAAATAGAGAAATCATTGAAATAGATTTCTGTTTGAAAGGGACAAAGACCATTTAATGCAATCGATAATTATTATTAATGATATTGTAAACTTGAAAAGTTTGGTTTTGAAAAAAACGTAAATCTTGATTATTTATAAATCAAACTTATTTTAAAACAAACTAGTATTAGTAGATAAATAATTTTATTCATTCTGTAGCATCATTTGAAAACTATTTAATCAAAAACACTTACGAGGTTATGAAATCGAATAAGTGAGCGACGTAAAAATATTCGAATCTTTTTAAAAATAGAAGGGAAACATTAAATAATTAATTTGTCAATGACTCAATTTTTCATTTATTTTAATTTATTCATTTTATTCTTCCTACAATATTCCTCCACTTTATTCGATATTGTGCAGTTTATCTATTTGTGCTTTTCTTTTGTACATCACTTACGAACTTTGTTCCAATTATTTTAAGACTTCCCTTGTATAATTTATTTTTTCCCGTAAACCTAGTTTTTTTTGTAGCTCTCGCCATAGTCTTTTGTTTTTTTTTCTTTTATTATTTCATATATTTTTATTAATTAGTAAAGACATTTTAAATGCATTTTTGTAACCTCTAGTTTAAAAGAATATCTCACTTTAAAATTTAAAGTGTTTGGTTGACTTTATTTTTCAAAGTGGCTAACTTTAGAAATTAGAGAAAAGAATGCGACATTTAGTGAAACTAGCAAAAATAATAATTTCTTAGTTTACTTATGCTATTCGCTAAGGCGACTTTCTTTTGAAAAAGATCTCATCTTTCATATTCACTCCACAATATACCATAATCTTCTCTAGTAGAATATCTTTAAGAAAAACTGTTTTAGTCCCTACATCCCTTTTTAAACGATAAAACAATATTTTAAAATAATTAAATAGACGCGACATGCGGTACGAATTCCCGTGTTGTATTCGTAACTGTTTGGCTGACCCTTAAAACTAAATTCAAATTGAAGATTCAGGAAATTGCCAGACGCTGGAAATAATGACGCTTTGACGAGATCGAGGATTTGTTTTCGCCGTTTTCGATTAGGTTAATGAAGTATTTGTCGCTGGGGAATATCAACTCAATATCTCATTTGAATTGCAGGATGAAAAGTTACAAGACACTTTGTTTGACAGCATTTCTAACTAGTGAAGTTCCTTGAGAACTCCAAGAGCGAATGGGAATCGTATGTCTAATACCTCTTAAATATGGTTCCAAATTAACATTTAGATAATATTTGTAGGTAATTTCGTTGGGTTTATTTTCAGCTTGATAGATAGATTATTTTTAAAATTAATATACTACATTCTGTAGCCTTGTTAAAGCCACATGTATTGAAGAAACAAGACTAGAATTAAGCTAAAATACAACACTATCTGCTTTTGGTGAAATTATCTAGAAAAATCAAAGATAGAAGATGAAATTCAAAAAAAGAAACAACTATACCTAGATTTTCTTCAAAAATAAGGTCCAAAAGATGACCCACAAAACAACCGAGGATAGCGGTGATACCAACTAAAGGAAGAATTAAACAATCAGGTTTTCGAGCTGGAAGATCCACAACAGACAATATCTTCCAAATGAAACTCGTAATGGAAAAAATATCTCAACAAAACAGAGAAATTCGTATAGCACTAATAGATCTTGAGAACGCTTATGATAGTATTCCAGTCTCACAATTATGGGGAAAACTACAATTTTTGAAATAAGACCCACACTAATAAAAGCTACGCTACAAACAAAACTCCGCATTAATTAAAATCGGCTTCCAAATAACGCAACCATTTCTAACATCAAAAAAATTGAGACAAGGATGTTGCCTGTCATCTTTTATTAAAGAAGCATTAAGAAACACTCTAAAAAATCGGAAAGTTGGGACTTAAATATGAGCAACAGAAGAAAACTACGAGCCACAGAAATGTATTTCATGGGAAGAAGTTGTAGACGATCAAGTCTCGAAAAAGTCAGAAATCAAGTTATTATGACATGAACCTTGATAGAGATATTATAGACGAGGTTGAAAAGAAACAACTGAAATAGTTCGGATATACAAAAAAAGTGGAAGACGAGAAATGATCAAGACGAATACTAGAATGGATATTGCTGGAAAGAAGGAAGAGGCGAAAACCTTGAAGGAGATGAAGGGATGATATCAACAAAGTAAGGGAAATTAGAAATTTAGAAGAACACATCTATTACAATAAAAAAGTTTGGAGGTTGGGTACGGAGAAGCGGCGACCACACAAATTTCTAACATACCATTAAATCACTTTAGCTTTAAACAACTACTCATTAGTCTTCAGGGAGAGCCAAAAAAAAGATAAATATTGCAAAGATCCAAACGTCCATGAAGCCATTTTCGTGTTTGCTTATTTACGTACTCCTTTTTTGTGACCCTGTACCTTAACTAAAATCAAATGAAGCGCATCAGAAAATAGTTACACCTTTTTTTGGAAGCCATCTGAGTTAAATTTAAAGAATAACCTGTTGTTCCAAAGAATATCTTAAATTCAAAATATAAATGGTTTTATACCTATCAAGAGATCTTGATTTTGGTGTTTCTAAAATTTATTCTCCAAATTTTCATGTGCCAGGATCTAAATCTATGGAAGCTTATAATTACATTTTTTTAATTAATGAAGATACTATTATCATAATACCAATCTTGGTTCGGAAATATTCCTCCCTTTTATATATTAACATAAAAATAGCGTAAGGAAGCAACTTAAGGGGCAGGTGATTGAGTGATTTGTGAATCATTGGCCCATGAATTCAATCGAGAGCTTGCCAATGCCCTTCATTCATTTTCTTATCCATATTCAACAGCACTGCGAAAGCGAATGGGTCCTTTGTATCAGCTCTGAATCAAAGGCGTATTCTAATTCCCTATTCTGGGGGACAATTTAAAAGTGTTTTCACTCTCAGTCAAGTTGTTTTTGATAAATTAAAAAAAATCTTAATTTGACAGAGAAAATTAGGTTGCTTTAGAGTGAGTATGAGATTTTCCGCAATAGGGTGTATATTTTTAGTATAAAAGTGTTATTTAAAATAAGATATACATCAGAAAAGTCATCAGATCAATTTTTATTTTTTACAGTTTTAATTATCGTGTATATGTTATGATATCAGGCCTTTTTATAAAATGTGTTATTTGCTTGACGAATGTTGTATATACATTCACATCCCTATTCTTTATAAAAAGATTTCATAGTGGTACTGCCGCAACTGTCAAAATTATTTGCAGTTTACTTTATTTTAGCAAAAACTTGCACCTGTTGCAGTATCAGATGAAAAATGAGAAAATTGTAATACTGGAAACAACATTACTTGCAAATAGATACATCCAAGTTAGATTTATTTCTCAAATCTTGAACATCGGCGTCGGAATCTTTCGATGCATCATTCACAGTCTTCCCTATCTGAAAGTTGTCGCTCAGTGCTCACGACTGCGTACTAATGAACAGAACAATTTGCGTTTGATCTTATCATCTTATCTTATCTTATCTTATCATTACATTTGATGCGCTATCAAGAACAAGGTAATGCTTTTCTGCGCCAAATTATTTTCGATGATTATAGTCTTAGAGTTACCACTTTGAACCATAATTAAAACCTCACAGTATTCAGTGGAATTGTCCAAAATTTGCGTTGACGAAAAAATTTCAAAATTGTTGTCCGTATTTTTTTAATACCAAAGTTAGCTATTCTTGGATTTTAAAGAACTCAACGTCAACATTAATACTGAGCGCTCTGCAGTCACCATAAAAGGCTTACATGCCACCATCAACAAAGAAACGTCCTGGAATGCGTAACAATTGGTGTCATTTTTCTGCATGAAAATGCTCAATCTCATGTACTTAGCTTAGACGATTCAAGATCTGCTTGATCATATGGAATGAATAGTTTTACAATATTCAACTTACATTCTCGGCTTATCCCCATGCGATTTACACATATTTGACTCTTTAAAACATATACTGAAGAATCAACTCAGAAGCTGAGAGATTGCTGCAAGAAATATAATTGCGTAATAATTTTACCAGCTGTAAATCTATAGACTAGTTCACAAGTGGGACTGATGCCTTAATGATAATAGAAACTTCTCTTAAATTACTTGAATCAACACTACTTTATAATCTCTAAACGTGTTTCTATTGGCCAAATATGATTTAATTATATTTCTTATTAATAGGACATCCTGTATATATTTGATTTATTTATATTAACAAAGTATTTTATGTTTTGTACTTAAAGATCTAGATATTGCATAGTATTCGTTTAAAGATCACCACTTAATGATTTGTTTTGGTCTCACATTATGAGCCAGTCTGATTGTTTCAAAATAATTTAGAACATTTAGAAAGTGAATACTCACTCTTTATAAGAGATTGTTTTTGAAAAAAATTATATAATATGTAGATGTGACATAAATATATGGCATAAAATTATAATAAATATCCATTGATTATTAAAAGGCTGCTGCACTTCGTTGTCTTATCTCGCTAGAATCTTATTATATATTAATACCTCTGGATAATAAATTTTTCTATCTCATTGTAGTGTGTACATGACAAGTCTTATATTATTTGCATTTCCTGGGACATGCTAATATATTACAGAATTTCTGATTGGTTGGATCGTAGAAACTGTTTCACTATTCAGACATTAATGAATATACACGCGTACCTGATATTTATAGATTGAGTAAATGTCCATAATGTTCCTGGGTAGCTACAGATCAGTAGTAGAATGCAGACGTGGAAGGCTGTAAAGCTTTTTAATGGCTTTGTATTGCACTACACAACTAGGTTGTAATTTTACCTATCCAGGAGGATAATTTTTCATCCACATAAAGACACTAACTTTATGCATTAGCATAGAGTTCACTATTAGTTTCAGATACTGCCAATTCTCATCATTAGATGAACTATGAGGTTACATTTATCAGTGATAAGAGTAAATTTGCAGTATTTAAACCCGTCGTCTATTATAACCAAATCATGATCAATATGTTTTTATTTACTCCTCTCTTGAACTGAAGTAAGTGGTGTAACTGAATATGTTTTAAAAGTAACAAAGAAAACACATAACGCATATAACGTGTAATAGAAAAAGGGTTGGTCTCAATACGGTGTAGAAAAGGATCATTTTGTATAAGTTTGCAAGCTCTTTTATTTACTATAAAAACAAAATCTTTACATTTTTTTAGGAGGAGGCACCTTTTGCCATTGATTAGAGTAATTTAAAAAGATCTTTTCGGTAAAATTCAATTTTATTTTCAAAAATCAAACATGAATAACCTACTAAAAAATATTAGACATAAAATTAATATTATTTTTTTTTATATGGGTGTTCCTTGTGTGAGGGTTCTAAATTGTTGGACCCAAATAGAAAGAATCCGAACCTTAGGGCTTAAATGTTAAATACCCGTTTTCGATTGAAAATTAAATCGGTTTCCCGCTTTCCTCTAGAGGGGAGAAAACCCATCATTTAATTATGCCGCAGGTTTGATAGATATAGCATACAGATCTCTCGTGCCCCAAATACGTTTTTATTGAAATATGTTAATACTACCTAATGAAACGAATAAACGAGAAAAAAATTAGATACACATTTGATGATATTCCCCTCTTTTAAAGAGTCTGAGATCGCGAACAGGTGGGCATTCGCCTAAATATTTCTTTATTACTTTATTTAATGACAAAAATATGAAGTCACAAGAAGTGAAAGTTTTTAAGAAATCAATTTAAAAGTCCATTTATATAAATACAAAAGGCTGCAAGGTAGAAGAAAGTCGAACTGATCTGTTAATCTTATTTAGTATTCAAAACGGTTCAACTCGTCCAAAAACCTCATTAAGACCTTGATAAATATTTAATTGGATCCTTAGGACATTTTTCATGATTTTCGAGATAGTATATTAATCTGTCATTAAACCATTCCATGCCCAAGAAGTGGTTTGAAGAACAAAACCAAAAATCTGTAAGGAAGATTCAATAATGAAATAAGTACTGAAGACCATCGCAAAATTTTTGCAACATAGCCACTATCCTTAAAGTTTCATTGAATATAATTAAAGAAGAAGACAGACCGAAATGTTATACGTCCCCTCAAGAAATACTGTTTAAAATTCACTCTTTTTAAACAAGTTAAAATGATATTCAACTCACATTAGTACACCCTGTACATTCTCCAAAATAATTTTTTGCATGCAATTTTTATTTCAACCAATCAACATTTCGTTATTATACGTTACAAAAATTGACCAATGAAAACTGCCCTTTGAGCTCACCATTATTCAATCAAAAGTGATCACCATTAACAGCCCATAGTCACGTCCACAGTTTCAGAAAAGAAAAAGTCGCTAAGAAATACTGACTAATGTACAGACTCACTCTCCGCATAAAAATAATTTCTCTCAAGTTGTTCACCGGATTTCACATAATTTAAAATATAAATTGTCACCCCAAGTTTAAGTTTAAAAGTTTAATTACTCCTGAAATCACAAAATATTTCAAATTGAGTTTAGTTTAAGTTGTGTTTAGCGAATCAGTGGAAAATTGTGCCAAATTTATGTAACTCACTCAAAGAACTCTCATCAATGTTATTGTTAAAGTGTAAGTTTTGAACTTAGTTATCTTCATTAAATTTATTTAAAAATAAATTACTGTAGTTATTTCATTGGATGGAATTGATTCGTTTAAGAAGATAAGCACATATGATTTATGCATAGATAATTCTAAGCCACTATTCACGTCAAAATACAGTGCATTTTTGAATAACAATCAATTATGTCAAGCATAAAAATTCTACAACAACTTTAAGAAATCAGTTCATAAAAATAAGTACCTACGGAAAGACAAAATAAATAAGAAGATCATAATTGTATAAAAACAAACCAATCATACGGATAAACGACATGGAACTCATAGAGCGTGAAAAGAAACATCTAAGTTTGTAATATAAAATTGTCAAAATCAAACATGGGTAAAAAAGAAAACAACAAAAATTTCCTGAAACCACGAGTTAACCCAGCATAGAAATATTACTATGGGGTAACCGATAGTAAGAAGAATTGGGAAATTCTCATTGACGAATAGAATAAGTGATGGATATACACATTTAAATAAAAGAAATCCTTTTAGATTTATTACAACATATTTTATATAAAGAAGAACCTAGATATATGTCAAAAATCACAATAAAATAATACCAAAAGAAAGAAGAACTAGTGGTTCGAAGATTATTTTCTCTGCTCTTATCTTTATCCACAGAACATGAAACCAAACCAAAAGAAATATAGAACGAAATGAAAATAGATAAGTGTATTTATAAGTATAGTAAAAAGTATATCCATATAAACATATTTTGATAGTTGCCCTTTTTGGATTTTTTTTCGATTTTATTTTTATGAAACACTAACCTGTTTACTAGATTTTTGAAGTGTGTCTTGAATCTACGCGTATTCTACATCTTCCTTGGAATAGAAAGATATAATTGGATTATACCTACTAAAATTACCTCTTCTACCTTCCTGAATCTATCTTTACATACATTACAGTAGTAAATATTATAAGGCCAGCCATCCATTTTTGCAGGAGGTCAAATTTGTAGAGTTTTTCTGAATATTGTATTTATTATTATATATTGCTAGTCATATTTTTATCCCTTTTTTCATATTGTTTTCATTCGTAAATCGTTCAATAAAAAGCAATCAGAACAGATGTAATACGTACGACTGATTAGAACTGGGCCGGCTGTTTATACCGCACGTTATATCATGTGTACTTTACATTTGGCAATGTCATTAAATCATTGTTATATCTACCCGTATATACAGCTACAGCTTTAAAGAATGAGGACATAGAGAACCAGGAAAAATTCTACAAATGAACAGTTAAAACTAAATAAATTGATTATGTTTTGTCTAGATTATTATTATTATTATTATTATTATTATTATTAATTACAAATAAGGGCAGAGAAGCAAGCTAACATATATGGAATAGAGTTTACAAACCGACTTTAGATAGATGCGTGAAAAGCACTTCCGAATCAGGAATAAGTTCGAGTTTGCACATTTATAAACCGACACTATGTGTTCCGACCAATTTAAATCACTAGTAATTACCATTCCGAGGTCGTTGTGGGAGGATACGAAGTTTAAAAGATGTCCATTAATAAAATATGGTAGGTTTGGGTTGTTCTTGCCGAAATGTAGAACAACACATTTTTCAATATTAAGAGGAAGTAACCACTCTAAAGACCACTTACAAAATCGCTTTCCAGTACATGTTGATCAACAGGATTCACGTATAGTTTTGTGTTATCAGCGTAAATAGAAACCTTACTAGAAAGCATAAGGGGAAAATTACAT
The DNA here is from genome assembly GCA_951812935.1 of Hermaeophaga mercurialis. NCBI lineage: Eukaryota > Metazoa > Arthropoda > Insecta > Coleoptera > Chrysomelidae > Hermaeophaga > Hermaeophaga mercurialis. The sequence goes on along the minus strand of OX638362.1, from coordinate 15,443,769 downwards.
ATATAAGTATATACAGAAAAAGTAGTGGTCCAAGTACTGAACCTTGAGGAACTCCGCTTCTGACTTGTTTTTCTGATTAGTAGGCTTCACCAACACGAACTCGGAAATATCTGTCAGATAGGAAATCCTGAATCCAAAGATTTAACTTTCCACGGATGCCAAAGTGATCCAATTTAGATACACAAAGAAATATTTTTAACCATTATTATGGTAAAATTAATGTCATAAAAATACTTTTAATCATTTTTAGTGGAGTTAGTAGCTATATTTAGAATGTTTAGATACCAAAATATAACACTATTTCTTTTTCTAGATTTTCTAAATAAGTAGCTTATTTAGGTTTTGTGACAATTATATTGGAAACATAACAAAGATGTTCAGTCTGACAAATGCACTGATAAATCGCATGTTAAAAGGTTGTGCCCCGTCTTCCACTGCTCGCATAAATCTCGTATGGGCTTCAGATTATTAGAAAGTTGTTCCTAGGGAGATAATTAAGTTGACGTTTATAAATTTTTATATTTTCAACTATGCTAATTTTTACTAACAATACAAATGCCAACTTAGATATCAATTAATTTAGACTATTTATATCAGTTACACCTTATCGCGCAATCCAAAAATGCCTAGATATTAAAAATATAATTTATGCATGTGGTAGCAATACTTCTATTTGTTTTTAGAATTTTATATTCCTTAATGAGCAATTTCTGTTAACCCTAAAACCACAAGCTGTGTTAAAATAATTCTGGTTTGAATTATTCGTGGAACGTAATTGCAGAGCCGCCACGAGTTTAACTCCGGTATCATTACCTTTGAAATTTGTGTGTATGTACTTACGTATTGGTCAAATGTTGTTGGAAAGTAGGAATAACGGGGCTTTCCGAGTTTAATTGTCCAGAGTTATAAAACAGCAGTATGTTACGCTCTGTACAGAAGAAATACAAGAAATATTTAAAAAGGATATTAAGATAAGGTCACCAACTTTTTTTATACGAAAGTAGATGATATTTGCCTTCCGAAGAATTTTACTTAAAATATGTTATTCCAAGAGTAATGCGTTTGTAAGGACAGAATAAAATAGTGGAATTCGTTATCAAAAAAAATTAAACATTTGTCCTACCAGTACAATGAAATATTTAAGTTGAATAATTATTAAAAGAAAAAAGAAAAACTGGATCTTGCAGAAAATGGGAATAATCATTTCATATGTTAGATCAAAGATAAGTCTTTACAGTCGGTCTAGGACTAGTGGACGAATGGACAAGTGGACCCAGTATACATGTGACATTGTTAAAACTCTGTTGACATAATTAAGGGCGCTTTAAGTACAAAATTAATCGACTATTTACCTTATCACAGTAATTAATATACAACAATATTGACACATCAATTTTTGAAAAAATCTCAACTTCAAAGTTATTTACAAACTATTATTTTTTTCGACAAACTTCAAAATTCAAGCGAAAGCTAATAAAGGGAGCACTTCAAGAATGCTTTGTAGGGGCACTAATAACAAACTATTTAATTCAATCGAATTTTCAAAGAAATTTCACTCTCTGAAAAACATAAAATTTACAATAATTAAAAATGGTTCTACGACAGACAAAGGCACTGTTTTATCTTTGCAAAAAAATTTCCTATCTTAATTTATAGGTGTGTATCTAGAAAAATGACTGATTCATTAACAAAAATATATTTTATTTTTCTAACTTCAGCACACTGTAGCTGTACCCATTTTGTAAAGTAAAATATTATCACATATAAAAAAATATTATATATATTTTTCGAAATTAATCCGTTCAATATTTCATAAATGCATTCGTATTTGATGATCATTTTGTGTGGTAAAGATTGTTTGACATATTCCTGAGTATTAATTTGTTTAAATTTCTCCGTAAACTATGCAAGACTAATTGAAAAACACCAAAACATATTTTTTCCGAACACCCTCGATGTAATAGATAAAAATATGTACAGCAAATGGAAAATGACATAAATCTTATCTTCACATATTTATTAATTATTAAACTTCAATAGTTTTTCAAAAAATATTGTCTTTTGGTTGATTGCGAAATTCGTTTGCATTCTCGAATGCAAAAATGGCATTTTGTAATCTGACATCAAAAATAGCTAACTGTATAATTTTAGAACACTTTGAAATACCTATAGAGGGTACACCAAAGTTGTATAATCAATATTAGATTTTGTTGCGCTTGATATTTTTTAAAGATAATAATTTTGTGAACTCAATTTTCAATAATAAAGAGTTATTCATTTCTGGCGTATTTCAAATACCTTTCACCACATTTGCATGGGCAGTATGTTCCCAATATAAAATCGGCAAATTCTTCAAATGATGGTGAAGGGGGAAGTTTTTAACCTCTTGGTGAATCTTAAATATATTTGCTTCAAAAATTTTGAGCCAAAATTTTTTCAAGATTCACCTATATCTATTTTAAGAAATTCGAATCCTTTATTAGAAACATATTTCACATACCAAGTAGGTTCAAGAACATGTATTAATGTGACGAGTATGGATAAAACATTCTGGATAAATGATCGATGAAGACATATCCGCACACTGATCATCTTTAACAGTCTCACTGCCCTCCTTAAAAGGTTTAAACCACCCAAAAGTCCTAGATTTACTTTAGATTGCAACCCTGAAAATTTGAACTAATATTTGAAAATCGCAGAACATTCTATTTATAAATCCTTAATAGAACAAATTATTCCTAATGATTATGAAACACAATGTAAATACAATTCTACAGTTTTATATATAAATCCGTTAATCCCCTATTTTTCGGGTGTGGTACAAAATTTATGCCTTACGTTTAAAGTGAAATCTTGATTGTTATTGACATTTATACTCGTATATAGCGCGAAATTTTAGTTGCTCTGACAGGCTTCCGGAATAGAAAAAAAATATGATTGGTTTATAGTTTCCGTTCACCTATTACTGGATATTCCTTTCGACTTATGTGTATTTAGGGCTCTCTAGTGACTAAAATATAAGCAGGGACCATCGGGTTTCGGATTTCGTCTATGGTGAATATTGATAATCTTTATCAGCGGTAATACCGCGAGACCTACTATTTATTTTGATGAGATATAATATTGGCATTAATTATCTGATTAATCTTTGCATATTTATTACTGTCAAAAATTACGAGTAATAATAGTCAATTTGTCGTTGTCCAGTTGTATTTAAGAAAACTATATCTGGGGATATGTTTAAAGGTAATTACTATATTGTTTAATGTTTATTTAATTACAACGTTCCGAGTTATCTATACCTTAACTAGATCAGAGGAAGCATCCATTAGGTTATTGCACTCAGAGAGTGGCGTAGGTCATATTATAGATAACTGAATGACACCATATACTGACAGCTTCTAAGATGTTTATTATGAAAAGATTATATTATATAAAAGATAAGTTGCAGATTCTAGTTAAAGGTTAAAGCAGATCTCAAAGTAAATACTCTTAGAACTAGATGAACCTTCTCGTCTAACTTCTAGTGAACGTCTATAAAAACGTAAGAGGTAGGTTCTACTACTACTACGGGAAATGGCCTAAAAGCAGATATTAGTTAGTTTGATAATAGCAATTAACTAAAAATTCTTACCGAAGAGAGAAGCGATAGTTTTATTATGCCCTGATAGGCAGATCAACTTAGATCAGTTGAAATACTTAATCCTTCTATATATACTTTACTTTCAGGATATATGCTCTGGATAAATTCCGCAATACAGAAGAATTTTATCTAAGAAGAAAGGACATAGGAAGTAATTAAGAAAGACACCTTCCTGAGCCAAAAGTTTATTAGTGAATCGCTTCCTCTTTACCTAAGTAGACATACTAGTACCTTAGAAGTAAATCCGTATTACCATCACACCGAACAAAGAAGAAACTTAGTTCAAGGTTATTAATCTCCAGCAGTCAAATACTGTTACCAATAAATTAGGTTGTTCATCAATAATGAAGGTTAAAATTTATAAAAATCTCAAAATGAGTAACGATCATAATCTATATACATCTATTTAATTAAAACTATTCAATCCTGTAATAATGTGTAACAAAAATTAAGTTGAGACCCATCGCCAACAAAGGTGGTTATTGGGTACAATGAAAAATAATGAGGATTATTTTACTAAGTAGTCCATTATAAATAAACAATTATTTTATTTCTGATTATACTGATGACATACTCGTAAATAACAAAGTAATTGCCTGAAAATTAAAATTTAATGATACTTATTGTAATGAAAACAAATTCAAATATCCGTGGTTTCCCCTTATATAAAATCTTAAGTTTATTATTAAATATTAAAAATATGAATCGTAAAGACACAGCAAACTACAATTCCTTTGTTATTTCTCAAAATAGATAGACGACTGATATGTGTCTCGTAAACATCATAACCCAAGATTTTGATTATGTAGTAAATAAGAAAACACTAATGGCTTGTTTATTCTCAACGATCATCAGCAGTTTACATAAGAGTGGAGAAACAACCCTTAATGAAGATACAAATCGCTTGAAGGGGTAGCTTTTAATGAAGGGTAGATAACGGTAACGAGAGTGTGAATGATGTAAGGGGTGAAACAATGCAGGTGAAAATGTTTGTGAAACGTCTTGTTTTCAAGATAAGTATGATGCTTGTCGGTTAATTAAAAAATTATAATGGAGTCAGTCGGAGAGGAACCTTGCTCAAATTCGAGATGTTTAAGAGGTTCTTAAAAATCAAGTTTTAATTTAATGAATAATAGAAACCTTTATAAAATTTTAAGAAACTCATGAATTATAAAAACTTTCTCAGTTATAGCCATAGGAGTTATAAAAATGTTGCTCCAAGCTTCATACTTTTAAAAATTGATTAACTTCGATGTAACGTAAAAATCCAAGATAAACGAGATTCACTTTAAGCATCAATAATTTTATGGATTGTTTCGACGATCATGTGTTCCACTATTCCGCCATCATGTATTCTACTATATCCTATTGAACTGTATTTTTAGGAGATATAGACATCTGTCTCTAAAAATTTGAAGTAGATTCCATGTATTCTAATCTTATTTTCGCCATTATGTGTTCTGCTATCCTGTGTGACTGTATCTTCATGAGTTATAGATAAATGTCTCTTAATATTTAGAGTAGATTCAATGTTTTCTAATCTTGTTTCTGCCATCATGTATTGTATCTTCAAGATTTATAGACAGTTGTCTCTACATATTGTAACAGGCACTAGACAAATAATAAAAAGCTCTCATCATGGGATTCATTGGCCCAGTTTGGAGATTCAAGTATTTCCTGACTGTGAGGTAGTATGACTAGCGGCCCCTCGACCGTGAGGGAGATCGCTTCTCGTGTTGTTGACAAGCTCTGAAAAGTTTAATGTCTAAGTGCCATCAGCATCATAAGTCCCCTTCAGATCATCCCTTGGTAAGAACTCGTTTTGTATTATTCTTATGTGTTTGTTAATGTTTGTTGACTACTCTTTTTATCTTTATGAAATTGTAATTGTTGCTGAACTTGTCGTCTCTTACTTCACTTCTTACACACTTAGAGAAATCGCGCCCTTATCCAGGAGATGACCCGTTTAATTTGAGAAATGGTGGAGGTTGCCGTTTGCTGAATTATTTGCTGAATTATTTTTTATTAACCTCTTTTATTACCGCATGACCAAGGGTGGTTCGTGATATGGTGAACGGCCATGTTTAAACATGGTGAAGATGCCCTTTTAATTAGCACGGCCCAGAGATCTTCGCGTGAAGTAGATTCCACGTTTTCTGATCTTATTTTCGCCATCATATATTTCCAGTATCATGTTCAATTGTATCTTTAGGAGTTACAGGCAGTTATCTCTTAATATTTGAAGGAGATTCCATATTTTTGATCTTATTTCCGTCATCATGTATTACATTTTGTCTTTAGTAGTAACAAGCAGTTACCTCTTAATGTTTGAAGTAGATTCTATATTTTCTAATTTTCTTACTGCTATCATATATTCTACTATCCTGTTGAACTCTATCTTTAAGAGAAATAGACAAAAGTCTTTTAAAATTTGGATAAGATTCCATGTTTTCTAATTTTGTTTCTGCCATCATATATTCTACTATTTCTTTAGGAGTTATAGATAAATGTCTCTTAATATTTGGAGTAGATTCAATGTTTCCTAAACTTATTTTGTCATCATGTACTCTATACTTCTGTTAAACTGTATGTTCAAGAGTTATATACTACATATTTGAAGTAGATTCTACCTTTTCTGATCTTGTTTCCATTATCATGTATTACGATATCCTGTTCAATTATATCTTTAGAAGTTACGAGCTGTTATCTCTTAATATTAGAAATAGATTTCATGTTTTTTATATTGTTTCCGCCATCATGTATTCCACTATTCTGTTCAAATGTATCTTTGAAATAGATTCCATGTTTTTTTATCTCATTTTTATGTTCAGGAGTTACAGACAGTGGTGGCCTCTTAATATTCAAAGTAGATTCCACGTCTTCTAATTTTGTTTCCCGTTCTGTAACTTGAATTTAATTTCTTCTTAGAGAATTGGTGCAGATAATTATTGAATTGGTGCAGAAAATTGTTAAGTTGGTGATGAAGATTTTGTTAAATATGTGGAAGTAGAAATAACCGATTAAATTATTTCTATTCATTATTGGCAATTTAAATAATCGATTTAACGATCATTATCAAACGAGTTGAGGTTGAATAAGTTCAATTAAAATATAGTCCTCTTCACCGGTCTCATTACAAGATAATGTGTATTCCTTGTAAATTAATTTTTGAATCAATGTACATTTACTTAAATTATATATAAATATTTAAATACATTAAATATATTTCCACTATATTTAAAATGTAACACAAGAAAAAAGCGATTTCTCAATCCATTTCGACATTTGACACATTAGTTTGTCGTACACGGAAACACACTTCATCTGATAAATAAAAAGCTTATTTCATGTGTCCTAAATAAATCTTTTAGTAATTCTACTTTCTATTTAAGAAAAGTTTAATTCGTAAAACAGCAAATCACTAATATTTTATAAAAGATTGCAAACATTTGTAAAAAAAACAACGAAATGAATATAACAAAATTCTTAATTCAATAGCGGCAAATTTCGATTCAATATGAAAAATAGGGTACAATATTTATTTTACCTGAACAGCTCACTAAGTTACTAAAAGTCGAAGCTATCGTGACATGGTTTTTGTAAATCTTCCATATTCAATTATTACGAAAGCTCTCTGAGCCCATTTTTAGCGTAGGAATGATTTTTCTTAAAACGACAAGCCCTAAAAATAAAGCTCAACACTAGGATAACGGTGGAATCAATTTAAGTTCTACTAGAATGGTTTTGGATGCGTGGAGCAAAGAAATAAAAGTGTGGAAAGACTCACATACTGCCAGAATATTTATCTCCGGTCGTTTTGCGTAAGACTGAGATGTATAGCATCTAGAATTGGACGTCTACTTGGAACGACGCCGTCTCCGCCAACCTCCCCCAGGAACCAGCCTTAAAATCAGTAGCGTACCAAATCGAAAACCTCCCCTAATAAAACAACACCAAGAATTATTTAGAAAATTTAGCTTCTTTCAACTATATTTGTATGAGTTAATCATAAGTCACAATATAGTTATCGCAACTAAAATACAAGGTTGCGCATCAAAAATGTAACAGATTGAATGAATAACCTTAATAAAATATTCTCGATTTTTAAACGGTATTTTCAAGATTCGTACGTTAAATAGTGAAAATATTATGACACACTATTTAAAAGGTCATTTTATAAATTTTCGTTGGTATTCTTTTGATTCCTGTGCCCTCTATCGGGATTAAAATTATTACGTATTCCAGAGAATAACTCTAAAAACTTATTTAATCATATGTTGCAACTTATGATTTTGATTTTCTTTTAACGTAATCTTTTTCAAATGAATCAATTACCATTTATATTGAAAATCGTTGTTTTAGGGAAACCAGACAACAGTGTTTCCAACTTAGGAACCAGTTATTATCAGACAATAAAATTTTGAGATAACTAGATATGTCATAGGTAAATATTTTACGAGGTTAAAAAAATATAATAGTATTAGTGATGACTTCTGATGTAAATAATGATGTATTATATTCCTGAAGAAACATCTACTATTTTATATTTTAGCAAAAGAAGAATTTTATTGGTTAGAATATCTATAATACAAAATCAAGACTGTATATGCAATGCCCGTCAATTTCTTTAATCTTATCTGACGATACCAAAAGGTGGAACAATTGTCATTAGAGCACTTAAAATGTTTTGAAAAATCGTGATCAATTTCGTGGTCGATTTATTATTAAATATTTGTTTAATTGGAAACGAAACTATTTATTTGGGAAATATTCAAAGGAAATGTCTTTTCCATATGACCTGTTATTGTTTGATCCAGAAAATAAAAGATAGAATTTATCGGGACAGGTCACGCCTCTGAGTGGAGTCCCTTTAGAGTCACAGTCTGTATATCCGTTACCATGTCCGGCTTTTCAAGCGAACTTCGACAATATTTCATCGGGGACCTGGTTCCTTCAATCCTCCCCTCTCCTTCTGACTCTTAAACCACCCAATCCAACGCTTTAAGATTACTATTTCATGAAACATGGCTACCGAAAATTGGAAAATAATTTATTAACCCGAATGGGACTATTTATTAGCGCGAATTGATCTCGAGCTGTCATCGAGTGGATGTGTTGTATATGGGCTACCACCATCCCAATAGCTGACTTGGTTTTGTGGTCGGGTATTGGATTGTGTTGGGTTTTGGGAGACATCGTAATTTTGAATATCCGCGAAATGATTTTCAAGTCACAGAATAATTTCAGCCGGAATATAGTTCAATCTTAAATTTAAAATATATTTTATGATGTAGTTTGAAAAATAAATGAAAATTAACAATTTATGATAAACAACTAAAAATTATGCATAGAGATTGAAGCGGTTGAACATATAACAAAAGAATAACTAAACCCATTTTCCAAAATTGATTGATTTTGAGGCTCTTGAGACTTATAATGTTCGCTTGGGTTGAATACTCCAAATTTTTAATGATAACATAATACAGGGTAACAAATTATTATTGAAGTTACCAACGAAAACGTATTTACAAAATTTTATTTTTTTAAATAGAATTCGATATATTTTTTGCTACATATATAAATTCCGTAGACTTTTTTAAGTCGTTCTGTAAAGGATTTGTGTATTAAATGTTATGACCATTTGTGTGTCAAAATCGAGGTATATTTAGCGCCTCGTATCTAAATAGGAAAGAATTATTTGGAATATTTTTCAGCGCTGCTGGTTTGAGTATGTATTCAGCTTTTCTCTATTTAAAAGGTTCTCAAATTATCTACAGAGTGTGTCAAAACTTAGAACCGACGTTTTGTCATTATATTTATATGAAACACATGTAATACACGTAGATGGGTGCTAATTATAATATAATACGAGTATGTTTAGATAGTTGAATGTTTATAAAAACACGTATGACACCACACGTGATATTGTAATGGTTTTGTCGAGCGAAGCAAAACGTAGTTTTTACAATAGATTTGTTTATTTCTTAATAAACTGTTTGATTCTATTGACTAATTCAGAAAAGTTCCAGCAAATTAAAACAATGTGAACACCTTTTTTTGTGTATGGAAGAATCCCGTAAAAACCTTTCCAGATGCAGCTCAGTTTCTCCAACTATGCCCATTATTTCTATACAATTAATTATAATCGTAAAATTCATCTGTGGTGTCATTTGAAGCATAAACTGATATTTTAGTTAGCTAATTTGTATATTTTTTCCGAAAGAACCACTGAGGATCCTTGTATTTAAAAGATTTATAATTTTCAGGTCGGCTTGTTTTTTGACTTTTCAATTTGTAAATTTGAAAATGACTCAAAATACTTTTATTGAAATATTCCCAGCAAAATAAAAATTACAAGCTTTCAGATTTAATCTTGCTTTTCAAAGGTGGCTCTGTTACACACCCTATATTTTTTTGTCTTTTGAACAGACATTTAATAGCTTCATCATTTGCAATAACAATCCTAACCTAACTCTAAGCGCTTATGAGCAAACAAAAATTTTTTTTAGATTTTTTAAATTAACAAATTAACCGTGAAAAAATTACACGGATTATTATGCTGACTTTATTTCATTCATCTTTAAAGTTTATCTACTATCTCTCTAAATAATACAAAATATTTTTATTAACTTTAAATATGGTTATGTTGAAACGAACTTCTTATTTCCTTTCAAAAATAATTTATTATGTTATCAAAGAAGAAATGATATATCACGGTTTCTCAATCGTCGATATCTCCATATCACTTAAATTATATTTTCATCCCGTGTTTTATTTTGAAAGTGATACTGCCACCTAGATGACAGAAAAACGACAACAAACTTCAGCTATAATAACCCATTTTCTTTTTAAACTTATATTTCACAATTTTTGTCGCATGTACATTCTCGTTGTCATATCTAAATTTATTTTTCCTTTATGGGAATAACAGCGTCTCTCGACATTGACGCACACAATTCGCTTTTTAAATCCTAAAAACAGAACTCTTTTATATATTATTTCAAAATAAATATTGACAAATTACAGCATCAAAAATAAAAAAGAAATGCAATATACATACATTGTGAGGTTTATACTTTGTCTGAACAATGGAAAAATAACATTTTCATTGTATCTAATGCAGACCATATTATAATGGTTAGATATTACAGACCTAAAATATTGAAATAAAAGTTCAAGAAAAAACATAAAGAAAAATCTTGGAAAAACAATGTACAAATGTATCTTCTTTCATATAAAGGAGCAGTATGAAAAGGAAAACAATGAAGAAAATTAGTGTTGGAGCTTAGATTTTATTTGAATTTTATATTTATATATATTTATATATATATTTTATATTTATTTCAATATCACTAAAATAAGAATACATGTACAAACAATAAGTAAATCTTAGGTAATTTTTGTTTTTTGCAGTTTTAGTAAAGTATGAATGTAGTATTCAGAGAAAAATATATCTCATAGAGGTGATTTTCAGATAGAGTGAATGAGAAATAATATAATTAAGTTGTAATATGCTAAAATTTTATTGATATCAATAAACCTAAAAATATTTATGATAGAAATATGTACATATAGACATTTTCATTTAATTAACAAAATGTTATCCGCGATAATTCAAAAAGTAAAAGAGATTCCGAGGAACTGACACTGCTTCGAAATTTTTGGACCCTAAAAACCCGTGTTCAAAATTTCAGCCAAATCAAAAGACATTTTTTTTTCATGAAAAATGTTTATTTCAAAAAAAGTTAATACTTTATTTTAATAATCCTTAATTTTTTTATTAAAATCCAATTTTTTCTTATGATTTTTTAAATCTAGAATATCCCTATTATTTCAAATTTTCTTCAAAAATCGATTTGTTTCCTATAGAAAATCCCATTTTATCATTAAAATTTAATACTTTTAACTTAATAATAAAAATCCCAGAATTCATACATTTTCATTTTTTTCAATTATTTTGGATAAAAAACCAATTTTTTTATTCAAATCCTATTTTTTTATATTATTATGAAAACATCTCATTTATATCTTCAAAAATCTTCAAATTATGTATTTTCATTCTTAATTTTTCATTCATAATTTTTCATTCTTACATATACGATCATACTATTACTACTACTACTAATACTACTACTACTACTACTACTACTACTACTACTACTACTATTACTACTACTACTACTACTACATACTACTACTTTACTATTTCATTCATAATTTCAGTCATTACTTACTCTTTCTTTATTTTTATTACTTACCAACAGCGCCACCCCGAAACGGTGGTGGTACTGATACACTTTTTTTTTCTATGGTTTTTATGCGCCGTGTCTACTGTGACGGAATGGGAATCGAAACGAAAATTACGCAAATCGGTGGAATATCCCGAAAATGTCTATTATCGAAGAAAAATTAATTTTGTTTCACATTAAAGAAGTGATATTAACTTTAGGTAAACAACTCTGACGACACATTCTTTGATTTTTGAATTTTTTGCTAACATTTGGAAGTGATTTAAAAAAAATTTTGATGGGCTTTGAATTTTGGGCGATTTTTGAAGAAAAAAAAATTGCTTAAAAATGACGGAAAACGATCTTAGAGGACGCCCTCTCCAATTTTAAAAACTCTTATTAAAAACTAAATAAAGTACATAATTTAAATTTTAAAATGTAATTTATTAAAAAGTATTTAAAATTTAAAGACTGTTATAAAGAGAATTGAAAGGGCTTTAAAATGATATCTTACTCAACCCCTAATGCCAATTAAATATTTTGGGGTGATTGTTACCCTCGCTTGGAGGTGTAAGCAGTGAAGTCGAAAATACCGGAAAAAAGTGTCCCCCTTTGATCAAAAATCGACGGGTCCTGTTCCTGTTAATGGCTCTGTTTCGTTTTCGTTTGGCCACCCTTTATATTGTACTTATGCTTAATTATTATACTATAATATAATATAAAATTTTTGGAAAACAAAAATTTTCTTGTACTTTAATTTCTTCGTGATCAATTAAAGCAGATGGAGATTTAAACAGTTTAAAAAAAAATATTACCATTTTCTGGCCAATCAAAGAGTTTTCTTAATCAAACGTAATAATTAAAATTTTAAATTACACTTTCGATATTTTACTTTTTACAGAATTATGGGTTTTTTCACATATCCATATTCTAATAAATCAATTAATTAAAAACATTATTTTATTCTTTAGTACCAAATAGATATTTCAAAAAATTGAGAATTTAGATCATATAACTCTTACTGATCATAACTCTTTAAATGAAAAAATAAATCCTATGAAAATAAATCCTATGAAAATAAATCCTATGAAAATAAATCCTATGAAAATAAATCCTATGAAAATAAATCCTATGAAAATAAATCCTATGAAAATAAATCCTATGAAAATAAATCAGCCGACCGTGCAGGATATCACTCAGTTTGTTTTTTTTTAAATACGCTATTTTAATTTTTGAGTTATTTTCATTAAAGTATGTTAATTTTGAGGTACACCTAATGTTAACTTCATACAATACTTCATACACCGTTTCAAAGCGAAGTTAATATCACTAGATAAAAACTTGCATATTTCCATTCAGCTTATACAACCTTCCAACTTGTTTTTAGTATATTAGTTTGCTAATTGCAACTAGTAATTATATAAAGAAACGAAAGTAGATAAAATAATTAGGAATAGTTTAAAAAATAATTAATCTTGGTATCAATTTTTATATACGAAATCATTTTTTTCCACGTCAAATTTTTGTTCGCCTGATTATTTTTTGATTAATTATATGTTGGAGAGTAGGTACCAGTTAATGTTAATCTGCTACAAGTTTATAGAAACCGAATTAAATATTACAAAATATCTTTAAAAAATCCAAAAATTGAATATTTAACTTACTAAAATAATAACAAATAACTAATTTTTCTAAAAGTAAAATTAATACCAACATAATCGTATTAAAATATCTGCAAAGAGGTGGGAGTGAATATTTTACTTATAAACATATAAACTTCAAATCTTTCTATATAAATATAATGTGGGTACAACACTGACTGTACAACTTTACCATAACAAGGGAATATATAAAAGCTCTTTGCTGAGAAGAAGCGACCACTAAATAACATTAAGTGTCTGGTTTCCAGTTATTTTTGAGATTTACCAGCTTCTGTTGCTGAAATATAAATATGTAGAGACGCTAGCTTACAATTTATTTTTTTAAGAACTAGTGTTCAGTCATCCACTTTAAGGAAATTATTAATAAATAAAATTATTATAAATTTAAAAAATACTTTAATAAATAGTCCAGTATTTTTAATATTATTTAATATTACTTACACTGAACAATGTGCAATTCTCCATTTTTTATTTGTTTGGATGCTTTGTCCAAGTGGAGACCAACTCTCGTGTTTATATCTCTGATATTGTTTAACATCTGTGGCGTGCTAGATCTAATGGTGTTGATAATGTATATATTCAAGTCATCTACATCGTATAGTTTAGATTTCTAAATAGTGGTCTCGAAATATCCCCATTAGAAAAAATCTAAAGGATAAAAGTCTGGTGACCTCGTTAGCTATTTTAATTATTAAAATTTATTAAAATTGATATTTTATAAATTATTTTTTCCTCGCTAGTTTAGAATATCAATTAAAAACCAGACATTTTGCTGAAATCCTCTTTGTATGCTCTATATAATGATGTAATAATCAGAAATTATTTAAATCAAAATTGGAATTAAAAAAATAAACGTCCTGTACAACAAAAAAATATCGAGGTTCACATAAATTTTATTTCATAATTCCCCCACGTTGTAAAAGGAAATTGAGTTTAAATTTCACAATTGTTTTAGATTTGTGCAAAATAAAAAAAATTAAGAAAAAATGTGTTTACAAAACCTAGATACAATGTAAGTTTGATTTAGAAAAGAATGTCAAACACGTGTTGGGAGAATAACGTAATTTGACATTACAAAATTATCATTGGTCACCTAATTTAATTAACTCCCACTAGGGAAATATTCTAGAACCATGATGGTAAGGGCTTGTGGAACGAAATTGGAGAATTGGAAAAAAAACAGGAAGTCGGTTTGGGGTTGTCGAAAAGAAATAACGTGACTGAAGTCGAGATCTTAAATTCACGTTCTTTTATCTTTATTAAAATTTCCTTCTCCCATTTTTAATCTTAAGGGCTTTATAATTGTACTACGTATAACCCTTTAAATAGATCGCTGTTATAAACATCTACCCGTCCCTAATTAATGTTTTGTGAAATTAAGCAGTGGTCCCTCTCGCTAACCTAACCCAAGAGTCTAGACAGTCAAACAAATAACAAGCAAGGACTGAAATAAATCCACATCCCTTTCAATATTTATCGAATTTAGCTGGACATAACTCTTAGCAAATAACAATTATACAAAGTATACCAGAGAGATACGACTTCAATGTAAAACCCCAGAAGAAACTACATGGAAATCTAGAAGAAACTCTAGGAATAAAGTGGATTTGAATTTATGTTAGACGTTTGTCCAGCTGTAAGCCATTCAATAGTAAACCAATAAAAAGAAAAGTTTTAAAGGGTTTGTTTTAACTCTAAGTATCTAAATAAATGTTCAGAATTGACAAAAGTTCATAATATTGTTGAACGTCACGGCAAAGATATTTTTTTTCGAACCAAATAATAGAATATCTCTAGTGTAAATAATCATTCAGCTTCACGTAAGAATTATTCCAACTTAGATATATATTTTGGATACTTTTTATGTTTTATAAAAAAATATTGATAAACTTAAAAACCAAGTCTCAATAATGGAATTGCCTGTTTCTTTCCTAGCATGTTTCTTAGCTTCTTAAATATTCATTTTGAATTATTCAGGATTGAGATATATTCCATCTTGTATCTATTTGATGCTCGCGTTTACATTATTTATTTTCTAGCTTTGTCCATTAAGCTTTACTTTTTATTAGATAATAAATACAACATGCATTGTTCTTGAAACAATAAAAAAATAGAAAGTTATTTTAAAGAAAGGAACTCTTCTTGAAAATGACTTCCAATAAAAGTAATCTCGAAAAAGAAATAACCTTGTTGGAAATTTCTGCCAATTACCCAACAATGCTGAAATTAGCTTGGTCTAACGAAAGCAAAACGAAAAAATGTTGGAATATCAGAAGGGTCCAACAACATTTAAATTACTAAAGGCGCGTCCTCGTTGACGCTTTAACTTTTCAAAATACAATTTTGCCACGAATATAAACTTCTTTATTCCTTATACGGATCAGTGGCGTACTGTTATTTCACGTTCTGTTTCTTTTAGACTCAATTAATGGTAATCAGAATCGCTAGGAACTAGTGCGGTTCTGGGGCCAGGACCTTCAAAGACCTCATCTAATTTCTTTTAATAATCAGTAGGCCTCATTAATAGGTGAGCTTCCCAGATTGATTTAAGAAACTTACATTTGCAAATTATTGTTCTTACCATTAATTATATTAGTATGAATAACATTTTGCTATATAAGAGGAAATATTTGATACCATACATAAATCCATATGAGCATAAGAGAATGCATTATGTACAAGGTAAAATGAAAAAAGCGGTTGATAATTATATTAGGACAGAAATCCTGAAAAGGGTACCTCTCCACCAAGAACATCCAAGAAGTACTGGTAAACAAAGAAACTGTGGTGTATGCATAGCGGGAGCCTTCGACAACACTCCATAGTATGTCGTTAAAAAGGCATTAGATATCATGGAAGTAGATGGAACAACATCTCAATGAATGTACCAGCTTCTCTCTACAAGAATAGCAGAGACTAGTATGAGACAAGAGATCGTATCCATCTGAACAACCAGAGGGTGTTCGTAAGGAAGACAGCTGTCTGCTCGTATGTGGAATCTTAAAGAAGATGAACTACTTCGCTGTATAGAGAACCAATATAGTGATAGTAGCAAGAGTCAAAGTAAACTCCTTCTGTCAATAATTCAAAGAAGATTACACAACACAAAAGGATGGTATCAATCAGTGGGACTGAACACTAACCTCACCAAAACCGCCCTAGTAGTGTTTACCACAAAAATAATTCTCAACCCCAAAAACCATCATATTTGATGAGGTAGATTTGGATTTAAACCAAAAAGTGAAAAATGTGGTCCTTATTCTAGATAGTAAAATTTTAAACCTCACACCTGTAAACTTATCTGTAGAGAATTTTGCGAAGAGAACGAAATTAATAATGATAAGAGAAGAGAAGAGTTGGAATAATCTTCAAGTGCTTACTCAAGCTAAGATACTATTGGAAAACTAGAATCAAAAAAGATCAAATGCTAGCATAAGTCTTAGTAAGATTAAATTCCGAATACTAACAAGAGTCCTGATAGAGAACTACCGATTGAAAGGATTCGTAAAGAAACTAGGATTAAAAGATTAGATCGTAGATTCTGTGAGAAATAGGATAAAATTTCCATGTACATTCTTGCAGAATGTGCTGCCTTACGTAACTTAAAGGCTACTCACTTGAATATGCACCAGATTAAGGAGAAGGACTTATCTAATCTAGAGTTATATCATATCCTAAAATATCTTACGGCAATTAGCTGAAAACTGTAACAAATCCTACAAAGAAGACGAGGTTCCGTCCTGTATTGAGCGTACATTATTTCTCCTCACAGATTTATAAATATTTGTATTATATGTCAACTTTATGATGATTAACTGTCACTAATACTAAGAAAAAACTAAAAAAATGTTAATAAATGTTAGTGTTACTCAGTCCATGAATAATTAACTTCGTGGGATTATATTTATGGGATTTATATTTCAACTGAGTTATAATCATACTCGTAATACGTAAAAACCAAAAATTTAGAATGAGTAAATTTGCAAACAAAGTCAAAAGCGAATTTAGGGCAAGCTAATCCATTTATTTGTAATTTTTTTATTGAGCTATAGTTTCGACTACCAGGATTGTTTGTCTCGTGTTCTGTGTAAGTTTTGTTGCTGTTTTCCGACGCTACTTAAGTAGTAACACTTAATTTGAAGAAAACAGTGAATGTTCGAATGGGAATCATCTTCAGGATACGGGGAAGCGACTTCCTAATTTTTAATCAAATTAGAAAATCCATTTTGGACTTGTAGTCAAATCAGAAAAAATCGTCCAAGTTCTTCTCACTAAGCCACACTTTGATTTAGAATGATATTTCCTAAAAATGACACAGTAGCAAAGTATTAATAAAGTTTCAAAAATGAATATTACAGAAGTCCAAGTTGTGGCATTTAAGGATTACTACATACATATATATATAAATTTTGAAACAAATGAGACACCACTGCGTAGATCTTTGTCGGGGAGCATGGAAAGAGTAGGCATTTCTTAAACCGGATTTAGGAGAGCTGACAACTTCCGGAAGTTTTCCAGGCTTCAAACTCGGTATCCACGTAGCAGAATTGCGCTCATCAAGATGAGAAAAGATGTCTTGTCACACGGCCAAACCTGTTCGTGCATTCCGAATGGTTTATTATGTTTCAAGAGTTTAGCTTTTAGTTGATTATGTTTATTGTGAAAAATTTAAACGTGTTTAATTTTAGTTGTGTTATTTATAGATAATTTAGTTTTTTCTTCGTATTGTTAAGCTAAGGTACTTTTCATAAAGAATTTTATACAGCGCTTACAACACGGAATTTAATGACCGTTGATGGAAAAATGTTTTGTCATAAAGGTCTCTAAAGACTATAATTTTAAAATAATAAACATATTGTGTATAAAGTAACTCATCTAAGTTATATTGTTTAAAGGAAGAACACTATAGAGGGAAGAAAATTTAATAATTTAAAAAAAATAATATTGTATATTAATGAATTATTTTTGGATTGAGTATTTTGTTATTGAAAACTATTAAAAATTACATAGTTATCAAATATAATTAAATGGCTTCTGGAAAAATTATCTCTACATGGTCAATTGAACATCTTTGCAAAAGAATCAATTGATTTTTGACAAAATAGCGACGCTTAGTAGAATAATTTCAGTTTTTATGATAATGTTTATTAGTTTAAGTAATCTCAAAAAAAAATCATTTTCAAAATTGAGGAAACTAAAATACGTTCAGACTTAGCTACTGCAATTATAGAAATTATCATTAAAAAAAATTAAAATCGAGTTATCACATTTACAAGTTTTGAAAAATCCTTTTCTTGATTTTTTTCAAAACTTCACAGTATTAATTCCCTTAAATGGAAAACTTCATATTTCTGTGCTGCTTCCAACATATTTGTGGTCTAAGGAATTGAAAAGCTTTGACAGCACAGTCATTTGAGAGTAGCATATTTCGGATTACAAAAGTCAGTGAAAGCCATTGAAAATGGAAAAAACTCATTTAGATATAAGGAAATTTCTACTCGACCATTTTTACTCGCAACTGTTGGGATGAAATCTCTTATTTCTTAAAAATGTTAATAACTAGTTTGTTCCTTAACTCCTGATGACACTAACATAGTGACTCAAGTACTGATTAGGTAGTGGTGATATTTTTCAATACGGTTTTAATTTATTGATCAGTTATTTTCCATACACCAATAGAAAGTAGGTACATGGCTTATCTTCACACACAACGAATTTAGAAACAAGAATAAACGCTATTGATAGTCTGTGATCTTCATACTATTTATTCACTTAGGACACAATGTGTGGCATTAACAAATAAAGTACGAGGTGTTTTAATTAAAAAAACGCAACTTTCATAAGCGAAATGAACTGGAAATTAAAAAGTTATGAACTTACAAAAAATTATTTTTTCAATATTACTCCATTTTTTATTAATATTTATGTTAATTTGCTGACAAATATAAATAAGTACATTAAATGAGGTAAACTCAATGTAAACCTCATTTTCCAGTGAAACCTTCTGTGTATGAAATTCAAACCATAATAATTTTCCATTAAAGCCCATCTGTTTAAATCCAGCACAGCAAAACTAAGGAAAATCATTGAATGTCAGCAACATTAACATACCGAGCGTTAGTATTAACGTGGCGCGATGTCTGTCTCAGACGTTAACGTAAAACGTGTCTAGTTTTGTGAAAATTAATGTCCTTCCCCCCTTGGCGGGATTAGCTGTCTGCTGGTGGTAGTTAATTGCTTCGCAGGTTTAAGTTACAGCTCGGCATTAATATTTGTGCCAATCTAAAGCTCCGTTCTAATTAAACACTAAAGGTAAATAATTTTGTTCGATTTACTCGACATGAACGTGCAACCTTAAATATATTTTTGGACGCACTGTCCTTGCAATTTTGTATATAAGATTTTCTTCACCATAAGAGTGACATATTATCAAAAACTTAATTCGATTCAATTACCGTTTTAAAAAAATGCTCTAATTGTTTTTTAGAAATTTCGTAATTAAATAAAATAACTCTAATTATTGAACAGTATTGATTATGTATTGTATGTTTTTATAATTGTGTTGCTAACAACAAACCCAGTTTGGGTTCCATCAACCTCACCAGTTTTTTTCAATTAGTTTATAGAATTTTCTAATTACTAATTGTTTTTTTTTTTCTATACGACGTGAGTTTTTATTTTGGTAACACTCGATAACTCCGTTATTAAAGCAAACATCCAAAAAAGTTATTTACGAAAATTGTAGGCAACGATACACTCCTCACTTGGGAAATATACTAATCTCTACAGGGTGGTTCATAACTGCCTGGTAAAATAATCATACATTTTTTAATGTGACTCCCTGCATATTTTCTATGATATACATTTATATCATAATCCGCGTTTGTCAATTTGGAGTTGTATAAAACTATACATGAGACTGAGAGTTACTATCATTTTTATATCGAAATCAAAATAAAATAAACATTCTCTGTATGAAAAATAAGTAGTAAATAAATTAATATTTGTTTTAAAAAATAAGTTAAACAATATGTTTTGGTTATCAAACTTACTGTAACAGATATCATCTACGAATATCTGTATAAAGGGTGAGCCAAAAAAATACGATTTTTGAATATTTTGCAAATGTTAAGTTTTTTTTACCTCTAAAATCCGAATGTATTTTGTGGGCTTTCCGAAAGCATTATTTTTTAAGGAATATCTACTTTTTTAAACATTTCAATTCATGAATGTAAATAAATATATTTTTTGTTTACATTTAGTTCAGATGGAAACAAAATGTACTCTACGTTCCTAGTTCACAATTTAGTGAATTAATAATCTTATTCATTAAACCTTGGTTTTGTTGGTATATTATTCAGGAGATCTTTAAAAATGGATGCTTTAGTATTTTCCCAACCATTTTGCTTTTGATCGATTTTTATTACATATATATTTTTCTCCACCATCTGAGGATAAATCAAAAAATTCCCACAAAATGGTCCAAGATAAAATATCCCAGACAAAATAGCCCAAGACTAAATACCATTCTTTATTAGGAACTTAAAATTGGGATATCGAGTAAGTCCAGGTTATTTGGACCAAATGTTAGGACTGGCCCAAATATGGTTTAATAAAATATTGCCGTGGCCAAAGATATAGGGTTTCATTCTGTATATTCATCTCAAAATTATTATATCTTCAATGCTCAAATTCTCAAAAAAAGGCTACTACTGAGTTACGTATAAACAATGGTTTTTAAACGTTCTAAAAATAAGTTATTATTTTAGTATACCTAGATATTTAGAATGGTCGATTACAGGGGATGTAGAAGAGTGAAAAATGTATTCTCAGCAATTATTATACAATCTGAACGATTTCTACTACTACTTTTTTTAAGTAGTACACTACACGTTTGTAACAATCTTTGGGACACTGATACAAAACATCGCGTCATGATATTCATGATTTGAATAATATGCCATTTTTCAGTCAATTATTGAAACTGCTTTACCAAACGATAAACTTGAAACGATTAAGCGATCTGAATCTTCTGCAAACTAACACAATTTTGTGATTCATCAGGTAGATATTACTTGATTACATGACACATATTTTTGTAAAAATGTGAGGTATTGCCACGTGAAAATATTCGAGTAAATATTTAAAGTGCATTTTTGTGTAAACTAATGTTGTTAGAAAAAGATAAAAAATTACAAGTTCTACATACCATTTAAAAATATGTATTATTTTCGCGGACACTCTGTATAATAATGCTCCGAAACAAGTAACTTGCTTCACTGTATAAAAAGAGAATTCGACGGGTGATTTCTTATCTTCAAAATAGTTCCTTTGGATCCACATATGTGAAAACTATTGGTTTGAAAATTTAACACAAATTTATTTATTGGCTAAACAGGAATCCATTAAATATTATATTGGAGAATAAATAGAGAATCTCTCTTTAGAAATATGTATATTTTAAGAAAATAATTTAAATCGGCTAGGTACAAAGGGACTACATTGTTTTTTTTTGGTTCAAAAAAACCACATTATTTCTGTATATTTATTAAATCCCAAACAATCATTGCAGGCACTAGAAAATAAACATGAGGTTTTATTTTTCCAATATCGATATGTTAGGTTTCTTAAATAAACACTCGAGTAATGTTTTCTAATAAGGTACCGTTTTTTATAATGACTTTGCACATACACTTTTCACATATATATTTTTTTCTACACATGCATCATTCTCCAAAAATATTTGTAACAGCAATATTCTTTAGGGATAGCCTTAGACATTTGTTTACCAAGTGATCAATTTTGTTTAAATGTGTTCTTACCGCTTGGGAGTAGAATATAGTACCCTACTCGAAGATGGACCTTGATCTCAGATAAAAAATTAATGAATATTTGGAATCTACACCCCAGCTGTACGAACTAACAACTGTTAATAAATTTATAGCTTTTTCAAATCTTTTGGTAATGTTCTCAATATATTCTCTCCCTAATATTTTCTTTCCAGAGTGATTTGATTACAAAGTATGTAACACTGTTACTCACCTGGAACAAATTGCCAACTAGTATAATTTGAATTAGGATTGGTCTTTTCTTAGTAAAAATAGTTATTTCGGATTGTCGTTTGATTTGTATAAATATTTTTGCAGCCCCCATTTTTCGAAACAACTATAAAAATTGTTTGAATTGTTTCTTGCGTACGAATAAATACAAATAACATGCAAAATTTATTAAAAATGCCAATATGTCATTTCCCGAACTTCGTGACGACTTCTGAATGTTCTACACCCTTCGTAATTTTAAATCATCAAACAATAAGCAACTAAAATCTTTTTCATAATAAAATCGTTAACATGATAATTAAATCGGATTTCGCTTTACAAGAAGTCGCTTCCTACGTTTTCTTCGTCACCGCCGAAACATTTTTTATTCATAGCCCAAAAATTTAATTTGTATTTTTCAGCGTTGAGATTAAATTAAACGTCTTGAATTCATCACGCTAAGCTGTGCTGTGCGGCATAAATTAACGCCGCGAATTATATTTCGCGGTAAATCCCTCCTAGGACCGGATCTAAAATATTCAACGACGTCCTGTCCCTAAATAATTACTTCATAAAAAATGAATATAAACAGGTTTGATATTTTTTTTTAATCTTAAGTATTATATTAATTTAGAATAGTTCTGCCTGCAAAGTGTTCAGATTAGTTAAAAAGCAACAGAAAATTGTTAATTAAGCGAATTTAAAAATAATGCCATTCAGAAGAAATTCTAACTAATAGTGGTAACCAAATTTGATAAGATAAATATTTACTAATATAGTCCACGAAATATTTAATTTCTCTACAGTCTAAGTCCTTTCCTGTAAGACTAATTTTCTTTCCGACATTGTAAGCATTTAATATTTTTTAACATTTCACAAATTATTTTTCAACAGTCAGGCTTTTAATTATGGTTATTAAATTTTCATGTTAAATGAAATAAGTTTATGTAAGCCGTAAATAAAATCCCCCAGACACATCTACATTTCCCTCTTTTCTTCCTTTACGCTTTTAACAAATTTAATTGAAAAAGTTTTTCTATTCGGTCACTTTTTTCATATCAAAATCAGCGCAAGACGATTTATCAGATCCACATTTTTTACCTTTAGTACCGCGGTCTGCTAAAACTCCGCTTTTTTTAACCTTTTTGTTTCGATTCTTTTTCAAATCTTATTATCTACGAAAAGTCTATCAAAATTAAATTAATTAAATGTTCAAGTGAATTTAAAGCTCGGAACTCATTTAAGGTGGCAGATTCTGTCAAAATTCTGTCTAAACCGAATTCTGAGACAACATGCCCCTTGTTTGTAGGTATACAATCATCGATAAATTCAGAATAATAAGAGCCCGTTCACTCCATGAATATATTTCATGTTATTTATATTTGGTTTTAATGTTCTTAAGGGATCTTTTTAGTATATTGTACTGTTCTGTAAAATCAATTCTGAGTGCCTCCACTAATTGCTTCTTTTTTTTTAATAATCGAATAATAATGCAAGCTTATTTATCCAAATTACAAGTGTTATTATAACGGTGTACCGCAAAAATACATCTAAAAAAAATTATTTGTTTTCTCTTTGTTCTTTTTAATGTTTGTAATTAATTTTCTTATAGTTTACTACTCATATTTAGTTAAACCTACTACTTACTTACTTGCTTATCTCTACTTGATATTCGTTACCGATCTTCGTTAAAATTCAAATATCCGTTTAAATTTCAACACGCACTAGTGCACAAATTCGTTACCATTTACCACAGAAATATTTTCTTCATTCTTTTTTTTAACTTTTCAAATACTTTCCCATGTGGCAGTGAGTCTTAAGTTATACCTTAACAGAGATTACATTATAAATTATAGTGAAGATTGTTAAATTTTCAGCTACAATTGTGAAATAAAACTTCTAATGTGAAAGTGATTTTCTGTTTCTTCCCCTCTATTAGGCCATTAAAGGGTCGGGCCTAAACTTTACATAAAAATTCTAATGAACTAATCGAAATAATATTCTACTCATTTAGTTTTATTGATGGGTTTGTCTCAAATTTAATTTTTTTTTCTCGTTCAACGCTTCTTATTTTATGGATATATTTGTACTCAAAAAACTGACTGGTTTTATTTAATCAAATAGTTTATATACAGGGTGTTCCAGAATTATGTACCGTAAATGCTTATAGTAAATATAAAAATAATGGTTGTTTTTTTATAAAACTTTATAATAGAGGAGATGCAACCCTAAAAAGGGATTGAATTAAAACATTTATTTACTAAATATCTCCCACATGCTTATGAATAACGAATTCAAATTTAAGAACTAATTATAAGACATTAGGATAAGTAATTTTATGTCACCATCCCTTATGAATAAAGGGTAGTTTGGGCTAGTAAATGGAAATTATTATTGCATCATGATTTTTTTACTTTTTTTAAACTCTTATAAAAATTACCACAAAAATTCTTCAACAACCATCATCAGGTCTGTAATAAACAAATGAAAATATTATACAACAAATGACGATAAATAAATGAACTTATCACTAATAGGATCAGCACATCGAAACCTGGGTCGATTGAATACATTTTTAAAACGCTTTGGAGTTAAAACAATTAAAGTAATAGGATCTTAATAATTAAGGATTAACACTTTTCATACTAGTCAACGTAAAAAATGAAATATGGTAAAAAATTCTAATATTAAATGTGGAACTATAGAATTAAAATTAACATAGAAACTGTTTTAAAATTAAAAAATTTGCATTTAAACATTACCTTAAAAGTTAAAAAGAAAGAAACAGTATCTTAGCAGTATGAAAGAAAAATTTTCGAGGAAAACTATATCTAGGTCACTTAAACGAAAATATAGGCAGGTAAATGACGCAAATAAGGATTGGAGTTCAAGGAAAAGAGAACCAAGGGGACAAATCAAGAAAATAAGAAGGAATGGAGAATCCTTAAAATGAGAAAGAGGATCCAAAACAATCTCGCGAGGTACTAGAACAAGACCAAAGAAATATTTTTCAAGTCTTAATCAAGTCTTAATGGCGTCTCTTCTCCCTACAAACAAATTGTTTAGCTCATTTTATTTCTGCCATACTAAAATCTCTCAGAAGTGTCTGTAATCTATTTTAGATTTTATTTTAAGATTAGGTAAGAACAATTTCTAATACTAGAAGTAACAATTTTAAAAATATATCAAACACTCCTCCAGTGTTCGTAAAATTAATATTGTCATCTAAGTAGTTTATCTCGATCCATTTATTTAAACCCAATGAACAGGTTTTAATTACGGAGAATCGATCTTAAATATATTGGAGCCCTGAGTGGTTTTAATTTTCGAAATTCCTTTCTAGCAGTTATTCCTAGTGTTCAATTCGACCCAATTGCGTTTCTTGGGAATTCTGGGTCAGAAGTCGAACGAACTATTTTGGCCGTTAGGGCAAAGCATCGATTGATCCTCGTTACCGACTCCGACGACTTTTTAATAAATGCCAAAGCAACGCGAGTGCGATACCAGAGAGAAATTTCTTTCGAAAATAATTGCCGTTGAATTTTTGAGAAGCAAGTGCAGCCGCGGCTGAGGATATTGCTTTTAGGAATACAAGGTAGCGATAAAAGTTCTTTTTTTCCACTTATTTTCTAAACGTTGTAAAAATTATACGTTCACCTCGTTATTTCTTTCTTGCCTTCTATAAAAATAGGCACAAGCAGTCTTAAAGCTTGCAAAGCAATAAGCTTATTTATTTTTTAAGAATAAAAAAGTGTATGTTAAATCTGAAATTATATTAAAAAACAGTGACAATTATCTTATCCGTATCATACCAGTAAATGTGAGTATAACAAAAGATTGTAAAGTAAGTTAATTGTTTCAATCTTTACTTTGTGGAATTTATCCATAATAAATATAAAAAATAAATGAACGTTATCTCGAATTTCTATAGTATTTCAAAACTATTTTGAAATATCTTTCTCTAAGCAGGTTCGTTAAATAGAATTTTCAAAGAGTGATATAAGATTAACAGATATTTTATATACATATATTGATGATATTTTGTCTAGTTTAAGAGGTAGTGATAGACAATTAAATATTTAAATTAATTGTTTCAACTCTTACTTTATGGTAATTATTCATAATAAATGTGGAAAGATAAATAAATAAAGAGAAATTAATATAATAAAAATATCTACTTCTAATAATTATGCATTACATCTAATAAATAAGTTCAGTAATAAAAAGGAAGAAAATGTTGCCATTAACCTTATGTTTCCGAAACAACCTGAAGATGTCAGATCATACAGAACTATTACATATTTTGGAGATATTTCAACCAACATATTAAAAATTATATCTCATACAACAACTTCAACAATATCTTTTAAAGTATGAAATAATGTAGGTTCATATTTATTAAATGTAAAACCAAAAATTAATCAATTAAAAAAATAGGTATTTACAAACTAAACTATCCGGATTGTAACGCCATCTATCTTGGCCCCACCCTTAGAAATTTTAACATAAGTTACTGTGAACACTTACGATCTTATAGATTAAAATAACCAGATAAGTCACATTACGCAAAACACCTCATTGACACTAAACACGAACTTATACTTAACAAAACAATTGAAACAACAATACAATAGTGAAGGTACTATATATAAGTATCAAAAAAGAAAAACTTCATTTTTTGTAGGAATTTCAAATCAAGAAATATGTGCAATATCCTCAGTATATAGCACTGAATGAACAATTAAACCTGAGAAGTTCAATTACCCATATAATATTAACGAAAAAGAATATTATAGTAAGAAATCATACTGTATATATTACTTGATAATGATTGGTTGAATGTTTATGATATGAAGTACACATATAAGAAACGTGGCAATCTTATGTTACTCTTTGAAAATGCGATTCAGCGAAACATAGTTAGAGAAAGATATTGAAAAATAGCTTCGAAATACTGTAAAATTCAATATAAGTATAATTTATCTTTTATATATATTTATGATTATAACGAGTGTTTCCTTATTGTATTATCCAACATGACTTATCATTCCTGTCTTATGCATTATGTATGTCTTCCTCTGTGAGACCTATCTCAATGCATCAGGAATAAATTCACGTATTAGTTTCTTTTGAGAAACAAGATCTTTTATTGGCTTTGTTTGTTCTTGTCCTACCGCCCGTATAAAGGCTGAAAGGTGTTCAATGCCAATTCTAATCATTTGCACCGCAAAAGTGGATGTCGAGCTGCAGGTGGCCTCTTTCTATCTGGTTGTCAATAAAGCTACAATATTGATTTTTTAAACATATTTTCCAATAGCCATCTCCGTATCAATTCTCCTCTGTGACTTTTGCAAAACTCTAAATTTTACCACAAAACCTTTAATTTAAACAAGACAACTAGGTTCGACTGTAACTAGTCATTATCAGGTCTACAAAAAACAAAAAGGTCATATAAATAACAAGTTCATTCAAACATTCATAAAATTACCAAACAAATTACAAAACAGCAAAAAATTACATCATTCAATAAAATTAACACATGAAGTTAAAAGTAAAAATCCAAAAAATACGCGTGAAAATTAAATATTAGAAACAAATAAGTGGTAAACTTAACAATCACTTAGACATTTAATATTTTATAGTTAAACGAATCTTGTTAGTATAAAACTGAAGGAACAAAAATGGGTGTACCTTTTGAGTTCCCGTGTTAAACAAAACAACCAAACAAATAGAGTTGCAAAAATAAGGTCAAAGATCATGAGGGGAGGAGGAAAAAAGAAGCCAACAACTAAAAGTTAGAAGTAGAACAAGAGGAAACTCCACAATAGGGTAGAAAACCAGTTAGGGTAGGTGACCACATAATTCTGACAACCAATATTAACGGTAGAAACCTGTGTGAGGATCACTCCTAACAAAAGGGGATGGTGACAAGGAGGGAATGTGGAAAACTACTCTCAAAAAAGGCGGAAAAAAGAAACCCACTGAGAGTAGGAAAATATTTCCCTCATACCTTTGAACTTTGTCCACTTTGTGGATATGTTTCTCTAATCCTTGTCACCTCCCCATTTTGTTAGGGGTGATCCTCACACATATCTCTACCATTAATATTGGTTGTCAGACCTACCCTGACTGGTTTTCTACTCTATTGTGGGGTTTCCTCTTCATAACATGATATTTGTTTGTTTGCTTTGTTTAACACGGTCGCTCAAAAGGTGGACCCATTTTGTTCATTTCAATTTTATATTAACATGATTCGTTTAATTACTAAATATTTAATGTCTAAGTGATTGTTAAGTTTGCCACTTCTATATTTTTAATATTTAGTATTTTAATTTTCACGTGTATTCTTTTGATTTTTTTTTAATTTCATTGAATGATGTAATTTTTTGCTATTTTGTACCTGATGACCTGATGATGAATGGTCACAGTCTAAACTAGTTTTTGTGGTAAAAATTTACAGTTTTTTTTTTTGGTTTAATTACACATACCTACCACATTTGAGAATTATGGAGAACCTTCTCTACCTTGAAAATATATTTCCCAACAAACATTTGAAGTTAAAATTCCCGAAATTTAACCTTCAAACTTTGGCACCTATTAATCTCTTAATACTATTATTTATGCAATTCCATTATTTTTCTTAGGAAAAAAAAATAAATGCCTAAATCGTAATTTTATCCCTTACACAACTTTGTTTACTAAATTAAAATTATTGTAAAAAGTAATCCGCCACCCTAACTGTGCTAATTTGCATGCCTCAAACTCTGTTAAATTGCGCCAATTTTTCAAACATCTACGAAGTAATTACTTGTAAATTCTCTTGTTCGCATTTTTTTCAACGTATCACAATTCGAAATTATGTCTCTTATTATGTGTCTCGGGGCATAATTTAAACAATAAATCTGCAAAACGAGCGTGCAGACTCCGCCAGAGACGCCGAATATTTCAACGAAAATATTTACGGTAATGTCTCCATCTAATCCAAAAGTGCGCTAACAGACATGAGCGTACATTTAAATTAAAGCTGAAGGTTTAAGGGGCAAAACAAAATATATTTTTCAAAGTGAACCGTTTACCCACATCTTCTTGCCCAGAATGTATCACTAAAAAATGTTTAAATTGAAACATAAAAAAAAATTATCAAAATTAATTTGCAAGTGACGCTTTTGGTAATGCATCCTAAAGTTTCTTAGCCATAAGGGTTACTTTGTTTCAATTCTGTTGGTCTGCTTTGTTTAGTATCCTATTAATATGGTTTAATTTTATCTTCCAAGAGTTTTTTCTTATGTTGCATTTTGTCCTCGGAAAATAATAATGTTGCGACTGTGAGTGTCGTCTTTCACTCCAGTTGAAAACTACGTTTTAAAAGTTCGTGTTTGACTTCCCCTCTTTTATGAAGCTTTGGCCTTAAAAAGTAATAGGTAGCAGCATAACCATATCTCGGAGGCATCTGTTTTAAGTTCCAAAACGTTAAGTGCTAAATTAAGTGCGCGTAATTTTTCTTTTTTGCCACGTAAATTTTGCCGAATGATTTTTATTTTCCTTGTTTTCCCTTCGGCAATACGAACGAACCCTGTTTCTCGATGGGGACAATCGTAGTGAAAAATTGCCATCATTTTCTTTTGGGACTTCTACTATAGGTTAAAATCATTACACTTTTCTGCAAAAATGTGGCAATAATTTATATATTTTTATTCAATAACTTATTTTAAGTTGGGAACTTTACAAAGGTTTTCTTGTAAAATAGAAATACCTTATCGATGAACGAAGGTCATCTAATCTAGGCCAATTCCAAATACGTACAAACTGCTACATTCATTTTGCTCATTTATTTTTAGGATTATAAATAACGGGTATACAGTATAGTAAAAATGTGTTTGTTTCCTAAATTTTGTGTCACTCAATGTATTTTGATTCTATTATTTTTATGAAATATATATTTTGTTAATTATTTTTTGTATTGGTGATATAATCTACAAAAATCCATAGCGTTTATTTTCTAATTAAAACAATTTTATTTACTTTAAAGGTTTTTCCGGTATTTCGATATTATTTATGAGATTATGTAAAAACTAAATATGTGTGGCCATATCACCAAGAAAAGGCTTATTTATGAAAAATTGAAAAATAAAATACTGTTATGTCAAAGAAATACGATTTTGTATATTACCGAACTAATATTCAAGAACTAAATTATTTCAAAGTTGCAAAGAAATATTAATTATAGGTAAAAATATTTTCATTAAGAACAATTAAAAAATAATTCACATGAACAATTATATATTTTTATAGTGGTCAGTCATTTGTGTCTAAAACATTATTTTATTATTTATTAATTTGTAGAATTAGAACTTTTATGTCAAAATGTGATTGCTTTGTATGTACAGTAATAGAATTTTATAATAAAAAATATTTGTTTCTCAGGAGAAAACTTTTTTTCTGCAAAATACATTTTTTTGAATTAAGCTTTACTATTTTATGCCAAAATTAAATTTTCATGTGACAGAAAATTGATATGAAATAAAAACTACATTTGTTTCTGATAAAGAAATACGTTTTAATATTAAATATGCTTATTAATTAAAAACTATTCTATTCATTATAAATGTTGTAATGTGTGTGATATGCGGTATAGAAACGAGTCCTTTTAAATCCAAATTACTAGCTGATTAATAGATAAATTGACCAATAAGCAATATGAATACATTTGGAAAATATTTTGTTATTTCTAATGTTACAACTATCTCTAATGTTTAATTATAAAACTAATGAATATTATGGATTTAAAATTAATTTCCAACAGTCCTGTTTTTTATGTAACTAAGCCAGTAAGAAGCAAAATAGGTGTAAAATGTATTCGAAAAACGCCCCAGATCTCTTTATAATTCAAATTCAAATCTCGTCTATCGGAAAAAGTTGCATTCGCTGAAATAACAATTGTACACTCAACAATTCTCAGAATACGCCTTGAATATTCTCACATTATAAAACAGAAAATTAAAGTAATGAAATTAAAACCTATTGTAGTCGAAATGGTATAAAAATTAAACAAGTTAAAAAAATAGAAGCAGACATAACATGCATAATTTTTGGTAAGATAAATTATTATTTGCAACGCTATAGCGTTCTTACTAAATCATCCATCATTTCTCATCAACAATTTTTTTTTAGATATTCACTTACTAATTGTAGTTTTAAATAAAAAGAATCTCAAATTGTACCTCCATTACTAAAAATGTAAAATTAAAGCAAAGAAAGTCCTATTGTTAAAAAGTAATTTAAAATTCCGGTTTTTGTCAACCTGCATTCTTTATTCAATTACCCACTGAGTCGGGTTCGGTATAAAGTTTGCGTTGTTTTTCGATGGGGATGGTGAAGAGTTGATAATCGCAACTGGTAGTTTCCACAATTCAACTTTTAGCAGACAAAAATATCCTCTGGGAACACACAGGAGTGGATTTCTTTAATTACTGAATAATATCTGCATAGTGAAATCTAACAACCGATTATATTGATCTACAATTTCCTTAATATTTCTCAACACTACTCTAGCGATGGGTTAGTTCAAGATAAGTTAATGAATAGAAAATTGTTATTTATACTGATTGTTTGCATTGCAGATATTCACAAAAATATAAATAGGCTGATTAAAGGTCATTTTCTTGCTTTTTCTTTAATTTACAAACGAAAATTTATTATTTAATTACTTACTTCATGCCTAACACATCCCAAATTATTCAACATCGTTTAATCTTTAGTTTATCGTTTGGTAAAGTAGTTAATAATTCGGGAAAAAATAGCGTTTTATTCAAATCAAAAATATCACGACATTTTTCGTGTCACTATCTCAAAGAAAATTGGAAAGTGTAGTGTATTATATAAAAAACGAAGAGGTAGAAATCGTTGCCGTCGTGTAATAATTGCCGAGAATACAATCGACGATTCTAAAAATCTAGGTGTACTAAAACAAAAACTTATTTTTAGAATGTTTAAAAATCCATTGTTTATTATCAGCATTGAACTTGACGCAGTTATGCAAGTGTTGCGGTGTTGCCGGCTGTAGTTGCTTATCGGTAAATAATATTTGGATAGATGTAAAATACTAATATTTACTTCTTAGAAAACAGCTGACTTTAGAAAAAAAAAGTTTACAAGATATTTTTATTCTGCATACATTTTTATACTTCGTCCATAAATAAGTGCATTATTTTCGCGGACAACCTGTATAAAAATGAGATACACGAGCAGTGAACTCTTCTCGATCTATTTTAATAATTATTGGAAATCAAGATGAGTAAAATTTGCCGACCTAGCTGGCCATTCTATTGATCCTCTTCATCGAATCCACCTATCTTAAAGCCATACTAATGACCGATTAGAAAAAATTAAACTTCATCCGAAAAAATATAGCATCTTTATTATTTGTTTTTGTTTCATTATAATTTTGCAAAATCTAATACGTTTATCAGAATCGTCTGTCAGTAATTCCCAAAGTTTTATAGGGATGCCACTTTTCCTTTTCGAACGTTCTAAGAAGTGGTGAATGATCGATGTTACTATCTGATGTTGCTTACCGTGAACTGTTATGGGAATTATTTTCTAACGCTAGTAGCACAATTACTTTATTGTTTTCTGCTATTTCTTTCATACTAACTTTATGAAGGTCTCTTTGAACGGCCCGTTTCTATGAATTTTTTCTCAATTTTGCTTACGGTGGATTTGGAAATCGATTCCCTTTCTGTATCCTTGTTTTGTATCTACAACTAATCCGTATAAGAATTTTAATTTTTACATTTCCGTACCTTTCATTTTGATAAAAAGGCTTTTTGAATTCTGTTGAAGTTTAAATCATTATTAGCAGTTACATTTTACCAGTCAAATGAGTTTAATTTAAAGGCGGGAATTTTGATCTGAACCATCTTTTTTTATTCCTTAAAAATGGACTGCAAATACTGAATTAGAATCATGTATGCATGAAATTTATCTGCAAACAAATCCATTACATCCAATAAATAACTGATACACTGCTTTATTCTACTATTTTCAAACACTTAAATTCTAATAATAACAGATGCGAGTAGTGTTCATAATGGTTGACACGAATTTTCACTGATCATCACTTAAACTAAAATTAATTTTACATATTTTGTAGTCTGAAGAGTCGTTAACTGTTCGAATTTAAAATTTGAGTGAGAGTTTATACTTTAAATTATGTGAAGAGCGATGAACAACTTGAGAGAATATATTTCAGAAAAGATAGTGTGTTTATAAGTATGTTGCCCAATGACTTCTTAGCGTTCAAACTGAAATGACTGTGACTTTAGGGGGTGATTACGATTGCGATTGGTTAAATGTGAACTCAAAGAGGGCAGTTTTTATTGGTCAATTTTTGTAAGGCATATCAGCAAATTGTTTATTGGTCGAAGTAAATTTTTGCGAACGTGGCTAATATCGTGTATGTGAAATCTTTAAGAGAATATATAGGGTGTACCTACTAACGTGAGTTGTATATTATTTTAACTTGTTTAAAATGATTTTAAACAAAATTCAACGAATTAGTAGTGGTTAACAGTAAATTTATTTCTTACATTGCATAATACATACGACAATATCAAAATAGAATTAAATATAAATTAATTATGCCAAACTAATGTATAACGGCGCTTTATGAACCAAACGACACATCATACTTGCAAACTGGAGCAGTGTCAGCTGGAAGCAGTTTAAACTATTGCAAGTTTGCTGTTTTGTGCAGTACCACGCAGTAAGATTTAGGTATCGATCAAACTCATTAAACTTACTGTTACTGCAAAGGAATTTGGGAACAGTTTTAAAAGTTGGAATTATGGAATTCAACACGAATACAGTGACGGACTATTATTCTATGTGTGTTTTGTTAAATAAGAAGTTTTTTGCTGATATCTTTATGGAAAAAATAACAATAATAAAAAAGGGAGACCAAATTCAAAGTTAAGTAAGTTAACCACCAAAAATAAAATTTGTAATACAAATTTTTGACGTGGGAATATATCAATCAATATAAATGGTTGACACGTCTGTTGTGCCTTTACAAATAACAGTTTCTAATAAAAGTATGTTTCGTAATTTAAATTACTTATACTCTAAACTTACTTACTTGTTTTTTTGTTCGAAAACTATTAGTTCGATGGAAAAAAACAACAGGCAAAAAAGGAACGAACTAATACAGAAATTCCGTATAATTTATAAAATCAACCTCATAAAAAAGCTCTGAAACAAAATAAAATAGGGGTTGTTAATTTAACCCCTTAAAACATAATAATAGTAATAGTGAACAAAGTATATTAATTATGTACTTCTTTATGAGTGTTACATCCACCAAAATTTCAAATATCTACATTAACTGATTTAAGAAAAAAAATAAAAATTCAATTTTAATTCCATATTTTCGGGGATAATATCTTTTTATAGGTTGTTCTGAGAATACTTGGCAAATTAATATGGGTGTAAGTAATTAAAAAGTTTTTAAATTTTTTTTAATAACATCTTAAACAGGCCTATGAGGGTACTAATAACCTATAAAATAAACTAATGAAGCACAAATTGATACATATTCACGCAAATGTTCGGATATACAACTAATAATATGTTAAATAAAAAAACAAAAAATATGCAGTTGTTAAACATTTATTACAAACTCATTTTGTTGTATTAATATTGTTTAATATGGCCAGTATACTTTTCTCTTATATTATATCTATAACTAAATACAATAAATTTGAAAAGAAGTCTACATACATTTAAAAATTATTTGTGCAAAATTTAGGAATATTTTATCAAAGTTGAAATTATTTGGCTTACGTATTTGAATTTTATCCACTATTCACGTAGGACTCTGTAACAAAAATTTAATAAATACTTTCATCGAAAATCTGACCCGCTTAAGAGTGGAAAGTCGAAACAAAAACCGCGAAAACGTGCCGAAGTTTGTAAATTTTTCAATGAAAGCCCGCTACCGCATTATTTAAATAAAAGCGGGCCCTTGATAAAATATCTGGCCCAGCGGATTTTCGTCACGTTTCTGACCTAGTGCCTAGCACCGAATTCTTAAATTCGCTAAAAAAGTGGAAAAAACAGAAAAATGCTAATATCGAGCTAGTTTAGCTCAGTGAATGTGTAAAATATTTTTTATGTAGACATGGGTCGCGTGCATATATAAATAAACTATTTTTTCCGATCTATTCATGGCTTGTCATCATTATTAAACAACAAAGCGTGAAAAATATATTATATTGTTTAAAATTTTTCCTGTTATTCAATAATTTATTTTTTCTTCAAGCGTGTAATAATACGGTACATTATATCACGTAACACGTTTTCTAGAAATAAAGAAAAAAGGTATTCTTACAACAACTGATTAAACAAACAGATCTATCTAACCTTGATTTATTAGAACTGTCATTATGATGCTTAGTGTTGAATATTTTTCCACTTTACAAAACTGCATGTTTAATAAATATACTGTAATAATATTTTTATTTATTTAAAACTTATTTTATTCTGAAATCGATAATATAACTATTCAAATCAAAGATTTCATAGGAACACAAAACATTACCTGTCTCTTCTCATCTGACAATTAAATTAACAGCTTACACTATTTATTATGTTATTTATTTTTATTTAGACGCATGTGAAATATTTCTATTACTGTTGTAAATCAATAACATTTTTACAGTAATTTCATTTATTAAAAACAAAAAATCATTTTTTTACAACGCAACATTGACAACCATTACAACAATTAACAAGAAGAATAATGTCATTGACAGTGTGGCTAACCCATTGTTTTTAAAATTATCAAACTGGTCAGAGATAGGCAACACAACACAGCAAAATTTAAAAACGCTACATAACAGTTGAAATAATATTTTTATACTTATTTTTTTATTTTAACGCTTGAAAAAAATATAGTATATGTCACTCGGACTAGAATGCTCAACAAATAATGATAGCCTTCTACTCCTAGTAACATAATATAATATTAATAATTATTGACCTATCAAGAGCAATATCTACTCTTTTTCTCCGATATCACAAGAATTTGAAGTAACCGTAATTATATATTGAAATATTTAAATTAATTGTTTCAACTCTTACTTTATGGAAATTATTTCTAATAAATATGGAAAGATAAATAATAGTTATCTTGAATTTCCATATTTATTAATTTTTACCTTCTAGAATGTCTTAATAAAGATATATTTTTAAATGTTGTCCTAAGACTAAAATCTTTTTAAACACAATATATCTTCTCGAAAGATATAACAAGGACATTTGAACTTAGTTTAAAAATGCTAAACACATGTTGGAATTTTGCTTGAACTTACAAATTGGCACCTTAAAACGGCAAACAATCCATTAGTTTATTGTTGTAATTCCTATTAAAAAATAGTCATGTCTGAAGAATCGAAGTAGGGAGACATATGTTTTTTGGGGTTTTCCTCTGTACAAAGATTCTTGACCAGGATTCTAACTCCAAAAATCATTCCCCGCAGAGAAATATTGTCAAAGTTCTTAAGAAGCTAAATCTTCGAAAATAATGAAATAGTCATAGAATAGGATGTACCAACATCACTAACCAAGAAGAAATTTGTGTCAGGGCAAAGCAAATTTGGCGGCAAAAATGAGAATAAAGCAAAAGTACTTTTTTGAAATCAGTGTTTTTTTTAGTAATTTATAGCTTGCCGGTATTTTCTAACTTAGTCAATTAATCGTATCAGACCTAATTATTACTGAACTCGGCGAGGTTTAGTAATCGTTCAATTCAATAATTTATTTTCATTTACCTTGTAACAATATTCTAAGAAACTAATCTTATCTGGATAATTTACTTTAAAACTGTTTTAATAGTTCCATTATTTCTCTTGTGTTTTTATGAAAATTGTAATACAAAATTCATTAAAATAGCAATGTTGCGTATTTAAATCCTTGAAGAAATTTACCGATTTTAAATTTTGTTAGGGCGGGTTCAGAGGTGACAGTAATTTATATTTTCACACAAAGTTAATATCTTAATTTACATATCAAACCTTTTACTGACCCTTCTTATATAACACAAGTCCTTTTACCCTATTACTGCCCTTCTGCTACATTTTACCTCTTGTTTGTGTATTCACAACAAGCATATTGTTAACAAAGACCTAGCACGAACCCATTAGACCATGTGACAAATTTTATGATTACTATGGAAAAATATGTAACGTATACTTCCCCCTAATTCATTTATAGAGTAAAAATGTGAAAACTACGATATTAAAAAGCAACGGCATGCGTTGTTAGATAAACGAAAAAAGTTGGTCAAAAAAGTAATAAATCAGAGACATGTACTGAATGAAGTGAAAAAAAACTTCGTAAAGGAGTTTACCACATGAAGAAAGAATGGAATAGTGAATAAATAAATGTGGATACCGGATTTAAAAAGAACTGGAATTGGATTAAAAGCCATTGCAAATTACCTATCGTACTTATAAATAATTCCACGTTAGAATACCAAATAACTTGTTACGTAAAATTCTTTTCACTTGAGGAGCTCTTTCCGAATACAAAAAAAAATTATAGCTTGTATGTTTATTTTTTTTCAAAATTAATGGTAAGTACTATTTTTTTGTTAAATATGTAATTTATATTCACGAATATTGTTATCTTTAAAAATATTTAAAAAAAATTGTGGAATAGAAATAGATACAATATTTTAAAAACAACTTAACATT
This sequence comes from Hermaeophaga mercurialis, assembly GCA_951812935.1. Taxonomy (NCBI): domain Eukaryota; kingdom Metazoa; phylum Arthropoda; class Insecta; order Coleoptera; family Chrysomelidae; genus Hermaeophaga; species Hermaeophaga mercurialis. The sequence continues at coordinate 15,405,447 of OX638362.1, read as the reverse complement.
CAATTTTATACTAAAAACTTCGAAAAAATCTTTGAGAATTATTAACAATAAACAAAATAAACTACACTTAACAACATTTAGCTAATCACTCAAAAGTTAATATTAAAAATTTAAATTGTACAATAAAAAGTTTAAAAATATCGATGTTCCCAAAATATCAAATATTAGTACGCCAATGTCTTCAAACACACTACTTCACTGTGTAAATCTAACGTTTGTGGCATACACTTTAAAAAAACTTTTATATCATTCAAAGTTTGTTAACGATTTCAAAATAAAATTTGAAAAAACATGTCATGTTTTTGACTCATTCAAAGGGGGCAGTTTTAAGGGTTTTTTGGATGTTTCCAATTTTAAATTTTAAGTTATTTTTAAAATAAGCTCTCTTTTAAATTGAAATGTAACATTATAATTTTAAAATTGGATAAGTAAACTTTTATTTCATTTTAATTTATACAACATGCCCTTTCTTGTTCTCTTTATTTTTTTTTATCATTTGTAATGATCTGATTATATTTTTTAAGACAATATCCGATATTGGAAAATCTGGAATTTCTTTTCATAAAGATCAAAGGACATACTCGTGAGTTGAAAAAAGGAACGGGCAATTATCCGGGTCGAAACCAATAAATAGGATTACTTTATACTTCAAATTATAGGAGTATTAATATTGGTAAAAAATTTTATTGTGTCTTCTATGTGAGATGAGTGAACGTCATTTACATATAAAATTATCTACTTTGCTTTATTTTATTAATTCCATATTTAAATTCTGAATCTTCTTATTTTTTATTAGTGCTTTTATTGTTTATTTTTAAATGTGTATATTAAACTTCGAATTTGCCAAAATTTGTTAATATTTTGGAATTCATAATTTTAATACTTTCAAATACTTTAGCTAATGATATTACTAAAGTGCCTTAAATTCTTCTTTTTATTAAAGTATTTTCCTTTTTTTTTTTATTTGTTTTGCAATTTTCCATTTTGTATAAAATTGATAAGCAATTTTATTTTTAATTTCAATTGCGAGAAAAAATTCTTATTGAATTTTGGTGATATGTATGAATTACAAATTACATTTAAAAATTTTATAATTGTTTTTTTTTTAATATAAAATTGAAGCATTACAAACTATTATAACACTGAGGTGGTGGCAAACCTGAATTTGAAAATTTGATATATTATCATATACAATTTAGGTTCACATTAACTTTTTCCCTCATGGCAAAACAATTGTATTGCGAAATTCATATTTTTTAGCCTATCAAAAATATTGTTAATTAAACTCTTTATTTCTTTATTTTATTTTCCATACTGGAACAATTATTGATTCAAATCAGAAAGAAAAAGTTGAAATATCCTACACATATTTCTGAATGTGTCTTCAGTATACCGAATCGAAAATTGAAATTAGACCTTGTGAATTTTATTCACTTTATTAAATATAAAAAAGGTATATTATACTTGCTTATTTTGAATTTTCACAGTATTTCAAAGCTAGTTTAAATATCTTTGACGCGGTTTCGCTTAAAATGCATACCACAAACATTTCAACCATGATTTTTTGCGATAATATTCTTGTTTTCCTAAAAAATGTGTTTATAAACTACCTGTAAAACCAGCCAAAACATCAACATATCTATACGAAAACAATACATTCGAAAACTATATCTCGTACAACATCTTCTACAATATCTTTTAAAGTAAGAAATAATGTGGGTTCACTTATATTATATGTAAAACTTAAAATTAATAAATTTAAAAATGAGGTATATACAAACTAAATTGTCCGGATTGTAACGCCATCTACCTTGGCCAGACCCTTAGAAACTTTGAAATAAGGTACAGTGAACACTTACGATTAGATTAAAACAACCAGATAAGTCACATTATGCAAAACACCTCATTAACACCAAACTCAATTTTAACAACAGTGGAGGTACTTCATGTAAGTGACAAAAAGAAATTGATTTTTTGAAAAAATATGAAATCAAGAAATATCCAAAACATCCCCAGTATATAGTATTGAATGAACAATTAAGCCGGGGAAGCTCAATTATTTTAGATAACCTTTTGGATAAATACCTATATAATAGTAACCACATTTTTTAGGAAAATAAGAATATTATAGTAAAAAATCATACTGTACATATTGCTTGATAATGATTGGTTGAAATGTTTATGGTATGAAGTTAAGTACGTTTATAAGAAATCAGTCTACGTTATGTCACTCTTTGATAATGCAATTTAATAATGCAATTTAAGCGAAATCAGGCCAGAGAAAGATATTTAAAAATAGCAAGGTAATACTGTCGAATTTCAAGTTTAGTATTATTCATCTATTTTATATTTATATTATTCTGTATCTGAAAAATAATCATTTTAGAATGTTTCTAAAGTTTTTTTTAAAACCGGCTCTGTCCAGCATTAAGTGTCCCGTTCCGGAACATAGAAGAGGAGAGCTAATGGTTGCAGTCAGTTTTGCACCTTAATCCCATCGGGGCCCGACAACTGGAGCAAATTGTCCCAAGTTACTTATGAACTCGATGAAGCTCCAAACTAGAAAGTAGCTTCTCCTTTTCTATTCTACCCTCGCCTGATACTACTGGCCATTTGCTGTAATCGTCCAGAGCTGTCCTTGTCCTACTCAAAAGTAACTAGCAAAGTGATCACAGGGGACACAACATTGTATTTTGTATTTTTAATAATAAAATGTTTATAGGATGTAGTTTTAGTATGAAAAATACCGCATATACAAAATTAAGATAAATCGATTACTGATTATGAAAATAAAATAAAATAAAAATTAATCATAGGGTAGAAATATTAGGAAAAATGTGTCTTACAAAAGAAGAGAAAGAACTACTTCGCTATTTCTTTTCAATCTATTAAATTAATTTAACATTGTAAGAAACAATAGCAGAGACTAAAAACAGATATTGATTTTAAGTGTTGTAATAAATCTCCAATAAAGCAATAAAATTAGAGCACATGCAGTACGATTCTAATTCTATTGCTCCGAGGTTAAAATATCTGAATGTACCTCGAAGGGACAATTGAAGTTAATGGTTATACGAATATTTGCATTAGATCCTAGTGTCAATAGTCTCTTAACTGTCTGTAAATAAATGAGATCAGGGCATATTTATCCCTAAACGAAATTGGGTGCATTATTAGTCTAAACAATAACTGGTATTTCAATAAACCGTTGCTGTAATGAACGATTGTTTGTGCAAAGCGAGTTTCGACATTATGTACCCATTTGTATGCGCCATATTGATGATTATATCTCTTTGATAATATACTTATACGGACGATGTTAAATTATGTATTCAATTTAAACGATGAAATATATCTATTCGATCCTAATTTAAGCTCTACAATTATTGTCGCTAATATCGATTTTGAGCACAGTTTTACAGGTGAATAGTCAAACTATATCCTAAATTGACATAATTATTTCAATTCTACTCAATTCTTTATTCAGTCTACGAATCATATAAATTATAGAGTTAATTTAAAAAAATTAAAAATTTATGCGAAGTAAATTACTATTTAATGCTTTAAGTAAATGTGATAAATGTTATTTATTTAAAGGGACCGAATATCTAATAATAACTGTCCTAATTAATAAAATAACTTTCACTAATTAAAAACATCCTTAGGCCACAGTCGCTTTAACCTTCTGATTCAAAGCTGAATGTTGTTATTTTACTTCCAGACACGAGGTCCACTCGGATAAATTCGGGAAGATCTATGAAAAAAAAAGTTAGAGACCAAGATCCACCGGTATTTTCCTTATTCATCCCGTCCCATTTTATCACGCGAAGAAGTTTTACCTGTTTTAGTGTCATCCTATACTCAAATGAAACAGTGTCAACTGGCCACACTACCCTGGTAAGTAGTATTTGTATGCCTTTGTAATTAGTTCCTAATTGAATTAATTGTGTCAACCCTTATTTTATGGAAAGTATTCATAATAAATATGAAAATATAAATTGTACTTATCTGAGTTTCCACCGTATTACAAAACTTTTTAAATTATTTATCTGACAACGGTTTTATCACTACTGTGACATTTTCAAAGACAAGTAAGATTGAAAAATTTTGACAAGTGTAAAGAACGTCACGTAACAAACATTTCAACCAACCACCATTAAGGAATATGTACAATGTTCTTCTTTTCTAAAAAATTTTTTGTTATTATTATATAGGTATTTAGTCTAAAAGCTAATCTAAGATAATTGAACTTCCTAGGTTTAATTGTTCTTTCAATATTGTATATTAAAGATATTTTAGGTGTTTCTTTATTTCATATTCCTTCAAAAAATCAAGTTACATAGTACCTTCACTGTTGTTTCAATTGTGTTATTAAGTGTAGGTTTGTGTTTAGTGTCAGTGAGGTGTTTTGCCTAATGTGACTTATCTGGTTCTTTTAATCTAGTGTTCGCAGTACCTTATGTTAAAATTTCTAAGGGTCTGGCCAAGATAGATGGCATTACAATCCGGACAATTTAGTTTGTAAATAAACGATTTTAAAAATGTATTAATTTAGTGTTCATTTGATTTACAATTCATACAAACAAGGGAATAGTGTGTTGAGTGACACATTTTATATGTGCCCATTTCTTACAAAGAATACAATATTCTACCCATTTACTTTATTTGAATTATTATAAGCTTCACTGCAAACTAGGCAATACTACTCCTCATATTCAAATTCTTACACCTGTTACAACAAGCCCCTTGCTACCCTAATCTTTAAATAATAATAAGAAAATATAGATTATGTTAATACTTTAATATTAAGTTATTTAATAATTTAAAACTACTTTTATTACTTATTCTGGGCTGTGATCGACATAAAGCTGGATAAAATATAAACAAAAATTTACAATTGTTAGTTTGAATTGAAAAAAATATTTAACACTTGTAGAAGACAATTTCAGAAAACTGATGGTTCCAGTAGATTTACACGTTGTTAATGTAGAGGATATAGAAATGTATATGTTATTAAGAAATTTGAAAGAAAATTAAAAAGAATTTTTATAAGAATTATGCAGTTTACATAGTATATATAGAAATACTACACAGCATCATCTTTTCTACATAAATATGAATATAATAAATTATTTTTTAATAATTCATAATCTACTTTAAACAATATTTGATTAACTTACCTTTCATTAGAAAAATATTTAGATTTTACTCTAAATTCCTAGCAAGAGGAACGATGACCTAAAACCTCGTTATTCCAACTATCAGGCTGTACCACATCCTCATATTTGTGTTTATTATGCTTTCAAGCCTTTAGAAAAGGTTTGTAAAATAGCAAAATTTCTTAAGATTTTTTCTCTAGAGTTTTCGTAAAGTACATTACAAAACACTAAAAAAATCAGTAATAATTTATTATGATAAATGATAATCCTTTATACATGTTGGCAGTAGGAGACGCTCATATCACCTTTCATTTTGTAGGACAAACGTTTTTTCGAGATTTTTGTCTAAAGATTCAACTAAAAAAATAACTGTTATGAATAAAATTTAGACAATAACCAAAAAGACATGTTTATTTGCACTTTATTTACTACCATTAACCAGAGTTTTCTGACTGTTAGTAATCATTTTAAAAAAGGTTGGTGGATTCTGGACTATTATATGTAAAAACATGATTTTATTACTTTTGAAGTGTCTAGCATTATATTTTACTTACTATTTAACAAGTTCAAACATTAATAAAACACGTATGCCATTCAAAAGTTGATATATTCAAAATGTTTGCTTTGAATGCATCATCGGCTTTTTCACGGCAAGTAATATGTTGACCGTAAATATTATTTTTAACGTACAGCACCAATATTTTCAATTGATATTGAGGCACGGTTTTGATTGGTTTTCAAGCGAAATACGACCAAATTTAAAATTGTCATCAGCTATATATTCTCGTTTTTGAGGGAAGCTTATCAAATGTTAAAATTAAACAATTCATACATTATTATTACGTTAAACCACAACGAAAATCATAATAAATCATAACACTCTCATATAAAAGTTTCCTTTAGGTTCCCCAAACGGAGAGAGACGTGGTATATACGAGGGTTGCTATTTATGTATTGAGAATTGAAAGAACAAACAAATTAATTTTATCAAAAATATATTTATTGCTTTTCAAAATATTCGCCTTTAAGTTTTATATATATTTGCATGCGATTGAACCACCCTTCAAAGCACTTTGTCAGTCAAAAGATAATCGCTCTAAAACACGGTTTTTTGAAGGACTCAATCGCTTCTTCGGGTGATGAAAATCGTTGTCCACGCAGTTTATTTTTAATTTGTAGGAACAAGAAGAAGCTATTAGGTGTCAAGTCGGGGCTGTAAGGCGGATGACCCTTCGATCTTTTGTGTGTGTGTGTGTGTGTGTGAACTCACAAAATGATTCGTAAGCTTTGTTACCACACAATGCAGGCATAGACAAAGATTTTAACAATCGGAAAAACTAATAGATTCTTGGCATATTGTACAATACGCTGCGCAGGTGCCTCTAATTCATACAAACAGGATTGCCAGATTCCAGAATTTATCATACTATCCCTTGTAGTACCTTATTTATTGATTTATTCTTCAACAAGCAGCCTATTAGAGTAATCCTGAGGGTACTTATTACTAATATACCAGGGTGCATTAAAGATAATTTTCCATAGTACTTCGTATTATTTTCTTATTGCATGTGCGTAACACAACTCCATAATTTGATGATATGCGTTCAGATAAACTTTATTAAGCAGATACGTACAAGTACTATGTTTACTTTAAATAGTTTGATATATGTCCTTGTATGTCATCCTATTTACACCTTTGGCTTTATTAGAAGGATTACGCCCGTCCCTCCGACATTGTAGTTTAGTTAGATTAAGTCGTCTTCGGGGCGTAAACATCCTAATACGGCCCTTAAAGTATAAATAATTAAATTATCATATCATGTTAAACTAACACCGCATAACAAACTGAAAAACATTGTTAGATAAACGTACCTACTTACTTTTAGAATGCCGTTTGTTGCATGTTAAACTATAATAATAGCATGTATTTTCTAACGAAATATTTAAAAGAAAGAAATTTCCATTCAGTGCAAGCCAAAAGTTAGAGTTTATTAAAGGCGTGGAAATGCTTTATGTCTGTTTTACCTAACTAAATAAATGAAATGGCACTAAGACTTTACGCCTCGTTGATAGTTCAAGTATAATTACCCCAAAGGAAACAGGTGACATTGTAATTAAAAGTAATACTCCTTTATTCTACCACTTACAATAGATCTAGCAATTCATTTGGTTGGTCCGCTTAATCCCAAATACCTATATATTAAAACGGTTCAGTTTGAATACCCCGTTCATATATGTTTCCAAGCAATTTACCAAATAACCGTATTATCTACCAGAAAAAGATATTTTTATTGACTTATCTATGTATTGAAGTAATCACTAAGAGAACAAAATGTTCAATGATGTTTTACCGGCAAGCATTCTCCAAAATGGATTCTTGATGCCAAATTTTCTTCCTGGCTGAATGCCACGCATTTCATACCTTTCCACTTCTGCTCTTTTAATTAAAAATAAATCTCACTAGAAATAATTCCGATGGCAAATTGCAAACTACTTTTAACAGAAATTGAACGTAATGTTCGGTTTTCTAAAATTCAACAGACGGATATTTTGTAATTTCAGCAAAATTGGTAACAATTTAACTTAGACTGAATTTTGTTTTATTCTTGCTCTTTCTGTTTTCTCTGTTTTTCACCCTCAGGGATCCTTTTGTAGATTTTTCTGTGGCCAATAATTATTATTTTCCTTGATTGTAGGCTCTGGGGTTTAGGGATAAAGGCTGACTAGTTCTTGAAACTATATTTTAAACGATGTTTACTTCTAACCATCTAATATTTCTGTATTTTATTCACACGTACTCTACTATTTCATACAGATTTCTTGTAGACCTGTAGATGTTTAATATTCTTTGATTCTTCTCTAAATCATTTGATTTCGCCTCTATATTGTAAAGGTATTTTTAGTACAAGTTGCAACAAAGTTGTAAAGCCTGAATTCACAAAATTTCAAATAATTTTCGGTTAAGAATAAAAACTGTTGGATTCACACAAAGAAGAAAGTCTAAATTAAGGCTTACTATAATAAACCGTTGCATTCATTATTCTATATCAATGTGTCATATGTATAAAGTGGAGCAAAACCTTTTTTTCACAAATGTGAAGCAAATGGTTTAAAACAATATGTTTAAAAATGGCAGTAAAAGCTTTTACTTATACTCGAAGTAAAACATTCGATTTTTACCATTTGCTTCAGGCCAAAATTCATAACATCTACCTTTTCCCTCGCGCCATAGGCATATCCTTCAGAAAAGATGCATCACATCAGTAATAACTTACGTGTCAAGTAAAGGGTTGTGTGTTGAAAACAAAATGGCGGAAATTGTACAGGTACGAAATATAAAATATTACAAACCTCGTTCAACATATTTTAAAACTTTATTCCAATTTGAAGAGGCAATTGTAGAATGGCTAGCAAATGAGTTGTTACATGATACTGGAGAAACTGGAGGAGGTGCTTCGTCTGTCTAAAATGAAAATATTTTGAGATATACTGCAAATCCCGGATACCAAAGGGGTGTCGCTGAAGAACCAGGCTTGGATCAAAGTACGGTATCACGTACTGTGTTATTGATCGTATGGAGGATCAACCTGATAACTGGATAAAATTTCCAGCCAATGAAGCCTCAGTAAGACAAGCAAAAATGTTGTGGCAAAGCAAACACCAATTTCCAACAGCCATTGGAGTAATAGACTGTACACATATAGGCATTCAGAAACCAAAGGTTTGTAGAGATGAATATATAAATCGTAAGGGAAAACCTACAATCAATGTAGAAGCAACTTGCAACGCACAAGAAATATTTACAAGTGTTGACTTCAGTTGGCCAAGTTCTATGCATGATTCTCATATCTGTAGGAATTCTGAGATAAGACATATTTATGGCCTATGGCTCCCTTTACTTCTCGTAGTGAAGTATTTGCTTGCAAGTAAAAAGCAATCATTATTCATACGCATTTCCTTGTTTTTATACATACTACCCAATATAATATCACTTTTCACTACATAAACAAATATGATTATAAATGAAATTTCCTTGGATAAATAAATTTTGCAGCTGACGGCCCTTCAGAAATCTCATAAGAGCTGCAATTTTCGTAAGTGACTTATCAAATTATAAAAAAAACTTGCCATTCATAAGACTAATATTTAAATTAATAAAAAACTCTTTAATTTTTGTAAATAGACAATTGTATTAAAATAAAAAAAAAATTAAACAAAAAGTGATATATTTAAAATATTATTTTATGATAATTAATGAGATTCAGCTAAAAAGAATAGATTTCAAATTTACGAAATAGTTAATGGTTTTTATTATTTTCTGTAAGTTGATTTTAATTAATAAAAATACGAAAATCTTCTTCAAAAATGTATTATAATAATGTTGATTTAACAAGTCTTATATTTTTTAGAATTTTTTTAATTTAAATTTTTATTTTATGTATATTTACTTTTATTTTTGACTCCCTATTTCTAATATAATTATTGTTTTAAAAAATTAATTTAACGTTAAACCTGAAGTTAATTATCAATTTATAAACCAAATAAAGAAAATATAAATACATTACATTTGGAGCCTACCATGAGGCTCAGACTCAAAAAAATTTGCAATATTAATTCTATTAGAATATATATATATATGATCCTCCGTCTTTGGTTCAAACAGTTTTTCGGTTTATTTTTTTGTACTTTTGGTTTCGTAATAAGTTTTCAACAATTTTTTTCCAAATTTTCTTTTAATCAGCTTTAGAGTAAACTCCTTACCACAGATAGTTCTAGCTTAATCTCCCAGTAATTTTATTGTTATTTTTTAATTTATTGTAATTATAATGTTTACCCTGAATATTATCCATAAAAAAACCATCATCGGAGTCTTTCTTAGAAGGTTATCTCTATTCACAAGTAAAATACAAGAAAATTAATATTTGGTAAATGAAGGATTTAATAAAGTTTGTATAAAGGATAGTATGGTATTCGATTTTAAAATCATATTAATTCAGGTATACACCATCACTGAAGTATATTTTTCTGAGAACGTCAACACATTTTCCGGGAATCAATATCAAATACTGGCAATAAAATCTACATTTGTATCGGATAAAACAAAGATTACTTGTTACCTAAACGGGTTTAAAACCCAAATCTTCAACTTAAAATTTTAAGTTGGGGCCCCTTTCAGCATTTCATTGTGTAATCCCTTTCCCCTTTTACTACAAAGTCGGCATCTTATTTAGTAAATTTAGAGGGAGAATTGTTGAGCTACATACTCAACCGAATCGATCTGGCCCACGGGGAACATTTTGACATTGTTCGCGTTATCAAAGACCTGCCTCCTTCCTTTTTGGTTTGGTTTTCTTTCTTGATTCACCAAATCCGAAATGTTTGCTAAACCCACTTTATAATCTAGTCCATAATGCTTTATAATACAGTCAAAATAGGATCCGACTTTATAACCTTTTTAAAGACCAGTATTTTTTGTGTATATTTGTTGGTTGCTAAATCAAAATAATAATAATAATAATAATAATAATAATAATAATAATAACAATAAAACTTTAGATGGTCTTTTTTTTATCAAATAAATACAAGGATAAGTCATGATTACAAATTAAAAATAAAAACATACCACAGTACAAGAAATAACAAATATTACATAAAACCTTGTCAAAAAGTTTTCACATCATAGACACATTTTTCTATTAAATTTGTTTTTAAATTAGATTTAAAGCTATTAATGTACCTTATATATTTAATTTCTGATGATAATTTACTAAAGTTAATTTCCGAGTATTGAGGACTTAACTCATAAAGGCTGGATTTATGTTTAGGGGCACGTAATAAGTCACCGTTTCTAGTGGGGTATTTGTGAAAATTAGTTTTATTTTACATATAAAATACACTTGTAGATGTAATTGGCAGGTAGAGTAAGTAAGTTATACTTTACAAAATGTTGTCGGCATGTATGACGAGCCTCTAAATTAAAGATTAAGTGTTTTGGCCAATAAAAACGCTTAAGGCATTAGAACAATTTCTCCATAGAATAATATTATAAGTGCACAGTATGCTTGTATAAGTTATTCTAAAGTAAATATATTTTTTAATTGAAGCAATGCATAGTATGCACTATTAATTTTTTTACATTGTATGTTATATTACATTATCCCCAAAAACTAGAATTATTATATTTACTTTTATATCTACATTTTCTAGTATTTTATTTCATGAACAAATGAAACTGCTACTGTTTTATCTGCGTTTAATATTAAACAATGATTTTTACAGCAAAGGGTAATTTCATTAGACACCAAATTTAATCGTTCAACCAATTTACCTGAAGAGTCTGCATTTGCTGCAAGCATATAGCACAGTAACATATTGAGGAAGATCGTTAATATATAACAGAAAAATTAGTGGCCCTTGTGTGAGCCTTGAGGAACCCCGCGAGTCATATTCCTCAAATGTGATTTACAATTGTCTATTTTCACATAAACTTTTCGAGCCTTTAAATATGACATAAGCCACGTTAGAAAAACTCCCCTAAATCCCAATGCAAACAGCTTGTTCTCTATAATTGATATGTCAATAACATCGAATGCTTCAGACCAAAGAAGAGTGCACCCACATATTGTTTTTTGTCCAGTTGACAATGGATGTAACTAAAAAAGGCTGTTAATATTTTGAATTTTTCAAGAAATGTAAAATATGCTTATAAATACATTTTATCAAAAACTTTGCATATGATAGTAGGAACAGTAATAGGCCTATAATTTTCTAATAATAATTGGTCACCTTTTTTAAATAATGGTGTAACAACTCAGTCCATACTTTCTAATTTTTTATGTTTTATATTCCATTTTTTTAAATTTTATTGTTAAATGTATTGAATTAATTATATATAATTAGTAAATATTATCGGGTCTAATAAAAAATAGAAAAACCAGTAAATTTCAAAATTTTCCTCCTGTATAATTTGACTGAGTTATTTTGCAGGCAATTTTAAAACTCTTATCAGCAAAGTCTCATATAAAGTTGTCATTTGTTAGACAAGTACTTTTTTAGATTAGAAAAGGAAAGTTTGGATTTTTCTCCGATGAAGGAAAAGGGAACAATAGAGATGAGTTTTTCGGACATCGCTTTAAGTTGATAGATGTCTTTTTCTTGTAACTTTTAAGGTTTCCCTCTTAGTGCTCCTTTAATCATTTGCTTGATTTAGAGAAGTCTTTCTTGGCTTAAAAAAATATTCGAAGTATACTTTTTTAAATACACTAAGGTGAAATATATACTGGGAGATAATAGAATAATGGACATCCACTTTTTTCTATAATTTTAAACTTAATAATTTAATATTTGTAGGAGCTATACTAGATACTTGGCCTAGTAAATACATGAAATTTGGAAAAAAGCTATATTCAGTCAGTCTTTGTCTGATTTGGATTTTAAATTACTGAGATGTTGCAAATTATATTTTCTACTTTGTGCTCAGAAAAAATGCCTTCCAATTTCAACAATACATTTTCTCTTCTATTAATTATCTTGTTTTTTAAAGGCACACGTACATCATTTCCCAAATGACAACATCTGAAAGTGACGTTTAAAAGCATCGAATGCAAAAAGTCACGTAGCCAATATTTGTAACCATTGAAATATTAACATAGAAACACTTACTCAATCATCAACTTTTAACCTAAAAATACTCACTCTTTCATTAGATTTGAACCGTAAAACTTATATGATACGACAATCAAATATGATCCGAAACATTTCTAAACTCTTGCTGGAAAAAGTTTAAAATAGCAAAAAGTTAAAGGTAATTTTTATAAAGTTCAAGTAAGAAGTTAAAATGAACTAATAGTAAAACAGTGCATTTGTGTGTTTGATGAGTATTTCACATAAAAAAACCTCTCGAGCGAAAAATTTTAAAACCATCTGAGAAATGATAAATTTCTTTAATATTATTTGTAATGTAAGAATATATAAGGAAGAACCTGAAAATAATTTAAAGTTGAAAAGTTGAGTCGCCTGATCTTTGTACTATACATATTTTTTATGTTCTGTTTTTTATAAAAATGCTATTAAGACAACTTATACATTTATATGAACAATAAAAATTAATTTGGGAAAACCATTGATGTTAAAATTTTAAGAAAATAGTCACAGTCAAAAATTGGATAATTATGGTTTTACATTAACCCACGTCTATGCTTTTCTAAATTTATTGGAATTCTAATCTTTTAAAAGGTATAAAGAATGCCCCGTATATAAAATCGGATTTCATATGATTTATAATCTGCTCATTATTTAGGAGGCTGAAACGTTAATTGCCATTCATCCCGATCGAGAATCGCACAAAACCAGCTTAAAACATTTCATTTAGCAACCCCTGCGGGTCTAAATGTCCACCCAACCCCCAAAAACCAAAAGAGCAGTTCGACAGCAGCATCCCCGTCGTCACAAAGTTTCGTAATTACCACCGTCAATTCGAGTTGAGGTGAAGGTGGAGAATAAGGGTGGGTTTTTAGTCGTGATGTCAAAGGATGCCGACCGAAGGCACCCCGTCGACAACAGCTCCTCAATCGCTTTACCCGCCCACTTTTCAATTGCTTCATTTTCGATTGCTTTTCGCTAGCTTGCTTTTGATATTAGTCCAGGAAAACTACACATACTTCATTATCCATATTGTTATTCAAAAATAACTTCAGCAATACAAATTGTTCAATATAAATCCAGCATTCAAATAGAAATGCTCATAACGGAACCACAGAAATCAAACATTACGAATTAGGAAATTTGCAAAAGTTTTGAGCAAGTAACTAGCTTAGTTTTTCTCCACGCAACTTACTTCTATCTCTAAGACAAGCTTCGTAAAGTATCTGACCAATCAGCAATGCCTGATTGGACTACCGTTAATTCCTCTTTAGATTGTATTATGGTTGCAACGGAACACTAAATCATATTGTGCCTTCCACATTTACCTTAAGTTATAGTGTCTTTTCCAGTTGGGTCTTTTTGAATACATCATATATTCTGGACAAAAATTCTCCTGTGTTAAATAACTAAGTTTCTCTACACCTTAGCCTTGCCGGACCATCTTTTTTATAGATTATAGATTTAATTTTCCACCATACATTATACATAAATTTTGTAAAACCAACATTAAATCTGAAAGCTGGTGATTATTATTTTTCTACTAAAATTTCAATAAAAGTATTTAGAATTATTTTCAAATTTATATATTTATAAGTTCAATAGTCAAAACACAAACCGTCCTAAGAATTATAAATCTTTAAATACAAAGCTTCTTTCGGGCAAAAATTTACAAAGAATTTCAAAATCAACTAACAGATGTTAAAATTAATTTTTAAAGGCATATTACTAAAATATAAGTTTCTGCTTAAAATGACACCACAGATGAGTATTACGATTGTAATTGTATAGAAATAATGAGCATAGTTGGAGAAACTGAACTGCAGCTGCACTGCAGGGGTTTTTCGGGATTTTTCCTACCATAAAAATAGGTGTCGTTCAGATTGTTATCCCATCATATAATTCTACGAACTGAGGAATTGAGTAGTTTTGTAAAATCTTTTAATAAACCGAAAGTTATAAAAAAACATGTAAAAAAAAAGTAGCGCTAAAAGTTCTGATCAGAAATATACACGAAATCGGTTGGAGTTTAAAACCTGTCTCGAAAGTTACTTCGGGATCAAAATTCAATTTTGTGAGCTATAATTTTCCGATATTTTTCTGAATTAGTTAATAAAATAATTAAACTTCCCAGGTTTAATTGTTCATTCATTACTATATTTCAAATTTCTCCAAAAAATGAAATTTTTCTTTTTGTCACATATATGAAGTACCTTCACTGTTGTTTCAATTACATTGTTAAGTGTAGGTTTATATTTAGTGTCAATGAGGTATTTTGAGTAGTGTGATTTATCTGGTTGTTTTTATCTATAAACTCGTGAGTGTTCACAGTAACTTATGTTAAAATTTCTAAGGGTCTGGCTAAGATAGATAGTGTTACAATTATTTTAGATTACCTTTTGGACTAAATATAAATACATTTTTTAGGGAAAAAAGAATATTATATTTTAAAATTTCATAGCAAGAAATATTGCTAGATGATAATTGGTTGAAATATTTATGATATGAAGGAAATCTGGCAATCTTATGTTACTCTTTAAAAAGCGATTTAGCGTACCCTGGTTATATTGAAAAAATATCTTTGAAATACTCTGGAAATTCAAGATAAGTATAATTTATATATTATATTTATTATGGCTAAATTTCACAAAGTAAAGGTAGAAACACTTAATTAAATAAAATAATTACTACATTATTTACAGAATATAACTAACAGTTTATTTTTCCATACGCTTTTCGTTTTTTACAAACGTCAATTTTGACTGTTCTATAATAAGAACATGAAGGAGTAAAATGGCGCAATAAATGCCGAAGTGAGAAAAGCTTGTCTTGAATCTTTGACGTTAATTGTATGAAGAACAAGTTACTGGGCCGATCGGTTGCAGGTTTGGTTTACCAATACTTACTCATAGATGGCTCTATACTGCTTCCTGCTTGCCTGTCAAAAGAGGATTATTAGGGTTTTCAACAGCAGAATGTCTGTTCTAATATTGGCTGTAATTTTGTGTTATAACACCTTTTAGTTAAGATAGTTATTTCAAACTGTTTAACTTAGAACAAACAATAGGTTTGGTTGTATACTCAGCTACGGAGCTAGTACGTAAATGAGTC
Source organism: Hermaeophaga mercurialis (assembly GCA_951812935.1). Taxonomy (NCBI): domain Eukaryota; kingdom Metazoa; phylum Arthropoda; class Insecta; order Coleoptera; family Chrysomelidae; genus Hermaeophaga; species Hermaeophaga mercurialis. The sequence goes on along the minus strand of OX638362.1, from coordinate 15,389,536 downwards.
AAATATTAGCATACTAGTGAAGGAGCAAAAAGTTTAAAAAAATAATGTTGCTGTCAGCCGACTTGTTTCTAATTTTCTTTTTAACGATATAATATGTTTTATTGGTTTTTGACCAAATTAAATTGAAATTATACAGTTATTGCGAAATTGTAGCAAATAATAAATTCCTCAATCCGACCTACTTGAACCATATTTATTTTATTGATGAAACTACCTATGTTTTTTTGAATTGTCATGTTCGATATTGACCTGATGAAAATCCGCTATTAATACGTGTAAATTATACCCAATGTCTTGACAAATTTAATATTTGAACAGGATTATGGATAATCATATTATAGGGTAAATATTTATTAACCAAAACCTAACCAGTTCACAATATGTTGAATTATTAGGAATAAATAATAATAACTGACATCAAAGAAGAGAATTTTTTATGCATATAATTTTAAACTGATATGATGGTCTCCACTGAATTTTTGGCAGAAAAAAGTCTGTTTCTTTTTGCTTACCTTGTGTAGTGATCTTGAGAACCGAAAAACTTATCTTCTTTACTCGTTATCGTCATTTTTCTATCGATTCACGCAGGGTTTAGTAAACTTTAGACTTAAGGCAATCCCAGAAAAAAATTTAAAGGAGTAAGATCTGGTGATCTTGGAAGGAGTTCTGGATCCTACCTTTCTTCCCACTTAAACAACATTTAAAAAGTTTCTTCTTCTAAACATGACAACTAAATTCCTCAAACGTGTTTTAAAAGAAAAACGTCCTCTTGTGACAACTCGATTAAATTAACGTTTAAAAGATATGGGCAATTTTATTATGATACTGCACACCAATAGTGCATTCACCATTTTTAAAGCATCTCGTACCTGAGTTCATAAAGGTAGTGCAGATTTGTTTATATCGCCACCAAGTGGTGTCTATAAATAATTAATTTTTGATTCATTTCAAATAAGCGCCTTAATAATTGTAAATAAAAAACCATTTTTAATTTCTAACTTTAGAACCCTACAGTTCGTTAACGAAGGGCGTAAGACATAATTATTTTTAGTTCCTCTATCATCTCCCAAGTTTTGGTGTAATAATAAAAAGATGTATAAAGAGAAAAGGCCGTTAAAAGAATGAAACTAAAACTTACTAATAGTGTTGGTATGGAAACATGTTTTTTAAGTAAAAATTTGATTATCGGGGACGGAAAGATGCATCCTAATTATCAGAAAAATAAAACACATAAAGGTTTCCTTTTGAAAAAACTTCTCCCGGTCATGTCACTGTTAAGTTTTTCAGGCAAAAAGGATACTAAGTCGCGAGAGAGTCTTTTAATGACACCCTCGCGCACGACTTGGTGCTCGACCATGTCGGTATTGCTGAACAGAGTCCAACCTAATTACCGTTATTGTCTCAGATAACTTTAATTTGTACTGAATTCGCCGTGATTCTACTGCATAAATATTCTGAAGTGGGCATAAAAAATTTAACCAGGAAAATACACATCTTATCTGGTCCTCTGGGGAGTGACAACGAAAAGAAAGATTCCGTTTAGGCCTCACTTTACCTTCCCTGAATTTAACTTACATTAAATATAGGTCAAAATTCAGGACGTTAAATATAACTCTTCTCTTAAGACGTTGATTGCTATTTAGAATTAATTAGTTTAGTTATTTATTAATCCTTAAAATGTCCAGAAATTATTCTTATTGGGGGTAGTACTCTAGGCAAAAGTACAATGGATTTTGTATTTGACATTAAGAAGCACATTAGCACATAATATAACAAAATTCCCCATTTTAATTTTATGATGACTAACCTTTCCCTTCTTGCATTTCTTTCCATTTGTTCAATTTTGTTATTAGTTTCTTTCAGCTCTATTTCATTTAACTCTAGGATTTGTTTGTTTTGTTCTTTTCCGATTTTTTTTATTTCGGAGATTTCTTCATTTTTCTTCATTGATTGTTTCATCATTGTTATGAGTACTTCTTCTATTCCTAGTTTTTAATTTTGTTTACTTTGGGATTTTTATACTATTTTTTGCTCTTTTCAAAGTATTCTTCGTCTTCTCTTGATCTTTTCTTTCTTTCGTCTCCAGTACCTATACTCATTCCTCAGATTTTTGTTGGCTAAATATTTATCGCATTCGTATTTTATTAGCACTGATTGCTTTTGTTTATATTATTCACATAGTTAACTCATATAATTTATGTTTTTTGCTTCACCGTTTTCACTTTTGTCAATTTAAAACACTTTTTTTGTTATTTTGAATTTAGTTCAATTTTTTTTATCGCCAAAATAAACCGGACGGTTTTACAGGCATTATACAGGGTACTTTCAATGAAACTTTAAAGCCGATATCCTGTATTATTTAAAACGAAAAACCAAAGATTATATTTTATTTTGTTGCCATTAAAATTACTTATAAGTTGTTTAGATGGTGACCTAAAACCCAAAACAGAAAAAATTTAATGCCAAAATATTTTTCAAATTATTCATTCATTTTTACCAAAAAGTTAATCACTTTCTAAAATTCTTAATTATATTTTTATTATTAGATAAATCTAGTAGTCCAAGTCATAAAATTTTATGTGTTTTAAAATTGAAGTCGAAAATCGTGATCAAGTTGTTTATTCATGTTTAAGTAAACTAAAACAATACATTTTGAATAATGTGCCCCGATAAGGTAATACGGGTATATTTTTATCTCTGGCTGATCGTCTGGTTTGTTCGGTTTACATTTCGTGGTGCTTTTTCAAGTTTTTGTACGGAATTGTGCTATTGCATGCTCGATCTTGATAGTGGCCCGTCATTTCATTCGTATTTTCCACATGAGCAAAAAAGATGAAAGACTAATTCTAAGAATCACTATAATTTTCCACTAGAATTCTTATTGTCTTTTACCAATTTATAGAAGAGTTCCTTATTGTAATTCTTAAATTATTGAAGAGGTAGAGGTACACTAGAAAGTAGAAGATACTACCAATATAACAATGAAAAACAAAACATAGCGATCACTTTTTCTTGCTCAAGGTATCTTAACTACATTGTGGTGAGAAAGACAAAAATTTGAGATTTTGATTATAAATAACTCAGGAAGAAATGCTTTTTATCAACACAAGGGCAAAGAAATTTGCACACTGGAAGAGACGGTCGATAGACTAATGTTTTTGACGTAACATAATATACTGTTACGTATTGGTTTGTTTTCTTGAATAAATATATAAAAGAATCTAAATATTATTTTCTGGGGGTTTTAACCCTTTACCTAAGTTGGTTATTGAAAAATAAAGATGCTGAGTAAAACAATAACAATTTATTTATCTATGAATAAAAGCAACTCTTACAAAATTTTAGGGCAACTTACGTCTTTAAATAACTAACACATTTAATCGCAGGGGTAGGCACTATGACTATATTATATTATATATATGACGACATTCCTTAAATATCCTTGTGAAAGAGTCCGAATTTATATTTTTTTGGGTTTTTATTATTAGTTGATGGCCTCTTAAACAGCCAAGAAGAAATTTTCAAAAAATTCTATAAACTAAATATAAAATGAACATTAATAGGAAAATTATTGTCACTAGAATAACGGAAAATGCTGATCTTTGAAAAAATGTTTGAATGGAAATAAACAATAAATGGGTTATGTGACTTAAAAACAGGCCTGGCGTAAAATCTAGTTTTTAACTCTCCTTTTGTACAGTAACACATATCTTTAAGAAGATCTTTACCGATTCCTATTTTTAAGAACTAGTATTCTTTTTGGGGTTCAATCGCGGTTTTAAAGAACGGTTTACCTATTTGCGATTTTTTTAAGAGGAGCATTTAATTATCCATTATCGCGAATAAGAATTTATCTCGATTTTTCTAATGATTAACGACACATACAGGAAGTAGACCATATTTAGAAACTGGATTTTTTTTGTAGATTACATTTTAGGTTAAACTAACGGGTGTTATTTCAATTTAACTGATAAATTTTACCTCAGTATATTTATTTTTGGGGTGGCACAATCAGTTTTAAACGAGAATAATTTCCCCCCTTTGAGAAAGCGAATGCGATGATTAATTAACTGGGAATAGTTTCTTTAGTCGTCACTTACAGTTTAGGGAACATATTAGTGATTTATTTAGTCGAAAGTATTATTTCAACTCTTTCAAAATACCTTGTCTGTTGTTTTGGGTCAGCTTATTAATTAATCTAAAGCCTACAGTATCAGTAAAGAATGAATTCGTTACATTTAACGAAATAGTCCCGAAGGACAGAACCGGCCTGAGGTTAAGATTTTAGCGTAAGATGTAGTTTTGTAGTTTCAACGAATGAACATCGTAGTAAATGTGTAAAGATCGTTCATTTAAAGATTTGTTCGGATATAAAAATAAGTACCGTCCTTTCCAGGTATTTCCTAAAAGGTGATCAAAGTTTTTTATTAATTGTAGATTTTTTATGAATGAACATCGTAGTAAATGTGTAAAATGTGTAAATTTGTTCGGATACATCAATAAAGACCGTCCTTTCCTGGCATTTCCAAAAGGGTGACCAAAGTTTTTTTAATCGTATTTTTTTGTTTTGGTGTAATACATTTTTTTACGATTTAAATGGCTTTCTGTCACCCTTTCGTGTCAATTTTTTTTACACAAATTGGTTGTCACTTTTATTTAAAGATCTTATAATTTTTCTAATTTTTTTTAATTAAATCAATTTATTTTTATTTCAAAAGGGATCAAAATATTTGATTTAGCAACTTGCCCTTAAACTAAAGTTCTGTTAGGACTGCGTTTTCACCCAGAGAAATTTTTACGTCCCTTAAGGATAAAAGGTGCCTAAAACCTTGATTAACATTACAATTAAAAGGTTCCTCATTGCGTTTTTTAATTAGTAACAATTAGAGAGAGTAACAAGTTATCTACCAATTATTACACTATAGTTACATAAATTTATTACGCTAGGGAAATATAATTAATTACATTATTGATTTGGACATAGGTGACCCTCACTTATCACAATATGCTGATCGAGATGCTGGCATGTTTGTATGCTTTTACCACTATAGAATTTCACCAGCAACATTTAAACCAATTTTATTTACATTTTCTTTCGATTTTTGATATTGAACCCTGTAAACTTAAAAAATAATAAATAATAATATTTTATTTTTAGGATCATTGTTCAATTTACATAATTTGAATATTTATATAGCAAATTTGCTGTATCTGCCACACTTCGTTATCCCGTTTTTCAAAACTAAGTCACATACTAATATAAAGCAAATTCGCATAGAGCAAACTGATATATTATCATATCCTTCTTGATATATGAAACACTATTAAAAGACGTGAAATAAAGCCGTTCGGACCTGCCGGTAGATTTTATATAGCTGGTGAATGCTGTTTAAATGTTTCACTGTAGCTCGTTCAGAAGATAGAGGATATCTTTTTTATTAAACTAGGTAATTCCTGTTAGGACTAGAACGTCGGCGTCGCGACGACGGTATATACACGTAGGACTACGTGACTTACATATAGACAATGTTACAACGCCAATTTTGTAGGTATATCAAAGTTGTAATTCTTTCAGATAAAAACGAGGTAAAAGAAAAGGGAACAAGATCAAGTTCTGCATTATTTTTTCTTATAAAGCTTGTATAAAATTAAATATGTTAAAACTTCCCAGTTATTCTCCTTCTTACTCAAATGTAAAAAAATATTTACATTTCTGCGTAAATAAAACATTATAACTGTCATTGAGTTTTGTTTTTTTACATGAATTTTGACCTCAAAACTATTAGACTACTAAGAAAATTTTTCACATCCAAGAACATTGTCTTTTGTATGCTATAGTCAAATTTAATAAATTTTCTGTTTATTTTACTTTTTACCTTCTTGGATATAAATACTTGTATTACCAATGCAAAATTTTTCTATCATAGTTTTTGAGATACAAATGCAAAAGTTGCTGTTGATATTAGTTCTTGCAGTTACTTTTCATATTGCATATCTTTTTAAAGTTTTTCATTGAAGTTACTAAACCTTATTTACATCTTGAATTTACTGTTTCTATCTCTACTTTGTGGAATTTATCCATAATAAATATAAAAGATAAGTTATACATATCTTGAATTTCCACCCTATTTCAAAACTATTTTTTAATTATCTTTCTCTAACCAGGTATAGATATGTTGATGATGTTTTGGCTGATTTTACAGGCAGTGAGATAATGAGCTATTTTCTTTAATTTCATTAACAATTTGCTTTCAATAACAAAAATGTACTACTGAAGTTAAAGAAATCAGTTCTATTAATTTCTTAGATATAACTATCAAAATATTTCAAAGAAAATATCAATAATTATATCTCGTACAAAATCTTCTATAATATCTTTTAAAGTAAGAAATAATGTAGGTTCATTTTTATTAAATGTAGAACCCAAAATTTATAAATTAAAATACACAGGTATTTACAAACTAAATTATCCGGATTGAAACGCCATCTATATTGGCCAGACCCTTAGAAATCTTGAAATAAGATCCGGAGAACTCCTCATTGACACTAAACCTACACTTAATAACAATAACATCTTGATTTTTTGAAGGAATATGAAATTAAGAAATATCTAAAATGTCCTTAGTATATATAACTGAATGAACAATTAAAGTTCAATTATTTTAAATTACCTTTTGGACTAAATACATATACAGGGTGACGCATTAGTGTGGCAAAGCTCTATTAGTCCCATATTATTGAAGTTACGAAAAAAAGTATTTACAAAAAGTGTAGACAGCCTTAAGTTTCACATTTTAAATAAGTGCAAAATATACATGGTGTTCCGTAACGTAGTGCCAGACCAAAGTTATATTTTTTTAAATGTAACTGAGACTTTTATGAGATTATGTTTGTAAAATTTTATCGAAGTCTAATGTCTTCTTAGGATTAATTTTATGTCTATAATTACATTTCAAAATTCATGCTAGGTATACTTACATTAAGGGAAGTTCATTTGACAATTAATGATATTTTTGTAGCGTAGAACGAAAAATACTCAGCAAAGCTTGTTCTTCTTACTTCTTAACCAAGTTCCTGAATGGTTCTTGATAGGTGGTGTTGTTGGTAAGATTATTTTTTTTTTAATAAAACAACCAAATATTAACCACACTAGCTTGCTCATCGCTAATTATCGCGAATCAAGTGCTGCAATATCGCCGTTAGCTTTACATTTAAAATATGTTAGTACACTATTATGTACAAATGTGTTTTATTTTATTTTTTATTTATTTACAAGGTAAGTTCATCGTAATATTCTTCTATTTATAAATAAATGTAATATTTTTTATTCATAAATGTACAAAGGATAAAGCATTTTGCTTTGTTTTTTAGATAATGGAACATAAACAAAAACCCTCTTTTAAGATCTGACGGCTTTAAAAACCGTACCTTTTACTCAGAGCTAGCAGAGTGGGATATATGAATTTTTAATGTTTATCAATTCTGTATGATGTGGCTTTTATATTTTGTCCCAAACAATATTCTATATCGGTGCAGCCATCGTCAAAAGCGAGACTTCAAAGGCGGAAATGTGTGGGTGTTGACGGATTAAATGTAAAATTTAAGGGAGAGTCGGGTTCAACAGCTATCAGGTGTCCCCTTCAGAGGGGGAGAATTTTATTTTGGAAAAATACCACTTTTAAAAGAAATTAGTTAGTAAGTAGTAGGTCAAAATAAAGCATAAAACTATGTATAGGTACATTTAGATTAAACTTAATTATATAAATGGTTTCTTTTAAGGGATATATATATCACAATTCTTATAAATAAAAATTATTTTCAACGCTAAAAACGCTATGTTGTTATGTGTATTAAAGTTGGAAAATTCAAAAATGACATTATAGGTTTATCTTATTATTTTAAACAAGATAAAATAATATTCAACTCACATTAATATATACAATTTACCACGCCCGCAATTTTTACTTCAGCCAATCAACATTTCGCTAATATACGCTACAAAAAATTGACCAATGACAACTGCCTTATGGGCAAACTATTAACCAATCAGTCACGATCATCTCCAACGCGATAGGCACAGTCACTCCAGTTCTAAAAACCAAGTGTTGTTAAGAAGTCACTGAGCAATGTACACACTCACTCTCCATTCAAATATGGATTCTTTTAAATTGTTTGTTGCCCTTCACATAATTTAAAATATAAATTGTCACGCCAAATATAAATTTAAAAGTTTAATGACCCTTCAGATCACATATCTAAAATTGAGTTTAGTTTAAATTGTGATCAGTGAATTATTGGAAATTCGTCTCAACTATTATGTCTACAACTCAACTCAACAACTCGCATCAAACTTATTGTTAAAATGTAAATTTTAATAAGAAGACTACAAAAATTCAATAATATACCATGTGACCTAAAAAAAATTGATTTAATTTGGCATCAAAATGAAACAATCTATATATTTTAAATATTTTGAGTACCTATGTCTCACCCATGAAGGTAAGAACAAGTTTTTAAAGAATTTTTATAACTATCACGTACAACCTCTACTTTGTAACACTGGAGACAATGACACAAAGTTACACTTTTTAGCATTATTTTAGTAACTTTTAATGCCATACTTTTCCATGTACTGTTTATTGTCAACCTTCAATGTACTACCAAAAATAAATAAAGAACACTAATTGTGATTTTAATAATGTTTTTCTATTAATAACATTTCCAAACGTGAATGATAAAAATAGCACGTAAAACTTTTCTCACAGTGCCCGGTTTTACAATGTACTACTTTAAAAGATCTCAAACATTTATGGTTTTCTGTATATTAAAATCAAAAGTTGAGATTTTCTGGAAACGAGAACTAATAAATCGTAAAAATTCTATTTTCGCTTAGTATTCATTATTTTTTTGTTGCCGTTTAATAAAAGGCAACAAAAGGCTTTTCAGACTGAATCACGAATCACACGTAAATCCCAAAAATGGGCATTCTTAAAATAAATACATAGTATGGAGAAATCGAGTCCGTTCCGTAATGTGTGTTTCATTGTTCCGGAATATCTGCTTTATAAGGAAATAAAAATACCGCAACAGCTCCCAAATGCTTCCAATGGATTTCCGATAAATCCTCTGGACTTCGGCAGCCAGGGACAAAATTTCTATCCACAGGAACAAAACTCTTAAGGAATGAAATTTTTATCAGTTTCATATCTGTAATTCTTTAAAAGCAATATTGCTAAATTCAAGACATTTTAAGAGACATTTTTCACATATAACAATATCTATATTTTTACAGATATTTTAAAATGAAAAAAAAACAAAAAATTTACTAAAAACTTTGTTTATATCGATATATTCCTAGCTCATCAACATTCCTTTAGTGATTTGATGTACGTGGTTCATACCTCAGAATAAAGTACTAAATGAATAAGTAAATCTGGAATTATTTTCTTTCGGCGTACTTTCTGTAATAAATATACAAGGTTTCTGCGAAAATAGTATACGAAAATTTATACGTGGCAACACCTCCCACTTTTAATAAAAATATGTGTCATATAACCAAAGAATTAATCTAATCCGTGATGTTTTTTATCAGTGTGTCGAAGATTATTGAAAAATACCTGAAAAAAGTAGTGATAGAAATCGTTCGTATCGTGTAATAATTGCTGAGAGAATACATTTTTCTAAAATAAAAACTTTTATACTTTTAGAATATCTTGAAATTTTAAGATAACTATATATTATATTTTACATTTGTAATGGATAGATTCCACAAAGTAAGGATAGAAACATCATTATAATTTAAAATACAGAATGTCCCAAATTAGGGCAGTAATATAAAGTTATAAATAGTTTAAAGGAACAATCTGTATGTTATAACAAATTTAACATCTATTAATGTCAGTTTATCAAGGCTTCTCTTTACCTATTCTTGATAGTTTATTTTACTTTTTTAAAATGCAGTATTCTAAAAATAAATAAATTATAAGTGATTGTTTAAATATTAGTTAATGCATTTTTGTTGGAATTTAAAAGGTGTTAGTAAATGGGCGATTCAATACAGTGCAATATTTTTTTAACTAGTACCTACTACTCTAGTACATTTAAAGTTTTGACCAGATGTATTGGAATACTAGATCAATGTAAGTTTGAAAGCGATGTTTTACTGGCAACGATTCAGATGCAACACTGTATTCACACTAAAAGTTCAAAAAATAAATTTATGGCCATGTTTTTAATTTTGTTAGTTGACGATAAACACGACTCGACACAGTCTTTCCTTTCCCATCTTTACATACACTCAGAAAAATGAATTAGTTTAAAATCCTTTAAACTTAAAAATAAATTTAATTTAACGAGTATCTATAGGTTTCTTTTGTTACCTATTTCTACTTACTAAAACATAGTACTGTATATCTTGGATTTACAAAATATTGTTACGTATTGGGTTGTTTTTGAATAAATAAATATACGAAAATATCTAAATATAATTTTCAGGGGGGTTTATACCCATTACGTAAGTTGGTTAATGGAAACTAAAGAGGCTGAGTAAAAACAATAATAATTTATTTATCTAATGAAAACACCTAAATCATAAGGGCAACTTACACATTAAATAACTAAAACACTTAATAGCAGGGATAGGCACTATCAACTTCTCGATCACCCGAGAACCCAAACTTAACTCCCGATCTTCTTTTATTTTAATAACCAAGAAGACCCTAATATTTATTAATTTTGATGACTCTACTAAAAATATTTATTTAACATTCATTGGCGGCCTTGTTCAATAACTACATAACTACAGAGCTATATTTAATTAAATCTCTGTACATACTATCGTAACAATATTAGGGTGGTTTTAGTAGTACATTTAAAGGTTCCACCAAAAAGATGTACAGTCAATTTAACTACAGTTACTAGGAACGAAAATCTTATCCAACGTGGTTTCGTTAACTAGACTCTATAGCTTTGGCAAAAATTCCTCTATATAACTAACTGCTCAAGTTTCTCCCAGTATCAGAAACCTTAGCCTTGCGAGACCTTCGTAGTAATGATCTACATGTACTGCGATTTTCTCTTCTTCCTGATAGAAGCTGCATGCAACTTCTTCTGCCAATTCATATGTTAGTTAAATATGCAGTGCTCTATTAAGAAGTCAGTTATTATTATTGTAACTTGGTATATTCTTTGTTATTTTCCGTGAGGGTTCCCTAATACACTGTTTTAACTGTCTTTGTCCATTCTTGAGATTTTATTTTGTATCTAAACATTGCCTTAGCGAGCCAGAAAGTCTACATCTTACATTTCCCTGACGACGCCTGATCTCTATTTTTTACCGCATAGAAAATATTTATGGTAGATAGTCTTCTAAGCAGTCAAGGAGTAACCGCTTTGGCTTCGCCTTAAATAAAGATGTATAGAAGTAGAAGATTTAACAGAAACTCTTCAGTTCCTTTTGGTACTTTCCTCAATTACCTTGTATCGGATGTAGTCAAAGAGGATTCACAAATATTTTACTTAAATGTGATTTGTATTCCATTTAAGATGATAATTTTATACCTACCCCTACAGTGCCCTTTTGGACAATACCTTTAACATGAGTTTTGTGGAGATATTGTTCAAAAATCCTTCAATATCTACGAATCTGTTTCTTGCCTTGTTTACTCGTTTGTTGTTCTGCCTGAATTGCTTCTCCTGCTCAAGCTCATTGACTGAAGTATCTGTCAATATTGCTGATTTGCGTTTTTTACGTTGAGTGCAGTTGGTCCTGTTCGATGCCTTTGGCAAAGGACAAACCATTTCTGGAGACAGCACTGCTTTAAATCCTTTAGGTGGTGTCGCTTCCGTCTCTCGTATTTTTTGTAATCCTGAGGTACCTAAATGTACATGTGGCTTGAATTTATAAACTCTTGGTTTGTTCAACATCCACAACTATAACACCAGACAGGCAGAGGATCTAGTTACACCGTTTTCTAGAATATGCACATCAGCAAAAAATAGGGTGGATGTTGGTATGTACAACAAATTCAATCATTATTTTAGAGACATTAATATTAAAGGTATGAATTGTAAAATAATTAATAGTTTTGTAAAAAAATTTCTAACCACAAATTGTTTTTACAGTATCCAAGATTTTCTAGATTTTGTAAAATGACCCTAAATGTACATGCATATATAAATGTTTGTTCAATAAAGTTGCTATTATCAATCCAATATTTATATTTAATATTATTAGTTCATATTCATTGTTTTCACCTCGGTTGCCTTGTATGTCCACTTCAGTTTCATTTGGGTTTTGTCGATCAGTAATTTAACTGAGGAGAAAGTCTTGTATTGAAAATACATGTCTGTTGAAGGGATATACGAGGGCGGGTCAATAAGTCCGTGACTTTTTGAATTTCCCGCCTCTTAATTGAAATGGCAACACTGCTCTCGTCAACAGTCATCTATCAGTTGACTCTTGTGAAAAATTGAACAAGCTGCGACATTTAGTTTGTTTTTGACAGCCGTTAATATCAGAGTACCGCGTTGACTGAGAAGAAAATGGAAAAAAGTGAATTTCGTGTGCTCATTAAGCATTATTTTTTGCGGAAAAAATCCATTACGCAAACCAAGGCTAAGCTTGATAAATATTATGGGGACTCTGCACCATCCATTTCCATGGTAAAAAAGTGGTTTACTGAATTCCGATGTGGCCGTACAAGCACGGAAGATGCCGAACGTTCTGGACGCCCATAATTGAAAAAATCCACGATATGGTTTTAGCCGATCGGCGATTAAAAGTGGGAGAGATTGTGGAAGCCATAGGCATCTCACATGGCTCAGTCGTTTCAATTTTGAATGATCATTTGGGTATGAGAAAGCTTTCCGCAAGATGGGTGCCGCGTTTGCTCACAATCGACCACAAACGCAACCGTGTGACAATTTCGCAGGAATGTTTGGCGTTGTTCAATCGCAATATGAACGAGTTTTTGCGCCGTTTCGTAACCGTGGACGAAACGTGGATCCACCACAACACACCGGAGACCAAACAGCAGTCAAAACAGTGGGTTTCTCGGGGTGAATCGGCGCCAAAGAAGGCAAAGGTGTGTTTGTCAGCCAATAAAGTCATGGCGACTGTTTTTTGGGATGCACGCGGTATTATCCACATTGACTACCTTCAAAAAGGAAAAACAATCAATGGTGAATATTACAGCAACTTATTGGGTCGATTCGATGAGGCAAGAAAAAGCGACCGCACTTGGCCAAGAAAAAAGTCCTTATCCACCAGGACAATGCACGGGTGCACACATGTGCAGTTTCCATGGCAAAAATCCATGAATTGGGCTACGAATTGCTCTCTCATCCGGCCTATTTACCCGATCTAGCCCCAAGTGACTATTTCTTGTTCCCAAACTTGAAGAAATGGCTCGGCGGAAAGAGATTTGCCTCCAATGACGAAGTCATCTCACAAACAAATGCCTATTTTGAAGACCTCGACAAATCATATTTTTCGGAAGGGATAAAAAAACTGGAGAAACGTTGGGCTAAGTGTATAGAGCTCAAAGGAGACTACGTTGAAAAATAAAATAACTTTTTATCTAAAAACCTGTGTTTCATTCAAAAAGTCACGGACTTATTGACCCGCCCTCGTATATCAGTAACTCTAAATCCTGACCTTATGTTACTTGGAGTTTATTTATAAATTTTTCTAACGCCCAAAATACACTACGGTCAAGTTGTTGCAGTTTGTGACTCCAGCAAATTAAAGCATTACGAAGCCACTGACGTTCACTAAAAGAATTTTCTTTTAGTATTTCGTCTCTTTCATTAATCTATTGAATCTTTCGAACGTTTTCCTTCAAACATCTCTCATAATATTTACTGAGATATATTAATGAATTCAGAAAAAATGATTACTGTTTGATTTGAATTCATCAATTGAAAAATTGAACGTCAAACATATTTTTATTTTTTATTTTCCCTAAAAGAGGCCAAAATATTATACATTCTCTGTTATTTGATAAATCAAATTTTTCGAGTTGTTGTTTTGTATTTTCGGTCAATGAAGTGAGAACAAATAATTGTTTTTGATTGTTCTTCCATAGTGCAATCTTATTTAAATTTGGTTTTCAATGAAACTGTTCGGATAGTCGTTTTAACGCAAATCGTTTATAATAGTTTTCCTTCATTCGTATAATATTAAATTCGCGCTAGTTTATTCTAATCCTCCCCCTCCCCTTGTGGATGTTAAATAACTAACAATCAGATCGAAAGTATATTTTGATTTTCCCTTGAATCAAGGAGAGGATATCACTTTTTTTGGAAAAAATATAGAACTTATTTCTGGGAAATATGTCTTCTTTTACTCTAAATTCGCTTTAGTTACATAAAACTAAAAGGCAAGTATAAAAGTATAAAGGAACTTAGTTTAATAAATAATCTATCTTTATATTGGAATATTGAATGATTAAATGAACTATAAAACTACAAGAAGAATTTGATATCAGCAAATTTTAAAGAATAATACCTCATCTAAAGAGAAAAGCTACGGCACTAATACAATAATGGATAACTTTATGATCGCAAATCTCTACCATTAAAACTATACTTTATAGTGAATGATATAATATTATATGAGATTCTATTTTTTATTGGTATTAGAGCCTGCCTCATAAAATATGTTTGTATAGTAAACAGGGGTTTTTACAAAGGAAAAAGCGAAATAAAATATACCATTAGCTCACATTAAACATATTAGCTAGAAATTTTACGACGAAAATGTCCATGTTTTGGCCCGTTTTTGAAGTTGAATAGCGACAATAGGTTTGCAGGGCACATAGGGCCATTAACATTTTCGTAAATAAATAAGCCAAAGAGTCGGCAGAAGCGTGAGGATAAAGCAACACAATTTCCTGTTAAATGTCTCCACTTTCAACTGTTTTATTATCCCCGAGAAGCCCTTTTTGTTCAGATTTCCGAATTCCATTGCCATTGCCGATTTTCTCTCTCTTTGTTTTGCATATTTTATTAATGGTGGTGTCAAGACCAATGTTTGCTATTAGGTGACTAGTACATCAAACCTGTATCCCGATTAAGAACAAAAAACATTTTTTAAGGTGATGAATATAGTTCATTAATTAACGAGCATATACTCTAAACAGTTAAAAAAAATAAATGCTATACTTAATCTACAACTGTCTCAAATGTTCACATTCACCGTTATTAAAATCCACCTAATAAATTTTTTTGAACTAGCAAGATAAAATAAAAGAACTTATATGTCTTATGTGGATATATTTCGATATTTATAAAAGAAATCGAAACCGAAATAAAAAAAACCTCCCCATTGTTTTTATTGCCCTCGTTTCTCGATATTATTTTTAAGAATAAAAGAGAAAAGGATCCGCAAGGACAATATTATGTCCTTACAACAATTTAGTATGTTTAATTTCATTTGTGCGAAAGAGGCAATCTTGAGCGAGAAGCAAAACAGTAAACGGCAAGTGGGCAATAGTGTGGAAAAAAGCCACCGTTTAATATTGATGGTTTCATCGGCTGCCGTAACGACTCAACATTACGAAAAAATCCATTTAGCGTGGTCTGGGAAAGAAGTAAAACCAAAAAAATATTTGCCGACTTCCATCGCACTTTCTAGACCAGTCGGCAAAATTCAAATAATTTCCAATGAGAAAATACTTTTCTAGAACTATTTCTGGTTTGTATTTTATTCAAAAATATCACTTTCATATAATAATTATAAAACAACCAATAATTATTACTCGTTTGGCAGACCAAAGTAAACCAACTAAAAGAAAGCGATACAAGTAATGAGGAAGAGAAAAACAAACAAAAAAGAATTAAAAAATGATACTAGAAACAAAGTAAGGTAAGCAGATGTAAAAACAGAAATAATACTAAAAATTAATTTATGATTTTGTACTTAGCGAAATGAAACGTAAAATGAAAGGAAAATAATTCAATTACAGTAATTAAAGAATATTGAAAAATCATCTTTTTGAAAGAATAGGTGCGTTTTATGAATTTATTTTTCATTTTGAGTTATACAAGTATATGTCGCGGTTTGATTTTTAGGATTTCTAATATTTGCGGACTGGTCTAAAAAAGAAAAAAGTTTTCAAGTTTGTTTCAGCGTAGGAGCTCGAAAAGTGGTAGGACGTCTTGGGAGAATAAATAAGTTGTTAGCAGTGTTGCCAATTGTGTTAAATGATTAATTCTAACGAAATTTCGATAATGGAATTTGATCCTTTGAGTTAAGTAATTCAGTTAATCTTTGAAATGGATAAAAACTAAAATAGGTTTCACTATCTAGAAGACTAGTAATTATTTAAATATTACGTTTTATGAAGTTTATATATACAGGGTGTCCCACGACGATTAAGACAAGTAATATATCAGAATTGGGCAGTAGTAGAGAATTATAATTTTGGGGGTGTAAATTAGAGCAAATGTTGCATCTTTTCTTGTTATTGTGTTACCCAATGAGGTATTTGTTTTTGGTCACGTGACGTCGCATTCAAAATTATTAATACAATACTACTAATTAGAATATTAAAGGAGATGTTCAAATTGATGCCCATCTTCGTAAATGCATTTCTCAAATCTTGATAATAGATTTCGGTTACATGCTGCCCTAATCATTTCCGGTGTCACAGTTCTACAAGCATCGCGTATTTTTCTTTTCAAATCGTCTAAATCTCTAGACGGAGTTTCATATACGATACCTTTAAGATATCCCCAAAGAAAGAAATCTAACGGTGTCAGGTCTGGCGACCTTGGAGACCAGTAAATAGTACCGTTGCGTCCTATCCAGCGTTCTGGAAATATCATGTCCAGATAATTTCTCACTCTACCATCAAAATGTTGAGGTGCACCATCTTGCTGCCACCACATTGTATTTCTTTCATTCAATGGAATGTCTTCAAGTAGGTCTGGAAGTATATTTTGTAAAAAATTTAGGTATCTCTCTCCCGTTAGTATACCATCATAAAAGTACGGGCCAATCAAACGCCCATTGAATAGGCCACACCAAACGTTTACCCCCCAAATTCTCTGAAATCGGGTTTCCCTCACCCATTTTGGATTTTCTGCAGACCAGTAATGGCAATTATGTCGATTGACGATTCCGTTATTATGAAATCTCGATTCGTCGCACCACAGAATTTTATCCAAAAAAGATAACTCATCGTCTAACCGTACATGCATATCTGCAATAAATGTACATCGTAGATCAAAATCTTGAAGATTCACACCTTGCACCAAATGAATCTTAAAGGGGTGATACTTATGATTTTTTAATATCCTGTGGATAGTTGATTTGCTGATACCAAGTTCAGATTCCAAATGTCGAATGGATGTATGAGGATATGCTTGTAAATATGCTAAAGTATTAATTACATTGTCATCAGTTTGTACAGACTTTGTCCTAGGTGTTTCTACTTTGGCTTTCCCACTGGGAAGAGAACTATTGCGTAATTCTTGTTCCACATATCTAAATGTATCTTTACGATAACGATCTCTATATAAATCTCTAGCTCTTCTACAATTTCTTTCACATTCACCATAAATAAGAAGCATATCAACATATTCACTAGCCGTATAAAGACAAGGCATGTTGACTTACCGTTTAACAACTTAAAAATAACTATTCTGACAGTTATTGGCACTTTTGTCATTATCATGGCAGACTTGATAAATAGGCAGTTTTTTGTATAAGATTTGCTATGCTACTTTTTAATCGATATTTAATAGGGAAACAAGTTTTTGTGGAAAAAACACAATTCTATGTAATTTTACTCCATGATAAACAGGTCGTTTCATTATTAACTTTCAATTATTATTAAAAATTATAATATTGGTTTGCCTTAATCATTACGTACGATATAAGATTGCCGAAAATTACAGGGAATTCAATTATTAGTTTTTTAACTGCATGTCAGGTGAAAAAATTTAATAGAGTCACATAAATAGACGAGCGACGTTGATTATAACATGTACCCCTTCAGTTAAATTATTTGCTATTGTTCGTTACATTTTTTGTGTTAATCGTAGTGGTACAATCGTTTAAGTACCTGTAGCTCTTGAATTAATCACTTTAGACCCCAAGTGTGCTAGTTTGTTGGAATTGTTTTATCGGGAGGAATACAGAAAGGCACAAATATACAGGTTGTCCCATTAATAATTTTGAATGCGACGTCACGTGACCAAAAACAAATACCTCATTGGATAACACAATAACAAGAAAAGATGCAACATTTGCTCTAATTTACACCCCCAAAATTATAATTCTCTACTACTGCCCAATTCTGATATATTACTTGTCTTAATCGTCGTGGGACACCCTGTATATATATATATATATATATATATTGAATCGACACAAAATTTGAATTTTTTTGTGATTTTAATGAATAGATATATGAAATTTTAAATAAATACGGTAATTTAATGTATTTACTATTGGTAATATTTATTTGTACACTATTCCTATAGTTTGTAAACATAGAAATAATCTATAAATAGTGTAGAAGTACCACAAGAATTCTCGGTTTTCTTAGAAGAAATCTTAAAGTAAATTCATTTTTACAGTTTATACCCGCGGTAAAGTATGTACAATAACGAGAATTTGAATTCTTTTTTTTATTTTGATATACATGAGGTTTCAAAGCCTACTTGCCTTATTAGACACTTTTTTGTTATTATTTGCAAACTTAACGTCTACTTTTCAGTTTAAATTACTCGAAAACGGTGCTATTTACGGAAACTTATCAAGAGTACTTTTTTACGTAAAATAAGCCAAGAAATCTTAATTACCAAATTTATTTTTTTAATACTTAGGTAATTAAAAAAATATGACGTAATCAGTAGTACTTACCCCTAAAAACTACTCCTCAATCAGAAGGGATGAAAAGACTAATAACATAAAATTAAGTATCTTTATGCAAAGCTTCTATGTCTAAAATTTGAAATTTTTTGTACAAGTCATTTTCAAGATAATAAAAAAAAATGTATACAATTTTAGAGGCCTGTATCTCCCTTACAATTTAGAGAAAAAAATTTATATAAAAAGGTACCTTTTTACCTTATGATTTTTGAAGATGTCTACATTTTTGTTGCCGGGTTAGCTAACTTTATTCCTACCCATTTATTTGTACCTTCACTAATTCGTTATGAATACTGTTTTATGCTCTGTTGACCACATTTAAAAAAATCGATTAACGATTTTATTAATCGAAAATCGATCTTTTACTGCTCGATTTAATCGAGAATCGAGTCTAGTTCGTTCGAGTCGAATAGAATCGGAGATCGTTTTTTTTTAGTAATTCGACATATATAATCTAAACCCATTTCTATTCCCAATTTGATAATTAATACCTTATAATTTTAAAAATAATTTCCTAAACTAAATAAAAATATAGCAGCGGGGGTTTTTACACGTAAGTCAAACTTACTGAATGAATGATGAATTTTGTGTCTTAGAAATAAAAGCATACCAAACATTAGGGATCTAAATTTAAAAACCACAAAAACTTTAATTTATGAGTATTCTAGATCTATTTAGTTTCCAATCGTAAATTTTTGGATCTATTGTTAATTCAATCTTTTGATATTACGGATCTGTTTTAGGGTCCAGGTGAGTAACTACGTGTAAACAGTCTAGTTGCATTATTTACGACTGCTGAATGGCACGTGTAAACGGTCACACAGGCCCATAAACCATCAACATATGTCGAGCCCTTCACCCTTCACGTGTAGGACGCCACATTCAGGTCCTCTTCCTACTGGCACTCTCCTCTGTATTTGATTATTTCTCCTCCTGTAACCCACTGCAACGGTCAAATGCGGAATACTGCAATTCAGACGATAAATCTTTAAATACCATTAGACATATGTAAGCTTATAAATACTTACGAGTACCTACCAACACATTAATGCACCTAATATTTAATAGTAAAGTTTACCTATCAATCTAACAATCGGAATTGTTTACATTCATTTTAAATAATTAATAGCTTTTTTTATCAGTCTTGATACGGAAGACTCGAATTTTCATGCGCATTTCACCATAACACTACAAAAATCTATTTTGTAGCGTCTTGCTTTTTTCGTGTTTTTCTTTTTAAGAAAAGGAAAATATTTTTTAACGATTTAAATGATTGCCATATTTTACATAAAAACATCGATTTTGAGGCTTTCACATTAAAACAAATTAAAGGTATTTTAAGAAAGTGTGAATGCACGACCTACGTTCTTTCAGTTCAACCTTACTATTAGATGCGCTTTTTAGAGGAGTGGCATACGAACTATGCAGCTCATGAAAACTTTCCAAGTAAAAAAACGCTTTGTCAGGAAATAAGAACTTTGAATTTGATTACAAAAGATTATTCGGATGTTTTTCAATTTGTTCTTAAAAGTGATCTTTAGATAAATAGATTTTAAAATAAGTAAATTCAATGCGAAAACTAATTTACGTCGATAGAACCTATAACAGAATTTATCGGTAAGTACCAAATTGCCTTTAAAACGATTTACTGCTAAAAGGCTGACTTATTATATAAAAGGTTCATTCATTCAGAGCCAACAATGCAAAAAGAATTCGTTGTGAAGAAGAACAACAAGCAATAAACGAAATTCCCTTAAATAGTTAACGTAGAGATTGGTAGAAAATATATTTCAAGAAATATATTAATCTGGACAAATGACTGAAGAATTTAGTGGACCAATTTGATTCAAGAATTGAAAAACATAGGTATTTTCAATCTATCATGAAAAACTTATCTCATATTCAAATTTAATCAAAATGTTAATTTTTAGAATTTAGAAATCATCCTTTACGAAAGTGTATTTAAAAATAAAGTATCTACTATCTGGTTTACAATAAATTGATATCTTATTTAAATAGAATTTACCTAGCGCATGAAATATTTTTTATTACATTTTTTCCAACCCAAATTTTACATTTAGACATCTATTCTATACTAACAAACAACATCATTTTCGTTTCTATTCCTATTCCGTGAAAAATATTCGTCCGATTTACACTTTCCCCTAACCTGAGCCCATTTACCTTAAAATTTACGAACGAAACACTCCATTCTTCAGCCTTTTCGCGCTACGAAGGATAAACGAAGACTCCTTCAACAATAGCTACATACCACACACTGTGAAGCCAGCAGCGTATCGAACCTAAAATTATATTTATAAAAGGGATCTACAACTTGAATACGATTTTTATTAGGACTAGAGTTAAATATATTATTGCCCAATGATGATAATATGGTGTGCTGCTTTTAAAAAAAGTATAGGGACTTATTTATTAATAAAAGATGCTTCAAACATTTATTTTTTGATCATCATAATGCAAATAACAACCATTATATTTCATATATCCTGATCTGACAGACTTTTATATTAGTGTGGTTGTTTTAAAGTCTGTTAAGGTCTGTTGTTGCCTTCCCTGTACTATTATATGCAATGGTCTGAGATCTAATGAGATATTTAGTGTTGCTTTTGATCTTGGTAAAAAGATAGACAAGACTTTTAATCTTAAGTAACTTGAGTTGTGAATTGTATAACCCATCATACTAAAAAATCTTAAGTTGTAATAACCACGATGTATAACCAGTGATTGGACTGATGTTCAATCCAACTCTTCTCTACATTTTGTTAGACTTATGTTCAAAGTATGCTGCATTTACTTTCTAACTGTAATATTAAATTTGATAGGATTATCTGCTCATCTAAACATTTAAAACCACCATGAATTCCATTTGTTAGTATTCTTTCAGCCACTCCATTACATAGTCATAAAAATGTTACCACAATTTCGTCTGGCCACTAATACTGTCTTTTTCTCCATTTTCTTAATAGTAATTCCACCTGCATCTCGAGTCTAAAACTGCCCCGGGATAATTAATTCCTATCAGAAACGTTCTATTTGGGACTCGATATTTCAATGGGCCTAAACTAAATCATCTAATTTTCTTATTCTTTTTGACGGACACTATTTTGTATTTAATTAAAGTGATGATTATCCAATCAACTTCTTTTTATTTTCCTACTATGTTGAGAACCTGTCCATTCGCTCTCTAACTTTATTTCATTGGGATATTCCAGAACACGATCGTTCTTATTTTTGAGTCTTTTTATCCATTACATGGTTTATATAACAGTTCCAAGAGAGTGATTAGGCACTATTGTAATAAATAGTTGCTTACTCTAAGATTTCACATATTATTATTATTATTATTATTATTATTATTATTATTATTATTAATAATATTATTATTAGCGTTGATCAACTTATAATAAAAATGCAAAGCGAAGAGAAAATGAATGAGGAATAGGAAATAGGTCAGATAATTAGAATACATGAAAAAGCAACCTCTATGAATTTCAGAACTACAGAGGTATCACTTTATTGAACACCGTTTACAACATATTATCAACTACAATAGAGAGAATCCTAACAACCAATACAAGAAGGACAATATAGTAATATTAATATCACATAGACCTGGAAATGCTATTCATAGATATTCGTCAAGATTTCTGCTACAGACAGATTTGAAGGAATTTGGACTTAATATTGAACTAAGAAGGCTAATTAAGATGATCCTTGAACTCAAGGGTTACTATAATAACTCACAAAGAAGAAATTGTTGAAATCAAAATAAATAATGAAGTAATTCAAGGGTGCTTGTAATCTGCAACAATATTTAAATTATCATTGGAGTATTGAAAAAATACCAATAGGAAACCTCAGGTAGAGAGGACGGAAAATAATCGCATACGGAGATGACATAGCGATTAAAATGGAGATAAGAGAGATACTGGAAATTACATTAAAGGAAATCATAAAGGAAACAAGATAAGCTTATAAATAAATGAAAAACAAAAATAATGAAATATACGTCAAAAAGCCTAAAATAGTACAATAAAGGTAGGATGTTTGAATTGGAAAAAATAGAAAAATTTAAACACTTAGGAATAATAAAAATAAGAAAATAGAGAAAAATTCCATAAACGCTGAAAAGCTTAGCACACAATGTATAAAAAATTTAAAAAACAAACTTCTTACTAAACAAACAAAATTAAATATTTATATAGTACTAACACAAACAACATTCTAATTTGCCGCAGAAATAATGGCTCTAACTAAAGAAGAGGAAAATGATTTCAGAGTTTAGGTAAAAAATGAATTACTAAATTGATGCAAGAATTAGAAGGATTAGACATAGACAAGAAAAGATTGGTACATGTATATGTATAAAGAAAAAGAACAAATAATAATAGTACAAATGTTTAAATGGCAAATAGCAACTTAGAGAGTAAAGGTAAAGAGGTGGATCCATAATTCAATGGATAGAAGAGGTTGAAGAAGATATGAACAAGAATCAGAAACTGGAGGAACAAGGTCATGGACAGAAAACTGTAGTAGAAATGGATCTACCCCAATAAATGGATTTAAAAGGCCTTAAGCGGCGACACCCCAGAGGGGTTTAAGCCATTATAAATATATTAATAGTTTTCTTTCAAAATGTACTTTACATACAAATTATCACAAGAGAAAAAATATTTGAAAGACCTTCCCATCACCATCCACATGTAGTCTAAGCGTAGTCTTACTTCTTTTTTATCAACATAAAATAACGAATCCTTTTGGCTAATACCGTTACATATTAAATACTAGAGGATATGTTTTTTTATTCTCAAACACATTAATGCACTCTCAAACGAAACAGTGGTCCCATTGCTTATATGTCAGGAATAACCGATTTTTCTGAATCCTCAAGATGAAAGATTAATACCAACTAATTATGCCTTTTATCTGCAAAGAAAAAACCATGGAAAGGATGGAAAACTGACACATGCGTTACAATTTCGTTATTTATAATTTTATGTATAGAAACGGATTTCTTGCCGAAAAGGACGCTAGTGGATAAAGTACCTTAACTATACTGGTTTTAATGGTAATATATACTTGATGTTAATTTGGTATTCTATAATAGTAGATTATGTAACAAGGTTATAATGAAAAAAAGTCAATACGAATGGAATATTCGGAATGCCAGCGCTAGCGAGCGTGGGGAACCACGATTTTGGATTTTTGTTATTCTATCCGAGTAACAGATTATATCGTCTACTGAGAACCATAGTGGCGAAAGTTCGAAACTAGTAATTCTTAGAAAATCGCATTTTAAATTCCTGTTAAACTTTAAAATTAAATGTCAGGTTAAAAAGTAGACCAGTTAATTTTTTGTTTTTAGTGATCTTCCAATTTTAGTGTCTTTATTAAGTACAATGCGATTAAATTGTCCGAAATTTATAATAAAAAAATTTTCTTTGTAGTTTCGCCATTATTGCGTAAATTATTCCGTGAATTTTTTATGATCCTAGGTGACTTAAGGGCAAAAAAACAACAAAAAACTAATGAAATTATATTTAACATCAACATTGAACCATCAAAAAGTAACAAAAAGTGAACTAAATACGTAATACAGTATAGGAAAACATTACAAAAATATGAAAATACTAAAGAACCTGTACTCAAAATAGTTAAAACTAAATTAATATAATTTTTGGTAACAAAACGCATTAAAGTAACAAATTATTATTAGTATTTTGAGTTCTTCATTCTTCAGTTTTTAAGTTTTCGTAAAAATCATAATGTACCATTGGTATGGATTTATTTTTTAGGAGACTTTGTAAGTCCATGTATTTTTTCTTCGAAACAGGTAAGCTTTCTGTGTAAGCCGATTGAAGTGTGACTTCCCTAATATTTGAACATTTCCTGGTTTTCTTCATTCGGATGCTCACAGAACTAAATTCTGCATCTTTATAGGATAATTTATAATAAAAGTGATCAAGATCACTACGATCTACTTTAATCATGCAAATGTCATTAAAGTGATGTTAAAACCGGAATTGGCCACTCTTTCATTGAGATTTTTAAGATCTTTGAAATCTTTGTAACACATTTCGTGGACGCGAAATCTAATGCCCAGTTTTCGGGCATTACCAATAATTGCTGAATAATGGGCTGGAACATAAATAGGTCCATTCTTTAAAGCCTGCTTTATAGCTTTTTCTATCATAGAATGGCTTGTATCTCCCTCATTTTGCCCATGACCCACAACCAAGAACTTGTGGGTGATGCTTTTTATTTTAAAATTAGCTACGGCGTACAAGAATGCAGTTATTATGTACTTGTTCTTTCCTTGCCCTCCACAATTGTCAGAATATAAGACAATTTCTAAATCTTCATATTTTGCGACTTCTGACAGCTCTTTTAAAAAATCCAAAAGGCAAGTACCTATTTCTGAGGCTCCCTTTTTCCTTCTCCCTCGTGCCAAAAAAAACATTCAACTTGCCCCAGTCCCTTCTGTTGAAGCTGGCAAACAGTAAAATTGTAGCAATTTAAACGTGACTTGTAATAAAACGAAGACACATCGCCTTTGGGCACTGGAAGAGCAGCTTGTGGAAGAGCAGCTTGTAAGTCAAAGCATGCAACTTTATACAGATCACCGATTTTTTCCTTGTCTTTGTTCTTCTCAGCCCGTGATAATTCCTTCTCTTCAATGTGACTTTTATACCTTTGTTCTAACTGATTTTTTTCTGTAGCGTCTGAATTTTTGTATGTTGTGCACTGAAGACATTGATCTTTTTTGGGTTTATGAAACGCCATATTAAATTCGTAATTGAAGAGGTACCGGTACAAATGTATTTTCCCATGTGGTTTTCCAATTTCATTGCATGTCTCTACGTAGTCGTTATACAAATCAGTTAATGATTTCCCCCCTTCTATATACTTTTTTTCTGTATTAGCCCTGGTGTAATGGCTCTCCACAGCTGGAATAGATCTTAGATGATTTCTCATCCCATCCTTTATTTCATCTGAAAGAATTGTACCACCACCTTTGCCACGGGAATCTTTAATCAAGATACCGTTGTCATCTTTACTTTTTACAGTCCTGACAAATCTTTCTGAAATCCCTAATGTGTTTTTGAAAAACAAGAAGCACACTTGTATTCGTTCGCTATCTTTGTCAAAATAGTATGCTTTGTTTGAGCTACGATTTTTTTTTCTTTCAAGAACAATTCTTTGGTATTTTGCACGAACACACTGCACTTGATTCAAAACGAAATGTCTTTGTCGTTCTAAATTTCCCAATGCCCAAAATTTTTTAAAAATACTTTGCCTATCTACTTCAGTAAATTTCGTAGAACACTTCAGTCTGCAAGTGTCTTTGCACGGTGGTAGCATTTTCCGGGCCGGCATTAGTACATCATTTTTTTTATTAATAGGGCGATACTCCTTGCCAGAATTTCGTAATTTCTTGGCAATATTTTGTTTCCAACCATCTGGGTTTCGCTTTCTTTTTCGTGTTTTTTTCACTCCTTCGCTCCCGTCATTACTGGAATCGTAGGTGTCGGTAGATTCGTTATTCGTAACTTCATTATTAATGTTGTATACTGGATCGGCATCACTATCATCAAATTGAGAAGTTGGTGATGTTGACGTAGATAAAGAAGAAGAAGAAGATGATTTAGATGAAGAGGACGATGACGATCCACTCGATGATGATCCACTATTACTTGAGCAAGAAGAGCATGACGGGCTTGAGGATTTAATAATTTGGGTATTAGGAGATTTATCTACCACAGTCCTTGAATTTAGGTTTTGAGTTCTAAAATGCAAAATACTTGTTTAGAAAGTTAAAATACTGGACTTAGTTTAGTCAAAACTATATTTTAACTAAAAACTTACGATGTACCGGGGGCAGATGATACGGCAGTAGAATTATTAGCAGCAGTCACTAAATTCAGGCTCGTCGATTCTTCCAGTACTGCTTGGGTATTGTTTTCCGGAGTATTGTCCTTTTTTTGAATCCTGAAACGTAAGAAATTAGTTATGAAGAAAAAATATAAAAGCAACTGGTTCAGCAAGAATTCTGAATATTTTAAGTAAGAACTTACTGCATGTCCAGAGCAGGAAACATTTTCTCTGTGTTACCGTTCATTTCGTAATTTTAATTACAAAAAAAAAGCTTTAGGAAACTGAAAATAAATAAAAAATGAATTAAAAGAAAACTGATCAGTTTGTAGAGTAAGAAAAATTAATAAAACACGATACATTAACAGAATGAAAAAAAATACTTACCTAATGAGAAACCGACGAAACCAACTTATCTTTTGCTCTTAAATACAATACCTAGTGGCGAAATGTCTAAATACGCCACTCTTACATTACGTTGTATTTTATGTATTTTAGTATTTCACCGGCGACTGTCCGAATACGTCAAAATAACTTGTAAACTGTAATCGATAGCAGATCGATTCTGGACACAAACTGACATGCGCCACTTCTGCCCTTAAACAACGAATCATATTTTTCCCTCTCCGATGACTTATGTCGCACTCTAGTGGCAAAATGTTGAAATATGCTTTCGCCACTTATGCACGTATAAGAAGGCTCATTTCAAAGTAACTTAGTGGTCTTAACTCAAAAATGAAATTTTTGAAGTTTCGCCATTATGGTTCTCAATAGACGATATTTTCTCCACGGCCAGAAATTTGTCCATTTTTCATTTCATTATTTTATTTCAATTAAAATTTGTTTGAAAATAAATTATTTCAACGCCGCCATTTGCATCTGAGCATTGGACATTGACAACCATTGCTGTCGATATTGTTTAGAACAATTACGGAATAACAAGTGATGGAATGAAAATACATGCAAAACACATAAGAAGCAAGTGTTTCAGAATAAATATTCTATCTCAAGAATGAAAATGTTTAGATTCTATTATTAAAAATCCTTTTGGAATTAACACATTCTACTAATTGTCATGGAGAAAATAGGTTTCCTTAAGATTATGGAGAGCGCGCCTCTGTTAAAGCCCTTTCAGCAATAGTAGCACACAAACTCCTGTTCGATTATAAGAAAATCGCGAAAATCCTATATTTTCCCTTTGCAGGATGATTCAGGGACTCGACTTTATCCTTTGGCAGCTTTATTTAATAATAAACTAGCAAGAAAAGTGAGGATGCAAGAGAACTGTATTTGTGAATTTTGATTCCCCCGTCTCCTGGTATAACGTTCCAAGTATTTTTATTGGCTTCTCAGCTCATATTTCTTTTGTATGTAGAGGTCCCACTAGAGAATTTTTCATACTAAGTGTGGGTGTATTCGAATTCTAAAAATATTTCATTTTAGAAATTGAAATTTTACAAAATATTTTTTGGCTTTAAATAAGCATCTTTAACCGTATATTACCGTTACGAGTTTTCCTTTTGTTCTTTAAAAAAGTGATGAAATCAATTATAATCAATATAATTACTAAGTATTATTCAATTTTTTTTTTGTGATATTACCGCACAACGTGAGATTTAAACCCATATCTCTGAAGTTAGTAGTCTTGTTTGCTATTAACTAAACTAAATAATTATAATTAAGAAAAAAATATATATTTACCCACAATTCATAAAAATGATAAAAATTAGTTGTATTGAATCATTGAATCCCCTTCTATTTGCTGGTTTCACAGAACATGAGAAACATACCGAATACATAATTTGAAAGCAAATCGATTTCCATTAAAGGTTCCAAGTCGCCAATGACAGTAAAAATTGGAAAATCCCACCTAGCTATTCTTTCCGAGCGTTTTTCAATAAAAATACGCAATGTTATCATCTGCTAGATCTCCGAGCAGAATATAAATATTTTTATTAGCTCGAAATTGGATTCGTACTTGCGAAAATACTGTTTACCTCTCACCCCAACTTCAACGTCAACATATTTATCTCTTGCCTTTTCCTTAATAAACGGAATGCCAGTATAGAATAATTATAAAAAAGTAGGTCAAGGCTTTTGTTGAATTCGTACCTATATTTACCCCCAATTTTAATAATATTAGGTAAAAAACTGTTGACTAACTTAATCTTTTCTCTTAGCTTTAAGGACCTTCTTTTTGCGCCTGCTTGTAAATCTAATAAGAAAAAGTTACATAAGTTATTATTGAAATGAAAGCAGCTGCTAGGAAACTACTACAACTTGAATTCCATTAGTTAAAATGAATTACTTTATAGTTGCAAAAACGTTATTCCCATATTTCAGTAATTTTATATGTTAACCACGGAGTTGATATTTCCAAATAGAAACGGCTGATAAAATATTGATAAGGAACATGAAAGTTGTTTAAAATAATATGTTGTAAATTAGTTATTCACTTCAGAATCTTGCTTTTATCATCAGCTGTTAGACAGAAGAGTGTTCTTCTTCAAAAAAATGAATCAGTCGTCACTGGAAAAGGTACTTTTGCTACAATTTCCTCTAAAGTAGCAATTCATAGAGGTTTAAGTACCACGGTTTATTTTAGGAACATATTTTCTTAAACACTGTGATCTTCTTGTTAATCTTCAATAGTATAATATAAGAAAGATAGTTCGAGTCAGCTCTTTAT
Source organism: Hermaeophaga mercurialis (assembly GCA_951812935.1). NCBI lineage: Eukaryota > Metazoa > Arthropoda > Insecta > Coleoptera > Chrysomelidae > Hermaeophaga > Hermaeophaga mercurialis. The sequence goes on along the minus strand of OX638362.1, from coordinate 15,360,071 downwards.
CGAAGTTATCTGGAATTCAAAGTAGAAGAACTGCGCTATATCTTCCACAACCATAGAATTTTAAAACGCTGGCTTAGTACTTTCAAAGCGCCATTATAACTATGAGTCGATATTCTTTTTTTTTTATTTGATCTAATAAGTTATTTCAAAGTATTACTTGCGCAGGTTTTGGGAACTTGGTTGAGGATTCCTAATGAATTGAAGGACCACATAAGATTAGTACGTCATATTCCACAAAGTTTTAAGGTTCATAGGGGATCATACGATGCAGAAAACCCTCCAAGGTCCATTTTTTAGATTCTTTTTGAAAACTAAAGAATTCTATACAATAAATAAATAAACTATAAAATTAATTCTTCTTTGCAGACTTTATCTACCTTTTAAATGTTTTTGTCACGTTCAGTCTACTGAGAGCACCTTTACGTTCTGGTAGATTTCAAGGCTTCAAATATCTCTGGAGGTATAGTATTGTAATAAATGTTTTAATTACAATTACTTTTTATACCGGCATATATACTAGTGATTGCCCCTTTCCTGCTTTTTGATTGCTCTTTCTCATACTACCTTTTGTTTTCGTCAAGATCTCCGTAGGCGGTTCGTCGATTGTCGATTGTCGATTGTCAATACTCCTGGCATTTTATCGATAAAACACTTACGCCCTTTGGACAAATGAAAACGTCAAATACGCTAAAATAAAGAAACTCTTTGAGAAATGTATGTGTTTTCATAGGCGGAGATGTACCACCATACTACTTAATCAAACGTTTATTAAAAACCTGTAATAGCTAAGGTATAGGATGGGATATTCGATTAAACTGAAAAGCTTTTTTTGAACAGTTATGGAATTATTTCTGTGTCTGTTCTTTTCAAAAAAAGCTTTTCATTTTAATGGAATGTCATAATTGGTAAAGGTTTATGTACAGTCTCTAAATATAAGAGTGTCGACACTATAACAAGGCAAAAAATAAAACCATTTATGGTTATATAACTTTAAATTCGGCATTAGGCAATTTTACTCAGAATAATCTATATTAGTACGTATATTATTTAAAATAAAGGAATACCAGAATGCTATCAAATATTATTGTGTTTACATTTTTCTCAGCTGATCTTTTGGCTAAGGCGTTCATCTGAAGATTGGTTGTGTGAAATGGTAAAATTTGTTTGTTTTCCAGTGAACTCACTTCTGAAAGGAGGAGTTGATGTAAATGGCTACAGCTTCACACACGAGGTAAAATTTAGTTTACCTTTTCGTCTAACACGTTTATTAGTCCGTTTAGACCTTACTCAGTTTGACTTTTCTAGAAGATTTATTAGATGAATTAATCTACCGTTTTGGACGTTAGCAGCATTTTGTTAGATTCATCATTATTCTTTTGGAAAGGAGGAAAAAGACCCCATAGAACATTTTATCCTAGGATATTAAGGTATGTACACGATCTGCTAATTTGTCTAGTTTTTAAAATCGTAAACCATGTTTTTGCTATTTTAAGTTTAGCTACTAGTAATTTTAATCTCTGACATATATGCGCGAAGGTATTCTACTCTATAAGTTTTATTAACATTCTAAGTTATAAATATATACATTTAAGGAGAGTTGTAAATCCTCTTCCGAGGTCAGAACGCGGGACTCTTATTCATAGGAACTCGTAAAACATACGGTCATATGTGATCGGAGATTAAATTTTGTCATTACATTAAACTTTGGTCATTACATTCAATCAATCCCGGGCTATAACTGGGTAGGAGTGAACATTATTGTTCATTTTACCATCTCAAGCTACTTTTCCCATTTGTTTTGCACAAAATTGTCCATACTATAAGAGGGGTCATGACTAAATATTAATAAAATCTATTATTTATTATAATTCTGTCCCAGTTATAATTTTTTCTACTTGCAAAGCTTCATTATTATTTTGTTTTAAGCAAAGCTTTGCATAAGAGTCAAACGGGCATAAACTAGAGTGGTTCATTTGAATTAATGGTGGATTGTTGATGAATTTCGATCCAACTTTTCGACTAGTCATTGGATGCTGGATGCCAAATTCTCTCAGAATTTAAAAATTAATTTGGTACTCTAGGATTATAAACTTATTTCTATAACTCACCCCTTTCTTCTTGAGACTAGTCCGGCATCCAAGTTTGATAGATCATAGTTACGACCCCGTGTTGAGATCAATTGCTTATTTATCACTATCACATTAAGAGTGGTAATTGCTATCAAACCACTCTTTCATACAAATTGATGTACTAGTTATCAATGACTCGAACTCTAAGTTAAAACTCAAATGCTGCGTCTCGACAAGCTACTGCTTCGATGAGTAAAAATCGATGGTTACTTGGCCGTTTCTCTTAATGCTCCATAAATTATTTTTATAACCTTTAAACAACCATTACCTTATTGTTACTTAAAGGCCTTAAACGGCGTTGGATTGCCACTAAAAATAATGTAAAAATTTCTTTGTCATTACATCAACGTCAAATTTTAATTTTCAGCAAAGCCACAATAAATTCCCCTCCTACTTCCATAATAAAACCAAATGGAGGACAACCGACAAGTCACTAAAGCCAATTACCGATTTTAATAACGACAGATCGGTGACGTAATTGAGTCACGATCGGGAATTCCCGCGAGAACCGTCATAAAAAATTCGACCCCAGCTTTTAGTTCTGAGGCCCCTGTTGGCAACCAAAGCCCAATAAGAATCAAAATCCAATTAATACACAGACGTTTCCCAAATTTATTTTAAACGGGAGAGAAGTAAAATAAAAGTGATTAGATTCACTGAATACATATGTCACACTGTTTTAATGAGTTTGTTATTACCATTATTATTATTCTTATTTCAATTTAGTATTTTGGCAAGTTTCGCTAGTGACAGTTGTCAAATATACCTGATTGTTTGTAAGTTACATAAGTTTAAAGTTATCCTTTCGCCAATTAGTGATGGAAATTATTTTTTTCAATTTTTTAAACCGTAATGAATGTTTTGAGGAAATCGAGTACTTGGTGATAAGTCGCGTTCCTTCGATACCGTAAAGTGGTGGTACAATGAATTTCGACATGGTCATCTTTCCTTAAATGACAATGTTCGAGCTCCTAAACCAAAAACCGCAGTTACAGAAAAAAAATATTCATCTTATTCGGAATATTATTAAAGAGGACGGTCATAAATATTCAACCAACTTTAAAGATTAGTGTTAAAGCAATTAACATTATTGTATACAAACATTTGAAAGTTTGTAAGCTTTGTTGTCGGTTGAATCCCCACAACTTGACTTCAGCTGAAAAAGAAAACTGTGTGAGATGGTGCAGATCTACACTTGATTGCTTAGACCATTGATGGTTTAATTTGGTGTAGAACCCCATCACATATGATGAAATAAGGGTATACTGCTCTGATACCGAAAAAAAGCAACAATCGTCAATTTGAGTCTTTGAGAATGAGTCGGCTCTAAGAAATATTGTTCGTGAAAAGCCGAAACAAAAATGGTACACTACAGTTTGTTTGCCTCGGATTCTCCAAAATGTTCGTCTAAGAGTCTAAAAATGCCCAAAACTAGTAATAATGGGTCATTCACCTTATAATCTAGACTTGGCACCTAATGATGTTATGTTAAAAATTATATTAGAATTATGTGTTCGAATAAACGTTACACCTTGTAGGGTCAAAACATAAAGAAACAGTTCGGACAAACTTGTCGGCATTGCAAACGACCCGAAAAATGTCCATAAATTTGTCATCATAAAAATCGTACGACTTTATTTAAACATTCATAGTACACATTTCCTAAAATTCGCATTATGTGACAAACTATCCGAAATATTTAATTGTGTGGTTTATTAATAATAGTAGCGTATATATTTTGTCGTAAATAATATGTTTGAAAGGCAAATATATAAAACAACAATAATAAAACACGTTATAACAACAATAACGAATAGTACATCAAGTTACAATAAAAATGTAACCAGTGCTAACTATTAAATTGTAAATAAAAGTTATAAAAAACATTCCAAGAATCGGAATTGCTGAAATATCGCGTCCGACTGTTGTAATCGCTTTTCCGGTTCCTGTTTCCACTCTATCCATTCTTCAACTCGGGCTCTGCTTGAAAGTGGAAAACTAAAAATATATATTTTATATCGACCGGAAAAACTGGACACAGCCGACATGTGATTGTATCAAAAAGTTTTATAACTTGGAGGTAACGAAGCGTATACACGTTACTTTTGCTCTCGTTTCTTTTATCTTCTTTGTGCTTTACTAAATTCAACTGTGTGCATCAATTCAATTACTAACCGTGTTTTATCAACTGAAAAATTATTAAATAATGAAAATAGAATTTTCGTAAATAATTTATCTAGTATGTACTTTAATAGTGCTCTTGTCCTCTGCAATAGGCAGTAAACAAGAAAACGTTTTAAAAGATACTACGCATAATTGTTCGATATAAACAGTATTATTTTGAAGGTTGAGGTTGTTGGATGGGGTCCAGAAAGTTAAACCTTGAACTCTGTTTTTTATTTTATTACCGAAGTTTCGATCTTTTATTAGGTCATCTTCAGGACACTACCTCAACCTTCTATATCCATCTGGGTCACAAAGCTTTTTTTAAGAAAACCATTTTGATATATATAATATTTTTGTTGTAGATGTAGGCTACTAGATAAGTTTTGAGATAAAAAAAAGTAAACTCAATAAACCTTTGGATAAGTTTAAACTAATTTTTGAAGCACTTTTTCTACTCCGAATGATGTAGCTCCAAACATGCAATTGGAACGCATCAACCGCTTCTTCAGGTGTCGAAAAACTTTCACCACGAAATTTATTTTGATGTGCGAAAATAAAAAGAAGTCACTGTATGAATTGAAAACATTCCAACTTTATACTCTTTTTAGTCAGTTTTCTTTAGGATAATTCACTGCCGCCCTTTTTTCTGATATTTCAAAATTGCTTCCTAAATATAGGGATCAATGCAATTTTGTCCTCTTCCTATACAATCTCGTACTATTTCTGGAGCAATGGATTCACTATAAAACTGTTGCAATTTCGGTAGCATTGTTTCGTTTATCATCTTGATGAATTTCTACACTATATAATTCATTCAACATTATTACTTACAAACACAACTCAAAACTAACATTTGTGTTTATTGGTTTATTGGTCAATTGGCCCTGAATCTGCAAAAAGGAAGTGTTTACTAAAAATACTTTAAGCAGATTTGTGGACAACTGTCTATAAATGTGTGAATAAATACCTGATAGAAATAATTATGAGTTCTTGTCAGTTATTTGATCGCCGCTTCACAAGGGAAAAGGTCTATATTAGGCTAAAAACCTTCAAGTGTCCTGTAGTAGATCATTTAGAGAAAACCAAGAAGGAAATATACTTTCGCCAAAGTATAGATAAAGAGAAAAAATTTCCGTTCTACTCTCTGTTTCGAGAATAGGCGCTCAGAACACAATTTTTCCGGGTACTATCGTTTCTTCACATTGATGTTAATTTTTTAAATTTTTTACCCATTACAAAAAAAAAGATAAATGAGCATCAAAAATATTTTGATTTTAAAATAAAAATTTTTATATATAGCCATCAATAAAAACATATTGATAACAAGTGAAGTCTATTAATATATACCCATATTTTTATTAGTTACAAGTTATAAACATATTGGATATAATAATAATTAGCATAATATATAAATGTACCGACCTCTACCTTGTAAACGTTTTTTGAAATTAAAAATAAATTAACTAGGGAATTCGTGACTAACAGTCATGTTATAATAATTATCATTATTAAATAATAATAATAAGTATATAATGTCAATTTAGAACTCATGTCTTGATACAATTTTATTTCAATTTGGTAACGCCGTTTTAGGGATTGTAGAATTCAGAAAGTTTAAATTCATTCCAATTCAAAAAAAATATAGGTGGAAACATTTTTTTATATCTTAGGTAAATTTTCTATCATAAAAAAGTACTGTGTTCTCGTTTTAAGAAAAAATGCGCGTCTGCTGAACACAGCACAGTCAATCTTGGAAAAACTTTTTTTAGTAATTTTTGATAATAAAAATTTATTTTTGCGGCGATAATGAATCGTATTTAATTTGTCATAATCAATAGATACAAAACTACGTGCAAATTTACACAATTTAAAAAGTGAAGATACAATGAAAAAAATTTCATATCAACAGAAATAAAATTAATCCCGATCGATAAAAGTTCATTTTTTTTTATTTTTCACCGTAAGAAATGTATGCAACCAAAATAATATAATGAGAATTTTTGCGCCACTTTTTAATGAATACTGGCGATCTTAAAAGATTGGAACTATCTATACCGAATTTCAAATGCCTTAATATTAATCCCATATGATTTCAATCTTGCAAGCATCACTAAAAAAAAATTTATGATTCGTCTCTTTTCTTTATGAGATTACATAGCAAAATCATAAATACTTTACTAGAATAAGGCGAAAAGGGTGTAAGTTATGGATTTTATAAATGTGTTCTTCAGCTATTGGAATTTGATGAAAAGCGAGAAGGAAGGCTTTTTCAGAACAATTAATTGGAGATGAACTAAAACTAAATGTTTAGTAAAGAAGCAATTATTTATATATTCAATTGCGGTAGCAGTAATCGTAGTCCGTAATAGGTCTCCTTTCCTTTGAATCTTGTTTGCACTTGTATAACGCAGATGAAACTGGCGAAGACCAGACCTACAAATACCAACTTCACTCAAGCAGTATTTACTGAAATATGAATTATTAGGATAACATTTTCGAGCTAGGCAAAATAGTAGCCTTCTGTATTATAAGTTGTATTGTGATTAACTGGAAGTATATTTTTTTCAACTTTTACAAAATATAGACATTTTCGTTGTTAATAGCAAATATTTCAAGTTTAAGGGTTAGAGATTGACCCACTTCCTTAATATTCCTCAGTTAACTTTTATTATACTAGACATTGTGTAAAAAGCCTAAGAATAAGTTAATATTGTTATAAATTGTATTCTTTGTTTTTCTGTATGTGAAAATAGATGAACCATTTGTCCCTAAAAGTTCGTTAAGTATTTTTGATAATCTTAATTTTTTTAAATATAGACGATAGCAACAAATAAACAAACAGATATGTTGCACCATAGGTACACTCATAAAAATAAACTTAGGATATCTAAACTATTTTAGCAGTGCAATTTAAATAAAAAAACACACAAAATGAGAATAGGGGTGATACTTTGCGAGCATCGTTTTTTTGTCGAAAAAGTTGTTATGTAGAGAAATGAGAGCGGTGACGGTGGTCGGTGGGAAAATGGAAAAACCCGGAAAGAAAATCCAACATGCACAATAAACGACAAGCAAGATTTTTCAAGTGGAAACACGAACCTAGTGCTGTTCATTTCACTTTGAGAAATAGTCCTAGAACAGAGAACAAGACATATAACGAAGAACACAAACGCAGTTAAGGGTCACCAAGGGGATCAAATTTAACAAAATGATAAATTGATCTTCTTTAGACGATTCTTTGAAATACTTTTTTTATCGAGTCCAATGCTGTTGTTGTAGTTTTTATTGAAAATATGGTTTTGAACTCAAAAAAACAATAAGTTTATTTCTTTGGAATTATTATGCATAGTATCTTAATTTTTAGTTTTTTGCACATTTAAAAAAAATAGTTTTAAATTTTATTCACAGTTATTAAAATATTATTAAAGGTATTTGTTAAAATATGTCTACTTTGAATCATTGTTTGCACTATTATATAATTAACAATCTGCCCAAGAACATTTAAATTTTAAGATGTGTCTAATTATTTGTGTATCTCACTTCCAGTATACTTACAAATATCTACTCATAGCTGTACTCTATAGAAAGTAACGACTCGAGTAGGTTTCAAAATGTTTAGCTTCATTAGATAGAGGAATCTATTTTGACTGGTAGACAATATTTTTTTCTAAAAGCAAATGTTAGATGCAGACATTTGAAAACGTTACCTTAATGAGACACTTTTTGTGCCTTTAGTGCAAAATGCTTGATGAAAATCAATTATCTTGTAATGCTAGGTACAGCTTTGTTATCTAGATTTTATTTTGAGAAATCGGCAATAAAGATCAATTATAATAGATCTTCAAAACTACCTTTTAGAAAGTTTATCATTACTTTTATTTAATTAAAAATATTATATTTTCAAAAATGTTTCAATATAATCTAAAAAAGATATTCAACTCTGATTATTATTGAGATAATATAATCAAGCATATTTTACTATTGCAATACTACCATGTATGATTTACTAATACTTAAAAAATATATTTAAGCATGTTATATAAAATTTGTGATACGCCATTGAGTATGTGGGGTAAAATTCTATCCTTTTTCTCATAGCTCGTTCTGGATATCATAAAGACTTGCCTAATTTGCTCATATTTTGTCTTCTGGAATGCTTTTTCACTGTCTGTCCGAAAGACCAAGTTATAATATTACAAAGAGGCATGCACAGCCTCTCAAATACAGATCTTATTACTTAAAATATCTCTTCCATTAACGTTATATTAATTTTCGTCTTTATTTCTCAAAAACAAAGGATAACATAACTGAAAATTGCGTTTTTGGTATTTCCTTTTATAGCTTTACCAAAAGAAACATCTGATTATTATAAAATCCAACAGTTTTCGTGTTATTATTAATAGGTAACTTTTTTTCGATAAATTTTTTTTCTAATTGCCGGGCGAAATATAGACAGCGCTTGATATATGTGTAAAAATCCAGAACATCTTTGTTTTTGTCTCTTTTAGTTACTAAGTTTCATACACCACCAAATTCATCTTAATGGTCTTACAATAAATCACTAGTTTTTTCTACTTGGATTTGAAAAATAACGAGCTAACGTTAATATGTAAAAATACGGGCTTCTTATTGCTTTATGCAATAGATAGTTTTTATTTTTATAGATGCTGATTGGCTAAAAAGATGCAAATTAAGACATATTTAGCGATTTATCAAGAAAATGTATAGTGTGTCTTCAAGTTTATTCTTTAAACAGATTTTTTCCTTAAAGAAGTTATTAACCATCTTTAACCATTTTTACCTTTTTATACGTAGTAAACTGGTTTAGAGTATTTTTATTACTACTTTAATAAACTTATAATAAAACAATTTTATTATATTAGATTAATTTTACAGTATTATTATATGTAATATACTATATTTCTTATTTCTTACCCTTTAAATGTTATACAAAAAAGGATTCTAGTTCTAGATATCACTGACAAATGTTTTAATTAAATAACCTTTTAAATAGAAATTCTCTTAATTTATGTATTTTTAAATACTCTAACAGAAGTACATTTTACGTAATTTCAATAATGTTAAAAATTGTAAATAAAATTATTTCGTTCATAATAAATAAATAGAAAGATAAATAATACCTATCTTGAATTTTCAGTCTTCCAAAGTATTTAAATATGTATTCAAGTCTACCTAGATATCGGTATCTGACAATACAATTTTCCAAGATAGAAAGAAGTTTCATTTTGGAAATATTAAAAATCAAAGTTTAAAAACGATTTTAATATCTCTTGAAACAATACTGTTCCTCAGTGTACATCAACTTGGTTTTTCGAAGTCCCTTGATTAAAATAAAAGATATTAATAGCTATTGTATTCTTTGATCTTATAAATGTTGTTAATTCTTAAGACAAAAACAGATTCAAAATCTACAGTTGTAGTTAAATTAACTCAAAATACAATACACTTGTTAGGAGTCCTTTTTTTCATAAAAGACAAAAATTTTTGGCTTTTTTATTTAACATGTGATTAATGATTTCAACTAAAACTATCGTTTTGATTTAAAAAGTAAAATTTAATTTAAAAAATACAGGAAAACATAAAAAAAATATTGTAGAAATAAAATTGTTATATAAATAGAAACAAAACAAAGTTGAACAGTTTCATAAATTATAAAGTATTGCAGCAAACCGGCATGTACTAATATACAGACTCTGTAAAGAAAAGCAAAACCTTTCCAAATCTTGTATCAATTTGCTTGTTTTATGCACAGAATAAAATTACACAGCCTATATATCCTCGACCACTACAAAATTTTACAATTTTGTGAAATTATCGTACAGATAAATATACCTCAAAACCTGTTGCCACAAAGGAATGAATATTCAGCGGTCCTAGTTACATGCTCCTCGTATTTCCCCAATCGTCGCCATGCGACTCTTATGCAATATTTCCAATCACATATAAAATGCTATTTACAACTCTTATTCTATATATGCTAATAAAAAAAAGGCATTCACCATGACTTATAAACAAATTTCCTTAATCATTTAAATATAAAAATCAGTCAACTTAAAACACAATTATATATGTTTTACATATACTTGTATATTTAAAAAAATATTTCATAAAATATAGTACATAAAAGTTCCTAGAAAGCTATAACATTCTACAAATAGTTTTTAAAAATAAAGAATAATAGTGTAGAATCTATAAGCACTCGTTGAATTTTGAAGGATAGGGATCTTCTTATTTTTTTGATCAAATTGTGTTAAAAAAAGAAAAGATTAATTTTAATTGATCAACTTTAGGATCGGCTCTATATTTATAGAACAAGCAGTATAAAGATCACTGTATTTATTTGAACAAACCTATAGTAGAAAATCATTAGCACTAGCATAAACAAATCAACAGATCAGGGTTACCTTCATAATATTTTCCTATTTCTATAAATATTTGTATGTATTTAATTAAGATTCTAAAAAAAAAGAGTATATTACATTTATTAAGTACCAATAAAATATGAATTAGTATATCATCTACCCAATACTATCTGATATGTAAACAAAGGCTGATGTAAAAATGTCGACAGGTGTTTGCAAGACAAATGAATATTTTATGACGATCAAAAAATGTTTCTACTATAAGTCTGCTCCCATAATATAAAAATAGGGGGAGACATCAAAAAGTCTGAGCATTTAAGAAATCATTCTACTATTTCACCGGGTTGATTATACCCCTCTTGGAAAACTCCTCTTTCTGCTGCTTGAAGAAGACCGATACTGCCTGCTTCACTTCTACATTCGACAAGGACTTTTTTAAGGAACTGAAGGCGTGAAAATCGCATGAGAAGAGATCAAGACTGTAAGGGGTGTACTCGAGTTTCACCTGTTTCACATTTGCGCTATGAGGACGATTATCATGAAGCAAAATCGACTTGAGTCGATTTTCGAGCAATTCTTAAATTTAAGCACCATTCCACTACAATGATTATTGACACATATACTTCTCTATACACAATCTTCATTCCTCAATGAATGTCTAGCGATTTTTGTCTTTCAGTAGCTCAAAAAGACATTGGTCTGTTTGGACGTATTTAGTAATAACGTCACCGTTATTAATGCTTTAGCATTTTACAAACATATTTCGGAAATAAACTAATGTTAATCCTTGTTACTAAAGAAGCAAGGAATTAAAAGCAGTGGGAAAATTTACAAGTAGACAAACAACGATAAGACACTGTAGGAGACGCATGAATAATATAAAGCTGGCAAAAGACAGCCTTTATACGTATTGCCTAGAAGAAGAAGTGGTTTAACTAAAGAAGCCCGTTTCATGATTTTAAAGCCTGATAACAAGCTATATCTAAATAGCGTGGCAAAAATGCAAAGGAGACTACAATAGATATTTAAAGATCAAAGTTGATAAAAATAGGAAACTACTCTTTAATCTGTTATTTAATAAAAGAAAGCTATATAATTTCTGAGTCACTTCAAAGCGATATCTCAAATATTTCTGGAACGAAACTCCTATTCTCGGGTGTTTGTGTGCAAAGGTCCCCTGCAATCGTTTCTCTTTCCTCTTAAATCTCATCACAGCTTAATGACAACCTCATTCCTACTACTCTATTTCATGCCAAAAAGGGCGGATCATCTATTCAATAGACAACGACGGACATCATTTAAATAAAAATGATAGAAATTGTGGCGATGTTGCTGGGTATACCTTTAAATTATCTATTACATATTCCTAAATACATGCGTATATTTCTACATTTGTTCACAATTCGCAAATAAAATTCTAACATTTTGGAAACATTGCCAAATATTTAGTAAGGCCAATATTGCAGAACAATTTTCCAAATCATCTGTTGCCAAAACTTTAAATATCACAGAATAATAATAATAATAATAATAATAATGTTTTTTTAACCTCTCTAAATCTACAAGTCAATGTACTCTTTCTTGTGCTTCTTATTGTGTACTGATAAATCCGATGATGTGGTGAACTTTTTGCCACAGAAATTGCAGCCATATGGTTTTTCGCCAGTATGAATGCGAAGATGAACTTTCAAACTAGAAGACTGAGTGAATTTTTTCGCGCAGACGGGACAAGAGTATGGTTTTTCGCCAGTGTGAGTCCGCATGTGTTTCTCTAAATACTGTGGCCTGAAAAGGAAAAAAAAATGTTTTTAGATAATTCATTAATTTATATGTATCTAAAGAACTACAGAATGTTCAGGAGATATTGAGAAGTACGAATTAAAAGTACCAGCAACTGCTAAATGCCCTTAATACTTGCATTAGCATTTAGATTTTAATTACAAACCAAAATACTTGCTTTAAAAAATTTCAGAAATACGAAATTCAATACACAAAAATCTGGGAAGCTACCAAGCAATCGGAGACTGCAAACACATAACAGCAAGGCATTTAAACCCGGTTTCAAGTCTGTACATTTTCGGTACCTAGCTTCTTTTCACTTTTTCATAAAATAATCACATAAAATAATATTTCATAACAATTAGGATATTTCGTTATTTTCCAAAAAAATACAAATAATATAATATAAATATAATTATCATTACCTCAGAACCACTTTGTTCTACTGACCTGGTAAATTGTCTGTCGCAAACTTGACATGTGGATAAGTTCTCGCCAGTGTGCGTTCGAGTGTGTTCCGCCAAATAAGCAGCCGATGTGAACTTTTTGTCGCATGTGGTGCATGTGAACTTTTCACCAGTGTGTTTCATCATGTGTGACTGGAGTTCTGAAGCATAGTTGCAAACTTTATCACACATATTACACTTGTAAGGCTGTCTGCCCGTGTGTTCACGCATGTGAACAGTCAGCTGAGAGGAATGACTGAACTTTGCTTCGCACAACTATAAATAAATACAAACATATTAAATAAATACATTATCAATTGTGCTTTATTGCCTTGTAATACCCTTACTTTTTTTTCAATGTTTCATTTTTGATGTCCATAATGGAAATACATTGCATGAAAATTACAAAAATAAGCAAAAAATTGTTTAGATAATTTATTGTAAAAATTTAATACTGAACTGTTTGTTATGTCATGTAATGTCAAAAAATAATCCACTCCAAAATCACACTAGAAGTCAATAAATTGTTATTACATTATCCAGATCTTTCCCACACTTGTTGCTGATATGTTTTCCTTACCTTACAAGAAAATTTCTCTCCAGTATGTTTTCTAAGATGGACATTCAAATGCGATGACTGTGTAAAAGTTTTCTCGCAAACTGAACAAGAATAAGGCCTCTCTCCAGTGTGCGTTTTTATATGTGAATTTAAAATATAAGCACTGGCAAACTTTTTACCACACATGGAACACTCGTATGGTTTTTCGCCCGTGTGCGTTCGCATATGGACCTAAAAATAGCGATTTTGTAAAATCAGTCATATACAGGTTTCAACTAGCAATTAATATATTGTATATGTTGAATAAGTTAGCCGTTATTACAAATTTGTACAAACTTGGAACAAAGTGACAGGGCAGGTGATAATTTAGTTGAAGTCTAACAGAAGCTATTCTTATTTAACCTAAGTAGAACTGTATATTATGGTATAAGAGTAGATACGAGTCAAGAAAAGGCATGAGCAAATAATAATAAAGAAAAAAAAATGGCAAAGAAAAAATATTGAAAAAAGACAAATATTTTGGAGATAATAAAGATGGAAAATCGTCCCAAAGTGACACAATATGGTTAAATAGTTTAATGTTTTAGGTTATTCCAAGAGTGACATCTAAGCTTATACTAAACGTATGAATATTATACAGGGTGTCCTACGACGTTCTGACAGTCCAATAGCTTGCAAACTTTACATTACATTTTTCACATTACAAGTATTAAATTTGGCAGCTAGAAACAGTCGAAACTCATGCCTGTATTTATTATAAAAAAAGACTTCCGTTTTTCCTCTCATATCCGGTCAGATGACCCCAACCTTTTAGATGGTACAACCGGTATAATTTTACATCTTGGTTATATCTTTCAAAAACGAATTCAAGGATACCACACTTATCATGATTCTATTGTGTACTAATGATAATATGGGCTATTTATTTTTATTAAATTTATTAAAGCAAGATTTTGCATTCCACTATTGACTTTCAGTTGTCCTCGCGTTTCCGGTTACGTGACGCCTACTTTACTTTTTTGAATTGAACAACCGTTATATAGGGTACCCCACGACGTTTTGACAGTCCAATATCTCGAAAACTGTTCATTTTAACATTATATTCTTTATATAGGATGTTCCATAAAGTTGAGTTTAGTTACTGTCAACACATTAATTTGTACTTTCTTCAATTTAAGTTTAAATCAAGTACAAAGGACAATTGTTGAATAAATTCTAGAACAAAATTCAAACATTGAGCTGTTATATCGACATTATTTTATTGAAAATGTACATAACTTTGAGTATCGTCCTTATATGCTTGCACATTACATTTGGCTCATGAATTATTAATATCTGGTATAATAAACAAAAGTGGACTCATTATTGAGCCTTGAGTATACCGATATTAGGAGATAACTGATCTTCTACGCATATTTCCGTTGATTTATGTAACGGGTAAGACCAGATTAAAAACAATGACTCATTACGTTATTGTAGAGAATACTTTTGAGAAGTTCAATAATACTAAGCCTGAGCTTATGTCTTTATGATGTGCGTTAATAATATCATCTATAACTGTTAGAATCAAGAAGATAAAAGTCCCAATATTCACTTCAAATACGTTAGAAATAAGGCATGGCTTATAACTACAAGTATTCCATTTAGATTAAAATCTAAGATATGGGATTTCATAAAATTGCATAAACCTGATTATGTGACATATGCCATTGATAAAGTAATTTGATACGAAGCCATAAAAAATTATGTTGTTGTAAGAAATGTTGAATATATATTTATTTGATAACAAAAATTATCAGATGAATTTTTTTAAATGTTTTATTGTTGCGGAAAAGTAGAACAACATAACATGTTAATTGTGACAACTTATATGATCTTTTTTGTAAACGCCATGTCAAGTTGCAAAGAAATTGAAAGAGAATTTTAAATATTTATAAGTATTAATCAATTGCCAAAGATCATATAAATATGAATAGTAAGTTTAAATCTAATATGAATAACAATTTATTATAAATATGTATTGAATGGTCAAACCATTGTCATTTTCATAAATATATAATTACCAGAAAAAGGACAAAGAAGTCTTATGGCAAAAACTAGGAAATATTTGCGCTTATCACATTAAAATTATGTATGTTTTGTTAACTAATAACAACCTTCTTAAAAATTTTCTCAATTTACTTTTTTACACTTTATTTTCAGAAGCAATATTTCCATGTTCATTGATATTTAAATTCAAATAATAAAATCTTACTTTTTAAATATAACGTTACAAACCTTTAAATCTGCAGAAGTAAGACATCTTCTGTCACAGCAATTACAAGCATAGGGTTTTTCCCCTGTGTGTGATTTCATATGCATGGTTAACTCTCCTTTAATAGTAAAGCGTTTATTACAAACTTCACACTGAAAGGGTTTTTCTCCTGTATGTCGGCGAATGTGCTCTCTAAGGTGCGAGGAATGATAAAACCTAGAAAATATTCATTGAATTATATGTTTCACAACATTCAAAACAGCAGTTTTTATAATGGATACAAATAGTATATTGTGTAACAAATGCGTAAGATCAAAATCTATATATGGATGAGGAGTTTACAAAAGCCACGTTTGCAAGTTTCCAAACTGAAAGGGTACATAAAAGGTTTCAAGCATGTATTGCACACTGTACGACTTTAAAATGAAAATATTAACAAAGAAAAATATATAATTTTATTACAACTTTATAAATTAATGTAATTACAATAAATACTTAATCAATTTACGTATTATTAAAATCTGTTCTTAAAATCCTAATTATGGTATCATTTTTTGCTCAATAAAACTGCTCTCTACTAGACTATAAGTGAAGCAGATGACCGTCGAAATGAGTGCCCTGTATATTTATCATAATTGGGCAATTTCAGAAATTTCGCAATTTCACTTGGTGCTCTTCCAATTTTATTGATTCCCACAACTTGTCGAGTACATCTTCCAGCCTGGTAATTGATGAAAAGTGTTTTTTCTGTAAAATTTTTAGGCCGCAAAGATATATATTTTCTGTATAAATTCAAATGCTCTGTAATGCTAAATTTTCTTGTTACTTTTGTTTTACTATCGCGAAGAAACACTACAAGAACTGAACCCAAATCCTGTATGTCATCTATTTGTAATTTATAAAGTTCGTCCCTTCTAAGAGCACCAGCAACACCAAATAACAAAATAAGCTGAAAGTTAATATAACTTGAAATGTTATTGATTATCACAACCATTAACTACTTACTTTGGTTAATAAGTATTTTTCTTCAGGTGCTTCCTTAATAAATTTGATTATGTGCTCCCTTTCTAAAGACAAGGACTTCTTGGGTTCATATCCTTCATTTTGTTTCTTTAAATACTCCCGCACTTTTTGATATGTGCCGATATCAATGTTATGTTTGATATTGATAGTGCTTTTTAACATAGAATAATTGCTCCATAATGTAGAAGATTTAAAATGTTTTGCTAATTCAGCTAAATATGAGAGTATAACGTTTTCAGAAAATGATTTGAGATTCTGCTCATTTCGCCAGGTCATAAATTTTTGATAGTTATTTTCATAAATTTTGAACGATTTGCTTGGTGTTTCAGTGTTAGCAGCGTCTTTTATTTCGGGTGAAGGGCTATAAAATTCAAGTTCTGAATTATCAGAATCTATATTAATTATCTAATAATTTTTTAACAATCAAAATTTTTGAATTCGCTCATGTTGTGATTGTTTAATGATAGCATTCAGTCATGTAATTTTGTCAAACTCAAAACAAAACAAGTGCACAACCATCAGCTCAATTTTAACTTGTAGATGAAATAATGCGTGAAATAATATTTCAAGCATTGTTTCCCAAAGACCTTCAAGTAGAGATGAAAAATGAGTAGATTGCAGTACACTTGTTTTGTTTTAACTTTGACATTATATCACGACTCAGGACAGTCATTTAACAATAACAAACTGGTGAATTTATAATTTTTAATTGTTGATTCTAATAATACGTCTTTGTTTAATGTTGAAATTGAAAGCAAAGTATCAAACTTAAAAATGTCAATAACTGTACCATTACAATAAATAATAATTATAAACATTGATTCAGTAGCTTATTATAATTTGTGTTTGATGTTATAATAAAGGTATATAGTTCTTCATTGTAAAGATTTTCATTTTAAAGTCAAAAATATACTGTGCCATTAATGCGTGAACCGTTTTATGCACCCTTCAATTTGCAAAGAGTGCCATAAGCATAACACCATGCATAAATTTTAACTTCACGCAGTTGTTACACAATAATCCATTTCAATTACCTACAAATTATAATAAATTTCTAAGCAAGAGTAAAATACAATGCATACCTTTTAACACAATATTTACATTCAAATGGTTTTTCTCCTGTATGAGTTCTTATATGAACCCTTAAATTTGACTTTTTCTTATATGATTTACCGCACTCGATACAGTTAAATCCTCTGGTAGTTTTCTCTTTTGGTGTTGGTGGCCTAACTTGTACTCCTGTAAACAACCAAAGACAAATATTTTAATTTATTTTACACAAAGAAAAACTTTGTTACCGAAAATCTAATTCTGATTTGATATAATTTATCTCTACAGTTCTAAGTAACAATTTTATAAAGTTACTAACAAATTATAAAATGTAGTTTATAGTAACCTCAAATAATAATTTTTATAATAGATGTATATTTAGAGGTAAATAATGTTTCCTACGGATACCTGTAGATCTCTTAATGACCTGCCTATAAGGTACAGTAACAAAACTAGAAGGCTCATATTTAGGCTGATGTATGGAGTAAGTAGATTCAATCTTAATATCTTGTTGTTGAGATGCTGTACTTGCTTCTGGTATTTCCTGGTGTTCAACTTGATCTTGTTCGAGTTGGGCATCCTGGTAATAACACATAGTAAGAGAGATTAATACTAATAACATGAAGAGTTATATGTAAAAACAAATAATAACACTGCGTAGTGGAGTAAAATTTGGAAATTGAATGTTGCATTTATTTATGTTTTTATTTTCTGAAGGTCCAAAACCGTCTGTATAGCCTAGTTATACATGTAACATAAATTATTTTGATTGCCGGAAAACTAATCCTACAACTTATATTCTTACTAATAAAAAATAAAAAGCTAACATTTTTACCTCTCCAACTTCTTCATAGCTTTGAGGTTGCTGGTAATGCATGACATGCTGAGAATGATCCAGTTCTTGTTCATGAGTTTGTTGCAATAAAGATGTAGTTTCTTGTTCTTCAGGGATAGGTATTTCTCCAGCAAGTAAGTTTTCTTTTTGAAGTTGAGAATCACTAACCAAACCTTACAAAAGATAAAAATATCTTACAAATATATATTTTAAAATTAAAATTTAATATTGTAGATTTCATGATTTTTTTTTGTTTTCTAATTATAAATGGTACACTTACCAATATCAGCTTCATTTTCGTCTGGAGTAGTACACCTCTCCTCGCATTCCTGATTATCACCCCTTGCAAGTTCTTCATCGTTATCCAGAAAATGTTTCAAATGAATATATTCCGTATTTTGAGGTTCTTCATTAATAACATTCAAAGTTTGACCTGTAGCAAAGGGCAAGGAAAACTCAAATTTTGTTGGAGTTGTTAAAGGAGGAGCTTCTAAACGTATTTCTTGCTTTGAACCCTCTCTTACACTTATGTATCTAAACATATTATCATTTTAATACAGACTGTATTTGTAAATTTAAAACTAATAATACCTGCTTAATGTTTGATCAGATTGTAGGCAAACCAGACGAAAATCATAAGCAATGCGTAAACGATCTATACACATTGAGCAAATCAGGGATGGTAGACCTTCTTTCAACCAAGACTAAAACAAAGCAAAACTGCAATCACATTTGTAAAAGGCATAATATTGTGGAACCCCTAGTATCTTTTTTTCAGAATACTTACTACTTCTGAAACACAGGCAAAAAGTTTATCAAACAACTTTATTGAATCCGAATCTTGGGCATCTGTAGACGTAAGTACACAATCTATTCTTAAACAAGCCCTACAACAATCACCAATGTTTATGGTGCTATTCATTTTAGATAAACAAAAATGTTTCATTCATTTCACTAGCACAGTTTATGCAACCACAAAAACAAATAATAAAAAGGTTAGATAATATTTATAGTATAACATGGAGATCTCTTAAGTAGGAAGTTGTACTATGTATCACCATTAGAGAAGCCATTATGGGGATATAATAGTCCGAATTTTAACTTAACTAAAATGTTGAAACTGTATTCTTTTAGCTTTAAAACAATTTTTTCAACGTTTATTTTTAATTACTCAACTTCTTGTTTCTTAAAGGAGTGCTATACAAGTTCTCTTCAAATAACAAACAATCTAACAAATTTTTGATTATCCTATCATATTGTTTATTAAAGTTTAAATTTTATTTTTACAACCCTTCTTATACTAGTAAGTACGATTTGGTATATTTGTTATTTGTAGTAAAAAGTGAAAAATGATTTTCCTAAGTCTCTCTCTTATGACTAACCAAACGAGCCATCATATTTAAGTTTAAAAACCTTGATGGATCTTTCAATGTCAAATATTGTCAATGTCATTGGTCATTGGTATTGTGCCTTATAAAAAGACGCGCGTGAATATACATAGATATTAATTCTATTAATTTTTAAAAACTACATAATTTTTACAATTGCGGATACTGTGCGATCTTCTAGAATACAAAAAATATTTTGGATTACCTAAAATAAGGTATTTTTTTCACATATTCATTCATTATAATAATCTAAACACATTCTACATTCCAAACCTAACCTCAATTAAAATTTCCAGAACATTCCACATATTCTTCCGGCATTTTAATTTAGGAATCTGTAGAAGCTTTCAATATAATCAATTAAATGGCTATACCATTGGATATTTCCCCAAATAAAGATGGTGGAATCTTAAAAGAAATTATCCAAGAGGGTGTAGGTGATGAATTGCCCTCAGAGGGTTCTAAAGTTAGTGTACATTATACAGGGACACTTACTGATGGTACAAAATTTGACTCCAGTAGGGATCGAGACGAGCCATTTAAATTTGATTTAGGAAAAGGTAAATTTTTTTTTCCAAAGGCAATATTTTTTAAGGCTTGCAAGAAGTAGATATTTTATTAAAAAGGATATGGATTGATACAAATCCAGTTAAGGCATTTTTTAAATTTGCAATTAAATAATAGAAAAAATTATCTCAAATGTCTTTATATATATATTTTAGGTAGTGTAATTAAAGCATGGGATATTGGTGTGGCAACAATGAAGAAGGGAGAGAGGGCTATCCTGACTTGTGCTCCTGAGTATGCTTATGGAGACAGTGGTAGCCCCCCAACTATTCCCCCTAATGCTACATTGAAATTTGATGTAAGTAAAGGTTTGCCATCAGATGTTAATGACTATTCTAATCATTCTCTTGGTTCTTTTTAGGTTGAGGTAATTAGTTGGAGTGGTGAAGATCTGAGTCCAAATAATGATGGTGGTATTGAAAGGATACAAGTTAAAGCTGGAGAAGGTTATTCTACGCCCAATGAGGGAGCTCAGGTTGAAGGTTAGTTTCACTAATTATGACGTTACTATTTTATATGATATATTTATTTATTAAATGTCATAGAAGACAACTATTTTAATTTCTATTATTTTTAATATTTTGTTTCGGATATTCTTGTATCTTTGTATGCTATCGCAGCATCTAAATTTATAGTCAATTTTATATTAAAAACATTGTTTTAATGTATAATAAATATTTCCTCATTTTTAAAGATATTAGTGGCATAGCAAATCTAAACACTTCTCACGTTATTATATTATGTAAAAGGATTTGTGGTTATTTGTGGCTTTTAAATAAAAACAGGATATGTATTCAAATATATTTTTGTAGATAAATAATATTGTTTTATAAATTTATTTATTATTTATATATTTTACCCAAAAATACTTCTATCTTGTTTATTTAAAAACAGTCTCGGTAAAAATAAAATTAGATAGATCTTATCAGCCTGTTAAAAAATCTATATGGAAGTTACAAAATTGTCTAAAATGAGGTTTGGAAGGTTATATTTTTAATCTCAAAATATTGTTCCATTTAATTCGATTTTATACATTAAAAATATTTTTAAAGAATTTAGTTTAATAAATTATTATTAAAAGATTATAATATATTGGACACCTACTGAACTCTATATTGTATTACATAATATATCAAATAACTATTAAATTTGTAAAGTTGGTGGGCAAATATGACTTTATTATAAGATTCGTTTACATTTTTCTTTTGATTGAAAGACACTATTAACTGGTATGAAATGTGCACTATATGAAATTCATTAGAACATGAAACTATTGAACATAGTCATGAGTTGTAGTTTATCTAAATAGCACCATTTAAAATTTACGTTCATTTGGCGGCTTTATTTTTTGTTAAATGATCTTCAACCTAGCACATTTACTCTTTTTCTTTGTTCTTAATCAGTAAATTTTGCTTTCAAATATTTTTGCCTTTATTTATGTATTATAATGTGGATCCAAACCCTGGAGACTTGATGTCATTCAATTGAAGCAATAAAGTATTATTATTTTCCTCTTAAAATTAGCACTATTTCTGACGATACCCCAGATATCTCGCTTACGCCTTATGTGTATTCAGTATGTAATTTATTAAATTAATTTTTAGTTCATATTATTGGTAAATATAATGGAGAAGTATTTGAGGAAAGAGATGTATCCTTCATAGTTGGAGAAGGTTCTGAAGCAAATATAATCACAGGAATTGAAATAGCCGTACAAAAATTCAAACAGTTTGAAACTTCGAGGCTTCTCATTGAACCAAAATATGCCTTCGGAAATACTGGATCTCAAGTAAGCAAAATAAAATAAGAGATATTTTAATATATTTAAATAATATTTAGATATTTTGATAGTATCATGTTTTAGGGGAAGAATGACAGATTTAACAAATATTAAAAATTGGAATTAATTAACATTGTTTTGTTTTAGGCATTTAACATTCCTCCAAATACAAATGTCGAATATACTGTTACTTTAAAAGCTTTTGAAAAATTGAAAGAAAGTTGGTCCCTGGACTCTGCTGATAAAGTAGAACAATGTAAAATCTTCAAAGATAAGGGCACGAACTATTTTAAAGCTGGAAAATATGAACTAGCTGTTAAACTATATAAAAGGATGCAGTCATACCTGGAAACAGATACAGGTAAAATATTTTCAAAATAACTCTAGTTTATCATTTTCCTAAAAATACATTTTAATACTCATGTCTATTAGAGACTATGTGTCTTACCTCTCTGAACATATCTATTTATGTTTAATATTTTATTTTAATAGTTAAAACATGTTTCTTTTTTCCATAGATACTGATACAGAAGAAGATAGAAACAGTCTTTTACTAGCATCACACTTGAACGTGGCTCTATGCCAATTAAAATTGAAAGAATACTTTGATGCGAAATCAGCCGCCAATTCTGCGCTTAAATTAGATCCTAACAACGAAAAAGCTCTCTTTAGACGAGGCCAAGCTTACATTCAACTTGGAGAACCTGAATTGGCCTACAAAGATTTTAACAGGTAAAATTTTCCCATAAGGATTCTTAGTATTTAAAATTTAGTGATTTGTAACTATTGATAAATTAGAAAAGTGAAGTAATTTAAATAGCCGGTATTTAATATTGAAAAGTAAATCCGGACTTTGTTTTTCTACCATAAACTAAAATTAATAAATTGAGAGATACCTAAAAGCAATAGCGATATTTTTACATTATTTTATTTATTTATATAATAATAATAATACTTTATTTGTCCCTTTTTTTATTGATCATATAAATACAATGATATGGGATAAGTCATGATTACAAATTAAAAATAAAAACATACCACAATACAAGAGATAATAAATATTACATAAAACTTTGTCAAAACTATTTCACATCACAGGCACACTTTTCTATTAATTTTTTTTTCTTATATATAAAGCTATTAATGGACCTTATATTTTTAATTTCTAATGGTAATTTATTAAATAAGTTCATTCCCGAATATTGACAACTTAACTCATAAAGGCTGGATTTATGTTTAGGGGCACATAATAAGTCTCCGTTTCTAGTAGGGTAATTGTGAAAATTATTTTTTTTTACATATAAAATACACTTGTAGAGTACATAAAAACTTTGCATATGATAGTAGGAACATTAATAGGCCTATAATTTTCTAATAATTATTGGTCACCTTTTTTAAATAATGATGTAACAACTCCAATCTTTAATATTCTTGGAAATTCACCTAATGAAACAGAAGTGTTAATTATGTAGGTAAATGATTCAGCAATGAACGAACCAATAGTCTTTATTATTTTGGTGGAGATGCAGTCTATCCCCTCGGCATTGGTATTATTTAAGGATCGAATTGCTTCTAATACTTCATTAGCAGTAACCCCCCTAAAGAGAAAAGTATTTTGATTAGACACAGTAGTATAGTTTTTATAAACAGAATTTATTTTCTTTTAGAACATAAAATTTGTTATTAAAACATTGCTTACTCTTAATATACTTAATGCAACATAAAATAAAAAATTAATTCCACCAGACTGGAAGTTGGCTTCAAAGACAAATTTAACCTCATTTAACAAGGAACTAAAAAGTTTACTAGTGAATTGTAGAACAATATAAGCGGTTTAGATCATTGTATTTTGTGCTACCAGATCTTTACAATTATTTTTTCTAATCACAGAGTTCTTATTCGTTAATCCTAAAACCAAACATTAGATGTGTGTGGTATCGTTTTATTATATTTAAACCATTGACTAGTTGAACTTAAATTACATTGTAGCTCCCACGAATTCAACAATATTGAGATCTCTAAATCATCAACACATCATAACACATTTCAATTTCGTACATTCACAGAAACTCCTATCTTATGCTGATTAAATGTAAAGTTGGGATATTTTTATTAATTCTAATTTTTGGTTTTACAGCTGCTTGGAAATCGATCCGAATAACAACGCCGCTAAAAGCCAACTGGCAATTTGTACAAAATTGCTTAAAGAACAGTTGAAAAATGAGAAGAAGATTTATGCTAACATGTTCGACAAGTTTGCAAAGATGGATACACAGGTGAAAGCCAATTAATTTTTTTTTATTTTAGCTGTACTATCGAGGTTTTCATGTTATTTTCACAATAAATTTAATGTAAATTACTTTGTGAGTGTTTTATTTAAATGCTAAGAATTCACTTTCTTACAAAATTATTCTGCTAAAGAATTTACATCATTAATATTAATGAATAAGTTACAGTTAATTCATAAATTTCATAAAGTTTTAAGACTAAATATGAAATTAAAAAATCCCTTATCCTCTGATAAGAATATAAAGGTATAAGAAGTATTCCCTGAAATATTTATGATATTTCAATTCCATGTTGCATTAATTTTTCTATAATATAAAAGTATATGATGGTACCATACACAAACTGCCTTTTTTACTTTCCAAGCAGATATTGCGTTCCGGCTGATACCGTATAATAAGAATTTAATGTGGAAAATGATACTTTTCGACATGAAGTTTTTTTGCAGCGGAAACTTTGAGGAAATATGCTTTCCAAGGAGTTAGTACACTATTCTTCCAAATGCCACAACATAATTTTATCAAACAAATGAACCGCTAACACTTGATAATGCGGTTTAATCTATAAATATGTGGTTGGTTCTACATATTTGTTTTTTTATTTTAATTGCAATGGTTTTATATCATTTCCGAACTGCCTGCCTAATTATTTTTCATAATTAAACATTGTTATTCCATTTTTAACAAAGCTTCTTTTTTTAAATCATATTTCTATTTAAAGCAGTAGATTCATAAATACTGTCATACCTCAGTTAATAAATAACATCTCTACATATGAAACTAGGAAACGATTTCTACTGTTAGCAAATTCAACGTTTTATTTTTGAAAATTAAAACAAAATTTAGAACAAATATTTTTGATAAGATATTTGAAACACATGGTATTAGATTGGGTGCTCATAATTTCTAATAAGGTGCAACATTATTTCCATTCCAATACACATAAACTGATACGTGTCTTAATTAGATGATCTGATTGTCATATCACTTGCATTGATCAGTAGAAAATGTAATCTCTTTAGAATACGAAATATTTAATATTAAAATATCTATTTTTTTACTATTAAAAAATCGGAATTTTACATATTTTTTCATGCTACTAATTTATGTAACTAGAAAATCTGAAAGCGAGTTGTTGAAATGTTGCAGAGAGAAGAATTTGAAAAAAAGAAATTACCAAACGTGATGAGCTCCGTGGGCGAATGGGGACAAGAAGACAGAGATAGAGAACCTAGTGAATTTGAAAAAGAAAACCCTGACATTTTACTTTTAAATAAAACTGGTGAATTCAAAGATATGTAAGGCTAAATGAATATCGAATATGTTTAATTCTATTGGAATTTTCTGTATACATGTTAATTGTTTTCTAATAGATTCTGGTAAGAACTGTAAACATTTCTTTGTTTAATTATAACCATTTCCTAGAGGACTAGGGGTAGTGAAACTGTAATTGATTATGTCTCAGTAAATCACAATTATGAGAGAGCATTTTGTTCTTTCTACACCAATATTTAGTAAGCATAACATATGTAAAATTTCGAAAACCTTGCAAACTTATGAATGAAAAATTAAAATCTTAATGAGGCAAATTTAGGTAAAATGATTAGTACTTTTACCTATAGAGACTGTTATCTAATGAGCCAGAGCAGAGTTTAAAATGGGAGGAAATAAAAATAAAGAAATGACGTTCTAAATTTATTAAAAACAAAAATAAAAATAAAATTGAATGATATTGTAAAAATACATCTTGGCTTTTGTGGACAACATTGAAACTACTACAGTTTACTTTATGTAAATTTAAAAACAAATACGTTGTTAACTGTTCTTAACCTTAAGAAGATATTCGCAACAAATGATCGGAGAATCCTCTTTTCTACGGTAATGGTTATATTGGGAATTGTAAATAGTTATGGAAATATTTAAAAGATATACAACAAAAAGTGAACGTAAATTTATCAACTCAGACAAAAGTTACTGTATATTAATCAATTATTCAGCTCCTTTTGATTTGTGCTTTCCAATATTTTATTTGTTTAATTTAATCTTATACTAACTTAAAGAACTATAGAGGAGAATCATAACTATTTTTGAAATAATTATGTTTTATGGATAGTTAAAACCTCTTGACTTTCTCTTACAGGGTTATATTTGATTGAAGCACTGGAAATGTTTAAATTTCAAATATAGTTCAAAAATTCAGTAAAACATTTATTAAACATATCGTCATATTAACCAACTTTTTTCATTTTTTAATTTATTTGGTGCATTAGATAAATGCATTTTACTGTATTTAGTTAACCTACTATTATTTCCGGTAATATAGTTAAAAAAACTGTTTAATTCTCAATCTTCTCAACGCCTAATTAGGTATGATTTTGTTTTTAAATTAGCATTATCAGTTATTAATAATTAATGAACAATAAATTAAATAGAAGGTTATTTACAACAAATTAACAATGTGCTTCTTATTTTACTATCGTTTGCTACTAAAGTGAATAGATAAGGTAAGAGGGTTTAAAGTAGATTTTCACGTGTTTTTTTAAATAATTGTATTTTGTTTAAATACCGGAATATATGGACTTAGATTTGTTGCAGTCTCATGGGTATGCGGAATTTCCCATCGTAGTTTACAATAAAATTATTCTTGCCAGTTTGTCCAGGTTTTTAATGATAGTTAGCATGAGTATTTTTCATACCCATTTTGTATTTGTCTATATATCATTTGCCTTCTAATCCAATTCTAATTCTCAAAGTAACATATTGCAAGAGAAGCACTTTGGTTTTTTAAAATAATTTTATATAGTCGTATATTATGTACATACTCTTTGACATAAATATTTTATTATGTACATACTCTTTGACATAAATATTTTTTTATGTACATACTCTTTGACATAAATATTTTTCTCTCGTTTGTACTTACAAAGTGTAACAAACAAAAAAATAGGTCATAAATTATACTAGATATTCTGTAGCCACAAAACTTTCACAGAATACATTTCTAATAAAAAACTCAATATAAAAATTGGTAAATTGGCGAGTGGCTTAATTCCTGTAGTCAAAAAATTAAAAAAGACATCGGTACTCTGTAAAAAGGACATAAGTTTTAGTGCTGTATGTGCATATTTAGAATATTTTTTATTAAATGGCTATTTCTATATTCAGATAATTTGGTTTTTAAAAATAGTCGTAATTAATAAAGAACTAACTTTTCGAAACAGTGCTGAGGTAAAAAAGTTTAAAAACAAATGTATATCTATAGCATAAGAATGTTTTGGGAGTGAATGAATCGCATCTATAAAATTTTTGTGTGTTGTTTGTTGTTGTTACGAAATATGTACAGGGATTTAGTTAAAACTCGCCCTGTATATAAAACTTATTTTTTATTTAATATTTCCTAAATTATAACATTTATTGTTTACTTAATATTACGTGAGCAAAGGTTTTGGGGTAAGATCGCGATCGGATAATAAATAAACGTGTTTACTAAATGTATCAATATTAATAAACATTGGGGTCTTCTTGGTTAAGAAAAAAAAGAAATTAAAAGTATATGTTCTCAGTTGATCGAAACGTTGATGGTGCCTACCCCTGCGATTATATATGATTATATGTAAGTTACCCTAAAATTTTGTAAGAGTTGCTTTTATCCATAGATAAATAAATTGTTATTGTTTTACTCACCCTCTTTAATTTTCAATAACCAAGTTACGTAAAGGGTTAAAACCCACCGAAAATAATATTTAGATTCTTTTATATATTTATTTAAGAAAACATCCCTATACGTAATAATATCAACAAGAGACTTAAATATTAAACATTTTTTATTCAATTCTTAACCCGTCATAGGATGGGTTTTAGTTAATATGTATTTTACAAAAGTTCTCAGTGGCCAATTAAGCGATCTAATAAAATCTAATTATTGTTCCGTTTTAGTATAATTAATACGGGAAACCAACCTTCAAATATATTTTTAAAATACATTATTCGATTCTACTAATTACGGACAGAATTAATGTTAATGAACCTATAACCATATCGGCGAAACCAGCAAATATGAACATACATTTAGAATTTTTCCTTTCATTTGTTCCAGATATTTAAAATAATTTTTGTGTCTCTAAGTTGGATTATTTTATTTTTTATATTTACTTTCTCAAGCTAAAATCAATAATTTCTGGTTTTTACATAAAGATCGAGATGCATTAATTATACATTGGTCTTCGTTCTCAGGCAATTGTTGAATACGTTTAATATGTTTTTTTAAGGGCTATAAGCAGAAATTTTTAAATTGAAAGTGTGGATACTAGGTGACCTGATCCCAAAAATGCTGTTAACGTTTAAATAGGGAAACTAAAAATGTTTAACGTTTTTTTTCAACAGAATAAATATAAGTTTTGTTTAATATATAGCTAGCAACTGTTTTAGCAATATCGATCTAGGTTTGTTTTTTTTTGCATTTATTATACTGATATGCTTGGCTATGTATAATTTTTAATGCCTAATTTCCGCGCATCTTTATCGTAAATCCCAGTGGAACAATTGTGTAGTTGGTGTAAAAATGCGACTATGTAATAGTAAATGAATGAAATTAAAATACTTTTATTGTGGATAAAATAAAATAAGTGTACAGTGTGACCCCCTTGAAATAGAACCAGACCTCTGTAAGTTTTCAATTTTTCTAAAACTATTCTACCGGAACTTTAAATTTCATGAATTAGAATACATTTTCAAGACTAAAATGTATTTCCAGACTAAAAAGCAAAGTCTTGTTATTGATTTTACTACAAAAAAATTAATTGAACCACAAAGTTTAAAAGCTGGGAAAATAACTTTCAATAAAATTTTTATAGAAAATGTTTATTGGTAATAAAATTAGTGGAATCAATAAAAACTTTGCAATACCCCGGTTTGTGCAAGTTAAGAAAAACATTTTTATAAAGTAAATAACAAAATTAAAAAACTTCTATCTGTCTTGGAAAATGGTATATTGTCAGATACCGAAACTTATGTAGACTAGAATAGATATTAAAACGCTTTGGAAGACTGTGGAAATTCAAGTTAAATATTATTTATCTTTCCATATTTATATATTTTACCAAGATTGTAAACAAATTCTGAAAACTGACAATAAGGTTAACAGAAAGCCTAGTTCCCAAATCGGTTATAAGTTTTAGGTCTCTAGAATGAAATAAATTATATGTTTTGAATAAAAATAATGTAATTATTATATAACAAACTGCATCTTCATCTAACATATTAAATTAGTACAAATTTTAACAAATACAATTTTTTTTAATCATATCTAATATCGCAATTAGGTATAGGAAATGCATAAGAATTAATAAAGTACCATACAATAACATTTCAATACAATACTAAAATACAGGGTGTTCCATTTAAGAAAACCCAGAAAAAAATAATTCCAAGTTTCGACTAATACTGTATACAAAAATTAAATATTCCACTATGTTAATAATTTTTAACAATACCATAGACTGTATTAGAAATCGTTTGAACAAAAATAGATTTTTTGATGTCTAATCTGTACAATGCTACAGGGTGTTAATATTGCTAGGAAATTAATAAAAATGTGCTTATATCTTTTAAACTAGCTGGTATAACATTGTAAAACCCTATAATGCAGAAACAAGAAAATCGAAAAGAATCCAAAAATCTAAAAATATACAGGATGTTCCATTAAAAAAATGATAAGTTTGGTTTACCCTGTCAATATGAATGGCCCTGTGTATTTGAAAATATTTTCCTCACTTCAACTTTTATCTGGCTAAAATGTTTTCGTATCTCTTACGACAAATGAGTAATTGTACTTCCTCGCACTAATGTCGCACCCTGTATATACTGGCCTCTCCACAGCCATTTATGTAGTAGAATCTACCGTATGATTGACATATCTATAAAAATAAAGGTGAATAAAACTAGAAGTCTAGGATTTTTTTTTAGTTTATCATAACCCTTTTTCTCACGATTATTAATTTTTGTCCTAAAACTTTGTGATAAACTGTTTTTGTAATTTAGCTGGTTTTAATAAGCCACCCGGAATTCGTTCACAATCTATTTTCAACTATAATTTAAATGCATTATTCGTTTGTATATCTCTTGTCCTCGAAATATTTACTACGTCTTAGTCAATTAATCATGAGATAAAATTGAATTTTGACTAGTACATGTTGTGGTAAGTTTATTTTTTCTTACGTAACGTTGAATTAAAATTTATTGTTGGGTACACATATATGTACTTTTCATATATGTAAATAATTTTAAGATAAGTGTATTTTTCTGAAATTGTAGTTTAATAAGTGTGTAAGTAGGTACATCCGAAATACATTTTTTAATATGACGATGTAGCTAGCATATGAATGTTAATTATAATACCCATAGCAAAAGTTTATTAGTAATATTAGTAATATTAGTAATATTAGTAATATTAGTAATATTAGTACTATAGTTGCTAAATAACAGTTGAAAGATTATTATTATGTGAACGAAGTAAGACCTCTTTCTTATCTTCCGAATTAAGAATGTAAATAATGTATATATAAATATTTACTTAATTAATTGAAAAATCTGTTATAGATTTTGTGGTATCTTAATTTGAATTATTTTTAGATATATTTATTTTTTTTATTATGCATTTTTTGTTATTTATTTAAACCTTAATTGCTATCTAAAATTTGTACTGGTATCCACTTACATGTAATCAACAGATTATCAAAAATTATTTTTAATTAAAAAATGCTATTATAACTTCAAAACTTATAGTCCTCTATATTTTAGAAACTACTTAAAAACTCTTTTCCACTTCATTTAAAAAAATTCAGTTGATATTAAATCCAAAATGATTCACAGAATCACTTTAAGTTCTAAGTAATATATTACTTTTCCTATTATTCCCTTACGAGTAAACCATAGAAAGCTTAGATTGTATGAAGATTTTTGTTAATTACCTTATAACTCTGGGGAGATTTATAAATGATGGACAAACAAATGGGTACTCATCAAATTCTATTACGAACCATGCAATTTAAATTATATACATAATTCAAGGTAGGATGTTCGTCTGACAACTATTATAAAACTTGTAAATAAAAACTAATCATAGACGAACAATAGGATTGATTTTAGAGGAACTGTATTCCTAGAGATATGAGCGTAAGTTGTTGCGAATATATTTTTATCAAATTGTTAGTTAAGTTATCGAAATTACTCTTTTTTTTATCTTAAACTTAAACTTAAACTATATTTTTTATTGTATATTACAGGTGTTCTAAAAATGGGTGCAGTTTCAAGTTACTTTTTTCAGAGCAATGGTAGAACTGATGATGCTGATCCCGTTACGGGCTTAACATCAAGGGATAGATATTTAATCAGCACAACTTGGGATAAGGTAGCTAAAGATCCCACTGCTTGCGGAGTTGCTCTTTTCCTTCGGTATTTTTTTTCCATACATACATACATATATTATTGAAATATACTCATTTCTTTTTTTAGGTTATTTGAAATTAATCCTAAGCACAAGCAAGCTTTTCCTTTTCGAGATCAACCCACTAAAGAACTACCAACTGATAAAAAATTCCAAGCTCATGTAAATGGTGTAATTTATTCTGTAAGTTCTATTGTTCGTAGTATAGATGATGCAGAATTAATGAAAAGCATTATACATAAAATTGGACAAAACCATGCCAAGAGATCTCTGGACCGACAAGCAATGATTGTAAGTAATCATATTTTAAGTATAAAGGGGATAAAGTATTGAACCAAGTAAATATCTTTAAAACGAAACGGACGATATTTATGAAGTTTTACAAGTAAGTGCAATGCGCCAAAATGCAGCTGCTGTACATTTATTGTTAATAATATACTTCCGGTTTGACCGGAAATACCCTCAACTTTTTTAATTTAAATCTATGTTATTAACAAAAAAATATACATCAGATGCATTTTGCCACATTGCACTTACCTACAAAATTTCATAAATATCGTCAGTTTCGTTTATCCCAACCCTGTATAATAATTGGCCTTATTTCTATTTAAATTTTATTACTAATGTTTGGGCAATCTGACAATATAAAAAAATGAAAAAATCTTGACTGAAATCAATAAAATGAAATGAAAGTGTTATATCTAGAGGTAAGAGTGCTTTTCCGTTTTTTATATTAGAATTACAATCAGTTTTTTTGGTATAACAACCGATACTGATGAGATGAAAAACACCACAGCAGCGACAATATAAGCCCCGTATGCTCCCACCAATTATTAATATCGCTAAAATGGCGGCACATCGAATGGAATATAAACCAAAACGGAACATTTTTCTGTTACGGTTATTGGGACTTAAAGATACGTTCAGAATAGGTCGTTCAAGATTGTACAAATCATTCCCTAATAAACCTATTAAAATAATTACTCATTGGAAGGAAAAACAATTTAGGGAGGGTTTTGAGTGAAGTAACCTGGGCTCTAAATCTGAAATACGTACGGACGTTGGAGTCTTCGGAAAATTTTTCAGAATATCAACTATTGGAAGCACACAGACCTCTACGTCCGGGAAATGTTGAGAAAATTTCAATATTTTCTTGTCATTAGTGTCAGAGATTAATCTACTGGTTGAATTCTCAATTTTATTGCCAAAAAAAGTTCTTTTATATGCAGAAATTTTGAATTAAAATTAAAACACAATCTATTATTTTTCATTTTTAGGACGTAAAGAACACCATGCTAGATCTTTTCACTTCTATGTCTCAAGAAGAACTGGATTCTTGGACCAAATTTCTTGATTATTTTGTTGAAGAAACATCCAAAGCATTAAAAGAATATTCCTCCAATTAGATAAGTTTATTTTATATTTTCGATATTAATAAATAGTTTGTTTAATATATTCCATTGTGGTTATTTACGCTCATGTTCTTTTAAAACATCTTATACCTACCTATCCAGAATGTATTCATATACGTATGTGAATATCTACAATTTCCGATAAATTTCACTTAACGCAAAAGGTCCGAGAAAGACCGGATATTTAATCCTTCTTTAGTATAAAAGTATTTAGAAAAATTTATGAGCAATTTGATCGTTCAACAGCATTTTTGCCTTTTCTTGTCAGTCTGTCAGTACTTTTTGATAATAATAGGAGTTAAAAAGTGAGAATGAAGCTTTGTTTGATTCTGAAATGATAAATATTCTTTTTAGGCCATATTATAACCATCCAATTTTTACAACAAAAATATTCTGGTTAATATTTAATGATCGGTTTTCAGAGAGTAAAATGAAGTTAAGAATTTCAGGTTTTTTATTATTGAAAATGTTATAACACTGATAAATTACATTTATTTTAAAGGTGTGTTAAAAATATTTTGAAACCTTATTATTTTTGGTGCTAAAATATGAATCACATTAGATTTATTAAAATACATATTTTTCATTTTCCATAAAATTTTTAAGAAATAAATTTTCTTTAATAATATATATAATTTGAATCTGTGACAGCCTAAAAATATATATAGATATATATATCTGATATCACAATTTATAAAACGTCCCTTTTCACAAAACACTGATTCCATGTTTCATCCCTTGGTCCATCGTAGTCATTATTATCACATCGGATACCCGCTTCACAGCGAAACTATCAACCATACTTCTCGATCCTTTAAGTAGTCTACATGGGTCAGAACTTAACACTAATCTTGGCGTTTCACTGAAGACATGAGCTTCACAGTCTGAAAAATTTCCTGAGCTTTCTGGTCGAGCCATTGGAACCAGTAAGAAGTCTCCTGCTGCAATAAAAACGTAAAACTAAATTAACCTAAGTATTTATTTATGCAAAATGTTTAATGACTAATTGCATTTATCTTTTAACGTCGAACACATTACCAATATAGATTATAAATATTTCAGGATCTTTATTTTGTTATAAAAATGATTTTTTTTGGATATATCCGGTAAATCTACCTGGTTTCTATAAAAAAAACATAAAACCTTAGTAAATTAAAATATATACAATTTCATGTTGCATAGAAGCCTAGTAGAATTGAACGTGTTCCAGGACCACAATATATAAATTAAATAAAATTATAATGTTTAATATAATTAACTAAATGTATGTTATACAGGAAGTACGCGAAAATAATGCATATTTTTAAATGGTATGTAGAACGTGCCATTTGCAACAAAATATTCTAACATCATTAATTTACACAAAAATTCGCTTTAAACATTATTCGGTATACGTAGCAACACGTCACATTTTTAATAAAAATATGAGTCATGTAACCAAGGAATATCTACCTGCAGAATCATAAAATTGTGTTAGTTTACAAAAGATTCAGATCGTCTAATCATTTTAAGTTTATCGTTTGGTAAATTAGTTTCAGTAATTCAGTGAAAAATGACATTTTATTCAAATCAGTAATATCACGTCTTTTTAATTAATCTAATGTGTAAAAATTGCAGAGAATACATTTTTCACTCTTCTACATCCCCTTTAATCGACCATTCTAAATACTAAGTGTACTAAAATAAAAACTTATTTTTAGAATGTTTAAAAAACCATTGTTTATACTTGACTGAGTTATAGGTGTTGCCGGCTCTAATTGCTTTTCGGTATATAATATTTGGATAGATCTAAAATACTAATATTTATTTCTTTGATAACAGCTGACTTTAATAAAAATGTATAAGACATTTTTATTCTGCATACCAATCAGTAAGTTTAGTATTTAGTATTTGATTACCCTCACCCAGGAAATAATAACTTGGGAAAACTTATCAAAATACAATAAATTAAAAATTTCCTACCTGGTTTCCAGTCGTAACAATCTCTCTGTACGTGATTTATAAACGAACCATCCCCAGCTGTAGCTGCAGCACTCGGTGCTATAGGGTTAGAAATTCGATGATGAATACGGTGAGTAAAACCTAACACTGATAGTAAATCTCCAACAACTCTTTGAACTGCACAACGAAGCTCTGAATTTCTATATCCGTAGATCCAAGGATTGAAGGCGCTACTAGCAAGAATGGGAAGAGCTAAGAAAACGGAGATCCAAGCAGATAGGATGTTGGTACCGATGAAGACATCCATAAGCATGCATATCTAAAATATAAAAAGAATGTGTCACAGAAACTACATGACCGTAGTAACTTGAGAAATAGTCCCAATTAAAAGTAAAGCAGTTACTGTCGGAGCGTATAGACTTTAAAATTAAATAAAATCTCTTGTATATGTAGGATGTCTCACCATTTTGGCTGCTACCAGTTTATCATAATTTGAATTTTTTGGTTTATATAACTGTTTTAACAGCCCTTAGTAACGTCCACATTTCCAAAATAGTCGCTAAGAAGTCATGGAGCAATGCACACACTCACTCTCCGCTCAAAAATAGAAAAAAGTTGTACTGTTACGTAAATCACTCAAGAACTCGCATCAAAGTTATTGTTAAAGTGTAAATTTTGAACTTAAATATTTTCATTAAAGTTGTTAAAAAATAAATCAGTCGATCAGTTATTTCATTGGATGGAATTGATTTGTTTCTGAAGATAAGCACATAGGATTTAAGTCTAGATAATTCTTAGAATACACTTAAAAATACAGTCAATTTTTGAATAACAATGAATTATGCATAAAATTTTACAAATCCATTGATTTCTGGAAAATATTAAATTAATTAAAGTAACTACCATTTTTATTTTACTATACGAGTATATGTTAATCATATTATCAAGTTAGAGTTTTATCTCTGAACTGCGTATAAAAATCTTGCTTATTTAATAAATTTTGTAGAAACTAATATCGTACTTTTTAATACTTCAAGAGTCTGTTGTGTTGTAATTGACTTTTGTTCATTCTCGAACATTTTACAACCGCCTAAGGACTTTTAATTTCCTTTTTCTTTTCTTTTTACGCTCAGAAGATAATATTTCTTACATTAATGACTTTTTTTATCATAGAGGGTTTTTATCCTGACTACAAAGTTATTGATTTCCTTTCGTTTAATTTGAGCTAAACCTGAGAGACTTAGTTGAAGGTACTAATCTTGCAAGATTTTTTTAGCATATATGTATGTATAAAACCAGATATTTTTTCGACAATTATACCGCATTCAGCTTTTTGAAATCCGATTGAATTGCAATATAAAAACATTTCAGTGTATAAACTTCAAATGTGTTTTACTCGGCATAGAATAGCATAAAATAAACATAACATTTTTTAATCTTCGAATATTGCTCATACTAAATAAACAGCGCGAATAGCTGAAAAAAGGTTATGTAATAAAATTTTACCTAAGCACATATACTATACTGAAGAATGGAAACTCAATATTTGTGTTAATGTTTCTTGATAATGTAAAATTTCTTTTAGTGATTTATACTGGGTGTTTAAAAATATCGAATATTTGAACAGGGTAAGTATAGATCAAAATAAGGCAAAAACTCTTAACAAACATGGGTCCACAAATTGATGGTTTCGGAGATACAGAGAAGCATTTTGTGTTTAAACATTATTTTTATTTTGTACAAACAAACGATAGAAACTTATAAACAAAATCGTCGATGGATTGAAAGGGGCGGGTTTGTATCATGGTCTGCAAACTCGCCAGATTTAACCCCCTTGATTTCTTTTTTAGGGGATATTTAAAAAGTTTAGTGTACGCTATTCCTGTAAATAACCTCGAAGAGCTTCAATAAAGAATTAATCAAGAATGTCACCAAATCCGAGTTAATGTAGGAGTTTTAGAGAAAGTTCGAATATCCTTCCAGCAGAGATGTAATGCCTGTTTGGAAATGGAAGAAGAGCATTTTGAACATCTCATCTAAAATACTTTCTTTTGATTTTCTGTATAAGTTTCTATCACAATAGACATAATGTGTAAACGCAAAATGTTTCAAAAATAAATAACTCTATATCTCCAAAATCGTCAATTTGCGGACCCATGTTTATTTTTTGGTCCATACTATACCCTATTCAAGTTTTCGATCTTTTTTTTAACACCCTGTATAATTTTTATGTCCAAATAACATACGGTACCCATAGAAAAAAATAATCCCCACCTTTTGTTACACACATCTTCATAAACCTAAGCAAAATTGTTAAAATACGCAGAAATTATTATACTGAGGCTGACATTTTTGATTTGTAATAACTGCTTGAGTCTTGAATTATATAAACAACAAATCCAAATACTCATCGGAGATTATTAAAACTAGAATTGGTGTTTAAGCGGTTCAAAAATAAAGCAGAAACATACATGATCTTTGCAAATGTCATTTAGCTAACACTTCTTTCTGTGCTAAAGTTAATTTATCAAGACATTTAATTGTTCTTGTGTGAACTTAGCTTGGAGATGGGGGTGAGCATCAGGAAAATGCGGTGGAGCTTGGGAACTAACTTCACTTCAGGCATTATTGTTAGAGACGACGGCTTTCAGCTGAATAATTAAGAGTGAATTAAATGTTAATGTCGTTTCCTAACTATTAACGGAAATATTTCGTTCAAAGCAGAGAGTTGGAATACTCGAGAGAGAGTTGTGCCCTTTATTAAGGTTTTGTTGAGCTACGACGCCAAGGGCGTTCCACATCAAAAACTGATAGAAAATTACCGTAGCCTTTGTATTAGATGTTGTTGACGTGATCTACTGTTGTAGCGGACAGGCTATTACGAAATTGAAAAATGTTTATATACAAAAAATAATTTTGCAAAATTAGATTTTTCAAGTAGAAGTAAGCGAGTCTCATATGAAATAAGATTCATTCTAGATTTAGTCTATTGAATTTTTAAAGAAATTCTTAATAACTTTTAGAACCTCGTGACAAATAAAATTATCTATGTACCAAACCCAATGGTATATAAAACCCTCTCCTGGTACTTGGGCAATGGCATTCAAGAAACGATTATTGCCTCAGAATCAAAATCCGTTTTAAAAAGCATTAAGCACTTGTCAATGAACAATTTTAAAATTTGTAGGATAAAACATTTACTAAATGAGCTTTCACTAAG
The DNA here is from genome assembly GCA_951812935.1 of Hermaeophaga mercurialis. NCBI lineage: Eukaryota > Metazoa > Arthropoda > Insecta > Coleoptera > Chrysomelidae > Hermaeophaga > Hermaeophaga mercurialis. The sequence goes on along the minus strand of OX638362.1, from coordinate 15,321,410 downwards.
AAAAGGCAAGATTATATTTGAGGCTTTTATGGCAATGAATAAAAAGTAGATGTAGCAGCCAAAGAAACGCGAGTTCGTACTAATTTTGTTAACATTCCATGTTATAGTGAGTGATATTTTGCGGTTATAAACAAAAAATATGATTAAAAATTAGAAGAAAAAGTGATCTGAGAAATTTAACAAATCACTATTTTCTTATTTACAAGGATTTACCAAAACCGGTAGATCATTATTTACTTTTAATGTTTCAAAAAAGTACTCATCTGTGATCACACGACTAAAATTAACCATGGATATTTCCAGGTCGATCTGCATTTTATCAATCCGGTTAACAAAATTGTTGATTTGAATAATCTATTTTTTAATTGTAAAACAAATCCAGGATACGTTAACTTTATTGACTAACTGATACAATTACCTTTTTGATTTCCCCATTAGTATTCAAGTTGTGCTACCAACTGAGGATAAAGAAATATACAACTCAATTGTAGAATTTATCTTAATAAAGAAAATTTTCATTTAAAGTAGATACTACTAATTATTGAGTTGTGTATGTAGAAATGAAAGATTTAAGAAGAATAGCAGGTGTAAAACAATAATAAGACAGATTGAGAAATGAAGAAATCAGAAATAAGAAAAATAGAGAATATACAATTAAACCGGTACGGTCATATCATAAGCCAATGGACCAGAGCAGATTGATCCAGAAAGTTATAGAAGCAAGACCAGATAGAAAAAAGAGGAAAGGGAAATCGAAAAACTTAGATAAAAAGAATCAAAGAGATGGGAGATAGAAGGGGAAGGACAATAGAAGAAATAAAAGGATTGGCCACAGATGGAAAATAATGGAGAAAGTTAATACTTACTTAGTAAATAAAGGTCAACCCGACGCCTGAAATGACGAGTTTCGAGAAAGAATTGTAGACGAAGAAGAAAAAGACTGTTAAGAAAACTATTCTAAGATCTAAAGAAGAGGCGTCCACCAACAAAAACGTAACCCTCTTGTAACCTCATTAATACAATAGAAAATAGTGCTAGCGTTGCTGTAGGGTAAATATTACGGCTGTAAAAGAGATACATCTGTAAGATAATCATATGTTTTTAGAAGTTTTATTAATTTTTATTTTTAAAGTTTAGAACGTTGTAATAAAGTACTTAGATTTGTTTTCAGATGTAGGAATTCTAGAGCTCGGAAACGTCCTAAAAACGCAAATCTTTTAAAAAAAGTATATGATGGTTTTTTTGAAGCTTAAGGTTTAGAATTGTTGAAATTTAACTAGAACACAAATTTTATTAGTAGAACTTGACAGCGAGCCATTCATTAAATTTTATTGTTAAAATTTATATAAAAATATTGGGCGCTATGGGAAGACTGGACGAAAAGTCGGTTTTTCGGGGTTTTCTTTTGTAAAAACATTTTTTTTGTCCGGGGTTGTAACCCCTAAAACTTGTAACTTATAATATAATCAGAAAGTCGTAAATAAAGGGAAATACTCGAAGAATCAATATTCAAAATCACCTTGTAAAATACGTTTAAGTCACAAAAGAAGAATGTACTAACTTCGTCAATTAAAAACTCTACATCCGGGCAAGTAACGCCAAAAATTAGAAAAAAATAAGGAAGAAAATGTATCAGTTGGAGTTTCGAAGAGACTAAAGTTACTTTAATATAATTTCTATATATTTGTGCGTTTTCTTTCAGTAAATTTATAGCTCGTCCGATATTTTTCTAAATTTGTCATTTAATAGTAATAAAATCAGATTGAAACTATCGCAATGTAATCATTAAATTAATTTCGTTTTACATCTGTTAATTTACGTGCTGTTTTCATATTTTATTTGTTAAATTCTCATATTCGTCACCCTATTAAATAGTTTCATTATGAAGACCTGTAATAAGGGTATTTCTATGCAGGACGTCCTCCATAGTTAGAAATTAGTAGTAGAGTATATGAATAACGTAAATGTCAATGTTCTTTATTAATTAATTCCCTTACAAGAACTCATATGCTTCCGCTCTGTATAAAATACTACCATCATTACCATATTTAATTCCAATATGACCAAACAGTATACAGGCGGGTAAATAAAATAGCGCCGCAGTACCAACGCAGCTTTTACATAACCAAGTCTGTTGGTCTGACTCCTAAAAGACCATAAACATCTTTTAAGTACTGTACTTATTTAATCCTTAAATAAATGAAAACCTTGGCATTTAATCTGTTTCAGTTGTTACACATAATGTTAACCCACCTGAAAGGGCAGCCACAATCCCAGAAACATTCCAGCTGTAATTGCAAGTGCCAGGCCATATCGGGGGGGTCCAGACGATCTCCTGTTGCCGTTTAGCATAGACATGCGGTGTGTGACATTTCTGGAATGGTGAGATTCAGATCGAATGGCTCTTGCGTGACCACGGGCCACAACGTAGATGTAACCGTAACAAACTACTAATACAAGGGCTGATGGTCCGTATACCGCACAAAACATAAAGAGCTGAATAGGTTTGGCGACCAAAGTACTGAAAGTGCATATTTCCGTGCTAAAAGAAATGAGAAAAATTAATTACATTCCTACAAGGTGTAGCCAATAACGTAAGATTAAATCGGAAGCTAGTAATTTTTAGTTTTCTAGGAACATATCAATAAATGTACTTAGAGTTACATTCAAATTTACAAATTCAATAGTAAAAAAACCAGCTGGCCAGAGAATAAATATTTTAAGTACAAGGGTTTTCAAGGGGAATTTTAGAATCAGCTAACACATGTTAAATTTCATTTTTAAAGGCAAATTACTTAAATATAACTTGACGCTTCAAATGACATCACAGATGAGTTTTACGATTGTAATTGTATAGAAATAATTGAAATAGTTGGAGAAACTGAACGGCATCAGGAAAGGTTTTTCGGAATTTTTTTCTTCCATATAAGAAACGTGTCGTTCAGATTGTTATCTCATCATATAATTCTCTGAACTGAGGAATTGACTAGTTTTGTAAAAGCCCTAAAAGTTCTGATCAGAAAGCTAGACGAAATTGGGAATCTTTTAGTTTAATATACGTCTCGAAAACTACTTCATGATCAAGTATCTTTAACCATGTTAAATTTTGTAAGTTATAATTTGCCGGTACTTTTCTGATTTAGTTAACGGTTTATTAAAGACTACGTCGAGGCATAATAATTATTCAAATCATTAACTTAATTTGTTGTAATCAGTCGTTCTTCATTTAATTTTGATTGTAATTTTGACCTAATCCTCGCCCAATAAATAAGTTAGAAAAAGTTCTGTTAGTTTCTTTGTGATTTAAGTCAACTATAAGCATACCTACATACTGGGTGTCCCCCAGAATCGACCCCAGGTCTGAAGGCATAACAATCTGGTATGCGCCAATTTTCCTATTTTCCTTATGAATATAGTATTTCGTTTCATTAAAAAATCTATTGTAAGAACCACGTTTTTGCTTGCGCTCGGCAAAGCCATATTACATTGTCACGTGTGGTGTCATACATATATGTTTAAACATTCAACCATCCAATCACATGCATATTACATATATTACATTAATAGTTATTTAAGTATCAAAGTATTAAAAGTAATAAAAATTAAAGTATACTTACTACTTATCCACATGATTTAAAATGGAGTAGCCCAAAGGTGTGAATCCCACTAGCGAAGAATATGCCCAAAACACGACTATATATCTCTCCATAGCTGAGTGTGTAATTAGATTGTTATATCTTAAAGGTCTAGCTAAGGAAGTAAATCTATCTACGGCAATAGCAACCATCACTAGGGCAGATACACAACACAGTGATATGCCAACGCCGTAACTAAACAGGCATACTCGAATATTGGTCAAATTTCTTGCACCGCCCAGTTCTAGATACATCCCAACAGGCATGAACATGCCAATACCTAAATCTGAAGTGGCTAATGACATGAAGAGGTAGTTGCTAGGAGTTCGAAGCCTTTTGAATCTATACATAGCAACCAAGAATAGTGAGTTCCCTAAAAAATGCTTTAATTAATAAAGGAATTTTATATTTATTTTTATTATGAAAATTTACAATGAATATATTTGAAATAAAACGGTATAAAAAAATAATTGTTTCAACTCTTACTTTATGGAATTTATCCATAATAAATATAAATGATAAATTGTTGTTATCTTGAATTTCCACAGTATTTGAAAGCTATTTTTAATATCTTTCTCTAACCAGCTTTCGCTAAATCGCATTTTAAAAGAATATTGTTTTGGTATAGATATATGATGATGTTTTGGCTGGTTTTACAGGTAGTGATAGACAAATTGATATTTTCTTTAATTTTATAAACAATTTACATCTCAAAAAATACCTTATATTTCCGAAACAACTTAAAGATGCTAGGTCATACAGAACTATTACATATTTTGGAAATATTTCAAACAAAATATCAAAAATTATATCTCGACATCTTCTCCAATATCTTTTAAAGTAAGAAATAATGTGGGATAATTTTTATTAAATTATAAAATTAAAACCTAAAATTAATAACTTACAAAAGTTAGGTATTTACAAACTAAATTGTCCAAATTGTAACGCGATCTACCTTGGCCAGGCCCTTAGAAATTTTGAAATAAGGTACAGTGAGCACTTACGATTTTATAGACTAAATATAAATTACATTACGCTAAACACAAACCTATAACTTACACAATTGAAACAACAGTGGAGATACTTCATAAATGTGACAAAAAAGAACTTGATTTTTTGGAAGAATTTGAAGTCAAGAAATATCTAAAATGTCCTCAGTATACAGTATTGAATGAATAATTAAACCTGGGAAGTTCAATTATTTTATATTACCTTTTGGACTAATAAATACTTATATAATATTATGCAGTTTTTTTAGAACAAGAAGAATATTACAGCAAGAAATCATACTGTACATATTGCTTGAAATTGGTTCATTAAAATGTTTATGATATAAAGTCAAGTACGCTTATAAGAAATCTGTCAATCTTATGTCATTCTTTGAAAATGCGATTTAGCAAAACCTGGTTAAAGATAAATACTTAAAAATAGCTTTGATATACCCTGGAACTTCAAAATAAGTATAATTTATCTTTTATATTTGCTATAAAAAGTTAGTTCTTTTTTACAAGGTTTTCTTTCTTTTGGTATGTTCTCATGTCTTTAATTTATATAACTTTCTGTATATTGATATGTATATGTTTTAATACAAATATTTTATGTGATTTTTGAAATTATATGCATTTACTGAAAAAAAATTTTAGTATTGCAAGAGTATTAATATATTATGTATATTTATCACTTCGACAGTTCAATAGTGCTTTAACACTAAAAACTAAATACACGTTACTTATTTAAAGAAAAGAAAATTTATTATTATTTTTAGTAGAGATAGTGGTATTAAAGTTTTCGACAAGAATTTAGCCACACCCTAGCAAAACCAGAGTTTATCGTTTAACTATTTCAAAGCATTTTAGCGGGTTAAATAATGATATAAACAAGTACAATTTACCTTTAGGGTCAGTTACAAATTAGGTCATGTTGACTCTTTAAAACCTTAATTACATTTTGTCAGAAGAAGGATATAGTTGGAAAATACACTTCAAGGTAAAAATCTGTCCTTGTTTGTCTAATACTAACTCGATAAGACAATGAACTAACACACTTATTAGCTTCACAACTTAATTATCTTACAAAATAGAAAAAATGTTATACGTACGCAATAAATTGTTGTTGCTGTTTTTAATTACATTTTTATCTACTTATTAAGGTATTTCTTAAATTTAAAGTCATCATAGGCAAATATTGCTAAATTTATTATTATCTTCAAATAATAACCAAAAAGCTGACGAATATAAAGCGGCAAATAGTACACATATTTCAACTTCTTTGCCAAGAAGGATCATGTAATTTAAAATTGTTTATAATACCCATGTAATAACAATCACGATGTTATTTACTTCTATCACAACATTGTGAGCACCTAAGAAAGATCATAAATGTTTCCAAACGTATAATCTTAGCTAATTTTACGCAGTAAGTTGGTACCATTTTCATGAACTGTGTTGTAATTACGTTAATTTTCTTATTTTGTTTCATGTTACTTCCATTTCAGAAAAAAATGTTTAAACTTTATTTTAGAATTTTCTTAAAAAAATTGTATGACCGTAAGACACTCAATCAGTGCAATAGTTTGAGCATGAATTTAATATAAACAGAACCCGCTCTTTATTACCCATATTAGAGAAGTCAAATACTGAGAACGCTTAGAAATACAAATTAGTACTATTTCTTTTAGTGTCGAATATAAAGTTCCCCTACATTTTGAAGATTTGGCCACTTGTGATTATTTTTAACTCTGTGGTTGTGATGTATTAAAATTAAATAGGTCATCGGTGACATGCAGCGGTTTTCGTTTTCATGAACTAAAACCTAACATTATTGAGATTAATAAAATCGCAAGGTACATTAAAAGGTAGCAGTATCAATAGTGACTTCATTTTAGCAGAGAATAATTTAATTTTTACTAAATTGATAACCACAGACGTTATAGAAATTGATCATAGGCGTTTGTTAATTTTTGTATTTAGAATGCAATTACTATTGGAAGACGAAGCTAATGATTTTATTTTTCTAAAAGAGAATTCTAGCAATAATCGATATTTTTATGATAACCGAATATTCTAATAAATGGTATGAATACAAAAATTTAAAGTGGTACAAGAACGCAACACATATATGTGCCTTATAAAAATATGCATGTTGCATGTCAACAAATGTATATTTATGGAGATATTGCCATTGGATACCAGAAAAGTAAAGTTGTTTCTGTCACGGGAAAGCTAGAATGTAGCAATGGTTAAAAATCTAATTTATAAAGAAAAATAATAATGCATAAATATTAATACTCTGTCTTTGGTTCATCGACATTCTTTGACGTTTTCTAATTTGGTGATTTAAAATCGATCTTTTTCAGAAATTCTTAACAATATTTTTGATTTAGGAAATAGTTCATTCATTCCATACTTTATGGACATAGTGAATGTAAATTGTCTATTATATTTATTTATATTTGCCGTAAGTATTACTGTAATGTGACAACTGAAAAGTTAATTCAAATAGAGTGGCACACCTTCACTTTTAAACATTTGATGTGACTTGTCAACAAAACTTTCCCGATAATTAAAATTCTACCTGCTAAAAAATCCCTCCCAGAGTAATACTGTTTATAAATAGAAAGACCATTATTATATCTAAAATTATTGTAGGTATCAACAGGTTCTGTAAGTTGGCTAATGTGTTTTCCATAATGGGCATCAATTCAAAACAATTAAAGGAACACCAATTATTAAAGATTGAAGAAAAAATTTTACTCTCAGAAATATAATTTTTTTCTTTTTCGGTAATGCCCTCTTAATATTAGGCCACCCCCAAGGTACTGACTAACATATTCAAAAGGCCACATTTCTACTATATTATGGTTTTAGTTTTTTTTATCAACAACGCTATAATAGCTATTGCAGAATTGTTAGTAGAAGTAATTTCGGAAATTAGTGCTTGCACATTTCTGTATTTGTTTATTAAAATGTTTTATACAGGATGTCCGTGAAAATAATCCATATTTTAAATGTTATGTAGAATGTGTCATTTGCAACAAAATATTCTAATAACATTTTTTCTAACTTCATTCACTTTAAACATTTACTCGAAAATTTATACGTGGCAACACCTCACTCTTTTAATAAAAATATGTGTCATGTAACCAAGGAATATTAACCTGATGAATCATAAAATTGTGTTAGTCTAAAGATGTTTTGGGATCGTTAAATCGCTTTAAGTTTAACATTTGATAAAGTAGTTTCCATAATTCAGTGAAAAATAGCGATTTACTCAAATCCAGAATATCACATGTTAATTAATTTAATCCGCGATGTTTTACATCAGTATCTCAAAGATTGTTGGAAACCTGTAGTGTGATAGTAGAAATCGTTCGAATAGTGTGATAATAATAATTGCCAAAAATACATTTTTCACTCTTCTACATTCCCTGTAATCGACCATTCTAAAAAACCATTGTTTATACTTGACTGAGTTATCGGTGTTGTCGGCTTTAGTTGTTTTTCGGTAAATAATATTTGTATAGATCTACAATACTAATATTTATTTCTCTAAAAAAGGATGGCTTTAGTAAAAACAATTATAAGACATTTTTATTCTATATACGTTTTCATACCTCATCCATAAATATGTGCATTATTTTCAAGGACACCCTATATATATTATTCTAGAATAAAAGGTTGAATAGAAACGTATTTTTTTAGTAAATTTATAAGTTATTTTTATTACCTATTAGAATCATTGGCGAAATAAGGAACACTAATAATACTGCAACGGTAACTGCTGAGGGTGACGTTAGCCTGGAGTAAGATATAGTAATATTGACGTCAGTGTCTGTAGAATTGACTGGAAAGTATTCTGCTTGGATTGTACTGTAAAATACCAGTTCACTTTTGTTGAAGAAATCCGTATCCATCGATTCGTTAATGAGGGGGAGGCGGAAGTCACTGTCACAATGAAACTAGCTGGTGATAATGCTACAAAGAAAATATGTATTTACTCTATGAATAGTTTCTGAATAATATCATGAAGGAATTGTGTATATATAAATAACTATATTGAAGTTCCTACCTACTGTTAGAAATCTTATTAATGATATTTCAAAATTTTATACAAATTGCATATCATACAATCCAAAAAAAGTTCTTAATAGTTACCTATATAGTTCCATAAAGATCATAACAGCAATCAATATGGTTAATAAAATTTAATATTGTTGTTTATAAACCCGCGTCTAATGTAATGATAGTTTTATGATTTTTATGAATTGCAATAAAACTTTATTAGCATGCTGCTATTAAGAGACGAAAGCAGAAATAATTATTTTAAGTGAATACAAATATGGTAAAAAAATTGTGTTAATATCCTGTTTAAATTCTGTTGAAAATATAAAGTAAGAATATAATAGCTTTTCAGAGAAAGCAACAGGTTATCAAAATATTAACAATAAAAATAGAAGAAATTATTTTCGCCAGCATCACCGAACCTGAAAAAGATCTTCGGGTATTACCAAACGTTTTTTACTGCTTTTAAGACCTCTTAGAAATGAGAGATCACTTTTATATTATTAAGTAAAGAAAATAAACTTGTTAAGACTCTTGAATTGCACTTAAATAGAAAATGAATAAGTACATTTCAACTTTGATTAAATTGGGTTTTTAAACATGAAGCAAAAGTTTTAAAATGCAGTCAGTTGTTCATGGAAAACCTATTTCTAAACTCGAATTTTTCCACCGTGTTTCGTAATAAATGTGAAAACGTTATATTCAATAATTCAGCGACTACGAAAAACGTGGCAATATTACTAGAGCAAGTAGAATATTGAAAAATTAATGAAGTTTGTTAATTAACTATTTGTCCTTAGGCTGTTTCAGTTTTGAAACTATATATGATTGAAACATGCATTACTTAACTATTAGAGCAATGGGCTCGTAACTACGAGTTTGTGGGTTCGAGAGATTAAATGAAAAAAATACTTTTTAATTTTTTATGTCTGGTAACATAATTACGTAAAAATTTTAAAACTTTTTCAACTTAGAAAAAAAAATAAATTCAAAAATAAAACATTTCATTCGTTAATAAAAACTAAAATTGGATTATAATTATACACTATGTATAGAGTCTTTCTTTTATTATTCACATGAATATCAATTTATACATAGACACTTAAGCACCTACGCCCATAGATCTTCTTTGTTTCTTAGATTTTTTTTAAAAGTTTTGCAATTTAGAATCGAAATACTATAGAACACAACATACACAAAACTTATCGCTTCTCATATACAGGATTGGGATAACGTATGGAGTCAAGTAAATATCTTTAAAACGATAGGGACGATATTTACGAAATTTTTTAGGTAAGTGCAGAGTCAAAATGCATCTGATGTACATTTTTAATTTAAGTGGGACAACCTGTATATTTTTGCAGATTTTGAAATAGCTTGTTATTTTTCGAATATATCTTCGTAATAAATCATTTAAAATTTTGTGAACTCGTATACTGGTACTGATCAATATTTAAATGACTTTTGCATGTTAGAAAAAATAAGGGTCCATTTCATATTTAATGAGAATTTGCAGAGTAAAAATATAAAATGCTCCCTAATAATGGATTGGTCCAAGCCGCACAAAAGTTGTTTTCAAAAAGGTTTAAAGTTGTATTTTAAGTCCTGATGAGAGTTTTTAAAGATTCTAGCCGACTTGTTTTTGAGATTCTTTTGTATTTAACTTACCTACTCGTTTTAACTCTCATTTAGACTAGAAGCCTTAAGAAAAATAATTTAAATCACTTTGAAATACAGGTACAAAAAATTACTACCTTTTATTATTGTCTAACAAATTGTCGTAAAGAGATGCAAATATTATAGATTTCAGTGGTTTGCATAAAATATCAAAAAATGTTATCAAAACCTTGGGTTCATTCAGCCCCCTGAAACTACTATATTTCGCCAAACCGAATTTTTACGTATGAATTATAAAGCTCCAAGAAGAATGGTCGCAGAAAATTAAATCAGCAACAAATTTTTCAAGATCATAAAAATTTAAATATGTATATATTTGATTGGCAAAAATATAAACTTGATTTTAATATTACCAATAATCTCTGATTATACTGATCTACACATACAAAATGAGAGTAGCTAATTTAGATTAATTTGTTGACATCAACTTTATTTATTTATCATTGCAATTTAAAGTGAAATTACTGCAAAACAAATTACGAAAATACCAGTGTTATTCAAAAAAAAGAGCAGCAATTAACTTTAAGAGATGCAGATTACATTCCAGTCACAGATTTGTTTTTAGTCATAGGATACACTATCATAGAACTTTCTAAAAATAAGGCAGAACTTTTGGCATCAAGGTTGAAACAATTGCAACTGAAAATGTTTTTTGCTGAGAAATTGACCTCATGCATTCTTTACAGTTCTGATTATTGGGAAGCAGTGCTTTTACATAACGAAAATGTATTGCCTTCTATTTCTATGGAGTTTACTACCAACAAAAGAAAAGTTCCAAATACGAAAGATATTCTTATAAGGATACAGTACAATAAGTCCAGGTGACCAATTTCTGCAGATTTTATTAATCATGCAAGCTGGGCACTCTAAAAACTGCCGCTCTAGGAATACCCATATTTTAATAGAAAAAGTGTGTGTCCTAAAATGTTGTATATGAATCGTTAATAGACCCAAGAAACATTTTGCTTCCACCAGTACAGATGAAATTGGGACTAACAAAAATGTTGTAAAAGCTTTGGACATAAATCGTGTTACGAGTACATTCACTTACTCGATTAAAAAATTCTCAAGGCTGAGTTTCCAAGAAGCGAATTAGTTGTGTACATTGGTCCCCAAATCAGAAAACTTTTTAAATATTATCGCTTCGAAGCAGTGCTTAGTGACAAGAAAAAAATCAGCACGACAATGCTTAAAAATGTATCGAATCGCTTTCTGGAAAATTTCAAAGCTGAAAATTTCAAAGAACTTGGAGATCTGATGAACTCGTACAAATAATTGGGGTTCAATATGTCACTAAAAATGAATTTTTAGCATTCATACCCGAATTTCTCGACTTCAAATTGTGGTGACATGAGCGATGAATCAGGATATTGTTAGTGGTATAAAAGTATAAGGGAAATGGAATGCAGCCATGTTAGTCGATTATAATTGGATGGTGTAATGAGATGGGGTGATGGGTTGCTCCTGAAACTGTATTTCATAGACAAGATAAAAAGATATGAACTATATACACATTTTTTAATTGTAAAATATTAACTAATTTTATATAAATAAATAATAATAATAAATGTAATATTAACTATTAATTGTAAATAAATATTAGCTATAAGCATTAAATACAAAAACAAAAGCTGCCCGATTTAAATAAACATTTTTGTGTTGATGCATTAAGAAATTATATTTTTTATTCCATAACATCCAACTTTTCAAAATATGTAAAACAGTATTATAAGTTTACATTTTCTGTCATATGCATTTCTTCTATTTTTTATTATCTTCTCATAGTATCTGCTAACTTGCGTCATTTGAAATATTGCATCCTTTTTAGTTCTAATTTACAAATAAAAAAATATATTTTGTAGGCGAACTCAACCTGTAACTAAGTAATTTATTAGAGATATTATAGTATTATTATTTTACTAATTAAAATATATATTTTTTTTGTATAAACTACTTGAAGTCACAAAAAATATAAAGAACATAATTATAGATAAACAATTTAATTTTATTTCGATCAAACTCTTTGACTTTTGATTCTATTGATGTGCTCATTTCAGAGAAACTTATTATCTATATAATTGAATTATATATTTAATCTAAGATAAAAACTAATTTGTTTTTTCTCAGTAAGGCAATAAATAATTAAACTGATTAATCTACAATATGAATAAAAAAAGAAAAATACCTAATCAATCAATGATTATTTTTAATTGGAAAGACTCAAACATAACTTCAGTATATTCCAACATTTATTAAATGAACTTCATTGGCGAATTTCAACAATGTGCCTCACTTGAGGTCTAAAATGAATAATTTGGAAAATAATAAATTTTGGATTTTAAACGCCTAATGTAACGCCTGCTCCAGACTCTCGTGAAGAAACTTCGATGAGTACCCTCGCTGGAGTTACCCTGGACGAGGAGCACTCATCACATTCTCATCTGCTGCTATTTGTGCGTATGATTATTATAAGCGAGAAAGGGAAAACACGAGAGTGTGGGTGTAGTACCACTTACTTTTGCTCGTCGCCCTTTGACTCAGACACAAGAGCCTCGCATAACTTTATGCTACTTCGCGAGAGTCTAGAGTCGACGAATGTGGATACATTCTATCCACCTTCGGATAAAATTTCCAAACAGACTTTGCAAGATAAAGACCTTGGAGTGAAGATCAATGGTGAACTGATTAATAATAATAATAATATTCGATATGCTGATGACAAGAAAGGGGGCATGTTCTTAGAGGCGACCAATACAAAATCCTACAATTTATAATGAAAAGTAAAATGGAGGGCCGCAGAGGAATTTGAAGGAAGCAGATGTAATGGCTAAAGAATATTCGCAATTGGGCCGAAATAGGCAGTGCCGAACAACTATTTAGATTAGCTGAAAACAACAAACTACTCGCCAATGTAATTGCCAACGTTATGGGGACCTGATATGACACCGAAAGAAGAAGAAGAAGAAGAATGTTAGAAAACCAGTGGAAACAGAGGAGAAGGTCCATTTGTAATTTTCAAGTAATTCCTTTGTCCTTTGTTTAAAGTATGGTCGAAAAAGTTTGACTTTTTGATCAGTCTGTTCGTAGGGAGAGAGAGATATATGCAGAAAGTTGAGTTCAACAAATTGTGACAAGAAAAGTCTAAAAATCAACCTTTTTGCATTTTTTTATAGAAATCAATATTAGAGTCTTTTATGATGAGTCTATTATGTTTTCTATAGACTGAAGTCGCCATCATCAAATTTTAGATTTATAATTGAAATATATCAATTTTATTCCTCACTCCTCCTACTTTCAATTGATCTGATTTTCTAAAGACCCAGAACATCGGATATAAATTATAAATTAAATTTCTAAATCTGGAAAATTGAAAACCTTCAAAGTAGGTATATATAGGGCTGCTCTATGCTGCAGTTAATTGGAATATGTATCGACTATACTTCAAAGTTCTTTTCCATTTAAGGGATGAAACAAATTGAAATTGGAGATATTTAAATGACTAATGGGAGTGGGTACAGACTAACGAATATAAAAATGTACTTGTCATTAGATTCTTTGATAAATGGGCTCGTTGTTACAATATGGCTCATTTGGCCTGTTTCTTTTAATGGCAGTGTGGGAGGTCTACAAAAGTAATGCGGGGACCGGTGATATATTTGATAACAAACAACTTTAGAATTAATGTGTTTCAGCATCAGAGGCCATTCATAAAGATACAATACTAATACAATACCATATAGTTTTTTATATATTAAAGTGTAGAACTAAAAGTTTATACATATCTGGAATTAATTATATTTTGGAACTTAAGTTAATATCTACGAACTCAATGTATCTGGTCTATTGATTTTAATTTTGACAAAATACATGACAGTCTATACTGTCTTCTTTTAACTGAGTACTGCTGACATTAAATTAGAAGGTATTTGATTTAATAAGTAAGGCACTGTTGCAGTTATGATATAAAGGAGGAGGTTCACAGATAGTTAGGAATCTATGTGTAAGATTTGTATTTGATTCGTATTCTTTGAATAGTTATTTTATCCATTCCTAAAATGAAGGTAGGAGGAACAGTTGACACATTGGAGGGTCTCATATAAGTTCTTAGGGATTCTGGTCTACCATTTCGTTTCCGATAATGCCAACATGTGTGGACCCAAAATAGAAAGAAGAGTTGTTGGTGAGGTTCATGTAGGGCTTAAACGAGGGGATGAGAGCCGTTAATGCTTTGGATGGATTTGATCGAGGCAAGAGAATCAGTGCATATTGCAATTTTTTGTCATCTTGGAGAATAATGAAAGTACATTTGGGGAAATATTTGTTTGAGAGATAGTAACTGAGCATTCTACGGCATTAGTGTTTTTAGAGGCATTGCTATATTGGAGGCCAATAGGTCGTCAAATTATAAATCAACGTAACCTCCAGTTCGTACTTACTCGCATCTAGGTCGTAAATTCTGGAAAGTCCGAAATGGCGGAACAATCATATTAAATACATATAAAAGCCCACCCTTTGGTTCATTTTCAATTATTGAAAAGGATCTTGTAGTATTCGTAAAAAATACGAGTCGGTTGATTTGATTTCCAGTACCCTACCTCCCTATGTATTTAGTTTGGAATAATGAAATTCTCATTGGTCGAACACTATCCTATAAAAGATAAAGAAATAACAAACGACATTGCGAGAATTATGAGAGTGGGAATAGAAGACAAAGGTTTATTGATGAAGAGGAAGAGGAGAATGCCATTTGTACATTTGAGTGAAATGAAAACGTAATAGAAATAGAGTTGTAGTAGATGCTAGTGATGGAACAAGATGTTAAACAAATATTTGATGAAAATATTTTTGTACTAGATGAAGTAAAATTGACCGGGAATTACTTATAAGTCGTCAGCGAAAAGTGCAAAGAGAACATTTAAAAAACATGATAATCCTGGACTGTGAAGGAGAAACAAAAGACTGTGTCGAGCCTTATTTTTTTTACATTTTATCAAAGATATGATTCAAATTAAAAAAAAAGCCATTTGTTTTTTGGTATTCGATAAAATGTTCTTTCGTGAATAATGCGGTAGCTATCAGATATCCTGTAAAACTAAATCAAGCCCTAATTTGTTGTATAATATAATCACAAACTTCCAAGGCTTCTACCTTTTTTTTCCTAATAAAACAAAACACACACGAAACAAAAAATGCACTTTTTTTATCACATCCACAAATCCAGTTATTTTTTAAATACATATTCGGATTAAACTTTCTTATACGGCCTTTGAAATTTGCCGAACTAGAGGTAGAAGCCTTCTGTGTTTTTGTAATTGCGTAGAAAAAGGTTTCACTAGTAAATAACTTACTTTATTCATTCCGCCTCAGACGATGTGTAAACAGAAATTATTTAATTATATACTTTAATTTTAAAGCTTAAAAAACATTTAACATGAACAATGCTACTCAAATATTACGAAAACAATCGCGAAATATTAATCCGCCTCCATCCGAGCCATTCAATCGACTGCCTCGGTCTCGACATTGAACATGCATTCTGGATATCGATCATGGTGACCGCGAATAACCATCGGTATATCAAGCGCGTGGGGGCCAATTGAGAATGTGCTCGGCTGGAGATTTCGTAGTTATAATACATAATTTGTTGCGTGTACGAATAGTACGACGCGAATTTTTTCATCGGGACCAAATTATATAATGATAAATAGTTACTACATGTATCGTATAGCCATAATTTGAGCACATCATTATATTTCTTAAATGTTTTTAGTTTTTAGTAGCGGTAGTGCACCGGCCCCTTGGCTCCATAGGACAAGCCGCCACTGGATTAAGCCATATCTTTAAACCGGAAAAAATGTCCCATTTTTAAAATAAAATATTCCTGAAGCTGTTTATAGTATTTACAGGAAAATACGTCAGTTAATGACCTACGTGGAGAGGAAAAATAATAAACTTATTGTTTTTTTGCCTAAGTCGTTTATGTCGAATGTTCATCAGTAGCACAATCTGCAAAAGGTTTATTTATGGCAAACACCGTGCCAAGTGCTGCATCAATATGGATTCCTAAAATAATTTTTTTAGTTTGATTTGATTTCGTTTATATTTAGTACCAATATATGTATAATAATTAATGTAGCGCATATATTTTTAATTCAATTTTTGGTCATTATTTCGAAAATATGTAAAAGTTAGAATGGCATTATTAACGTAAGTATATTAAAATAAATTTGGTGTTATAGGGTTCAATTTTTAAAAACTTTTAAAAGAATATTAGATTAGCTGGCAACAATGCAAGTAGGTAAATTAGTCCAAAGCGTCCTAAAGCAGTCAGATACATAAAAATTTGGATTATTGTATGTTTGTCTTAAGGGAAATAGCAAGATATTCCTTAATTTCATCTAGACAGTTTTCGTATGATTCTATGTCTCCATACGTCTCTGACTTTTTATGTTTTGAGATAACTCAATTATCTCAACTCTATAGTGTCATAAAACTTGCGAATATATGGAGTTTGAGTCTGCTTCTCGATAGTAAACTCTAGAATACAACCTGTCGTTAAACATATAACCCAACCCATTTTTTTTAGTTATACTGTTTTATTGAACTGGACATGACCTTTAACAGGAACTTTATGGTATTTAGTGATAAAACATTTATTAGATTTGGAATATTTCTCATGTTAACTCTGTTCGTTTTAATTATTGTATCATTAATATTTAAACCGAACATATTTAAACAGTAGGTAGATACAAACAATATAAAGGTATTTGAAAATATTTAGCATGATATTTTTGAGCGATATTTTTCTCCCGCGACTGGAATATTTCTAAAATGCGTCTTTAATTAATTTTTTCATTTACTACCTGTATTTATGCAGCCTTGAATGTAACAAAATTCAATAATGACGTCAGGACGTACACATGGCACTAATTAGTTCGGCACCTCCCCATCTTTCGATCTGAATCTATCGCGATGCCGACAAATATATCACTGATGAAGGGAGAGCAAGCGTCACCATGCTTCTCCACATAAGAATGCGCAGTAAGTCCTCTGAAATTTCAGGGAGAAGCGAGATTTTTACCCACTCGTATCCAGTCACCAATTAATACCAAGGAGAGTTAACTTTGGAAACTAAACTTGACATTACAACGTTTCTATATTTTAAGAGCTCCATTCCAATTACATTATTGTCTGTCTAGTATAAGCATTATGAAAGCCGCCATCATATCGCTTGATAAAATTTTATGTCTACTCTTCTGATGAAGGAACAAAAAGCAACTAGATTTAGTTTAACAAAATAGCGAGTTATTAGCACATCTGAATTGTAAATGATTCTAGTACAGTTTAGGCTTTTTTCATCTATTGGATGTGTAGTACTAGTAAGTATGTGTTCAATATCCATGATAGAGATATTATTATTTCATGATTCGGCGAAGTCGTTTTCTATCCCATAATAAGAATATTAATTAGAAAACATTAAAATGAAAGAGGGCGTCTAGTCTATTATTAGTTTAACTGCCTTTTCCAAATATCTAAAAGCTAAGTAATATTTCTATACAGGGTTGGGATAAAGTATGGAACCAAGTAATTATTTTTAAAACGAAACGGACGATATTTATGAACTTTTGTAGGTAGGTGTAATGGGACAAAATGCATCTGATGTATATTTTTTTGTTAATAATATACTTCCGGTTTAACCGGAAATACCCTCAACTTTTTTAATTTAAATGGGGCACCCTATATATTTTCGCAGATTTTGAAAGAGCTTGTTATTTCTCGAATTTTTACATATGGGGTTTAGTGGAAATAATTTGTAAAAACGAGATTTTATTTAACATTTTAAGACCCTTTTATTTTACCATTGCACTGTGCACTCTCATGTGGACTAATATTTTGGGGTAATTCTGTTCATATTAATAAATATTTTTTATACAAAATGTTTTCAAAAACTAACCTATTCAAATTTTGATCTATTTTCATTTGGATACGATCTTCGAAACCGAATTATTCTGTATGACACTAAAATTTTAGCCAGTACATTTCATCAACTGAATGGATCAAAACATTTTATAGCACCGTCGTTGAACATACACTGAATAGACATTTAAAATTAAAGAACTAAAATAAAAAATTACCTAGCTATGAAATTTTAAAAGAATAGATATCGTCGTGCGTAAATAAAACCACACAAATTCTAATTAAAACTAGTCTTATTTTAGTACTACAATTATATCTTTTAGTTATTTATATTATGTATATTTGGTATCGTTTTATAAAAAAGACGTACAAGATATATGTTTTATTAAAAGTTATCACTATAAAGATTGTGATGTTATTACACAACTTTTATGTGGTAAGTTCCATTTTTATGGTCAAAACCAACTAAAGTATGTTGTAACCAAACAAAAAATGTATGTTCTTACCTTTTATAAGCATATATTGCCTCCATAAACTTTTAGCATCCCACACAAACTACAAAACAAATTTTCTACCACTTCCCAAGTGTAAATCAGATTAAGTCGCAGATTAACAATTAGAAATCTGCTTCTTTTTTTATTTAAATTAAATTAAAAATCTCAATTTTTAACAGTAAATATTTCTTCCCTCCCAAATAAATATAATAATGACTATATTAAATATAAATTCTAAATACCTAAATACTAATTTACAAACTATTTAAATACTACTATACCTTATAGGTGTTTTGTATTTGTACCCACAGTTTATTTAGTTATTTTTAAATATATAGTAGCTATACTACCAGAATATATGAAAAGTATACAGGTACCATAAAACTTTTCATTGGGAAATTTTAACTGTAAATGGACGTCAGTTTGGTGGTTCCAAATAATCTATATTTATTGGGTCTTCCACCCTTTTAACGGATAAGTTAAGAAAATTTTATTTCAACTAAAAAATTAACAAAAATCTCTATAGCATTTCGTAACCCTCAAAACGCTCTTAAATTATACTTTGAGTGTAAAATTTTGGTAGTACAATTGTCTGTGGAAAAATATAAAGTAGATAAGTAGATTCAGTTTTTTTTGCTCTTTTCAATTATAAAAAGCAATTTAAAAAAATTCGATACACAGAGTGTTGTTTTTTGGAAAGACGAATTTTTAAATGTTTTGTCAAGCGGGTCCTAGATTTTATTTTTGGTAATACTTTGGTAGATTTTCCAGATAATGGTAATTATGCAAATATCAAAATAATACACAGACTAATAGGGAAGTTATGAACTTTGAAAGAAATAGGCCCAATTGATAACACACCCTGTATCTCAGTTATAAAGGGTGGAAGACCTATTAAATATAGGTTATTTGGAACCACCAAAGTGTCGTCCATCTACAGTTAAAGTTAGACCATTGAATACATGATACATGATGAATAAATAAGAATCTGTGCTCGATATCCAGAATATAAGGAATAATATGGATGTATCATGAATTTTGAATTATCCAATTCGACAATTTATGTTTTTAGTTCCCCAACTCCAACTAAATGTATACATACATTTGGTGGTGATTCTAATCTGAGTATTCTTCACGTTTTAAAAAGTTAATAAGAAATTTTAATTTATCATAAAATATCGTCTGCAGGTTCAATATAAGGCCTCGCTTTATAATCTGAGTACTCTTTCAGTGTTATTTTCCGTTTATTATTTCAGATGAACTGTGTGAAGGGGTGAACAATGTTTAGATCTCGATTTCGTGTGTTTTTAAATGTTTCTCAACACTGATTCCATTCTTTTAAATTAATTAAATTATATCCGTCTTATATCTCTAGATTTGCTGGCTCATCAGTACAAAATACGCTTCGATATGTATCTACAGAGCTTTTCTTTTAATTTAATAGTTCAGAACTTAAAATTATTTATATAACATATGTTCAAAACTTTCATTTCTGATAAAGTTCATTTTATACTTAATATTCGAAACTTTAAAATGTAATTTGTTAAAAAGTATTAGGCCGAATTTTAAAATGTAAAGACTGTTGTAAAGGGAATTGAAAGGGCTTTAAAATTAAACCTTACTCGACCTCTAATGCCATTTAAATATTTTGGGGTGATTGTTACCCTCGCTTGGAGGTGTAAACAGCGAAGTCGAAAATACCGGAAAAAAGTGTCCCCCTTTGATCAAAAATCGACGGGTCCCTGTGTTTTTCTAAAACGTTGACGCAGTTCCTGATAACAGCTCTGTTTCGTTTTCGTTTGGCCACCTTGTATATCGTTCACTACTTAATTGTTTTCGAAAAGCCCGTGTCAATTGGATGGAGGTCTATGATTTTCAAATAGTCTCAATGATAAAATATTCGATCAAACTTACTTGCATGATTCGAATCACGACCTAACCAACGTTGAAAAATATTCATTCAAATTGCCCGGATTTCATATATAAGACAAATATAAATTATTAAAATATTTTACGTAGGGCACGTTCTTATAAGAAATGTGTGAAGTCTAGAGGAAAGAAAAGTTTAAAGTTAAATCATATTAATTGGCATTCACAGATAAAGTATAATGTGCTATATGGGGAAAATACTTTTCTCAAGAGTGTAAAAGTCTGTGGTACAAGCCCTAAGGACGAGTGCAGAAATCAAAAGAGTCATGAGATATGACAATTGTTTCACCCATTAGCATCGACATAAGAATATTTAAAAATTGTTGGAACATCTATATTTTATCTTTTACATTTAATATGCTGGAATAGCGTATACCCCAATATAGTAGAAGACGAAGAGAAAAAAGAAGAGAATTTGAATTTACAGGTTATGAACCGTGATGTTAAGAAAGTGTGAAATTCCTAACAAAAATATATTTAAACATAAAAATGAACTTGATAAACGATGATAAGCCACGAGTTATTCTTGAAGAATATAAAATTACACAGGTTTAATACAAAACTACACAATTGCTACGATTTTTTTAACAATTTTTTTCTAGAATCTTACATCTGGCCCTACAGTTTTAAACGAACAATTTTTTAGTAAAAATTTTAAGAAGAAATTTAGAATAGTTATAGTTCGTAATGAAAACTACGAAATGGAGTTTGATATGATTGGTATCCATCCATTTTTGGCAAATACGTTCAGACGTCTAATGTTAAGTGATGTACCCAGCATGGCTATAGAAAAAGTTTATATTAACAACAATACTTCCATAATTCAAGATGAAGTTTTAGCTCATAGGCTAGGACTAATTCCACTTAAAGCTGATCCTAGGTTATTTGATTATAAAGAGGATAGTAAGTTTGTAAATGTAAATGACAAAACAATATATCAATGTTTCATAAGTAATGGTAAAATAATAGAATGAAGTATTAAAAATTTGGCTTAATAAGTAGTTTGAAGAGTTTGTTTATTACAAAATACTAATTTTGGAGTAATTTTTAAAACTTACAAGCAAATATTTTTTTACAGCTGCAGCAGACTCCAATGAAAATGATACACTAGAATTTGAATTAAAAATAAAATGTAATTACAACAAAGAAGCTAATAAAAAAGACTCATCTAGGGCTGAAGATATGTATAAAAATAATAATGGTAAGCCTAGTACAAAATTGTTGACATGATTTAGACTTTTTTATCAAGCAATAAATTATATATCCAAATTCATGAATTGTTACTATTCATAAAATAGACCATTGATATAAAGGAAGTAAGCATTTTTATGCAAGTTTATTATAAGTTATAAATTTCTAGAAATAAATTACTGCCTTATTATTCTTTCTTATTAATAATTTTTTCAATTATTACATAATTGTTATAGTATATTCAAAGCATATAAAATGGATTCCGGTGGGAAATCAAAAGGACAGATTTAAAGAATTAGATGTAGGACCAATTGAGTCAGACATTTTAATAGCAAAAATGAGACCAGGACATGAATTAGACTTGAAATTAATAGCGGTTAAAAGTTGTGGAAAAGACCATGCCAAATTCTCCCCAGTAGGTAAGCAAATACTGCTTAAAGTTAAGAGTGACATTTGTTAAACTTTCTGAAACCAATTGATACAGTATAGTGAAAATTTAATTAATTTTAGCGACAGCATTTTATCGGCTGCTTCCAGACATTAAAATTGTTAGAGAAGTAGAAGGTGAAGCAGCTTATAGATTACAAAACTGCTTCTCACCTGGCGTTATTAGTGTCAGGAATGAAAAAGATGGCAGAAAAGTTGCTGTTGTCAATAATGCTCGTTATGACACAAGCAGCAGAAATGTTTTCAGATATGATGACCTTAAAGAGGCTGTAGTTATGTCAAAAGTACAGGATCATTTTATATGTAAGTATAGTTATTGTTTATAAGAGTCTAGTAAAAGATCTTTTAATATAATTAAGATAAAATAACATTATCAGTATGGGTAATATTTGGGAATCGGGTTTTATAAATAAATTTTCTTATTGTAAAAAATGAACATCAGACTATTGCAATTAACTACAATACAAAAAATCGAATCGCTAAGAACTAAATTACACCCTTTTGAAAAGGTATCCTCATTTTACTGCAGATAAAATTTCATGGTACTTATTAGTTTCCTTTTACTTTTCTAGAAAATTAAAAAAAATGCATTCATTCTTTTTTAACAATTCCCCTCCACAATAACGTATTCCTAATTTTCAATTTGAGTTTAGTATTATATACATACATTTTTTTTATTATTTCAGTTACGATTGAATCTGTAGGAGCCATGCAAGCAGATATAATTTTCACTGAAGCCATAAATATTTTAAGAAATAAATGTGCTTTATTACTCGAAGAACTTAATGCAGCAAATTAACTACTGATATTTAATAAATAGTTAATAAAAATGCATCAATTTTATTTAATTAAACAATGTAATCCTTGAAAATGCAAAACGAGGTATCAAATTAATATTCCTTTTTCCATTTATAAAAATAAGATCTAAATACAAGAACTGAATTTTTTATTTATTTGCTATTTTACAATTGCGCTGTACCAGATATATTTTTGTTAAATCATATATCTTTTGACCATTTAAACGACAACCTCTTGTCTTACAAAATCCCTTGATTAAGACCATTTAAACATATATCTTATAGTGTAATAACCACTTCAATAGGCGGTATCATATTTTGTCAGTTATTTTTTTCTTAAATATATACTAAATTGCACAAACGATTTGTAGTTTTTATTATAACGCGGTTTTTGAACACTAGCTACTAACAATCTGTGAGGAGGACGATTAATTTTTTTATTGTGGAGGTACTGATTATTTTGGTATTCAACTTAGTAACTGCATAAAATTAAATGTTTTACATAATGAAAATCAAAAATTAGTAGTAAACTTTATTAAACTCAATATTAATAACAGGTATGTAACAAACAATCCATAATGAATGTTACGAAATACATAATCCTATCACTATCACAAAAATTAAAACATGTTCTGATAAAATAAAAATAAACCTATCACACTTCCAAATTGCCTCAGATTACAAAAAAAAAACAAAAAGTTAATCCTGTGTAAAAATGCGATTTAAACATTGAAATATGTCACAATTAACACCTTTTCAGTGAGAATAACAGAAATGAAGAGTTAGAACAATATAAGCTGAAGATTTTAATCATTTTGACTGGGATACGATGAGAACTAAATCGCCTTGAACTTAAAAATCTTCCCTTAGAAAAATTCTTCAGCACGCTGAAAAAGATAAAGTCTGCGTTAAAAAAATCTTAAAATACTATATTTTTTGAAAGATTATTGTCATATTTTTACAAGTAAAACCTTAATAATGTACTAGAGAAGTAATTACAAAAACATTAGTGAGGTCATACTTTCCAAGCGGTATTCACTTATTCTACCGATATTTGTGGTAGTCTAGGTAAATGGACCTATTAACTGCTGTTTGAAATCTCAAAGTAAATTAAAATTAGTCATTTATTTAAAGGTAGTTTACAACACATTCTTAAATGCCATTAAGGGGGTGAAACAAAAAAACTTTTTAAAAAAAGCTAGCTATTTGAAATTTAAACTGCGGTTAGGTTATTTTAATAAGATTGTGACTTTTAGATATTAATAATCAATTGCAAGTTGTTCAGATGAAGTCTTATTAAATACTCAAAATAATTATTACATTTTTCTTGTTTAACGTTAAATGCTCTCTCATTCTTCAATCATGAGACAATTTTTTCTTTCATTCATTTTACTTGTAATTAATAAAGATAACACTATTCTCTCTGAATATAAAAAATTCTGGTAACTATTAAAGAGATGTAAAAATAATTTTCTTTAAAAAGATATTTACTAGTTGATATCGTCAAAATATATTCTACAGCTTGTCAAACAATTTGATGTGGTAAGACTGAGTCGCTTTTTCTCCAATTTAATAAAAAATATTTTTACCAAATCAAGGCACTCATTGAGCCGCGACCGGCAACTGTTTGGGCACCAGCGAAGCATCTTTAGCAGGTATATCTTCCTGCTGTTCTGAATCGCTCCTAGGCGAAGTATTATCGCTAGCGGTAGGATTGTCATTAAGGTTTGTCGCAACTGGGCTCTGGGATTCAGATGTTGAGCTCTTGTTTCTTGGGAATTTATTTCTTCTTCTGTAAGGGTAACGTTGGGGACTTGGCTTGGCTTTTGGTTGAATAGCCTTCTTTTCTGGATCAAAGAAGCAGTCAAGAATTTCTAGCAGTTCTTCTAAATCCTTGTCTTCTGCATTAGCAACCTGAAAATATTATTTTTTCAAAAAATCCCTAACTAAAACAATAACTACCGCAATGACAAACATAAGTGAAATTGTTGTTTAAGAGGTTATCCTTGGAATGATTAATAGTTAGGCATATATTTTTTTTATAAAAAACTAAGAGTTTATAATTTCACAGAAATTAAATTGTTAATTCATGAAAACGGCTTTAATGAAAAACAGAGTGGCATTTCTATTTTTTTTTCATTACTCTACTTAAAAGTAGTATACATTAACTTGTGTATAAATTTTACCAGATAATTTAATTTCAAGCAACAGAGTTTCTCTTTGTCCCTATGTTTAACTAGTAAAATATTTCTTTTTACCTCACTTTTAATAATTTTCTGTAATCCTTCTTTTGCATCTGATTCATAAGCAATCTTTAATTTATCGTAGTTGATGTTATTTTCTGCCAATAATCTCCGTAAATGACTGGCGTGCTGTCTCTCAGATCTACTGGCACGCAATAGAGCACCAAAAACGGGTCGGAATGTATTTTGTCGTTCTAATAATACCTGAAATAAACATTAAAAGATTTTAAAACTTTTAGAATAAATACATATCCTTATAGGCGAATATTGTTTGATCTAAATATTGAGATTTATATGAATGACGGTTGAATTTTATTATTTTTCAGTTTGATTAAAAATAATTCTATAGCAGTTGAATTATAAAAGGATCTATAAAAACAAAGAAACACTATGAAATACCAGGAAACAAACTATAAGATACAAAAAAAGGACAATATTGGGGAAGAACCCTAAAATAATTTCAGATTAACTTCACTCTGCTCCTAGAAAAGCTAATCAGTTTAAGAAAGTAAATATATTTATTTATTTATATATATATATACAATAAATTGCTTTTGTAAATGTAAATTAATATTTTATGTAGATTATTTCAATACACAGCAAAAATTGATTTTTTGTATTATTAATTATTATTCCGACTAATATATAATACATGTTTTTGTGGTAAACAAAGCTGTTTAATCTGGAGATAATACTGTTAAGGGTCACCTTGAATTACAATTTTACAATATTGCATTGGCATTTGTGATAAAAAAGAAAAATGATTATAAAAATTCAAATATTGATAAATTATACCCTAAGTTCCAAATTTTCATTTTTTTTCTGTTAAAATATTTGCTGACAAGATAAAATATTTTGTAACATGAATAATTTTAAAATGAGTTCATCTAAAATTAATGATCCATTATTCCATTATTTGTTGTAGTTGATTAATTGTACACTATTCTCTTAAAAATAAAACTCCCATTCCTATCTAATACTTAATTTTATAAAAAAACAAACCTTAAAAACTGCAATCTCATCTTCTTCAGCGTCTATGGGATTAACATAGGGACAAACAACTTTGATCAGATGTGCTTCTTTACCACTATAAGTTTGGTTAGCGTTTTCATTCTCCAAATCTGCTCTTTCTCCTTGAGCTAGATGGGCCGCAATATCAAAAGAGGCTCTAGCACGGTCCACAGCACTGTTGAAGTGCTCAGCACCCCTATTCAACAGCACCTTGGACATTACATGAAGATTGAAGGATTTTGTAGTATTGGCGCATTTTGCCTGAGCAATGTTGAAACCATTAGCAAAGCCTTTTACTACTTTTGAGAACCTGTAGAAAGAAGTATTAGAGTTAATTTCAGTTTAACTTGCTGTAAATAAATATCTTAACCTGTTTATATGTAAATATGTAACTATATTAGAACAAAAAAATATATATCACAAATATTCAACACAAGAGTAAGACAAAGAGTAACATAAGTTTATTGTTATACATTTACCATTCTAATGGATAAGGTTTGTAAAAAATACAACAAAAAAGTAAAGAAAACAGTATGGAGGTATTTTAATTTAGAAGAGGTAGTTAACCACTTAGCTTTGGCGGATAACATACAAGTACTACTACTAGCAAAAAAGAAAAGACACAACCTGAATATATGCATAATGCACTGTGTCCCTGACATATGGCTGAGAAATAGGGAAGTTAAAAAAACAACAAAGAATACAAGCTAATGAGATGAAAACTTGAAAAAAATTGCAGGAGTGAGATAAGTTAATGATTTAAAGAAATTAAATCCATACAAAAAAAGAATATATGAAAATGCATTAAAAGAGTTGGAAAACTAAAAAGACCACAAACGGTTGACCATGAATGAAATGGTACAATGAGATTGGTAGGTACTTGAAGAAAAGAGAACAAAACAGGAGAAAAACGGAAGATCTCATGAAAGATACAAACAGACAGAAATAAAAAACAAATATTGAAAAACTTCAATATTGGCATCTATCAGTAAATGATAAGGATAACACTGTGTATTTTAATTTTAGTAAAAAAAAATGAGTTGTTTCATGTTACTATCTAGTAACCAAGACTTATTGAGTAACATAAAGGGAAGTAATGAAATGGAACTTAAATGGTATAACCATATTGAAATTGAAAGAAATGTACAATAGAATAAAAGAACAGTTGGAAACTCAAGTGAGAATCACCATAAATTAAAAGCAGCATTGGAAAAAAACAAATTTTATATACAAAGAAAAGTAGTATACCAAGCAAAAACTTGTTCAAAAATTGTCTACCTTAAACAAGAAATTTAAAACAGCACCTTTAATGTTATAAAAATGAATCAGCTTATTATTACCTCGAAATAACTAAATATAATATAGAGTTATTTACATTTCCTCAAATGCAATTTTATTATCTTATTTTTACTTCCATAAAATTTAAATTTATTTAAAGGTAATATGAATAAAACTAAATGTAAAGATAGAAGTATTGTTATAGCTTTTTAAAAAATGTATATGCATATAAAGCAATGTTATTATAAAAACAAGTATAACAGATAACACTGAATACTACCAACTTTTTGTTAACAAAAGAAAAAATTAAATAGATAAATGTATAAACTAGCAGATATTGTATTACCTGTCAATCATATGATGTCTCCTTAAAGATTCTAGCAGCATACCAGGAGAAGCTTTACGTAGTTCATAATAAATTAAAATTAATCCATCAGCATCATCTCCTTTTATAGTTTCCAACCACAGCATAAAGTCTTGAAGAGCAGAGATCTCGCTCTTTGTCTTTACAAATTCTTGTGTATTCATGTCCCTTAGACGTCTATAGCGTATAGTATTCACCACCCTGATACCATGTCTCCTACTGTATGTAGGATTAAGGTCTCCAAATGGCATAATGTACTGAGAAAATTTGGAATCGGGGGTGTACGCAGCAATCTGAATGATTTCATCAATGAGCCGGCGGCCGGTGGTGTCGATTCCCCATCCTACAAGACGGTATTTTCCCGTGGGAATTCCTTTTGCGGGGTTTTCAGGTACAAGTGGTACTGAACTCTCATCACCGGAGTTTGAACTGTCGTTTTGTACCATCCTAACTTATTATCTACAATAAAGCACGCTTTATTAACGACAAGCAGGAATTGTCAAAAAATTCGAAACATCAAACACGTGGCGATGAATTTAATAATTTTGAGTAGCCCCACCCTATTGCTGGAATCTCAAATATAAATACTTCATAAATACAAAATTTTAACCTTACC
Source organism: Hermaeophaga mercurialis (assembly GCA_951812935.1). Lineage (NCBI taxonomy): Eukaryota > Metazoa > Arthropoda > Insecta > Coleoptera > Chrysomelidae > Hermaeophaga > Hermaeophaga mercurialis. Next base: position 15,292,751 of record OX638362.1, on the reverse strand, counting down.
ACAATATCAAAATCTTCAGACTATCCGATATGTAAAAGACTAGAAATTAAATATACTCAAGTTACTTTCACTACAGTTGTTCGCTTCGATTTTAAAATGAAAATAATAAACTAGGTTTATGTCGGAACTGAAAAATGCATCTCGCACGTGTGGTTAGCTTTCTAAGTGGGGGAATTGCGCGAGCAGACGGAAGATACGTCACAAAATTGTGTTAAAATTTAATTTAAATAATATATTATATTACACTATAAATTATAACTTATACTTACAAAAAAATTATTCACATCCACAAATATTTTTTGTTGTTTACAATCACAATTCTAGAGACAAAATTTTATTTACACAACAAACGTAGTCAATGGACACTGGATTAAATTAATAAATAAACAGAGTGAATATCATAGATAAGGTAAATATTAATAGTTAGTCCATAGGCATAAAAAACTTTTCATTGGTAACCTCACCGAAGGAGAGGGCGCTGTAAAAAAATTATTTCCAAAAAAAAAATTATTTACATGAATGAATACTTTATTCAAATTGTGACAAAAATCCTACGAAACCTATAGGTAAGGTATAGTCGTTTATAAATATCAGACAAAAAATTTATTCTTTTATTACAGAGTATGTATATGATCAAAAAACGATCCTACATCCTATAAACAAAGTAATTTGAATAGGATAATTCGTCGATAGGTGGCACTGGCGTAACTCAAATGACAAAATTTAACGGTCTTGTCTAAAGTGGTTCAGAGGTCAGGAATTTTATGAAACTGCAGGAATTGTAGGAATGAGCGATGCGATAAATGTCACTTTTATCAGTAGCTCAAAGTTCAAAACAAATTATTACAAAGTAAAACCAGTTTAGCTTTAGCTCGTAGCGGCATTATTTGGCAAGTTTAATTTGCTAGCAAATACAATCGAAGCAACTATATTTTTTCTTGTATTAAGAAAATGGCAGATTTAAGATTTGATGGTCGTGTAGTGGTTGTTACAGGAGCTGGAGCTGGTCTTGGAAGGGCTTATGCCCTTTTATTTGGTTCCCGGGGGGCTAAAGTGGTTGTCAATGATTTGGGTGGCGGAAGACACGGAGATGGTAGTTCTTCTAAGGCAGCGGATTCTGTTGTTGAGGAAATTATGAGAAATGGTACAATTACCTTTTAATTTTACATACTGTATTTAAAATAATTAATTCTAAGTGTACGAGTGTTGCGTTTAAATTAGATAATGAAATACAGCAAATTAATTGACAATAGAAAGTAAAAATACTTCACATATAATTATTTGTACCTTTTTAATAAATACAAGTAATAAGGAGGTCACTCACTTGAGTGATATTATAAATATTTCTTTTTCATGAAAAATGTTGTTTAATTTCTTATTTAATTTTTTTTTCTCATTTAATCAGTATAGTCACAAGTTATTTAGTTTAGAAATTAATCTAAAATAATCCTCATTTTCTTTATGAATGTTATACCTTATCTTGTAATTCCCTTTAATTAAATGAAGTTGATATAAATGCTGCTTCTTAAAACTACTTTATACTAATAACCAAATAGAAAATAAAATTTCTAGGAATATATTTTGTGATTGATTTTTTAGGTGGTACAGCTGTAGCAGATTATAATTCAGTTGTTGATGGTGAAAAAATTATTAAAACTGCATTGGATAACTTCGGCCGTGTTGACATTTTGATTAATAATGCTGGAATTTTGAGAGATAAAAGTTTTGCAAAAATTAATGATCAAGATTGGGGTAAGAAATCTAGTTGCTAGGTACTCATTAGAAACAGATAACATTTAAAAAAATATAACTTGTTCAAGATACTAGAAAAATAACTCGCTATTGTTCAGAAAACGTTTAAAATATCTATAAGCAAAAAATTATGTTCTTGAAAACAATATAATTTAATTGGTTAAAAATAGAGTGATTGATTGGTTTTTGATAAAGCAAATAAATGTCACATTTTGAAAATGTACACAAGTTACAATTTTCAAATGTTATCAGTTATCAGTGTTTGTTATATTCTTAGTAGAATTATTTTAAGGTCTAAGGTCTAAAAATAAAACAAAAAGGAAAATTAATGTTTAAATTTGAGCCTATTATGTATTTAAATCATTCTTTATTAGATTGTGGCAGTAGATTAACTAGAATCGAAATGAAAAAAATATTTAGTACTAAACGTTTAATATGGTATTGGTACTATAGTGAACCTTCAGTATGGTACTTGGACAACAATAAATGTCCTTATGAAACTAAAATACAGAATCATAATTGTTTTGCGGCAGATACATTTTCCATTGTTTCATTAAATCACATTTTATTAGGAAATAGATATAATTAATTAATTATCACCTTTAGTATATTTTAATGATAATAAACCATTTATTTATAAAAATATGTTGTCTAATCGACTTTAATAAATTTGTTAGTCTTAACGGTTTGGGAGGAAATCTTCTCTTTTAAATCATTTTTTAAATTCATACTAATTTCACTTACTACTATATATCCATGGATATGAAAACTACTCTGAATATATTCCTAACAAATTTTGGAGATATAATTAGGGATATCAGTTTTTTGCTACCTATACTAAATTTTTGTATAAGTGCTTATGACATACAGAAATAGGAATAAGTTTTAATAACTTTAAAATAGCTATAATGTGTCTCTAATTTCTCAAAAATATATTTAATCAACATTTGGCTTACTAAGGGCTGGTTACTTAAATATATAGTTAAGTTTTAAAACGTTAATTGATTACAGTTTACAGTCTTCTTTCATTAAAACAATGGAAACTTGGCAAGTTAGTTGAAGGTTGTGTATGTCTTCAAATAATTGTAATTGGCGTAAACATACATATATGTTTTTAGATTTTTCTTTTATTTATTGATTATTCCAGATTTGGTGCATGCAGTGCATTTAAAAGGAAGTTTTAAAACAACGCAAGCGGCCTTTCCTGTTTTTAAAAAACAAAATTATGGAAGAATTATAATGACAGCTTCGAATTCTGGTCTTTATGGTAATTAAGTGTTTTTTGCTACTATTTTGGGAATCTGATAAATGAATTTTTTTGTTGATTCTTTTATATAAATTGTTTTTTGAAATAACTTATTTTTTAGAGAAGTAATTTAGTTTCACTTGTATTAATTCCGTCTAATTCAAAATCTATTTTAGGTAATTTTGGCCAAGCAAATTATTCAGCTGCCAAACTAGGTTTAGTGGGTTTAGCCAATACTGTTGCTATTGAGGGAAGGAAAAATAATGTTTTCTGTAATGTGATTGTACCAACGGCAGCTAGTAGACTTACTGAAGACATTTTACCGCCTGATTTATATGCAGAACTAAAACCAGAGTTAATTGCACCTGTTGTGGTAAATGCTTTTTAAATATGTAGTTATATTTTTACAATAGTCCTCTGTCCTACAAAAGTCTATAATTTAAAAGGCACAGCGAATAAAAGCTAAGATTTATAATAACAACCTAATATTTTTAGGCTTATCTTTGTCATGAAAGCTGCCAAGAAAATGGTTCCATAATAGAATCAGCTGCAGGTTGGGCTGGTCGTTGCGCTATCATTAGAGCTAATGGTTCTCTTTTGCGGCAAAGACCAGATGAGGGGGTCTCTATTGAAAATGTCAGAGATAATTGGGATACTATCAGGGACATTTCAAATGCTCAACGATTGGAAAGTATACAGGAAGCTACAGGTGCTTTAATGGCTTCCTTGGATGGTTTAAGAAGCGGAAATGGAGGAAGTGCTAGTAATAATGAAGAATCCGATGTATTCCAGTTTTGTAATAAGGATACAATTTTATATGCTCTGGGAGGTAACTAAAAGTATGGTGTTAATAGAAACCAACATGTTTAAATTTTTCTTAATTTTCATTAAAATTTATTTTTGTAGTTATAAATCAATCTCTTTTTATTTTTGCAGTTGGGGCATCTGTTTCTGCAGAAAATGAACTGAAATATATCTATGAAAACCACGAAGAATTTTCAGTTTTACCAACATTCTATATAATGCCTGCAATGCAGATATTACTTACTTCTAGTGCTACTACTAATGCTGTTCCAGGAAAAGAAATTAGCCTTGAACAAATCCTACATGGAGAACACTATATAGAAATTGTTGGAGACATGCCTCAAGAAGGAAAGTTAATATCAAAAGCTAAAATTTCTGAAGTATTGGATAAAGGATCTGGAGCTGCCATAGTCTGCGATAGTGAGTAAATAATATAATTTTATACTGATAACAGTCCCAGAAATGTTTTACTCTACTTAATATTTAACAATTATGTGTTTATTTTAGTTGAAACCTTTGACCAGAATGGCAATTTGGTTATACAAAATCAATGTGTAACTTTTGCTGTTGGTGCCGGTAAGTTTGGTGGCCCTAGAACAGGCAACAAAGCCATTGCTTGTCAAGCCAAGCCAAATCGTAACCCAGATATGACTCTTTCCCAAAAAACTAGCGTAGATCAAGCAGCATTGTACCGGCTTTCAGGTAAAAATCGAAATACTTGACTATATGTCTTTTTCTATAAATTTAGGAACGTAATTTTTGTAGGAGATAATAATCCACTACACATAGATCCAAACATGGCCCAAGTTGCCGGACATAAACAACCAATATTGCATGGATTATGCACCTTAGGATTTTCTGTACGGATAGTACTTTCTGCTTTTGCTAATCATGATGTATCTCTATTTAAAGCTGTAAAGGTAAGTGATCGTAAGTTTTTGTTGTCTTTCATTTAACAAGCTAGCCTTAAAAATTTTGATTAACAATACTCTATTCAATATTATTTCATCTATTTAGTTTTAATGAATTCTTGATTTACATATTACCAGAAAATGTTTAGATGTAATTTATTAATTCTAGTCTAGTATCTTTCGAATGAATTAGAGTGACAGTTTGTAAATCTTATTTTATTTTCATTTCAGTAATGGAGGCATTCACTTAACTTGTTTATAGATCTACTCTGTATCTTATATGTATAACGTCCTTCATATAAATAACAATTCAGGTTTATATTTATAATTCTAGGCTCGTTTTGTAAAACCTGTGATCCCTGGAGAAACCTTGAAAGTTGATATGTGGAGGGATGGAAACAGAATTTTCTTTGAAACTACTTCTGTTGAAAGTAACCAAGTTGTAATTGGAGGTGAGTTATTAAAAAATCCTTACAAGTATCTGTTTGAAGCTGATTGAATATAATTATTTTTTTGAAGAAGTTTTACATTACTGATAAAAATGAAACGTATATATTTAGTTAATTTTCAGTCATGCTAGTAAATATGTTTGGTGGAAATCAATAAAAACTAGTTTTCAAGTTTTGACTCCTCAGAGCTACATAAAAACGTCATATTTGTTATAACCACAAAAGAGATATATTAAAAATAAAGACTTAAATTATAACTATGAATTTAGTAACGTTGTAAATAATATAGAGTATAAGTAGGTACTGACTTATATTTTTTATGAGAATCCAGCAGATAAATAAATAAAATAAAAACTAATGTTTCACAAACTTTCAATGCAACTTTTTGATTTATTGATAAAAATGTAATTGGTTTTAATTGGATTTGATTAATAGTGCGCAGAGATATTATATATATATATATATATATATATGGAATATGCTTTTAGAGTGGACATTAATATTAAAACTGAAACACTAAATGTTTGTTCCTGTTTTGTTCCGAATAATCGTGTAGTGTGGATTTTGTCCCGATATTGTTTTGTTGCTTTGAAAATTTTTAAAACAAATTCTGTTTTTGTTTTGTTTCACATTTTTGTTTTGTTGGTTTGGTGTGGACTTGGCATAACCGAATGATCAAAATTACACAGTGTGAAACCAGTCTTATTTTTTGCTAATAGTATTTTATTTTTAAATAGCATCTTTTTCCTATAAACTTTTTTTTTAAATAATATTTACTTTGTGATAATACTAATAAAGACTAAATCTTTTCTTCATAGTTCTTAGTGTATATTTAAAAACTAACTTTTAATAGCATTTTTTAATTTGATGAAATATTAACAATAAACTATTTTAAAAAACATAGTAAATGAAAACCATTAAACGAATCTAAAAGCATTGCATTAAAAGTACGGAACCGGGAATTTAGCCATAACGGATTAATAAAGGACAACAGTGAATTCAATTCAAATCACTTGTGTTGACGTCCAAGGCCAAGTGTTGTAAATTATCATATTGATAACCGGGTCAACGAGCATTATTTACATAGATGTTTTATTTTTCAAGTTCCATCTTATTGATTAGTTAATCATAGTAAATTATACTATCTAAAATTTAATAATTCTGTATCGCAACCTGGAAAGGTGCATAAAATAGTCTTAATTTTTAGTCACGGTTTGACCAACAGCAAAAGGTAAGATTTTTCCTAATTTGTGTTCTAGTACATTTTATCAAACAAAAATCACTTTAGTGATACCATCTTTTTAATTTAATAAATTGGAAGTATTTTAAATAGGAACGCCCTTTGACATAACCTCAATAATTTGATGTTCAGTGTATTATGTCTATGTATCTGGATGCAGGATTTAACACAAAAAAACTTGACAATTTAAAACATTAATTAGTATCACATAATCATGTGTCTTATGAATTTAAATATATGTGCCCCATATACATACATAAAATGGTACTGCTTTTATATTTTTACATTGTTATATAAAGATATTTATTAAATCCAATATTTTTAGCAAGTGTTTAAATTTATAAAATAGGTATGCAATTTAACAAATAGGTCGTTAATATAGTCGTACTAGAAAACATTCTATAGATCAAAGTATAACTTGTACCTACTTCACTGTAAGCGGAAACTGATAAAAAGATAAACCATATGAAATATATAATTTTATAATTAATTGTAACTATTGTGAATATATTTTAATTGACTATCAACAATATAATTGTTACTTAAATTTTCCTATCCAAGCTTAGTAAAATATTAAAAGTTGTAACTAATACAAAACACCTGACAATGTTATCGGACAACTGTTTGAATATGATTCTTAATATCATTTTGAAAAAGCTACTTAAAGAAGACTAAAATTTACAACTATGTGTGTAATTATGATTAATATTTTGTATCCGTTTTACACTTAACATCTTAGAGTTATGAACCGTCTGTGCTTGTTAGGACTTTGCCCTGGGAAAAAATCAATAAAAACTATTGATTTATTTTGATATAGGGCTCAAAATTGGTTGCTTCCTGAAAGGAGAAATTAAATAGTTTGCAAAGAAAATACATGTGATCATTTTCCATAAATGTTTTATTCATAAAAATATTTGAATACAATTAAGAATTTTAGCAAAGTTAAAAGAAAATATACTTATTAAAATTGCTAATGGGATTATTTAACTACGAAATCGCATAAAAGTGTATTTATATGACTTCAACATGACAGAGCCACTTTCATGATGTACAATGCTTTTTCATTTAATTATCATTTTTTATAAACTCAACGTTTAGTTTATCATTTAAAATTATACGTTTAATTAGGTACTAGAAATAATTTTTGAGAAAATAACGTCAGTCGTGAATATGGAATTGAATGTTATGAGATTTGTAATAAACAGTTCCTAAATGTATAAAAACCGATGTTAACGACTAATAGGGTTAAATGAATCAACAAAGATGTAGTATTTTTCGCAGAGGGTTGAGACTAGGGTTCATTTCGAAAAATGTACAATATCCAGGATATTACGAGGGATGTTACCAAAGAATATATATTTTATACATATCAAAAACAATTAATTTCTTCAGAAAAATGTAGTCCAATTTAAATTAAATAGATACTAGGTAAACGCCAGAATTAAATAAATATTAGATCCATTTAAAAACAATATAAAAAGAATGTTACGCTCCGAAATAATTTTAAAATAGGAAGTTTGACTCTATAACTTTTATTTAAAGGAGTTAAGTTGATCACCGTATATACGCTTGTTATGAAATCATTAATTCATTCTTAAATATTAAACACACCTTAAGTTCTAAGCGATGTTATTACAAACGGCCCTTATTTTGAAATTTTTGGCGATTTAAAACATAAATACAGTTATGTTAGATACAAGACATATTCGATTATTTGCATGCTATGCTGTGATGTAAAGAGATTATTCATAAAGTTAGAGGTTTTTAATTGATTCCAAAAGGAAAAAGCGTGACATTCAAAGCTAGAATTTGCTGAGTTGAAAGAAAGAACTCTTTGGTATTTCCAAGCCAAATATTCAAATAATATCCTTATTTTATTTAAACATTTCCACTAGCTTGTAAAAATTGTATTGCATTTATTGTTAAACATTTTCAGGTTCCTACGTAGATTTAAAATCAGTTAAAACGACAATATCTAAATCACCACAATCTAACATGTCCAACCTAAAAAGTGATGCCATCTTTGAATTTATTATTGACCAGGTTAAAGCTGATCCTGGTAAGGCCAAATCTCTTGGTGGTGTCTTCTTGTACAATATTACCAAAGACGGAAAACAAGCCAAACAGTGGAGTAAGTAAATATATATTAATCAAGGATATAGAAAGCTGATGTATAATGTTTTTTTGTTTGAAAGTTTCCTATTATTGTTCATTATTAACCATCTGCTGCTACTAATGTAAGATTGATATTTTTAGCAATGGATCTAAAAAATGCCAATGTATATGAAGGAATACCTGACGGAAAACCAAATACCACCCTTACAATCTCTGATGAAGACTTTATGCTCTTAGCTGAAGGTAAACTGAACCCCCAGCAAGCTTTTATGAAGGGTAAACTAAAGATCACTGGAAACATCATGATGGCTCAAAAATTAACACCTCTTTTAAAAACACATGCCAAATTGTAAAATATTATTATGGGATATTATTTCTAGATCCGTGACAAATTATTTGCCTTCATTTTAAAATATCTAATTTTTTAAATTTGAATTACTTGGTATATTAAGCAAAGTATTTACATTTGGTGATTGTTACACTTTTATTTTTGGTTTTGTTGTTATTTAATCTTAGGCTTATAAGGGTACTGATATTTTATATTTTCATGTTTTGTAAACCAAATAAAATATTTACAAATTGATGTGCAACCCTTATTTTTGATAAATTACTTTAATTTTTGAATACAAATATTCTCGAATAGACGTCACAAGGAGACAATTGTTTAACAACGATGTAACCAAAATACGGGGGGGAGAAATAGTAATTTACCATTTTTTCTTAGGACATATATAGTTAAGCGTAAAAGTGAAAATAGACAAAATGTTTCTTCATGGGAGCTATTAACAATTTTAGCTAATTTTGAAATTCTGGCAAGATTTATAACTTTTTGGTCAAATTAGAAATAATTGTGCTAAAGCAAAAAATCCAACATATTTTGTAAGGCGCTTAAAAACAACTTTGTCAGAAAATATTTTGAATAGTCATAAGTCATTAATTACCTAGAAAATTTTAATAGAGTTTTATCACTATATTACTTTGAATGAACCGAAATATTTAGATTAATTGTTTCTACTTAAAAAAAAGATGAGGAAAGGAAACATATTGTGGAGCTTAATTTTATTAACTACAACTAATGTAAAATCAAGTAACAAAGCTTAGCAATGAAAAGGAATCAAATATAAAATTACAAATATTACAGTATTTTCTAAAAATCAAATAATTATAGTTTTAGTATATTAATTTCATTGTAGCTGATAGCGTCACAACCTTTTGAAATGATTAAGCAATCCGGCTCGCTCTGAGTAATTTCAATAAAATTTTGTCTCATTCTTGCTCATAGTAGAAGGATTAACCAAGTAAAAATTCCAGCAAGGTTAAAACCACGTAAGATGCAAACACGCCTATTGATATTATTCAGTATTTTTGCTTAAAAACAGACCAACAAAATAAAATCCTGTTCAAAATTAATGCACCACTATAAATTTTGTAATTGTCTTTGTTTTTGCACTCTTTATTTAATTTAGAGTTAGTAAATAAAGATAATTAAACAATATTGCACAAGAAAACCTTTATTTTTAATAAAAGTTCGAAGAATTATACAAAATTTGGCTATCAGGTAGAAAAACTTAAAAATGATAAAAATCTATTTAACTTTACAAACAAAAAGAAAATTCCAATTTACAAAAACAATTTGAACTTCAATAACGCGTAGTACCTCTTCGAGCTTTTATAACCTATGCATTCGTCGGGGTAAGCTTATTAAGTTTTGCATGGTTACTTGAATGTTTTCCCATTCCAAGAGAAGAACACGCTCTAACTCTTGCAGGCTCATTGGGGCAGGTACCTGACGCCGAACTAATCTTTTTAGAACATCCCAAAGGTGCTCTATTGGATTTAAGTCTGGGTTGCGCGGTGGCCACTCCAAGATCTGGATGATGATTTCATTTAAGTAATCCAAAACAGTCCTTGCAATGTGAGGCCTTGCATTATCTTGCATGAAAATGAAGGTATTTCCTATAAATTGCGTAAACGGCATCACGTGATCTTAAATAATGTTTTCCAGATAGAATTCTGCATTCATATACTGCGGTCGAATAGGAACCAGCTCTGTGGGTGCCTCAAAACATATATTAAATAATACAAATAAGTAAGAAAATATAAGTGATGCGTTAATTTTGAACAGGAGTTTATTTGCACAATAATTTCTTCAAACATTTAAGGTTGAGATTCCAGTTTGTTACACATATATTCCACTCTATTTTAAAACTTGAACCTGTCCAAATAATTAATTGGTGAACATTATAAAATGAAATAATAAATATATGGGATTGTATAGTGGGCCAAATAATTAATAAAATAGAATGTTAGTATTAAAGCGACCGGTAAATTAATTAAGTTAAATATATGTAAAACAAATCGTAGATTCGACGCATTATATCTGTTGAGTTGTTAGATGTGATATTTACCAAATTTATTTACTGTCGTGAAAATTGGTTTCTGCTGCTGTGGCCTTAAACTAATATGTTATTTATAGTTAATACCATCATAGACCAATACATAATTGGTAAAATGCTAATTACAGGAAAAGAACAATAATTTTTTGGAAAACCTTAAGAACTTTTGGAATAATAAAAAACATCTATTTTTTTAGCTTTTAACGCCCCGCAATTTTATTAACACTCATCTTAACGCATAGGTTAATTGAATTTTTATCCTAAACTTATTTAAATAATTTACACACAAAATTTGTTCTCATTATATTGTGACGCTCTCTATATTAATTTTCTTAAATGAAATTGCTTTGATGAATATGAATATAGAAATATTTGCTGATTTTTATAATATAGCCACATGTCAACGTGTTTTCTATATCGCCAATGATTTAAAATCATAATTGCTAGTTTCATTTAGTAGAAAAAGGCAATAAGTATAAGCAAAATATACACACGCACTTCATTAATCTGAGTAAAAGCTTTGTTTTGAAAGCAAAAGTCTACTAATGAAAAAAGGGAAGTAGAAAGGAAAAAATAATTGTACATAAAGAATATGTACATATCGAACACCATGAACTCTTAAAATATGAAGAAAACCATATACAAGCGACTTCTGTAAAAGTAAGATGTTTGCCATACGAAATAACGGTATCAGCTGTGTACTGCCCACCCAGGCATAACATAAAAAAGGATCAGTTTACGGATTTCTTCCAAACCTTAGGGACAAAGTTCATTGCTGGAGGCGATTACAACAGCAAACATACACTATGGGGTTCACGGCTAACCACAACCAAAGGTAGAGAACTGGCAAGTACTATCAGTGAAAATAATTATTCTTTTCTTTCAACTGGAACGCCAACATACTGGCCAACAGACGTAAACAAACTACCAGATCTACTTGACTTCTTCGTAGTCAAGGGCATTTCAGACGCCTATATGGATACAACACCAAGCTACGACTTAGATTCAGATCACTCTCCAATAATAACTACCATCAGTACAACAACAATAATCAAAAAACCAAATCCTAGACTGCACAACACAAAAACTAATTGGGTCAAATATAAACAAATAATAGAAGAAAGGGCAAGCCTAAACATAAGACTTAGGGAAAAAGATGACGTCGAACTTGAAACCAAAAAGTTTATCAATTTACTACAATATTCTGCTAAAGAATCTACTTCAAAACAAAACCCACAAACAACCAGCAACTACATACCAATAGAAGTTAAAAAGTTAATAGCTGAAAAGAGAAGAGCTAGATCCACATGGCAACGCACTCAAACTCCTGAAGATAAAAGAAGATACACACAATTAAGTAACAAACTAAAAGAAAAACTTAGAGAAATAAAAAATGAAACAATGGAAAAATATGTCTCAACCCTAACAAGACAAGATAATTCCATTTGGAAGCCAATTAAAAACAAGATAAAACCCATAACAACCTCACCACCCGTTAGAAAATACACGAATCCACCAGGACCATGGGCTAAAAGTAACAAAGAAAAAGTGGAACTATTCGCCGAATATCTATCAGAAGTATTTACACCGCATGACAATGATCACGAGCAAGAAATTGAACAAGAATTACTTAATGAGGCCAGAGCACTAAATCCCCTCCAATCAATTACTCTAAACGAAATAAAGCAAGAAATCAGTATGCTAAACACCAGAAAAGCTCCAGGACTTGATCTTGTCACAGCAAAAATGCTGAAAGAACTACCAGAAAAAGGAGTAAAAGTATTGATGTATATACTAAATGCTATAATACGACTAGAATATTGGCCTGCAACTCTGAAAATCGCACAAATAATAATGATATTAAAACCAGGAAAAGATAAAACAAACGTATCCTCATATAGACCTATAAGTCTATTGCCTATAATATCAAAACTACTGGAAAGACTAGTACTAAACAGACTAAATAACGACCTAGATGAACGGAACTGGATACCAGACCATCAATTTGGGTTTCGCCGCTCACACTCCACGATCCAACAGTGTCACCGCATTGTAGATGTAATTAGTAAATCTCTCGAAAACCGCCAGTACTGTACAGCTGCATTTCTAGATGTAAGTCAAGCATTTGACAAAGTTTGGCATCCAGGTCTACTATTCAAAATTAAAAGGAATCTCCCAGCAAAATACTACAACCTTCTAAAATCCTACTTAACCCAAAGAGAGTTTGAAGTAAGACTTAATGGAGAATCTTCATACCGATACTATATCCACTCGGGAGTGCCACAGGGAAGTATACTCGGCCCACTGTTGTATTTATTGTATACGTCTGACTTACCAACATCTGAAGAGATCACTACAAGCACATTTGCAGATGATACAGCAATAATGGCATCTCATGATGATCCCAACGTAGCATCCCATACACTACAGGAACACATAAGAAACTTGGAAAATTGGCTTAAAAAATGGAAAATAAAAGTTAATGGATCAAAGTCATCCCACATAACATTCACCCTACGAAAAGGACACTGCCCCGATATCAGATTGAATCAAGAAACACTGCCACAAGTAGAAGTGGTGAAATACCTAGGAATGCACCTAGACACTAAACTGAACTGGCGTGAACACCTAAACAAAAAAAGAAAACAAACTGATTTGAAAACAAAAGAGCTTAATTGGCTAATAGGACGCAAGTCCAAATTATCTATTGAAAATAAACTCCTAATATACAAGGCCATTATAAAACCAATTTGGTCGTATGGAGTGGAACTCTGGGGCTGCGCAAGCAAATCCCATATAGTTATTATAGAAAGAGCCCAGGCCAAAGCTCTACGAGCAATCACAAATGCACCATGGTATGTTTCCAATCATACCTTACATACAGACCTCAAAATACCTTATATAAGAGAAGTTATTCGAGAACGAAGTACTAAACATCATCAAAAGTTGGAAAATCACCAAAACCCGCTGATGGATTCCCTATTGCAACCTATACCTAATCGAAGACTGAAGAGATCTTGGCCATTAGACTTAAATGAAAACTGAGGTGGAATCAATGGATCCTACTTCCCCATGTCACCAGTACAAGTATCCTGGACATCTTGTACAAATTAGCAAATTAACTTATAGATTGTAAATCTGATTGTTAATAAATAAAAAAAAAAAAAAAAAAAAAAAAAAAAAAAATAAAGAATACATATTTGTGAGAAGACAAAAAATTAAAAAATGAAGATAAGGGTATGTAAATGTCTATATTAGTTTTTTTTTCAAACTGGATTTGAAAATTTCGAAAGTTCATGGTTTGTATCAATTTTGATAATTTAGAAAAACTAATTAAAAGGCGGCTGATGTGTGATCGTATTCTAAATTTAAGTTTACAATGTTTCATAAAATACTGAGAATAAAATAAGGTTAAAGATGTTGCAAAATAGATTTATTAGATTCTTACATTTTAAGGTCAGTGACAAACATGTCACGGATAAAATGAAATTGGGACACAGTTTAATATAAGACTCATGGAACAGTCTAGGTTAATCTCGTATTTCAGACTATTTTAAAATTATATGAAAGTACAGAGATTTATTGTAGGTACATACTTTGCTGTTACATTGCTCATATAAATTATTTTCTATATTTGAGAGGTATAATTTCCTATAAATTCATTGATTAAATTAGTGACTGATGTTGTTATTAGGAAGATCAATAGAACAGTCAAATAAATCGGAAGATTTTGAGAAGTAACGAACATACTAGGAATATTTGAAATGAATCATTTTCAATGCATTTCAGCATATCTAACAGAGACTGGCTTGAATATTATTACTAATGACTTCAATCAAAATGAGTGGTATCTTTCTTGGTGTAATCCAGGCTTTCGATAGTTCGTCATTATAAAGATTAATTTACAAAATGGATATATGGTGGAGGAGTTAACTAAATTATTTTAATCATCTTCAGTAACGGAAATTTCCATATTAAAATGAAATAACTGTTATTTCCGTACAAGCAAAGGTTCCACAAAGCCTAGTTCTAACATTGTTGCTTTACATAATAGACACCTTCCGAATAAAAAAAATAGACAGGACAACCTTTAATCTTTAATCGCAGCTCTACGAGATATAAGTTTCGGATGATATATATTATCTTCAAAAGGATATATGTAATGTTGTCTTCAGTAGAATTAAGTTCAATGGGTATTCGCCATAAATGCAGACAAGAGTTAAGCATTATTTAAAAATGGAGCTATTGGGAGAAAATATCAGATGGATATGTTACTGACACCCTGTATTAAAAATTACATTTGATAGAGCGTGATACACTAGTAGGCAGAAAGATAGCAAAAATAAAGCTTTTAGAGAAGCCAATAACCCTTTATGCAATTCTAACCAATGAATAGGTATATCCTCGATGAAAACGATAAGAATGAGATATCATTGGGTTAGTGATTTTTATGCTGGCTAAGTGATGTTAAAACACAAACTGTAATTATAAAGCGTCTCTACGATATTGAAAAATTATTATTTCATCAAAATGATTATAAAACAGCGCTATCTTAGCAATGGGTCACAAATGCAATATGAGCCTAAAATGTTAGGCTAAAAAATTCTATTTTAGTGTAAAAAAAGAATCGCGACTAGTATTTATTTTACTTTAATTTCTTGTAACTTGTGCCCTGTATTCTGAATTATTATTTGCTATACAGGAAAACGTACTTACAGAATTCTAGTAAGTAAGACATTTTATAATTTATGGCATTTAATTAATAGGTATTTTTAAAAAGACACATCTTTGGGTAGGAGCAGGAATTTAGTAATAACGTCCATAAAAAATGAAGTTTCGTGACTAATTAATATTAAATAGCATCACTAAAGGCAAAACGTTTTGCCACTGGTTCAGAGACGGCGACGCCTCGGATTTTTTTGCAATTTGCCAATATTCAGGGATTGTATTCTTTATCCACTTCTTTCACTTTTTGTCTTTTTTCCATTAATTTTTCTCTTTTCATAATTTCATTCTTCGATAAATAATTGTATAAGAATCAAACGCAATTTATCTTAGTCTTTAGTGGAAAGATTTAACAAACATATTATATTTTTAGATATATTGTTTCATTCTTATTTACAACATAGAGTTATAGTCACACAATAAAAATAAAAATTTGGCGTAATTTAATGAGTATGGCACCTACATCTTATTTATCTAAAAAATATCTTACTCGTGTATTAAGCATTAAAAATAAAAACCAAAACGCAGTCCTTCTCAATCAGTATATTTACAAACCTAAAAATACGCTTTGTACCATAGGCGTCCCATAGCTTCAGGTGATGTAGGCTAGAAATATTTGAATTAAGAAAAAATAACATTTATGGAGGAGTGCCATTGGCATTCGACATTTAATTGATTACATAATATGAAAGGAAGTTATGTGAAGATATAAAGATAAATTCAGGTATAAGGCAAGGAGGCAGCTTAAACCCGTTCCTGTTCAACCTGGTAATGGATAAAATAGTAGAGACAGTAAAACCACTAACGGGCTACAAAATAGGAAACAGGAAAATCGCCATTATATGCTATGCAGATAATGCGGTGTTTGTATTTAACAGCGAAGATAACCTACAGAGAATGCTACATTTAATAAGATTGCCAACGAATACAACATGGTTATATCAACAGAAAAAAACGGAATAACTAATTGTATCCAATCAAATAAGGAAGGCAGCAATAACTACAGGCGCATTAAAGGAAATAGTATGGAGATACAAGCATCATGGATTGGAAACGAAAACAAGAATATATAAAACATGTATACGACGAAGATATCAGGCAAAAATGCGACTTCCAAGATATAGTAAAATAGGTGAGAGAAAAAGGAAGGAACAAGAATCAACTTGTATTAAGAATGGAAGAACATAGACTGGCAAAGATTGCAAGAGATGGGAAACCTGAAGGGAAAAGATTACCAGGATGACTATCAAAGAGATGGCTCGACAGCTGGTCATCAGAATCGAAAATAAATTAAATATTAGCCAATAAACACATGTCATGGACCTAATATATGGAAAAGAAGATGTAGAAAAAATCGTAGGCTTCGGATCTCAGAATGAACTACTTAAGATATGAATGATTATGGTAAGTAAGAATGGGACTATGAAGTGTTTAAAGTAAGGCTAACTAATACTCTGGAGTTTATAAGCGACAACTTAGGTAAACAAAGCTACAAAGCAGCAGAGTACCACCAAGTAAAAGATTTGAAGGTTTAGGATGGGAAGTCGAACAATTAAGAACTAGTTGGACGTTATTGGCTCTAATAAAAAAAAGGTAATG
The DNA here is from genome assembly GCA_951812935.1 of Hermaeophaga mercurialis. Lineage (NCBI taxonomy): Eukaryota > Metazoa > Arthropoda > Insecta > Coleoptera > Chrysomelidae > Hermaeophaga > Hermaeophaga mercurialis. Next base: position 15,275,514 of record OX638362.1, on the reverse strand, counting down.
TCAGACCTTTTACAGAAAACAAAGATGGTTGATCGGAATGTAACCAGGTATTGTTACTAACCTGGTCCTGCATAACATTTAATCTCTTAAGATCTTCCCTAGTTGAATTTATAGATTATTTAGTTTTGAAAAAAAATTAAATAAATCTTTTAAAAATATTCATTTTTTTAACTTTTTGTTTTTGATGGGGGTGGGGTTTGCAAATCTGCCGTTGACATAGAAAAATATGATGGTTCGTTTAATGTGATACTTTCTACAAAACGTATTTTTAGATTTATCATGCTCCTAATCCCCTTTAACACTCCCAAAGACCGCTCATGTTTATGCTCTTAAAAATAGCTTTGGACGCTATCGTCATGAAATAGTGCTAGAGAAACCCAGGCTAATGGAGAAAGTTTCAGTCCAGGTTTCAACTTGACGAGACGCCGATCTTCGAATTTTTTGTCGCCTTTTGTCCTTCGATTTTTGCATTAAAATGGTTTACGAGTCCGATTTTTACACGACCAGGCGGCCTTATAGCACCAGGCCTACCGTTTCGTCTTACACTATCTCGGTGAGTAGAAGTTGCCAAATATAATTGAGTTTTTTTGTAAAAGCGTGAGATTTTTATATTAAAGATTAGATAAATACTCCAAGAATTCTACATATTTGTTAATTATAACCTATTTTTGTGTGGTAAAACATGGTGTCAACCAGAGTGTGCAATTATCTATCATTATCTAAAAACTGTTATGCATGATTTTCATGGATTATACTTTCTATAATGCCATTGGAATAAGGCTTTCCAATTAATTTAAAATTCTGTTATCTAGATTATTAATAATTAGTATAATTACATAATATATCTAGCGGTATTAGTTTGCAAAGGAAAGTACAATAAATTTTATTGATAAATCAATAAGAATTTATGTTCACATCAGAAGTGTTAACTTCTTTACCAGTAATTTAGGACGTAATTTTAAAGAATCTAGACTTGTCATTAATTTGTGCTTTTTTAACCATAACACAATGTATACACAGGATGAACCAAGTGAGCCATATGCCTTCCTGGGCATTTTTTTTGGTTTGATGGTTAATAATCCGAGATTTTTAAATGATTTTTCGAATAAGGATTGACTAATAAAATTACGAAAATATACAAATTTTATTGAATTACTTTTTTTAACTTTGTTAGATAAACAAGAAAAAAAATTTAATATGACATTAAAAATATGTAGAATTTTTGGTAAAAGACAGATATGTATAGGTAAAATATTAAGATCATTTCTAACAAAAAACAAACAGTTTATCATTTTTATATAGGCATCTATTTATCATTACTTAATATGGTCTCCACTAACACGTATCACTATTTTAATGTCCGTTGCAGGAGCGTCCATTAACACTTCAGTAGGTAACTTGAGTGGCAATTATGTTGGGACATTAAGATTTGCCATCTCTTCAACCCACTCAAGTAACAATCGGTTTGTTAACAGACACCTGCAACCGACGATTAATGTTTTAAATATATTTTTCCGTGCAATAATCTCTCTAAGTAAATAAGAATTTTTTGTTTTTTAAAGTAACGACTAACAATTTTTTTTTAAAACATTAGATAAATATTACGTTTGCTATCAATATTCTTTGAAATAGCATACAGTTAGCGTTAAGTACAGGTTGTTTTGGTAATTTATAATTACATGAAAATAATATATGCTTAAAATCAGATTATAGGAAAAGTTTCAGTTTCTATTTATAAACTCGAAAATTAAGACACTTACAATAGCGCGTATATCCAATATACCTAAACAATTTTGATTACATTTGAGGGTATTTCTGAACAGTTTCTAAAATTTTAATGAAACCTAAACCTTTTGCCCTTTTGATAGTTTTAGAGTAATTCTAACTGTCGCAAGTTATTTTTTAAAGTCTTTTAAATGCTAAACGAAGCCAAATTACGCAAAGGTCCAAGATGGTTTGTGAATGTCGAAAAAAACCGGCTTTTTTAAGTTCCATGATATTCGGAAATCAAGGTTGACGAATAAATCTCCTAGAAGAGGGGTTTAAGCATCCTGTATGGTATTAGAAGCATTTTAATTTTTTTGCATCAAATTTAAACGCTTCTGTCGGATGTAAAAGGTGCTCAACACAATTGGTCATTGCGAAACTGACAAATAGCCAACATTCGTTTTGTATACTTTGCCAAAATTCTATTTTCATCAATGAGAGAAAAACTGTTCGGCTATCAATTAATATATGTTTCAACCATTTAAAATTCCGTGTAATAAATCTTTGAACTGGCCTCGTTACTGGGCTAAATATTAAAATAATCTTAAATTTATAACTAAAATTTAAAACTTTTTCCATATCGTATCTTCATAAATTTGCGTATTTATTTAATGAAGAAACATCTGTTTTTTAGCGTATTCATTAAATCTTTTCGTTTGACTGAGTACATTTAGATTTTTATCTACCATACGTAATTCTTGTATTTGAAGGCCAGTTTTTCAATTATTATAATAAAAAGAATAATATAAGAATGGTAATTATAATGATTTAATTAACATAAAAATACATACAGGAATAATAAGCGCGATTTTTCGTTCAGCTTATATTTCAATAGTGGACCAGTTAAACTATCAGTCTCTTTAATTTTTTATATTGTATTTCATTTACAATACTTGGAAATACATTTTCTTCATTTTTCAATTACCCAACAATTATAAAATAAATTTTCCCTTGAATCTTATAATTGATAAATAATAGAATTTTTCTGATGACATTTTAGTTTATTACAAAGGATAGCATTATTATTAAAATTCTTTATAAATATATTTTTACTTGAAACATGTGTACAGGATAATTCAAGTAGCTGAAAGAAGTTTTTATTTAACAATATTGTGATATATATATTAATATATATTCATAGGCTAGAAATTGATAGATCACTAGAGAAATTAAATGCAATGTACAAAAACATTTCAGTAAGAAATTTAATTTATTATTAAATTTATTTTAAATTTTTATAAATACATTATAATAAATTAACTATCCCTTAAGATAAAAATATTTTAGAGGCATTTCAATAGAAGAAGATTCCAATTTAACATATTTAACAATATAATTAATAAAGCCCATTTTGAAATTGAAACATCTTCATTAGTCCCATTTTTTGAGCAGTCACGTTCTATAAAATATTTTAGATAATTCTTTAATCTAATTGGTTTAAATTGTTTAATTTTAACTAAAATATAACTATTATGTGGTATATTATCACAATTAGAAAATGCAAATAATTGGGAGAAGGTACTGGCCATTCTAATACATCAACCAAGAAATATGTTGTTTAGATACTTATTTTCGAGAACTTTTTATGAAATTAAAACTAATATTCCTTCAAATAAAAAGGGAATCAATTGTTATTTTTTTTTGTAATTATCCAAAATTGAGAATCAAAAAAACATAATCTGATTTAAGCATAATTTATAGTGTATATTTAGTAGTTTTGTTACTGACTGTATTATTTTAAAACTAATAATGGTTTTTATTGTAAAATAAGGAAAATGGATATCATAATTTTGAAAATGTTGTAGTGTTTTAGTGCCATTTTCTATATTTTATTTATATATGATCGAATTATCCAGTAAATAATATCTTTGGTTTAGTAGTCATAATGAGAGATTCCATTAATTGAAAGAATTATAATATTAGTAACGGTAATGCCGAAATTGCCGTATATCAGAATGGTTATCAAATTACATAAATAAAAACATTTTTGAAACTATTTCTTTCCGACTCCAATTCATCTCTTTTTTAGAAACCAGCTTTTAGAGTTGTGCTATTTAAAAGATGTCATTAAGCTGTCATAAATTTTACAGAATCTTTATATAAAGTTTTGAAAAATGAGACAATCTAAAGAGAGTCAAAATTTCAAAAATAGCTCTGCACTTTGTGATAAATTTTGACTTATCAGCGAAACTAAAGTATCAATTACTTGATAATCTAACAAAAATGCGATGTGCCTTACAGGGTATATTCTACTATCTATAATGTTACCGGTTGCCAGAAACTTGGTCTAAATAAAATAATGTAAAATATTTGGTCCAAGAATAAATAGTCTAAAACAAATTTGATCTAAAATGTACTTTATAAAAGCCAATATAACCTAAACTACAAATTGTGTAAATAGGTCTACAACTAATTATAATTCATTTCTTTTTTATTGATACCGACGTGCATAAAATAATTTAGATACCTCCTCAAGCTTTAAAGAGGTTCTGTGTAATTGGCTATAAGTAATGCCAAAAGTTTGTTGATGTTTCTTTAAAAATGACTGATAATTAATTAATTTTGAAAAAATAAGTACTGTGAGGGTTTGAAACGATTAAAAGGTGTTGATTTTTCCACCTGGATCAAACTATTTAAATTTGTCGTTTTTGTTATCGTTTACCTTTTAAATAGAACGTTTATATTATTATAGTACCGAGATTATTTAATATTAGAATATTTAAAAAAAATGCTATGAAAAATATAGAACCTCCATATATTATTTCGACACGTAGAAGTATTGCATTCATTTTTAAGGACATAATTCATTGCATAATATCAATCATTGTGGAAATAGAGAAATTTAATTTAAAAAATAACCCAGACGTTTATATAAAATTTTAAATTAAAATATAGTTATAGTTATATCTATGATATTTAATGCCACACTTTCTTATTTTCGCTTGTTTTATTGAAATTAGATTAACAAAATTCCTACGATTTAAATGAAATATTCTCTTACTTTATGGCCAATATAAATCCTTTTAAGTATATTATATTACTTTACAATTAAACGTTCAGTTTTAAAATTGGAAACTTCCATTTATTATATGTTCGCAAAAATTATGAAGATACTAAGAGTATGACATAATAATAACTTAATAAATGCGATAAAAAGAGTGAGTTATCTTATTTAATTATTTTCATATTTTTGGATTTATTAAAGGCTTTCTATACTTTGTCCTTACTGTGCTACAGAACTAATTTGATTAAAATTTGACCATTTAAATAAAACCTTTTCTACATTAAAAGTTTTTAAATTTTTTTGTACTTTGGATGAAATGAATTTTAGATCAACTGTTATTATGAAACAATCTTGTAATAAATATATTTTAGATTAAATGTATAAATCGAATATAGCTATTGTTCTTAGATAAAATATTTTACATAATTTTATTTAGAGCAATTTTTCGATAAACAACGTTTCGAGGAAATAAATCCTTCAATCGAAAATATGTGATACACCAATACTACTAAAAACAACAAAATTTTCTGTGGGTAACTACCTATCGCATTAAATATTTTTTTACTAAATATCGTCGTGTAATTACTACAACTATTTTTATGGTAAGATAATTAAAAACACTATTTTTATTAAAATTGTATTTTGCCTAAATTACCGCTTCTAATTTTAAATTAAGACAACAATTTTAAAATAACTGTTTCTACCCTTACTTTGCGGAATCTATCTTTTATAAATATGAAAGATAATTATACTTATCATGAATTTTCACAGTTTTTATTATTATTATATTATTCAAGTTTCGCTTTTCTAACATCGTCTGACATTTGACAGAAATTGACAGATTTCTCACGTACATGTTTGGTTTTTTATTATAAATATTCGAACCAATCAATATTAGACGAAGAAGATATAAGAAAAAAAAGGTATATTTTTATATTACACATTTTCTAAGCCAGAATATTCTTCGTTTTCTAAAAAAATGGTTACTATTTAGTCTAAAAGGCAATCTAAAATAATTGCACTTCTCAGGTTTAATTGTTCATTCATTTATATATACTGAGGACATTTTAGATATTTTTGATTTCCAGTTCCTCCAAAAAATCAAGTTCTTGTTTTTTCTCACTTATATGAAGGACGTTCATTGTTGTTTTAATTGTTTTTTTAAATGTAGGTTTGTGTTGAGTATTAATTAAATGTGTTACATAATGTGATTTATTTGGTTGTTTTATTCTATAGATCTAAAGACTTAAAACAATTGAAACAACAAAAGAAGTCTTTCATATAAGTAACAAGAAACTGAATTTTTGGAAGTATTTGAAATCAAGAAATATCTACGATATCCTCATTATATAGTACTAAATGAACAATTAAATCTTGAAAGTTCAATTATTTTAAATGACCTCTTAGACTAAATATATAATTTTTCTGTGAAGTGAGTTTCTGGACACCCTGTATAAAGGTACCATTTAAAATATATCAAGTAATAAGGTACAGTCTTAAGTACACTAAATTGCAACCCTACAGACTCACATCTTTCCGTTTGACAAAGAAAATATTTACCAAATTACACATTCTGAAACACTCGGTATTTCATAACCAAACCTACCAATTACAAACTCTCAGGGTATTTTTTGTTTATTGGATAATTCTCACTAGCCACTATTAGGATTGGCCTTGGACGAACAGCACTGATGACTACCATTCTTGCAGAAACGTGAGATACCCTGGGAGAAAGTGCCGTTCGTCCCAAGGCCAAGTCTTGTCCCCGATCCAGTCACGGCCTTCGGCAAAAGAAAACCAGTAGCAGAGCCACAAAGGAAGTCAATCTTGTCGCCCGAAGAGCGTGCTAAAATCAAACCCAAGGCTTTTCTTGAGCCTGTGAAGCCTTATGTATCAGCTAGAGAGGCTACTAGAGAACGGGTGCTTACTGGAATCCTCAGAAATACCACTCACCCAACCTCAGGCCATATGGATTACGTGTTACCGAGGTTACACAGAGTTGCCGAGTGTCCAGATTTGCCGTATAAGAGGAAGTTGGTTGAGAATTCTGATTTGCCCCCTGTTTGGTAAAAATAGTAGAACATGGCAAGACACTGATTAGATCATTATTTTCTGAAATTTTAATTTGCATTCTTAATAAGTCTGTCCCATTTGATCTTGTATAATGAAATAGTTCAAAAACTAATTAGACAGGAGAATATATACAGTGTGATTTACCTAAATTGGAAACATCATCATATTTTTTGAAGTTATTAACTGATTGTAATATTTATTTATTTTAAATGTTATGCTTCAAAAACTTTATTTAGAGACAAAATTTCAAAGAGTTATTCTAATTTTTAAGGCATTCTACGATCTTTTTTCATATGCAAAAATACAGAAATTTTATTAACAATTTTTTTATAAAAAAAAAATGAGTCACTCGATTTAGATGGCCCCCAAAATAGATGTGACCCAACTTTTATTAAAATATGTTTATTAATAAAAATGTTATGGGATGATAAATTTAAAAAATGTCCTAGATCAAAATTTACAAAATGTCAATCAAAACGAATACGCCGCAGGATTTAGATGTGACCCAACTTTTATGAAAATATAATTAAGAAGTTATGAATAGTTAAATTTTCAGAATACACCAGGTAATAATTTACAAAATTTCAACTTAAAATTCACTTTTTTGTTAATAAACATAATTTAATAAAAGCCACGTTACATCTATTACATGTGATCTAAATCAAGTGGCGTACTTGTTATTTTGGTAAAAAAATGTACATGGTATATTCTTGAAATCTACTATATCATAACTTTTTCTTAATAAACATATTTTAATAAAAGTCGAGTTATACCTTTTTAGTGGACATCTAAATCCAGTGGCGTACCCATTTTTTTGATAAAAATCTCTAATAAAATTTTTTTGACTATGGAAAAAATATAGTAGTGCACCTTGAAAATTGGAATAACTCTTTAGAACCTTGTCTCCAAATAATGTTTTTGATTCATAACATTTTAAATTTTTTATTTGAAATCGGTTTATAATATAACTTCAACTACTATAGTCGTGTTTCCAATTTAGGTTTGTCACACTGTATAACTCATATTGTTAAATCTAGGTAATAAAAATGAAGAAACTAGTTAAATAGTCCAAAATTGTGTAAATACTTGTAGTTTCAAATTTCATCAGTAAAAAAAAGTTATTCAATTCTTCGTATTCTCTGCTCTGTTTTTTTTTACATAATTACTTTTTTGGAAAAATATCCGGATTTCCTAGGATGCAATATCTTTGTGATGGATGATAAGCATTTTATAAATAGAGCTATTTTGTTTTTACAGAGACCGTTAAAAAACGATAAGTTACATTTACTATTATTGTTAAGATAAACAATTTACTAAATTATATTTTTATTGTAAAAAACTAAAAGCAATTATAGAATGATGGTAAAGAGAGAATAATTATTGTCGCTTTTACTATTCATCAATAATTAATTTATAATTTCAGTTTTATTTTTAATGATATGATTAAAATTCAAGAATAATATAATTAGTTAATTAATATGAAAGTTCTGTTCAGTCAAAATAATATTTAAAAAATTGAAAATGTTATGTGTCTTGCCATACACGAAGTAGTATCTTGCCAAACCAATTGTAAGAACCAAAACTGCCTGCACTAGAGTTAGTTATAGAAGTTATTATTTGATATTTTGTTAATTTAGCTCGATATTGATGGCAAACATTTTTTATGTATTAACCATGCATTTTTTAAATAATTTTAACGCTTTTTGTGATATGCAAAGGTGCTTATTTTTTTAGATGTAGATACATTTTGTTAACAATTTACAGTATACCTCATATGGACGAATAAATTCTTTTTGAAAACCATTTTTTATTTTCTATCAAACCAGTAGATTGCATGGAAAATATACACATACAAAACTCAGACATGTATTAACATTACCTTACCATCCTGTCCTCAAAGGTCATATGACACAGCTTTTAATGAAATCATACAATGAACAAGGTAAGATTACATTATAAGAACCATCTCTTCTTTGAATCAAGAAATAATGTCCCTTATTTAAATGGCTGGATTATTAAATGGTTTAGTTTTTAAAGTAGGTACCTACTCCAATTATTACTTTTGTGAACATAATCTAAAACAAGTTTTAACCAAAATTTGGTACATAATATCGAAATTGCCTATGGTATCAAAGAAATGAAAATGAATAAAAATGAAACTTTTATTGTTACTAATTTTTTTAAAAGATCTGACTCGATTATGACCCTGCTTTTATTGAGATACTACATACATAATTCGTTTTTAGCCAAGTGAGATAGCTAGGAATTTTTAATAGGAATCCTCTGTCTATTTAAGTTGAAATCTTATGGAAAACTATTTTAATATTAGTTTTTGAAAAAAAAACTACTTTCCAGAAAAAGCTACAAAGTCTAAAACCTATATTGCAACCACCCTATATCAAATTCTTTTTAATGGTTTTTGATAATATTGAAAATTATTTTAAAGAAAGTTACCATGTAGAGTAATAACATCTATTTATTTCAAAAATGAGGTTCATTATTTTTCACAAAAGTCTAGAAATTCCGCGGTAACTACTCTTAGATAGAAACCTGTGCTGTAATAGATTCCCTTTTATTAAAAATATACAAAATTATATTTCGATGACTGCAACATGTCGACACATTTTAATTTTTTTGTCCATTTTCAACATTTTTATTTCTGTGTATTTTATAAATTCAAATGGTTTTTTTAAACTTTAATATCAGTGCAGATCAGGAACTTTTTTGGAGATGCATTTTTTAAAGATTACTGTTTCCGAAGGTATTATACAACGTTTCGCCGTCTGTCATAAACGAGGTGAAATTTATTAAGTAACTCAACTACTCAACGTAGCCAGAGTCGAAACACGTTTGGAATTCAAAAATGATGTAGTTCTCTGGAAACAGTAATCCTCAGATTCATTCTGGTCGCGGATACCTTTAATCCCATTTTTTTAAAACTAATTATAAAGAGGTTTCCCATATGATTCTATTTTAAGAAGACCCAGTATATATATATTACTTCTTGGAAAAAATTGAAGACGATTTAAGTGATACCTTATTTATTAGGAATATAAGTTGTAATATGGGTATTTTATTAGTAAATGTATTATCGGCTTGCGGCTCAATTTGACTAATTTGATCCAATGTACCACATCCTCGCTAAGTGAAAATTTCCTTTTTTTTATCACCTCACCTTTAGACAGGTAGTGATCCGATGTTTTTGTGATTTTATGTTCTTTAGTTATGTAAACCTAAGAAACTGCCACGTTTCCTGAATATTCTTTGCCCTAAAAATAAATAAAGTTCTCCTGCAGAATCTTTGCTATTAAATTATATTTTTTGTGGATAACCTAAGGGCAGAATGACTTAAGTTGTATTTCTACTTCAAACAAGTTCATCAAGGCATTTCTATTTATGGTTTATATGAGATTAGCTATTTTTTTTGTGAGAAGGTACATCTCTTGATGAAATATTGAGGTATTTTTGTCAATATCCAGTATCGATTATATTTTTTGAATGTACTTTTTTTGACATCATTCTAACCGATACAATGTTATGTACAAGTACATTTATTTCTGTCCATTTTCCTGAGTATAATTTTCATAGAGTAGTAAAGGTTATTTCACAATGTTTGTCTTTAGATTTATAGATAATTGCAGGTTGCCATATTCCTCTTACAATAATTAAATACTGGTCGTAAAATTTGAGTAGAAAGTGAAGGTTGCAGTGAATCAAGTAGTGGGATTTATTTAACCCATACCAGACCCATTCCAGACAAACCAGGCAACCTCTTTAGTTAATAGTAGGAATTCTTACTTATCATTATAGACTCGAAAGTTACCTGTGTTTAGTTTATTTGGGTTTGCCCAAAAATGCAAAGGGGAGTATAGAACTTTTTATAACTACGTTACTACGTAGACAATTTTAACGTTTAGAGTTAGAAATACTTCGTCTCCAGGAAATTGTAGAGGATCTACAGACTCATTCCTAAAAAAATTGACAATGAAAAAAGAGGACAGATGATGACAGGCTACCACTATTTCTTTTTTATAATATTCTATTACTTTAGAGAGTGCGGAACAAACAATATCATTCAAATTTCCTTATAAATAAATGTTTTAATTTTGATAATTTTTTGAATAAAAAAAATGTTCTTTAGTTTGGACGTTCTCTTATTTTAACTTAATATAAAATATTAATGAGAATTTTATTTCATAAACGAGTTTTTATTTTTTGAGTCACATAAACAAATATTTAAAATGAAATTCAATGCAAAAATGTTTTGGCAACTTTCCAGTTGTGAAAATTGGTTCATTTCTAATGTTTGGCGCAAAGGCTTTTATATATAGCACACACAAAATTATTTTAGGCACAGAATTCGTGTTGAATTACATCACGTTTGCCAAGAACATCAAAATTATGAGAACAATAAAAGTTTTTTTATTGTTTTATACAAATTCTTTAAATATCACTAAAATGAAAGATAATAAATTGTTACAAAGCAATTTTATTATCTTAATTTATAATTATCTAAATTTATATTGGTAAAGTTTAATTAGTAGATTATAAAATTACCCAAAAATCGGAAAAATGTTATAAATTATTAAGAATTTTAAACTAGTGTTTTAATCAAAATTTTATAAATAATTTCATTTATTCTAAAATGTATTTTATTTTGCAGGAATTTTTATTAAAACATTTTCCGAGATATATTTACTATTTTTTAAATAGTTAAATTTAAACTTTCCAAATTAGATATTAATAATTAGAATTTAATTTATATTGTATAAAAAGCCAAATTTGGTGTAGAAAATAATTCCAGCCAATAATTATGATTGTCAAACTGTTTTAAATTTTTGAAGGTAATTTTAGAATTGCTTGTAAGTTTTATAGTGTTAATAACATGTTTCAGGTTTAATAGGTATATTATATTTCATAAAACTTTTTATCAACATAATTTACTGAGTATTGTAAAAAAATCGATTTAAAAGTTGAGTTGAGGAGGCTTGATACAGGGTGAGATAAAAATGCGGCTTCTAGCAACTAACCAGTACATATTTTCAGAGATCGTTGGAAAATGTTTCTTTTATTAAAAAATATATAAAAATATAAAAAAATAAACATTAATTTTGAATTAATTGTTTCAACCCTAACTTTGTGAAAATTATCCATAATAAATATGTTCTTTTATTTTTTTTATTTATTCTTTAATATCAGTCCGCAACTTTACATTATACATGAGTGTTGAAACCAATGGTCGGACTGATAATATTAAAAAAAAGCCTTGTAATACGGTGAGATTTCAGATACGTACAATTATCTTTTCATATCTAATATTTACTTTTTTACTTCATTACAAAAATACTTTTTCTTCTATTACCTCTAATGACGTGTTAATTTGTTGACCATAAATAATATAAATAAATTAATACTTGTGAATCAAAAGGTTTCTCAGTTTTTAACAGTATTATGTATTTTATATAAACAAAATAATATTATATATTCAGCTTTAATAGAAAATTTTCTGTTTGTTGGAATGTTTTATTTTTAATAAAGCAAACTAAAATACGAGTAGTACCAAAAACTACTTTTTCTTTTCGCTTAAGTTACCTAGTGTTGATTTAATTTAGGGTTGTTTCCAATCTGAAGCAGTCTAAATACGAATATTTATAAAACTTTCCTGTACGATTAAAAAAAATTACAAACTTTAACAAATAATGATTTCTAAAAATATATATTGGTTATAGCTGGCCCATCCGATATTGTTATTGCTCATGAATTTCCTTATTTTTAACAAATATACTAAAAATCCCGAATCCGTATCCTCAAAATATCATTTGTCTTCTTCTTTTTCCTCAGACTCCAAGACATTACGTGGTCACGGAAGCTCCTGAACGCAACTACAAATCTGCAGAACAAGTCTATTCTTACTCCTATAATTCCAACTCAGACTCCTCTTCTAATCGCTACGGAGCACCTTCTTCCCGCTCTTATTCTTCTTCTGAATCTGTCACCAGGTCCTCAACTGGGGGACCTGGAGGTTACAGCTACTCCTCAGAACGTTCTTCTCGCAACAGGGGTGATGGTCCAGGAGGCTACAGCTCAAACTATAGCTCTACCACATCTGGGAGGTTGCCTGGAGGTACTACGTACCGTCACTACTCATACCGTGTTTAATTTTAATAAATTTTTGCTTTGATGTGACCTTAGATATATATGTAGGTCGAATAAGGTAATATAATGACGGCTGTAGGCTACCCATAAATTTTTAGCTAGACTTAACATAGATATACAAATCGTAGCAACTTTTGTTAATTTATTCATATTTACATGTATTGAATCAAAATTTAGTTGCTAAATAATAACTTTTGAAAAAGAATGCTTTAACTAATATTAGGTATATTATGATCTAATAAAGTTGGGGCGAAAGATGTGAGTTGGGCATACAATTAATTTTTTTTTTATTAAAAGACTAAAGTTGTAGTAATATAATCACGAGATAACTGAAGTAGTTTAAAAAACTAGTTGGTAATTGCAAAATCGTCTGTTTGTAGTCAAAATTCCGCAACTGCCAATAGTTCACTTTTATAAATTATAGACTGATAATATAGTGCGCAAAATGGACCATATTTTTCATTCATTTGGCCCCAACTCACACTATTTTCTTCTATTATGTTTGTTTAGTCAAATTGGTTTCAAGAAAACAGGATCTCAAAAATTTTCTTCTATGGCTCTAGAAAATTTTTTATACGAAATATAAAGAAACTAGTTGATTTGACTTAACTAATTTTGTGTTCTCTCTTTTATTATATTATTAATATTTGACTGCATACGCATTAATATAATCTTTAAAAATATTAATCTTATTTTAAACTAGGGAATTTATTTTGAAATTTTAATTAAACAATTAAAATTTGCTGGTCCAAATAAAAGAAATTATATTTTTTTATTTATATTTATTCTACATAGTGTTATTTTAAGAAAAATATATTTATTGTGATCAAATTTTAATATAATTCTTTTAAATGATTTTTGTTTTTTTTTATTTAAAATTTTCAGATGAATTTCTTGTACCTTCAATGACCTCACCTTTTTTCCTACCTACTAACACTGTATGTGTGTATTTTTTGTATTTTTATTATATATTTATGGTGTTATATATGTTAAATCTCTTCAGTTTGTACCATCGTGAGTAAACTGAATATGCAAGAATTTTTAATGAAAATTCTGTAAAAACAAGAGAAATATGCTATTGATATTGGATTTTTTTTTACCTTTTTTTTTGAATAGTACTAACTATCCAGACAATTTTTTTATCCTTTATTTTCCTTTCCTCAGGGGGTGCCTTCGCGTCAAGTGAGAGTATTACCGGGATTAGGAAAGGTAAGTTATATTATTTTAATTTTATTTATATTAGTAGTATATAAAAAAACAGTCACAATTCATTTTTAGACTTTTTAATTGATGAAATAGTATAAGGAGCATATAATATAAGTAGAAATATTACATAAAATTATATTATTATCATGAGGCCAGACACTATCCTTATCCACAGCTATTTATTTAGGACCTTTCATTTTTACAGTTATTAAATTCATTTTAGATCTTGATTTAGATATTTTTTTAACGTCGAAATCTGAAAGATAATAAAAGATGTCGATTAAACTTTATTTACATTTTGACGTAGTTATAAACCTTTTTATGTTTAATTAAATGAACATGTTTATACTTATATCATGAATTTGTTAAGTTTATTCCTAGTATTTATCAATAAAGTCCATACTTCTACCATTTCATGGTAATATGAGTAACCATGGTGATATGTACGAAGACAGTCCCGGAAGTAAAAAACCCAACACAAAAATTTTGGGGGAAACTATCTTTATTACTCAACTGGTGTTTTTTAGTTCGAAATACTTTTTCCAATAGCTTCGACACCCTCTTTTTGGCGAGAATCTTAGAGCTCTTTAAAATATGCATCAACCGCAGTGTGTCCATCTTTTCCGATTGGTAAATCTGTCACCACGGAACCATTTTTTCAAGTTTTGAAAGAGAGAACATTCCGAAGAGATTAAATCTGGTGAATAGGGTGCGTGAGGAAGCAATTCGAACTTTAACTCATTGATTTTAGCCATAGCGATAACGGATAAGTGCATTACCTTGATGAAAGAAATACTTACTTCTTTAAATATGACCAATTTTTCTTAATTTTATCATTCAAACGCTGCACTAACTTTTCATCATACTCAATATTGACTGTTTTCCTTTCTGAAGTTATTCAATTCATTCATCCAAAAAACTTACACCATAAACTTGCAGATGGAATTCTCTTCTCCTCCTTTGAATCCATGTATCCTTTTTCAGTCCATTGGTTTGACTGTTCCTTTGTCTCAGGTGTAAACTGATGGATCTGTGTTTTATCCATTATTATACATTGATAAAAAAGTTTATTGCAATAAAATGTCGCCAAACATTCGATTGAAATATTCTTGTGTTCCTTTTTTTGTTCTATCGTGGATAATCGCGATACCCATTTTGCGTACAGCTTTCTGATTTCCAAATTTTCTATCAATATGCGATGAACAATACTTCTTGAAATGCATACGTACATCTGCTAGCTCATGCACTTTCAGTCGAAGGTCATACATTGTCATTTCCTTTACAATTTCTGGCGTGGTCACCTCATTAGATCGATTGACTTCCCCAGAGTAGAATCTAGCTTAGCTCCTCTTTGATGTCATTTGGTCTGATAAATTTCAAATGAAAATATTGCATTACATAACGATGACAAAGCTTTTGCCATGTATGCACATTCACTGAGTGTCTTTAATATTGATGGCTGCCAATCTAATACTGAACAACGTATCGTCGTCAAACGCAAACTGAAGCTTTATAAGGCTGATAATTTCTATCATAATCACTTTTTGAAACACCAACTGCTACCTTTAGGTAGGGTACTTCTGGGACCATCCTCGTATTTACTATGGCAGACATTATTCGTCTATTATTAAATACTATCCGTCAAGAATATCTGAAACCGCGAGATGCGTAGTGACTTAAAGAAGGAGGGACAACATAAATTAGACGCAGGCGAAGAATTTGTAGGAACAGAGTGATTTGTTAATCTATGTTGTCATATCTAAAAAAATGATCAAATTTTAAGTAAGGATAGTTGTGTAAAAATTTAATCTGGAGCAGATCAGCATTTATTTTTAACTGTCGTTTCAAAAAGTTTGATTGGGAATTCACTTACTGTTTAATGAAAATAATAATATGCTGTCAGTCTGATGAGAACTTTTTAAAAAAGGGATTATTTTCCTTATCTTTATAATGCAATTAAACCCACTTACTTGTTTAATCCATTGGTATTAAAATATTTTGCTGGTCATTACCAATATAAATTTGTATATTCTTGGAAAAGTAAGTGGAAAGCACAGTGTTATTATAATATTCAAAATAATTGATCCCCGTGTTTAAAACAGGTAGAACCTATTTTACATCACATAAATTATTATTTTATTTTAATAATAACATTATTTACATTAGTTATATATTTGGTATTTGGGAATCAGGAAGAAACATATTTTTTTGTAATGATCGTCAGTTATTTTTTATTCAGATTCAAACACAGGGGATAATTTTTTGGACGCGTATAGTAGAATATTTTTTGTTATTATGTTATTGTAACTGAATAATTTAATATAATGTATAATGTAAAATGTATTATTATTCGACGTACGACACCTTTTTATAAGATTTCTAATACTGATTTCGAAAATTTCTTGTTGCGTTTTATTTTTCACTTTTGTGGTCATTGTCAGTCCAGCAACATTGCACTACCTATCGTCACTTTCAACCCTCGATATTACGAAGTGAACAGTTCAGAGCATGTCACTCGAATGACCAATGTTACCATTTACTTTGTTTCGGTTACTGCGCACCCTGAACTCGCGGTTTCAGATATTCTTGACGGATAGTAGCTGTAGATAAAAGTACTAGAGGGAAATATCAATGCATTAAGAGTAATGGGATTAGTTTATTTTTAAGGTGGAATAAGCTGATTTCCCTCACATTATCTACTTTTACGAGGGTAAATGAATAATTTTCTGGCAAGAATTCACATAGTTCGAAAGACCAGCTGAATATTAGTAATGAGAGAAAGGTTGCTAACTATTGATTTTAGGCAGTATTTCGAAAACCATCTTAAATTTATGAATTGTGACATGTAAATCAACAACTAGAATTTAAAATTTACGTAAAAAAAACCAAATTTATATTAATTGCGAGGGTGACTGATAACTGATTTGTTTTATATTTTGAAAATATTTAGACTCACATGATAGAGTTAAAATTAAATATCGCGTATGAACAGATAAAACCTCGTATGTCAGAGAAACTGTTTTTTGCAGGAGAAACATAATTTTATATTTTGGAAACACGGAAACAATTATTCCAAACATTTCTTTCTAGCAAACTGCCACACTCGTGGCTATGAATAAGTTTAATAAGTTAGTGGTTGTCTTACATTTAATTGGTATGAAAATGGACCTACCAGATTTGAAATAAGCACTTGGAGAGACTTAGGCAGTTTAATCAACTCAGAACTCCCTTTTTTTGATTCACTAAACAAAATGATCTGAACGTATACTCGTATTAACTAAAATAATTATAATTATAAAGTAAATATAGGAAGAGATCTAGGACGTTTCCTTGGTTCCCGTCTGTATTAATCAGGAGGAAGGATGAATATTCCTGTAGGTATTTTACTAGGAAGTAGAAGTTTTAAAGTAGTAAAGAAGTAATTGACGTTAAGTAGCTTTCGTATCTTGTATAGCTGCCCAGGTACCAGACCCTATCTAAAGCTTGATTAGTATCTAAAGAAAGAAAAATAACAGTAATAGTCTATATGAGCTTATTCCTTCTATAGACTTACCTGGTTTGGGGATTAGGATTATCTCCGTTATGTTTCACTGTATTGAAAAGTTCCTAGTTCTTAATACGAAATTGAAAGTTTTAGTCCTTGAATGGGTAGTTACTATAATATTTTAAAATAAATAAGATCGTATCCTGGTCATTTTTTAGGATTCAGGTGTGTCGTTTATATTTGCTGGTGGAAAGACTTATTCCAGATGATCTGCAAATATTTTGGTTTTACCTAGATTGCTTTTAACCCAATTTTCATCTTGTGCATGAAAATAGGGATTATACAGTTGTGGTTGCTTTAATTTCTTCGTGGCCTTCCAAAGCGAGTGATCTGATTTTTTCAGTTGCAGTTCAGTTTCCTTAAGTAGTTCTGTATACCATTTTTTTTATAAGTGTTGAGAAGATATTTTAGTTGTCAAATTTAGTACTTAAAAATTAAAAAGTATTAATAAACAGCTTTTCTTATATATCGGAAGCAGCAGGAACCGATGATTCAGTTTTTATAAAAATTAAAACGTTATTTTAAGAAATGTATAATATTACAACCATGTCATTTTTTTCTTTTTAATGGTCCAGTTATTGGTTGGTCATTTTTACTAGATTCGTAAATACCTGTTAGAGAGTTAGTACTAGTCTTGTTCAAAAAATTGTATTTTTTTTGTTCTGAATACGTAAGAGTTCTGATAGCTTTGATTTGCGGGTCTCCAGCATTGGATCCATCGCGAACAGAAGTATACTGAGTTCCTCAAGCTTGAAATTTGTATGAAAAAGTTGAAAGACAGGTACTTAACAATGTATGGCCCCGGTTTTTCGCTTGCATTTTTTATCAATACCACATACCAAGATGAAAATTTCTCTGAATAATTATCTTTTATTTTTATAATCCTTCAGTTCCGTAAAGCATTGTAAATAAAAAAATAATAAACACACAAAAATACCTCCCAAAAATTACGAAACTCGCAGACAATTTCTAATTCTCCTTATACCTCCTGTAGAAATTTATATCTGTGGCAGTTATATACTTTTATATTTTAAAGTTCGACACATATAAATTCTATGTTACTTTTCTACAATAAAAAATAACAATATTATATTAGTAATAAATAAATGTTCTTTATTCCAAAAACATTTATGCGAAACAGTTTATTGCGGTGCAAAATTTATATACTACAAATATACTTCGTGTATCTTTTTAATCATGGTTTGCACAAACTATCACTTACTTTAATAATAAACTATCCAACAAAGTACTTTTGTTACTGAAAAGCCATTAAAAATAGTTCTTTTTGTATTCAAATTCACAATTTCTACTTTCTTTCTCAATCAACTTTTTATTTTTACTTTGTGTGTGCTTTTTAAGGGTGCTTAGGAACTACGAGAAGTAGAATTAGTTGTGACTGATTGCAAATGATGTCAGAAAGGGCGAATCGTGAGAATTTTGTATGTGGAATCTTTTAGTGTGTATACGAAGGGCAAAAAAGAATTGAACATTGGTTTTACTGTTTTAAAATGTGTGAATTTTAAACACCTCCCGAGTTACATATTGTTTATCAAGAACTGAAGAAATCGCGACTTACAAGTTTGTTTTATCTCTGTCAGAGATTTTTAACAGCAGATTTAATGAGTTAATATCTGATGCAGCTCACTGCTACCAAGCACTACAGTTGGAAAAAACCGATATACGAGGTTTTAACGTTTTAATTGTCAATTTTGTGGTTTGTAACAATAAATGATACCAATTTTTTATTTTGTATTTATTTATAGGTTCACGTGACTTATACATACGATCGTATAGTACCGTACGTGGGACACAAAAGGTTGACCGTCGTGACGGCCCCCCCAAAAGTGTGGGGTACGCGGCCTAGCGTTCTACAGCGCGAATTCGAACGTATCGAGAACAAAGTTCGGCCCTGGACCGGGTACTCCGCGACCAACCGCTACCTCAACTCCGATTCTGCTGTGGTAAGTAACAAAAAAAGTGGATTACAATAAAAAAATCCATAAAAATTTTCTTGGTTGCTACACAAAGGCAGGATAATTTAAAAATTTGGCGACGCAGCGCAGGATAAACATAGAATATTGGCTCGAAATTGTGTGTACAGATATGCTGCCATAAATCCACAAGATTTTCAAATAATAAATCAATTTTTTAATTACATTACATAATTCTATAACAAGATTTTTTAGCAACAAGAAATTTATATAAGTGTGTTTTAAATAGAAATTTTAAATCATAACAAACAATTGGAATGACATAAACATATTTACTGGGAAAACTTCTGCAAGACATTATTAATTGCAGATACCTATCAAATATACTTATTGTTGCTTATAATAATCTTCATTACATGTAGACAACACTATGAAATATTAGAATGGCAGATATTTCAATAAACACACAAAAGTATCAAAATAAATTTTCAACTGAAGCAAATTTTTCTTATTTGATTAACATTAAAACATACAAAGTGGCATTTTACATAGAGTTCTTTAAGCAGCCAATATGATTTTTATGGAACCAAACTATTATTAAAGAAAAATGGTTCTAAAAATATTATGACATATCCTATTGTGATTTTAATAGAATATTTTGTATTCATAGAATTAAACAGTACCATTTTATTTTAATAATATTAGGAAATAAGCATGATCAGACATGTTTTAAAATAAGTAAAGACTTACTTAAATTGGGAAAGTTCATATAAATTAATTAAACTTAATTATTGTGAGACAAACTTACAAACTTTTGTTAACCTAATTACAAATTTATTTATTGATGATTTTTTAATTAAAACCCTTTTAAATGTATTTTTCTACGAAGTGTATTAATAAATAAAGTATTTAAAAAGATTTATATTTTTGAGTATTGCGGCTATAGTAATTCGAATGTAAAAACGCATGGATGCAATAAGAAATTAAGTAAAATCAGATATTATATAATATTTACTTGAATAATAGCGTAATAATTAAAGAAAAAATCCAAAAAATATTTAATATTAAAAAAATACCATCTGCACCTTTTAAAGCAAAGTGGGAGAGTATTTTTCTTTCTTTGAAAAAAAGAATCCAAAAATTTGTAAATAAATTCTTATAAATAAATATTAGAGAGGTAAAGAATTTGTTGAAATATAAAATACGTAGCAAACTTATTTTAAAATCATCTTTGATCATGATGAGAAGTTTTATGATTTCGCTTGAGCTTCTTCTGATTAAAATCAAGCTCATATTTTAATTGTTTTAATTTTTCTATTTGATGTGTCGTTATTTATCATTTTCGAGCTTCACTTCCTTTTCATTAGCGCTTCCGCTTTTTTATTTAATTATTTAATTTTTGAACGCATAAATCCTATACACATGCACTGCATTGATTTTGGTTTGAAGAAAATTTTTATAGACTATAGTTATAGACACTTTGTGTAAGTGTATTTGAGAAATATATGTAGGTAATATTTAAGAACTGGATTGTATATATAAATATAAATCACATACCTATTCATATTGTCCATTGTATGGACGTATTTGGGTCCTTTCTAAATTTATTGCAGATACTCTTGTCCCTCAAGAGATCTATTTTCTATATAATAAATAATTTCAAAATCAGGATTATTTTATCATACCTACACACAAAATTTATCGGAATAATAAATATCCTTTATAAAAATAATAATCATGACCAAGTGTAGTTTAAGTTAGGTATGATGCAAAGAACAACTATCTTACAACTCTGTTATTTTTGTTTCTCAAAAATATAAAGAATGTAAAGAATGTGTAATTAAGAATATATCATAGCAAAAAAAATTAAGAGTTTATATTATTTTTTATCAACTAAAGTTATCTTTACATGCAACAAATTTGGAAACGACTCATTTAGGAAAACATGAATCACTTACTTAATATCGATCAATTAAAGCAGTACGTATTAATTACTTTAAAATAATTGAATTAATTGCAGTAGCCGATATAGTTGTGTGACATTAAGTGTGAACCTGTCTATACGTGGTTCAAATACTCTAAAATCTGCTTTAAAATAAAAAACGGACTCTATTTTTTTTTATCCTAAGCGTGCCAGAATATTAATTCTATTATGTCATTTTTTTCGGGCATAGCAATCTTAAGTTTCAGATTTTATTTCTCTTATTTACTGAGCAGCAAGGAAAGGCCAAACGTTGCCGAATTCACCTGCTTAGTAGCTAAATCCTATACACGGAATAGAATTAAGAGATCCTCGGGTTTATCAAGACTCTTGTCGGTTACCGGCCCCGAATGTACCAACAAGATGTATAAATTTATGAATAGTTTAATAATGCGAAATTGACAATGGATTATTGCCGGAGAACTCGCAATTCGGAATTGTTAGGCACAAGTTGAAATACACTATACTTAGTTTATATTTAGGTTTAATAACTATACTAGAGTCAGCATGTTATGTATCTACTAGAACACCCGAGTTGACGAGACAAAAAATTAGTATGTTCAAAAGAGTTTCATATAAACAGAGATTGCACCGAAGTGAAATTTTTTGTAACAAAAAAGGTAAAACCAATGATCAGCGTGACTTTTTTCTGGTAACAATACAATGTAAAGCTGTAACTTGGTTGTAGAACGTGTCATTTGCAACAAAATACACTAATAATGTTTTTTTCTAACATCATTATTTTACATAAAAATCAGTTTAAACATTTACCAGAAAATTTATACATGGTAACACCTCACATTTTTAACAAAAATATGAGTCATCTAACCAAGGAATCATAAAATTGTGATAGTCTGTAGATGTAAAATTTTTTATGAAATTACTATTTCTTTGTTTTCTTATTATGTATTTTAATTATATAATTCTGTTCACCTAGTTTTACTATTTTTTCTTAATAACATCTTTGGCATTTATATTCTTATGTCTCAAATGCAGGGTGACCGCGAAAATATATATATATATATATTTGACATGGGAAAAGTAAACGGAAATATAACCTTGATATGGCCTAACTTTTTTAAAACACCTTTTATATCTTTAAATTATTTTAAAATGTAAAGATTGACGCATTTCATAATTTTTAAAAGTAGAACTCCGGGGTATAAGTTGATCAGGGTGTACGTATACAAGTATAAAGTTCCTTCTATTTTTGATTTAGTATAAATTTAATGTAGCTATTAATATCTACCTACTCTATTCTAAAGTTATGGATCGGTTACCATTTCACATACGATACCATTAACTGTATATTCATACACCATCTTTTATCTATCATTAGTCATCTTTGACTGGGTGGTGGCTCGTTTGAACTATTTTCGCTCGGTTTGCGTCAAAAAAAAATCGTCATTAACACTGTCTAATTACCGTTTTGTGAGTTTATGCTACTACAGCCACTCCCTCCTCCCAACAAACAAAATATTTAGAAAATCGTAGGTATAGAATTATTTTTGGCGGTTATTAGCACTTAAAGACGAGCCGCCGCTGCTTCGACTATCTATCATCATCGATTTAACAATAATCTTCTTCTACCATCTGCTATTATTAATTTTAAACTTTCTTTATTAAATATTCTTGTTTAACGATAAATTTTCAAGAATTTTCTTCTGTACCAAAAAAATGGCTAAACCAAATTATTGAGTCAAATAATTCTACATTCCTAACAATTAAAAACATTTTTGCTATTCAGCTTTTGCTATAACATAGATTTAGTATTTCGAATATTTACTGATAATTATTTATAATCCGTGACCCATTTTGTATATATTTATAATGATTCTTATTTACATTTCAAATAACAAGAGAACAAATAAATCAAAAAAAGATGAAGCAAAACAGAAAGATTGATGTATTGAAAAGATAATTAATTATGAACACACCATAGACGGCAAAGAGATACAAATAGAAAAATAAATAAGAAATAATAACAGGGTAAAGTGCGAAAAATGAACAATAAACAAAATTTTTGAAGAAAAACAATAACAATAAAGAACTAATGGGTGAAAAAAAATATCAACTGTAAATTTTTACATTAAATACATAAATATATTTTATCGAAATGAAAATACACAATATATTTGACAACCACAAAATGGGCAGAACAAAGACACCAAATAAACGTTATTATAAATCAATAACATAATGAATGTTGATTAAATTAATCTGATTTAATTTGCATAAAATTTTTTCCTGAACACCCTGTAGATGGATTTTTACATTGTTCATATAATTGTTTAGACCAATATTAATATTATTAGCTGTAATAGTTACAACTTAGATAAAGAACAAATAAAAAATAGAACGTAACACTTGAATCTTGCATGGTTAACTGCAGGATCTTTCCTTAGCAGGAATTACGATTTATGTAAACAGCAGGAACAGTTGATTATATGATTAAAAACTGGTGGCGTTAACCGAAAACTCTGGAATTGTCTGGCTATTAGTTAATAATTCCAATTGGCACATTTCTTAAGGGAAACTATTGTTGAATTTCAATTTATTCAACAAAACAGGTATATGCATTATTTGATAAAAAAGTAAATATTTTAAATAAAACTGCAGACTGCTTTTAACAAATTTCGAAAAGCAATTATCACCTCATCTTTCATTTTGTTATCCAGCTGGTATCATTTGTATTCGATTTAGTAAGTTAAAAATAGTTTGCTAAAGATATCGTAAATAGACATAAATGTGTAATGTGAAAAAAGTTAAAGGATAATGGTACTTATATTTAATTTAGTTTTTAAACAACACATTTATTTAATCATAATTATTTCGTACTTTTAGTGCTGTTTTCGTCTCCATTTCTCTATTTTTCAACAATTTTTCAGTGAAAAATGGCATTTTATTCAAATAAAAAATATCACGAGATGTTAATTAATCTAATCCGCGATGTTTTGTATCAATGTCCCAAAGATTGTTGGAAACGTGTAGTGTATTACTTAAAAAAATAGTGGTAGAAATCGTTCGAATGTGTAATAATTGCCGAGAATATATTTTTTACTTTTCTACATCCCCTGTAATCGATCATTCCAAATATCTAGGTGTACTAAAATAAAAACTTATTTTTAGAACGTTTAAAAAACCATTGTTTATACTTGACTGAGCTATCGGTGTTTCCGGCTTTAGTTGCTTTATAAATAATATTTGAATAGATATAAAATAATATTTATTTCTATGAAAACGGTTGACTTTGGAAAAAAATGTATGAGATATTTTTATTCTGCATACGTTCTATAAATAAGTGCATTATTTTCACGGTCATCCTGTATAATTAATTCCTTTTCAATAACATATAAATTTAAAACTTCAAAAGAGCAAATATAATTGGACAAAATAAATGAAGTTACAAATTTGATTCATGAGACCGAAACCTTTCAAAAAATAAACAACATGATGACTATACTTTTCCAAAAATATAAATTAACAACCGCATAACCCAGCCAAAACACAATTTTCATATAACAGGAAAATATCAAAGTAATTGGACAAATATCTAATATGGGGGCAGAGTACATATAAATTTTTGCAAATATTTAATGTGGAAGGTAAGATTTAATTCAAGATAATGACAATGCATTTATATTTATTCAAATTTAGCTTAATCTGTGCATGTCAAATTATGATGACGTATTTGTACCGGGTGGGCAACTAAGAACGGCCGTCGACCATATCTCAGGAATGGATATTAAATTAAATTAAATGGAAAAAAATTGGAACATATAATTTTTACTACGTTTTTAAAAAGTTGACTAAATTATCAATAAAATAGTGATAATATCATGTCATTGTCTTTTTTTCTTTCCGGAGATAACCTAAGAAACACGTAAATGGTGGGAATTTTTCTTCAAATGTCGATTAGGCTGGTTAGTCTCAACGAAAATCAACAAATTTAGTCTGGTTAGAAAGGTCTTATATAGGATTAGATTAAGTAATTTATATTTTTGTCATAGTGCTGTTACTTTTTAAAATGTAGTCAAAACTATATGTTTCCTTAGTATTTTCAAGAAAAATTCAATATTGCTATATTTACGTTACTGGCTCGATTACTTAGACTTTATACTTATTTCATAAGAGGAGAAAAGCTCAATCCAAAAACATTAACTTAATATAAATCGTTTAAGTATTTTTTCATAATAAGATTACCGCTCTCCTCCCCCAACTCTTATTTGAAAAAATAGATTAAAACTTGTGAAACAAAAAATATGTAGAATTTTTCTAATAATATGATTATCGTATTAAAAACACTCGTATCCTTTAGTTAGGTAAATTTAGTAAAATTTTGCTTTTTTTATTTTTGGTACTCAATTACGCCTCTAACAGTGTACCTACAATTCCATAAATTATTTTCAGGTTTTTCTGGAGCCTCTTTTGTTATATTTTTTTCTCGAAGCTGTACTATAATCCGAAAGTTCTTAGTTGCCCACCCATCTCTTAAGATTTATTTTAAATTAGTTATATACGAAATTTTGTACAGCAGTAATTTCGAAAAATTGTTTTATTTTTTAATATCCAGAATTTCATAAATGTAAAAGAGATATAAACAGTTTTACCCAACAATGTTATCAACAGTTTTTTGTAATATGTTAACAAATTTTAAGTAAATAGTGTTTAGCCAATGAAAATATCTTAATAATAATTTGTTATTGTTTACCTAGTCATTACTTGGATTGTAGAAATTTTCCTATTAAATCTAAATAAATCATTCAGGCTAGGGTAAGAAGTTATCATATTGGTAGAGGATGGGGATATCAATTACATTAATTTACAAAGAAATCTCTTATTAGAGATAAAAATAACTGATCCAACATCTTTAGCAAACTTATTTCTTTCTAAAATTATACGAAAGCCAAGAAACTTACTTTAAATCGATATACATTTTGCAAGTCTTTTCCAGTTACGAATATAGTAAATATCCTCTTCTATTGCAGCGGACTTACTATGTAAGCTACCCCGTAACCGGATCCGACTACTATGACTACTCCACCCTCAGCTTGCCCAGCTCTTCCTACTTACCCAAGGTATATCGTTGGTATAATAGCTGGCCTAGAGAGTATTATTCGTATTGGCCTTATATTAGGACATACTTGTCCAATTATTTGAGGAATTACTATCTGAATAGCGACTGGCCCAGTTACTATTGGTCTACTTACTTGCCTTGGTATAGAAACTTGGATTACGATTTTAGCGAACTTGAAAATAAAATCGATAACTTGCGAGTGAGTAAAAAGTTGTATTAGTGCTTGTTAATAAAAAAAAAATGTTAAGGATAATCACTTTTTAATGAGATATGGTTAAGTTATACATGTCTTGGGAAATATATAGGGTGTTTCAAATCGAAGCAGGGTTGGGCAAAATTAGCACACGACTTCGGGCTCTGTGATAAAAGTTTTTGTAATACTCTCTTTATTGAAAAATAGCGATTATCGATTGTATTTTTGAAGATGATTGTATTTTGATTTACAAATGATGATATCGACATTTTTTATCGTTATTTAATGATTTGGAAGTACATTGGGAATAATAATTAACTGAGGTAACAGAAATTTCAATTACAATGGGATGAACAAAAACAATTATTTTAAATTCTCCATTTATTTTTAAATTTAGATTAAATTAATAAGAATATTTACGCCATTCAAGAATATTTCTTTTCATTTAGATAAAATTGTTGGTCTAAAACACATATTCTAGTCATATATTATTTTGAAACACACTATATAGGTTTTAAATAGAAAAGTATATAATTCAAACAATAATTTCTTTGTCTAGTATACACACCTATAGGATTTTTAGTACAAATACCGTTGCACGTCAGGAGTGACGTACCTCTTTCGTCATAGTACTGCCAACTAATTAAAATTTCCCTAACTAAGATAAATCATACGAAACATCACGAAAATTCACGAGGACTCATGAACGTAGTCACAGTACTAAAAAACCGAAAAAGTAATCGTAATTATTTTGATAATTTTAGAATTATTTCAATTATATTGGCTTATATACGTCTTATTCTTTATAATATAAAGTTTATAAATCATTATTATATGTTTAGTACTCAAAAAACCATAATTTACATTAAATAATTTTGAAATTTTCTACGCCCATGAGACTCGTATTTATGATGAAGAAATTACATTGTAGCGATTGGCATGCCTTGATGCGACGTTGTCGAGTATTTAGATTGAAATATTTCAACGATTTCTGACGTCCGGCCGTCAACCAGTTGTGTGTTTTCACCACGTTTTCGGTAATTTTATAATTCCTCGACAATTTAGACAAGCCGACAACACTGCAGGGTCGTGATCTCATAATTGATATATGACGTGCAACGGGATTTGTATTAAAATACCTATAAATAACAATTATGAAGATTAACTTTATTGAGATTTGTATAAATTTACCAATTTTCATTCTTATGTTGTATTCGAAACAGTTAATACCATGTTCATTGTTTGTTGAGTTTTTTCTGATGTATATTTATTTTGTGTAACAAGTGTCTTTATATTACAATTTTATTAGTTTTTTTAGTAGATACGAATGTTTAACAAAGAGTTTAAAAATTGCTTCTTAGGATTGGTGTATTCGCAACTCATGACTCTAATGTTTGGGATATAGAAAACGTCCCAACTGGCGAGTTTTTACTATCCGGAATTAGCAAGTGGTGACTTCTTTGAAGTATGGACTAATACAATTTAAGTCAGGTTAGGTCCCACTTTAAAAAAACAAGTAAAGATAAAAAGGGTGGCGTCAAATATCAAAGATACTACAACAGTGATTTAAAAAAATAACTTATAGAAATATACCTGTGTAAGTTAATCTTAAATTGTTTAATATACCTAAGGATTATAGCACCAAGACTAATGTGAATAATACAGTTTCCAAATACAAGTAAAAAATACATTGCTTTTGAAATAATATAACATTTTTATATGGGATGTATAACGTGTTATTTGCCACAAAATATCCTAATAAAATCTTTTTCTATCATTAATTTAAACAAAAATTCACTTTGAACATTTACTTGAAAGTTTATACGTGACAACACCTTACATTTTTAATAAAAATATGTGTCATGTAGCCAAGGAATACCTACCCGATGAATCATAACATTGTGTTAGTTTACAGAAGATTCGAATCGATTAATCATTTTAAGTTTATTCAAATCAAGAATATTCTAACTTGTTAATTAATCTAATCCGCGATGTTTTGTGTCAGTGTCCCAAATATTGTTGGAAACGTGTAGTTATATATTATCCGATATAAACGTCTATTAGTGTGATATTCAACACATAAAGAAGACAAATTCATAATAGTGTAACCAAAATTTATAATAATTAATGTTATTTTAGGTGCTATACTGAACACCACACTTTAAGTACAAAATTAGTATTTATTTCCATTACACACAAGTCTATACGACATAGTGCACTTACCTGCGAGTTCCACTATAGACTGACAAAAAAAAAAGCATTTTTGCATTCGAGAATACAAAAAAATTTGCAGCTAAAATAATTGCATCCCGCGGTATTCATGTGGCAGTGCCCTTGGAAGAACTTTTTCCGAAACCAACGTAAATTCCTGCATTACTGAACAAACAAAAACTTGTATTTTAAGTTGAACACTAGTTCAAGTATTTATAATAGTTATCCAAACAAAGGATGAATAAAATAAATGTTGGTTCCTGCCAATATTCCGCCAACATTTCCACTGAAAATGTAATACTTTGGTATGCGCGCAAGTGCATTATTATTATTTTAATATGTAAAAATTGGATCGCACCCAAGTAACATTGTTAAAATAGTTTGGTGTTTCCAGGTAAGCTCAGAAAAAATTGTGATATTGTACAGTGCAGTAAGGCTGTGATATTTTTATATTTTGAGTAAGAAATAATTAGGTAAGTACAAAATAGAATTTTAGCAATGTATTTTTATTATTTTTTTAAACACAACATGATAAATATTTAGGAGTTTCGCTTCATCTCAATTTACCATTTTTTAAAGATTTTTAGTTTTATCGAATAACTCACAGCAACTTTATTTTTTAAATTAAGCATTTTATATTTTTTTGCAGAACCACTATCAAATATTTTTTTAATTTCTCCTATATTTTTTCTACAATTTACTATTACTAGGAATAGTGTCCTTGAGTTTTTGAGGTGGTATATTCTGAAAGTTTATTTCATCTTTTCAGCACACAATCCATTTTTCCCTTCTTGTTCTAATCTCAGCTTCCTAAGGATTCTCTTAGCTGCCCCAATTGGGACAGTCGTTAGTATAGACTATAGAGTGTCCAAATTAGACCATGACATTTATTTTTATAATAAAATTTTATTCTTTTATTTTGAAGTACAAATGTTGCTGTTAATAATTAAAAATTATATCCAATAAGTGAACTTCTCTGCTATTTTGGCACGGTAATATTCTTTCCAACATTTTCGTTAACATTTTCGCAGATTCTGTCCAATTAACCCATTTGGTGTAGTAATGTTAACTTGAAGCTGTTTCGTTGTTTGAAGATTGTTAGCATAAACGCGTTTCTTTAAAAAGCCAAATAAAAAATAATCTCTTCCTTAAAATATTCGGATTTTCTTTCACCTGCTGTATGTCTGCTAGCATCGACCTGCTGAAATCAAAGTTTTAGACTATCAAACTTTTTCATTAATTCAATTAATAATCTGGTTTCTTTGTTTGAGCAGCTTCATTCACAACAATCGCATCATCAGTGTGATTTTGGAAGAAATAAGGACCATTTACTCCACCCGCCCAAATTCATTCCCTTTTTTTGGATACAGTCGTTTCACAAGTATTTCCTTTTGAATTTTCCACACCGCATATTCTACAATCTATTTGTTTATCTTTCCATCAATTTTGAAATGAACTTCGTAGCTAAAGGTTATTTTTTTAAAAATCTTGCTTTCTTTCTGACACAATTAACAAACCTACAATGTAACATGTAGTTGTTTGATTTTAATTCTTGAGTCAACTCAAGTTTTTATTTGACATCTTAGTTAGCCAATTAAGATTTTTTCTACCAGAAAAAATATTATATACAAAAAACAATATTTTACCACCTATTCATTTTAAATTGTATGTTTGTTTCTAATTTTTTTCTTTAATGTTTTAGGAAACATGCTCACTTATCTTAGAAATCCGATCTCGGGCTATGAATACTCATTCTGGCCAGATGCGAAATTTTTTTATCACTACAAAATTTATCGACCTTCTTACCTTTACGAAGATTGGCCAATAAAAGGCAGAGAATGGTATCCACAATATTGGCCAAGTTACCATTCTTATTTGCACTATTTGCAGGACTTACCTAGCGATAAAGCATTTTCAGAAATTAGGGTAAGTGTAAAAACAATACTTGTATTTACTAATAATTAAACAATGACAATGAAATATAATTTTCTAAGTAAACAGTAATATTCATATTGGGTAATCACACATTTTTGTCAAAACAACAGATTTTTAAAACAAAAATAACACGATCGATAATTACAATCTAGCTAAATTGCATAAATGGCCGTGGTACCACCATAATCAGCTTGGCCAACAAATCAACTTCACGTGTTTTATGAGTGTATATATTTTCAGATTTTTATAAAGTATGGGTTAGTTGATTTACAATATTTTGACAAAATACGTGGATTATTAAAAAATAGTTATAAATGTAAAAAGATAATCATGTTTATATTTTTTCTTCATTGTAATTTCATAATTTGTGCACGCTCATAAATGCTTGTGAGCGTTCGTGTAGGTTTATGCTAAGTTCGGTTCGTTAATTTATTTCAGAATAATTCGAAAAAGTGATAGTATTCTGAGATATTAAAAACATAGTATATAACGTCCATCGGTTGTTAGAGTAAAAATTCTATATTAAATATTTTAAATTTTTGACTACCTTTAACAAATTTCTCGATATACGTATAAATATTACAGATCTTAGATAATTTGGAAACTTCATAAATCCTAAACACAAAATAATATATTTATTTTTAATCATTTTTCTTATTTATTTTAGACAAGGAACAATTTGTACTGGACCGATACTATAAGTGCCTGGTGAGAATGCTACAGACGAAGAAGAGTAATTGTTTTCAAAAATATTTATTAATTCCAAATCAAATATTATTGTAATAATGGTAATATTTTTGTTAAAATGATAATCTGTTAATAATAATAAAATATAAATATTAAAAGTTTCGATTCATTACTAAAAATGCTTAACCCTTTAAAATATTAAAAGGTATTTAGTACCTAAAGGATTTATTATATATATCTTTACCTTTTGATCAAGCGTTGGAAAGTAGATTACAATTACAGACATTTTCTGAACAAAAAAAAATTTTGAATATATTTTTTAACTAGTTAATTTTTAACATATATTTTTGTAGGATTACAATACAATTTAGAATTTTTTTATTAAATATACATATTTAATGTCACAGAAAATGAAGCATTTGGAAGCGGTTTTGCAAATTGTTGGTAGTTCTAGATGCACCAATTTTATAAAGATGATTCTATTATTCTTTTATATTGAATATCTCCAAATACAATGGCATTGCCAATTTTGTTAGGAAAATTCAAGATCTCAAGGATTTCCTTTTGCTTGTTTTATTCTCGTGAACTTCAATATCAAGACTTGTGTTATATCTTGTTTCGACGAATTTTCGTTAGCCAACTTAATCGGTTTAAGTTCAAAACTTCTTAAAAATTGTGATTAGATGGTTCAATGTTTATAAATGTATATATGATACTACACGTGATATTATATTAGTTTTGCCGAGCGGAAATAAAGACGTGGTTTTTTCAACAGACTTGTTAACGAAACAGGTTAAATTAATTACTCGACAGTCATACCAATTGATTCCCGATTTAACATCGGTTGGTTGATTTTGATATTCTTTGTACATTTTTTTTAGATCCCTTGAGAACCCTTGTATTTAAGAGATTTATAATTTTCAGGACAGCTTGTTTTTTGACCATTGAATTTGTAAATTTGAAAATAACTTTAAGTGCTCTATTGAAATACCCCTAGAAAAATAGATATGGTTGAAAATCAATCTTTAATGCTTTCTGTCATATCTAAAGAAACAGAACAATATTCTATAAACATTTCTCTAACAAATAAAAGACTGAAAATGTCAGCTTGTTCTACACTGGCATGATTAAAAATGTTATGTGAGAATTTAAAAAAATCATAATTATTCAAAATTTTGCGATTTCTGCAGTTGTGGGTAAAAATTAGGTCAAAATATTTTCTTGACAATGACATATTTACAAAATTGATAGTTCACTTCTATGTTCTACATTTCTTTAGTGCTCTGGCTGCCTACCCTTCATTTTTTCTTTACTTTTTAGAACAACTACTTCCATTCTAATTGATGAATTTTCCCCTAAGGTCCCCCTTCTTCTTGTTGTTTCGAGCTTTCATTAGTTTTTTTTTCTAAATATATGTTAGATATTCGTACCGTGCCAGTTTTTGATTTTATTCTGAATTAGTTTCTTTTTCCATTTTCTATGTAAAAGGTGTCTCAAGAGTTCGTACTCAAAGCTTGGGAGATGATAGAGGGGCTAAAAATAATGATAGTAAGCACTTCACATAAAATTTGTCCCTTACGCGCTTTTTTAACGAACTATAGGGTTCTAAAGTTAGAAAGTATAAATGGCTTTTTATTTATGGTTACTAAACTACTTATTTGAAATTAATCACAAATTAATCATTAATAGACACCGTAAATGCGCACTTCCTGGGATTATAAACAAATGTGCACAACCCTTGTGAACTCAGGCACGGACTAAATTCAATGGTTAATGAGGAAATTTTTTCCTTTTTAGATTTTTTCATTTGTAAATATAACACCTAAATTTTTCAATTATTTAAAAAACTTCCTTTTATGACAACTCAATAAAATTTACGGTTTAAAAGATATGTGCAATTTTATTATCTCACTATATATAAATAGTGCATTCACCATTTTTTAAACATACGATAAAAGGAATATATTTCCTATTAGGTACTATTGACTTATTAATAAATCTGAATTTAGTCTTAAGAATAAAACCATTTTAAATTTTTTTATTTATTTACCCAATTGTTTTATTATTTACAATGGTAATGTAAGACAAATTTAATGAAAACGAAAACACGTTAATTCAACAAAAGTGAAAATACGAAAACAATACTAAAAATCATCCCAACATAAGAAATAACCCTAGAATGTTATTTCACGTGCAAAGAACTAATTTTAAGACTTCGAAAATGTGTGGAATTAAGGAAAGCCCATATTGAACATTTATTGTAATTTTATTTTACTGTTTTTGCATTTTTTATTATCGTTAATTCTTTCGGTACTTGACACTTTGATCTGTTGTAATGGAATTCTGTAGTTATAAGTATTCGTTCTTCAAATATCTTTTTTAAGATTTTTATTGTTGTCTTCGTATATTTACCTTTGTTGGATCAAAGTGTATTCGTTTTCATTAAATTTTTCTTACTTCACCATTGTAAATAATAAAAATAAAAAAATGGTATTATTCTTAAGAGAGTGTTTATTACTAATGGTATCTTTAAAAAAATGGTGACTGCGCGATTGATGTGCAGTGCGAAAATATAGTTGCATATATCTGTTAAATCGTTAATTTTATCGAGTTGTCACAAGAGAGTGTTATTCTTTTAAAAAAGGTCTGAGAAATTTAGGTGTTATGTTTAGATGAAAAAAAAATTGTCTATTTTTTAAGCAAGTGCGCATTTATGTTGTGTATAAATGGTTAATTTTTCAAATAAATGAAAAACAATTTTTAATTTCTAACTTTAGAATCCTACAGTTCGTTAACGAAGGTTGTAAGGGAGAAACTGTCATTATTTTTAGCCCCTTTATCATCTCCCAAGTTTTGGGTTCGAACCCCTAATTATAAAATGTCAAGAAATTCGCAGGAAAATAGCGGGAAATATACAATTCTCTTTTTTAAGGGGACACCCGGCATTATTCCTGCCAATATTTCACATCTTTCTAATTTATCATATTACGCGAATAGATCTATTTTCTTGGCAACATTTCAAAAGTTCGCGGTTTATATTAACTGTTTTTACCTGTCTAACGGCAAAAATTCAAGTGTGTCGTGCTAGGCATACCTATTTATCACGAAAGAAAAAAACGTAAGTTGGCATAAAAATGGAATACTTAACATTAAGTTAGAATAATTATTACGTCACTGTTCTAATGTAGTAACAAACGAAAAATAAATCAAGTGGGATCTTATGAAATCACCATGTGTTAATTTTAACAAAAGGAGGTGTGAGTGAATGAAATTTTAAAAATATTTTGATGTGGACGTTTCTGGTATAATTAGGGTGAGTTTATTAAGTGGCATGTCTTGTTCTCTGAATTGGGAAATATTTTTAGAAAAAATATTCCCGTTACAGTATTGATTATTATTTTTATTTATTCAATTCCAAGGATCAGATGCAAATATGGTTATTGACACAGGTATATAAATAGCTACAATAATATAAACAAAAAATCGAGAAAATGTCCACTAGAGCTCAGAATTTCTTTCAAACATCCTTTGATTCAACGAGCATCCAAGAGGATTGTTATTTTCTTTAAAAAAACACAAGCTAGCTTCATATATTTAGTGAAAAATTTATTTTTATGTCGATTGTTTGAAAATTTTGATATTTCTTTTCTTATAGATTTAAAGAGGCTTCTAACCTAGTTTTATGTTTGTCAAGATTATTTAATTCATCCATGTTAGAATGCCGTTTTATAATTTGTAAGGTTACTGTTTGTTACCCTTTTGAAAACTCACCCTATATTATATTTAAAACGCGTCACAAACACCATTTATTCTGGGAAATAAAACAGTTTTCCAGAACGACTTTAATCTCTAATTTGGTTTTATATCATTATTGAAGATGTTTAGATGCAAAATATAAATTAGAAATTTAATCTTTGAAAATTAATATAATTCTGGTAAAAAAACATCTCTTCTTTGAATTACTTTACAGCGTTTTTTGGAGTTTGCTTGATTTATTTTTGGGTTAATCAGTAAAAAATGATGGATTATTTTAAAAATAATTTTGCCTGATTTTGAAAATAATCTGTTAAATTAGTAAACATTTACAGATTGATAAGTGGTAAGTTTTATCGCTGCAGGCGTGCTTCTTTTATTCATAATCTTCTATTTGAATACATTTTGTATTGAATTTTTAGGAGCATGTTGAAAATTCGATACGATACTGCTTATGGCACCAAATATCAGTATCTTTTAGCACCAGCAACCAAATTTTATCTAGATTACAGTACTCTCGATAGTAAGAATTTATATGAACCTACAAGATATCGTTACTGGTACCCGTACTATTGGCCATCTCATTTGTTAGAATATACACCAACGGAACATTCCTTGCGACAGATGCGTGTAAGTTTGAAATCAAATTCTAGATAAAACTTAGTTTCAATAATAAAAATAGTATTTGCAATTGCAAAATCTCAAAAAAAAGATCATAAAAATCCAAGAAACAAAGAAGATCCATGGGCGGAAGTGCTTAAGTATCTATATACTCGTACATTTGATATTCATGTAAATAATAGAAGAAAGACTGTATACATAGTGTATAATTATAATTCACTTTTAGTTTTTATTAATGTATAAAATGTTTTATTTTTGAGATTATTTTTTTTGAGTTTCAACATTTTTGGTAACTATGTTACCAGATATATTATTACTTAACGAAATTGGCTCAGTCTAGTTTGTAAAAGAAAATTGAATTATTTTAAACATACTTTTTCATGATGAAATAAATATAAAAAATATATCACTAAAAATGAACATGAGAAAATTGTTAACCAACAGAGCACTAAAAATTCCTTTAACAATACGCCTATTACGTTGCTATGTCTTCAGCATATTATTCTATGGGATGGAAGAGGACTGAAACAACGTGCAAGAGAATTGAAGCTTTCGAAATGTGGGCTTACCGAAGAATGTTGATGATATCGTGGATGAACAGAGTGACGAATGAAGCGGTTCTAAAGCGTATGAACAAAGAAAGAGAGGTACTTAATACCATAAAAAGGAAAAAGCTGGAATACTTTGCCCAAGTCATGAGAAATCCGAAGTATGAATTGCTCCATACAGTTATTCAAGGAAAAATAGAGGAAAAGCTTTGTCCTGGTCGCCGAAAAATATCTTGGCTCGGGAATCTTCGCCATTGGTGTGGAGTAAACACCACAACATTGTTTAGGTCCGCTGCGGACAAAATAAAGATCTTGCAACAGATCGCTAATGTTCTTAGAGGACACGCACTTAGAGAAGAAGAAGAAGAACTGAACTTCACTACCTGAGACATCATTTGATTATACGCGGTATTTATAATAATTAAATGTTCATTACTTATAAAGTTCTTAACATTAACAAGTACTATGAACCTCGTAAATGAAGTTAAAATTTAAGTTTTGACATTTAGACAAGAAATACAATATCTTTAGCACAGCGGAGTTCCAGGGATTAAGGTTAACGGAGGGGAAATTACTTTTGAATAAAAAATAGTCCATTTTCACTTTTCTGTTTGTTCGGTTTTTATTTGACTACCCCTCGCATTTATGTTGTTTATGTTAAAATTATAGAATTAAATAGATACATTAGTAAAAAAAATTATAGAATACATATCTAGGAATACAAGTTTAAATAAACCTATTAAAAAGACAATTCAATTTAATACTCAACTCTAACTGTTTTGAATTAAAGAGCTAAGTACGTTTTCTGAATTTAATATAGCAGGAATTTTGAATGTAATTTATAACTGAATTAAATAGGATGTCTGAATATTGCAAATAATGGGTAACTCATTTTCCAAAAATTATATTTTTTCAAGTTACACTAAAATGTGTAAGAGTATAGGATATTTCTAAATCGAAAACAACTATTTTTGTTATTGAAATTTTAACACCTTATCCTTGAAAATTAGTCGATCTAATATTTAAATAAATATCTACAGAACCTTGATGTAATTTTATTTATGCTGTTGTTCGTTTTAGACAAGGAATAATCTGTACTGGACCGATAATAAAAAAATATATTAAGAAGACTGGATCGTGAAGAATATGAACGACTTCTATAAAAAGAAAATATTCCTTAATTTCATCTCATATGTGAATATAATATTTTAGGAATAGAATGGCAAAATGTTTTTATATTCAATCCATTACATTTCAATAAATATGAAAGATAAATTATACTTATTTTGAATTTTTAAAGTATTTCAAAGCTATTTTTTCAATATCTTTCTCTAACCAGGTTTGGTTACATTGAATTTTTAATTTTCTGTCAAAACGCGATTTAGAGAAAGATATTTTAAAAACAGGTTTGTAATAGTGTGGAAGTACAAGATAAGTAGAATTTTCTCTTATATTTAAATTCCACAAAATAAGGGTTGAAACAATTAATTGACTACATTTCATATTATTAATAAAATAAAATATACTAGATACTTATTATATTTTATATACATAGTATTCCAACAAAAACTTGCCGCGTACGCTATTATTAAAAAATATGATTAATATCAGCTATCTATAAAACTTTTTTACACAATCTTTTTTATATCGATATATGTTATCGTCTTTAAAGGAGTTAATTAAACATTGAGGAATCTACCAACCCCACTGATTATATTAAAAAACAAAGAATTTATCACCATAATTATGTAGTGAAAAGTTAAAAACACAACAGAATTTTTTTATGCTTTACTCTTGTTACCTGGAATCTTATTATTTTTCTTAAAACTTTAAATATGTGTCTGTGACGTCATCTCAGTGTTATTTTTATCAAATTTTAAGCAAAAGTAAACTGTGTTTCAAGGTACAACCTACACATTATTACTATATATAATACACAAAATATTATCCAATTACTGCTCAGCTAATTACAATCTGTAATTTAACTATTTTTATAAGTTTCTATTAGATCCACTTAATCATTGCATATTGTCGTAATAATTTAGACGCGCGTTTCAAAATGACGTGAATAAATTTGTTACAATTAATTTTAGTTTTTTGGCAAAGTATAAAACGTTTTGGGACAAATCTCAGCCATTTTCTTAACAAAAGCTTTCATTTCATTAAGTGAAGCATTGTATAATAGTTCGTGTCGTTTCAGCATAGAGTTATATCTGGATGTAAGTATAATCGAAATATTTTGTATACAAGTATTATTAATATTTTTAAATTATTTTTTTGAAATTCACTGCTTTAACATGGAATATAATTTATGGAGAAAAATAATTAG
Source organism: Hermaeophaga mercurialis (assembly GCA_951812935.1). Taxonomy (NCBI): domain Eukaryota; kingdom Metazoa; phylum Arthropoda; class Insecta; order Coleoptera; family Chrysomelidae; genus Hermaeophaga; species Hermaeophaga mercurialis. The sequence continues at coordinate 15,236,498 of OX638362.1, read as the reverse complement.
TTTAATAAAATTAAAATTAAATTGGTCTATATTTAAATATATTTTTAGGTTTTCAATTTTATTTTATTTCGTTTTTGTTAATATTTTGTCTTGTTTTCAGTTCACTTCTAAATAATTCTAAAAAATGTTGAAACTCAAATATAATTATCTTTACGGACGTAACGTATTATATTATCCAGATACAAGAAACTATTATGATGATCTAATGGGAATAAATTGGTCGTCGAGATCCGTTTATTGGATAAAGCACTATTGGCCAAGACATATGTCAGACTTATGTCCCACTGAACATAATTTAAGGAAACTTAGAGTAAGAATTATTATCATCGTCATTATTGATGCAAAGTGACTAACCGCTCGTTTGGCCTGTTGTGTACTGAAAATACTACAAGGGGGTATTACTAATTTCACATTTTATACGTATAAAACTACATGCTATAAGAATTTATTTCCACGAGAAACATTGGTATACGATTAGTCACTTTGCATCAATTAAGATTAATATTTGTTTGCTCTTTTAAACAATTTTGTTTTTTGAAAGCAAAAGTTTCTAACAATTCTGCTATAAAAGTGAAAAGCCATTAAACTTTGAACTATCGAAAAGTGTACACCAACTAATATTTCTATCTTTTTTAGGTACGAAATAATTTATACAGCCTCATGCTCTAAACTGGTGCTAATCCATAAATGTGTGGCAGTAGTCATCATTATAGAGTAAAAAGTGTTTATTTATTGTGATATCATATGGAAAATTATTTTTGGAACCATGGATTCTTATATATGTAGTTCGATATTTATTAGTTTATAAGTAAAATTATTGATATATATAGTGTTTTTGAATTTTTTCTTATATCTTTCTCTATGCAAATTTTAAATTGAAGAAACTCATATAAAATATTTTCGGAAACCTTATATATTTGAGCATTTTTATACCTTTCCATATGATGTAAGGATTGATATGTTTATTACTGGTTGTACCGGTTACAAAATGAAATAATTACAACTCTATTTTTTTATTCATGGTTTTTGAACACAAAGCTGTATACCTATATTAATTTTAAAAAATCTAATTAAATTCGTTATATTACTTTGTATAAAATACAATAAAATTTACTATTCCTTAATTATAAAATTATTGTGATTTTACTCCTAAACAGCAAGAGGTTACAAATTTTCTTAATCGCTAATTTCCAGTCCGTTGGATAGAAATAAATGAAATTTCACAGCCAATACGCACACCCGACCTTACATTCTTATAATTTGCGTTTGAAGTTACTTAAAAGACTTATTATATAATCGACAACTATTGGATTTTTTATGATTTCGATAATCGAATAACATAAAAAATTGAAAATTGTTCAAAAGTGGAGCTTTATTTGAACTTAATGTAGATAGTTTGTTTTTGGTGCTTTGTTGAATAAACTACCGTAACCTCTACATTTCAGCGGATAGGCCTAGGAAATCAGGTATCTTTGTAATTATTTTGAAAAATTTTTTCTAAAAAATTAATATTACCCACTTGTCCAACTTAAAATTTGAAAAACTTGAAAAATTTAAATTAGTTGTCAAGGTACTATTCGCGAACTATTTACTGTTTAAGGCTGTATATCTATGTTATTTATTTAATTTTATTCTTTTACCGATAAATATATATAATTTTAAATGGGATGAAAAGTATTAAAAAATCTAAATAAACATAGTGGTTCATTTAAAAAGTCCAGTTTGTATTTTGCTTCATTAAAAAAATAATCGGCCAATCAATGCGATAACATTATTATTTTATTATTTGATAAAATCAAAATAATCGAATATCACTCTGTAGCTTCTTAACGTATAGAATTTCTATTTTATATTGCGAAACCAAAAAAAAAGCTTGTAGTTTGCACACTAAAATTAAATAATTTGAACATACTTATACATAATGAAATACATATAAAAAATACTTCACTCTAAATTAATCATTGTCCAAGAACAATTTTTGGAAAACTAAACTATGCATAAAATGATACTGTTAGTAGCAATGATTTTTAATTTTTTGATCGTCTTATTAAACCCTTCTTCTTTCTCCGGGATTGGGACTGGCACAAGTATTTTGCTAAGTTACCTATTTTACTTAGCAAATACCTCAGATGATGTTAAAAATTATTCAAAAAGATGGTTAAACTAAAGATTAACTTTAATCGAAAAATAAAAAAAATATTCTTAAAACTGATTTAAAAAAAATTGCTTCCATTGCAATATTAAAAATAAATACAAAAATCTGTAAATAACATTCGTCATGTAAAGGTTACATATTAACAAACTAGATCTTTGGTTATTTAAACAAATATATACTTTATAAATGTTCGTACCCAAAAGCTGAAGAAGAATCGTCATTTAACCTAATAATGATTGGTTCTAAGGGAGAAGGGGTAACACAATATACACATATTCTTTTTTTATTACATGCTTATTTATTTTTATTAGTTCTGAAATTCTTTTAGTTATTTTATTATCCGATATTACGCTATCTTCTCTCAACGCAACTCAAACATATTTAAAATAACTTGTTGCGTTTGTAGTGTAAATCTTAATTAGTACATAATAGTCATTACTTGTTTTATGATCTTGGGATATTTCATTATTTAGCTACGGTCTCCAAAACGCCATTTTTTTAAACAAGAGAAAAATTGAAATTTTAAGAAAACAATCACTCATACGTGCTACTGCCTGAGAACTTAGAAGCGGATTGATTTACGACCAAAGAAACTCAGTCAAATACTTAACAATGCGAGTCCAGTTGATTGAGACGACTTCATTTGACCAACTGAACCTCAGATATCAAGTGATTATACGTGGTACATGTAATATTTAAATGCCCATTTTTTAACATTTACAAGTACTTATATTAGATAAACCTCGTAAATAGAGTTAAAATCTAAGTTTTACAATTTACAATAGAAATACCATGTTCAGTTTTTGAAGATTGCGACGTTAGATTTGATTTATCTCTTGCGAAGTCAGAGATCCGGTCAAAGTGTCGAATTTGGGTTATTCTGTACAGAAACATTTTAATAGTTTACCTGAAATTAGTTTAGCACCGAACATTTGCAAAATTATATTTGATTATTTTATTATTTTTAGCTAATTGATATTATAAGGTATCTTTTAAGCATAAATATAGATCATATTTACTTTCACGTTTACGAATAAAATCAATATAGATTATTTACTATCGTTTTAGAGACGCAAATTTAATCGAGTTCGAAAGAAACTAAGAATTATCCAATTTTAGTTTAAACTATACATTAAATTTAAACCCATCTTTATGTGATATAATTATAAATCACTTATTCTATAATTCATAGTAATCTACGTGTGATTGGCATAATTAATTTTACAATAAATAGATAGTTTATTTATTAAAAATTTTAATATTAAACACACGCACAACTTTAATATTTTCCTAGTAATCAGTTATCAGCTATTAGAGATTAAATATCCTACGTAATGTTATAAAATAATTAAATAATACTTTGTTTTTTATGGTACTTAGAGCCACTTCATAAGTACGTCCAGAATAGAAATTGCTGTAATTAAGAATCTTTCAACTTTTTCCATAAGCATTTTATTTATAACGCACGAGTAGAGATTTGTTGGAAGGTGAAAAATAATCTGATAATATGGAGCTACATTTTAAATGCAAGCATATAAAAAAATATACATACCAAAATCGATGATTTTGCATTATATTTGGTTCTTTTATATAAATAAAAAAATATTTAATCGTTGGCTGCGACAAAACAAATAAGTACCTGGTAATTCGCATAACCCATTTTCAAAAGTCTAATTTTAGAATTTTGAGTAACTATTGGCGATATCCCAAAATAATTTTTGACTTCAGAAACTATTCGTCAGCAGTGAGAGTGAGCTGCAACAGATTTTATAGCTGTTGCTCTTCTAGAAATTTTGAAGTAAGGTATGATGTTTATATACTTTCTAAAAATAGGTCAGTTTCTGAGAAGAAACCGGAGTTACGGTATGCAAATCATAAATTATTTAAACATAAAAAGGAAAATAAAATCTTGTTTCATTAAGTACTATAAAATCTTATTTTGTTGTTATAAGTATATTCGAAAATAAAATCTAATAGAGTAGATAACTTACGTTTTCTGCGACTAGTACCTAAAATTTTAATAATAATATTACTCTTTTTAGGAAACTTACAAATAGAAAATGCTTCAAATAAAATATTATCCTAACGAAGGGTACAATTATATATACTACCCTGATTATCGATTTTACTGCGATGAAAAAATACAAAGACATCAAAGTTCTTACTATGACTGGCCTTTTACTTCAAGGTCTTGGCTCCCATATAAAAATCTAAGGTTACACTTTGAATATATGCCTTTGGGAATACCTTCTAGAAAGCAAAGAGTAAGTATTCAAATGAACAGTTCTGATAATTTGGCAAATGTATTATATAATTTGAATCGATATTTTTTTGTTTTTTAGATTGAACGTGCCTTATATTATCAATACTTAAGGGATTATTAGTTATTTCATCAAAGACTGTCATATATACCTAAATATGTACATATCTATATATATTTATTTTATTTAGTATGCCATAAACGTAAATACAAAGCAATCATTTTTCATTAAATTTGTTTTATTGACTGGACCCATCGAGATGTTAAGTACCCCGGACACGATCAATTGAAATTGACAGCTTGAATCAGTACATTAATTCTAATAAAGTGACTGTATTCATCTCAATTATTCTGTCAATTCTTTCAGGTTTTGTTGAGAATCTAACGAAACGATTGTTACACTATCAATCGCTCTAATCAGTGCGCTTCAAACAAAATTTATATTAATTGCCGTCATTTAATTGACAATCGCGTCAATTGTCTCCTGGACGGTCAATGAGTCCCATCAATGATATAATTGTCACTTTCATTTGACAATTTTATTGATGATCTTTATAGTTTTATTAAGTCATTTTTGATTTTGATTTGTTATTAACAAGTTTCTACAAAAAAAATATGAAATAATTTTAGGTATATTTTTTTTAATTGTGTCACCGGCTTGAACTACTAAGGCCATTACACTCGTATCCTGTGTAGGTTTTGTTATTGTTCCCCGGTGCCACTTTAGAAACAATACTGTTAATTAGAAGTCAATGAGCCATATATCAAATGAAAAACAGTCTTGTTTCGAAAATGTATGCCAAACTTTCGGCCAAATCAGTAACAATCTCCATTATCTCCCCCCTAAATTTTAAATAACCCTTTGTGTATTTTATAATGCTCATGCCTACAAAAATAACAACTTTTCAAAAAAAAGGGAAGTTGTAAATCTGAAGAAACTTTAATTAAACTCTCATTCTAGTATAATGATAATGAGAAAGTTATTGCTTGCTAAAATTTCCTCTTTAATGAGTCGCTTTAGATCAACTTCTGTTTTGTAATTTTGCAAAGAATGGACAAAAGAAAAATGATGATAATATACAAGATGTCCGCGAAAATAATGCTCATATTTATGGATGAGGTATAAAAACGTAATTTTTTTTCTAAAGTTTCCAAAGAAATAAATATTATAAGTAGTATTTTAGATCCAGCTAATTATTATTTACCGAAATAAACTAAAGTCTGCAACACGGATAACTCATTCAAGTATAAACAATGGTTTTTTTAAAGGTTCTAAAAAATTTTAGTTATTTAGAATGGTCGATTACAGGGGATGTAGAAGAGGGAAACATGTATTCTATTTCTACCACTACTTTTTAGGGAATACACTACACGTTTCCAGCAATCTTTGGGACACTGATACAACATTTCAGGGATTAGATTAATTAACATGACGTGATATTCTTAATTTGAATAAAATACCGTTTTTCACTTAATTATTGAAACTAATTTACCAAACAATAAAGTTAAAATGATTAAACGATCTGAATCTTCTGCAAACTTACACAATTTTATGATTCATCAGGTAGATATTCCTTGGTTTCCTGACACATATTTTTATTAAAAGTGGAAGGTGTTACCACGTATAAATTTTCGAGTAAATGTTTAAAATGAATTTTTGGACAAACTAATGATGTTAGAAAAAAATATTATTAGAATATTTTATTGTAAGTGACATGTTCTAAATACCAATTAAAATATTTAATTATTTTCGCGGATAATTCGTATTAAATAACAATTTTACTATTAACAACAAATTATTAAAAATATTAAAAAACTATTAGAATTTTACTCTATACAATCCTGATTTTCTCTTTTATTTTTTTTTTATTTTTAAATAGCATTAGTTTTAGCTGAAGTCTGAGACGTTGGCATAATTATTTAATTAACAGATTTTATTTGTATTGGTGTTCATTTCTGCTGATTATCTTCTTTTTCATCTTCGTTTTTATTCTGTTGATTGCCACGCTAAAATTCAGTTACAAAAGTTGTTATGATCATCAATTATATTATGTTTTAATTTAGTAATATTTGTGTTTTTGTTTCAATAATCAGATTGTCTGAATTATCTGTAAAAACTTTGTGTAGGAAAGGTTATTTCTAGGAAACATCTGCTTTACTAAGTCGAAAATTACTTGAAATAATACCATGCAAAATATTGAAATGAATAAAATTTGGATATCCGCAGAAGTTACCCATACATCTTTTAAAACTCGCGTTCCCTTAGTTTTTACTGAAATTTTCACATTTCTTGTGGAAAATACATTCAATTCTGCCTCTTCAAACACGTTTTTAACGCTCCAAAGTCTCTGTCGCAAGGTAACTGTGACCACGTATTGGGAAAACTGATATTTTTCCAAATATATTGGATGATCGTAAAGTTAATATGAAAATAAAATTATTTTGGAATTAAGGATATATTTAACTCTACATAATCATAGATAAAAAATTATTATTGCATTAGGCTTTTTCTTACTCAGTATTTTATCTACAACTCTCGATAATACAATATTTCCGAGACCGGTATTCATCGTAAAGTTAATGCATATAGTCAAAAATAACACCATAAGCTATTGCACTAGTAGTGTAGCAAAGTCGGTTCTACCCCGAGTACCCGTTTCGGCCACCAGAGGCGCTGGTGGCGCTGGTGTCGCGCGGTAAATTCAAATTTCGAGAGCGGCCATGTTTAGTCCAATAATGTCAAAGTTCCACAAAGTGTTAGTAGATGGCGTTGGTGGCGCCAAAGTTCCACAAAGTGTTAGTAGATGGCGTTGGAGAGCGGCGGCGGCGGCGGCCATGTTTAGTCCAATTATGTTAAAGTTCCAGAAACTGCCACCAGATGGCGCAATGAACGTTGCCGAAAGGGCATTAGTGCCTAACTTCGTTGTTATTGGTCCAATTGAATCGCGGAAAAAACAGGCATTATCTATAAGTGACATAGATGTCAAATTTAAAGAAAAGCATGCGCAATGAACGTTGCCGAAAGGGCATTAGTGCTTAACTTCCTTGTTATTGGTCCAATTGAATCGCGGAAAAAACAGGCATTATCTATGAGTGACGTAGATGTCAAATTTAAAGAAAAAACAGGCGCAATGATGGTTGCCATAAGGGCACAAAGCGCTTAACTTCGTTGTTATTGGTCCAATTGAATTGAGGAAAAAACAGGCATTATCTATGAGGGGCGTAGATGTCAAATTTAAAGAAAAAACATGCGCAATGAACGTTGTCGAAAGGGCATTAGTGCTTAACTTCGTTGTTATTGGTCCAATTGAATCGCGGAAAAAACAGGCATTATCTATGAGTGACGTAGATGTCAAATTTAAAGAAAAAACATGCGCAATGAGCGTGGCCATAAGGGCACAAAGCGCTTAACTTCGTTGTTATTGGTCCAATTGAATGGTGAAAAAGACAGGTATTATCTATGAGTGACGTAGATGTCAAATTTAAAGAAAAGCATGCGCAATGAACGTTGCCATAAAGGCATTAGCGCTTAACTTCGTAATTATTGGTCCAATTGAATCGCGGAAAAAACAGGCATTATCTATGAGTGACGTAGATGTCAAATTTAAAGAAAAAACATGCGCAATGAGCGTGACCATAAGGGCACAAAGCGCTTAACTTCGTTGTTATTGGTCCAATTGAATTGAGGAAAAAACAGGCATTATCTATGAGTGACGTAGATGTCAAATTTAAAGAAAAACATGCGCAATGAACGTTGCCATAAAGGCATTAGCGCTTAACTTCGTTGCTATTGGTTCAATTGAATTGAGGAAAAAACAGGCATTATCTATGAGTGGCGTAGATGTCAAATTTACAGGAAAACATGCGCAATGAACGTTGCCATAAGGGCACAAAGCGCTTAACTTCACTGTTATTGGTCCAATTGAATCGCGGAAAAAACAGGTATTATCTATAAGTGGCGTAGATGCCAAATTTAAAGAAAAAACATGCGCAATGAGCGTGGCCATAAGGGCACAAAGCGCTTAACTTCGTTGTTATTGGTCCAATTGAATAGAGGAAAAAACAGGCATTATCTATGAGTGACGTAGATGTCAAATTTAAAGAAAAAACATGCGCAATGAGGGTTGCCATAAGGGCACAAAGCGTTTATCTTCGTTGTTATTGGTCCAATTGAATGGTGAAAAAGACAGGTATTATCTATATGTAACGTAGATGTCCAATGTAAAGAAAAGCATGCGCAATGAACGTTGTCATAAAGGCATTAGCGCTTAACTTCCTTGTTATGGGTCCAATTGAATCGCGGAAAAAACAAACATTATCTATAAGTAACGTAGATGTCAAATTTAAAGAAAAAACATGCGCAGTGAACGTTGCCATAAGGGCATTAGCGCTTATCTTCGTTGTTATTGGTCCAATTGAATAGCGAAAAAGACAGGTATTATCTATAAGTAGCGTGGATGTCAAATTTAAAGAAAAAACATGCGCAATGAGCGTGGCCATAAGGGCACAAAGCGCTTAACTTCCTTGTTATTGGTCCAATTGAATTGAGGAAAAAAAAAAAACAGGCATTATCTATGAGTGACGTGGATGTCAAATTTAAAGAAAAAACATGTGCAATGAACGTGGCCAAAAGGGCACAAAGCGCTTAACTTCGCTGTTATTGGTCCAATTGAACCGCGGAAAAAACAGGTATCAGGTAAAAGTGGTGTAGATGTTAAATTTAAAGAAAAAACATGCGCAATGAACGTTGTCATATGGGCACAAAGCGCTTAACTTCATTATTATTGGTCCAATTGAATGACGAAAAAGACAGATATCATGTAAAGGGGACATAGACGCTAAATTTAAAGAAAAGCATGCGCAATGAACGTTGTCATAAAGGCATTAGCGTTTAACTTCATTATTATTGATCCAATTTAATTATGAAAAAGGTAGGTATTATCTATAAGTGCCGTAGATGTCAAATTTACAGAAAAACATGCGCAATGAGCGTGGCCATAAGGGCACAAAGCGTTTATCTTCGTTGTTATTAATCCAATTGAATTGAGGAAAAAACAGGCATTATCCACAAGCAACGTAGATGCTAATTTTTACGAAAAAATTGCTTGATCATGATTGGATAATTATGTCACGTGATCTATATCTAGAGGGGGTTATTATATAATATTTATTAATAACGCTTGGAGGGATTATTGCTTTAAGACATGCGTCGTCAAGACAAACATATTTGGGAAAAAGTCCTTAAATTTGAAGAAAGACTCAAGCAACTTTGTAAAGATATTAAACTGTACGAAGACAAAGAAAACGTTATAAAGCAGTTGGGCGATTTAAATTTGGACAATACAAGAATACCGAAAAAAGTACTATGTTGTTGCTGTTACCCCTTAAGACGAATTCAACCAACACCAACAGTTCTTCAGGTGCCGGTGGCGCCATGGATGGACAATTAAATGGTGAAATTAACAAGACATTTACAATATCGTGCCTCACGTTATCTGCTATATGTATTTTGTTACTAAAATTTCTTTATAAATGTATTCAAAGAAGGTTTCGATCCTCATGTAATGTTGCAATAAACAACTAAAAATATGCAAAAGGTGTTTCATTAAAACTCAAAAATTTTTCATATCATTTATTAAAAATCAAAAAAAAATTTCGTTTCACCATGTGTAATATTTTTCGAAGAAAAACAAAAAAATTGTGCTGAAAGAGTATATAATAAAGAACGAAGCGTTTAATTATATTCAATTTACTTGGTAGGTACATTTTATTCATAAAAAGATATAATTTTTGTCAATAGGGTTTTCAATTGTTCTTTTAACCCTACGCTGGGACAGGGTATGTTAAATAGATTCCAACTAAATTGTCCAGCTTCAACAACTTTTTTCGTATATTCACTATATTTGTAATATACGTTTAAGTTTTTGTTGAAAAAGTAAATGAAACCATCTATATATCTAAACGCTGATGTCAAGTCCATCGGTATACCGGGAAATTGATCGGTTATACGTCCACGACTAATTATTTCTCCAGGATCATTATTGTATTCTACATAGGAAACGTT